>JAUIMM010000085.1:31672500-33047500 GCA_031769625.1 Taudactylus pleione
GTCAAAGGATAGCATGGATCTGAAGAAACAACTGAAACCTGATGAGAATGATGAGCTGGGACTTTTGCCTGATAATTGGGAGATGGCATACACAGAGAAAGGAGAAGTCTATTTTATTGAGTAAGTGTATAGATAAAGTTTTCTCCATGTATGATGTTGTATTGCCTGTTTAACTATTTGAGGCAGTGTAGCTCTGACCTTCAAAACTAGAGGAGGTCACACTGAATAAATCACAGTGCAATGGAGTGTCGCTGTACATTTGAAATGTTTATGCAAATAGTTACTAACAAACCTGAAAATACTGCTTAATATTCTCATTATTTTATTGTGATGGCTTATAATGAGCAGCTTAATATATACAGTGGCTATTGTTTTACTTTCTTTAATGGCCTATTACTAAACCAGATCATACATTTTATTTTGTTGAATAATCTAGTTTGTATGCGGGATCTCCTTTTGAAGACCTTTTTCAATAATAAAATCACCGAGAAAATCTTTTGTATTTTTACCACTATGACTAAGCAGACCACGGAAAAACTCACTTTTTATGCATAGATTTTGGCCAAGCAAGTCTGGCTGAATTCTGTTTACATTAATCAAAATAGTTCTAACTTTCCTTTAAATATAAACTTGGCGAACATGACCATCAAGAATTGCAGTGTGTTTCCAGTCCCTCTTTTTCCTTATGCTTCAGAGTAGGGAAGCCAATCCCACCTCATTTTTTCCATCCCTGGATTTGGGATTGAAAAAATCTCAATCCTGTTACTTGATCTGACTATGAATATCTGACAGCCGTTAAGTTTGACTTTAAACATAGGCTTTAATACTTAACAGAATGGACCCTGATCTGAGTCTGTCTATGAATAATATATCTAATCTGACAGCATACTTGCCGACATTCAGCTCCCTCCTTCCGGGAGGGAGCTGAATGAATGCGCACAGCGGGGGGCGTGGCCGGTAATGGCGAAAATATTGGCATTGTGAAGCAGGGGGCAGAGCCACGATGACGTGACGTGATTAAGCGCGAATCGCATCATCGGGCCCAGCAGGGGGCTTCTTGTAGTAGTCGGGGGGGGGGGGGCAGGCGGCAGCTGGGAGGTTTGCCTGCCTTTCCGGGGGGTCGGGAGCGGCACCCAATATTCGGGAGGCTCCCAACCAAATCGGGATTCAAAACCAGGGATCCCGCCGATCCCAGGATAGACTTCCCTACTTCAGAGTCAGAACTCTGTCTTTGTCTTCTATACAGTGTATCTGGAAAGTATTCACAGCGCTTCACTTTTTCCACATTTTGTTATATTACAGCCTTATTACAAAATGGAATAAATTCATTTTTGTCCTCAAAATTCTGAACACAATACCCCATAATGACAACGTGTAAAGTTTTTTTTTGAGATTTTTGCAAATTTAATTAAAAAAAAAAAAAAAAACGAAGAAATCACATGTACGTAAGTATTCACAGCCTTTTCCATGAAGCTCAAAATTGAGCTCAGGTGCATCCTGTTTCCACTGATCATCCTTGAGATGTTCCTACAGCTTAATTGGAGTCCACCTGTGTAAAATCAGTTGAATAGACATGATTTTGAAAGGCATACACCTGTCTATATAAGGTCCCACACTTGACAGTGCATGTCAGAGCACAAACCAAGCTTGAAGTCCAAGGAATTGTCTGTAGACCTCCGAGACAGGATTGTCTTGAGTCCCAATGTGCACAGTGGCCTCCATAATCCATAAATGGAAGAAGTTTGGAACCATCTGGACTCTTCCTAGAGTTGGCCGGCCGTCTAAACTGAGCAATCTGCAGAGAAGGGCCCTAGTCAGGTAGGTGACCAAAAACCCGATGGTCACTCTGCCAGAGCTACAGAATTCCTCTGTGGAGAGAGGAGAACCTTCCAGAAGGACAACCATCTCTGCCATACAGGCCTGATTGATGGATTGCTGCAGAGTGGCCAGACGGAAGCCACTCCTTAGTAAAAATCACATGGCAGCCTGCCTGGAGTTTGCCAAAATGCACCTGAAGGACTCTCAGACCATGAGAAACAAAATTCTCTGGTCTGATGAGACAAAGATTGACCTCTTGGCATGAATGCCAGGCGTTATGTTTGGAGGAAACCAGGCACCTCTCATCACCAGGCCAATACCATCCCTACAGTGAAGCATGGTGGTGGCAGCATCATGCTGTGGGGATGTTTTTCAGTGGCGGGAACTGGGAGACTAGTCAGGCTAGAGGGAAAGATGAATGCAGCAATGAACTGAGACATCGTGGATGAAAACCTGCTCCAGAGCGCTCTTGACCTCAGACTGGGGGCGACTGTTCATCTTTCAGAAGGACAACGACCCTAAGCACACAGCCAAGATATCAAAGGCGTGGCTTCAGGACAACTTTGTGAATGTCCATGAGAGGCCCAGCCAGAGCCCAGACTTGAATCCGATTGAACATCTCTGGAGAGATCTGAAAATGGCTGTGCATGACGCTTCCCTTCCAACCTGATGGAGCTTGAGAGGTGCTGCAAAGAGGAATGGGCGAAACTGCCCAAAGATAGGTGTGCCAAGCTTGTGGCATCATATTCAAAAAGACTTGAGGCTGTAATTGCTGCCAAAGGTGCATCAACAAAGTATTAAGCAAAGGCTGTGAATACTTATGTACATGTGATTTCTTTGTTTGATTTAAATTAAATTTGCAAAAATCTCAAAAAAACTTTTTTACACATTGTCATTATGGGGTATTGTGTGAGAATTTTGAGGACAAAAATTAATGTATTCCATCATGGAGTAAGGCTGTAACATAACAAAATGTCTAAAAAGTGAAGCGCTGTGAATACTTTCCGGATGCACTGATTATATATATATATATAATTAGAGGTTTCTTGGTTTGGCACTCAGATGATAAGGTAAATGGGTGGGTGCCTTCCTTGTAGAGATGTGTATAAGGTATTTTCTCTTAGTAGCTAAGCAAGCCCCAAAGCAAAAGGAATAGGCGGCACTCCAGATAGTGAAAAAAATGGTTGTATTGAAACAGTTGCATAATACACATTGTGTGTCAACGTTTCGATACCACGACTGGTCTTTTCCTCAGGACTAGTGTATAATAAATATGTGTGTGTGTGTGTATATATATATATATATATATATATATATATATATATATATACACACACACACGGGTCCTGAGGAAAAGAGGAGCAGCGGGAGTTTTATTTTCTATCCAGGACAGATGGTGGAGGACACGTTGTTACACCATACGATTTATGTGATTGGTCCAGAATTGGAGGTCATCTTTTCCGGACTTCTAGTGCTCATTGGTGGACAAGGTTATTGATGCCAGTCCAAGTGTGTGTTAAGATTGCATAAATTGTCACGGCTGGTGCTTTTGTGACTTGAGATCCTGTATTGAATAAGAAGGCGAAGTATTGAGGACGGCCAGTGATTGTTCATGTGGTTTATACTGTGGTGAGTTCCACTACTTAAGGTACACCTCCACCACATAGGTGAATAATACTGGTGAAGGGTACCGTATTTTGTACGTTACTGCACTAGGAGGCGCCCTTTTCCACTTTTTGTTTTATAGAATTAAAGCTGTTGGAACTTCAGTGGATGGGAGAAGGAGCTGCCACCTTGAATACTTGGGGAGTGCTTCACTTAAGATTAAGACTTTAAGTGACATTTATCAAAGGACTGTGCGCCATATACCACCCTTTTATTTATATATATATATATATATATATATATATATATATATATATATGGCAGTAGGACTGGCACTCAGAGTACAATAATGCAGCTTTACCGGGTGCCTCCACGGCGTAGTGTAGATAGAATTCAAAGAAGGTGCGGCACTCACGGATAGAATATGCAGGCAATAATAGACTTTAACGTTTTAGTTTTTTATAACTGTCTTCAGAATAAAAATCAGTACAGAACACATACCTTTTTATATCCCATCACCAACACCATGTGACTGTCCTGGACGCGGCAAGACCGGCGTTCACACGCTCCGTCCTCGGCTGTTATTATTATTATTATCCTTTATTTATATGGCACCACAAGTGTTCTGCAGCGCCTTACATAGTGCATAGAACTAATAGGTGAACTGTTAGCGATGACATCATCAGGATCCCACAAGCGACGCACACCACGTGACATACCTAATCCCCATCACCAAGACACCAAATCAACAAAACATCTTAAAGCAACAGTGTAACAACAAAATGATATGGAGACCTAGCTCCAATGCATAACATATTTATAATGCAAGGTATCACACATTTGTCATAGTTAGCAGGCAAAGCGATCACTCCATTCGGTATACAAAATATTCAAATAGCGGGTGTTATACAAAATAATCTCCCACTTCAAAAATTATGTATCAAAATATCAGTCACCCCATGCGAGCACTATTTTAGATGCATAAGTACACAATAGCATAAAAGCCCGGAACAGTATCAATACATCATCCACAAACATAGACAGTGATGATTAATTGTATCATAAAAGGATATATGCTAGCGAAATAAATAATAATAGATGCTACCGACAGTAATTCTACTGTCAATCGACCAGAATGGCTTATTAGTTTGCACTTTATTCACCACCACGTTCAAGAGAGAGAATTATACTCATATAAGATGTTCACTAAAAAACTCACAAATACACTCATGACAATTGCATAGTACATCTAAAGGGAACTCTAGTATGACCTATTACAATTACGGGTGTAAGATCTAATAAAATACAAAGAGCAAGAAACACTTCATGTTAGAATTTATATCAGAATTTTTATTATTTGAGACCAACCATAGACAGATGCTCATTCAGCCACTTCGGCTGTATGACATCCATCCTGATATATAAATATATATGTATATGATAATAATATATATTTCTGTTAAAATCAATAAATGTCCAAAGCCTCTGTTACCGGCTGCAACCCCAAGGATGATCCTCTGCCAGTATAGAACCAAAAGTAGTCATATGTATGTGGTCTTATCACACGGTATGATTAAAATATTAAAATGGACGATATTAACGATATTGTCAAGGGACGAGTGTGTGTGTGTGTGTGTGTGTGTGTATGTATGTATGTATATATATATATATATAATCTTTTATATATAAATTTCATTGATCTGTCTGTTTGTGTGTCTGTCCGGTTATGCATTCTGACACCCCTGCACTGATTGGGATGAAACAAATGCAAGGTGGTCCATTTGGATCCTGGCCGAGTTTTAGGGGGGTTAGGGTCCTGGTCGAACCTCCCGTTGGTGTACGCTGGAGGAGAAATTTGACCCAGGGAGCCTGTTTTGAGCTTTTCGCTGGATGGCTTTGGACGAAAACTTCATAGAATGGTAGCATTCAATCACAGAAGACATACTAGGGGGTTGGGGTCTCGGTCCAACCTCCCGTTGGTGTATGCTGGACAGAATTTTGTCCTGGGGAGCCTGTTCTGGCCTTCCACTGGATGGATTTGGATGAAAATTTCAGAGGGGGGACAGTTGGTCTGGGGATGCCTAATGTAGCGTTTGGGATCCCAGTCGGATCCAGGGGCTTTCAACTGGATGGATTTGGACAACATCACACAACAAAACCTAATAACTTGAAAATTTAAACCAGCTTATATATAATATAATATCAGGTTCTGGTCTTAAAATGGATCGAGTTAAACTCCAAGCAATTCAAGAATGGAAATTTCCCAATACACTCAGGTCTATTCAATGCTTCCTAGGTTTTGCCAATTACTATCACAAATTCATAAAGAATTCCACCATCATTGTACCTATTGCTGCTCTCACTCGGAAAGGTGTCAATCCATCTCGATGGTCAGAGGAGGCTAAGGCTGTGTTTCAAGAAATAAAACAGATTAATTTCTGCTCCTGTCCTTTGGAAGCCAGACATCACTATGCCATTTGTCTTGGAGGTTGATGTTTCTTCCATGGGAGTCGGAGCTGCGCTTTCACAATGCGCCCCTGATGGCCTTCTTCACCCCTGTGGATTTTATTCCAGAAAATTCACTCCGGCTGAGCATAACTATTCTATTGGAGATATAGAACTTCTCTCTATTAAATTAGCCTTAGAAGAGTGGCTCTACATGATGGAAGGAACTATACATCCAATTAACATTTTTACAGACCATAAAAACCTCTTATACCTTCAGACAGCCCTTTGTCTTAATCCGAGGCAAGCCAGGTGGGCCCTTTTCTACTCTAGGTTCAAGTTTAAGTTGTCTTTTTGCCCAGGGACCCAGAACCAGAAGGCTGATGCTCTCTCTCGCTCCATGGAGCAAGAAAATTAAATTACATCCACTGAGAAACCTAATCATCGATCCAGTTGCTTTTGCTCCAGTCGGGGTAGAAGATTCACCTCCTGTCAGGAAAACCCTTGTCAAGCCTGCATTATGCAATAAACTGTTACACTGGGCCCATGCTTCCTGCTTCACTGGTCATGCAGGTTGTACAGGCAACTTTTGCGTTTACCAGGTTCTACTGGTGACCTTCTCTCAGAAAAGATGTCCAAGATTTTATTGCCTCTTGTAGCAAATGCACTCAGCATAAAGTTACTTGACAGTCTCTTGCTGGGCAGTTACTTCCTCTCTCCATTCCACATCAACCTTGGTCACATCTCTTGATGGATTTCATTACCGACCTTCCTTTTTCTAATAAGTTCAATACCATATGGGTGGTAGTTGACTGATTTACCCTGATGACTCACTTTATACCCCTTACCGGCCTTCCGTCAGCTCCTAAGTTGGCTCAGATGTTCATAGAGATCTTCAGACTCCCATGGCATTCCTCTGGAAATCATCACTGATCGGGGAGTGCAGTTTGTAGCAAAATTCAGGAGTACCTTTTATGTGCTTCGCTTCAAGTTAAGCTCAACTTCTCTACTGCCTACCACCCTCAGTCTAATGGCCAAACGGAAAGAGTCAACCAGGTTTTGGAGTCTTTTCTTCGGTTATATGTATCTTCTTCTCAAGACAACTGGGCTGAACTACTTCCTTGGGCTGAATTTGTCACAACAATCGGTACCACTTTTCATCTGGTTCTGCGCCCTTTTATGCCAAGTTTGGTCTCCATCCTAGAGTTCCTTATTCCCTTTTCTCGCCTCTCAAATTCCAGCTGCTGATCGCACCTTACAGCATTTCTCCAAAGTTTGGAAAGAGATTCGCTCATCTCTGATGAAGGCTTCTGATCTGTTCAAGAGATTTGCTGACCAGAACAAAAGAGCAGTTCCTAGTCTCAAAAAAGTTGATAATGTTTGGCTTTCTACACTAAATCTGCACTTGAGAGTACCATCTATGAAATCTGTGTCCACTTCAATTCACCATTGAACGTGTTCTCAATCCAGTTTCATTTTAAACTGACGATTCCTAATTCTTTCCATATTTCTTTATTGAAGCTACTCATATTCAACAGGTTTCATTATGCACTTCCAAAGGCACCCAAGGTTAAAACTCATTGTGGAGTAGAGTACGAAGGAGCAAAGATTTTGGACTCTCGAGTTCGTTATGGACGTCTCCAATACTTAATTGATTGGAAGAGCTATGGTCCAGAACAACGTTCCTGGACTTTTTCTTCTGATGTTCTTGCTACTCAGTTGATCAAATCGTTCCATTCTAAGTTTCCGTCAAGGTGGGGCGCTGCATGATCCGCGGTACTGAAGGCTCCTTCTTACCTTTCAGGTGCCTATCCAGGTTGGCACAGAGGCCCTGATTCAGAGCTGGATGTTCTGACAGAGCGCTCGCTCTGAATCAGAGCCGTCCTTCTTAATTTCTAGAGCGGCCTCCTGGCCGCTCGTATAGCTGTGGGTGACCACCCACAGCTATAGCGAGTGGCCAGGAAGATGGTCGCGATGGTCAAGACCATCGCGACCATCGGGCTTGCGATGAGACCCTTGTGGTAGGGGTCTCGTTGCCGCAAGCCCTGGAGTGCTTTCGGCTCTATCAGAGCCGAAGGCACTCCCACTGACATCACTTGTGATGTCAGTGGGGCCGGCCCCAGACAGTAGGCGTCCCCATGGGAACGCCTTCTTTCTGGGCACCCACGCCCCCGGCACGCCCACCAAAGGGGGCGTGCTGTCACTCACCATCGACAGCACGCCCCCTTTGGTACGAGACCCATAGCGACGGCTTGCCCCGTCGCTATCCGGGTCTCGCGCATGAGCACGACGGAGCCGGGTCCGTCGTGCGCATGTGCACTGGGCCAACATCGACCCGCTTGCGAATGCTCAGTGCTCGCGAGGGGGTCTGAATCAGGCCCAGGGGGTGCTCCAGGTCACGCGCCAAGCACGGATGGTGTCAGGATATACACTTGGTGCTCCGCGGCTTTCTACTACAGGCAGGCTTCTCCAAATTGTTGACCTGTAGGCCGCAAGCCGGGTCTCCATCCAGAACAGAGACATGGGCGCAGCCATCTTGGACTGTCACATGACGCTAAGCTTCCACTCGGTGCACGGCCTGCTGAATTGCTGACTGCACTGACCAATCATTCAGGATCCAGTCCTATAAATTCCTTTCACTGACTGGCCTCTTGAACTCCCTCAATTGCTATTTGTGAACGGCACAGTCCATCCTATGAGATTGTCTCCATCTTCTATCAAGACTCCTTCATAATTTGCTGCAGTCCAGACTTGTCATTGGGAATTCCTCTCATGTCTTCTACCACAGTCTGGATTTGCTATTGGGAATTATGGCACTGATTCAGAGCCGGATGCTCTGACCAGAGCGCTCGCTCTGAATCAGGGCCCACCTCCATTAATATGGAGCGTCCTCCTGGACGCTCGTATAGCTGTGGGTCACCACCCACAGCATATACGAGCGTGCAAAATGCTGGTCGCGATGGTCTTGACCATCGCGACCATCGGAGCTGCGAGTAAAAGCCTGCGGTTGGGTTTTTCAACCGCAAGGCCAGGAGTGATTTTGGCTCTATCAGAGCCAAAATCACTCCCACTGACATCACTAGTGATGTCAATGGGGCCGGCTTCAGACGGTAGGCGTTCCCTTGGGAACGCCTCCGTCTGGCAGGCACGCCCACCAAAGGGGGCGTGCTGTCAGTCACCATCGACAGCACGCCCCCTTTGATGAGACACTCAGAGCGAAGGAAAGTCCTTCGCTCGTCGGGTCTCACGCATCCGCACGACGGAGCTCCCTCCGTCGTGCGCATGCGCAGTGGGGACCATCGACCCACTTGTGAGCGGACTGCCGCTCGCGAGTGGGTCTGAATGACCCCCTATGTCTGTTATTATCTGCTGGAATAATCAGTTCCTACCGATCATCTCTAGTAAAGTATCACCATTGGTTCCTACCAATCATCTCTAATAAAGTGTCACCATTGGTTCCCAACGATCTCTAATAAACTCATCATTGGTTCCTGCCGATAAACTAACATTGAATCCTCCTCAAATACATCATCTAACTTCAAACATCGGATCCTCATCAAATCAATTCTAATTCTTCAAACATCAGAACCTCATCAAGTCAATTATCTTTCTTCAAACAACGGGTCAACGACAAATCAAATGTCATTCTTTATTACCAGTTATTTATATAGCACACACACATGCCGCAGAGCTTTACAGAGAATATTTGACCATTCACATCAGTCCCTGCCCCAGTGGAGCTAACAATCTGTTCCCTATCACATGTACACACACATACACACTAGAGGTATTTTTTGTTGGGAGCCAATTAACCTACCAGTTTATTTTTGGAGTGTGGGAGGAAACCTGGAAGCACAGGGAGAATATACAAACTCCGTACAGTTAGGGCCGTGGTGGGAATCGAACCCACAACCTCAGTGCTGTGAGGCAGTAGTGCTAACCATTACACTGTCTGTGCTGCCCACATGGACATTAATCAACTCTTAACAAATTTGTTCTGTTACATTGGTGTTTATTTTAGTTTGTAGATAAAAGTCCAAAGTGCCAATTGGCCACAGCAAAGCTTTAAACTGGTCTCCAATTGAGGGCTGCTGCACACCTAAGTGAAATTCTGCCTTCATCTCACACAAAGACTGTATATGTATGAAATAAGGTGGCACTGCACACAATAATAAAGATCAGAATAAACCTCAATGATTTTAATGAAACCACAATAAAAGATTGTGATATGTAATAATATACTGTTTTATAAATTGCACATAATTATACAATCACATATACAATAAAAAAAAATCACATGTAATAATAAAAATTGGCATGCACATGAGTCAGGCTGTATTAAGCCTGAACTCACCAGCTGGCAAAATACAATGTATAAAAAAGGAAATAAAATGTAGCAGGCTGAGTCTATTGTTGTTATTCAGCTGACTGGTATGATGTATCCACTTTAACTATGATAGCTATTTAGCAAAGGCCAGGGATTGATTATATAAATCCAGGGAGAGTGTGGTCCAAAGACATCAATAAATATAAAAGTTTTGCTCACCCTTTTGTAAGGTGTGTCTGAAATGACCTTTTACTGCCTGGTATGTTCTTGGGAGCATAGGCAAAAGGAGGAGGATGGGGGGGTCTGGTTGCCTGGAAACCCCCCTTCCCAGGCCACGCCATGTCCACTATAGAAATAGTAATATAGAATTTTATTACTGCTGCATGTTCTCCTTGGTATAACAAATGAAATAACACCACCTGTGGATCTTTTGTGTCAGCCAGTAATAAATACACCTGTGCACCAATTAAGAGATCTGGAAAACATGCTCTGTTAGGGGTGCACTGCTATAGACCATCAATAGGGTTAATTATTAATACCATATAATAATACACTATCCAGTGCATGATGAGACCAATACGTACAAAAATGTCCAGGGCAGTGCTAGGTTCTTTTGCCCGGACTAGCTCCAATGCTCTGGACTAGTGTCCACATCTGAAATAAAAACATTCAGCTCAGGCAGGATAGCCCTACTGTCGCATTTAATGGCTTACTGTGATAGCTGGTCCTGTATATGCTGGAATTATGTCACACAATACACTTTGTATGATGCATAATAAAGCTGAATAAGTGATAATTATGCCCTCTTCATGGACTGGCCACAGTCGTTCTAAAATCAAGCATTTGAAAAAAAACCTCTAGAAATCCTGCGTTTGACACTGGGGAGGATATTCACCGGACGTCTCCAATTAGAGGGTAATACACTAGCCGGCAGGCTGCAGTCTTATACCCAGATTGGATCGCACTGCAAGTGGGCAGCGCAGAGGAACCGCTGCTTCCGCTCAGATCCGGTGGTAACCGTCTCGATGACCAGAATAGGTACGTCCGCTCCCAAGATGTTAGGGGCTGGAAATCTGGGAACAGAGACCGTGACAGTGCGTGCTATGCTGGAAACTGGGAGTGAGGCACGGAGGTCTCTCTGGCTGCGCCGCTGCGGGCTAGTAGCGGCAGATTTAATCCAGGCAAGGTACAATGGTAGGCGTGATCGGATCACACTGATGTTGGGACACTCCCAGTATATGAGCTCTGTATACGGTAGTATTAGACTTATATCTGTCAAGTTATTTCAACCATCATTGATCTTCTGCCTATGCAATTACCAAGTTCTCATATAATAGACTTTATTCTTTCAGTCATTCCCTTCGGGCATCACAGCATCCTCACATTTCTACATAAATGAAGTCCTGGTTAAAAGCACCCACACATGTGCACACTTCAGTCTCTCCGGTCCAAACCAAACCTCAGGCGTGACTATCCTGTGTGTGTCTATATGTGCATATGTGTGTATATGTACTGTGTGTGTATGTATATATGTACATGTGTGTGTGTGTGTGTGTATATATATATATATATATATATATATATATATAGCCAGTACTGCAAGGAAACCACTTGGGAGATGGAGGAATGTGTGTAGGAGGGAGCATTGTGAACAGACAAGCACCAGGAAAGGTTATATACACTGAAGTTTCAAGTGTCATGGGGATAGCAGTATGTAATGGTAGTTGGCGTCACTGTACTGTGACATCTTAGAAATGCCCAGACCTGCATCAGTTGTAATCTGACTTCTCGTGAGTCAGTTTGGACACCGGCTAGTCTGATCATGGCAAGGTGATGTGAATTATCAGTGTCCGAACAGGACATAATAGTGGATGCCTGATGGATGGGACATTCCACTTCTCAAGTTGTGTAGACATTCAACATTCCTCGATCTACGGTGTCACTTATGTACTGGGTATATCTCATGGAAGGCATTACCACCCACCATGGACAGCGAGGGGGCTGACAATGGGTGTTCAATGATCATGATCAGCTGCATCTGGCCAGAAATGTCTGTGGTAACAGACAAGCACATCTACATTCAATGCAGCAGGTACCAGACGCACATGGCCACATGTGGTTTGTTCTGATCAATCTCTGTTCCAGTTGTTTCTGGGTGAAAGTAGGAATGGGGTGTGGCACAGACTCAATGGGGCCATGTACCCCAGTTGTAAACAAGGCACTGTGCAGGCTGGTGGTGGTTTCATAATGGTATGGGGTGTGTTCACGTGTCATGGGTTAGGTCTGCTGGTGCGTATGAACATGCAATTGACCTGTAACTGCTATGTTACATTGCTTAATGACCATTTGCAGCCCTTCATGGACTTCATGTATCCCAACAATGATGGAATATTCCAGCAGGATAATGCACTGTGTCATTGTTCCCAAGTTGTCCAGAATTGGTTTGAGGAGTATTCTGGAGCGTCCGTCAAGTGGTGAGGCCACCATGTTCACACGACATGAACCCAAATGAGCATTTATGTGACGTGGGGTCCATTTGCACCCAAGATCCTGCACCTACAAATATCAGTGAGCTGTGGGAAGCTATCCAGATGGCATGGGTCACCATCTCTCCAGAGGTCTTCTGTTCACTTGTGGAATCGATGCAACGTCGAGTTGCTGCACGTTGCCAGGCTAGAGGGGATCCTACAGCATACTAGGCATATACAGTATATACTGTGAAGAGATGGGATCATTATGATTCACAGGTTTAACTGAAGTCAGAGCATGCGCAATACTAAACAGAGCAGGATAGTTTCTTCAGCTGAACAGAAAGACTGCCTGCGGGGTCTTCGCAAGTACAGCATGTTTACACAAACCTATGAACCCAACGCATATAGAAACCTAGGCTATGTTGATGATGAAAAATAGTTTAATAGCAAAATTAGTGGCACTATACATTTAATGCAGCAGCTAAATAAAGATAAAATCTCTATATTCTACAAAGTCACTATGTTCTGCTTTTTTTGTAGATCATGCTTGGCTACTTTCTCTTGCTGGCCTCCAGGAAATCTATAGGGGCTGTGTCCAATTGGGAGGAGCAGGTGAATGGCGTAATGCAGCAAATCTTTGCACTACTCAGCGGGGTCAGGGCCGCAATGGCGCAATTCACACCATGTCGTCATTACCGCCCCTCCCACAACCGAAGCCCTAAGGGCATATTTATCCCCACCCCCGTTTTAAATGCAGATGTGATACATTTTTTTATGACAGTTAGGGGGGGAGATCCCTCTCCGAAAGGATCCCTGACTACTGGGACCAAGCTTCAGAATGCTATGGTAGCTTCTTTGCGGTTTGAAAGTGAGGTGGTCTCTCCATATTAAATCGGGTGCCACACGAAATCGCAAGGTCGCAGTACAGTATTTGCTGCAATCGTTTTCTGAATACTGACAGCTCTTTATAATGCTGAATGTAGTTTCCAATAGGACGCTGATCTCGACCTTACAATCCTCCCCCACATTTACACTGCTAATATTTTATTGTTATTGATTTAAATGGATACCTGTTATTTTTCTCTGAAAATGTTTTTAGCAGTTGAGTGATAGTTCTGGTTTATGGTTTTGGCTTAGTCTTGCTCTTGCATATATGATAAATAACCTGTACTGGTTGCTCTTTCTGTCTCTCTCCAGGGCTAAAAATATTTTATCAGGATTTCTGCAATGGAAAAGATTATTTTAATGTATGCAAATACATCATTTAAATGCATCAAGCAGATTGATACAGAAATTACATTCTTTTGTAGAAATACCTAATTTAGTGCAACAGTATTAAAGATTTGGGACATTGCGGAGCGTAGAAGGATTGTTAGGGCCATAGGGCTCAATCCAATTAGGTGCGAATGGCGAGTAGCGAGATTTGTTTCTTGAAACTCGCAGACTTCGCAGTGAAGCGTGTTCCCGAGAATTCTCCAATCCAATTAAAAATACCTATTTGCACTACTCGCAGCGGAGGGGTGCGAATCGACTGCCAAATGAGATTTGCGAGAAATGCATGAAAATGTGGGGAGACCATCCTGGACCCCCCAAAATTGATAATTTCGTTAGCAGGACCGTATAGAGGGCTGTTTGTGGGCATTAGGAGGGTACTGTAGGTTTTTAAATGGTGTCAAATGGCTGATTTGTGGGGGGGGGGGGGTTTATTTTTTAAATGCAAGAAAATTATGAAATTTTTTTTTTTTCGTTTAATTTCAAATTAATTAAACAAATAATGCAAAAAAAAAGTAGGAAAAAAGGGTGATTTTGGGGTACTTTGAGGGCACCTTGAGAAAATGGAATTTTTTTTTTAAAAAACAATAATTTTTTCAACTACAAAATTATTGTAATTAACTTTGGGGTGCCTAAATTAATGAAAAGTTGTTTTTGGGTTAATTTGAGGAATTTTTTCTTTCTTACTCCCGAAAAATGACATGTAATTATTGGACTAATTAAGCTATTTGGAAATTTCCAAATGCCTAATTAGTCATTAGGGGGGATGTCCAAGGGGTTCAGCACAGTGTCCCCACATTTTAACCTTCAAAATGAAGATTTTCATTTCCATCTCTCACCCCCAGGGAGGTGCGAGTGGAAAGATGCGAATTCAGGGCCTGATTCAGAGCCGGACGCTCTGAACGAGCGCCCTCTCTGAATCAGGGCGTGGTTGTTTTTTTTTTCCGTCCGGCCTTTTGGACGCCCGCATAGCTGTGGGTTACCACCCACAGCTTATGCGAGCGTCCATGATGATGGTCGCGATGGTCAAGACCATCGCGACCATCGGGCTTGCGACGAGACCCTGTGGTAGGGTCTCGGTGACCGCAAGCCCTGGAGTAATTTTGGCTCTATCAGAGCCAAAATCACTCCCACTGACATCACTAGTGACAGTGATGTCAGTGGGGCCCGGACCCAGACGGTAGGCGTTCCCATGGGAACACCTGCGTCTGGCAGCCACGCCCCCGGCACTCCCACCAAAGGGGGCGTGCTGTCACTCACCATCGACAGCACGCCCCCTTTGGTGCGAGACCCATAACGACGGCTACCCCGTCGTTATTCGGGTCTCATGCATGCGCATGACGGAGCTCCCTCCATCGTGCGCATGCGCACTAGGGCACCATCAACCCGCTTGCGAGCGCTCAGCGTTCGCGAGCGGGTCTGAATCAAGCCCTCAGTCTGACTGATTCAGTGCGAGTTACTAATTGGATTGCAAAATGAATTCGCTATGCGAATTCGAAGTGAAAATAGCAACTGTCACCTCGCAATTCGCACCTAATAGGATTGACCCCATAGTATCAGAAAATGTACTTTTTTATGAAACTTCTTTTGCCAGTAGGTTATTACTCATAACTATTTGTAATTTGATGTTTCTAAATGTTATTTTGCAATGTGTTTCTATACTTAGCTTTTCAAAAATTAAAAGTCCTTTTAAACATTAATATAAGAAGTTTGAGGGTTTATAATAATCTAAGATATAAGCTGTATAATATTCTTCATCTGTTATAGGTGCAAATAATAAGCAGCATACATTTTACATCTAGCATTATTTTCATCTTTAAACAATCAATACATTTCTGTGTGTTTATTGAACAATTCTTGTAAGCACTGAATGTAACTGAGCATTGCTCAGCACACAGCTATGCAGCACCAATAGTGTTGTGTTGCTTGTTACTCTATCGCAGGGGTTTTCAACTCGAGTCCTCCGGTATCCCCAACAGGTCATGTTTTGTGCATTTCTGTCTGTGGAAGCTGGCGGGATGATTACTGACCAAACAAAATAGATTAAATCACCTGTGCATGATTAAAGAAATCCAGAAAACCTGACCTGTTGAGGATACTTGACTGAAGTTGAGAACCAATGCTCTATCGTTTTCTACCAAGTTTGGCATCTTATAAAAACAAACGTGTTTTACCTATTCCTAAGGTGTGAGAGTACATGTCGCATAAACCGTGTTGAGAGCACATTTTGTGTACATACTGCAGTTGGGGCATGGTCATGTGGTGAAGAGGTATTTTCACATAACGGAGAGACATAGTTGCCTACCTTTAATTTCTCCTCCCCGGGAGATGTCCGGGGAGGAGAAGCAAGTGAGTTGACAGTTTGCGTCATTAAGTCCTGCCCCCTTCGCAGTCAATAGCCGCGATTGGCGCACATTTACATAGGGGGCGGGGCTGAATGAAGCTATTCATGAAGAATCACATCACTAAGCCTCGCCCCCTACACGGGGGGCACGCACATTTACATAGGGGGCGGGGCTACATTAAGCGATTCATGAAGAATTGCATCATTAAGCCCCGCCCCCTACAGGGGGACCAACAATCGCCGCGGAAATTCTGCCCAGTTCACTAGTAAGTGGGCAGAATGTGGGAGAAGTGCCTACCCTTCCGGGGGTGCGGGGGGTTACCCGAAAAATCGTGAGCCTCCCGTGAAAACCGGGAGGGTAGGCATGTATGCGGAGATGGCATGCATGCCACTTATCTCTCTCCAGTTCCACCCAGTCATCCATTCATTGACTCACACCAGTAGCAGGTGTGAACATCCCTCCCAAATGTCTCATCTTATTGTGGCCACAATAAGATGACCGTGAGACAGAGCCATGCAATCAGAACTGTCAGGATTGCTGTGAGGGATGGTTGTGTATTTCACTTCTATCTAGACTGATTTGGCTCATTGTCACTTTGCTTCATTTCTAATTTGCTGTACTATGTAAAATTACTGGGCCTCCTCACCATCATTTTCTACATCCACCCATACTTGACGCCTTTCCGGACTTCCGCTGGGAGAATTTTCAGAAGGGCAAAAGTGTGATTATGCGATTTGCATTATCATGGCCCAGCGCACTATCTGCCCTATTGCTTAATGCGGGCCATGCATCTACGGTCCAGTTTCCTGTCCTAGTAGTAGATGAAGGAGGTGAACCGCGCTCACTGTTTGGGTTGTAGGGTTAGGAAAGAGAGGGCGAGGATGGGGGAAGGGGGAGTGTATGGAAGGGAGAGGGGTAGGGAAGGAGATGTGCATTTCCTTGAACATCACCACAGCAGTACCACAGGCCTACAGTTCATAGGGATCAGACACATGCAACAAAATTGGAGAGGGGGCTACCACACACGTATACTTAACAAAGAAGAACTCAAATGGATCATTACACTACAAACCTTAGCTCCCTTCGGCCTTAATATTGACAATGAGATAAAGTCCGTAATTAGCAAGTAATAACATTATCAACCACACTTTACTCGACACCCACCTTTTTTGATAAGACCCCTACATCAAACCCCCCACCCCACACTCAAATCAACACATACCCCACATACCCACACTCACGTAGCACACCTTAACTACACTCACCCTACAACCAACCCATATCACCTCAGCACCACCACACCCGCACACACCGACCCACCCCCCAAACCCACCTAATTGCCCACCCCACCACACCATCCCCTACCACCAACCCGTCTACATACGATGTCACCCACGTAAGAGCTATATCTACCTTTCCACCACCCCTCCTCATCACCAGCTAACACACTAAGCCACCCACCTGACCAACCACGGGCCCAATACACTCGCACACCATCGCTCATCCCACACACCATACACCGCTCAGTCTATTTACATCACACCGCACACATCCACCAGTAATTACCCCTTATCCACGCCTTCCCACATACAGCCACACCCCACTCCGATACTAGACCCCCCTATGTTCACCGCTCCCCCTCCATAACATCCCTAGACTCCGAGTATGCCCACTACCCATCGTACCCAGCCTCCTTGAACCAACACCACCACCTGACCACTCAATAGTCGACATACTCCGGGTACCCATTGTCTATCCAGAGCATCCTGATTAAACCGTCAGCACCGCACACCCCAACATCACCCAGTCACTGCCACACACACGTCACTAAACAAAATTAACCTCAGCCCGCACCACCTAACCTACCTACACACCGGCTGAAGCAGACTTACACCAGCGCAACCCCCTACACAGTAGTACATCCCACGTTCACCCCATCTGCCACTCGATCCATCATATTTAATTCCTGCACGTTTATCAACACATTCCGCCCACACACCTGCCAGTTCACCTATCTACCCGACATATCTCTTTCATTATGTAGGACAGACATCCGCTCATATGGATACCGTTACTGATTGGCCATCTGCTTACCAAACCCCCCCTCACATGTCCATCACCCCCTGAACACGCCCACCACACACACATCCCCTTCTCATTGGCCACGTCCGTACACACCTATCCCTACACGTGTATTTAACATGATGCAGTCACTTGCCCCAGTAACCTCCATGAATAAGGCACACGCCGAAACGCGTTGGTGAATCCACACCTACCACCGTCTACTCATCTAAGTCCGCACTCTGCTCAGCAAAGACTCCCCTAGCTGAATGCAGGGTGGTGCGTCACAAGGAGCCGCCAGCACCTTCGGCGAGCGGCACCCCCGCCTTGTGCACACACCACTTCCGGCGGCAACCCAGTGACCTCATCGACAGGAGCCGCGAGCAGCCGCCAGACTCCACACCCGTCTGCCCCGCTGGCACACGCGGCACGTGGTCTAGCCAGCAGCGCGCCTCCCGCACCCCGGAGCCGCTACCCGCCCACCTACCCGGGTACAGCCACACCCGGCTTACAGCACCAACTACACCAGACCCCCACCCCCGGTCGTCCCGCCGGCACATGCGGCACGTGTACGTTGGCAGAAGCGTGTAAACCATTCCCAGGTGCCGCCAGCCCGTCACAGTCCGCCCACCCAACCCGGGTACAGACACCGAGCTGACGCAGACACCTCCAGTCTGCCATCAAGAACGCCACCACCATCACCACCAGCACGTGGCACAGCCGCTCCAGGAGACACAGTACAAAAAGAACAGCCTGCAGCCACAACACTGCACAACAACCAGAGACTGCCGATTACCATCTCCATATCGCAACGCCTACCCAGGCACCTACCGGTAGGTAAGTTGCACACTGTGCGGGACGCCGCCACTACACCCTCCACCACCTCATTGCCGGGCGATAAGACTGTTGACCAAAGGTCCAGCAGGGGTTACGTGCTGGTCAAGAACTGCACGGCAAGGAGCCCCCTAAAAGGGTCCACCCACCTTCCCCCCCGTGGACGCATCCATCTACACCCCCTTACACCCCAGGGTCATTTGTTTTTCAAGCAGCACTGTGTCTACTTTAATAAAGCCTTTGACCCAACATTACCGCCTCAGTCTCTCTTTTAGACAACTCGTACACACCCACACACAGCACACACTCCTACTTCCCACAGAAGAGCGCGCCTTACCCCATATTACTAGTCCAGTTTCCTGTCCTGCTGACGCCGATCCGATCTGCTGATTACATGTCATTATTGGGCTGAAATTCTACAAAGTGCAGAATAATCGGTTAAAATATGTGTGACAGGTATATGGGAGTGCTGTGTGGATGGAACAGGTGTTTTTAACAGTGCAGGTGGGAGTTACAGGTGTGTTCCAACAAATCTTTCAAATTAGCTTAAAAATCAGCCTACATTAATTTTTATGCACCCCTAAAGTAACTAGAGCATTTATTTGCTTTAAAAAATGCTGTTTATAATTTTTTTTTAAATGCTCTTAAAAAAAATCTGTTACTGTGGACTGTTCCTAATTTCAACAGACCTCTATTTTTATTATGCAATGACTACGTTTGGGTTGGGTATGATATCCAGGCAGCTGAATAACCGCCAGTTCAAATACAGACGCCAGAAGCCCGACTGTTGAAAATCCTGACTACAGCTGGTAAGTACGCTAACAATATTCCCCCCCCCCTCCCCCCCGTAACCCTAACCCTTGGTGGTGCCTAACCCTAACCTCCCTGGGGGTGCCTAACCCTAACCTCCCTCCAGTGGTGCCTAACCATAACCCCCCCCCCCTGTTCCCGCAGCCTAAACCTAACCTCCCCCAGGGGGTTGCCTAACCCTAATCTCCCCCTGGGGGTGTCTAGACCTAACCCCCCCATCCCCGGGCTAACACTTTGGGATGCCAGCGGATGCCTGTTTGAAATTTCGGTGTCTGGATTTCCTGAATACATCCCAATAACTTTTTCTGTTTTATGTTTATTTTACTGCTTTCAATATAAAACAAAAAAAAAACACTTAAAAAAATCAGCCTTTAAAAGTTTTTTAAATTACCAAATATCTTCTTTTGGACACTAAGGGGTCCAATTATCGTCCTATAAATAATGTGTTGTTATGTAATTTAAATAAACATGTTATTTCCATCCTGAGATGGCGTATAGCCCTTGATAGTATTCACAAGCTCTCTGCTGTGTTCTGGCTGCCTGCAGGTGCCAGCTCCCCCTGCCCCTCCTCCCGGCTCATCTGCACTCACCACTGCGTGAAAGGAGTCTTCATGAAGGCAGCGGGTGTCAGCACTAGGCCAGTCCCTCTCACCTTTCTCCTGCTCCTCCAGTCTTCCAAGAATCTTCGCAGCCTGTCTTCATGCTGCATTGGTGCAGCTAGAAGACAAGCAGTAAAAACTAAAGACCGGAGAAGCAGGAGAAAAGTCTCACTTTCCGAAAAACTGACTTCGTAGAAACAGCAGTTTTTCAAAAGTGATAGTTTAAGGCAGGAGACATGATGAATTCCTCCTAAACTGTGTTTGAACTGCATTGATTTTAAACCGTAAAAAATATGTTTTGATGAATGGACCCATAAAACAGCGTGGCATCATGCGCGCGGAATCTTTCTCCTCTGTTTCTTAAACACACTTAGGGGTCTATTTACTAAGCAGTGTTAGGAGACAGAGTGAAAAGTGATAAGGTGCCAGCCAATCAGCTCCCAACTGTCATTTTTCAAACACAACCTGTGAGATGGTGGTTAGGAGCTGATTGGCTGGCACCTTATCACTTATTCTGCTGCAAGCACCAGTGGAGCCTGCCCCCACTGCTTGCGACAGGCACTACAGACAACCTCCAGCGAGTCGTGATGTACATGTTGACAGTAAGGCTGTTCAGACAATTGTGATTGTTGGTAAGTGTGGTTGTATATGCAGCAGTGCTGGGGTTCCGCCATTTCTTCTGATTTTCTCAATTATACAAGTACAGTAGCATACAAAATGTTCACATGCTATCTAGGCAGGGCCGTATTAAGTCTTCGGGGGGCCGGGACACTTAAGACAGCGGGCCTGCTCCCACTTCTGACGGAGGTCGTGCCTCTGTTGGGAACCCCTGGGACCTAGTGCCTGGTGGCTGCTGTGCGATAACAGAGGCAGTACAGAGTGTGCCTCTAACACTGCACAGTGCAGCAGTGTGCTCCAACCGGGGCCTGAGAGAGGGGTGCCCGGGCACTGTGCCATTGTGCTCCACCCTCCCCCCACCTCTCAGTGTATTATCACAAAGTATTAAATATACAAAAAATTATATATTGCAATTGTTGGAGTTAATCAGATTCACATACTTAATCATACATCTAATTATAATCACTTTAGTTAGGCGAGTGCAATGCGTGTTTTAGAAAGATATACCTGTGTCATAAATTGCATATTATCGCATTTCTCTTTAGTGTAGAAAGTTGGACACAGCATGCCCTCTAAACCATAATTCATGTAAACGTCAGTAGTGTTTTTCTTTCATCATAGAATTATAGATTGTAGATAATAGATCATTTTATCTGCTGATTTCCCATTAGACTCAAACAGAGCGAGCAGAACATTTTATTCTTTGAATTTAGGAAGAATGGACAAATGTTTGCTCACTAAATAAATCATAGCCAGTTCTACTGAGGAAAGTGCCAATGAAGATAAAAGGCTAAAATCAACTAGTCAAGCTGAGAAAAGCTTATTTGTGAAAAGATTTGTACTCTTCTAAGTGGACTAAAATAGCTTTACAGGTCTGAAGTCCATTTCTGTTGTCCTTGAATATTGCCCACAAGACTAAAAAACGTACAGTATTGTGAGTTGCAGGACTTTAGCACATGAGGGCAGTAGACTGTGTGTGAAATTGTTCAGTTAGAAAATCATTTATGAAGCTTTACATGGCCATGAATCGCACTTGTTTCTATAACTTTATTTCATTTTATTATATATATTATAAAATACATTAAGGCAAAACTTCAGTAATTCTTACAAATAAAATGTTTATCTTGCCAAATAAAATAAGTGGACATCACAGAGCAGCCGTTTAAAATTCATGCAAATCTGAAGATCGTACTGTATGTCAATGCAATCTGTATATACAGTATCTCTCCATAGCCATCACCAGCAAATATCACCCGCACAGGCTGTACTTGTTGTGGTTGCTCTTGACGATCAGAAAAGTGTCTGTAAGGAGTATATCCTGTAACACTATAGAGACCATGCTATGTCTGAGATGGGAAAGATGTACCAGATTTTGCTAAATTGGACAGCTTGGTATTGTTTGCTTTATGTAGTCTTTAAGTAAAGCGCTTTTACACATTTTAGTGACTATGTATGCCAGGAGCTAGAAATTGTTCACTGTCACTGAGTGGAAACAACCTACCTCCGTGGCTGCAGCTGGGACCCACTGTTGCTGCATGAGGGGGACTTCTTGTTGCTTTAGGAGATGGAACTGTGAGATTTCCACCACAATCAGATAGAGCATGCAATATGTTGGGGACATTAGAAGCCCAGTATAGTGGAAGGGGAATAGAGAGGGGCGAGTGGCATCACATCCAGGACTTCAGTGACCTAGAAACTCGCAGGAGGCATCAGCAGTCTCCAATAGATTGTAGATTATTTAGCAAGAAATAAAAACAACTAAGTACTGGAAATGGAGGTTGCTAACAGGATCAGAAGCTGACTGGAGGGTGGCTTTAGATACAATGAGAGGGGCTATTCAAGAAGTGTCCAGACTAATTTGCTATTACAGCTATTTCTTGCAGTTGGGGAATAAAGCAAACAAGCTATATGGAGATCCACAGGTACAGCCTCTAACGCCGCAGGGTCCTAGTGCCTGGTGGCTGCGGTGCGATAACCGAGGCAGTGCAGAGCATGCCTTTAACACTGCAGAGAGTGAGTTATTAGTGAGGGTCTTACCAACATTAGATAAGAGTAATAGCAAAGAAGAGAATACTCAAATTTACTTGAAATGTCAGGGGTGGAAATCTTGAAGACTGAACTAGTGGAGGAGGCACATGGAGAAGAAGAGAAGAGGTCAAATCAAGGGAGTAGCTCTGGAAACATTGTAAAACAAATAGTAAAATGTTACTTGCGCTCCACGCCTCTCTATCGGCAGCTCTTAAATATAAATGTGGTTCACCAATCACAAAAATACGTATAGTCGAAGATATATAAATTCAAGCGCACTAATAGAGCACAGAAAGTTTCAACTTTAAAAACCTTAGTAGACTTTGGTTATAAAAACTCTCAAAAGTTGTTGCAAGTTTCAGTTCTTCAATAGTCCCACTTTGTTTCATAGAGTTTTCTCTATGGTCCAATCTAATAATCCATATAAATAATGTCCAGCACCACCATGGTGTTCAGTCTTATGTTGCTTTCCCTCTGTATATCTCGTGATGATTTACATGTAAGACAAGATGTGAAGGAACAGCATATAGTGTAAAATCTTCAGTTTATTTGGTATTATACATTAAAAATATACATATAGGTGTGTGGCAGGGTACCAGAAGTGACCTTTTTCAAAAGGCACATCAAACAGCATATAGGGGTATTAATGCTTCCCCTAATAAGCAATACCTTTCAGGATCAGCCTCAGGAGCCCCACTGTCAATCACCTGGCGTTATTATCACAGGGCTTTCCCCGGTATTTTTTTACAATTTATTTTAGTAACTTTGGTCAGATCACATTTCCCATTACAATTATGGGAAATGCGATCTGCTTACTAAAAATAAGCGATACTTAGGGGTTGGAATAAAATTTTACGAATTCTACTCCAATGGCCCTTTAGTAACTGTAGGTTAAACTAAAATAATGTGAAAAGGGTGTGAAAACACCCTTTCACTTTATTTTGGTAAAAATAATGGTAATAAATAGAGCCCATAGCCTCATTCGCCTGTTTTAACACAATGTTTTCTCCATGCATGTCCCCGCTTTTTGCCCTATTCAATTGTAAAACATGCAAAAACGAGGATAGGCGTATATGTATGCCAAAGCGAAACTAGAGAAAAGGACCTATTTTTTGGAAGGGAAATCAGCCTGTACCCCATAAAAAGCTTCAGGGACCCTGAGCATCCATATAGAATAGTAGTATTACCCCAAATAAAAGTATTTAGTGAACTTATTTTGTTACAATGGGCTGTTATATGCATATTTGCATATGTGTGGAAAAATGATAGAAAGTAATGTTTTTTTCTGAAAAATAAGTACCGAGGTTAAATTTGGGTACCTGAAAATGGGTGATAGTATATTTTGATGTCTCTAAAATGAAGATTTAAAAAATCTGAAAATTCACCTGGTGCAGCCTTGTGCAATCCCAAAAACACCTGTCCCAACCATATAACCCCCAAAGTACCAGGCTCCCCACTTGTTTTCACATTTTCCAAATTTTTTTTCATTTTCACCCCAAAAATGACCTATTTTGGGGGGTGAATTAAGATAAGTTTTTAATTTTTTTTGCCTATTAGTCTCTAGGCGGGTGTCTAAAGTCCCCACATTTGTACCCCAGAATATGGATTTTGCACTTTTTTTCTCCTGCCTTTTGCTGGAGAAACTTTTTTGCCTGTTTTTGCCTATGGAGTTTTCGCATAGGTGAAAATTCCGGGGAATTGAATATGGAGATACTTTGAATACAGGCTCAAACTTTTCTCCAAACTGCACTTTTCGTGGCTAATTCAATACGGCCCTTAACCTGGGAACTGCAACTTGCCAAACATTGCTACAGACTGAGAGGGACCTCACTCATTGGTTCTCACTGTCCTCAAGGTACCCTCACAGTCTAGGTTTTAAAGATAGCGCAGTGGTAAAGTGGGCGTGTACTGATACAGCTGAGAGGCGTGTCATAAAATTGATTTACATCCAAATGTAAATGAGCCCCAAAGCCGTTTGTAAGGTCTACTTGTTGATGAAAACACAATGATACTTTTCAGAAATTGCATGTAGCCATAGGGATCATTGTGCCTAATAACCAATGCAGGAAAATGATATTAATGATCCCATTTTAATGTATTTTAATTGCTAGACTCTTCAGGGAGTCAGGGAGATAATTACTATTTCAGGGAGTCTCCCTGACAATAAGGTAGAGTTGGCGAGTATGCCTGTGCCCCAACTAGGAAATCTGTAAAACTTGCACTGGTAAGGGTCCCTGAGGACTAGAGTTGGGGAACACTGCCTTACGGTTATGATGGAAAGGAAATACTATACTGATGATTTGCCATTATTAGAATCAAGTTTCTAAAAAAAAAAAATAATAATAATTTCCTGCCCATATCTGACCATTACATCACAGAGGTCTGCAAGCAGTGGAACTTTAAGGCATTTTACAAATGATCATAATTACAGAAGAGTGCAAATAGCTTTTAATAGAAATGCACCAAATTGGATCTGAAATGCATGTTTTTTTTGTTTGTTTTGTTTTTACAAGCAGGTATGTTCAATTTAGTGAGGGGCATTTGGTGAGGGTAGAGCACCTTATGCTGTATTCCAGCTAAATACAACTACTTTTCTCTGATGATTTATGATGTTTTGAAGTGGGTAGGGATAGAACATTCTATAGCCAGCTGTAGGGCTACGTGTGACTAGAGTAGTGTCCATGATAGCAATTGTAGGAAAGCATTAAGAGTTAGATACTGGAAGAAGCCCTCCAAATGCACATATTTGTGATCTGAGCCTCCTGTTAAACTGATCTGGTAGGATTGTGATGTTAAACAACATTTTATATGAATAATAGTTAACACGTACAACTGGTTACTATGGAAATATTCCGTCTGATCATAGGAGGAAATACAGTCTGGGTTGATAAAATGGCAGCAAAATGTGCGTTGAACATAGCTATAAAAATATGCCCATTCATATGATTTCATAAAGAACATAGCTGTACATGGAATGGGTATGTAATGTCGGCTGTCGGGATGCCTCCTGTCAGAATATCGACAGCGGCATCCCGGTGGTTTGTATCCCGACGGGTCTGGTAAGTATACTTACCCCCCCCCCCTTCCCTCCCTAACCCTCCCTTTTTGTAGCCTAACCATAACCCTCCCCACCCCGCACCCTAACCCTCCCTGTTCGTACCTAAACCTAACCCTCCCCCGTTCGTGCGTAAGCCTAACCCTCCCCCCTTCGTGCTTAAACCTAACCACCCCCCTTAGTGCCTAACCCCCCCCAGTGGTCCCTACCCCTCCCCCCTAAGGCTGCCTAACCCTAACATCCCCCCAAGACCTAACCCTAACCTCGCTACACTGTTTAAACCAAACACTCGTCCTGCAGCTAACACTAAGGGCGCCCCGGGCTTGCATCATTCAGGCAGCCGTCCTTTGGCGTGCCGGCGAATTAAGATAGGCGTCGATATTTCAACGCCATTAAGATAGGCGTTGGTATTTTGACGCCTATCTTAAGTCCCTTGTCGGGATTCAGCTGTTGGTATTGAGACCGGCGGCATCGCGGCCGCTGGTCTCATAACTACATCCCGCTGTGTATGATTCCATAGGGGTCAACCTGTTATTTCTTTTCACGCATTCCAAACCCTAAAAAGGGCATCGGCAACTTGGCACGCAAGGATGCTTTTCAGTGGCACCTACATGACTGAATCAGGGTTCTGTGCTCTCACCAGTCTCTCTCAGCCCACCTCCATCCACTGAGGCACAAAATGTGCTTCTGCCTCTGTGGTCCTGTGTCTGGCTGCTGCTGCAATGCCAATGCTGGTATGTTTCCAGTGCCAATAAGGGACACAGTGCCCGGGTACTGCAAAGGGGGCCTGAGGTGAAAACAGGTGAGGAACATAGCAGTTTGGGGAAAGATGGCTGGGGCATTGCGGAGGATTCGAGCTGCGCCTGGATGGCAATCATACGCGGAGTAGCAGGTGAGAAAAGCTCCCCCAATGGCATCCAGTGAACCATAACGAGCTTATGCAGAAGAGAAGGTTATATGATTAGAGACCGGGTGCTTTGTATATTATATACATACAGGAGGGAACTGATAGTATACATTTTTAGGACATTATGTACAGGAGGAATAGTGAGCAGTAGTATGACACATACTGTGTTAAGCGAGAGATAGTGATGTGTTGAGTATATGTTCCATATGTTAATCTCCAAAGAAAAAACTATCAATCTAACCTACGCAAGTTTGATTAAAAAAAGGTACGAAACTATGGGGCCTGTTCATCAAAACATAATTATCACATGAGACAATTATGGTTCGAACTCGCTGCGAGTTCAAAGACTCATTTGGAGCCATTCATCATTCCTCCCTAACAAAAGTATAGCTTCCGAAAAACTGCTCTTTTTGCGGAGACTATTGAAACAACATGGGCAATGCGCTATGATCACATCTAACTACAATAAATTGTATGTCTAAACAATGTAACACACACTGAATGAATAAAAGAGATATTTTACTTCTAAAAATGGAATGGATACATCACACACAATACATTACACACAATACATATAACATATATAATTTGGACTGTTAGGTTGCAAATGTATAAAATGATTATATCAAAATGATAACTTGTGTCAAACAGTAACTCTTCTGTTGAGCAAAGAATGAGTGATACAGTTAGATGTAACAAATCAGATCAATTGTGTCATTTCCATGGAATAAATTAGTACTGTCTCAATTCTTTGTACACTGTTTGAAATTACTGCGTTCTCACACCTGGAATGAGTATATATTATCTGTATTAATTGATTTAGGTTTAAAGATATCGTGCTGGCGTCCCAGCATATAATAATGATATTAGTGATAATCAATTGAAGTTATATAACTTCTATTCTGGAATGAATAGTCCTGTGAAAAAATATGTCCATCGACAATGGGGATAGAGCGGCAGATATATAAGTATCTTTCTCTCCGTTTGTTGGAAAGGAGAGAGTGTATCTTACCGCTACCGGGAAGGATGCAGCAGCGTTCTCCCAAAAAATGTGAACACTGTGGGGAGCTGAATATCGACGTGCCGTGGGATCGGTGGTTCCGCTGTGTTTGGCTGTAAGGTCAGCTCCTGAATCCCGCTTGCACAGTGCGTATGGCAGTGTTCTCCCGGCTGGATGTGATCACTGCGGGGAGCTGGAAGGTGATACTCCGTGTGCGGCTGTTCGATCAGCTCCGAAATCCCACTGGCACGGTGAGTGTGTCGGTGCTTTCCAATTGGATATGGTCACTGTGGGGAGCTGAAAGGTATTGCTCCGTGAGACGGGTGTCTCCGCTGCCTGGGGCTGTGTGATCAGCTCGGGGATTTTCCAAAAGGTACAGGTACAGGTGTGTAGAACGTAGAGGAAGGACTGAACGGCAATGACGTCTTTTGCGGAGTCAGCTTTTCGGAAAAGTGATACTTTTCCCCATTCAGCAGAGGTATCCATAAGGATTTCCTCATTGCTGCATGTCTCCCCCTCCCTCACTCTATTCCCCCGCTGTGTCTCACCTCCCCCCCCCCCCCCTCGGCCTCCGATGTCCGTTCCAGCCCACCTCCCACCCCCTGCGTCCTCTGGTGTCCGTTCAAGCCCTCCCTCCCACTCCTCCGGGGTGTCCAATACAGACCCCCACCCCTCTCCCCCCACTGCGGGTGTCCTATCCAGCTCCCGTAGCTCCCTCTCACCTGTCTCTTGTCTCTTCCGTCTTCGGTCTTCTTCAGCCGGTGAGTGAATAGATCCCTGTGCTGTGGCTGGAATGTAAATCTTCACAGGCTGCCGTTCAAACAGCAGCCTGTGAAGGTTATCAGGGGCTGAACGCCATCTCAGAGTGGCGTTCAGTAACACCATCTAGTTCCGAAAAAATTAACTTTTAATATTAATTTTCACATGTTAATTTAATTAAAAATGTTAATTTTCACATGCTTTTGTGAAAAATAAGTGATGATGAATAGGCCCCTAAATGTTTGAAACCCATCATACTTTTTGTAAATGTTTGGATATGTTATGTTATAATGGTAGTGGCACTCCGGATTATTATTTATTTGTAATATTGACTGCCTGGCGTCCAAACAGAAAAACATTGCCTAACCTTGCCCTCAGGAGTGAAATAGTAACCTAGCTACACGAGGAACCAAGGGAAACTTGTTAAGCACATTGTTTGTGATGCTGTAACTGTCAGAATCCAGCACATCTGGTATTCCTAGCAGGCTTGCTGTTTATAAAGTACTGTACATTTTTCCATAGCAGTGGCGAACATCTGCTCGTTATCTGCATGTGTTTATTTGGTGCCTTATGCTGCAGGCATCCTCTGACTGCGACCTACCTTTACCATCCAAGAGCAAATAAGCAGAGGTTTGCTAGTCTTTGAATGTATAGCTGTGTAGATGTATAGATTTTTAAACCAATGTACCAATAATGTAAAATGTTATTGCAGAATATTAAATATCTGGTTATTTATTTCATATGACTGGTGTATGTATTGATGTATGTTGTTTAACATTGGCACCCAACTGTGCTAACCTTGTATAAAATCATGCTTCTAAAATAATATTTCTATGATATTTCATGTTTAAGTATGTGAATGCAAACCCTTCTTCTACTTGGTTATCATTTTCATATGTGCACAGTGGAATGACAGACTCCTAGGTGTATTCAGCATTTTCTACGTTGTAGAGAGACAAATGTTCTATGGAACGTTTAGTCTGCCACAGTATGATGCTAAATAATTAACCTATAGTGCTTTCATTTTACTTTGAAGCCAGCTGTGTATCTGAGTATCATTAGACTATGAAGACATCTATTAATTTCCAGTAAACCGTTGTATCAGTGCATTGTTGGTCCCACAGGAACAGTGTTTTTCAGCGGAAGTCATGCCTACCTTGTTTGAACGCCTATGTATAAATGAGGCGGTTTAAGCATGAGGCACCTTAGTTGCTTCATTATCCCATCTCCGTATGGTCTAAGCTGAGCGCTTCGTGGATGTTCATTATAATTACTCTCATTTTTTTATTTTCTATTTTACACTGATAACCGAGTTTAGTCATGGGGAATAAGTTGTTATAAGAAACATGCATCAGTGTGCAATTAAGAATGGTGCTGACTCCAAACAAAAGAGTGCAGTCATTACGCTGTACATTCTGTGCAGAGGAAAACAATTTTGTCGACTCGTAACTGCTCATTCTTTAACTAATTACATGCAGCCATAAAGTCCAAATGAACGTTGCACAGAAAGTTAATGTAGAAAATGGCATAATAACATACCAGGACAACTTTATTATTTCCTGGGAGAGCTTCTTTCTGAAATGTTGTCTTTTTGGTCTTCATATTGCAAAGGTGTGTTCAGTCTGGTGTAAGGGTTCTTCCATTACACACAACATTGCCAACAGTGTCTACTAAATATTTTTGATTTATTATTGCTATACCCTACCTTCCCTGTTCCACAATTATAAGAAAACTTTAGAATCGATCACAAAATGTATTAGAGCAAATATGGCTTAGCAAATTAATAAGAGTAGAGTATGTACTTACAGTATTTAACTTACCATTATAGTGCTGATGGCGCAGGTTTATTAGTTTTACTTTGCACAATAGGACTTTGATTTACTCCTTTTTTTTTCTTAACTGCACAAAATGAACAGATGGTTTGCATCCCAAGTGAGTGTATTAAATTGATGTGTGTTCAAATTAACTGGGTGGGATGGGCCACTTCTGAGTGTAACCACTGCAAGGATTGCAATGAGAAATGCGATCAGTTTCAAATTTACCAAAAGAAATTGTTAAAAAAAAATACCGGGAGGGAGCCCTGAGATACAATGTATCAACGCCACCTGGAGATGGTGTTAAGAAGGGTTCCCCCTCTTCTTACCTACACTAACTCGGCCTTCCCTGCAGAGCCCCAGTAGGTTTCAGTGATCAGCCTGTGTGCCTAATAGATTGCAGGCTTGATCAGACAGAAAAAAAAACATGCTTTGCCTCCGTTCAGGTGATCGGTGCCCCGGTGATCTCCTCTGTGACCTGGTCTTCTGATTGCTATACCCCGGTAATCTGTTCAGTAAACTGAGATGCTGTAAAGTCCTGGCAGCATCCTCAGGTTACTGCAGTCATCAGTTGGTTGGATCACAGAGGAGCTCACCGATCACCTGAACGGAGGAGGTAAGTGGAAGAACAGGAGGGGAAGGCGGGTGAGAGCCGACGCGCGTGCGCCGTCACACTGTCAGGGTATTTTTTTCAAAACAGTGTAGTTAGAATATCAAACAATATACAAATCTCAAATAACAAATAGACATAAGAAAAACAGATATGATGATGTAATAAATATTTTGTAGAAAAAGCCAACAAAATAGCATAACAAAATTATACAAATCAGTACAACAAACAGACCAATTGTTGTAGATTAAGGGTCACACAGAGTTTTGTAGAAGTAAAATAAAAGGCAATAAAATAAACCATAGTAAAGAAAAAGAAAAGGAAAAAAGAAATAAAAATGAATGAAAGGAGGGGAGCAGGGAAATCAGCAAAGTCCAGGAGAGCCTGAGATTGGAACCATGGAGACCAGATGGTGTGATACTTAGTGGTCGTGTTATTTTGTAAACTAGTGAAATATTCCATGGAGGCGATTTATAGTTAATTTTAACCACCAGGGCAGTCATTTACGGAGGGCGGTTGTCTTTCCAATGTTTACTTATGAGGGTTTTAGCTGCATTACAAATATGGTCAATCAATTTATCTTGGGATTTGGAAACCCAAGTTAGTGGGCATTTAGTAAAGCTTTTAGGGTACTTTTTGCAGAACAAAAAGAGGATTCACAGGGACAGAGCTGTTTTGCAATAGATTAGCAAATGGTTTCTGAGAACGGATTTGGATGACTGTCTTCTGTAGCTGAGTAGAAGTATAATACAGGTTGAGTCTCCCATATCCAAATATTCCGAAATACGGAATAATTTTGGCATGACTTAGAAAATTAAACCTTTGATTTTTGATGGCTCAATGTACACAAACTTTGTCTAAAGCACAAATTATTAAAGATATTGTATAAAGTTACCTTCAGGCTGTGTGTATAAGGTGTATATGAAACCTAAATGAATTTCATGTATGTACACAAACTTTGTTTGAGCCACAAAATTATTGAAAATATTGTATAAAATGACCTGCAGGCTGTGTGTATAAGGTGTATATAACACATAAATGCATTCTGTGTGTATATTGGGGTCCCATTTCTAAGATATTTCATTATGGTATGCACATATTCTAAAATACGGAATATTCCGTTATCCAAAATACCCCTAGTCCCAAGCATTTTGGATATGGGAGACTCAACCTGTACTGAAATTTACAAAAATATTGCCTTTTCACCACCACTGTTTGTTATTGTCTATATGCTGTTTGATATGCATGGTGTTTATTTCTAGTAATGACAAGTTATTTACTAAAATGTACACATTTTCATGAGACTTGATTTATGTTCAGATCTATTTAAACAGATTACAGTTCAGACTGTTAAAATAAAGTTTCGAATGCCAATTTAACTACACAATAACTATCACAACTGTTTTGTAAGAGTTGTACCGGTAGCAATGTTTCACTCCAGTGTTGAGCCCATTGTGAGGTTCTGAATTTGTTGTGGACCCGGGGTGGTGATAGAAGCAGACACAGGAGCAGACTGTGGGGTTTTTAATAAGGGACTGAGAAGACATGGGAATGGCAAACAAAAGTCCAGGTATAGCACTAAAGTGCACTTGATAACTGTTGTGAGGGTTAATGAACAAATGTCCAGGTAGTGACAGGCAGGAACAGTCCAGTATAGGTATGGTGAGCGAAAACAGAATGCAGGCTTGATGAGCTGTAAGTGAATGCAGGTTTGGTGAGCTGTAGCTGATGCAGACAGGTAGTGAAGTCCAGCTGGGAATGAAATGAAACAAGGTGCAGGGAAACAGCAGGTTCAGGTACTCAGGCAGGTAGAAAGGTATATGGAGGAGGTAGGGGAATCCAGCAGGGTTTGGAGCAGGTTAGGAAAAGCAGGCTTAGGCAATGAATCCAATAGACAGGTTTAAGCACAGGAACACTCTCTCTCAGTTCTCGCAGAGAAACACGTTGCACTGGCAATGCAAGGGAGCTCTGAACTCCCTTAAATCCCCAGTGCTCAGCCGTGACTGGTCAGAGAGGAGCATGTGACACACCAGGATAGGGCAACTAGGTCACATGTCCGGAGGCAAGATGGCAGCGCCCATGCCAGAACGGAAAGGAAGCACCACCAGTGACAGTATGCCCCCACAGAACCACGCACAGCCAATGCTCTTCGCCAGGCACCACCGCCAGACACCCCTTGCCATAGCATCCTCACAGGTTTTACCCGTCGACTACCATGCCGAGAGACCCTGGTCGTGACAGTACCCCCCCCCTTTATGGGTGGCCTCAGGACACCTTCTAGGCTTTTCAGGATGAGCCAAGTGGACTTTGTTGACAGGACTGGAAACGTGGATATCCTCAGCATTGGCCCAACAGAAACAGGAACTGGAAACTGAAAACCCCTCCTGAGACTTGAGGCCCCTTCTTGGGGTGCTAGATTTTAAATCCCTGGTTGTGACACCCATAAAATCACAATTACCTTTTTCTTGCAGCTTAAAGGAGTCATAAGTTGGGTAGATACCTGGCTGACGATTGGTAAATGCATACACACTGGCAAGCATTCAGCCGATGTGTCTGCACTGACATCACAACTGGGTGGGCATATAAATTTGCCCACCCAGTCAGTTACCAGCAGGTCCCTTCAGTAAGTATACAGGCGGTTGACGGGTCACCTGTACACGCAGCCAGATGTGCCGATATATTTGCAAGATATACTGCCATTGGTTGTGCTGCAGAGCAGATGCAATATGTCTGTGAATTACGTCGTTCAGACATATGGTCTGTACACATCAGTCGATGCACTACAGATATATTGCCCGTTTTTTGGAATGGGCGCTATATCTGTCCGTGAGTACTCCGGTTTACTCCCAGATATGTCACGTGTGTACTGTAGTGGTTAAATTATACAATTGTCTGGGGTCAGTTAAATGGCTTCATTACCTTTTGTTCACAAAGCCCAACCGAATATTTCTATTTTGTAAGCAGCATTGGAGACTAAAGTGAAACTTGGCCATTTTAAAACTTCCTATTTCTTAGCCTATCTTTACATTTCCTATATAGAAAAATATTGTAATCCTTCGCCACATTGTCTAGTGTCATTCAAATGATTCTGTGTCAGTCAGTAAATGTACTCTGAAACTCAGTATATTAGATAAAGAGAATACAATTTTTTGGTGCATATAAACGAACAAAAAACAGCATTCAAGTCAAAAGAATGATGATTGAACAAGAATCAGTTGACATTATTATGAAATACTGAATGTTGTTAAAAATGTCCTTCATATCTTCATTCATCTGTCAGATAGTCTGAGGGGAATACGTTATCACTACTTTGATGCTCAGAATTGATGGTCAAACAAACATCGCAGAAGTACTGTCCTAAGTACAGATTGATGTATATCTTTGTCTTAGTTAAATCCCATGAGACAAAGGAAGCATATATTGCATATTGACTCATAATGCTTAGCGACTCACACTGAAAATTATTATGTAATGTGGCTCTACACACCATATAAGGTACTACCAACTTTCTATTAAGGGCCCATTGACTATTTAATGCCATTGCTTGGTAAAAGCAGTCACAAGATAGTAGGTCTCACAATTTGCCTTGTCTGAACCTAAAGGTTAGGTTGACCATTCTCTGAAAATATGCATAGTAGAACTGCATGAATATAATCTCCTTTTCAAACGTCAATGGGGCTCGATACAGGTTCTAAAACTTATGTTATGTAGAAATTAAATAATTCATCCTATGATGACAAATATCAATGTAAAACATCATTCTGTGTAGCCACACTACATAAGGTAGACTGGAAACCAGCAAGTTCCTTTTAACGATGATAAAGACACAGGTGGAATCCAGTGCTGTTTGTAAGTCCATTATTTTTTATGTCTCTTGAAACAATGTGATGTCCCAGTGAAAGTTAAAGCTTCCATGTCTGAGTGCGTTGTTAAATAATTTCTTTCAGGCATTGATGGACTACTGCAAATGTTTATTCTTGTTGCACTTAAAGTAGAATTAAAGGTTATCATGTAGCACATTTTAAGCTTTGATTACAAAAAATTTACAAACCATAATACTTTACAACTCCTATACTTTGCATTAGGGGCGTAACCAGAGGTGTGGGGGCCCCATAGCAAAATTTCCTTGGGGCTCCTACCCTCCAGCCCCGTAACACCTACACATCTTCAGCAGTGTAATACCCCCCAGCCCCATAAAGCATACCCCCCCCCCCCCCTCCCCAGCCCTGTGATACTTACTTCCTGAGTGCGGCACGTTGATGTCATTTTTAATCAGGCGCTGGCTGCTGGTCTGCGAGTTCCTATTGGCTCGCTAATTGAAAAAGACCGGCGGCTAGAGCGCTGTACTTATATATAGAGGGTGCAGGGGTTGCTAGCTGGGCCCCATAGCAAGCTCACCCCTTGCACCCTCTGTAGTTACACCACTGCTTTGCATGACTGACTGCTTTCCAGGTGGGTGTCTTGCACCCCATACAAGTTACTCTTTTTTTTTTTTTTCCTTCTCTTTTTCAGACCATATTTTGTTTTCGTTTTGTTTTTAAACAGAAAATGCTGTGTCTTCTAATTAAAATGTAAGCATAAAATCTCGGCAGCACTGCTGAATACCTCTGCGTGTCGCCCTTATAACAACAACTGTATTGGGATCCAGCATTTTGCAGCTGGAGGCAGGCCCTTGATGAGACGGCACATTGACCATACTGCTTCACTTGTTCAGATTGGTAGTATCAGTGGTGTAACATAGCAACATTTCTAAGGGCCCCATGTACTGCCCATCAGTTGTGGTAGTTAAGCCCTTGGGCAGTATGTAAGTGCTGAAGTAGGTGATAATTTTTTTTATTATTTACTTTATTTCCCTTTAAGTGTAGCAGAGCACTGGTAAACTGGCTTTGAAAGGGCAGGAAACCAGGTGGTGGCTGGTCCAGCTCATTGGAAGCACTGGGTTTGTCCCCACGACCTGTGGCCATGCCCTTTCTTGAAATTGCACTGCCACGTATTGCCGCTATAGATGTTGAGAGGTGTGACTGAACTGAAATGCCTCACAGTAATTTATTACTTTCAAAGGATGCTGCATCAAGTCTCAGCAGCCTAATTGAAGATCTTGTTAACATTTTCCCTAAAAATATTATTTAATGCATTAGAGCAATTTTAATCTATATAATAAGCAAGAAAGTGTCTGTGTGTTTGTCCTTTTGGCCATGTTTGAAGTTCATCAGGGCCATGGAGCCTACAATGTAGGATGTAGAGGCTCTGAGTTTGAAATGTTGGCTTAAGCAAGTTCGCTCAAAATCTCTTCCAATGCCTAAAACTGCAGTGATCTGAAGGCAGAGGCTGATATGTAGAAAAAGGAGGAGGATTTAACCCTCATGGCATCACCACTTAACACACATAGTTGCTTTTTACATCACATATTATGTTTGTATTATTTTCATATAATATTTCACATATATTTTAACCCCTTTTTCCAACACTCATTAATTAGTCTTACACATCTATACTTTACACTGCACTGTCACTCTTTTTCCATTTTTCGTGTGATGCCCTGGGGGGGTCCTGGGCTGGACGTTTTACGGGGTGCACTGCGCCCCGGACGTAAACCTCCTAATGTTAGGGACTGCTAGTTACAGAGAAGCCGTGACGGGGCCTAGCAGCTTTCCATGTATTTGCAAATGCATGCAACTAATATCTCTGAATTTCTATAACCATATAGTCTTCATATATTGTTGCAAGTACTATTCAGTGTGCTGAGGAACAATAGGGGGTTAAATCCCCCTCCTTTTTCTTCTTAGTATGACCCCTCCCTTTCATGCACCAGATTAGTGCTGCTAGATTGATTGAGCAGCTGCCATTTTTTGTTTGAGAGGCTGATATGTACCAGTAGGTGGCAGGCAGAGCTCCAATGGAAGTGCAGTGGGTCAGAGCATCAACTGTCACACGGTACCTGCACTGACAGTTACTAATTCCTCAAAGCTCATTTTCGCCTACCACCTGGGCAACGTCAGGTATCCCAGCTTGTTGCAAATGGTTGCAAAATGTGGTAAGAAATAGCTTTTTCTTAATCATTAAGCCCTACATATAAAACTTGCATTTCATGGACTTTATAGTCTATATAAATAGATTTGGGAGGAAGTACAATGAGTTCCTTCTGTTGTGGTGCGGTTGAGTATGTATAAGGATAGAAGTAGCTGTGAATTGTAAGATTTATGAATGTAGCAGATTACATTAATTCTACCAATCATGATTTGCTGTGCAAAATTAATGTTAATTGTATTGGTTATTCATTTTTTTGATCACTGACTAGTGGCTTACACATCTTTTCACTGAGAATTTTTATATCCTGTTGGGTCATTTTGTCCTTTGCAAAGATATAAAGTGTATGTGGCCAGTCAGTCATAGTTTGCTGGTCAGACATAATGGGCCAAATGTAATAGGGTGAGAGTTTAGAAAATGTGAGAGTTTAGCAGTAAACTCTCACATTGGTCGAGATTTATCTTCAAAATGGGAAAACATCTGGATGAGATTTTAAATCGTGAGTTTTCTAAGTCTAAAAAAACATGCAAGTTCGCTCTGTTACTTTGTTTTTGGACTCTATTACATTGGCAATGTTTAAAAAGTGTCAGAAACTCTCACTTTTCTAAACTCTCACCCTATTACATTTGGCCCATTGTCTCAGATTGTGAGCACAGCGTACTGCAATTTAATTCTGCCACTTCAGGACAGAATAGGTGCAGTTGAAATTGATTCTGTGTGCCAGAGGGATGACTGATCTGGTTTATTCTTGCTCACTGGCTAGCAGCTAACCTAACACATCTATTGATCATTATGAGGTTTGCTCTGTACTGCTCCCTGACATTTTGTAATTATTAATTATGCTAAAGCGGTGCACAGTGTCCAATATTTCAGTCTTCTGCTATATATCCTTTTCTTTGCATATAAAATATGCCGTAAATGAGTGTGGTACAAAAGACCCTTCTGGTGATTTTTAGCATACTTTTACAATCTCACACCCCAGTTTGCAGATAGATGGGACTTTAATTCTCCACTCCAACCTTACCAGATCAGAGAACAGCGGTGAGTATTTTTCTAACCCCTACCCTAACCCTAACCCTCCCTCCCTGGTGCCTAACCCTAACCTCCCCCTAACACTCCCTTCCCAGTGCCTAAACCTAACATACCCTCCCATAGTGCCTAAACCCAACCTCCCCATATATGCACCCTACTCCTAACACTCCCTCCCCGGTGCCTAACCCTAACCCCGCTACCTAACCCTAACCTCCCTCTAACACCCTGATACTTACCTGCGAGATGCCGTCGCTTGGGATAGTGGTGCCGGGATCCCGACCTGTCGGGATTTCGTCGCCGGTATTCAGACCGTCGACATCCCATTTGGAGCACAATTGGAGGGATTATGTGGACAGTATCATTAGGCAATGGGTTAATCCTGTCCTTTTTATGGGGTGTCCAAGTCAGTGGTAATGGGACATGTGATTTGTCAGGAGGAATAGAGGATGCAGAGAACATAAGCATGATTTACACAGTAGACCTAATATTCTTATTGGGGGTATTTAAATTATATATTTGATGCTACTAGGGATATTTGTTAACAATAAGTAGCTCCTTCAAACTTTTCTCTTACATGACGCCTTGAAGAAGGTGTGATTTACTAAAATCAAATTTTTTTAGGTACGGTGGGAAGGCCGAGAAGCTCTCACTTTATATGGTATGGCAACAAATCAAAGAAGCGTTGTTTCATCTCTAAAATTACACATTGTAGTTGATACCTTATATCACAAACTGATATACTAGCCCCCTGTCACTCCTATTTTTCACCCTTGTTTTCAGCGATCCCTGACACTCTCTTCTTTGAAGCTAATCCACCGAACCTGACTATTCAGCAGAGCGGTAGCTGATCTTCCTCCAGATATTGATGAGGATGAAGTGAAATTGGCCATAAAGGGCTGATTTGGAGACGTAGGCATTTAAGGCCTCTTTCGTATGGCTGTGGTAGCCTTGCTTACTAGTGTATGCCAGTGCAAAAATCCACCTTTGTATGCTGGACGTCCATACATCTGCACGTGGAATGCCGTCCCAAGCAATGTTTTTTCATCTACAGTCAGTATCTGGACATGCACCCACTCCATGCTGGGTGCAAAAGATCTGTCTGAAACAGGCATCTTATCTCCGTCTTCACGCAAGTGAAGTTGGCTTACACGCCCATGAGACTTCCATGACACTCCCGCTAGATGGAGCAGCTCTGTTGTCTGCATTACCACCACCCAGTTACCGCCTAGAAACGCCTGTTTCACGGAAAAAGTGGTCTGATCAATCCATCCGCACTTGCAATCTCCATTCATGTCTGTATGCCTGATCTGGCACATGCACAGTTGCCAATTTCTTACTGCAAAACTACTTGCATCCCACTGAGAGTCGGGCCCAAAATAAATCACCAGGCCCTGATAGTATTGTGGAGTACTACACACTCTTCATGGATGATTTACTTTTACACATTTATACCAAAAATCATTTACGGACAATGCCTTCTATCCTAATATTACTGAGACATATACAATGTGATTCCAAGTCCAATGAGGATTGTAAAATAGTTGACTCCTATCGTCCATTGACTGTTTCAAACCAGGATTTTTAACTATTAGGAAAAATCATGTCTACTAATGTCTTCCCTCCTAAGTCACCACCAGTTTGGTCTTACTACTGGGTGCCACTCTGTATTGGGAATTACAGTAGGTCTGCCGTTGCCACAATTGTATCCTTATGAGCTCTAACTCGTGTACTAATATGCTTTCGAACCGTGAAGCTGAAAAGGCATTTGACATGATCTCCTGGGCACTTCTTCAATTAATAAATTATTTGCTTATTTAATAAAGGTACAAGATAGTGGTGTCCATGGTCCCCTAATATTTAATATAGTCTTGGGTCCCTTGTTGCAGATCTTACAATCTTCAGGGCATTCCTGCTAGCTGATCTGTTTCAAACCTGTAAGAAAGTCTTAAGTGGAATACAGACTGAAGGGCCAATTCTCCGGCCTCGATCCAATTATTGCACAGTGTGCGCACAAAACAGGTGGCTGACTATAATTTGAAAATGTTTCTCTGATCTGGACTGCTACACAATGTATGCTAGCGACAGTGAGCCAATATCGTGCTGCAAATGTAGTGTGTACAGAGGGCCTAATTCAGACCCGCTCGCGAGCGCTGAGCGCTCGCAAGCGGGTCGATGTTAGCCCAGTGCGCATGCGCACGAGGGAGCCGGCTCCGTCGTGCACATGCGCGAGACCCGGATAGCGATGGCCAAGCCGTCGCTATGGGTCTCGCTACAAAGGGGGCATGCTGTCGATGGTGAGTGACAGCACGCAACCCTTTGGTGGGCGTGCCGGGGGCGTTGCTGCCCAGACGGAGGCGTTCCCATGGGAACGCCTATCGTCTGGGGCCGGCCCCACTGACATCACAAGTGATGTCAGTGGGAGTGCTCTTGGCTCTGATAGAGCCGAAAGCACTCCAGGGCTTGCGGCAACGAGACCCTACCACAAGGGTCTCGTCGCAAGCCCGATGGTCGCGATGGTCTTGACCATCGCAACCATATTTTTGGCCGCTCGCTATAGCTGTGGGTGGTCACCCACAGCTATGGGTGGTCACCCACAGCTATGCGAGCGGCCAGGAGGCCGCTCTAAAATTAAGAAGAACGGCCCTGACTCAGAGCGAGCGCTCTGTCAGAGCGTCCAGCTCTGAATCAGGGCCAGAGATCGATCCGACATAGGGCTTGATTCAGATATATTCTGTACGTAAATCCAATGGTTTACGTACGTATCTGATTATTGTGGGTCTTTGGTGGCACGGTGACCAGGACTGTTGTACAAGACTGGTCGCCCCCATGTTGTCGGCGTGCCAAGCCCAGGGTCACCGGCGGAGGACTTAGACTTCCTGGATCTGGCAGAGAGGTTCCGATGACAAGGCTAAGTAAGCTCCTTTTGCTTGGTACTAGCACCTCTGCCGTTAAGTGATTTTAGTTAGCACAGGTTCTTGCATTGCTGTCTATATATTACAATGGCCATTATTATAATACATTATAGCACATTCTTGTGGCAGCTCCATGACGTCACTTGGGCCGCCAGACTGCATGATAACCTCTAGTGAGGTCAGTAACTGCCCTATGTATACTGGTTATGGAGTGGTTGATTTGGGCATGGGTTGTTTCTGGGCATCTGGTAACTCCTCCTAAGTGTGCACCTCTACATGATGTAGAACTTTATTAAAATACTATGAACAGATGAGAAACCATGGAAATTTGTAGCATGAATGAGAAAAGGCAAGAAAGCTGGAATAATAGAACAATGTTTAGAATAGCTGCAGGAAGATGTTTATAAGCCAATAAATTAAAGACACTCCAAGGTATCTTCTGCCATAACTGTATGATGCTCAGCAATTCAGTCTGGATAAATTATTCTGCAATTGGGTAAACAAATGGAGTGTGAATGTGAAACATCTAGTTGTACAAAATGTTTATATTTAGTCTTGTGTTTGTGACTTGGTAATGTAAATCCATAAGGAGGACGCTGTGTTCTCAGATAATGAGCAAGGATGACTGAAACACATAACGAATGTTTTGGCATATGTAAAAAATTACAATTGTCTTTTACATTGCAATACTTGTGGGGGCTTATTTATGTAACTGCTCCACAGCAATTCTAATTTTGACATTTTCAGTATTTCAATGAATGCATCAATGTAACATTTTATTTAATTTTTGTTTTCCTTCTGTGTGACTGCATGTTGGAAAAAAAGAATCTTGAGAAAAAGAATACAAATTCTTACCTGAGAAAGCTCTGTGATATATGAACCCAGCAAGAATAGCTGTAGCTTAGATAGGAAGAAGTAAATCGGCTGCAGACTGTAAAAATCTGACACACGTCAAAGCATTTTGTGTTGTCTTTCAGAAACCAGTATATTCTGTGTTTAATTGATATGATATGTATTATATGTCAGTCAAAGATTTGATATTTGTCAGGGGTGTTTATGATAATAAGATAAATATAAATCGTATAACATTGTCTCTAAATATATACATATTACTTAAATTACTGATCAATACTCTGCTCTTTATACTCAGGCTGACAAAAAATAATAGCCAACTCGCTTACTTAGCTAATGCAGATTCTGGCATTCTTACTCTACTTGAGATTAAGGATAAGCAAGGGGTTAATGGTCCTTGAGGTGAGACATTGCAAATGTGTTTTATTCTCACTTTCAGGATGTCTGTCACTCAGGTCAAATATTTCCAATTTGCCCTCTCTAATTACCTTGACAGGATAGTTCTCCCTTGGTTGCCTTTTGACTTCATAATGTACTTAGATTCCACCTTAGCAGTAGAGGAAATAAAGGATGCTATCAAGTCCTGTCCTAACAAAAAGTCCCCTGGAATAGACAGTATCCCCATAGAAATGTATAACACTCAGGCCCTTTTCTTTGTCCCCAAAGTGTTGGAAATGTTTAATTCCCTGCTAAAATATGGTCATGTTGCTCTGTCAATGTCGGAGGCTCTTATTATTGTCCTTTATTCTTACCGCCCAATTTCCTTGTCCACTGATATTAAAATTCTTGCTAAAATACTGACCAATAGACTTAGCGCTATCATTGGATAAATCATACATTGATTGGACAGGGTTTATACCAGGGAAATACACCTCCTATAAACAGCGGAGATTATATTCACACCTGCAATTACATTATCCAGACTATCCCTCTGCCATTGTTGTGGCCCTTCGACGCAGCAAAGGCATTTTATTCAGTAGGGATGTGTGAGACTGGCGCCAATTTCCCTGTTAGATCCAATGGTAGATCCAGATGTGCAGTTTGGAAAGGCAGGAGCCTTTCAACAATTCCCCTCAAAAGACAGTTATGGAAATACAGGATGGTTCCAGTGCTTTCTATGGTCTATCCTATGAATTTGTTTGATAGTGTTCTTGATGTATTCAGAGATATGTAAAAAACAGAATGGCAATATCATATAATACCGTCAAAAAAAGGTTTCTCTTTTAAGAAATATAAAAGCACTCACCATTTACAGGTGGTTGATAGGCATTGGCCACAATTTTCACGTGGTCCTGCAGTGGTTGCAAAATGCAATGTAGATCTGGATACCTTTTTGGGTCACTTCATAGATGGGGGAAAACACATATGACAAGCTTCCATAGTACAAATCCGTAAACCCAATACAAGGTCCTACAGGGTTAAGTAGTATACTCACCTTGAATGGGGGGTGATGGAAGCCTTGGACATTTATATTTTAAAACCGATGTCCGATAATATAGAGTTTGTTAAGCTTTGTATTGATATTCAAATCCAAAAGAATTTGCTTACAAAAATCCAGTAATCAAATAATTTATAATTTATTAGTCTATAATTGTGTTTTCTAATTACACAAGAGGATAATAAAAATAATTTTCATTGTGAGTAGAAACATTGAAAAAAATGATTACAGTAAAATAACGCAATTTAGATAAAAAAAAATTATATATTAATAAAATAGAAAAAATATATATATATATTTTTTTTAATTATTAAAAAAAAAAATAATACATAGTTCAGAAATGAAAAAGTGGTTAACTATAGTAGCAACACGTTTCACAGAACCAACGTCTGCTTCCTCAGGCTGGTAGTTGAGGAATGAACAACCTGGCCTTTAAATAGGGAGCTGGGAGTTTGTTAATGATGATGGACATGACCCGTGTGATTTAATTGAAAAAAAAAAAAAAAGGAAACATTGGGAATCTATAGTAAATATTGGGAAGGTATAGAATATTGGCAATAGATTGCACAGATACAAGTGCTAGTAATGTGAGAGGGACTTCTTAAAGTGATATAATTTTTAATGTATAAATTGATGGATGTTGTATAGAATTATATATGTGTGTGTGTTTTAGAACTTCAATAAATAAAAGAATAGATAGAATTGGTCTCTAATAAGTGTGTGTGAATATAAAAATGTGTTGTGTGTAAATTGTGAATTCTATGGTCACCCATATATTGATGTGAAGTGCAATTGATTTTGTGACTTCAGGGGATGTGAGTGTAACCCTGTTTACTTTGTTCTATCTTGGAAGTGGGTTACCTTATAGTAGATGATATCTATGGTCCTCCGGTAGTGAATGCCTCCACCCAAGCTTCCTCTCTTGTATACCTTCCACCAAGGGGCTTGCTTGGGAAAACCCCTAAGCCTAGGGTATAGGTCTTATTTGTGGGAAACTAATTACCCTCAGTGTCCTATGTTTTCTATTTCTCAAATAAAATACCTGAGATCTGATTAACTGTGGTCACAGAAACACAAGTTTTATTATGCAGGATAAAAGCAGCAATGAGAATTTAACTTCTCTGTCACAAAAGTAAGTTAGCTTATCCCTAAAGGCATACATTTATATATTACATTTCAGCCCATGTAAGTGCCCTTATAGATTAGAAGGAAATATGTTATGCTATTTTCTACCACATGCATAAATGGTTACTTGGAAATTTCTAACAGTTTGCGAAACAACATGTTATATCAAAATGTGCTAACTTGACTCCTTTAGGTTAATTTAGAGCTCTATCATTGACAATAACATTACAATTCACCTACATGAAATACATTTCAGATAATATACTGATACCCCACACTAATAACTACTTAACAAGTCATATTTGGCCAGTTTACTAGTTGGTGTACACATTTGATAGTTGCAAACCAAGGTTTGTGTTGGGTCCTCTTAGGTTGTTTATTAAAGGAATGTTCCTTATAAAATTTGTCGTATTTCCAATATAATAGTACTAGCATCTGCACCATGTTACTGATGGTAATATGAAGTAGTTCCTGTAACTACAGTGTTTGTGTAACACTTTGCTTTTCAGAAAGAGCCATATGCAAGAATATGACTTCCACTTTCACTACTGTAGTATTGCGGTAATCCCAGGGAGATGAGGATTTTTCTGTATAACTCTATATTAGAGCTGATTCTCCCTCACATTGCCAGAGTTAATATTGTGAAATGCTAGAAAGTTTTGGACATTGCTAAATGTGGCCACCTCTTGACTACTCCTTATTAAATTGTCTCCAGCAGGAAAGGGGTTATACCAGTCACTTGTATGAAGGGTCTTCCTTTATTTGGCAAAAGACCTTTGTGACATTTAGACCTTCCAGGTTACTTGAATGAACATCTAAGAAATGTTTAGAAACACTATGGGTGGTGAGACCCTTCTTTATATTTAGAATATGTTCTCTAATCCTGCTTTTCAATAGTCTGAATGTTTTCCCAATGTACTGTAGTTTACAAGGACATTCTAGCATATATACCACAAAGTCACAACTACAGTTGATGTTTTGTTTAATAGGATATTCTTTTTGGTTTACAGTGCATTTGAATTTGTCTGTCTTGTGTCCAAACTTGCATGTAGTGCATGGAAAAAAGCCTTTGTTTTGGATATTTAACCAGTGATCATCTTTTTTGTTGAGGGATAGTGGAACTGTCTGTGCTAGGATACTTTTCATATTGGAAGCTTTTCTGAAGATGACGTGGTTTCTTAGGGAGGTGAGTTTTTAAGGATGGGATCACAAAGAAGGATGGGCCAATGTTTGTTGATGATTTCTTTAATGTTTTTAGACTGATCATTGAAGCCAGTAGTGAATGGTATTGAAAACTCTTGTTTAGTGTTTTTGGTGGTATTTGTCAATAGTAGATCTTGTTGATTCATCGCTTCACATTCAGTTTTGCATTTCTCCAACAGAGGTGCGGAATAGCCTCTTTCTTTGAATTTTTCAGAGAGGAAAGAGGCCTGTTCTTTGTACACTCCCGAATCTGTACAATTTTTTCTGATGCATCTAAATTGACCTTTAGGGATGTTCCGTATCCATTGGGGATTATGGCAACTGGTGGGCATCAAATAATTGTTGGAGTCAACTGGTTTAAAATGTGTTTTGGTTTTCAACTCTCCTTCTTCCTGATATATGTCCAAATCCAAGAAGACCATATTCTTTTTGTTCATGGTGGTTTCAAACTTCAGATGCAAATCATTTTTGTTAAAATATAATAAAAATTCCATTAAAACTTCATCTCTCTTCCAAATAAAAATGATATCATCAATATAGCATCGCCATAGGACCAGGTTTGCACCAAAAGGGTGGTGGTTCCATATTTTAGTATGTTCCCAGTGGCCCATAAATAAATTTTCATAACTGGGTGCAAACCTAGTCCCCATGGCGGTGCTTTGAATTTGTAGATAAAAATTGTTTTCAAAGTTTAAAATAATTGTGACTTAAAATGAAGGAAATGCTTTCCAATATAAAAGCTACCTGGCCTTTATGTAATTTCTTATGCTTTTCAAAAAAAAATTTTTGTAGAAGAGACACCTTGTTCATGTCGGATGCATGTGTATAACGAGGAGACATTGGCTGTACATTAGATGAATTCATTTTTCCATGAGATATTTTTCAGGATACTGATGATTTTGGTTGAGTCCTTGAGAAAATACAGGAGGGTACATACTATAGGTTGCAAATATCCACGTATTTTGATAGCCCTGACATTAGGGAATCGATGCCCGACGCGATCGGTCTTCCAGGTGGATGAGTTTTGTCTTTGTGGATCTTGGGCAAAATATAGAAATAAGGAATACGTGGATACGTTATAAAGATGTATTCAAATTCTGTTTTCTGTAGTATTCCTTGTGTCAAGGCTCGGGTAATTGGGATTGGTCAACCCAAACTGGGTTGATGAACAGAGACACCTGGACCAGTAGAGAGTTGGAATTTAGATGGTTTAATATAATTCCGTTGCATACAGTTAAATGAGAACTAATGAGAAATGGTAAATATAGTCCTTAGTGCAGGGATGTACAACTGTAGACACTGTAAAACAAAAGGTAAAAATTCTCTGAGGTTCAGGGGGTACTGCGGAGAAGAACTGTAAGGTTGAATGCTGTAGAACTTGAAGATACATGGAATACTGGAGGGTAATTGATTATGACTCCTGGATGGAGTATGCAGGACTGGGAATTGAACCGGATTGGGTGAAGCACTTTGAATAGGACTCTTGGATGGAGTGTGCTGGATTGGGTGAGCACATGGAATAGAACTCCGGGATGGAGTGTGCTGGATTGGGTGAGCACTTGGAATAGAACTCCGGTATAGAGTGTGCTGGATTGGACAGGAGTACTCTCAGCTGGAGCACCCAGGAACAGAGTCACATGTGAACTGGAACTGGAAACAGCAGGGCTCAGAAGCATAGGTCTGGCTAGAGCAAGAGCACTATTGTACTGGCAATGAGTCAGAGTCAGGGAAGGGCTTTTATACCTCTGGCCGGATGGTGATTGGCTGGAGTCACTGGAGAGTGCTGCTGGCTGGATGGGCTTGGATCACCTGACCTGATCCAAGATGGCCGCGCCCATGATCCAGAGGTCTGGCATGCAGCAGCACTATAAGTGCATGGAAGTGTGGCTGAGACACCTAGGCAACAGCGGGGATGCAGGAAACCACTTCAGGCCTAGGCCCCACACTGGATTCCACTGACAGCAGCGGCCAGCGACTCAGCAAGCCACGAGGAGACAAGCGCATGGGAAGATGCAGAGGTCTCAGATGGAGGTCTCTAGCACGATTTGTGACACCTTGGTCTAATGCCTTCTTTAAGATGGTGTAAAGTTCACATTTGAAAGATATAATTGGATCTCGATCCAACATCTTGTAAGTGGTTGTATCTTTAGCAGGCATTCTGTTTCCTCATAATTGTCAGTGGTATTCATTATGACAGTACCCCCCCTTTTGCCAGCGGGTTTTCTGTCAGCGCTTTAAGTGTGTCTCTTTATTTTTTGTTTACATTTCTGGTTTTCTTTGAATGGTCCATATATTCTAAGTTTTCTAAGTCTTTTAATACCAAAGTGTTGAAGTTTCTATTAAATTTCCTTTGCAGAAAGTCGGATTAAATGTTGATTTTGATTTTAGTTGACTATGTTTAAAAGGGTCACTCTCCGGTGTAGTTATTGTTCTTGTTTTGTCATTGTAATTCCTAGAAGCTGCATCATCCTTTAGGAAGTATCTTTTTAAAGTGAAATTCCTAGTATACTTATGGACATCAATGTATGCATTGAAGGGATTGACATTTTGTGATGGAGCAAAACCCAGTCCTCTTGAGTAGAGAGATGTGTATTGAATTAAGTTGCATTTCACTTAATTTGAATATACCTGTTATGTTTTATCTTCGTTTATTTTTTGGATGAAATGTGTGTTCCCCTTGTCCCTCTTCTTCTTAGTTGTGATGCTACTGCTATCTTCTCTTGGAGTGGTGAGAATCTGTTCTTTGTGCGGTACCTCCTTTCCTCTTACAAAAAATGGGTTGTGGAGCTGATTGGACGTTTCGTACGGTCATTCCGAAAATATTCCTGATACCCTCTATTTCTCCAATTGGGTTTTTGATGATGGTGGTATTGATTAAATCTATGATCTTCCAATTTCCATCATCAATGTATTGGAAGCGTGGATAAGCTTTCTGTAGATAGGATGATCTTGCCTTATAGCCATTGCTAGGGTAGAAGGTTTTATGGTTTCTTTTACTTCTTTGAAGCATTCTCCAATCTGCTGGTAAAAATGATGAGGAGGATGGTCTTGGCCTTCTCTCTCTGTTTTTAGTGTATTCATGGATGTGTTCTTTATCAAATTTGAACTTTAGGTTGTTCTCCTCTGTCTCTACCACTATAGTTACCCCTGTGGGAATTTTTATGATATTTTTTGTCTTGTTGGAATTTCCTTCTTTTCGTATGTCTGATATCTTCAGTTTTTTTTTCTTTTTCCCATGTTCTTGTTTCCAGTCTATGATATTCTTCTTGATGTCTGAGGGGACTTGATGCATGTTTGGTGTCGTTAATAGCTTGATCTATTATTGGTAGACATGTCTTTTTATAATTGATGATAAGTTGCATCAAATCAAACGAACACTCATTGATGATGTTATTCCAGTTGTTGTTGAATTGGCTGTTTGTTCCATCTTCCGAAATTAAAGACGCTTGTTTCTGAATTCTAAGTCTCCTTGGTATTCTTTTGACTTCCAGGTATTTTTGTAAAGTGGCAATTTCCCACCAAGTTTTGGTTTCTGCAATCAGTAGATTTTCTAATTTCCTGAAGGTTAGGTTCAAATTGACACTATCATTGATGGTTGTGCATGGAGTTAAGTTCTCAAATATATTCTCCATGTTCGATAAATCTATTTTCCTTTGGTTCCTATAGTCAAATATACAAGATTTACTCGCAGATGATTCTGCCATCATTGTGAAAAATTTTCAGGAATCTTCCGGGGGTATAGGCAGAACGGTTAAAGATTATTCAGTAGAATGGATATATCTTTGGGAGGTGTTAGGTCGCTTTGGAGTGGGAGCCTACATTTATGAGATTAATTAAACTCCGGTGCTCTGCACCAGCAATGAGTATTAATGTTAATGCGTTTGTCATGGAATCCCTTCCCTGGTCTAGGGGTACTAGATAAGGATGTCCACTCTCACCTATGTTGTTTTCATTGGCGATTGTACCCCTGAATTGTACTATAAATGATGATTCTTCTATCAAGGGTCTAGTTGTCTCTAGCAGGGAGTAGAAAATGTCACTATCTAAAGGAAATAAATATGTTGTTGTTTTTTTGGCAGACCCACAATTTTGCTTTCCAGGCCTATTATCAATAGCAAATAATTTTGCTATTGTAATAATGAATTGGAACAAATCTGGTATGTTTGCCCTTAGAAGCAATTATGTATTCCCTGATCATTTTTACTTTCCCCGGAGATGGGTTACTCAGTTTTGATATTTAGGTGTTGAAATTTCTCATAAAATGGCAGATTGTTTTCAATTGAATATACAACCCCAAATTGACTTCCTTTAAAGGCAAATCTGATGTTTGGAAAAATTGCCATTATCAATTGGCAATTTTTCCAAACATGAGATTTGCCTCTTAGAAAATGAGATTGGGCACTTAGAAAATGGGTTCCTCCATTTTCTAAGTGCCCGTAAATTTGTATCTAACATTTACTCCCATTTGTTGGATTTAGATGCTAATGACCCATTGTGAAGTCTCCATGTTAAATGGGAATCTAATTTGGGTACACTGAGGGATGAGGATTGGTCTATTGTTTTGGGTTCACCCAGTAAAGCCACTTTGTAGGCGAGCTTTCACAAATTCAGACGTTTATCCTCCACAGGGTTTATTGGACTCCAGTTAGGCTGGCTAAACTAGGGTGGGGAGTAAGTACTAATTGTCTGAATTGTAAAACTCCTGGGGCAGATTTTTGGCATCTGTTATGGGCTTGTCCTGGAATTTCAGAATTTTGGAGCTTAGTAGTAGACTGCATTATAAAAACAGCAGTACATATTCCCATGTTTCATCCGGGGATATGTATATTTGATATTGGCATGGAGGACTCTGTTAATGTATTGCTAGAGCACAGAAGTCAATCTATGTATGTTGGCAAAGGTTTTAATAGCTAGACGCTGAATGACTTCTGTCACGCCCTCTTTCTCAGAATGGGTGGCACTAGTCAACTTAACTCTTGGTCATGACAGATTTTTATATCCTGATATGGTCAAAATGGCAGGCATCTCCTTATGCTTTGGACTCTAGTCACTCTACATACATGACTTCAGAGTCTTTTGGAGCATACACACAGGACGATCAGATAATGATCAGATATCGTTGTCTGATCATCCTGCATTTGCTGGATGTTCGATATCGAACATCCAGGAAAATGCTTTAAGCCCCAAACGTCTTAACGACCAGCGATAAATGATCGTGTGTCCCTATAGTAAACAGGCTAGCCTGGTCGATATCGATCATCCGTGCCCGCGCTTCGACCATCGTTTGGCCGTTAGAGGGGGCTAAAAAAAGGACGATTTAAATGATCAATCGATATTGTTATCGTTTAAATTGTCCTTTTTATCTGACCGTGTGTATGCACCATTAGTTGTCCGTGAGAATCTAAGCTAGTGTTCATGCTAGCACCCTGCCCATGCCACAACCTGTGCCGTTTCCTATTTCCTGCCTCTGATGCTTCTAGCACACTCTGGTCCATATCTCCGCAGTTTATTGCATCAGCTAGAAGCACCAGAGCAGAGAGTGACACCCCAGGCAGGAAAGAGGAACTGCATGGGTTGTGACAGGTGCAGGGTGCTAGAATGAACATTATTAAGCATGATTAACTAAGTTATGATATATTGTACAATTCCTGTCTAGGTTTACATAAAAATTTGCAATATACAGTATGTGTCAGTGTTAACGTTATATTCTCTTAATCTGAAAAGATTTACAGATTGTACTATAGCATGTCTTATATTTGTGTTCTTGTTGAAAGCGCATTTTACATGATGTGTAATCATAATTAAAAAATGTAATGTTTTGTATGTTTATAAATGTTTTTAATAAATATACTCCATAAATAAATATATACTTATTAGGTAGGGGGGCAAAGAGGGTGGGCAGGTGTGCCGAGAGGGGAAGCGAAACTGGTACAAATTAGCTGGGCCCGGGTTTATTGGAGGGGTCTGCCTCCCGATCTTCGTAACATTCTTACCTGTCAGCAGCAGCAGTCTCTCTTCCCATCCCAGCACACGCTCTCTAAAACCCTGAGGGACCAGAACATTCATTTGCTCCCAGAACAGACTAAATTATTCATGGCAAGGATTCAATAAGATGCTGGACATATTCCATAGAGATTCTGGTTCATGTTGACATAATAGCATCACACAGTTGCTGCACATTCATACTACTAATGTATTCTTCCATAGGGTGCTCTATTGGATTCAGATCTGATGAATTTGGAGGCCGTTTGGCGCACACTAAACTCATTGTCATGTTATGGAACCACCTTGAGGTGATGTGTAAATTGTGACATGGTGCTTTATCCTGCTGTTCAGTGGGTTCTTCTCCTGGCGTTTTGGTGCACAGCTGAGGCAGCTCCTCTTTTGCTCCTCTTCTTGAGCACAGCACACCACACACAAAGAGAGCGAGTGTGCCCGCGCAGCGTGATGTCATCACATACGTTGCACATGTAAACTGCTGGTCTACATTCTATTGCTGGCAGTGGTGCTGTTTATAACAACTTAACAAGGCAGGGGAACAAACTAGCTCCTCCCGCTCAGGGCTGGGCAATGAAATCCGTTCCCAACTGGGCAGCCGTGGACATAAATTACATTTAAATTCAGTTGGATCGGCGATCTGGCCACACCATTATACCTCCACTATCCTGAACTGTTGACACAAGTCATGATGGTTCCATGGATTTATATTGTTTATGCCAACAGAAATTGTAATTCGTGAAACCAGGTTATGTTTCTCCAACTGTCCAGTTTTTTTAGTGAGCCTGTTCCTGCTGTATTCTCAGTTTCCTGTTCTTAGCTGATGGGATTGGAATCCAGGATGGTCTTTTGTTGCTGTAGCCCATTCACTTCAAGGTTCAATGTGCTGGGCAATTAGAGATGCTCTTCTGCATACCACTGCTATATTTTGTTGTGCATTAAAAGCCAGATCAGCCGTTTCTGAGGTACTCCAACCACTCCATCTGGTATCAAAAATCATTCAACAAGTAAAGTTCTCTTGGAGCATATTTCTTCCCCATTAAGAGATTTGGAGAACTAAAGTTGCTGCCACATACTTGGATTACATATTTACATCAACTAGCAGATGTGCAGGTGCATCTACAAATTGGCCACTAAGTGTATAGCCACTGCGTGTACTGTTGTCCAGGAACCGCTCACCAACTGATGGAATTACAATCCACTTGGCGTATTAATAATAAAACTATCCATGCTTCCCAACATCTGTGAAGGCAAATAGGAACTTCTTCAGTGCATCTCCTACTACAATTTAACATATCTGTTTCATCTGTATGTAAAAAAAAAAACTAGATATCCCCCTGTGATTTGTTTGTTACACGGGCTCCAGTAGTATCCATAGAGAGGGGATAGTATTATTGCTTCTTAGATATGCTCTGGAAATCATGGGTGTATCTATAATGGGTGCAGGTTGTGCTGCGCACACAGACCCCTGGGTTCAGGGACGCTAACCACACACTGAGCATCCTTCAACAAGGTGCAATCAGGCTGAGAAATCCCATGTTATATAAATATTGGGTGCCAGAAATACAAGTCTATATTAAAGGCATAATAAATGGTACTCAAATCTAAATTGATGCAATATATATATATATATACACACTCACAATTTTGTGCAAAAGTCTTGAAAAGCCAGATGTAGAAAAAATGCTGCAAAGTAAGAATACTTTCAAATATAGATAGTTTATTTTTTTATCAATTAACAAAATGCAAAGTGAATGAACAGAAGAGAAATCCAAATCAAATCAATATGGTATGACCACCCTTTGCCTTTTAAAACAGCATCAATTATTTAGGCACACATTCACAATATTAGAGATTTTGTAGGATTATAGTCAGGTGTATGATTAACCAATCATACCAAACAGGTGATAATGATCATCGATTTCAAATGTAGAGGCCCCCATACACCAGAGATGGATCGCTGCGATCGGATCGGAAACCTAATAATAATAATAATAATTATTATTATTTTATTTATATAGCGCTTTTCTCCCATAGGACGCAGTCGCTTTACAGACATCAGAAAACATGGTACATTGTACAAGAATTTGTTGTTGCAAAAAAAATAGAAAACCACACATAGATAATTAAAATCAACCGAAACCTATAAGCATATTGTGGGGTTGGTGCAGAAGTTTTGGGAAATAACTTCTATGGGTTATATATTCCAGCCACAAAGGTACCAAATGAGGCAGCCGTCTTGGGCGCACTACGTAGGATTACCCTGGGTGGAATAGGTTACGCCTAGAAGAGATGACACAAAATGGGTGGTTGCAGTGTCCTGATGCTAGGAGTAGGGTCCCACCATAATAGTCAGGTCCATGTATTTTTCATCCCATCCATGATGGGATGAGGCAGCCATGGTGGGCGCACTACGAAGGTTGCACTGTGGGTGATAAACCATACAAGGATCCAAGGAATATATGGGAAAACTGACACATGTGTGACAGTATTATATACCCTTTGTGAGTAGATCCACATGAATTACATCCTGCCCATGGAGGTTGCACTTCAGTGGAGGTATAGCACACCAGTATATCATACAGTAGGGTGGAAGTACATTTTACAAAACAGGGAATAGTAAATACAGCAAACAGTGCTGCAGTTCGGGCATGAGATATATGGGTGACTGAAACATTTGAAATATGAAATGCACTGAATTAATAGATCCACGTGTTTGTTCATCCTGCCCAAGAATGAACCATCCGAGGCAGCCATCTGGGGCGCACTGTGTAGGTTACATCTGGCAGGGTGTGCAAGTAGCGGAAGTATAACATCCAGGTGGAGAAAAAAAATAAAAAAGAATAAATGGTGACGGCATTTTAAGTTAAAACCATGTTGAAATTAAAAAATTATAGTGATCTGCAAAAAGCCACAGCGTCTTCTTCGCTCGAGTGTGTGGGTTTGTCGCATTTAGCAGTTTGTGGAGTTCGATTTGTCTGCAGCATGAGACAGCAGCCTACCCAGTCTCAGGTGAGTGTAAATGAAGATGGAGTGGCAGCATTCCCGTGTGTTTGTGAAATTGTTTAAATTTTAGTTAGAAAGTAGTCAAAAGTCCAAATCCACTCCGGTTCTAACTCCATGCTTCAGATGGCATGCTAAAGAGGCAGGCTATAGTGGCAGGCCAAGCCTGTGTATGCAGGCTTTAAAATGAGTCCCTTTTGCTGGAGAGGCTAGGTCAGCTGGTACAGTGGGAGGAAATGTTTGAGCAGTTTGTTCAACAAGCTAATTAATGGTGGGGGAAGATGCAGCCTCACACTTGGAAAACAAACTTTCAAAACAGACTATTCTTTTAGTGAAAGGCATCAGATATGGAAGATGTCATTAGTTTACTTGTTCTTAATAGATGTGAGACTGCGTATCATCCGAGTGCAACTAAATGTCAGCGCGTCCATATCCTCCGTCACTGCGCCCCATGCCAGCTGCTTTATCACAAGTGAGGCGCAGGTAGCTTCTGCCTCGCTGGGAGCCTGTATAAAGGAGACTCCCAGGTGCGTCAGCAATGTCTTCAGGTCTTGTTGATCCGCCTGGGCTGGGGACAACACACTTGTGCGAGGCTGCTGTGTGGCTCCACGCTTCTCCGGGAAATGGCTTCTCCGTCCCTGACTTGCGGTTCTCGGCTGCTTGGCATGATCGTCCTCTGGTCGTGAAGAGCAGGGCGTGCAGACCAGTCACCTAGCTCCAGCTAGCACACTAGTCCCACACTACGGGACTGCTCCGGGGGGAGCGTACGCTTGGGCTCCATGGATAGCAGGCTGGCAGGATCTCCCAACTCCTTTGCCCAGCCTGGATCCTGCCACACAGGCTAGGACCTCTACTCCACTCAGGTCTCAGGTCAGAACATGATCCACCGGTCGGAAATGGCCATCGGCGGACATCAATGTTCTGTGATCCCTCGCAGGATCAGTGAAATTCTACATGTTAAATTTCACTGATCCGCCAATCATGATAATTTTTTGATCGTGATCGGCAAATCTGTGAAATCTAACATGTTGGATTTCACCGATCCTCCAATGCGGCAATCCGTCGCTGATGTATGGGAGCCTTAGGTTGAAACACTGTCATTAACTGAAACAGAAACAGCTGTGTAGGAGGCTTAAAACTGGGTGAGGAATAGCCAAACTCTGCTACAAAGGTAAAGTTTTGGAAGACCGTTTCATGTCAAGGATCATACATATGGCAATACTGAGCACAGCAACAAGACACAAGGTAGTTATACTGCATCAGCAAGGTCTCTCCCAGGCAAAGATTTCAAAGCAGACTGGGGTTTCAAGCTGTGCTGTTCAAGCTCTTTTGAAGAAGCACAAAGAAACGGGCAACATTGTGGACTGTAGACGCAGAGGATGGCCACGGAAACTTAGGGCCTGATTCAGAGCCGGACGCTATTTGCGCTCGCTCGTTCAGAAAAAGGAGCTGGATATTTAAATAGAGCGCTCGCTCTTTGCGGTCTGTTGACGCCTCTATGTCTGAACAAGCGAACGAAACATGCGCTCGCTATTTTTTTTAAAACGCCTCCTGGCCGCTCGCATCCTATGTCATCTCCGCTATTTATTAGATTAATCGAGTACATCGAAAGGCGTATGAACTGCTCGCAGTGCTTGTGGTAGGATTTTCCTACCGCAATCATGCGAGCAGTTCAGGCTAAAAGACAACCAAGTGACGTGGTCGATGACGCTGCTTTGTTAATTATGCACACCCTTAAAACGCCTGTTTCGAACGTTTGGCACGCCTGCGTTCGGATCTCCACTCCCCGTTTTCAAGCACCTTCCCCTGTTACCACCCACAAACGCCTCATTCTGTCACTCAAATTAGCAGGCATTCGCTATTTTGCGAGCACACGATTTCTGCAATGACTGGTTCGCGCATGCGTATTACAACCAATACGCATGCGCAGTTGTGCAAACATCGCTCGGAGCAAACGAGCGGCCGCTTACGAGCGGCTCTGAATCAGGCCCTTAGTGCATTAGATGAAAGACACATCATGCTTACTTCTCTTCGAAATATGAAGATATCCAGCAGTGCCATCAGCACAGACCTGGCAGAAACCAGTGTGGGACCCAGGTACATACAGCACTGCGTCTCACACTACATCACTATGCTACCTCCCACACTGCATCCCGCACTATATCATTGCACTACCTCCTTACACTACAATACTGCATTACATCCCCACATTATATTACTGTACTACCTCCCCCACACTACACCACTATGCTACCTCCCACACTGCATCCCGCACTATATTACTGCACTACCTCCCCACACTACAATACTGCATTACATCCCCACATTATATTACTGCACTACCTCCCCACACTACATCACTATGCTACCTCCCAACACTGCATCCCACACTATTACTGCACTACCTCCCCACACTATAATACTGCATTACATCCCCACATTATATTACTGCACTGCCTCCCCACACTACATCACTATGCTACCTCCCACACTGCATCCCGCACTATATTACTGCACTACCTCCCCACACAACAATACTGCATTACATCCCCACATTATATTACTGCACTACCTCCCCACACTACATCACTATGCTACCTCCCACACTGCATCCCACACTATATTACTGCACTACCTCCCCACACTACAATACTGCATTACATCCCCACATTATATTACTGCACTGCCTCCCCACACTACATCACTATGCTACCTCCCACACTGCATCCCACACTATATTACTGCACTACCTCCCCACACTACATCACTATGCTACCTCCCACACTGCATCCCGCATTATATTACTGCACTACCTCCTTACACTACAATACTGCATTACATCCCCACATTATATTACTGTACTACCTCCCCCACACTACACCACTATGCTACCTCCCACACTGAATCCCGCACTATATTACTGCACTACCTCCCCACACAACAATACTGCATTACATCCCCACATTATATTACTGCACTACCTCCCCACACTACATCACTATGCTACCTCCCACACTGCATCCCACACTATATTACTGCACTACCTCCCCACACTACAATACTGCATTACATCCCCACATTATATTACTGCACTACCTCCCCACAGTATGCATGTGTGTACACCAGCAGGTGCTGCACATGGAATAAAAACAAGTAATGATTATAACTTTGATTTTAAGACAAATGGTAACATGTTTAGAGAATATTGTTTACATTTTAGTATATTTTGAATTCATGTAGAATGTATAATTAATCCATAAGGAAATAATATTGTTATCATACAAGAGGGCAATAACATCAAATAGACAATTTTGTCAACTGTATTGGGTGGTAAAGCTTTTATTAGCTGGCCATTTACTACTGTGCTGTAGACGTTTTACAACTCCTATTCATTGCTCTTATCAGTTCAATATGCAGTGTGGCAAAGTAGACCCAAGCATTTGTGTTACAATGAGCTGTATATTATGCTGTACAAATACCATAGCACGTGGCAAATCGTCTTAACACTAGGCAAATCTGGTTTAATAGTGTTTGTTGCTCCTGCGGCATGATTTCTCCATGCATGTCATTAAAGTTAAACCCTAAACCAGAGGTTCCCAAATCCGGTCCTCAAGGCCAGGGACGTTGAGAGCCATGCCAGGACGGTGGGGAAGGGGACGTGGCATAATGGCGGTGCGGCAGACCCCTTTAAGATTAAAAAATATTTTTTGCAGTGCAGCACGCTGGGGAGGGGGGCACTGTGAGCCCCTCAGCCCGGTGCAAAGCCAGTTGGGGTGCGATCAGTGTGATCGCTCCCCCCACAGGCATAGGATACTGCTGCGGCTGCTGCCACGAGCAGTCTCCCACCGCAGCCCAGCACATAGCAGCATGTGCTGGGCTACAGTGAGGTAAGAGGGAGGGGGGGCGGCACCAGACCAAGCCCCCCTCCAGCAAGCCCGGGCTCAAGGATAATTGGGGATATTTTCTTTGAAATTCGGGTAACCTAATATAATCATTTTGTATTCAGAACTTTTTGATTATTCACCTTTCTCATGTGTTTGTTATGTATGCATACAGTGAATACTGATAGTAGGAATGGTTGACTTTTGATTGGTATTTAATTATTCATATATATATTTTTTCTTTGTATACAGTAAACATTGGAGAGAATATTATAGAGGCACACTGATCAGACTGCTATTATCTGACTCTAAAATAGACACTGACTTTATTAGTGGGTACTAATAGTAATGACCAGTTAATTGTTGCTTGCACATTTTCTGTGCATATTAATGCATACATAATTTATTTTACTCGCACTATGGGCCCGATTCAGACCCGATCGCTAGGATGCGTTCGCATGCAGCCTGCCGATGTGTGCAATGTGCACATGTGTATGCATCGCAGTGTGCATGCGCAAACTAGTCCATGCGATTGGGAAGCGTTCACTCACTGCGCATAGCCAGCTCGCTAGAATGAGTGAAAGGATGAGCAGTTTGTGGGTGGTGACGGGGGATGGTCGATGGAAATGTGGGAGTGGTGGCGGTGCGAACGCAGGCGTACCTGAGCGTCTTAACGCTATTTCAGAGGCATTCATAATTAAGACGCAGCGTCACAGTACACGTCACATGGTTGAAATTCACACTGAAGCACTCGCAGTGCTTGCAGTAGGGTATGGTCAGCCACAAGTGCTGCGTACGCTTCCTATGGTACTTGATGTTACCGATGGTTGCATACACATCCTGGAGATGACGTATATAAGTGGGCGTCTTAAGACAGGCTGGTGGGCGTCTACATACACACCGCGATCGCATGCCAAGACATAGTGGGCGTGCTAATGCCTTGCTGTGCGATCGCAGGATTTGTATACTTTGACTGCGTGCGAACGCATCTAACGAGCTGGTCTGAATCGGGCCCTATGTTCTGTCATTGACATATCAGCCATGCGGTTTTTTAAATATAACCAATAAAAGGTGTGTTTTATTGTTTACTATCCCCCCTTCCCCCTCCCCTCCCTTTTTCGGGTGTACCCAACCTAGGAGTTCTGTTCTATCTCTTCTTTCCCTAATTATACTTCATTTACTCCAGGGAGCACCTCCTATTTACCCTCAACTCAAATATGAGTCATATTATGCAATTTCTTATCACCTGTGCAATTGACCTTCCTATTTTTCCCCCTTTCTCTAAATATACTGCAAGTGGGGTGTCAGAGGCCCATTTTGTGGCATGGATTCGTTCAATATCCTGGCACATGGGATTATGATATATTGAACTATGTGTTGCCTTTATAAATTAAAGATTATAATAATAAAATACTACTACTATAGATTTCAATTTTATCCATTACTGTATTTTTACATGTAGGCTCTGCCCATACATAGTACTTTTTTACCATGCCGAGCCTACAGTGTTGCAGTTTCTTTTATAAAGGAAATAATATATTCTAATTGAAGCACATTAAAAGTGATTTCCGTTGTTAAAAAGAAACATGAGATGCTAGTGTATGGTCTGCTTTAAAACTGTGATTTTTGTTTTATACAATGTTTAAAATTAACTTAAATATTTATCTTACATTTAGCCATTTTCTATTCTATCAATATAATGTAATGACAGTGAGTAATTATTATTTAATTTATAACTGAGTTATGTTTGCAATACTTTAACCTATGCTATAGACATAGGAATCTTTCATTTTGCATGTTCGTTTGTTTCAGTGTAGCGCTACTGACCATTTTGTAGTGTGTGATCTATTTTATCATGTGTGTAGAGAAACCAGCACAACTTGAAGGATACCACTTTGCCATGTTTTGCTGCTGTAATAACATTTGCCTAATCACTGTCATACTGAAGGTGTTCAATTTCCTAGGGCCTGCTTTGCAATCTTCTGAAAACATGTCCAGTGTTATTATTAATTAGTAAAGGCACATGTAACGCATTTGAATCTCCACCTAATTCCTGCCTGACCTGTGCGTGTGGTTAGAGGAGCTCATTGAGAACCCTAGACTGAACGGAGAACTGTGAATATCTAATAAATTCCTTTAGCAGGGGATGAGCTCTGCATCCTCAATGAGACCCTTGGCAGACGTGCTAGTTGATTTTAATAAAAATAGCTTCTTTCAGCAGAGTGAGCTCAGGGTGCCAAATTTACAGCTGCCTTGCACGATTACTCTTAAAAGTCCTTCAGGTCTAATTAGAACCAGCGGGCAAATTAAGTGTATCGATTGCAATTCTGTTGAAATAACCCCTTTTCCTTTCCCATTTTTTGTTTTATTTGTTTCTTGGAGAAATAAATGTGATTCTTTTCACCATGCCTTTCTCAGAGTGGTGTCTTTTCTTTTCAGCCACAACACAAAGACTACGTCATGGCTGGATCCACGGCTAGCAAAGAAAGCTAAACCCCCAGAAGAGTGCAAGGAGAATGGTGAGTTGCCAGAGTTATTCTGGAAAGGGGTCCTGTTAACCACTTCAGTGCTAGGTTTGCATGAATGAAAATTGTTTAAACATGTTAATTAGCTACACAGACAGCATTTTGGATGAAAAAGCACTTGTTGTATGGAGGAAACAGTCATATTCTCTCTCATACATGCTTTTATGCGCCTCCCTTTGCTCGTATTGACACAGAAGGTTTACAACAAATGTAGTTTTATTTTGTCTCGGGCATTAGTGTACTAGCCCTCCCTCGCCCGCCCACCCGCCTCTGCCCAGGACCTCATCTGCAATAACAGTAGTATTCAGTTCTCTCAAGGAAGATGCAATGCAACGGGAACCAACAGGACCATTTCAAAGGATTATGATTATAATATCATGCTCCCTTAAAGGTAAATGCTCTCTATTGTTCATCTGGTTGTGGATGTAACTTAAAATAGGCGTATATGGTAACACATGGGGTGAAAATGTCATTTGCCATTTGATTTTTTATATTTTTAAAAATCAGTCTGTTAAGAAAACATTAGGGACATCTGGTATTATTGGGACTGAGAAGAAGTGTGTTATTGTATTTTAAGTGCAAGTTTCATTGGTCTGTGCAGAAGGCATATGGTAAAAGTTGCCAGTTTCTGTTCATGGTGGATGGGTAATGCAGGGGGGTGTCCTCTTGTATCTTGTAAAGTAATGTGTCTATACATAGCTATCTTCACACAACACCTGCAAGCTATGCACCTGTGTGCTATCATCACAGAGCTGTGACTGCAGTAATATCACAAATTGCATGCGTCCCAAGTTAAATATTGTCAATCTAGGAGATATTTTCACAGTCTGTTACAGCTCAGCTTATTTTAAAACTCCATGTGCTCATTAGAGAAAGATACAGTACTCCTTGTATGCAGAAGGGACCATCTAATGTTTCTTTTTATCAGTTAGACGAAGCTGTAAGAATAATTTTGTAATGCTGTTCTGTGCATACAGGTTTTTTTCTTGTCAATCTTAATAGTTGAGTATGTTATCTAATACAATGAATTGTATGCGCCGTACATCTGTAGCTATATAGATTTGCATGATATGTATGATATGGGATATTGCATAATATAGAAATGTATACATTATTCTGAATAGTAGTAACTTACTAGAGCTTTGTTTAGCTAATGTAAAGACACATATACAACAAAGTAATGTAGTTTATTACTGAAAATCACAACTGCTTTAGTCTTAGCAATATAATATACAGTCTAACCACTGCTGTAATTAAGGTGCTCTGCTTTACCCCTATAAATGTCTAGTAAAAAAAAAAAGATAAACATGATGTAACAAAGAGGAAAAAAAAAGTGTTGTAATCAGAGGCACTGATTTTTGTACAGTATATAATGTTACTTATTTCTGGCTGCTGTATTATTTTAGATAACTGTACAAAAGAGTCGTGTGCTAATGCCATTTACACCTCATCTTAATGTGGTCCATTTATAAGTGAGGTGTGACATGAAAGCAGCATGCAAATAAAGCTGTGCCTAGTCATTAATTGAAGAAGAAATGGGCCCATTCATAACTTTAATGCAGGTATTTATTCAGGAATAATGACAGTGTCTGTTCCAGGGCATTTACATTGATATTCCATTTGCACTTCACTGCATCTGCCGGAGCAATAATTGCATTTAATTGCTAGCCAAATTGATTTATACCTGTAACCACTTTGAACAGTTTCACAAAAATTACTTTTTTAATTTATTGCTTAGGGAAAGGGTTGTAATATAGCAGGAAGCTGAAAACATCCTTCTTCTGTTAAATGTACATATTTATTTATTACCACAATACATACACAGCTCTTTCCTAAGAAGTACTTCTATAAAACTGTATTTAAATGATAAATTGCAAGACATGGTGAAGATGAAAGACACATAGAGCTTGCCCTGCCAAAAATAGCTTATCATATAATAAGGTATTACGAGACATCTTGTCCTTTTAGGAGGCAATCTTGTATCCTAGTAATCGGGGGCGTAACACCTTATCACTAGGTCCCACAGCAAAATGGGTAAGGACAGGGGGGAGAGGAAGGAGAGGGCTGCTGAATTGCGATTTATACGTGGAATACTTTTGCACAAACAGCAAACTCTCTGTCCTATGCCTCTTGACTCACCATCTTGTCCACCTCGAAGGTGCCATGTCATAGATTGCCAGTAACTGGGTAATTATGGCCTGTTATAAACGAACTAGGCTTGTGTCTTTGGCACGGCGGGCTTCCTCACTCGCCTAGCTGATTGGCTGAATCTGCATTGTGCGGATTATCGGGTCAGGTTCTGACCTAAGGATGGGAAATTCTGGTATTGTCGTACTTCCAATGCACTTGTACTGCAGATTACAGATTAATAGCTATAATTGAACAAGTTATGGTTGGAGGCAAAAAAAAGTTGTTGTTTTTATTTTAAACTTATATTTATTCAGAGAGGAGCAAGTAAAGATAATACAGAAATCGTACCATAACCAATATAATGTATATAGGTCATACAATAGTTGGCAAATACACAAAATCATATAATATATATCAAAGAAAATAAAGTTTTTATAAGACGGCTTTCACTTTTAGCTTGGTACTGAACAAGGGTTCCTTTTAGTCTTGGTCTTACCTTGGAAAGACTCAAACAACACAAACAGAAAAATATACTTACCTTGTTACTGAAAGCAATAAAGTACAGAAGCACCAACAATAGTGCTCAAAAACCTATCCAGAAATATAACTAAAAATGGTAACAAAAACAAAAATGTATTTTAGTAAAATGTGGATACAAATTACAGATGATAATAAAATGTTCAGATACTGACTTATTGAGAGTTTTCAACAGTAGACCGTAGCCCAATATTGTCTGGCTTTTAATATTTTAAACTGAAGCTGCCTACTAGTAAATGCGCAACTTTTTATGTGACAAAAACAGCTATTCAATCACAAAATTTTGTAAGAGGTATGTGTGTGTGTGTGTGTGTGTGTGTGTATATATATAAGTTTGTGTAATAAATATATATATACATATATATATATATATATAATATAAAATATATTTATTTATTAGCGAGAGACTACCCGGCATTCAGTCCCAAAAACAACAAACAATTGGCCTGTGTGCCCCCTGACGTAAGTCATAGACAAAACGATGCAATGATAAGCGACACTTGCACGCTATGTAGGTACAGGATAGGCCAGTGGTTCCCAAACTGTGCGCCCCGGCAACCTTGGGTGCCTCGGGACACTTGCTGGGGTGCCTCAGGTTGGTGGTCCAGCACCAGATCAGATTCTTTATGGTCAATGTAATGTTAATATCTAGACAAACAGAAGCACAAACCTGTCCCTCACCACATAATTAAACCTGAGGTTGACAAGTAAGCACATTTTACTTCACTTTACTACTTCACTAAATTTTTTTCTGAATTTCTCAATAACAAACCTTTTGGCTTAGGGGTGCCGTGAAAACAATTCTGATAATCTAGGGCGCCGTGGTTAAAGAAAAGTTTGGGAACCTCTGGTATAGGCAGTAACACTCTATGGCAACGTAAAATTAAACTGTCAAATGTAAATTAATGTCAATTAAACTGAAACGTTAGCATAGATGTATGGATATAGATTGCTGCCTATACCTACATAGCGTTGAAGTCCTGTGAGCAGAGGCGTAACTAGACCTAGGGGGGCCCCATAGCAACATTTCCATGGGCCCCCCTAAGTCAATCGCCCCCTCTTCCGCACCTCCCCACCGAACTCACCCCTCCCCCTCTGCGACTTACCTCTACTCCGTGGTTGCATACTTCTTAGCAGTGTGCTGTACAGGGCAGGCAAAGCTCCTCTCCCAGTCGGCTCCATCTCTCCTCACTGACTGATGCTGGGAGGAGCCATGCTGAGCCTACTGGGACAACTCTGGATCATGGCCACACCTCCTCCCAGTATCAGTGTCAGTAAGGAGAGACGAAGGCGGATCCAACCGGGAGGGCAGATGTGCCTACCCTGTGCAGCCCAGCACACTGCTGCTGAAGGAGAATGCGACCACGGCTGGCCTGGCACCCCCTGCACCTAAGTAGTTACTCCAGTGCCTGTGAGTGCAGCTGATCATTGCATCCTTCTGGTCATTTTCAAACAGGTATGAATCTGTGTTAAATCACTTGATTATGTTGCAATATACTCTTTTAATTTATGTAATGTTACACCACAGGGGTTCTCAACCACAATCCTCAGATACCAGGTCATGGTTTGAGGATTTCTGTCTGTGGAAGCAGGTGGGAAAATTACTGACCCAACAAAATAGATTCTCACCTGTGCATGATTACAGAAATCCTCAAAACATGACATGTTGGTAGTACTTGAAGATTTAGGTTGAGAAACCCAGCTACACATAATACCCCCATAAAAATACCCAGGACACCTGCAAGCCAAACACATGTGCCACCAAGGCAGTGACCATGTCGCCTTCCTAGGCCTTGCGTCTGGGTGGTGGCGCAGCTTGAACACCCTTGTTATGGCCCTGTGGAATCATTTTAATACTCAAATTGCTTTAAAAATGTACTTCACACTGCTTGCACATTACATGATTTAACCCATGTGAATGTTTTTTGTATTTTTTAATTATTTTTGAATTGCACAAGAGTTTCCCATTTTAATTTGTTGTAATATTATGCAATGTCCGTGGATTAGTAAATTAGTGCATCAGAAAGAATTCACAGCTGTTTATGGAATAGAGGCAGTGCTTGGCACTATTCCCCTATCAGTCCAACTCAGATGGCAGGCTGATGCCCTGTACATACACACAGTCAGGTACCACCAGCTGCATATATATTAATTCTATAATATACCTCCCAATTTTTCAACCTGGGGAGGAAGGGACACATGCCTGAAAATAGGGGGTATGGCCTATTGACATGGGGGTGTGGCCTCATGGAAAATGCAGACCGGGCGAGCCAGGTCCCCATTTTCGTCATGCATGGAGCTTGCCCAGCACTCTGGAAGCTGATGGACAGACCCCCAGCCTCTTCCAAAGCCGGTAAAGTGCTATGCAGAGCATGGGTGTAAGAGTGTCCTTCCCAACTTCCCCCCGCCCACAGCACACTGCGACCTTCGGGTGGGACAGTGGACAGTGCCTGTAAAGCTGGACTGTCCCGCTGAAATCGGGGCAGTTGAGAGGTATGTGTGTGTGTGTATGTGTGTGTGATATATATATCTGTCTAAAAAGTTCGGTGAATGGTCTGATATATCTTTATGCAACGCTTGCAACAAGGTCGCTCATACGCGCTGACATGCATTCATTTCAACAGAGTGTCCTGAGCAGTGTGCGTCGAACAGCAATGGAGCAACGACACAACATAAAGTTCTGCTTCAGATTGGGTAAATCGGCGATGGAGATGCACAAAATGTTGGTGAAAGTGTATAGGCAGGATGCTGTGAGTAGATAATGTGTGTACGATTGGTTTGCACACTTTCGCATTGGCAAGGGATCGGTGGAAAACAAGCCGCGTTCGGGCCGGCCATACACACATTCGTGTACACATTTTCTACTCACAGCATCCTGCCCATACACTTTCACCAACATTTTGTGCGTCTCCGTCGTGGATTTACCCAATTTGAAGCAGAACTTAATGTTGTGTCGTTGCTCCATTGCTGTTCGACGCGACCAGAGATTTAGATTTCGGAGGTCTGTGTTCAAACTGACATCTAAATTGCAGTGTAAAAATAAAGCTGTCCAGCATTTGTAGTCTACATGCAAAAGCAGCCAGTATTTACCCTGAATGAAAAACAAATTTATGTATGTGCACCCCTTGTATTGCTACAGAGTACATGGTTTGTCCAGGTGCACAGTTACTTGCTGTCTCTCTATTCCCAAATCTGAATCTGGCCCATAGTGTGTTTCAGGACTACAACATAGAGCCCTTTCCCAATGGTGTCACATACAATCAGCGACGATTTGGGGCCGTTTAGTGGCCCTGGCATTGAGGGCTGTGACCATGCCTCTTCTCTCTGCAGCCTGTCCAGGCTACCAAGTAGCCACTCCGGCCCATCTTGTCATCAGCCCTTCTGGCACTTTGCCAGAAGTGCCAGAAGGCCAGTCTGACCCTTCATACAATACATAAAATAAAAAGCTTACCTTTAAATACTTTTGTGCCAACCACTGAACACAGGACAATAAGCGTGCTGCAGGCCTAACAGCCCGTAGTGATGACGTAGGGGTAAGTGCCATGCTGCTGCTGTTGTCATTACAACCAACTGCAGATGCTGGCAGCTGGAAAAACAAGCATATATTTCAGATGCTAGTGTTAAAGAAAAAAAAACATACAAGTTGCATAAGGTAAAGTTAAGACAACATACACTATGAATAAATCTGTAAAAGTTATTAAATGTGATATATTAGGCAGAAACACAAATATTAATTTACAAGGTGTGGGCTGAGGTGAATATATTACCCGGATGGACAGAAAACTAGGGACTGCCAAAAACAATATTGGTATATTGTTTGCTAACGCTTGATAGGATATCTGAAAATATGATGATTACTGTATATGCAAAAGCAACAAGAGAGAGGATGGAAGTTTATTTAGAAAAAGTCAGCTATTTAAAGCACTCTTTTTAGTTTATGTATTGTATCTAATACCCTAAGGAAAGGGCTCTATGTAGCCCTAAAATATTGGTGATTTTTCTTAATTCAGAACAGAGTAGTGTGGTCTCTTTTTCCTTTTATTGGGAAAGCCAAAGTACCAGCCAATCCGATCCTAACTGTCAGGCTGTATTTAAAAAATGAATGACAGGAGTTGATTGGCTGGTACTTTATCTTTGTCTACTTTATCACTTTCCAGGGCTTAGTACATGTGGCCCATATACACTTATTTGAATTGAAATACAATCCGTTCTACTAAACCTGAAGTGATACTCTGTAGCACGGGTATAGAAATCAGAAACTTAGCAGTATTTCTCTCCTGTGATCTTGTATGCTTTCAGCAATAAAATAAGCCTGAATTCCATTAATCTGCTGCTGGAGTTGTGCTGGAGAGACAATGCGTGCCATTAATATAAGGTACTGGCGTGTACATATTTTTGATGCATTGTTTATTGCAGAAGGTACACTATGTGATTGAAAGAGGTATTACCAGGACTGAAGGTTATATTTGTAATCTGAAATGTGGCAAATGTGTTCATTATCATGCTGTCTGAGATGCTTTTCTGCTATCTTATTTCAAATATTTTTCTCTTTATTTTGACACTGACAATTTATTATGGATCAGGAGCATGCTGTCTCAGAGATACAAAGTTATATTACACATTGCAGTGTGGTGGGTGAGACAAACAAATCATTTTGTGCAGTAGAACTAAGCAAGCATTTGTAAGCGAAAAACAGTTGTTCAGCTTTTTGTTTTCACACGTGTGCATTTATTTTATTGTTCCTGTGTCATTAGGGCAGCACAGATGGTGTAATGGTTAGCATTACAGACTCGCAGCACTGAGGTCGTTGGTTTGATTCCCACCATGGCCCTAACTGTGTGGAGTTTGTATGTTCTCCCTGTGCTTGCGTAGGATTCCTCCAGGTACTCCGAATTCCTCCCACACTCCAAAAATATACTGGTAGGTTAATTGGCTCCCAACAAAATTAACCCTAGTGTGTATGTGTGTACATGTGGTAGGGAATATAGATTGGAAGCTCCACTGGGGCAGGGACTGATGTGAATGGACAAATATTCTCTGTAAAGCGCTGCGGAATATGTGTGCGCTATATAAATAACTGGTAATAAATAAATAATTAGTTTGCATTTTTTATGATATCAGTTATGGTTTCTTCAGTTTTTGTGAAAATATATACATGCATTTATATACATTGTATTCAATAATATTTTTATATTAGTCCTTTTAAATTGTCCTAGTTTTCTTAATTTGTTTTGATTTGGTTTGTATTGGGGAAAAATGGAGGACACAATATACTGTATATTCTCTAAAGAACATATGCCCATATTGTACAATAATAGACAATAGTTGAAGGGAATATGCAATGTCTTTTTATTTTACTATATTATTTACTGCTTTAAACTAAAGTATCAAAATTATTTAAAGGTATTACTAGCTCCTGATTTAAAGGTATAACTAGCTACTAGCTATTTGATAACGTCATTTGTTTTTCATACTACAGGTTGAGTCTCCCATATTCAAATATTCTGAATTACGGAATATTGCGAAATACAAAATATTTTTATCTTGATTGAGATAGTGAAACCTTTGATTTTTGATGGTTCAATGTACCAAACTTTGTTTAAGGCACAAAATTATTAAAAATAAAGTATAACATTACATATAGGCTGTGTATAAGGTGTATATGAAACATAAATAAATTTCATGTATGTACACAAACTTAGTTTGAGCCACAAAAGTATTGAAAATATTGTATAAAATTACTTTCAGGCTGTGTGTATATGAACCATAAATGCATTCTGTGTTTAGATTTGGGTCCTATTCCTAAGACATTTCAATATGGTATGTAAATATTCCAAAATACGGAATATTCCAATATCCAAAATACCCTTGGTCACAAAGCATTTTGGATATGGGAGACTCAACCTGTACTGTAATTGTGGTTTCTCCATTTCCTGCCTAATACCAGTGGTTGGAGTATTCAAATGAGTTACTCACCATATGCAGCAACAGTTTGTATAAGAAAACAACATTGGCCATAGTAGAGCAACTTTGCACGGAGTATCAACCTTCCTTATCGCCGCTATTCATGGCAAAATGGGTTGTAGTTTCAGGGCTATTTATCAATTTATTCATGATCGAACCTGCTCTGATAAGCAGCTTTCCTGGTGAATGCTAAAACCTGTACAAAAGATTACACTGCGGGGTACTGCTACGGCAGCTTCAAAATGCTATGTTATGGTGTCAGCGACTGTAACACTATAACGTAGCATTTCGCATGCAGATACACCCACAGTCACACACAGAATATAGGCGTAAAGCATATCATTTTAATCAGCAGAAGCTGCTTGTGCATCATATTCACATCACTTTGTGAATAAGATACATTTGAAGGATAAAAGTTGCACGAAAAGACGTTCTGCACTATTGAGTCACGCCACAGCATGGTGCAATTAGAAGGGCTGTTTAAAGCACAAGGAAGTAAGATGTACGTGGACACATCTGTATTTAGCATTTAGACAGTATTTTCAACACGTGTGTACAGTTAGAATATTCTCTGCCCAGCCCCAGCTGATATTGACCCCATATTGAGAATTTTGGCATTATAAAACATTTTCTAATATTGTGAAATCTGAAAGTACATCTTTACTTCATGTTAGCAAAGTTAATTTCTTCCACCAGAAATCTGGCTCACATTGAAGGCCTCATCATTATTGCCACCACCAGGCCCCCAATGGATACCTTGTCCCAGCTAATTTGTAGCTGTGCCGATGTTCACAACCAGTATCCAGTCCAAATCCTACCTTGGCAAGCTTGGACTGGGCCGCCGGGGATTTGGTGAAATCCCTGGTAGGCCCCACTGATTTGTAGCTATGCCATCTTTTGCAGGAGGATGTGGCCTGCGGAACCATCCACTAGAGTAGGGTGCAGTGCAGCTGCTTGCCGAGCAGTCATCAAGGCTGTGACTGACCCGGCCAGCAGCCACACTGCAGTCAGCACTGCACTACTGGGTAATAAATCTCAGTAGTCTCTGCAGAGGGGTCATAGGATCCCAGTAGTCTCTGAAGAGGGGTCAGAGGAGCATGTGCTGAGCTCTGATTTGAGAAGCCCATCACATGCTCTTCTGACTAGTGATCAGCAGCAGCGCAGCTTCATGGGAGTAACTCATTGTGAGGCTGTGACTGCTGCTCTGCTGCTGAATGAGGCTGCTGTGGCTTCTGTTGAGTACACTGTGTGGGCACTACAGTGTGACAATGTATGGGCAGTACAGGTGGCAAAATGTGTGGGCACTACAGTGTGGCATAATTGGGCACTACAGGTGGCATAATGTTTGGGCACTACAGTGTGACATAATGTGTGGGCACTACAATGTGGCATAATGTGTGGGCGCTACAGTGTGGCATAATTTGGGGAACACTACAGTGTGTCATAATGTGTGGGCACTACAGTGTGGCATAATGTTAGTACTGTACATGTGTAGTGGTCTAATTTACCCACAACTGACCAGCATTGGGGGGTTACTGGGTGACTCACTACTACCTCTCTCACTCCTCCATACTGCAACATACAACAACACATTGCACTTCACATCGACTGTTCTTGTAAATTGTACGAAAATGGAACAGAGAGCACGAATGATTGCGGCCTGCGTATGGTTTAAAATGTTAGCAGCAGTATCATTGTAGCCAGATTGTAGCACATACCAGATATTATAGCACATACCATAACCAGTAAGGAAGTGACAATAGATTTAAAAATATTTCCCATCAAATGAGATTAGGCTGTCAATGAAATATGAATAAAAACTAGGTTAATGACTATGAAAACAGCTATTGTACTAATTGGTATTAATAATATTTATACAATAATGTATAAATACATTTTTATAGTAAAATAAACATGAAACTTGGATTGGCCAACCCCAGAAACATGGACGAAAATTAACATAGGATTGGAAGTCGTTGTATATCTACGGGATGTAGTTTGGAAGCCGACTGTCTAAATGCCGACCGCCGCCTTCCAAACCTTCTAATCCCTGTGTGGTACTAATAACAGGCGTCAAAAACTCGACGTCTGTCATTAACCAGACGCCGGAAGACCGACGTCCAGCATACCGAACAAAGGGGGGGGGCTATGGTTAGGCACCCCCCCCCCCGGGGGACTTAGGTTTAGGCAGCGGGGAAGGGAGGGTTAGGGTTAGGAACTTCGGGGGGAGGTTAGGGTTAGGCACCCCTAAGGGAGAGGGAGGGTTAGGGTGTAGATTTAGGTTAGCGATACTTACCTTAGGGACGATCGGGATTTTCATCCTTGCTGGGCTGCCGCTGTTGGGATTTGAACCACCGGCCTGCATCCGGTGGTAATACCTACTACACCCATATCTACAGTCACTGTTACAACTGTCGTAAAACAAGATACCAAACGCAAGAATAAAAATAAAAGGGACTCCAGGCTCTATAGTAGTCTTTGGCTTTTTGCCCCCATTAATGTTTCAGTTCCCATGCCCCTGCACTCAACCATGGGCGTAACTACCATACATGCATGGGCTGCAGCTCCTATGGAGCACAGAGCTTAGGGGGGCCCATCTTCCTTGTCAAAGTTACATGTTTCACTATTGGGTGGTACATAGGGGCCCTTATAAACTTTTGCTATGGTACCTTCAAGCAGGGCCAATTCTATAGATACGCTGGTTACGCAGTCGAGTAGGGCGTCACATAGAGGAGGGCGCCCTGATCCGGCCGCTGCCAACGACCACTTGCAGAATTAAGCTTGGGTGAGTGGCAGTCAGACTGTTTCACGGTGAGTGACACAGCTGCCTGCCCCATGCCATTGTGTTAGGGTCGGGCAGTGCTGTACTGACACTGTAAGAGGGGCTGGTGCTGGCACTGCATAGCCAGTCTGGCATGTCAGCACAACCTATGCGCTCCACATGTGCTCTGGCAGCATATTCTGCAAATCTTCCACGTTCCACCTGTATGCAAAGCAAAGCCTCCACAGCAGGTAGGTTATGTCCTCCTGTGTGTGCTTCCTATCATATTAGAAGGGTAATGGGAGGCAGAGGCCAGTAAGTAACACCCATGAGTGACAGATGGCAGCAGCAGCGGGTTTATATGTTTTTGAACAGGGAATGCTATGATGCATTACTAGTCAGGAGGCGACCATCCAGTCAGTGCTGCCTGGCAGGGAAGAGGTTACAGGAAAGCTAATAATCCACAGGGGACAATTGTGTGTTCTGACAGAGCGTCATAGCATCTCCCTGTCAGGGTGGATCATGTGCTCTAGACAGGATGATTGATGGAGGGGGGAGTTCGAGCCAGTGTGACACCATGTTTGCAAAGCACCTTTCCCTGCATTAACTGTTTCAATCCAATCACATATTCCTTTTTAGCCATAATATCTTACTACTGTATGGCCCTACTTTCAGAGTACAATATATCACCTGCCCAGCCCAGGACTGTTCAGCTACAGAATTTATCGGTTCATATTATGGCTCAAATGTGTTGTTGCTCTCTACCATTCAGGGCCCAGACATCCTCCTAGTTACCCTACTAGGAGACTCCTACTGTAACTCCTCAAAATAAATAAATAAATAAAAAGTCAGGCAAAAAAAAAAAAAGTTGGGCAGAGGCAGCAGTGCTGTCCGTTACTTCCCTCCTGGGACCTGGCATCTGGCCTGCCTGATGGTCAGTACCTGGGGGCGCCGAAAAAAAAATATGCTTATCAAAAAAATTGACCTCGGGCCAGCCCTGCCTTCAAATACCTTGTTACACCCCTGCCTTCAACCATATAGAACCTAAACCTTATACAAAACGATAGCCAGGTCTGCTCCTATCACTAAGATGTTTAATGTAAGCAGGTAATAGAGCACATCTTTTAGCACAGTGCAGGGATTCTCTGATGCCTGGTGCTTTCGCCATTGCCAGACCCCTTCTGTCCTTCTCACCATATGGCTGAGATCAGTGGTTGAGACTGGGTGCATTCTGGGGGACAGTTGTACTGGTCAATGGAGAATGGAGACCATGTGTTTCAGTAAGATGCCGTTTCCTATTCACTTCACCCACCATTCCCCTCTGATTTGAAAAGAAAAAGAAAATACAACCGGTACCTCACCTAAATATCTCCTGTAATGTCTGTGGCTGATCTGCCCCTGGTGTCCCAGGCTGCAGCCTGTTTAGCCTATTGGTTGATCATGCCCTGTCAGTCATTTTTGTGTGCTTATGTATTCAAGCTGCTTCCACTACACTGTGAACACAGCTAGATGCAGCAGAAGAACACAAGTGTACACATAGTCTTTGGTATATTTCTCAGATGAATCCAATGCAGAAAGTGTGCGCTGAGTTGGCTGGAAAACATACAAAAATTGCTGGAGTTTTATATTAACATCTTGGCTGGATGTCTATTTTTTGCCTCTTGTTAATGTAAAGTTGCTGTTTATTGTGGGAAAATGAAAGCGGATTTAGTCTGGATTTAAATAAATGGTTTTCTACTGCGCCAACCCTCAAATAATTACTTTCTAAATCGCAATTACATTTTTTTCTTTAACACCAATGCATGGTTGATTACACACTACTTCCAAATAAAGTTGAAAGCTTGGTTAAACTGGGGCAATGTATTTTCCTATGTCCATTTGAAAAGTATCGGAACACCTTTAATAAAAAAAAAACCTTAATTACAGTAGCTCTAAAAAGTACCCCTCACCTCTTGGCATTTTTATTTAAATCAGAATGGTTTTGTTCTGGAAGTCCTAACAATATACTGTATACACTTAACATAATACATTTTTGCCATCCATTGGTGTATAAATAAATGACAGTTTATTTTAAAATAAACTTGTCTATTAGAGATCAAATGGTTAGTAAGTGTATTTTCAAAGAAGTGTGTTTTCATCAGGATTAAAGAACATTCAACACAATTTTGAAAACTATATTGAAAAAAATATAATGGGAATTCAAAGACCATTAAGCAAGAAAATTTGGCACAACTGCAAATTTGTGTAGAACAGGCCATACTCCAGAACTGAGCCTTATGGGCAGGGCCGGCTCTAGGGGTGTTCGACCTATGCGGTCGCACAGTGGCCCCACCATAGAGGGCGCAGCCCTCCCCAACATCCCGATTTCAGCAGGGCAGTATTATCCCTTTTCCACCCATGGGCCGAAGTGGCCCGCAGGTAGTCAAGTCGGGAGGTTGGGGATCCCCACTGCCGCAGCTGTGCGGCGGTGCCGGACCTCAGAGACTCTGAATGGATGCTGCGTGCATGCGCGCGACATCCATTCAGTGACGGGAGAGGGGTTTGGGGAAGTCCAGCTAGTGAGGCTCCCCCCAGCCTTTTTTGGAGGCAGGCACGCCTCCTAACAACGTCATAGGGTTCATGTCCTATAGTAATTAGGCCATGCCCCCATTTTCGGTTGCGCGCGTCGAAGATGGGGCGCACTGGAGAAGGCTGGCACAGGGTGCCCTGACCCCTGGAGCTGGCCCTCCTTTTGGGCCTATGTATCAGACTGGAGAGCACTAACCAATCAGCTTCTTCTAACTAACATTTTACAAGCTGTGTTTGAAAAATGACAGTTAGGAGCTGATCAGTTAATACTTTTTGTGTCTCAATTTTATCTCTCATCAAGCTTTGATACATAGGCCAATGTGAAAATGACACTTCTGGCAGTCAGTCTCACATGGTAGAAATGAGAGAAACTGCATATCAGGGGCACAACAGCTGTGTGCCTCTGTCTTACCATCAATTCATCAGAGCAGGATTCTATGGGGATTAAAATCACCTGTAGGTTCAACCTATACCCCCAACAGGTAATATGTAACATTAAAATAACATAAAGCATGCCTGACATGGTATTATTTAGGTTTCTCAATGATCGCCCTCAATCTTGCAACCTTCATTTATGCCAGAGGTTCCCAAACTCTGCCATTACAGTCTAGGTTTTAAGGATATCCATTCTTGAGCAATGGTGACTTAATTAGTACCTTAGTCAACTTGATTTAACCATCTGGACTGAAGCATGGATATCCTTAAAACCTGGACTGTAATGGCTGCCACCACTTTTTTTTTTTATAAATCAGAGAGAAGCTAATTTAATCACCAATGCACACTTTTAGTACACTTTATGATATCTGGTAGTCAAGGCTTAACAATTCTAATACTAACACTCAAAGGGTTAAATGCTTTTAAGACTAACATTCAATAGTTAATGAGCCAGAGCAAATGTTCTAGCAATCCTTCTCTTCAGAACAGGCTAATCAGAGCATAAAGGCAACACTAATTAAATGTTATATTTTATATACAAAAAGGTAGCACAGTGCTTAAAACACATTGCAACAAGACATATAAGAAGTTGGGTGTGGATTAATAGATGGACAGTGAAATGGTCAACAAGCAATAGGTCGACAGTCAATAGGTCGTCAGGGGCAAGAGGTCAACAGGTACAAATGTTGACATGGTCAAAAGGTCCGACATGGGAATGGTCGACATATTTTTTTTCTAACCCTAATAGTCACCCTAACCTTCCCCTTGGTGCCTAACCTTAACTGTCAGGATAACTGCCTAACCCTAACCGTCCCTCCTAGTCCCTAAAGCTGGCCACACATTAGACCAACTTTCATCCAACCATCCAACTAGTTGGCTGGTTGGAATGAAAATCTGGTAATGTATGGGAGTAAATGATGATCAGCAATTTGCTCCTAAATGCCAGAGAACAGATGAAAATGGTTGTTCAGACAAATTTGTTAAATGTTTGATTCAAACAATTTGTTCAAACAGCAATTTTTGTCCATTCTCCGGCATTTGGGAGCAAATTGCTGATTGTCATTTGCTTTCATACCTTACCAGATTTTCATTCCAACCAATCAACTAGTTGGATGTAAGTTGATCTAGTGTGGCCAGCTTAACTCTCCGGTAAGTGCCTAACCCTAACCATCCCTCCTAGAGCCTAACCATAAAAGAAAAATGCAACCATTCCAACGTCGACCTTTTGTACCTTTCGACCTACATCCATGCCGAGCTTTTGTGTGTTGACCTTTTGTACCTGGTGAAATTTTGTCTCGGTCGACCTATTGCCTGTTGACGATATGGTGTCAACCTATTGCTTGTCGACCTTTTAACTGTCGATCATTCATCCTCCAATCTGCAAGTTTGCAAAAATACAATTTCAGAATAAAAAGGAATAAACTTGCAGAGTATAACACTTACGCAGTATAAATCTAGGTGAGGGCAGAGCTAGAAATGAAGATACTGGGGTCTATTTATCAAGCAGTGAAAAGTGTAGAGAAGTGAACCAGTGGAGAAGTTGCCCATAGCAACCAATCAGCTGCTACCTATTATTTTACAGACTGTACTTGATAAATGCTACTTCAAAGCTGATTGGTTGATATGGGCAACTTCTCCACTGGTTCACTTCTCCACAGTCTTTCAATTAGATTGATCCCAAACTCTGACATTTTACTATCTTTCCACAGGGCTTATAAACTTGGAGGACCACTCAGAGAGGCAGTTCAGATGCTAATGTGGAGTAGTACATTTCTGCTCTCTGTGAATTATAATAATTATATAATTATTTTTCAGCCTATAACTTTTCTCTGATATTTCATAGAAACATGATTCCAACATTACTTTATCATCATTTTTATGTCATTTATAAGCTTCCATACAGAAGATATGTGACTACCATAGGTGCTCTATGCATCAGTTAATCATAATTCACACACATTATACATGCATTGAATGTAAACATAAATTGACAGCCAAATGTCGCTAATTTCTCATATGAAGACTTTGCTTTGAAGATTCATATTGACATTGATAACTGCTTTGGGTATTTACCTCTGAGTAACATTTCTTTTCTAAGTGGCAAAAAAGAATACCTATTGGTACATACTAGCTAAACTAATTATCTAGAAATTTGACCCCTTTCAAATGATGAATTAATGCAGAGTAACATTTATTATTGTGACTATTCACATGTTACAGCAACCTGATTTCATAACTTCTTTGGTCACAAATATGTCCCAGTTAACAGTTCTTAAAATTAAGATCTGTCTCTTTTGGACACATGCTAGCAATATTCCAAAATATTCTGTTCAATCAGCGGATCTTCATTTTACAAAAATATCCATTACAGGGATTCACAATTTAGGAACACACTATTAGTATAAGTTCCTGGGGTAATCTTTAAGAATACGTTCCCAGCCCGGGAATGAAATGCTATTGGGGTCTATACCCTGGGACTGTAGTGAACATTATGTTTTGCTGACAGTAGTAGGCAGCTCACCTTCTGCGGGTCTCTCTTTGAAACAATGGGACCGCACTGGTTACCATCAGTTGGTTACTGAGTCTACCAGCTCAACATTTCACATGGTAATTAATTACCTTTACAGACATACAATGTTACTCTTTACCACTACATTTAACCAAGAGGAGATACTGTATGATACATTTTGTTATTGGTTCACGGGTTCCATAAACTCTTGAACACTAATGCTGCGCGTACAAGGTACGATTAAACAGGACAATATGAACGATAACTATATCGTTATCGTTCATATCGTCCTGTTTCTGGCCCCCTCAAACGACCAAACGATGGTCGATGCATGGCCACGAATGGTCGATATAGATATCGACCATCGCCTGTGCATGCAGGCCAACATGGTCGATATCGACCATGTTATCCTGTTTACTATAGGGATTGGGGGGTTGCTGGATGTTCAATCCAGCACATGCAGGACGATCAGACAATGATTGTCTGATCATTGTCTGAACGTTAAGTCGTTCCGTGTGTACGGATACGGAGCTTAATGCTAACATCTGCAGTTCTGATTGGAGTTATTTTAATGTTGTGCTATCTTATTATTGCTTGAGCGGTACAGCTACATACATAGCTTCAATATGAAATATTTTGCTATTCCTTGGTGACTTTGTGGTCACAACTGAGCCAATTGTTTCATGTTTATTATTAGCACTGTTTCATATGTTTTTTTTAATTAATCACTGGCGCACCTGGTGTGATTTGCATCAGATAAAGTGGGAAGTGACAATTCTCTATGTCACATCTTGTGATTTAGCAAATATGTTTAAACTGTAATGCATCCTAGCTAAAAGCAAAATGAAGTACATTTAAATGGCCCTTAAGGCAAATCTATCTACTTACCAGCCCTTTTTTCATTTACTTATATGAACAAGGAACAAATTTGTCTATACCTACTGACGTTCCTGGGCAATTGTTAGTATTAGGGGTAAAATCAATATAGTAATGGAGGATATATTTGATATTATGTCCTCCTATAGATGCTCTGATCTTTGTTATACATGGGACAATAGTAGAGCCCTGGCAATCATAAATCTGTACTTTATGGGAGACTGGCAAAAAGAAAACTTTTGTTGAAGAAAATTTACTTAATCTCACGTAAAAAATGTTTACAACATACCAAGTGGAGGAAGATTCTATGATGTCATGATACCAAGAACCAAGATTGAAATGGTCTCAGTGTTAGGTGCTATTTTTGGTGCAGATACAAAAAAAAAAACTAGTACAACGCTGTCAATAAAAAGTATTCATGCGGCTTGATAATGTCATCAATATGTTTGGTGCAAGCTTAATACTATGCATTATCCCTAGAACACCTACCGAAATGTATGATGGTGGAAGGATTATGCTTTGGTGGTGCCACTGGTCCTTATACTATAAATATTTCTGACAGCAAGGCGGCCTTGCACATAGTTCTCTCCCCTATGGAATTCCTTAAGGCTGTTAAAAGTAGAAACACTTCAGCTAAGACCTAGTTGTTTTAGAGTTGCCTGCATCAGAGACATCTCCAGAAGGAAGTGCTCAGAGCAATGGAATCGGTATGAATCCCGGCAGTCGGGATGCCTGCTGTCAATATACCGACAGTGGCATCCCGATGCTCAGGATCCCGACAAGGGTCCGGTAAGTATGGTAACCCTCTGTTCTTGCATCCTAACACTAACCCCCCCCCCCTTTGTGCCTAAATCTACGGGCGGATTGAGCCGCCGGGAAAGCGGGAGAGATCCCGCTGGGCCAGTCCTATTCTTCCCTACTTTCGGGCCGGCTCACCCTGACTGATTAATTCGATGTGGAAAGCAAACCGGAAGCTGTCAACGTTCATCTGCTCCGTCTAGCTCCAGGAACAGAGCAGCAGGGTAGCATTGGATTAATGTTCCCATTGCCAATATCTAGTAAAATCTGTACCACTTTATGTGTACAGCACGCTGCTGCATGCCTGGCTCAGTTGTAGTGATCTTTTCAATCCATGGGGTGCTAGTCTGTGGCCGGTGAAACTCCATTTCCCAGCATGCTCTGGGACACAGCATCTTACAAGAGCAGCTGACACATGCTGTAACAGTGATTACATTTACAACACACTTACTGTAACTCTGCTCTGTCCTGCTCTTTTACATCTATCAACCTCTGCTACCTCTTTCACATTCTGCTATATCTATAGGCCCCATAGACCTAAACTACCCTCTGGCACCATGGACAGGGCTGCCATTAGAAATTATGGGGCCCTGCACTGACCAAATAGGTACGGACCCTCCCCTTAGGTGGGGGGGCAGTTTGTCAGAAGTGGACGTCTCTGTGGATAATGCGGATGAACAGCGTGATGGTGAGGGTGTGAGCAGTGTGAGAGCAGGGTGGGGGTGAGGGTGGGAGAGCAGACTGAGGGTGGGAGAGCAGGAGTCTCTCGGCCTAATTCAGACCCACTCGTGAGCGCTCGTAAGCGGGTCGATGTTAGCCCAGTGCGCATGCGCATGCCGGAGGCGGCTCCGTCGTGCGGGTAGCGACGGCCAAGCCGTCGCTATGGGTCTTGCTACAAAGGGGGCGTGCTGTCGATGGTGAGTGACAGCACGCCCCCTTTGGTGGGCGTTGCTGCCCAGACAGAGGCGTTCCCATGGGAACGCCTACCGTCTGGGGCCGGCCCCACTGACATCACAAGTGATGTCAGTGGGAGTGCTCTCGGCTCTGATAGAGCCGAAAGCACTCCAGGGCTTGCGGCAGCGAGACCCTACCACAAGGGTCTCGTTGCAAGCCCGATGGTCGCGATGGTCTTGACCATCGCGACCATCTTTTTGGCCGCTCGCTATAGCTGTGGGTGGTCACCCACAGCTATGCAAGCGGCCAGGAGGCTGCTCTAAAATTAGGAAGGACGGCCCTGATTCAGAGCGAGCGCTCTGTCAGAGCGCCCGGCTCTGAATCAGGGCCTCTGTACCTGGATTTTCTCCACCACAGGAATATCAAAATGGGAAGCGTGCTCCCCCACAGCCTCTCCTGCTCTTGCCTGTCCTTCCTCTGCAGCATCACATGGCAGCTGTACATAACTTCTCCGCCCACAGCTGCTGCTCCCTCTCTCCTCGGCTGCTGTCTCCCTTGCCCAGCCTCTCCCCACTGGCGGGCGGTTGCTGGACTGCGGCTCCTACTCCAGGCATACCTCTCACATTTACCTGGAAAGAGAGAGGGACCCGGGGGCAGGCAACGGCATTTTGAATTTAGCACCAGCCACAAGCTAATCGGAGCTTGCAGACCAGCAGCCAATCAGAACCCGCAGCTGCAGCCGCTCCTGATTGGCTGCTGGTCCGCAAGCTCCGATCAGCTTGCGGCCGGCTCCAAATTGAAAATACCGCCGACACTTTGCTGCCACCCGGGCCCCCTTTCTGTCTGGACCCAGGACTCTAGTTCCGGCAGTCCCCCCCCTGATGGCGGACCTGCCATGGACATACACTCTCCACCCTACCCCTTGGCTCCCTAGACACAGTACCCCCTAATCCAGGGACATACACTATCCATTATGTCACACATTCCCCTTTTTATTTTTATCTTGTGGAATGTTTTTTTGTTGGCACTTGCATTCAAGTTGCACCATGCATGCATCCCGATGGTGTTTGTACAGATTCAGACGCACACACCAATAAGTGTATTAGAAATGTGTTGGGTATTCCTAGGCAGTTACAGGAGTTTGGCTAGTCAGACACAGATACATAGTATGGGCGGGTTACTAAGGGCTCTATTTATTAACATTATTTTTTCATTTTAACATTTATTTTTCACATTATTTTAGTTTCACCTAAATTTACCAAAGGGCAACTGGAGTAGAATTCGTAAAATTCTACTCCAAGCCCTAGTTAATTGTAATGGGAAATGCGATCTGCCTGGGATTTACTAAAAATAAAATGTGAGAAAATACCGGTGGAAGCCCTGTGATAATAATGCCAACTGGAGGTCTTCCAGGGTCTCCCCCGGGTGCTTAACAGGCAGAGCAGAACTGGGAGCCGGCCCCAGTGATCAGATGTGTGGTATAAACAGGCCACAAGCTGATCAATGCAAAAAAAAAAAAAAACTTACCTAAGTCCAGGGCCGGTGATTGGTGCTCCAGTGATCTCCTCCCTCCGGTCAGCTGGACTCCTGGCTCCTGCACTGTGACCCTGGTCAGCTGCTGCATTAAACAGCTGACCGGGTCACAGTGCAGGATGGGAGACCAGCTGCAGCTGACCAGAGGGAGGGCCAGTTGCGAGAGGGGGGCTGCACGGGGGGGTAGCGGCGGCCAGTCAGCACATGCGTGGAACCTTGTCACTGTATTTTTTCTGAAAAACGGCTGCGGAGGGGATTAGCACGGATAGAGCTTTATCGCAAGCTCTGTCCATGCAAGGGATTTTAATAAATCCCCTGTGATATTGCCTGAATTTGCATTGCGAATTCATTCAGAAATATCACACTACAATCTGCATTTTAATACAGATTGTAGTAAATAGAACCCTAAAAGTGTTTGCTTATAGAGATGCTGAATTGTTCACATTGGAGGCCATACACAGACTGATGATCTGCACCTAGCACAGGACTAGTGCAAGTTTCAATGGTGCGACTGATGGTGGCGTTTACAGACACACAAAGCCTGATTGCAGTGTCTATAGACACTGACAGCAGGCATCTCAGTCCTTGCGCATTAGGATGCACAGATATACACCAGGGAAGGGCATTTTAGTGGCATTAGCATAATGCAGCAAAACAGGCAAGGAAGGGCGAATCTGCGTCTAACCCAAAATTAGGCCCTATGAAAAGGGATCCTGTCCCGCTTCGACAGTCCGCGCACCCATTAGAGCTGCTTCCATAAAATTTCCCGGGCTGCTTTTCAGACCCAATCCGCCCCTGTCTTAACCTACCCCCCTCCCCCTTAGTGTCTGACCCTGACCCCCCCTCCTCCAGTGGTGCCTAATCCTAACCCACCCCTGGGGGTACCTATCCCTTACCTCCCCCTCGCCTAACCCTAACCAACCACCCTGGTAACGCCTATACCTAAGATGTAAAAAAAATCTATCTATTCAGACATTTCCTAATAATCTACACAATTTTGTTTAGGTTATCCTTTATCCACAATACGATACATTAAGAACAGAACTATCAGGATGTGTAGTCCTTTATATCCTTCTTCATATAGTCATGGGCTCTGTACACCCATTTTCTTATGGGCCCCCTATCACCAGGTTCCTGGTAGGTACAAGCTATTCGTGTGTGAATCTTACTTGCCTATATGTGGTTTCTCTGCAATGGGGAACCACTGAAGGATTGTTCCTCCCTAGGCAGATGGAGACTTCAGTCGGAATGCACATTAGCGATCACATGGCCTGAGAGATGCCTGTTTGCGTAGGAATATAACCAATGTCACTCTCATATAGCAATGTCCCTCAGCCCCCTTGGGGTCTTTCCAGCCCCTGCGGTGGCCCTTAAGGCCCCACAATCTCTCTGTAGCCCCCTTCCCCCCCCCCCCCCCCAGTGGCCTTCCAGCCCACACACTTGCCTTCTACTGGCTGCCCGTCACGGCTCCTCTGCTCTGTAAACAGCTTTTGTGATGTCACTCAACTTTGGTAAAGCGGTCAACATTTTGTAGAGAACTGTCAGTTATCAACTGTATAATATCACATGTCACAATTTAAACTATGCTTATTTTAACCTAAATGTTATATGACAATAATATTAGATAGTATTGCTTAAATACAGGTAGGCTGTGATTTATAATCTCAATAGATTGATCATGTGAGTTGCAATGGAATTGTCAGTTATCTGCTGTATCTGTTAATATGTCTACTGACCTTATAGTGTAAGCTTATTTTAACCTAAATGATAGATTATAAATAGATAGATATCAATGGAAAAAAATATGAGATATATATGATTTTTTTTCACCTCAGTATGCTGACAATGTGACTTGCTTACATCATAAACAGCCTTTGCGATGGCACTCAGCTTTGGTAGAAAGGTCACCTTTTTGTAGAGAACTGTCAATTATCAACTGTATCTACTGATATGACATGTCACAATGTAAGGTATGCTTATTTTTACCTAAAAGTTATATATGAAAACAATGATTGATAGATAGCAATGCTGAAATGCAGTTATGATGTGATATATAACCTTAATAGGCTGACCATGTGACTTGCTAAATAACTGTTAGTTATCAACTGTATTTGTTAATATGACTACTGACTGTGTAGTGTAAGCTTATTTTAACCTAAATAAAAGATGGATTACAAGTAGATTATAAATAGACAGTAATGGCAAAATGCATAAAGGTGATTTTTCACCTCAATATACTGACTGTGACTTGTTACATCATAAACAGCTTTGGTAGAAAGGTCACCATTTTGTAGAGAACGCTGTTATCAACTGTATGTGCTGATATGACATGTCACAATGTAAGCTATGCTTATTTTTACCTAATAGTTTTATATAGGAAAATAATGATAGATACTGTAGATAGCAATGGTGAAATGCAAGTAGGATGTGATTTATAACCTCAGTAGGCTGATCATGTTACTTGTGTTAGTTATCAACTGTATTTGATAATATGCCTTCTGATTGTGCAATATAAGCTTATGTTAACCTAAATAATATCTAGATAGATTACAAATACATTATAAATAGATAGCAATGGCAAAATGCACGAAGGTGATTTTTTTTCACCTCAGTATACTGACCATGTGACTTGTTACATCATAAACAGCCTTTGTGATGTCACTCAGCATTAGTAGAAAGGTCACTATTTTCAGAGTCTGATTAAGGGTCACATGGGTCTGCTGCTGGAAATGTAAAAGGGCCTATACCGAGAAGGGGAAGGGCTGTAACCATTCTTACCGACTTTTAGCTCCCTCCTTCCGGGAGGGAGCTATTGGACTTCCACTGTGGGGGGGCGTGTTGCGGCAAATAGGGGCGTGGCATGGGGACGTGACAGCTTAATCTTGTCATTGTGGCCACGCAATAACGGCAATGTGAAGCAGGAGGTGGGGTCACGATGATGTGATTAAGCTCCCGTCAAGTATGGCTGTAACCAGTGCTGTGTGGGTATGACCAGAGCCAAATGCGTGTGTATACCCCATACACTATCAGCCCCACTGACTCCCTAAATAAATGAAAATAGAAAAAATTTATAATTTTGTGAGAAAACTAGAAAAACAATTTTAATACTTATTTATAGCTGACTGTGTGATCAGCTAGTTAGCTGGTCATCATCATGCTGACAATAGGTCTATTTTTATGTGGAGGCCTGGAGCTGGAGCTCCTTCTGCCCCATTGTTGTTCTGGCCCTGTGCATTTTGTAGAGACCTGTCAGTTAACAACTGTATCTGCTGATGTAACATCTCACGATAGATAGATAGATAGATAGATAGATAGATAGATAGATAGCAATGCTAAAATGCAGGTAGGGTGTGATTTATAACCTCAATAGGCTGGTTATGTGACTTGCTAAAGAACTGGTAGTTATCAACTGTATTTGATATTATGCCTACTGACCAGGGCCGGACTGGCCATCGGGCACTTCTGGCAAATGCCAGAAGGGCCGATGGCCACAAGGGCCGGTTTGACGGAGCGCAGGTGGCGCCATGCTCTGTAATGCGCGGCCGCGTCATTGCGTAATGACGTCATGACGCAGCCGTGTCATGACGTTATGACGCGGCCAGGGCTGGATTAAGGGGGGGGGCACCCCTCGCTGAGTGGGCACCCCGGCAGCGCCACAGATCGGATTTTCTTCAGCGATCCGATCCACCACGCTGCACCTGCCACCACTGACTGCCGTCACACTGACAGAGCAGTACTGGGCTGCCGGCGGCCATCCAACGGCAAGGAATTGGATAGGAAGTGAAAGCCTGCGTCTGCGCAGTCTTTCAGTGAAATCAAACTGACAGGCCACCGCACGGGAAAGGGGGATGATGTCGGGAGAGGAGCGGAGTGTGCCGCAGCCAGTGCACTGTGAAGCCAGACAGCTCAGCTGAGCATTAGATGATCAGGCTCTTCACAGCATCATAGGGGGAATCTCAATACACACAAAGGAAAAAGTAAGACAGTAGCTTTTTGTTTTATCAACTAAAATTAACTGTAACTTATGTGTATGTGTATATATGTGTTAATGTAGAAGAAGAGAGCGACACTCCAAGTATATCATTTGCATAAAAGCTGCAGTTTGTTAGCAATTTTCAGCATCGTTCTAAACCCTCAGGACCTTTCTCAAGCCAAGGGTCTGAAACGTTTGGCGTGCCAGTCTCTTCTTCCCAATTAACTATTGATATTTGACTCTCCTAAATTTGGTACTTTACTTTGGATGACCATTCCCGCTTCCATCCTCCCTCACCCCATTCTATGCGCTGCCTCCACCTTCCCTCTGTCCTGCCTCATGCCTAGAGATTTGACGCACTACTGATTCAATTACTATGCATGTATGTATGTGTGTGTGTAAATAAATGAATGTGTGGATATTGAAACGTTTACACAGCAGGTGGTCCTGTCGATTCTTGCAAGCAATCCCTGAGTGCCGCTGAATATAGATTATATATATATATACACTCAGAATTGCATGTCACCACGGACATGTAGGCGTGTCCAGGTAGGTTTGCATGCAAATTTGTTAAATCAGTGGGCCCCCCCCCGTCTTAGGTGCCCCGGGCCCCAAAAGACCTTAATCCAGCTCTGGACGCGGCCAGCAGCCAAGCCCCACCCAGGCAGCATCCACCCGGGCAGGTGGATTGTAGTTAGAAGCTCCTGCGAGCTGTCAACATGCAGGGCTACCCAGCAGTCCTGCTTCGTCACCTACTATGTGCGGCCACGTCAGGGCCGGATTATAGGCAAAGCGGTCATCCTGGGGCCCCATGGCTGGCTCCCGTGGCCTGGCAGCATCACACAATAATGACCGTGGCTGACTGTGGAAGCCCCAACCATTTTATGAAATAATGCAGCGGTTTGCGGGTGATTAGGAGGCGGGACCTTATGCCTCGACGTGCCCACCCCTTTTAGGAAAGCTGGAACCTGAGGTAAGTGCTATCGAGAGCGTGCAGTGCACACACACACTCCTTTCCTCCCTCTCAATCTCTCTCTTCCTCACTCCCTCCACTTCCCTCTCTGTCCCCTACTCCTGTCCCCCCTCCCTCTCTCTTCTTTTATCTCACTGTCTCTCTCCATCTCTCTCACTTTCTCCCCCCTCTCTTACCCTGTCTCCCTCCCTGTCCCTTCCTCCCTCTCTCTTCTCCCTCCCCCCTTTCCCGCTTTTAGGGGTCTATTTGATGTTAATTATCAGGGTCCTGATAATTAACATTCTAATGCTACGCGAGCGCCGGAGCAATTCATCATTGCTCCAGCACGGAGACAGCTGATCTGAAAATCAGCTGTCTCCCCAAAGTGTGTCACTGCTCCTTTCAGGGGAGACAAGTGCGCATGTGTGACCTACGGGTCATGCATACGCACAAGAGCGTATGGGGACAGCGGGCCATTCCTCAAGAGGAAGGTAAAGCAGGAGATATCTGATATCTCCTGCTTTACCTTCTTGATGAATGGCCCAAATACCTAATTTCTACAGTTGCAGGTGAAAATGTTAATTTTCCTCTGCTTTTGTAAAAATTAAGTGACGATGAATAGGCCCCTATATATCTCACTCCCTGTACCTCTTTCTCTCTTCCTCTCCCTCCCTCCCTCCACTTCTCTCTATCTATCCCTTACTCTCTCCCCTCCCTCTTTCTCTCTCTCTCTCTCTCTCCCTTCCCCCTGGCAATTTTACTGACCGGGCCCCCCACAACTTAGTTGCCCCGGGGCCCTTACAAGTCTTAATCCGGCCCTGGTCCACGTCATTACTTAGTGACACGGCTGGCTATGAGATGCGCGGTGGGGGCTGGGCCCGGAAGTAATCTCGGAGGAATGGCTGGACAGCATTTTGACAGCTTCTATGAGCTGCCTGCAGGATTGCCCGGTGGCACCATGCTGAGGACATGGTGGAGTCACTGGAGTGTCACGTGCGGCCGCGGTGATGTCATGACGCAGCCGGCCGATGGATGAAAAGCGCGATGCGGGCGAGAAGCTGACTGAATGGACTGGATGCCATCTTTGGACACTTCATGATCTGCTGACAGACGCCATCTGCAGATGCCAGGGTATTACTGTGAGTGGCATAATATGTTTTAAGGGGCATTATTGTGTGTGTCATAATGTTTAAGGGGCATTACTGTGTAGCTTAATGTATAAGGGACACTACTACTGCATTGCATAACGTGAATGGGCTGTGGGTGGCATAACGTGAATGGGCTCTACTGTGTGGTGTAATGTGAATAATGGGACACTACTGTGTGACGTAACGTGAAAAAGGGACACTGACCTAACGTGAAAAAGAGACACTACTGTGTGACGTAACATGAAAAAGGGACACTACTGTGTGACGTAACGTGAATAAGGGACACTACTGTGCAGTGTAGTTTGATGAAGGGACACTACCGTGTGGTGTAATGTGACGAAGGGACACTATTGTGTGACGCTACCTGACTATGGGGCACTACTGTGTGATGTAACGTGATTGCTGACTCTCTGCTGCTTATCTTGAGCGTTATGATCGCTAATACAGTATATACTTGTTCTGTACTCTGTTGTACTGTAAGTCAATGGTTTCTTTTGCACTTATTTGTTTATGTACTTTGTAAGGTGCTGCAGAACACATATGGCACCATAGAAATAGAGGATGATAATAATAATGTGACTAAGAGGCACTACTGTGTGGCATAATTTGAATTGGGGGTACTATTATGTAGTTACGCGCCTTTCCAGTGAGAGCACACCTAGATTTTTTGGCGCGTGCCTGCGGCACAAGCGCTCTTTTGTTACAATGTGTAGTTACAGCTCTGCTTTGGTATGCACAGATGTGTCCTCTGCGTTCAGCACCCCTGCCCTAAAAAATTCCTACAGTGAACACCATCTAATCCTGTACAACTGCTAAGCTAGGGATTGGTCATTTAGGAAAATGCCTTCCCTTTTCTCTGTGTGACCTACACCAGTAATGTCTGACTATGGCACATGTTTGAATACCCTGCAGGATAAGCTCTGTTGTAGGTATTACATTTTTAATACAGAGAATGATGTGTACTTGTCTGTTGTTCTAATATCAATTATATTTGTAAGAGAATAGACTAAGAAGTGGGAGGGGCCAGGAATAGTAAGGGGAGGAGTCAATGCCAGGAGCCAGATGCTGATGTGAGGTGGGCCTGTGTGCTCTTTAAATGCCAGGGCCTATTTTTAGTCCCAGTCCGGCCCTGCTACTGACTGTGTAGTGTAAGCTTATTTTAACCTAAATAAGGGATAGATGTGTACCAGGCAGGGTGAGATAATATAGGGTATGAATGGGGCAGGGATAGATGTGTGCCAGGCAGGGTGAGATTATATAAGGTATGAATGAGGCAGGGATAGATGAAAGCCACGCAGGGTGAGATTATATAAGGTATGAATGGGGCAGGGATAGATGTGTGCCAGGCAGGGTGAGATAATATAGGGTATGAATGGGGCAGGGATAGATGAAAGCCAGGCAGGGTGATATAATATAGGGTATGAATGGGGCAGGGATAGATGTGTACCAGGCATGGTGAGATAATATAGGGTATGAATGGGGCAGGGATAGATGAAAGCCAGGCAGGGTGAGATAATAATATAGGGTATGATTGGGGCAGGGATAAATGTGTGCCAGGCAGGGAGAGATAATATAGGGTATGAATGGGGCAGGGATAAATGTGTGCCAGGCAGGGAGAGATAATATAAGGTATGAATGGGGCAGGGATAAATGTGTGCCAGGCAGGGAGAGATAATATAAGGTATGAATGGGGCAGGGATAGATGAAAGCCAGGCAGGGTGAGATAATATAGGGTATGAATGGGGCAGGGATAGATGTGTACCAGGCATGGTGAGATAATATAGGGTATGAATGGGGCAGGGATAGATGAAAGCCAGGCAGGGTGAGATAATATAGGGTATGAATGGGGCAGGGATAGATGAAAGCCAGGCAGGGTGAGATAATAATATAGGGTATGAATGGGGCAGGGATAAATGTGTGCCAGGCAGGGAGAGATAATATAAGGTATGAATGGGGCAGGGATAAATGTGTGCCAGACAGGGAGAGATAATATAAGGTATGAATGGGGCAGGGATAAATGTGTACCAGGCATGGTGAGATAATATAGGGTATGAATGGGGCAGGGATAGATGAAAGCCAGGCAGGGTGAGATAATATAGGGTATGAATGGGGCAGGGATAGATGAAAGCCAGGCAGGGTGAGATAATAATATAGGGTATGAATGGGGCAGGGATAAATGTGTGCCAGGCAGGGAGAGATAATATAGGGTATGAATGGGGCAGGGATAAATGTGTGCCAGGCAGGGAGAGATAATATAAGGTATGAATGGGGCAGGGATAAATGTGTGCCAGGCAGGGAGAGATAATATAAGGTATGAATGGGGCAGGGATAGATGAAAGCCAGGCAGGGTGAGATAATATAGGGTATGAATGGGGCTGGGATAGATGTGTACCAGGCATGGTGAGATAATATAGGGTATGAATGGGGCAGGGATAGATGAAAGCCAGGCAGGGTGAGATAATAATATAGGGTATGAATGGGGCAGGGATAAATGTGTGCCAGGCAGGGAGAGATAATATAAGGTATGAATGGGGCAGGGATAAATGTGTGCCAGACAGGGAGAGATAATATAAGGTATGAATGGGGCAGGGATAAATGTGTGCCAGGCAGGGAGAGATAATATGGTATGAATGGGGCAGGGATAGATGAAAGCCAGGCAGGGTGATATAATATAGGGTATGAATGGGGCAGGGATAGATGTAAGCCAGGCAATGTGCTGGAGAATCAAGCACTCATTGCAGCAAACACTGGAGCTGATTGATCTTCCCGCGGTTGGTACAGAACCAGATCGGGGTCAAGTCCCATTCATCTGAATGTATGCAAACAGTAATTCATGCTAATCTTCCCTTCCGGGCTCCTTGCTGGGGTTAAGCACGGTACAAAAATGGAAGCAACCTTCATTCATCAGCTGCAGTTATTTATCATATCGTTTTGTTATATTGTATTTGCCACCGGGAATGTAAACAAAATCTTATATATATAATTTGCTTAGTCCCTTTGTCCGGAGCACTATTTGAATTTGAATATCTGAAAGACTAATTAAGATATTATTGTGATTCTTTTGCGACGGATTTCAATCAGCAATAAATTGCAGAATATGGAATAAAACTGTATAAATTTTGATGGATTTTTTTTTTCAAAAACCATAAGAAATGCTTTGGTATAGCAAACCATAAAATGTCAAGAAAACTACCAGAACAAAGAGCCGGCACAGTGACCCTGGGGATGCGGGCTAGGGGTGACTGCAGCACACACTACTGGTGGTCTATGCTCTCACATGGACCCAGCGCCCTAGCCATGTGCGGACACTGTTTACGTTCTGCCCAGTTCGGCTCCTGATTGGCCGCATGGCTGCGTGACGTAGCCATGACATAATGACGGAGGTAGCGCCGGCAGTACAACACGTGAGGCTGATGCAGTAGGGGCATACATGCCTACCCTCCCGGTTTTCGCGGGAGGCTCACGATTTTTCGGGTAACCCGCTGCACCCCCGAAAAGGGTAGGCACTTCTCCTGCATTCTGCCCACTTCCTAGTGAAGTGGGCAGAATGTGGCGATTTTCCGTGGCGATCGCGGGTCACCTGTATAGGGGGCGGGGCTTAATGATGCGATTCTTCATTAATCGCCCCTGTCAACACCCATCTGCTTCCCCTCCCAAGGCTTCTCCCGGGGAGGAGAAAACCAATGTAGGCAAGTATGCGTAGGGGGCGCTCTTCCCTCACCTACTTTCTTCAACACGTCGATTCCAGTCTTGCAACTCCCAGTCAATCAGTACCTGGTTTGTGCCTTGAAAGCAATGTCTCATTTCTCTGCTTTTCACGAGAGCTGCCGGCAGCCGCTGATTACGGGAGGCTGGGAGACGGTGAGGCGGAGTATCAGTGCATTATCATTTGCATCTATAGGGGCTCAGCTTGCAACACCCCCTGGAAACGGTCATTTTGCTTCAGAGTCCATGGCCAAATATATCAACACGTCTATTCCAGGCTCACAACTCCCAGCCAATCAGCCCCGGGTTTGCGCCTCGAAAGCAACGCCCCAATATATCGGCTCACCTGCAAGGTAGTATTAAGGGAGCACGTCCCAATGTGCACCCAGCGGCTTATCTTTGGCTTTTCTCAGGAAAGCCTAGCCTGATGTGCCTATGCCGCTGGTGTTACACCTGCAATACTGTGCTGACTGCTGGATGATTGCTCAGACTTGCAGTTTACTTGGCTATCTTTGTGATGAAACCGGAAAATAATAGACAAACATGTTTAAGGAGATTCCAAAGGTGTTTTCAGTATCCATATGCAGCCAGGCCGGCACATTTATCTTCCTCCGTTGGAGACTGTTCTTATTTAGGAATAACAACTTCTTACTGGCAATATCCGCCTGTATAGCCGTCAAACCACATGTTAGTAAATCATGTTGTGGATTTTTGCCGTACGATTGCCGTACGGTTTTAAAGCATCAAATTTTTAAAAAAGGTAAAACCAGGATTGCTTTGCTATTTAAAAAAAAAAAAATCAGTGCTTTGAATCTTAAAAATTACCGGAAGTTATAGATAATACATTAGCTGTTCATTACATTTCCCCTTTGGTTTTAGTGATTTTTATACAGCTCCTAGACTGAGAAATCTTAAGCTGCTATTGTAGTTCATCATTTTAAAAGGCTGTGACCTTCAATATGTAAGTGGGATGGTTACAGCTCCTACCATATTAAATACTGTGTAGGTTGCACGTTGCTTTAGCAATTAAGGTTTCATTCCATTATTGAAACACATAATAGACCCCAGCCCACAAATGTAATGCAATGGCCTAGCTATAAATAGTGATCTGACTGTGAAGTTTACTATTTAGGGCGCCTCTGTTGAGATGAAAGTCAGTCTTTTCACAGTGAATCCTTAAAATGACTGGAGCTGGAAAGTCTAACCATGTTCCTGTTTGATTCTGCACAGTTTCTATCAGATGGCATTCTTTCAGGCTTTGAAATGAATAAGCAGAAGACCTGCCTGCTGAAATGTACAACATTGATCTTATCTCCAGGACACTCAAGTTCCTTTAGAGTTTAGGAATCTTAGGATATACTCTACCTTACAGTTTCACATGTCCCATTAAGGCTTCTTAGACATGATTTTAAATTTCACAAAACCTATTGAATTTCTGACACTCAAACTTCAAAAAGCAATGAAATTACAATCATTAAGGCTGACTCGTTAATGGACGCGTTCCTTACGTAGTACAGATATGGTATGCCATGACACCATGTGGTTAACTGCAGATTCAGCACTCTCACAGAGTGAGATTGCTGTCACTCACAAAATGGTGGAGCTGCTAATTCACAGAATTGTGTGCTCATTGGAATACATACATGCAGTCTATGCAACTGAGGTCTGAGCAGTTATGTGGCTCCCACTCAGTGCCCACAATCTTCCCATTGGATCACCATAACAATCTCACTGGGTTCCAACATCCTTCTCACTCCATACATAAATCTTATTCAGAGCCAGTCCTGGTTGTATTCTGGAAATACAGGGGAAAAATTGTGTAGCACCAGACTTTTTCTAGCAGGGGGGGTAATGCCACAGCCAGGGGAGTCCATTCACCAGGTGCCCCAGCCGAAGCATCACCCCTGACCACTAGTCAGCCCAGGCTGGGGATCCCATAAAGGGGTCCCCCTCTCCAAGGCACCCCAGGCCTGTGGGTGATAGTGTAGTGTGGTGTATATGAAAGTTAAAATATTGTCTTTTGCAGTAGGACTACAGATCCCAGCAAGCCTCCCCCGCATGCTGGTACTTGGAGGACCAGAAGTACCAGCAAGCGTGTGATTAAGGGCCCACTGGTACCTATAGTACCCCTGTAAAATAAATATTAAAATAAAACAAGAACACCGATTGTTTTAATATTTTATTTCCTGCACGTTCACCTGGGGATGGCAACCTTTAAGCTCTTTTACATGGCTGCCGCCTCCCCCAGGACTTCCATGGCATCTTCACCTGGAGGGTGCTGCCCATCCAGGACTTCACCGGCATCTTCTTTCTTCGGCAGCTCTTCTCTCCTCCCTGCCGTCGGACTGCCGTGCCGTTGCCTCGCACTGACTTATATAAGCCAGCCAAGGGGGCGGAAAGATTGACGTCGTGAGCCATGATTGGCTCACGGCGGCCATCTTTAAATTTCAAAAAATGGTGCTCAGGTGCTATTTTTGAAATTGGCATGGAAGCAACCTTGATTTATTTTTGTGGTTCTCACCATTGAAGTCAATGGTGAGAACCGCTCATTGGCTGAGAGCAGGAAGGATAGCCTCTCTCAGCCAATGAATTCTCTGCATCAGGATTTCTGTAGTGAAATCCCGCTGCGAAGCAGTCATTCGGGTAGTACTGTCTTTAGAGGACAGTAATAATGTCGTGAGTCTGGGTATTTGCATTTTTTTTTTTTGCCACCTTCGGCGATGCCTAGATGGAATGAACAGGGCGTGATCCACGCATAGGAGGAGGTGAGTATGGATTTTTTTTATTACAGGTACCATATGGATTATCTACTTGGACAAGTGGACGTGATTGGCTTCAAGGATACTAAGTGAGTATGTGAGAGTGTGTGTGCATATACGTTTCAATAAAATGTTACTTTCAACGGTGTGTGTGTTTTGTGTTAATTTTAGTTTTTTTGCTGTGGAACTACAGGTACCAGCAGACCCATAATGCCCCGCATGCTGGTACTTGTGGTTCTCCAAGTACCAGCATGCGGGGGAGGCTTGCTGGGTCCTGCAGTTCCACAGCAAAAGACAATATTTTTACTACCAACAAATGCACCACACTATTCACAATCAACCCGGAATCCACCAGCCAGGAGTGCTGGGGATTGCCCCAGGCTATCAGCCTGGGACTGGGGTGCCCTGGAGAGGCACTTTTGTTAGCGGGGGTCCCCAGCTCCCCAGAGACCCCCCGGCCTGGGCTAACTAGCGGTCAGTTTTGATGATTCAGCTGGCGGACCCAATGAAAGGGCTCCCCTGGCTGTGGCATTAGCCCTCAGCTAGAAAAAGTCCAGTGCTGGTTCTGGATAATACAGGGGTTACCCTATGCATTTTCCCCCTGTATTTCCAGAACCAGGACCAGCTCAGAGCCCAGTGCTGGTTGCGCTGAATATGAGTGACCCCTATGTCATTCGTCCCCCATATTTTGGCAACCAGGAATGGTTCTTAATAGCCCAGTGCTGGTTGTGCTTAATACGGGGGGGGACCCCTACGTCATTTGTCCTCTGTATTTAGCACCACCAGGACTGGGTCTGCAAAGCCCAGTGCTGGTTGTTCACTTTTGGGGGAGGGGCACACCGTGTTTTTTTTTTTCATCTTAACACTTTAATTTTTTTTAAACACAGCAGCACAGATGGATCTCACTGATCATGTCTGTGCATCTGTGTTTATTTTTACAAACAGATGCAGGCATCACAGATCCGCCGGGTCTTGTCGCCCACACCGCCGCTGGGTCCCGCAGTCCACACCGCCGCCGCTAATGTGCTCTGCCCCCCCCTCTGGCTGCAGCTAACGGCCGCTTCTTTCCCCTGGGTCCAACCGCCGCTACCGCCTGCAAAGGACAGCCATCTTTTGCACTCAAGTGAAGCCTCAATGAGTACACCAGCTGAAGGCACCTACTGGGGCTGCGCAACAAGTTGAAGCTTCATCTCTCTAGAATGGCTCAATTGTTAAGTAATAGTTTAAAAACTGTAACTTTATCAATTACCTAAACCCCAAAAGGCTCTACCCTGGAACAAGAGCTACCTAATAGAACAAACCCCAAGTCTAAATTTGCCCACTACCCTGTTATGCCTTCCCAAAAATCCCCACAGAGAACAGCAGAAAAGTGGTTCTAACTGAGAGTGTCAGAAAAATCTGACAGTTGGACCTTTAGATTACTCCCAAATCCTAATTTTTTATTTTTTTCAGCTTGGTACCGCCAATAGCTTTTGAGGTGTAGCCCCTTAAACACCATGCCCCCCCTCCAGAAATTCGCCATTTTTTTTGGAGTCAGCCTTAATATAAGGGCACAAATGTGCCCTTATAATATACAGTCAGGTCCATAAATATTGGGACATTGACAGAATTTTCAGATTTTGGCCTCTATTCACCACTACAATGGTTTTGAAATGAAACAAATAAGATGTGCTTTAACTGCAGACTTTCAGAATTAATTTGAGGGTAATTACATCCAAATCGGGTGAACAGTGTAGGAATTACAACAGTTTCAATATGTGCCTCCCACTTTTTAAGGGGCCAAAAGTAATGGGACTATCAACTCAAAAGCTATTTCATGGACAGGTGTGGGCTATTCCCTCGTTATTTCATTATCAATTAAGCAGATAAAAGGTCTGGAGTTGATTCTAGGTGTGGTCTGGAGTTGATTCTAGGTGTGACATTTGCATTTGGAATCAGTTGCTGTCAACTCTCAATATGAGATCCAAAGAGCTGTCACTATCAGTGAAGCAAGCCATCATTAGGCTGAAAAATCAAAACAAACCCATCAGAGAGATAGCAAAAACATTAGGTGTGGCCAAATCAACTGTTTGGAACATTCTTAAAAAGAAAGAACGCACCGGAGAGCTCAGCAACACCAAAAGACCCGGAAGACCACGGAAAACAACTGTGGTAGATGACAAAAGAATTATTTCCCTGGTGAAGAAAAACCCCTTCACAACAGTTGGCCAAATCAAGAACTCTCCAGGAGGTAGATGTATATGTGTCAAAGCCAACAATCAAGAGAAGCCTTCACAAGAGTGAATATAGAGGGTTCACCACAAGCTGTAAACCATTGGTGAGCCACAAAAACAGGAAGACCAGATTAGAGTTTGCCAAACAACATCTAAAAAAGCCATTACAGTTCTGGAACAACATCCTATGGACAGATGAGACAAAGATCAACTTGTACCAGGGTGATGGGAAGAGAAGAGAAGGAAAGGAACTGCTCATGATCCAAAACATACCACCTCATCAGTGAAGCATGGTGGTGGTAGTGTCATGGCGTGGGCATGTATGGCTGCCAATGGAACTGGTTCCCTTGTATTTATTGATGATGTGACTGCTGACAAAAGCAGCAGAATGAATTCTGAAGTGTTTCGGGCAATATTATATGCTCATATTCAGTCAAATGCTTCAGAACTCATTGGACAGCGCTTCACAGTGCAGATGGACAATGACCCGAAGCATACTGCAAAAGCAACCAAAGAGTATTTTAAGGCTAAAAAGTGGAATGTTATGCAATGGCCAAGTCAATCCCCTGACCTGAATCTGATTGAGCATGCATTTCACTTGATGAAGACAAAACTGAAGGGAAAATGCCCCAAGAACAAGCAGGAACTGAAGACATTTGCAGTAGAGGCCTGGCAGAGCATCACCAGGGATGAAACCCAGCGGGGGTGATGTCTATGCGTTCCAGACTTCAGGCTGTAATTGCCTGCAAAGGATTTGCAACAAAGTATTAAAAAGTGAAAGTTAGATTTAGGATTGTTTAGTTTGTCCCATTACTTTTGGCCCCTTAAAAAGTGGGAGGCACATATAGAAACCGTTGTAATTCCTACACCGTTCACCTGATTTGGATGTAATTACCCTCAAATTAAATCTGAAAGTCTGCAGTTAAATCACATCTTGTTTGTTTCATTTCAAAGCCATTGTGGTGGTGAATAGAGGCCAAAATATGAAAATTCTGTCAATGTCCCAATATTTATGGACCTGACTGTATATAATATTACACAAATGAACACATCTTTCCCCTCTTTTTGTTGTTTTTTTTTTTAACTCCCTTCTAGACCTTCAACATCTTCCAGTGGGCTGTGGAGAAAATCATCTATTATGGTCAACACACTATATACCTAATATTTCATACAACAACCTATGGATCTCGGCGTGCACAGTGCAGTCCACCATGGTTATGCAGTTGAGAGAATAATACTATTACATGCAAATATTTTCTTAAGCAAACAAAGCAAAAAAAAAAACATATCTAATATGACTGTTACATACAAACTCAAAATGTAATTAGTAATGGCGATAAATGCATAAATTAAATAATATCTTAAATATAAACTTTCTTGAACTGTGTGGGAAGAGTATATCTTCAGTGCCAGGAGTATGACCACTTGCTGGCTCTCTTCAATGTGTATTTTTAGATGGCAAAAAGCACTACTTGGAATAGAGGACCTCATTCAGAGGCGGTCGCACGGAGCGATTGGACGTAGCGAGCGATGTTTTTTTCAACTGCGCATGCGTGTACATGGCAGTGCGCGTGCGCAAGCCTGTCTTTCCGACCGCAATCCTCTTGCTCGTTAGTCACTATGAGGTCGTAGCTGTGATTGACATTTCTTGCCGTTTGTGGGTGGTTACAGGGGAAGGTGCTTGTGAACGGGGGTGTGGTGGTGCGCACGCAGGCGTGGTTGACCTTAAAAAGGGCGTTTTAAGGGCGTGCATATAGTACTGAGCGAGTCATCACCCACACATCATCTTGTTGCAATAACGATGCTATTGCTCGTAGTGCTAAAGGTAGCCCAGGGTCTACCTTAAGCATTGCGAGTGCAGGCGATGGTTTCTGCCTCAATCGATGTCTGTAAGCAATTAACACTGTAATAGGTGTCAATCGTGCTGACGTAGGTTGCCGCCTGCGACCGACTCTGAATTAGGCCGTAGAGATTAGGAGGTGTGCTTTCATTGTTGTGGGTGTTTCTACGCTTACGATGTGCGTTGCGATTGAGCGCTCGTTTTGCATATTCTCGATCACTTTGGGTGCGACCGATTGATCCCGAGCGACCGCCTCTGAATGAGGGCCAGAATGCTTTCTTTCCCAGAGAAAGTGCCTAGTGTGTAAGTGCATGTGTTGGGAAGAATAGATTGTAAGCTCCAGCTCCATTGAGACAGCCAGGGCCATTAAGAGCCGGCCCGTGCCCGGCGGAAGGGGGTGTGGCCTAATCGAGGGAGGCATGGTCACGTCACCTTAGAGAAAGAAATACAAGAAAATACCTAGTTGCAGCGCCGCAAAGCACTGCTGTGCGCTGGGGAGGGGGTCCCTGTGAGCCCCTCAGCCCAGTGCAAATCTGGAGGGGGGGGGCGCAATCAGTGTGATCACTCCCCCCTTCACTTGCAGAGGAGGCTGCTTCTGCTCAGCAGCGGCTACAGTCTCCCACTGCAGCCCAGCACACAGCAGCATGTGAAGTCAAATGCTCTTTCCTACTTTCTGCATTATTAGTTAGCACAATGGGCAAAACAAAATGTACAAAATGTTTTTTATGTGACTTTATATTTATGCCTTTATTTCTGAGTCTTTTCCTCATAAACACTTGATAATACAAAATAAGTGCAAGCCAGTTTAAAAGTTTGCATAATTCGGTTAATTTCCCATACAGTAGCCACTTAAGCCATAACTCCAAAATGATATTTATCTAAGGTGACACTTCCGCAGAATACTAATGTCCGAGTATATAGAAATCATGTAATTTAACTCATAAATACAGGACAATGTAAGTATATTTAGGTTTAATGTATTAACTATGATTTATTTTGTTGGTAAAACATGTTCTCACCATGGGCTCTATTTATTAACATTATTTTTACTAAAATAAAGTGAAAAGGTATTTTCACACCCTTTTCACTTTATTTTAGTTTCACCTAAAGTTACTACAGGGAAATTGGAGTAGAATTTGTAAAATTCCTGTGATATTGCCTGAATTCGCAATGCGAATGCGCAATGCGAATTCAGTCAGTAATATCACACTACAATCTGCATTACAAATGCGGATTGTAGTAAATAGAGCCCCATGTATGTGAAATACACAGTTTACACTACTGTTGTATTTAATTTGGTACAATATACTGCATCTGGAAGTGACAGATATTCGCTACAGGCAGCCACAGACCTCTGCATGATGCTTAGAGGACATTAGAAGACATTTAAGTACACTGCACAGAATTTTTAGCTACCACCTCATGTTGGAGCTTACACATGCAGGATATTGAAAAATAAAAATGTTTTATTTGTTAAGTATCATTTTTCTCATTGACTGTAAGTTACAAACTGAACAGGGACTTTAGTGCAATGGTTATGTACTTTAGACATTAGGAAATACAATAGTACAACAGCAAAGTGATAATATACTTGCTAGTTTAGCACTTGTAAACGGTACAGCTTAGTGTAAACCATAAAATCATCATAATCGTTTATAGTGTGCCAATCTAACAAATATTACATACATACATACATTAATGTAATAAACCTAAAATGAGTACAATAAACATAATCATCAGTAAATAAATGTAATTAAGCATAATACCAGGGGCAGAACTATGGAAGACAATGGAGGCGCCTGCCGCCGGGTGGCAGCATTGAAGGGGCACCTCTTCCTTTACCCACAATACATTCAACCCACTTAAGGCTATTTTATATGAGTGTTTTTGTGTATATGTACAGTAATAGATAGATTACAAAGATATATATGCACCATATTTATTTTCCCTATTTTTATAGGGGGGGCACCAAATTATAACTTGCCTCTGGGCATCTGGGATGAACTTACGCCACTGCATAATACATACTGTACATGGATTAACATGCATTGGATAACCTCAAAAAAGTGCTTCATAAACAGTAAAAAAGACTATTTAAATAAAAAAAAAAAGTAGTTGATATTCATTAATCATTTTTCAAATGTAAGTCAATTTTCACCCAGTGTATGGCACATCAGTCTGTATCTCAGATGTACTAAGCCTTGGAGAGAGATAAAGTGGACTGAGATAAAGTACCAATCAGCTCCTAACTGTCATTTTTCAAACACAGCCTCTAACATGACAGGAGCTGATTGGTTGGTACTTTATGGCTTAGTACATAGACCCCCTCAGTTTGTAACACTTCTCTGCACTGCAAATTTACTAAAGGGTGGGCTTAGACAGTTGTGACAGTGCTGCACATTGCTGGCTGCCAGCGCCGCCATCAGAACTGGTAGGACCTAGTACAAATTATACAGGCATGGGGCACTCACATCCTCCATCCCTGAGCTGTAACATTAAGCCCTGCGGTCCAGAACACGAGTGTGCTATGCAGTCCCCACGACAGTACTGACATGCGCCACATGCTCCAAAGACCTCCCCTCATCTATACTGTGGTGTGCAGCTGAGGCTGCCCACATCATAATCACATTGCCTCTCTTAGTCCTTAGGGCAGGGGTGGCCAAAGCGTCAATCACGATCAACTGGTCGACCGTGGACATTCGACCTGTAAATCGTGGTGGATGTCTAGCAGCAGCAATAAGAATGAGGCTGATTATTATTGGCTAGCTACACTGGAGCTGTGGCTAGTTGAAACCATGGCTAACATGTCTCCATCGGTTATTTGTGACAGCCTCAGCCAATAAGAATCAGTCTGAATCTTATTGGCTTACTGTACAGTGAAGCCACAGCTTGTATGCTGCATTACCGATACGGATCTGGGCGGGAAAGATGCTGACACCAGCGCTCCGAGTTTCACGTGAGAGTGAGTGCATGTATGTTTAGAACTTTCCCTGGATTCCAGCCTCCTCCCTGCCCCACTGATTTGTGTCGGTCCTGGTGGTTTATGCCTGCTGCCACACCACTTTTGATACCTCTTTAAGGACGTCCTAATGTAGTTGTCCATGTCTGGCTTCTTCCCTTTCTGTCCTGGCTGGGTGGTAAAAAACCCTTTCCCTGTCTGCCCTGGCTGGGTTGCGGGCACTCTTTGCCAATATTCAGTCTGCTGCAATAGCATGCAGCCACAGTCTACTATGCTTCCAAGCACAGCCAATTCCGAAAGTCTCTGGCACTACAGAAATTCATGCCTACTCACTGGCCACTATTTGGCATCCGTACCCAGAGGTTTGAGTGAATGAGAGTTTTAAACTTTCTGTCTTCAAGTGATGACTTGAAGCTGGACTTGTACAATCCTGAAAACCCAGAGTTCCAAACCTCCACTGCTACTGCAGACTGCACAGGTTTTACTTTAGTCTCCCTTGGAGGGAGCTGATCCCACCAGAATGTGGGTAATTCAGGTGAGAGGCAACCCCTCTCACCACCTGCCCCCCCTTTCGTTTTTCCAAGCTTGCGGAAGCACACATGTTCCTTTGTGACAGCCAACACCATTCACCATTCAGCCTTCCTAAATTTTCTGGAACAGACATCTGTGAACCTGGTTCGCTTACCAGACTGATTTTTCCTGATAACCTTTCAGTCTTTCTCATACGAATGTGGTGCATTCTGGAAAAGGATTAAACATCCCTCGTTCCCTACGGACACCAGATTTTACTATTTACCTCTGCTTTGTAGACAAAGTATCCCTCACAGGAACAGTGGGAGAACCATGTGGTCTAGTCAGGAGTCCAGGGATTGATCTCTCCTCTTGCCAGGGTTTGAGCAGTTAACATGATATATCTCCTCTGTATGTCTAATTAACGGTCCTATAGTTTCCACCACTTCATAGGGTCCGTGCCAATGGGCAAACAACTTCCTTTCTTATGTTGGCACCAACACTAGAACTTTGTGCCCTGGATTAAACTTTCTGACCTGAGCTGTGGCATCATAGGCTCATTTCTGACGAACTTGAGCCTCTATAAGGTTTTCTCGAAGAATGGGCCCTATTTTATGTAGCCATTCATATAATTTTCTAACTCACTTCACAACCTTTGGTTGCTATGTTTTCTGCTGTTCCCAGCCTCCAAAATTTCTAGAACGCCTCTAAGTTTCCTTCCAAAGAGGAGTTCAAAAGGGCTAAACTCTGTTGATGATTGGGGTACCTCACGTATGGCAAACATGAGATAAGGGAGTACTTCATCCCACTCTCATTTATTATCCAGGACAGCCCGGTGGATCATAGACTTTTAAGGTCCTGTTGAATCTTTCAACCAATCCATCCATCTGTGGGTGCTAGACTGAGGTATGGAGACAGGTTATTCCCAATTTTTTACACAATTCTGACATCATCTGGGACATAAATGGAGTCCCCTGGTCTGCAAGAATTTCTTTAGGAAATCCAAGGTGAGAAAAGAGGAGCAGCAATTCCTTGGCAATAGTAGTTTGTGTTCCAAAGGGGTATCGCCCCTGGATAATGGGTAGCATAGTCCAAGATTACCAGGACATGTTGGTTACCCCATTTTGATTTCTCCAGCGGACATTGTGATGCGGTCAAACGGTATTCCGATAACACGTATTGGGACCAAAGGAGCTCTTAAATGGGATCTCGGGCTGGGCCTTTGACACACGGGACACCAATGGCAAAACTTTTTGACTTTGGCCGTGACTCCTTTCCAAAATTTTCGGAGCAGGATACGATCTACGGTTTTTTCCTCTCCGAGATGGCCTCCCCAATGATGGGCATGAGCGGCCTGTAAAACTAGTGGCACATGTACCCTGGGTACCAACAACTGCTGGACTCTCTTCCCCTGTTCCGTCTTAACCCCTATATAGTACGTCTGACTTGAGGACAAAATATGGAGTGCCCTCCGGAGGTAAGCGCTTTTTCCTATGCCATTGACTTTGATGAGACTGGACATGATATTCCCGAGGGCAGCATCATTCTGTTGGTCCCGGGCAAAGCTCCGTAGGCCTATGTAATTTGGCAGGGTTTTCCAATCCGGAGTAGGAGCATCCTCGCCGACAGGGGTTGCTTAGGGGTTTCCTCTCCAAGGAGGTCTGGTCATTAACACACCCCTCAACACTTTGTGAGGTAGGGCCTTAGAGGCTGTATGCTTGCTCTGTTTCTGAGATTCCTTCAGGAGCTCAGCGAACCCTGGAAAACTGCGTCCCAATATAAGCGGGTAAGGGAGCTTGGGCCCAACCGCGGCTACCTCATAAGTGCGCCCTTTAAAGTGACACTCACTCGCACACATGAAAAGTGTTTTGTGGAACCATGCACACAGAGAACCTCAACTAACCCTGGCTCTTTTTCTACTGTCCTGGGTAGGACAGGCTCTGAATTCAGGGTTACATCGCTCCCTGAATCTATTATAGCCGGTAGTTCTCGACCACCCAACAATACAGACTCCCACATCAATGGGGGTCTGAAGTCCAGGGGTACCATACTACAGAAGGCTGGGTACGTAGTGCCCATGTTGGCCACACCACATTCCATAGCCTCTGATTTCTTAGGACAAGCCTGCCTTACATGACCTGGCTCTCCGCACTCATAGCAGACGACCACGGGGTCTCCATTGGGGTCTTCGCGAACAGTGTGTGTAGACGGGGTCACAGGCCAGTGTTGGTGCCAATGTAATGGGATGCACATTCCCTGGTGACTCTTCCGGCATATTTCCTGCGGTTTCATACCACTCCAACACTATAACTCCACATTCTGAGGTTCGGCATGTACCACCCAGTACTTCGACCTAGGGTCCTTATGCACTGGTCGACAACTACCGCCTCCACAACCGGTTCAGCAGTGCGGAACTCCGGCTGGAGCCAACTCCGCCTTTGTCTGGCGAGTTCTGCAACTTGCTTCCGGACCCCAATTCACTGCGACTTCCCAGCTGGAGTGAGTCCTGACCGGACCAAAGTTGCGTTTTTGACCAGATCATACATCTCCGCATCAGTGGAGGATAAGTCAACATATGCTTTTTGTTGCTTCGCAAGTGAGATCGCGGGCAAATCCATCAGCCCAAGAAGCTGTTGGCCACTTTAAACGCTGTGCCACCCTCTCAAATATCATAAATATGCCTCTGAGTCATCTGAGGAAGTCATTTTCTATAAGTGCTCCACAGCTGTCGTTTCCACTGACTGAGTTACCAGCTACAACATTTTCTCCTCTGGTGAGAGACCAACAAATTTGTCATAGTACTAAATACTTCCTCCATTGTTACTTTGGAGGTTTATGCAAGAATTTTGATGCTTTTAAATAAGGGCAATGAGAAGCCAGTGTTTTACAAAAATAAATAAATACATAAATGTGTAGTACACCTTTATAACTTCCCAACAAAGTCCACTTTGGGCAATGCAACAGACAACAAAGTGCAGCATATCCATTCTCAAGCACCATTCAGGAGAAAGTACTGCCCTTTACCTCTCCAGCAGTGCAATGGTTAATGGGATTCATCCCTAGACTGATTTCAATAAGGTGAGCATTGCTGTGGTTCAGGCACCATGTGGATATTAGCTACACAGCATGCAATAAACACCTGGAGAATATGCTAACAGCATTTGACTTGTAAAACTTAAGCACCACAGTAATGTAAAGTGATGATATAATGGTAAATTGCGGCAACAGCACCATATTTGAATAATTGATTAGTCTTAAGCAGGATTCCTTAAACTTAGTCTACATTATGTGGTAGGGAATATGTGTATTCATCCTAGCGTACCAGTAAAATCCTAGTCTCTAGAATAATTTTGCATCCCTAATCTAGGTCACTCTGGTGTAGTGGAGCTTTAGAATATACTATCAGTAACGCAGTGATGGCAGTGTATAACACATTCTGGTTTCTCTCATTTCCCCATGCTGTTGTGGCATACAATATTTGGAAACTAGATCCCTGAACATTGACATGTGAGACACACATAAGAGAAAATGTTTTAAACAAAAAAAACAAAAGCCTATCATAAATTTTGGATGCTGTTTCTCCATCACCAATGTTATTCCTAGGTAATCACTCTCATCATGTGCAATTGGAATACATGAAGCTGCTGTTACTTATTTGCAATGATAAATAATTGTACTTTAAACCAAATGTGTGGAAAGTTATTTTATTTGTGCACAGTATTGGTCTAAATATATACTGAGTTACTGCTAAACTGAAAGCCATCAAGTTGGTTTGCATGCAGTAAAATAAATGCTAATTTAATTCCACAGAGACCATTTTACATACACTACAGTAATCCAGACTTGCCTACCTTTAGGCTGTCCCTCCCGGGAGGGGACAGCCTGGACCACGCTCTTTACACATCAGGTGGGCGGAGCGGGGGGCGTGGCGGCTCAAAACGTCATCGTGGCCCCGCCCCCCGCTGTGCAGAGCCCGTAATACAGACACTGTACTGCGGGGGGCGGGGCTTCGATGACTTGTTTTGACGCGAATCGCGTCATCTGATCCCCCGGGCTGCATACTATGTGGCCGCCAACGGGGGGGTGCGGGATGGCTGCGGCTGGTTCCGGGAGACTTGCCTGCCTTCCCGGGAGGTCGGGAGCGGCACCCGATTTTCGGGAGGCTACCGACCAAATCGGGAGGGTAGGCAAGTATGCAGTAATCGTGTTCATTCTAGCATCCTGCACCTCTTAAAACCCGTTCAGTTCCGCTTTCCTCCCTGGGGTGTCGCTCTCTGCTCTGTTACTTCTAGCACGCAACTTGCTGAATCTCAGAAGTTTGTTGCATCAGATAAGTGTGCTAGAAGCACCAGAGCAGAGCACGACACCCCAGGCAGGAAAGAGGAACTGCACGGGTTGTGACAGGTGCAGGGTGCTAGAATGAAGACTAAGTAACTCGTAAGCACTTTACTCATATATTGTTATTCAGAACATTTTTATATAATCAAAGAATACATTTCCAGAAAATGGAATGGTCTGCTCCTTACAATGTGATATTTGGCCAATTCTCTCTAACAAATGTTACGGTTAATTACTTTAGTCAAGCAGAAAAGTTTCTCTTTTTATTGAACTTTCATGTTTTATAGACTTCAGAATCTTTACTACTTTCCCATACACTGTATTATATAGCATTACTGTGTGTGTGTATATAAAATATACGTCCATTTCTAATAATGTCTTTTATGTCTCGTCCCAAACTTTATCCTAATCCATTCCGTAAATAAAACCTAAGTAATCTGGCTGAGGCAAATGTACCTATACATATCTGGCTGTCTTCTCTGGCACCCTTTTTGCTAGTATTGATCAAGAACCCAGCACTGTTGTCAGTCTCATATTGCTGAAAATGATGGGCCTGATTCTGGGATGTACGCAATGCTGATATTTTTATCTCGAGCGACTGTTTACCATTGCACATACATGTAAGCCGCCCCTCGCACACGCAGCAATCATATTATGCTTAGCCCTGCTCAGATGAATCGCTCACAAAGTAAGTGAAAGGTAGTCTGCATTGGGGGAGGTAACGGGAGGGGGGGGTGTATTTTCTCCTTGAAAAGTAATCCCCTTACTAATATGCTGAAAATTTGCAGTAGCCCATAGCAACCACTCAGACATTTCCTTTAATGATTGTTTAATGCCAGTTGTCAGTGGTTAGAATGGGTTTCTGTGGCTTTCTAGTAAACAAAGACACATGATACTGTAGTTTACAAAAAACTATAATCCTGTAAAATACATTAAACAATAACATAGCAAAAAACTAATAAAACAAAACACTTGGGAGTAATTATAAAGTATTATGAATGTGAAATATCCTCACGAGGTAGCTCATAATAAAGCACATTATGCGGCTATATATTTTGATGACTTTAGAGCTGTGGTTTTGGCAATCACTGTATCACGTTGCCCTTCATCACGTATGCAGAACAATTCACTAAACATCTGCTTGATGTGTTTTAAAGACTAATTATGAAGTGTCAGTTCTGGACATATGTGCACTAGTAGGAGATGGAGGCTATGTGCAAAACACTGCATTAGAAATTGCTTTTAGCGTTTGCTGAATGAACATTTACCAGGCCTGTATCATGCCATTTATTTGAAGCCCCTACTTGACCATTTTTCTTTTTGTTTTTTTCAAGTATGTCCATTAAAAATTCTTCACATGGCACTTTGTCAAAAGAAATCGATATAATAACATTTTTTTATTCTTTTGTCCAACTTGATAACATGTGGAATGACAAGCGGATATTGCCATCCTCATATGGCCCGGTACTATGGTCTGTTGATGACCTCACATGTCCTGATCTAACCAAAGTCTCAGCAAAGTCTTTATCCAAGCCTGATTGCTCTAAAATGTTGTTGTAGTCATTATAGTATGAAGTGGATTAGGAGTTGAACGGAAATTGGGCGCTGCATAGAAAAATCTGCGCATGTATTTTGCAGTGCATGAGTCCCCTATCCATTAGCATTGGTTTCATAATAGTCATCAGCATCAGTGCGCACTTTCACCAGCCCATTACTAGGTGCAAAAGACACATCTACACAGCCCACCGTTGCGGCAACATGCTCTAATTAAACTCTGCCTAAGTAAGAACCTCACCGTACACATCAGTTCCTCCTCTTAAGTCATAAGTATAGAGGTGATCAAAATGTGTACGATTCTGTGCCGCTTGTGCTTATTTATTACCAGTTATTTGTATAGTGCACACATTCTGCAGCGCTTTACAGATAATATTTGGCCATTCACATCAGTCCCTGCCCCGGTGTAGCTTACAATCTATATTCCATATAACACACTAGTGGTGGTCTTTTTTCGGGAACCAAATTACCTACCTGTATATTTTTTGAAGTGTTGGAGGAAACCGGAGTACCTGGAGGAAACCCAAATGCTAACCATTACGCCATCTGTGCTACCCAACTTGAATGTGCACACTTCTGGACAGGGGTGTTTTAAGAGAGGAGAGGGCCCGTGTGCAGACTCAGTGCGGGACCCCTCCTCTGTGGCGGCGCAGTAGATTCTGACTTGGTGCCAAAATCTACTGTGCATGCGTGGGTCTCCAGGAAAATGGCGCCCACGCCTTATTCCCGGGGACATTAGTACTGCACATGAAATGACTTTTGCTGCTCTGCAGCATTCTGGAGACTACGGACAGGTAAGTATAACACTATCTTGGTGTGGGCCCCCCTGGACACCCTGCACCAAGTATAGATACGCCTCTGCTTCCGGAGTATGCACAGCGCGAAACTACGCAAAATACACTCTGCAAACATTAGTACGTTTAACTCCATATGAGGCCCTGTGTGCCTACAAAATTGGCTTCCTGAGTCACTAACTGTATGGGGAGCCTTACATGGACTACTTTCATCCAGCTCTTACTTGCACATACAGTCTTTGTCACTAGAATAGAGCAGCAAATAATAGTCACTGTATGGCTTCCATTAGCATTTCAAACTCTGTATCCTTAACATGATATCCTGCCATGTTTTTGAAATATATATTTTTTACAGCATACAGTACGTACAGCATGTATAAGCCGATGACAAAACTACATTTACAAAGTGTGAGACATTGATAGAGATTGTAGGCTCAGCAGAGAGAGTACAATTGAAAAGCTGTCATTCTTGTTAATTGCAGTAGGATAAATATTTTTCATTGTGCTAATTGCAAATTTCTATTGTTTCTATGTTCGAATATGTTGCAAAGATTCAATTAATTTGCTAGTTGGTATTAAGAAATCTCTCTCCCATGTACTGCTGGCAGCCTAATGCTGGCCATACATGCTACAATTATCGGGGCGATCCGCCTGATATCGGCGGATCGCCCCGATAATTGTAGCGTTTGGGGGTGCGACCGAGGGTTAAATATTGCTCGGTTGGGCATGCCGGATTGTCCAGCATGCCCGTCCGATGCGATATTTCCCGGTAAACTGTCGGCCGTATCGAGCAGTATATGCCCAGCTGCGGCCGACAGACAGACATTTCCTGTGCGGAAGGACAGGGAAATGTCTCCTCCCCCGGGGGCGGAACACGGATGTCTGCCGAATACACTGTGAGAGAAATCTCACAGTGTATGCCGGCGAAATCTACGGCTGGCAGCCGGCCAGATAAAATGTCTGTCGGTCTGACAGACATTTTATCTGGCCGTGTATGCCCAGCATAAGTCTGTGGTTCCCAAAATTTCTTGAATCATGGCGCCCTAGAGTATCAGCATTTTTTTCACAGCACCCCTAGGCCAAAAATGTCTTACTGAGAAATTCAGCAAAGATTATTTCATGAAGTAAATTGTGCTAGTCTGTCATCCTTAGGGTCAGTTTTGTGGTGGAGGACAGGGTTGTGCTTCTGTTTGTCCACATATTTTATGATTAGCAGCCACCAGCACTAGTTTTGCCTATCACCACCATAAATCATTTGATTTGGTTCTCAACAACCCATGGCACCCCTTCAAATGCCCAGCGGCATTCCACTGACCTAGGTAACTGTCTTGTTACCGCAACTTACCAAAGCTGTTGACCATGTTGGACCATTCGCAGAGGCGATCATTGACCAGCAGAAGAAATTGAGAGGCCATGTGCCATTGTAGAGGACGTATATTTATGGTGGTGAGTAGGTATTTAATTGTGGGATGCTCAGTTAGCTATCTGTGATCCAAAGGCTTTCTCTTTGCACCTGCCTTCTCCTAAAATGTCTGCAGATATAGTGTATATTGGACCATATAAACAATTCAACACTGAATTCATGCCAATGTTAGATATTTGAATGTGTGAAATGAAATATTTTCTAGAAATCATCTGATTGCTATGAAGCTTCTCATATATTAGAGAAGATCCTCTCAGTAATGATGTGTCTAAAGGGGCAAATCAGCAGTAGCATAGACATCATTATTTACAAGAGATGTAACTGTGTTCCATTCCACTTTTAGGGCTCTATTTATTAACATTATTTTTACTAAAATAAAGTGAAAAAGGGTGTTTTCACACCCTTTTCTTATTATCTTAGTTTCACCTGTAGTTATTACAGGGCAATTGGAGTAGAATTAGTAAAATTCTACTCCAACCCCTAGTATCACTTATTTTTAGTAAAGCAGATCGCATTTCCCATAACTGTAATGGGAAATGTGATCCGACCAGAGTTACTAAAAATAAATTGTAAAAAAATACCGGGGGAAGCCCTGTGATAACGCCACCTGGAGGTGGCGTTATCCAGGGTCTCCCCCGGTTACCGGGCTCCCACTGTGCTCTAACGGGGAGAGCAGAGGCGGGAGCAGTACCAGTAATCAGCTGTGTGGTCTAAACAGACCGCAAGCTGATTGCTGTAAAAAAAAGAAAAAAAAAATTGAAACATTTTTTTTTTACTTACCTGAATCCAGGGACCAGTGATCGGGCCTCCGGTGACGGCTCCTCTCCGGTCAGCTGGTCTCCCATAGTGCACTGCGGCCCGGTCATCAGGTGATCGGGTCCCAGTGCAGTATGGGAGATCACCTGATCGGGAAGCCCGGAGAAGATCACCGGAGGCCAGGAGGATGCAGGTAAGTGTAATGAAGGGAGGGGGGGTCGCGGGGGGGGGAGGGGAGGTCGCGGGGGTCCGCGATCGTGGGGGGCGGGGCTTAGCGTCGGTGGGGGGTAACAGCGATGGTGGGTCGGCGCATGCGCGGGCTCTTTGTCGCGGTATTTTTTCCAAAAATATCGCGACTAGAGTGCGGATGGGATCCACAGGGACAGAGCTTTATCGCAAGCTCTGTCCCTGCAAGGGATTTATAGTAAATCCCTGTGATATTGCCTGAATTCGCAATGCGAATTCACTCGGTAATATCACACTACAATACGCATTCAATATGCGGATTGTAGTAAATAGAGCCCTATAAGACGTTGCTGTGATTTGGAGAGAGAGTAGATGAGTGGAGAGTGAGACTGGTTAACAACTTCATTAAAAATTGTTTTAGTCTCAACATATGATACAGTTAGAAGGATACAGTATTTAAAATTATTTTTAAAGGCTAACTTTCTGTGTAACATATACAAGATTTACTTGGAAATGGGAATTTAATTAGGAGTATATGCACAAAAATCAAGAGGCTTCTTTAATGACCAGGAGGTCGGAAATTACTATAATGATTTATGAGGGATTTTGTTTTCAGGTTGTCATTACACCTTTTCTTGAGGCCTGGAAAGCGGAGGTCAGCCTTTAAAGCTCATGGTGATGGTCCTACAAAATAATCGTGAGATGGAACTTAAATGTTTTAAGAGTTTTTTAGTCTGTTAAGTTGCTGGAACGTTTAACCAATGGTTTTAAAGTGAGTGGGTGTGTACGTGTTTTGAGGAGTAGTTGTGGGCTAGGATCAGTGGCCAATTTTTCTATTTTGAATAAAGTTTTCTGTTATTGATGGTGGTTTCCTCTACACTCCCATCCTACACACAGAGCTGCATTGTGCATACATGACATGACACCAGTAACCTGTTCAGTGTTTATGCATTACTAAGATTACAGAAGCCTTGTTTACCACAGCCACTAGTCATTCATTGTTACCCAATTCTTGGAACTGTTATCCATAATCCTAAAAGGTCAATTTACATTCTTTATACCCTATATGTAATCATTGATATGTCTTGTAAATATGCACTATACCTGCCTATATAAGGGTGGGGCCTTAGGTAGACAGTCAAACAGTGAAGTGCAGCACACACACTGTATCTAATTGACAAATGTGGGCTGCGCCTCACTAATATGTCCATCCTGTTTATTTCTTCTCAAAAAAATTCAAATCGATGATTTCCACCCACATATTATCTTTTGAATGCGCACTGTAACCTTGTCAACGTGTGTGTGTTTGTATGGCTATATAGGATCCTGTTCAGATAATTTTGTCTAGTTCTCTTTACTCGCTCCCAGGCATAGTTCCTCCGGTCCACACAGCTGTGACATGCAGAGGGAGGCGCACACACTTATACCCACTTGCTGAATTTGTATTCTCTTGTTTTGAAGTTATTCTGGAAAATAATGTATTTAAATTTGTAAATGTCCTTTTTAAACAACAGCAATGTGGTACTGCTATGGGCCTGGGTGTAACTAGATAAATGAAGCCCCCGTAGCAAACGTTTGTAAGGGCCCCTATGTACCACCCAATAGTGAAAAATGTAAATAACACATGTAACTTTGACAAGGAAGATGGGCCCCCCTAAGCTCTGGGCCCCATTGCAGCTGCACCCCTTACACCTGTGGTAGTTACGCCTATGGCTATGGGCATTGCAGTTGCTTTCTTTTTTTGGTCAGTCTGCTTGTGGGGTATCTGGAAGAAAACATTTTTTATGTGTCAGAAATGTTCCTTGGCCATGTTAATTTGTCGGTATGGTACATTGATATTTTTATGATCTAGAATGTTTTTTTTTTAGATCTTGATTATTTTCATACAGAAATATTATCCCCAGATTGTCTTTAAACCTACAATCTCAAAAGGTGCTTTGCATTTTTAGATGTTGGTGTAATGGTACGTAATGGATCTTGACTATATTTTAAACCTTACTGTAGTAGGAACTCCCTTTTACAATATGATAGGACCCACACACAACACATATATGATAGTTGCGAATGTAACACCCCCAATTTGGTGGGATGCCAGTAAGTAATCCGTAACTGCTGTTCTTCTGGAACCTGCTTGGAAGTGGATCAGGGCAGTTCCTCTTTCAGGCTTCTCCTATCACAGCAGAGAGACAGGAGACCCCCCAGAATCCAGCACAGTAACACACTTTGGGGAAAGTGAAATTAATTTTATTATGCTGAGACACTTTGTACTATTCTGAATAAAGGTTAAAGTATGCAAGGATACGACAATACCAATTATATATGCAGTTACTTGAATTAATGGTACTTGTGTACTTTACGGACTCATTGCAGAGAGAACCCAATGAATGTTTTAAATGGTACTTGTGTACTTTACGTACACAAGTACCGAAAGTTGTCCCCACCTAAAGAAGGTTATCCCCGCAGATTATCCCCATTTGTTGCCAATGTTTTTTTCACTCTATCCTATTATTTTGGTCGAAATAATAGGATAGTTCTCCCGAAAACACACATGACCAGCGATAAGCTCGTGGACCTATGTGTTTTTGCCATTTAGGTGGTGAAAAAACGGCACTTATTATGGATTACTTTTCAGGTCCCGAAAAATATCCACGATAAGTGACTTCGTCGGGTGGAACTTCGGGGCTAATTGTATAGCCCCGCGACGATCAATTAGCGGCGCTACTTTAGCACTGCTAATTGGATCTGTATTAGAACCAATAAGACACTTAAATAGTAAATGTTATAAGTACTTAGCTGAACATCTCAATAAACTATATAAAAATACAACATTGCAAGGTTTATACCCACACAAATTATACACACACAAGTTGCATGATTCCCTCTGGTTCAAGAACTTTGACTTGAAGATTATTTTTATTAAAATGTGTGTGTGTGTGTGTGTTTCTGCTTATAGTCATCAACCTTCTTTTCTGATATCTGTTTATCTTTTTATCTTCGTGAAAATAATGATGGTTAATGTGAGTCTCTCAATATGAACCCAATGGATTGAAAAGCAGGTGTCTGTGTAAACTCTGTGTTCCATAATATAGCCATCATAATTTATAGTGCTGCCACCTGGCAGCCATTAGGCATGTTAATGAAGCACTAAAAAACAGTTCTACATTGTCACACATATGGTGATACAACCTAATTGGTGGGATAGTTATATTTCCCCAAAAAAATGATAAGTGGATGTTGGGGCCTGTAAAGCAAATGTTTGGTGCTAATGACAACATCCAATAATGCTGAAAAAAGAATGTCTTCTTGTGTGTGTTTCTCATGTTTGTATAAATTGTAAATTTCATTCTCTTTTCAATGCACTACAAATGGGGGCAGGGTTGAACTGTAGAAGAGGAGGTAGACGAGCAAGCGTAGATGTTTCCCAGTAACAAGTTGCATAGAGTACAGTACATATTGCTATTGCCATTTATGGGATTGATGGACCCATTGATGGACTCATGCATTGATCCAAAATTGGAAGCAGAAATCTCCAAGAGGGGTGGTGGGGGGCAGCTTCTGTAATATTGAAGCAAACTTGCTCAGCCAGTCTTTCATTTTCTCTGCTGAATATTGCCAAATGAAAGACTGGCTGAGCAAGTTTGCTTCAATATTTACCCAGGTTCTTGTCTGTGCATTTAGGTAGCAGAGGGCAGATTGCGTTAAATGTGAGGTATAATTTTCCTATGTTGCTGATATCTAGTCTACTGTCTTTAGAGTGTTTACAGTGAATATTCATTGGCACCCTGAGTCTCTGACCTAACCACATAAACTGTAACATACATTATTGGAGATTCTTCATGAAGAGTGGAGCCCTAATTGGGAGAGTCTGAAATAAGTAGGAGTCCGGGGAGTACATTCATCTTCATCACAGTAATACGGCCCAACTAAGAGGTATACTGTATATAGTATTCCAATTTGCCAGAATCATTTTAATCCTCTCAATAAGTAAGAGAAAGTGCTGAACAGATCTATTGTACATTCTGATCGGGTGAACAAAACTTAAAATTCCTTTTAAAGAGGCGTTCAAGTGATACATTTAGTAGTGAAATATAAAACTTACCACAATTTATTTTATGATATGTTGGTTCCCTATAGACCCTAAGGAGGAGAGCAAAGTATTCAGTGTTATCTAATGTTTTTTTTGTTTGGTTTAGAACATGACTTGAGCCAAAAATAAATGTTTTCCTATGTTTTCAACCGCAGATATTTAGGACAAAAATAACTTGTTTTGAAACAACATAATTTTCAAAGTTCTGTAAAACGTTTGAGAGAAATCTCAGAATTTTCTGTAACAAATTACTAGTACCTTCCACAAAAAATATGAATCTAAAAATTTATTTTCAAGCTAAGATAGTCGAACCCAAAAAAGTCTTAATTTCACAAATATTTTGTTCTAGTTGAGCCCCTTTTTTCAGTCATTAAAAAGTAATCAATATGCTGAGAATAATGTTTTTTGTCCCAAAACTCTATCAACTCCCAGTCCTGAAATACAGTATGTGCATTTGTGTAAACTCATACAACCATGGAAATTGCTGTCTGACATGATTTAAAGATGGCTGCCATTCCTAAAACAAAATCGTGAGAAAGGAAAATGTATTTGTTGTTATAAGCTATTGGCAAATATAGGTGATAACTGGAAAAAAAAATTAAATATAGTTAAGCAACCAGACCATTCTAAATTTGACCAATTGAGATGGATTGACCCTCTAATGCAGACCTGGCCAACCTGTGGCTTTCCAGCTGTTGTAAAACAACAAGTTCCAGCATGCCCTGCAACTGTTATAGCATACCCTAATAATAAAACCGTGGCAAGGCATGCTGGGAGAGCCACAGGTTGGCCAGGCCTGCTCTAATGTTTGAAACCACAACAGCAACATTGGAAAGGCATTGTGAGAAGAGTCCAGATATTTTGGCAGGGCTACTGTTGGCGGGCCACAGGATAGTTAAGGCAGATAAAATACAAGTAGTCCATACCACAAATAGGATCTAGTAGCCATGCTACACTGTACATCTCAATTTTATGTGACCTCTGCAGAGCTTCATAGGTCTGAGATGGCACCCTGTTACATGCCAGTGCCAGTCTAGTGCATTAGAGGTAGACCTCAGTATAGATTTTGTTGTTTACAAAAGATGATCATTGTGCTTTCTGATTTAATAACAACCCCTCAACTATGGGCACCAAGTGTAGACTTTATCAGGTTTAGTGCTCGTGTTCATTGCAGTATACTAACACGGATCTCTGAAGAGATACGCCTGCTTGTCTTCATGGCCAGACTATGCCCTGTTTATTTCTTTGTTGCTTTTTTAAAAGGTAGTACTTTCCTTGTTTGTTTTTAAAATGTTAGTATTCCAGTGAAAGAAAAGCCACTATGAAGGCACTCTCCAGACTTTTATGAACAGCAAAAATAGAACAAGCGTATTTTATTCCACTAAACACATACCAGTAAGTTGCACCAACGTTTCGGTCCCCTTTGGGACCTTTTGTCAAGGTGATATCGGCAAAAACAACATGTTAAATGAAAGCACATGACAGGGAAACATATATATACGGAACACTTAGCTGGCACTCCCTCATGCTGTTACTGCTTCCGGTGCCCTCCACATTACCTCACACCAGCCGATGGAGCAAAAAATGGCAAACACTTGGCGGCACTCAAGACGACTTGAACGAAGTACCGTAGACTCATTTTTTAAATCAAAATTTCAGAACCTTTAGTTCTTTCGTCAGGATCCTGACGAAAGAACTAAAGGTTCTGAAACATTGATTTAAAAAACGAGTCTTCTGTAATTCTTTCAAGTCATCTTGAGATACATATATATATATATATATATATATATATATATATATATAAATAAATATAATGAATCCAAAGAAATAAGGCAGCACTCAGAGACTTTTCAATTCAGTGAAGGTAACAGTGCAAACTTTACTGCATGATTCAACGTTTCGGGGATGTGCTCCCCTTCTTCAGGACAAGTAAAACATCATAAGTACAGTGAAACATTAAATAGGTGCGCTAACCAATAGTGATCCCCACATCTGTGTGCATCCTGGACGCGCTTCCCGCAGCTCCGGTCCGTCCACCTCCGGAAACTCTTAACTGCTGAACTGGAAGTGACGTCACTGGACACGGCAGCACTGCCATGGAGACAAAATCAACAAAACCATCTTACTGCTAATGCTTAAACATACAAAAAAAATATATACATCATAAATGCAGTGACTTTAAATAAAGTGCAATAGCTTTGTGCAAAAAAATAAAGTATGTCATATCTGATATTAAAATATCCATAAAATATATAATGAGTGTTGTAGAATAAAAATAATTGTTATATTTAATAAAAATAATTGTTATATTAAAAACTGCACAGCCATAATGACACCTCTTATCTCAAAATATATCTGAACATCATGAAAAAAACAGAATCTTGTATCAAAAGCTTATATGTAATAGTATCTTTTAGCTGAAATGTATTAGATGAAATTTATTAATCCTAGAAAATCATTTAACCCCCTAAGTTTAACCGTGTCTAAGCGAAAAATCCAACGTGATTCTAATTATAAAAGTTTACATGCTCTGTTACCACCTCGGATCGATTCAGGTACTTTATCTATAATTTTGTATTTCAAAGTAGCCATATTATGCTTACATTCTGCAAAATGCTTTGCTACCGGTTGTTCTCCTGTCCCTGACTGTAAGGCTATACGGATGGCTGATCTATGTTGTGCCATCCTTACATTAAACTGGCACTCTGTTTAGCCTACATAATATAGACCGCAAGGGCATATAATAATGTAGACTACAAATTTCGAACTGCAGGTTAAGGCCAATTTATTTTGTATTTTCTCCCAGAATGTGGGTGCACCACTGTATCACCAATTGCCAAATATTTGCAAGTAGTGCAACCTAAACATTTAAAGCAGCCGTTATTACGATGTAAAAAATGTGTGGGGGCTTTCTTGAACCCAGTGATGTCCGTCTTTATCACTATGTCTTTTATATTCCTGCTCCGTGTATAACTTGGCATTAATCTAGTGTTACTCATAACACCCAAACCTGGGTCTGATGAGACCATGGGCCATAATTATTTTGCTTTTTTACTGGGATATTTCCTAATAGTGTTAAATTCAATAACCCAGGGTATAACTTTTTCCAATTTTCTCTTTGTCACAGGCCCAAGGAGTGCCTTTCTGTCTTTAGATAGGGCCTTACTGCTAGCTACCTTTAATTCATTAATCGGGTAGCCCCTAGCTATGAATTTGTTCATCATAAGATCCAATTGTCTTTCTGTTTCCTGTTGATCACTTGTGACCCTGCATACCCTTAGGAATTGAGAATATGGTAATCCCTTAATCGTGGATACGGGTGAAAACTATCATGACGTAACAAAGTGTTACGATCAGTAGGTTTGGTATAGAGGCTAGTATATATTGTTCCTGAGTTTATCCTAATAAGTATATCCAAAAAACAAATCTCAACTTTATTACAACTAATGGTTAATGTGATGGGACTGTCGGACTCATTTTGTCCATCCACTAATTCCACCAACTGTTTTTCATCCCCTCGCCAAAATACCAGCAAGTCATCTATATAATAAAAGTATAAAAATACCAGTTTTTCTACATCTTTGATTTAAAAAAACAGATTGCGTTCAATTTCCCACATATATGCATTGGCGAATGATGGTGCCACCACCAAACCCGTAAGCACAACCTGTCTTTTTTGCTGAAAGAATGTGCCATTGAAAATGAAATCATTATGGGACAATGTAATTTCTAAAAGTGCCAAGAAAAAATCTGTCGGGGCCCGAACATTGCATATTGCCCGTAATTAGATGTTTCACACCCTGTACACCCGCCATATGTGGTATGCAAGTATACAGGCTGGATACGACCAATGTCGCCAATAGTATATCATCTGGAATTATATTTATCTCCATCAATTTTCTCAGCAACATGTTGGAATCCTTTAAATGTGTGAAAGTATTCTGCACACACGACTGAAGAATGGTATCCAATTAAATGTCGACTGGTTCACACAGAGACCCCTGTGCCAAAATGATCGGTCTACTATGGGACCTCTGTGTGTCCTTATGCATTTTTGGAATTGTATAGAACGGGGGTACAACAGGATACTCATTAAACAATTAAGATATCCACCAAAATAACATCTGACTGTACCACCTTCTGCAACAACACCTGTAATTCCTGTTTAAAGCTCTGTGTAGGATCTTTGTCTAACAAACAATAAGTATCCACATCACTTAATAAGTGATCACATTCAGAAACATAATCTGATGTGTCCTGCACCACTATGGAACCCCCTTTGTCTGTACCTCTAATAATAATATCTTGTCTATCTCCTAAGGACTTAAAGGCTAACTGTTCTTCTTTTGTTTAATTATAATGAATAGGAGGATCATGTTGTAGGCCAGATGTTTCCAATAACCTGTGGTAGGTTTTAATCGAAGCATTTGATGAAACAGGGTCAAAACTGGATTTTGGGCCCAATCTCTGTATTGGTAAGCGCACCTATTTAATGTTTCACTATACTTATGATGTTTTACTTGTCCTGAAGAAGGTGAGCATGTCCCCAAAACATTGACTGATGCAGTAAAGTTTTCACTGTTACTTTCACTGAATTGAAAAGTCTGAGTGCCGCATTATTTCTTTGGATTCATACATTGGGGGGTGCTGTCCCCTGAGGAGGGCAATGGAGCAAGTAATCCCCTGGTGGGGCGTCGGAGTGCTGGAGATGTGGAGTTGATATTGAAGTCTCAGAGTACCAAGCAAGTACAAGAGATTACTCAAGGCACCTGCATATATTATAGATTACTTACTTCAGGATTTAACTAACTGTTTGGAGTTTTTTTTTTATTTTCACTTTATATTTTTTTTTAGGGGGGAGTTTGTGTGACGGTGTATCAGAAGATTTTTATATCACATTAGTGGTGATGGCTACTTCACAGCCAGATGGAGGGGATTTTACTTCCTTTCTCCTACAATGTGACAACTATGAAACTCTTAGCTTTTCTGACATTGAGGCAGAGAACATTTTACACAAAGACCCTGCGTTTGACGAGGACCTAAGTGTTTCCAATGAAGATATTTTCAGAGAGTTATTTAAATTTAGGGGGAAAGAGAATTGGATTATCTGTACCACAGCCGCACACTGTCAGATTATTTCAGGGCAAAATAAATACCCAGGGGGTTTAGGGTATGGAATACCCCTACCATCGGTCGCTACAATATACCCTTTTGCAAACCCTGGAATTCTATTTTCAATAAGTGCTCAATGGACCTCATGTTGCTGGTTATTGAGGAGTCAACAAAGGAATATAATCTCACTAAAGAAAAAGCTCAGAAATATGAATTGGAGCATAAGGTCCAGCTTGATTCAGACACTTCGTCTAACTGGGTCACTAGGCTACAGGAACAAGTGGAGCAATACAAAAAAGGGCTATTAAGATACAAAAGAGAAAAACTTCTGAAAGTTCAACAAGATTACACACAACATAAAGTATACTCATGGTTAGACAATTCCTCAACCAGTGGAGTTAAAAATAGTGTTCCATTTTTTAGGAGACGTAAACCAAGTGTGAGATTTTCTAGCACGTCTGCTAGTGAGTCAGAAAATCAGAGCAAAAATTCTAGCACCATCTCTCCACGTGAGACCCCTTTAGGGGTAAGCACCCGGGCTGGGTTGGCAGTTCGGGGAGAAAGAAATTTACCAGACGTGGGGGCCAGACGAGGAGAAAAGCGGGAAAACAAACTCCCGAAAGGAAAGAAGAACCGATTTTTAACTTATCTTCAAGTCCACTATCCACAGTTGAGATGAATGTTTTGAGTAAAGGTTTATCATATAGTCCTACCAACAAACCTAACGCATTCAAATGGAAAGTGGATATGTATAAGCTAAATAGGACCTTAAAACTAAAAGAACACTTTATAAACATCCCTCCCAGTCAAAAGAAGAAGCAGTACCCACAAGAATACAGAGATTGGGCCCAAAATCCCGTTTTGACCCTGTTTCATCAAATGCTTCGATTAAAATTTACCACAGGTTATTGGAAACATCTGGCCTACAACATGATCCTCCTATTCATTATAATTTAACAAAAGAAGAACAGTTAGGAGATAAACAAGATATTATTATTAGAAGTGCAGACAAAGGGGGTTCCATAGTGGTCCAGAACACATCAGAATATGTTGCTGAATGTGATCGCTTATTAAGTAATGTGGATACTTACAGTATTGTTTGTTAGACAAAGATCCTACACATAGCTTTAAACAGGAATTACAGGTGTTGTTGCAGGAGGTGGTACAATCAGATATTATTTTGGTGGATATCTTTAATGAATTGTTTAATGAGTATCCTGTTGTACCCCCGTTCTATACAATTCCTAAAATGCATAAGGACGCACAGAGGTCCCATAGTAGACCGATCATTTTGGCACAGGGGTCTCTGTGTGAACCAGTCGACATTTAATTGGATACCATTCTTCAGTCGTGTGTGCAGAATACTTTCACACATTTAAAGGATTCCAACATGTTGCTGAGAAAATTGATGGAGGTTAATATAGTTCCAGATAATATACTATTGGCGACATTGTACGTATCCAGCCTGTATACTTGCATACCACATATGGCAGGTGTACAGGCTATGAAACATCTAACTACGGGCAATATACAGGCTCTGACATTTATATATTTTTTTTTTAAATCAAAGATGTAGAAAAATTGGTATTTTTTATACTATCATTATATAGATGACTTGCTGGTATTTGGCGAGGGAATGAAAAACAGTTGGTGGAATTAGTGGATGGACAAAATTAGTCTGACAGTCCCATCACATTAACCATTAGTTGTAATAAAGTTGAAATTTGTGTTTTGGATATACTTATCAGGGCAAATTCAGGAACAATATATACCAGCCTCTATACCAAACCGACTGATCGTAACACTTTGTTACGTCACTATAGTTTTCACCAAGTATCCACGATTAAGGGATTACCATATTCCCAATTCCTAAGGGTATGCAGGGTCACAAGTAATCAACAGGAAACAGAAAGACAATTGGATCTTATGATGAACAAATTCATAGCTAGGGGCTACCCGATTAATGAATTAAAGGTAGCTAGCAGTAAGGCCCTATCTAAAGACAGAAAGGCACTCCTTGGGCCTGTGACAAAGAGGAAATAGGAAAAAGTTATACCCTGGGTAAATTAATTCAACACTATTAGCAATTATACCAGTAAAAAGGCGAAAGAATTGTGGCCCATGGTCTCATCAGACCCAGAATTGGGTGTTATGCTTAACACTAGATTAATGCCAAGTTATACACGGAGCAGGAATATAAAAGACATAGTGATGAAGACGGACATCACTGGGTACAAGAAAGCCCCCACACATTTTTTACGTCGTAACAGCTGCTTTAAGTGTTTATTAGGTTGCACTACTTGCAATTATTTGGAAGTTGGTGATACAGTGGTGCACCCACATTCTGGGAGAAAATACAAAATAAATTGGCCCTTAACCTGCAGTTCGAAATTTGTAGTCTACATTATTGTATGCTCTTGCGGACTATATTATGTAGGCTAAAACAGAGTGCCAGTTTAAGGTAAGGATGGCACAACATAGATCAGCCATCCGTATAGCCTTATGGTCAGGACAGGAGAACAACTGGTAGCAAAGCATTTTGCAGAATTGAAGCATAATATGGCTACTTTGAAATACAAAATTATAGATCAAGTACCTGAATCAATCTGAAGTGGTAACAGAGCACCTAAACTTTTACAATTAGAATCACGTTGGATTTTTCGCTTAGACACGGTTAAACCTAGGGGTTAAATGATTATCTAGGATTAATACATTTCATCTAATAAATTTCAGCTAAAGATACTATTATATATAAGCTTTTGATACAAGATTCTGTTTTTTCACGATGTTGAGATATATTTTGAGATAAGAGGTCATTATGGCTGTGCAGTTTTAATATAACAATAATTTTTATTAAATATAACAATTATTTTTCTTATACAACACTCATATATTATATATTTTATGGATATTTAAATATCAGATATGACATAATGCACTTTGCACAAAGCTATTGCACTGTATTAATTTTAATCATGTGATATGATTGTCTTAAGTAGTTTTCTAAGTCACTGCATTTATGATGTATATATAGTTTTTTAATATGTTTAAGCATTAGCAGTAAGATGGTTTTGTTGATTTTGTCTTCATGGCAGCGCTGCCAGGTCCCGCGTCATCACTTCCGGTTCAGCAGTTAAGTGTTTCCGGAGGTGGACGGACCGGAGCTGCGGGCAGCGCGTCCAGGATGCACACAGATGGGGGGATCACTATTGGTAAGCGCACCTATTTAATGTTTCACTGTACTTATGATGTTTTACTTGTCCTGAAGAAGGGGAGCACGTCCCGAAACGTTGACTCATGCACTAAAGTTTTCACAGTTACTTTCACTGAATTTAAAAGTCTGAGTGCTGCCTTATTTCTTTGAATGCATACATTGAGGAGTGCTGTCCCATGAGGAGGGCACATAAGCAAGTAATCCCCTGGTGGCGCTTCGGAGTGCCGGAGATGTGGAAGTGAGATATATTTATATTGTGTGTGTGTATATACCGTGTGTGTGTGTCGTGCCCTTATATTAAGGCTGCATCTAAAAAAACGGATTTCTCCATAGAGAATTCTGAAGGGGGGGGGCATGGTGTTTAAGGGGCTACACCTCAAAAGCTGTAGGAGGTACCGAGTTGAAATTTGGTAGGGGCAGGTAGAACTGTCGCACGGTGCTGCATGCCAAATTTAAGGGCAAACACATAAAAAATTAGGACATGGGAGTAATCTAAAGCTCCAATTGTCACTTTTTTCTGACATTCTCAATTAGGAACCCTTTTCTGCTATAGTCTATGGGGGATTTTTGGGAAGGCATAACTCAGGGTAGGGGTGGAATTTAGACTTGGTTTGTTTTATTAGGTAGCTATTGTGCAAGGGTTCGTGCTTTTGTGGTTCAGGTAAATTAGAAAGTTACAGTTTTTAAACTATTACCTCAAGAATGCGCCATTAAAGAGAAAGGACTTTTCAACTTGTTGCGCAGCCGCAGTAGGAGCAGTAGGAGCCTCCAGCAGGTGTAATAACTGTGGCTTCACTTGGGTGCACCAAGATGGCCATCATTTGCGAGCTTTAGCGGTGGTGGGCTCGGGGGAAAGAAGCTGACGTTAGCTGCATCGGGAGCCGCCAGAAAGGCATGGGGGGTAGCGGGCGTCAGTTGCGGCCAGAACCCGGGGACAGTAGCGGGCTTTAGCGGTGGCGGTGCAGCGATAGTATGGGCGGTGGTAGTGCAGGCGTTAGGACCCGGGGGAGGTAGCAGCACACAGAATACAAGCTCGGATCTGGTAGATCCATGATACCTGCTTCTGTGTTTAATTAAAAAAAAATGTCATGGCCCTGTCCCCCAGAAAACAACAAGCACCGGGCTTTGGAGCCCCAGTACTGGTTGTGCTAAATACAGGGGACAAACGACATAGGGGTCCCCCATATTAAGCACAGCCAGCACCAGGCTTTTCAGAACCTGTCCTGGTGGCCAAAATATGGGGGACAACTGACGTAGGGGTCCCCCGTATTTAGCGTAACCAGCACAGGGCTCTGAGCTGGTCCTAGTTCTGGTAAATACAGGGGCAAAAATGTGTAGGGTCCACCTGTATTTACCAAAACCAGCACCGGACTCCTTCTAGAGCTGGGGTGATGCCACAGCCAGGGGAGCCCTTTCACCGGGCCCCCCAGCCGCAGCATAACCCCTGACCACTAGTCAGCCCAGGCTGGGGAGTTGGGGACCCCCCCAGTATTTTGGCAATTGGGGCTGGTTCTGAAAAGCCTGGTGCTGGTTGTGCTTAATATGGGGGACCCCCACATTGTTTGTCCCCTGATTTTAGCACAACCAGTACTAGGGCTCCAAATCCCGCTGCTGGTTGTCCTCTAGGGGGCGGTGCTACACCTGTGTGTATTCCAATGAACACACAATTCTGTGAATTAGCAGCTCCACCATTTTGTGAGTGACCAATCTCATTCTGTGAGAGTGGTGAATCTGCAGTTAACCACAGGGTGTGATGGCATACCATATCTGTATTGCGCAAGGAACACGTCTGTTAAGGCATCAGCCTTAATGATTGTAATATCATTGCTTTTTGAAGTTTGAGTGGCTGAAAATCAGTAGGTTTTGTCTATGGAATATATATATATATATATATATATATATAATTTGTGTATGTATGTTTGGTACGGGATCCCGACAGATTTTTGAAAGTATCAACCCAAATCCTTCCCCTAACCCACCCCTCCTGCAGCCTAAACCTAACCATCCCCCTAGTGTCTAAGCCTCCCTATAACCCTACTACTACTTACCTCCATAATCTGTCAATATTCTGACAGTTTGGATGACGCTGTCGGTATAGTGACTGTCAGCATCCTGATTTGTCGGGATGCAGACTACATGCCATATAGATATAATATATTCATAGTTACATTTCCTGTGCTGCGCTTATACCCATATTCAGGGCAGTCATTCAGTCTATTTATTTTACAAAATTTTTCTGCTGTCAGTCAATGTGAAGTTAAGGTTACAGATGCTGTTGGGGGTGATTATATGAGATAGGAGCTTTACAAAATCACACGTTATTTTACTATTTTGTGTGTAGTTTTGAAAACATAAGATTTATTAAAGGCACATAAAATTAAGTGTTTAAACAGTGTAGTTTGAAACTGCCATCCCTGAATAGGGGGTGGCATTGTTGGGCCCTTCCTACCAGGATTTCTGTATAAATTATAATTAAATATTTCTTACGCTGTAACATAACATTTTTGGTATCTATATAATAATCTGCTATGGTCTGTCCCGCCTCATCATGCATGAGCAGTCGGAGTTGGGATGTTCGCTGCCCTTTCAATGGCTTCCACTGCTAAAGAGACAGGACAAACTCTAGCCTAGCATGGCTCAGAGAGGATAAGGACCCACCAGGGTGCCAGGAATGCATTAAAAATGGGTGCTGGATGGAGCAGGGGGTGGAGTGGGACAGGATAGCAGAAAAAAATCTAAATTTGCTGTCAAACAGCATGATGTGAATTATGTAATGCTTCACATTTTAATTCAAGTCTTGAAACAAAAATGTGATGAGTGTTTAATTGTATCTATTTCCGGAAGCAAGCTAGTTCGTTATGAGCTTGCATTGCATGCACAAAGAAGTTTTTGAAGAAAAAAAGACATGCCTATTCACTGACTTATTTTTCCATTGTTAGCAAGTTACTAAAGTTGCACTACCACCTGGGGCTGCTCTTTTATAGCGGTTTTTCCCCCCATGGTTGAGCTATTTCTGGAATATAGGACAGGCATGGTGGTGGAAAAAGCCAATCACATTTTCTTGATGTTGGCTTGTGATTGGTTCTCCTGGATTCCAAGAGGAATGTAGGAGTCCCTAAGAAAATGTCTCCATTTAAGGGGGAACCCCTACACTGCCATCTATTTACTGAGTAGTAGCACAGCTGTAACAAATGTGGACAAAATATCAGCATTCAGAACTTCTCTGAATTACTTTGGTTGATCAACAGTATTACTATCAATAATAGAAGAAAAGTTAATTGGAATTAATGATTCTTGCCCCCAAAACAGTTAAGAAAATATGTTTGGTGCACTGTATTTAAACCTATGTTTCTGTTTACATTTTAAGCTAATGAGTTGTATCATTTCAGATATTTAAATAATTTAACATGACTAACTTTATTCATATAGTAGAGATCCAGAAAGTGTTTTTGGGCTGGATAATTTCATAGCCTAAGCATGAATGTTTGCAGATTGCCAGCGGAAAGCACTGAGGGTATCTGCAGGTGCCTGAGTTACAATGACATTACAGCTAGATAGAGATACAGAGCCTCTTTGTTGTAGCTTTATCTGGACTGGGAACATGCACATCACAAAGGGCTTTTCTGTTCTGTGACTTGAGTGTGACAGGAAAGGTCAAGCTAAAGCAGTCAATGGAGCTTGTACTGTAAGAAATGCATGCTTAATTTTTACTGAATGTCTGGCAAAATGAAATGTTCGCCTGATAAACACACTTTAGCTCAGTGATCAAAGTCAAATAATATTGGTTAAATATATGTATGTCTGTCCCAGTCTATACACTCTCAGGGAAAAGTTGTGGAATCCTATCTTTGAGAAGGAGTAATTTCAGAAACCTGGGCTAATATAGTTGTGTTCAATCTATTTACACCTGGAAGTCAAGTGTCAAATTCAGATCCCTAACTAGACTTTTTGGTGCCCTGTGCCAGAAAGAGCATTGGCGCCCCCCTCATTTTTCAAAGGTTCGTAACGCACCCAAAAAAGGGGAATGGCTTCATGGGGAAGGGCCAGGGAAGAGATAGGAGAGGCCAGGAGATGTTGGGGATGCAATAAGAGGAAGCTACAAGCAAGAATGATAATAAACAGAAATTTGACAGGCCCAAACAGAGCCCCCTGCCCTGTGGTGCCCTGTGCGATGGCACGGGCCGCACTACCGTAGCTACGGCCCTGGTCAAATTATCCTGAGTCCCCAAAAGAGGTAGATGATAACAGAATTAACTGAAAATGTGTCAGGAAACCACAGAAACTTATTCTGGGACCCTGTGGGTTAATATATATATATAGTACAAAGAATAGAGACTTTGCCATAGGATACAGTTTTCTTGCATTTATGGTCCCCGAAGATTAAGTATCCAACTTCAGTATTGCTCCAGTGCGGGGACAGCTGGTGTGAAAAGCAGCTGTCCCTGTGATACATAACACTGCTACAAAAGTAGCAGTGATACTTACCAATGCCTGACCTTGTCTCCTGCGCATGTGTAACCTGAGATAAAGCATGCGCCTGGCCACAGGGCACGAGCAAGGTTGCTGACAGCCACGTCGAGTCTGGGTGAAAGGGGGCATGGCCTAATTGCGGGATGCATGGCCACACCCCCTTAGGATAAGAAAAAATTTAAAATTGCTGTGTGCCGGGGAGGGGGGTGCTGTGAGCCCCTCAGCATGTTGCAAAGCCAGATCGAGCCCCTCCACAGAAATGGATAGGAGGCTGCTGCAGACGCGATCAGTCTCCCACTACAGCCTAGCACACCGCAGCGTGTGCTGGGCTGCTGTGAGGTAGGAGGGGGGGTGCGGTGCCGAATCCGGGCCCCTCCAGCAAGCCCGGGCTTGGGTAATTAGTACCCGCTCCCCCCTTCCTCTCGTTGCCCCTGGGCATGAGTGTGGAGACGGCGGAGAGATCCAATCGGATTCCTCTTTGCAACCCGTGACTTTCTTTTTATCATGAGAGGACAGGTACTGAGGGCAATGGTTTGAAGGAGAACCAACAAAGAAACACAAATCCAATCATTGATTGTGCAGAGCTTTGTTGGTGTGAGGGCTTTTTAAAAGGCTGTATATTGGTGAGGTACCTTATGCTGGGCATACACGGCCAGATAAAATGCCTGTCAGACCGACAGACATTTTATCTGGCCGGCTGCCAGCCGCAGATGTCGCCAGCATACACTGTGAGATTTCTCTCAGTGTATTCGGCAGACATCTGCGCTCCGCCCCCGGGGGAGGAGACATTTCCCTGTTCCTTACGTAGGAAGGAACACAGGAAATGTCTGTCTGTCGGCCGCGCTGGGCATACACTGCCTGATGCGGCCAACAGTTTACCGGGTAAATATCGCGTCGGACGGGCATGCCGGACAATCCTGCATACCCGACCGAGCAATATTTAACCCTCGGTCGTCCCCCCACACGCTACAATTATCGGGGCGATCCGCCGATATCAGGCGGATCGCCCCGATAATTGTAGCGTGTATGGCCAGCATTAGTTCTGATTGTCTTGACCTTTAGGAGGAGTGTTGATTGCAGTAAATGGAGATAATGTACAGTTGATGATGCACTGCCCCCTGTCATCTGTACAGCAGCTGAGATCTCTACAAATTCTCTAACAATGTCCTTGTTTGGCGGTACACTGGCACATGTCGCTCATTGCTGTTATTGTGGTAGATCCTTGAAAAAAGAAAATTTCTTTGCACAGACCCTTAAATAACTGTATTCATCCTTAATTAAATTTAGCTTCCATTATATGTACAGTATTCCTGTTTGTGGCACTCATGCACTGAATAAATTATGAGTTTCAAATGGATACCCCTAGATCCGAATAACAGCATGGGTAATTTTAACACAACTTTTATTGATGATTCCTAAAAATAATAAGAAAGCAAAATATTGAAAAAAAGTGGTTGAATAAAATTGTGTTTAAGTGAGTTCAAATATTGGTCTCCAGACATGCATTGTATGCCATTAGTTATGCAACGTACATCTCCGCTATCTCTATAATGTTATCACACTTAATATATAATAATATCACACATAATATTGTGTATGGGGATAAAGTAACCTAGATGTTATTAGTTCTATTGGACCTCAAAAATATATAGTGTCCGTTTTATTTAGTTAATTGTGCAAAAATTGGTTATAGATAGCTCTTCCTCCTCAATGCCTAGTAATAGACATATCATTACTGGTTCTATTACAGATATCTCAGTGTTATGGAGCATACACACGGTCAGATTTGTCAGACTTGTCAGATTTGTCAGATGAACGACTGAACGATTGGACGATTTGAACGATTTGAACGATTTTACCAAAGTTTTGAACGATTTGAACGATTGAACGATTGAACGATTTTTGACTGCATTAAAATGAATGGAATCGTCCAAGTCTGACTGCAAACCCATCAGATGTCAGATATCGTTATCTGACAAACGGGAACGCGCATCGTTGATCGTCCATCGTTCAGGCATGTCAGATATGAACGATTTTCCTTCAGATATGAACGACTGAACGATTTTTAAATCGTTATCGTTCATATCTGAAGGAAAAATCTGATCGTGTGTATGCACCATTAGTCAGTAATTAACTCCAGTATAGGTAATTGCATTTATATTGCAGTATAGTTGTAATTCTTATTTATCGTGGTACCGCAATCATATGTAGACCACTATTTGGATATGGAGAGAGATTTAAACTGTGTTAATCGGGTGATTCTCAAGTTGTTGCATTGAGCTGGGAGACTTGAAGGGGTATATTTACTAAGGTGCGGGTTTTAGAAGTGGTTTTGTTGCCCATAGCAACCAATCAGATTCTACTTAACATTTATCTAGCACCTTCTAGAAGGTAATAGCTAGAATCTGAATGGTTGCTATGGGCAACAAAACCACTTCTAAAAACCTGCACCTTAGTAAATATACCCCGAAGTGTCTAAATTCTTTAATAGAAGCCCCTTAATGATGATTCTGAGTCTCAACTACACACTGCATTGGAATATTAAACTAGTCCTTTGCTAATGAGACAGGTTATTGTATTCCTATCATAATACAATTAGGATTAGCTGACAAAACATTCTTGTATTGTTACTAATTATGGTATGTAGTAACAGTATTATTCTAAAGTGTTAAGACTAGCTGTATCCCCACAGTGTCTCCATATACAGGTTGACAGAGTGCAATTTAACAACACAAAATACTATCTGAGCTGTAATCAGTAGTTGACACCATATACTGTATCTGGTTGATATTTTACAACTGAATCACTTTGATTTTTTTCCTTGTATATTAATATCTCAGTGATACTTTATTATAAGTCCAGTCTGGCTTTCCTGAATGCACTATAATGAGATATGTACTATAGTATTGTACAGTGCCTGTCAGCCAGTGGGAGGAGCCATGTTAAATGCTATCCGCACATATTATATATGTTATATTATATATCTATATACAGACTTTATATTAAATCACACAAATGAGAACCAGTAGTGTCTAATGATATTGGTCACCAAGTGAGGGGAATAGGTGTGTCCAAGTTTACAGGACACCACTGTGGTGGATCCTCACAGCAATACAGAATTGACAGCATGATGTAAAATAAGATCTGTTACGTGTATTTCAGTGAATATGAATCTATTTTCCTGAAATAAATCTACATATACCTCTTTAACACAGGGCTTCAACCTGGTTTTTGGAGCATGGGTCGGTTTCCGGTCCCAAGCCAGTACCCCCTTTCAGACAGAAGATGAAATTGCAGCATCAAGCATTTTTACACGGTAATTTGCCGGGTCCTCCTTCTGTGTGAAAGGTGCAACCTGGGTTGCAATTCCCAGGGTCGAAGTCCCGGTTGACCCAGCAAATTACCAGGTCCTTTTTCTCTGTCTAAAAAGGGTAAGAGCTGTATCTTGGTTAGAATTACAGTTTTATGTGTTACTGTAACATAGTAATATTTCCATCTAGTATTGTTGACCCGTCACTCGCTAGGCCACTAGTTAGTGTGGCTGCCATAAAGCTTCACCTCCTGTGTGACTCCCCAGCTCCATCGCTAAATGTTCTCTCAAGCCTCATGTGCCCCTGTGACTCTCCAGCCTCACACACCCTGTGTTTGCAGCCTCACGCACACACTCTGTCTGCGGCCTCATGCACCCCACCCATGTCCCTCCAGTCTCATGTCCCCCCTTTCTCTTTGCAGTCTCATGTTCCCCCCTGATGCTCTCCAGCCTCATGCCACCCCCTGCGGCTCTCCAGCCTCATGCCACCTCCTGTGGCTTCCTCAGCCTCATGCCACCTCCCGTGGCTTCCTCAGCCTCATGGCACCTCCCGTGGCTTCCTCAGCCTCATGCCACCCCCTGTGGCTTTCTCAGCCTCATGCCACCCCCTGTGGCTTTCTCAGCCTCATGCCATCCCCTGTGGCTTTCTCAGCCTCATGCCACCCCCTGTGGCTTTCTCAGCCTCATGCCACCCCCTGTGGCTTTCTCAGCCTCATGCCACCCCCTGTGGCTTTCTCAGCCTCATGCCACCCCCTGTGGCTTTCTCAGCCTCATGCCACCCCCTGTGGCTTTCTCAGCCTCATGCCACCCCCTGTGGCTTTCTCAGCCTCATGCCACCCCCTGTGGCTTTCTCAGCCTCATGCCACCCCCTGTGGCTTTCTCAGCCTCATGCCACCCCCTGTGGCTTTCTCAGCCTCATGCCACCCCCTGTGGCTTTCTCAGCCTCATGCCGCCTCCTGTGGCTTCCTCATCCTCATGCTACCCCCTGTGGCTTCCTCATCCTCATGCTACCCCCTGTGGCTTCCTTTTTCTCATGACACCCCCTGTGGCTTCCTCATTCTCATGCCACCCCCTGTGGCTTCCTCATACCACCCCCTGTGACTTCCTCAGCCTCATGCCACCCCTTGTGGCTCTTTGGTAGCAGTTGGAGGGGCTGTGTGTGTGTGATGCCAGCTCCAAGCTCTGGCAGGTGTCATTCCCCACCTTCCCATCTCTTTCTCCCCATCTGTCTCATCTCTGTCCCTCCATTCCCCCTCCCACTGTCTGTTTCTTCTCTTCCTCTCCCTTGTAGGTAATACAAGTGACTATCCATAGGTACTTTTCCAAGGAACTAGATGAGAAATGCAGAATGTAGTACCAAAGGGATTATGCAAACAAAATATGATGACTGTATGGCGTCAAACTACAGGTTACCAGCAGGCATAGTTCACCAGTAAAGAGCAGTGATGATAGAACCAAAACAGGTGATTGAAACCAAATGCAACATTATGCCTATCAGATTTAAAGCCACAGAGCCCAAACTGAATTTTGCTTGCAGAGTAGAAATGTAAATGTATATAAATAAACCATTAATACCACCAAACTTTTAAATTGTGTACCACTTACCAAGGTAATGCAAGGCTTTGTGTAAAATGAGCGTGCCCCAAATGGAAAATTATTGACCAGGACAGGACATACAGTAGATTTACAATAACCCTTATTGTGTTAAAGAAATGACTTGCTATATTTTAGTACTGCTGCCAGGGAAGGACTCAAATCTAAAGCTAGAACAGGATGAAGAGGAAATGTGTCAACTTTTTCTAGCTTGAGCTTCTGGGTATAAGTTTTGCTTATTGCTGTTTTGAAGTTGAAACAGTGCTAGCAACAGAAGACACCTTTGGTTTGTACCATCGCTGTGGAACTATTCGAATGTGATCATACTTATCCTTTCCAGGGGCTTTGTGTAGAGTAGCTGAAGCCACAAGAAGACAGATTTGGCCATCCCTATTGCATTTTAATAACATTCCAGTGAATAACTCAATAGAGCAGTGGTTCTCAAACTCGGTCCTACACAGGTCACGTTTTCCAGGTCACCCAGCAGGTGCACAGGTGTAATCATTACTCACTGACACATTTTAAAAGATCCACAGGTGGTTATAATTATTTCACTTTTGATTCTGTGAAGAGACCTGGAAAACATGCACTGTGTGGGGTCCTGAGGACCGAGTTTGAGAACCTGTGCAATAGAGTAAAAGACGTATTGAAACCTCTATACCAAGATCAGTTCATGCGCAGATGTAATTAAATTATGGAAGATATCTAATGTCTATGTCTGTAGCTTTAGTGGGGGAATGGATCCAATCTGATTAGTAAAGCTGAAATATACTATTACTCTATAAAGCCTTATGATTTGGAGTTTTGCCAATTATTTATTATCACAATTTAAAAGCAAAGTAGTCTTATATGGATCGCAGTGTTTCATGTCATTTTACCTCCGGATTCAATGCTTTTTGCATTGAATATGTATGTGCTTCCTTTTAAAGGGAATTGTGAAATGTACAGTAGTTTGATTTGTACACACTCATTTGGGGCTGCAGTTCTAGTCTTATCATATAATAGTCCTGTAGTCTGACACACCTCTGCTATATACAGTACACAGTGACTGTCCATCTGTATCCTTCATTAGGTGAACATTAATTTATACAGTCACTGATCCAGGTATATTTTGTGATGTTGGATACATACGGATGCATGCTGCTGATGTCATATGACTTGGCAATATAAGGTGCTCAGGCTCTCAAAAGTCCAATTCTGTGTATGTGTCTGCAATTGCTATTCTGACTACCTCTTGTTGACCTGTTTTCTGACTACACTTGCATGATCATGTTCTCGGACATGGGCTTGGTTGCAGACTATGACTCCTTGCTGCATGGCCAGACCCCTAGTCTGTCCCTGATCATGCTCCATGTCCTGCTTTTAGTGTTAACTGTCCTATTCTTCTACCAATAACTGGCCAGTTGGGCTAGCCTGTGGATTGAGACCTTTGGATATACTTTGGGAAAATCTATTCGCTCCTGGGGGCCCATGTTGAAAACAGGGGAACCCATTTGCCTTCACTCTGTGTATCAGTGCAAACTGCTAATAGCAAAATGGGTCAACATTTGGGTTTCAGTCCAAAATTTTGGTTATAGGCCTATACAATATTTATATTTGCATTTTAATTTGAGGACAAACACCCTGAAATTATTCCATAACGTGTTTTACCAAAAATAACACCTTCACCTAGCTTAGAAAAAGCTTTCTCAGTGTATGACCTGTATTAAGTACATATTCTAGAAAAGACAAGAAAAAGGTACAGTTGACACTACGACTACAATTTTGTTTAGTTTACCCCACAGTATTTAAATGATCCAATTATGTATTAAAAATGTGTCTGAGAACATGTTGAATGAATGCTGGAGAGTGACAGCTATGTATGGTGCTGTTTGTTAAAACCATCACAGACCTACAGAAAGCACACAATTTGCAGTAGCTAAGATAAATAACTCATCATCAAGGTATTGACTGAACAGTAACAAAAACAAGCAAATCCATAGTGACTTTTGAAAGGTCATTCATTTTCTGTAAAACAAACATCACCCTTGTTATCTGTCGTTGTTTACAAAACTTTTATGTTTAAAGAATAACAACCACATCCTTATTTGAAAAAGATCCTCTGGGTATATCAGATGTGTTTTTTCAGTGCTTTGTGTAAGATATTTGTCATTGCCAGTTACAGGGCCAAAGCTAACTGTGAACTTGCAGATAAATTAGTTAATACACACACGCGCGCGCGTGCAAGAGACCATTTTCAGCCACAGACCTACAATACTTTGCAAATGTGATACTTGTTAACAATGATAATTGCCACTTTCTGTAGAGTGTTCATTTTTATTGGATATTCATACAAAATAATGTTGGTGTAAAAAGGATCTAATAAAATATAAATAAGATTAGTATAATAGGCAAAATACAGAAGTTCTATAATAAGCAAAAAGTGTTTGTTTTTTTCCACACATATATAGATGATCAATCCCAATACATAAACATCAGCAGTAATAAAGATGAGCTGTGGTTGCTCAACTAGTATAGAAAAAAATCCAAAAAAGATTATCACTGCACTAATTAAGTCGGAAATCAAATAAAATTAAAACATGTATTTAATCACAAACTAAATCATATATATATATTTCATAGACAAAAAACCTTACGGTTTCACATGTCCCATAAGGCTTCTTAGACATGATCTGAAATTTCACAAAACCTATAGAATTTCTGCCAATCAAACTTCAAAAACCAATGAAATTCCGATCTATTAAAGCTGACTCCTTAATGGACGTGTTCCTTGCGCAATACAGATATGGTATGCCATCACACCCTGTGGCTAACTACAGATTCAGCACTCAGAGTGAGATTGCTGTCACTCACAAAATGGTGGAGCTGCTAAATCACAGAATTGTGTGCTTATTGGAATACACACATGCAGTCTATGCAACTGAGGTCTGAGCAGAAGATAGAGCTGCGCAGATGAGATAAGAGTGGTGTAGATGGGGGGAGGAGACAGAGCGGCATGGATGGGTGAGACAGAAAGGCGTGTAGAGGGGGGAAGATTAAGCAGTACAGAGGGGGGGGAGCCAAAGTAATGAAGATGGGTGGAAAACAGTGGTGCGAATAGGGGGGAGGAACAAAGTGATATAGATGGGTTGAAAACAGGGGTGCGGATGGGGGAAACAGAGTGGCACGGTATGGGGGAACAGAGCGACGTGGATGGGGGTAGAGAGTGGCATGAACATGGGAAGACCGATCAGTGCAGATGGGTAAAGACAGATTGGTGCAGATGAGGGAATACAGACTAGCACAAATGGGAGAACACAACAGTAGGGATTGGGGAAGACAGATTGGTGCAGAAGGGGAGGAAGACAGAGTGGTGGGGGTGGGGAGACAGAAATGTACGGTTGGGGGGAACAGAGTGGTGCGGATGGAGGAAGAAAGAGTGCAACAGATGAGAGAAAGACAGAGTGGCGTGGCTGGGGGGAAGGCAGTGGTGCAGAAGGAAACAGAGTGGCACAGATGCAGGGCGGCACAGATGGGAAAAGACAGATTGGTGTGGAACACAGACTAGCACAGTTGCAAGACCACACAGCAGTAGGGATTGGGAAAGATATAGCAGAATGGAGGCATATAGGGGAAGAAAGTCTACATGCTTAGACAGAGTATGATAGTTTTAGCAATTAGGGAGCTGAATGTGTATTTTGAATAAAATGGATGTATGGAGTGAGAAGGATGTTGGAACCCAGTGAGATTGTTGTTGTTATTATTATTATTATTATTATTATCCTTTATTTATATGGCACCACAAGTGTTCCGCAGCACCTTACAAAGTACATAAACATATAATTTGACATGCGACTTACAGTACAATACAATATAGGACAAGGACATGGATAATATACATTGCTACATAAGGGACCATAACACCTAGATATGCAACACAGCAAAGTAACCAAGTGTTAGGTGGGGGGGTGTAAGAAGTAGATGAAAGTAGAGCAAGGAGAAGCACAAGAGTGGAGAGGGCCCTGCTCATAAGAGCTTACATTATAAAGGAGAGGGGCAGACAAACAGATGTGACACAGATGGGGTAAACAGGGAGGAAAGAGCATGTTGCAGCAAGTTAAAATGGGAGCTGGAAGACTTTGATGAAGTAGTGGGTCTTGAGAGCCGGTTTGAAGGATTGTAAGGTGGAGAGTCTGATGGGGAGAGGAAGAAAGTTCCAAAGGTCGGGAGCAGCACGGGCAAAATTTTGGAGGCGGGAGTTGGAGGATGTAATCAGTTGGCAGGAGAGGCGGTTGTGTTGATCCAATGGGAAGATTGTGGGCACTGAATGGAATGTGGGAGCCATATAACTGCTCAGACCTCAGTTGCATAGACTGCATGTGTGTATTCCATTGAGCACACAATTCTGTGAATTAGCAGCTCCACCATTTTGTGAGTTACAGCAATCTCACTCTGTGAGAGTGCTGAATCTGCAGTTAACCACAGGTTGTGATGGCATACCACATATGTATAATTAAGGCGTCAGCCTTAATTATCGGAATTTCATTGCTTTTTTAAGTTTGATTGGTAGAAATTCTATAGGTTTTGTGAAATTTCAGGTCTAAGAAACCTTAATGGGACATGTAAAACTGTAAGGTTTTTTGTCTATGGAATTTCATTGCCTTTTTTATCATTTATTACCCATTAGGGACAGGAGCAGCAAACTGGGCCACCTGCAGGGGAGAAGGGCAACAAAATGGTACACTAGCGCTTGTGGTGAAGAGGACAGCACACAGGATGGGTTTTGGGAGTGCAGAGGGAGTGATGGCTGAGGGGGCAGTGGCAGCAGTGGGGCAGTAAACAAAGGCAGCAGCAAGGGACAAAGACTCATTGGCACTGATAGTCCCAGCCCTGAACTACTTCTTAAGACCCCTAAACACGGAACAATGTGCTCACGATGCGATATCATGAACGATTTCCCTTGAACACTCCCCGCCACTCTAGGACACGGTATGGTGCTTAAACAGTACATTTTGACTTGGGAACTATCGTGTTAGATCTAAAGATAGCTGACTGCATACACTGATCAGTGAGATCCGTGATTCAGGCATCTGTGTAAAAAAAATAATTCAGAGATGCACGCACAGATCAGTGCGATCCGTGTGGCTTGCATCTGAAAAAAAAATCAAGACAGATGCATGGACAGATCAGTGAGATCCGTCCAGGCATCTGTGTTTAAAAAAAAATAAAATCTGCGAGCCCTCCCATCCCAGGAACAACCAGCCCCGGGCTCTGGACTGCCGTGCCATGTCTTCGCACTGGCTTATGTAAGCGGGGCGATGACGTCGCTAGCCGTGATTGGCTTGAATTTAAAAATTTAAATTTCAATGGCTGAGGTGCCATTTTTGATATGGACACGCAAGTTCTCACCATTAAAGTCAATGGTGAGAACCGCTCATTGGCTGAGAGGCAGAAGGCTCGCCTCTCTCAGCCAATGAGCTCTCTGCACCGGGATTTCTGTATTGAAATCCCACAGTGGAGCTATCATTAAGGTAGTACTGTCCTTAGAGGAAAGTACTAAAGTTCGCTGGTCCGTGTATTTCGGGTTTTGGATGCCTACTTTGGAACAAAGATGACCTGATCTACGCATAGGAGGAGGTGAGTATGGATATTTTATCACAGGTACACCATTGGATAATCTACATGGAGAAGAGGACCGATGGGCTACAAGGATACATAAGTGAGTATGTGAGATAGTGTGTGTGTACATTTATGTTTTAATAAAATGTTGCTGTCTACGGTGTGTGTGTTCTGTGGTTTTTATAATATTGCTTTTGCTGTGGAACTACAGGTGTGTGTGTATATATGTATGTATGTGTGTGTGTGTATATATATATATATATATATATATATACACATAGATATCCACAATAGGGAAGAACAGCACACCCTATTGTGGATATCTATGTGTCAATGTTTTATGATCTAGCACCCAGCTTTACCTTGATTTTGTATTGAGTGTGCAATGCTCCTTTTTCTACTATATATATATATATATATATTCTATATCTATAATCTATATCTTCATACAAATTTTTTAATCAATCCACCCTTTGATGTATATTTACTACATATTCACTTGACGTATTTGTCCCACACCTTCATATATATCTACAATTTCCTCTTTTGTGATCCTAACTTCATTTATAGTTTTCTCTAATAACCTTTCAGTATTGTCCGTATAAATGTTATTATTACATAGACATTCCTAATACCAATAAATTATTAATAAAATTAGTATGCCCGTGGCGAACATTTTGCCAATTTGAACCCAGAACATACATACGGAAAATGCTTTGTTAAATAATGGCTTGATCATACGTTAATACAATGGAAGCGGGTAATAAAAGCTGTGTGTGAAACATAAATTCACATTTAATTTGTCAGTTTATTGAGTATGAATAAATTAAAAATGTATAATATCATTGACAAGTTGAGTTTTTGGAGTACATAATGAAAATCGAATAAAATTATTATTTTACAGTGTATTGAAATGTATAATATTATTGCAACAGTTTTTTAAGAATATAATTTTTGGTGAATGTTCTAGTATCATTTATTTATTTGATTTGATTTAGTACCAGTTATTTATATAGCGCACACATATTCCACAGCGCTTTACAGATATTTGTCCATTCACATCAGTCCCTGCCCCAGTGGAGCTTACAATCTAAATTCCCTATCACATGCTCACACACATACACACTAGGGTTAATGTTGTTATGACCTAATTAACCTACCAGTATATTATTGGAGTGTGTGAGGAAACCAGAGCACCCAGAGGAAACCCACGAAAGCACAGGGACAATATACAAACTCCACACAGTCATTGCTGTAGTGGGAATCGAACCCACGACCTCAGTGCTGCCGGAAGCTCTCATGGAAAACAGAGAAAAGAGGGGTTGCTTTTGAGGCGCCAACCCAGTGCTGATTGGCTGAGAGTTGCGAGCCTGGAATAGAAGTGTTGGAGAAAGTAGGTGAGGGAAGAGCACCCCCTATGGCAGCAGCATTACGTGTTGTGCTGCCCGCCTGCTCTCCCTCATTATGTAATAGCTGCATCACGCAGCCAGGCAAATTTGGTATAACACTGTATAAAATTTGGTTACAAACATAAATCTACAAAAACCATCATAAATGCTTTTGTATAGCTAACCTTAAAATGTAAAGAAAACTACCAGAACACAGAGCCGGTACAGTGATCTGGGGGAAGTGGCATAAGGGGTGACCGCCGCCAGCTGCTGTTCTCACGCACTATTGGTGGTCTGTGCTCCCAAATGGATCTGGCGCCCTAGCCACGTCTGGACACTGTTTAGAACGTAATGCAGCTAAACAATGGTATGGGAGATACAGAGTATGAATGGGTGGAAGAGGAAGAGATTAAGAAAATGTTCAGTATCCTCCTTACAGAGTTTATACATCTTTCTTCAGGGGAAAGTCCACAATATCGACAGATACTCCTCTCACTTGACATTTTCTCCTCACAAACTTACATTTGTTTATCAATTACCTGCCTTCTAATTCTATAATTAGATCTATTCCCATCAACTGGGCATTTTCCCTTATTTGTGAGCAAAGTGAATGATAAAAGCAGCACTGCTACCCTATTACCTGCACTCTTGCTGTCAGTACAGGGGCGTCTTTAGAGATGAGGGGGCCCGTGACGCGGCTGTTCGCCACCATAGAATTAGTAGACTCTGGGCACTAGAGTGCGCCCAGAGTCTACTGTGCATGCGCAGATTGCCGGCTAAATGGATCGACTGCCATTTTCCCGGCAATTTTTTCACAGCACATGCGCAAAACGCTGGAAAAATGGCTGCGGCAGCCATTTTCCAGTGTTTTGAGCAACGCTGAGGGACCCAAAGCAGGAACTCGGAGAGGCAAGTTATAGATAATATTGGGTGCAAGGTGTGCAGTGCGGGCCCCCTATAGATACGCCCCTGTGTCAGTACCATTACCAGGTCTTACCACTGGAATGCTTTGAAAAAAAAATGTTCATATATAATGTCTTAGATGAGTGCAGCTCTACCTCATATTATAAGCTCAATACGATTAAGACTGATGCTTGGCCTGTTAATCTTGCAAGTTCTGTGGTTTCCTCTTTTCACTGTCAATTTTCTTATAACTGACAAACTACATCTATTCAATATCTTGGATAGTCATATCTCTCCAGACTGTTCCTCGATTTTTTTTATGTTAATTTTTCTCCTCTGAACGTTTGAGGGCTTATACTAATTCTTGGTTATCTTACGAGATTTCCTGGTTAGGTCGTCTAGCAGCATTTAAGATGACTTTAGTTGGAAGTATTCTCCCTGATAAAGTGTCTGGGTTATCTGCATCTCCATTCCCCTTTTGTTAGCTCTGTTACATATCTACCCTTCATTCCTATCAGAGATGTGATGTGCTGGGCCATATATGTATAGCGGCACATGCAGCTCTGGCCCAACACTGGAAACAACCACTTCTCCCCTCCCCCACACCTATTGTCAAGGTGTTTCATAAAGTTAATTTCCATACTTTAAAGGAGGCGGATGTGCTGACATTGACTCAAATTTGCGCTTTAAACGCACAATCAGTTTGTAATACAGAGACCTCTCTCTCAAACAGAGCCCACTACCAGTTACTGGTCATGAGAAATCACTACAGTGTCCAAGTCTGGGACAGCGCCAACCTTGACGCAAGTTTGCGCTTTAAACGCACAGTCAGTATGTACTGTAATACAGACATCCCACTTTCACTGTGTTTGACTCCCAACAAACTGGGCATGTGTACTGCTGTGATCTTCCATACGCCATGGCATAGCGCTACATGGCTTATGGCTTGGCTCCACTGGGAATGCGCCAGAAATCCCATTGCAACCCCTCCACTGGGCATGTGCCAGAGATCCCATTTGTAACCCCTCGGAGCTAACAGCCACCACAGCACCAAGTGCAGACATTGACACAAGTTTGCACCTTAAATGCAAAATCAGTTTGTAATACAGAGACTTCTCTCTCAAACAGAACCCACTACCAGTTACTGAAGTCATGAAATCACTATAGTGTAAAAGTCTGGGACAGCGCTGACAGTGGCACAAGTGTGCAAATTCAACCACACAGACAGTATGTACTGTAATACAGCCATCCCACCTTTGTTGTGTGAATCCTGATCCACTGGGCATGCGCAGTGCTATGATCTTCCATACACCATGGCATAGTGCTACATGGCATATGGCTTGGCTCTGTTCTTACCTTGACAAAGGGGCGCAGTGCCCCGAAACGTTGGTATCATGTGTTTGGGTACACATTAAATGTAACTTTTGCCAAAAGCTCCAAGTGCCGCTGATCTTCTGTTGCCGTTACGTTATTATACAGGAGGCACTGGAGTACATTTGTGAATAGCTCAGCCGAGTGCCGATCCGTTGGACAAGTATATATATATATATATATAATTTTCTCTCTCTCTATATATAATTTTTTTTTCACACAACAGAAAGACCATTGTTGTTGGCACTTGACAACAGTAATGTAAGTCTGTGTGTATCTAGCAAATTAAAGTTTGATGAATTTGATATTTTTTTTTCATCAAAACATTTAATCTTGCAGCTCAGCGTCAAGAGTTCCTCATTTTCTGCAAGTTTGTACACTACATATATGCTTAAACAGCATTAAATTGCAGTTAGAATGTGTTTTATTATAAAATGACACAGTAATATAAATGCAAACAAATTCCTTAAAATAAAAAGGAGAAAGAGCAAAATAAAACAACTCTCATCATTTCTTCTCTCTGCTACAGAATCATAAATCATTCAATAAACGTATGAAACCTGACAACAGACCAAATGTATTTATTTTGAGATGGATACAGCTTTGGCTCAATCTCTACACTGTGATTGGCTGTTGACCACAATCGGAGCCCCGTCTGCTCATGGCGTAATTCAGAGATTTGTAAGTCTATGGAGAATTGCCTCATTTTGGCCCTTCCCCTCTACATAAACCCACAAATTGCTGCATTAAGCCGCACACAGAAGAGCATGGCTTAATGGTGCGAAGCACCCAGCCCTGTTACCATCAGAAACCTGCTGCATCTCCACTCTGGGGGAAAATTAATACCTGCAACAATGGTGTGTGCATGTTATGTATATACAGTATGTATATGTATATTCTTCAGCCCTTTCAGTCCTATTCTGTGAGCCTGTGTGGCTGTGCTTTTATTGCACTTACAGGAGACTGGGCCAGCTGTAGTCGGGCAGAAATGTAATGAACTTGTAGGAAAGGTGGCAACCTATGAGAGTGCCACGCTGAAAGTCACATTGAGCTCTTCAGTATCACCCATTCTACTGCCAATGTGTGACTGAGGAGGTTGCAATATTATTTTTGCACGGTTATATTTGGGTACATGCTAAATAAACTCCCTCTCTCATGTATGATCAGATAAGTGCGAGCTGCACATCGTTTCTAAAGACGAAACTGCCGAGATCAATTAAATTACTAGTCCTATCGTGTATAGTCATAACATCCAGGGCTGGTGCAAGGTTTCTTGGCACCCTAGGCATTTCTTCAGCCTTGCGCCCCCCCACCCTCGGATAGCTACACAAGCCCTTATACAGTGCCCCCAGTAGTGGTCCCCTATGCAGTGCTCCTTATATAATGCCCCCAGTAGTGGTCCCCCTATGCAGTGCCCCTTATACAATGCCCCCAGTAGTAGTCCCCCTATGCAGTGCCCCTTATATAATGCCCCCAGTAGTGGTCCCCCTATGCAGTGCCCCTTATATAATGCCCCCAGTAGTGGTCCCCCTATGCAGTGCCCCTTATATAATGCCCCCAGTAGTAGTCCACCTATGCAGAGCCCCATATATAATGCCCCCAGTAGTAGTCCCACTATGCAGTGCCCCTTATATAATGCCCCCAGTAGTAGTCCCCTATGCAGTGCCCCTTATACAGTGCCCCCAGTAGTGGTCCCCTATGCAGTGCCCCTTATATAATGCCCCAAGTAGTGGTCCCCCTATGCAGTGCCCCTTATATAATGCCCCCAGTAGTAGTCCCCCTATGCAGTGCCCCTTATATAATGCCCCCAGTAGTAGTCCCCTATGCAGTGCCCCTTATATAATGCCCCCAGTAGTAGTCCCACCTAAGCATTGCCCCAGGTAGTGGTCCCCCTATGCAGTGCCCCTTATATAATACCCCCAGTAGTAGTCCCCCCATGCAGTGCCCCTTCTATAGTGCCCCCAGTACTAGTCCCCCCCCTGTTCAGTGCCCCTTATATAGTGCCCCCAGTACTAGTCCCCCTCTGTGCAGTGCCCCCAGTAGTAGTTGTGCCCCCAGTAGTAGCCTCCCCCCAGCAATGCCCCCAGTAGTAATAGTGCCCCCAATAGTAGCCTCCCCCCAGTAGTAGCCCCCTCAGCAGTGCCCCCAGTAGTAGTTGTGCCCTCAGTAGTAGCCTCCCCCCCAGCAATGCCCCCAGTAGTAATAGTGCCCCCAATAGTAGCCTCCCCCCAGCAGTGCCCCCAGTAAGTAGCCTCCTCCCTGCAGTAGTCATACCCACAGTAGTAGCCTCCCCCCAGCAATGCCCCCATAGTAATCGTGTCCGCAGTAGTTGCCTCCCCCCAGCAGTGCCCCCAGTAGTTATCCCCTCTCCAGCAGTGCCCCCAGTCGTAGCCTCCTCCCTGCAGTAGTCATGCCCACAGTAGTAGCCTCCCCCCAGCAATGCCCCCATAGTAATCGTGCCTGCAGTAGTAGCCTCCCCCAGCAGTGCCCCCAGTAGTTATCCCCTCTCCAGCAGTGCCCCCAGTAGTGTTCCCCCCCCAGCAGGGCCCCCAGTAGTAGCCTCCTCCCTGCAGTAGTCATGCCCACAGTAGTAGTAGTGCAGTGTCCCCAGTAGTAGCCTCCCCCCCAGCAATGCCCCCAGTAATAATAGTACCCCCAATAGTAGCCTCATCCCCCGCAGTGCCCCCAGTAGTAGCCTCCTCCCTGCAGTAGTTGAGCACCACAGTAGTAGCCTCCCCCCAGCAATGCCCCCATAGTAATCATGCCCCCAGTAGTAGCCTCCCCCCAGCAGTGCCCCCAGTAGTGATCCCCCCTCCAGCAGTGCCCCAATAGTGATCTCCCCCCCCAGCAGTGCCCCCAGTAGTGATCCCCCCTCCAGCAGTGCCCCCAGTAGTGATCCCCCCCCAGAAGTGCCCCCAGTAGTAGCCTCACCCCAGCAGTGCCCCCAGTAGCGATCTCCCCCCCCCCCAGCAGTGCCCCCAGTAGTAGCCTCCCCCCAGTAGTGCCCTTGTAGTAGCCTCCTCCCTGAAGTAGTCGTGCCCACAGCAGTAGTTGTTGTGCGGTGTCCCCAGCAGTAGCCTCCCCCGAGCAGTGCCCCCAGTAGTGATCCCCCCCCCAGGAGTAATCCCAGCCAATCACACACGTAAAAAAAACTCCACTTACCTTAATCCCCACTACGGCGTCCGCTCCTCTGTCCCCCAGGCGGGCCCAGTCTGCATGCTGGGAGGGATGTCATGACATCATGCCATCTCTCCCATCACCCACTGCGGGAGTGCTGCCGGAGCTCCAGCCCGGCTCCGGCAGTGGGCGCAGCAGCCGATGAGAGTCTGTCTGACTCTCATCGTCTGCTAAAACAAACACACAGCTGCCAGCGTCGGCCACTGTGCGTTTGTTCCTAGTAGGTAGTGCGGACTGCACTTATGTGCGGCCCACACTACCGCCCTGCAGGGCCTGCGCTCTTAGACAAATGCCTAAGTTTGCCTAGTGGTAGCCCTAATAACACCCCTAATATTTGCTTACACCTTCCTCTCTTGTGAGCAAAGATGAGAAAGAGTAGGCCATCCTCACTGATCTACCCAGTTCCCCAGAAATGTAAGCAGAAACCCGGCATTGCGTTTTCTCCTCCGCTGAACAATGCCGCCAATTGTGGCATCGTACAGCCGGGGGCCCCAATTACCTATTTCACTGTGCCACGTATCGTACATTTTCCATGTAAGCCTCCCCTTCAACATATACAGGGGGTTTGGGTAAAACATTGGTAAGTATGGTTCAGAGCAAAATAGCAATGTAACGTAGCATGGGTGTGGTATGAAATGTTGACATTCAGAGTGTCCACATATGACATATCGACATGGTCGTAATGACGACGTTGTGCATGTCCGTTGTTGGCATGTTGACATTGTGACAGTTGACATTCACAATGTTGATATGACCATGTCGACATTCTGGTGAGAATATTGTGAATGTGGACATAATGACTACATAGCCATATCCTATATCAGTGTGTCACATTGCCATCTGTGTTCTTAGCACAGTACATACTGGGGCCTCAGGGGGTCATTCAGACCCGCTCGCGAGCGCAGGACGCTCGCAAGTGGGTCGATGTTGCCCCACTGCGTATGCGCACGATGGAGGGTGCTCCGTTGTGCTCATGCACGAGACCCGGATAACGACTGGCTCTCCGTCGCACCGGGTCTCGCACCAAAGGGGGCATGCTGTCGATGTTAATTGACAGCACGCCCCCTTTGGTGGGCGTGCCGGGGGCGTGGCTGCCAGACAGAGGCGTTCCCATGGGAACGCCTACCATCTGAGGCCGGCCCCACTGACATCACTAGTGATGTCAGTGGGAGTGATTTTGGCTCTGATAGAGCCAAAATCACTCCAGGGCTTGCGGCAGCGAGACCCTACCGCAGGGTCTCCGTCGCAAGCCCAATGGTCGCGATGGTCTTGACCATCGCGACCATCATCATGGACGCTCGCATAAGCTGTGGGTGGTCACCCACAGCTGTGCGAGCGTCCAGGAGGACGCTCCATTTTCATGGAGGAGGGCCCTGATTCAGGCGAGCGCTCTGGTCAGAGCGTTCGGGTCTCTGAATCAGGCCCTCAGTTACAGTTAGTAACAATGCAAAATAACATATTTCAAATGGAGACAAATTCAGAGGAGGTCTAGGAGTGGTCCTTATGCTATGTAGGACCAAGTGTAACGCTTCTGGCCATCCTAGTCCAGTCCCTGCCATGATTTTACTTAGCTTATTTTTAATAGTCCCGTTCATCCTTTCTACCTTGGCACTGGCTTGCGGTCGGTAGGGGGTGTGAAGTCGGCTATTAATACCCATCAGCTTACATATATTTTGAAAAACATCACCTGTGAAATGGGTACCCCTATCACTCTCGATGATTCTAGGGATACCGTACCTGCATACAAATTCCTGAACTATTTTCTCGGCAGTAAACGCAGCAGTATTGGTGGCCGCTGGGTAGGCCTCAACCCAGTTAGAAAATACGTCTGTGCACACTAATACATACTTAAGGTTCCTGCAGGGTGGTAATTAGATGAAATCAATTTGTATCACCTGGAAAGGTCCATCAGTCGGTGGAATGTGGGACGGTTCGGTAGGGATCGCTTTCCCTATGTTCTTTCTCAAGCAGGTCAGACAGGACATTGCTATCTTCTCTGCTTGTGAAGAAAAACCTGGTGCGCACCATTATGCCCTCACCAACTTGCACATACCCTGTTTTCCCAAGTGAGTCAGTCCGTGCGCTGCCTCTGCCAGGCTTGGGTAATACACCTTAGGTGCCACCGGCTTACCTTGTCCGTCCCTCAAGAGTCCAGAGGGCTCTTGCCCACATCCCTTAGACTTCCAGGTTGCTTTCTCTTGGGTAGAACACAAATTTTGCATCTCAATTAATTTCTGCATGTCAACTGTTTGGAAAACCATTACTTGTTCTATGGGTACATTTGTTTTTAAACCTGCTGCCCACTTGGCAGCTTCATCCGCCCTGTTGTTACCCAATGATACCGGATCTTCCTCACATGTGTGGGCTTTACACTTTATTACTGCTACCATTTTGGGCAACTGAATTGCTTTTAATAATCCTTTTATGTGTCTGGAATGTGCAACTGGTGTGCCTGCTGCTGTCATAAAATTTCTCAGACGCCATAGAGCTCCGAATTCGTGAACCACCCCGAACGCTTACCTAGAGTCAGTGTAAATGTTGGCAGATTTGCCTGCTGCCAATTCACACGCTCTTCTCAGTGCTACTAACTCCGCCACTTGGGCTGAGTGAGGAGGACCAAGAGGTTCAGCTTCTATGATGTCTGTGTCATCTACAACAGCATAACCTGTACATAACTCACCTGTGTCCGTTTGTCTATGGCAACTCCCATCCGTGTAAAATGTCACATCTGCATTCTCTAAAGGTATGTCAGGTCTAGTGGTAAAGGTCTGGTTAAGATAATCCATACAATCATGCATATCAATACCTTTGCAAAACTCACTTTCTACCAGAGACTCATCCTCCACCCTTTGTGCATTCTTATGCACATACGGTAAGTACGTTGCTGGATTTAACGTATTACACCGCTTTATAGTGATGTTTGAGGGTGCTATTAGAGCTAGTTCCCATTTGGTGAATCTAGCTGAGGATACGTGTCTGGTTTGGGCAGAGTTCAACAGGGCAGACACAGCATGTGGGCTATAGACAATCATATCATGGCCCAATACCACATCCTCACTTTTGCTGACCAATAGAGCTGTTGCTGCTACACTTCTCAAACAGGTTGGGAGTGATCTCGCCACAGTGTCCAATTGTGCACTGTAATATGCTACGGGCCTACTGGCATCCCCATGTTTTGTGTAAGGACACCTGCAGCACAACCATCAGCTTCCGTTCAAAAGGTTTTTCATAATCTGGTATTCCCAATGCAGGAGTTTTTGTCAGACTATCCTTAAGATTAAGGAAAGCCTGCTCTGATTCCTCAGTGTGTATGACACGATCGGGCTTTGAGGAAGAGACTAATTCCTGTAAAGGTAAGGCCAAAATAGAAAAACCTGGGATCCACATTCTACAATATCCACACATTCCCAAGAAGGTACGGATTTGCTGTTGATTACGTGGCGGTGTCATGTTTTGTATAGCTTGGATTCTATCTGTAGTGAGATGTTGCAGCCCCTGGGTTAGGCAGTGTCCCAAGTATTTAACTCTGGATTGGCACGGCTGTAGTTGTGTCCTGTGTCCTGTTTGCGAGAGATGAAGCAACAAAAGTTTAGTATCATTCAAACATGACACAAACGAGTCAGAACATAGCAATAAATCGTCTACATATTGAATTAGAACAGATCCATTGGCGGGTTGAAAAGACTGTAAACAATCATGTAATGCCTGGGAAAAGATACTGGGGCTGTCTATGAAACCCTGGGGTAATCGTGTCCATGTGTACTGTACACCCCTGTATGTGAAAGCAAATAGGTACTGACAGTCAGGATGAAGAGGTACAGAGAAGAAAGCAGAACAAAGATCAATGACAGTGAACTGGGTTGCATTTGGTGGAATTTGCATAATGATGACAGCTGGATTCGGCACTACGGGAAATTGGCTCTCTACCACCTTATTAACCCCTCTAAGGTCTTGTACCAGCCTATAACCCCTCCCGCCAGCCTTCTTCACTGGAAAAATGGGACTGTTGGCTACAATTGCTGTACTGACTAAAATTCCCTGCTGCAATAACCGCTCAATTATGGGATACACCCCTAACTCTACCTCCTGTTTTAGTGGGTATTGGGGAATTTTTGGGACTTGCCTTCCATTTTTTAAATTTACCATTACAGGGCTTACGTTTGCCATTAATCCAGTGTCCTGTCCATCTTTAGTCCAAAGGGAATCTGGAATTAGGGACAACATTTCATCTACCTGTGATGGAGTTTTATTTAAAACTGTAGAGTGATATATTATCCTTTGAGGAGTGTCTAACATATCCCGCACCTCGTATTCCATTCTCTCTGGGATATCTAAAAATACACCATCGGGTGCAATATATAACACATCCCATCTTACATAACAAGTCTTTGCCCAGTAGGTTAGTAGGAGCCGCAGCAGCCAGGAGTAAAGAATGCCTGGTATGCAACGGCCCAATAGTAACCTGTGTGGACTTTGTTAAAGGATAATGTTCCACTTTACCTGTTACACCCATTGTTGGTACTGTCTCGTTGGTCACCTGCAAATTAACGGGAGATTTTATCACCGACCTGGTCGCCCCTGTGTCTACAAGAAAAGGATATTCAGTACCAGCTACATCAACCATCATGACCGGTTCTTCCCTAGTACTTCCCGTTAACCTGACCATCTGTAGACTACAGGTATGACCTGACCCCTAGCGTTGGCTACCATTCTCCAATAAAGCATTTACGGCTACAATTGGAGCTGGTGCCTGCTGAACATTTGCTGGCCTCTGTGCATATCCCTTATGGGGATATCTAGGTCTTCCCTGATGTGGGATCCCTACTCCTTTTACTGTACAGTTTCTACTTAAGTGTCCTGTTTGTTTACAGTTAAAACAGGTTCGTGTTTCGGGTGAACACATGTGGTGTTGTGAGGTTTGCGCAGAGGGTAAAAGTGGTGGATATGGGTAAGGATAGGGAGGGTAAGGGTATTGTGGGGGATAAGAAGTTGGTGGATAGCCTGGGACCTGTGGTTGCATCGGGTTAGTGGGATAGAGTTGTGTTTGTTGTTGAGTGGGGTTAGTGAGAGCACATACTTGTTCAGAAGTGAGTGTGTGTGCAAGTGTGTCTGTTGGCTGTGATGTTCACGTCATTCCCTCCAGAGCTTGTATACTGACAGCCATTAGTTTCTCGCTCTGGGCTTCTCTCTTTTTGGAGATGTTCTTATCATGTTCAATGGCGGTTTCTATGAGGGTATCTATTGTAAGTCCCCGCCAGCCAGGCTGTGAGGTCTGAACCCGAGTTTTTAAACTCTCTTTCAGACCGTCCACAAGTACCATAATTATCATCCCCCTGTGGTGAGTGCTATCTTTAATATTCTCTATCCCAGTGTACTGGGTGATAGCCTGCAGAGCCCGGTCGCAGTAATCTTCTGCAGTCTCACTCTCTTTCTGCTTAATGCTGAAAATTTTGTTCCAGTTAACTACTACTGGAAAATATATACCCAATTGAGTTACAATGCGGGAAATGTTACCTTGGTTTACTTGGTCTGTTAAGGGAACGTCATCATCCAATACACAATCCGTGATAAATTTTGTCACGACGGTATTGCGTGGCAGACAGGCCCTTAACACCACACGCCAACCTTTATTAGTGGGTTCATGTGAACTACCCAAATTCCTCAAAAATTTTGACATTTGGCTAATTCCTTTTTGGAATCGGGGAAATCATTTATGATGGAATTTAGTTCTGCTCTTGTCCAAGGACAATGCATTACTACTTCCCTCGTGGGCACTATACCGTTTGCGTCTGCATTTACATTTGGAACAGGTATTGTCCGAATGGGATGCAGACCGGTAGCGCTGCTACCTTTGACCTGGTTACCTGGCTGGGGGTTTAGTCTGCTGCTGCTGCGTATGGTATGAACAACTTCCTCTACGGGTGCAGAGGGCATTAACACTTCCCTTGCTGTTACCGATGGAGATGGCGGCACCACTCGTGATTGTGGTGATGCAGCATCTATCATCTGCACAGCATGGGAAATGGCAGACATTACAATAGGCTCATCATCCGCATCATGAACATTTTCTTTATAATTGCTTAAGAGAGGGTACAAGTTGCTTGTTACATTTTTATGCGTATTTTTGGTTACTGTACTTGCTCCTCCATCCACATAAGGTGGGGGAGGTGAGCGTGAACGGCTGGCAATACTCTCCACGACGCTACCTTGTCGCACGTGCGCACCAGTTTGCGGCTCGCCCGTATTGCAATTTAGCGTCGCGGATGTATTTTCTGACAATGTGCTCGCAACGCTAGTTTGCGTCGTTTGCACATTGTTAAGCCACGCATCCCCTTCATGCTGCCACAGTTTTAAACATTCAAAATATTTAACCTTTTTCTCTCGGGAGCGCATCAAACTGATGTGATCCCGGACATTGTCTAACACATTTTTATCAAAACTACCATTTCTGGGAAACTGTCTAACACTCTTCCTCGTCATATTAAACCATAAATCACAATACCTTATTGCATAAGTACCGTACTTGGTATGCATGATATGACGGGCCGATCCGATCGGCGCCTCCATTAGCAGCACATCATTGCCTAACATCTCTACTGTTTGCGTGGCTCCCATTCTGAGACAACTCCTACGCTTTTCAATAAAGATTTAAGCCGGTGAAAGACAATCAAGACACTTTCACTTACCTGTGGACGATTTAAGTCGGCGGCGCCCACACACCTGGATAAGATTTAGTAAGGCAACTTCCACACCTGGATAAGATTTGAAAAAGGCAACTTCCACACCCGGATAAGATTTAGTAAGGCAACTTCCACACCTATGAGACTTTGTATGTCGGCTACTCTCACGCACCTCTCTACAACAAAGACAACATGTACACCTGCTACTGTGTATAGAACGGTAAAGCTGCTTACCGAGCGGCTAGGCTAACCCTTGCACCTAGCCCTTAAGGATCATACGATACCCTTAACTTTGTTCAACAAGTATTCACTGTTACACACTTTTTTTCCTGCGCAGAAAAATACACGTTAACCAAGATATTGGAAATTGAACAAAGCCATTGAGGTTTTCATTTTTTTTCTAACACGTGGCAGCACAACCGGAAGTACGTGTACGCAATTGTGCGACTAGTCACATACACAGTGATGCGACCAGGCCCACGTGTTATTACCTTAACGCTATTACAACTTTTCTCTCCTTGTCCCTGGATTCTGTTCAGTGCTTCCTCTACACAATAACCGGCAGTACGCTCTCAACAACACTGTGGTAATGAAAGACTAATGCGTCTCTCAAAAGGCGCCTCCACCCTTTTGCTGAGAGAGAACTAACCGAGTTTTACCGTGTATCAGATAACGTGATAAACCTATGAGCCCCCAACTGTTGAATCGTAAATAAACCTTTAGTACATTCCTGCCTATAAACCTCTGATTCACGTGCCTAGAACCTCTAAGACAAAACCTGCCTATACCTTCTAAAACCACAAGATGTCGCTAATTAGCGCTGTGTTTAATTATACCATTAATAAAACTCTAAGACAGTTGAATAGCCGACCAACGCACTAAAGATTATTATTCAGGTAAAAGTACAGATGTTACCACGCTATGATCTAACAATGAGCGCAAAATAAATTGTACAAACATTAGGTCATAAGGTTCAGTCAATACATACGCGTGCGCTCTGGGACCAGATACCGGCATCAATAATGATACCTCCGTCGAACAGTATAACAGGAACACCGCAGACTGGCATCTTGTTTCAGAGCACTCACATATATACCCGTACTGGGATAAGCAATACAATAGAATACGTTGGCAGGTTCTCATTGGTTCCTCTTCTTGCTTCTTCCGTTACGGTTCAATTCATAAGTCAGTGCAAAGACACAACCCAGCCTCTAACAGCCTGACTGTGTTCACCTTCCCGCTGCATAATAAATCTAATCTAACTATGGCATACAACATTTCAAGAAGTTATTCTCACTAACATTCATATTTCATAGCCACATGTTCTGATCTTCTCACCGATGCCACCGGAATGCTGTGGGAACAGAGTAGATCAGTACGGCACCAAACACGGTCCAATTGTCATTTACTAAGCCATAGTTACAGAAAACATTCATTTCTTTATATGCTGACATTGCGATTAAACCAAGTAATCATTCCTTTTGCGCTGTGGGACCATTGCTTTTAAATGTGTATGCGGGGAGAAATGACACTAAATTGCGTTGTGCATTTGAGGGTCTGTGGGGCACTTAGCGACCAGCACTAAGTTGGAAAGGCTTCTGTGTATGTGTGTGAGCATGCCAGTATGGGTTTGGGAAAGGTCACTAAAAAGCTGGCTGTGCGTCTAAATCGCTATTTTGCGTTGTCCTATGTTTAACATGAAGTGCAGGGAAAACACCACTAATTTGCTACTTTTTGCTACATCGCGTATGTGTTAATGTGAATGCAGGGAAAACACCACTACTTTGCTACTGCTCAAATATAAGTCTGTGGTGATTTCAATGTGTTGCAAAGTTATTTTATGTCTGCTAAACACCATCGGTAGGTGTTAGGGGAAGATTGTTAAAAAGCTGTTCGTGCTACTTTTTAGCAACTTTGCCATCACTACTCTGTTCTCCTCCTGAGCTGCGCGGCTGCTGGCTCCCTCAGCAGCAGCTTCGCCAGCAGTAAGTAGACCCTTCTCCCCTGGTCACCAAAGTCTCTCAGTGAAGCAGCAGGTAGGGAAGGAATAGAGGGGAGGGACTAGTGCAGGGCTGGGGGTTGATGCTGAGATTTAGGACTGAATGGTTACAGGGTGCTGAGGTGGAATGGTACATGCACCTTCCACCTCAGCACCCTGTAAGTACCTGGACCCTGTAATTGCCCCTGGACCTCCCACCCCTGTACAGTGTAACTGTCCCCCTTGCAACTGAATCCCCCACACCTTGCAACTGCCCCCCCCAACCGGCACCATGCAACTGTCCCCACTACACACTGTAAATGCACCTCTGCACCATATTATTGCCCTTATGCAAGTGACACCCCTGCACCCTGTAAGTGTACCCCCTACCCCCTGTACCTTACAACCCTGCACCCTGTGACTGCCACCACTGCACCATGCCCTGAACCGTGTAACTGTCACCAATGCAAGTGACACCCCCAGGCAACTGTACCCCCGCATGCTATAAGTGTACCCATCTGCAATTGTACCCCCACATCCTGTAACTGACCCCCTGCACCCTGTAACTGTGTAACTGCCCCCAATGCAAGTGTGAATCGTCTGCACCCTGCAACATTTTCCTCTGCTCCCTGTAACTGCAATGGGAATTAATGTATGGCATAATGTGTAAGGGGCATTACTGTGTGGCATAATTGGTAAGGAGTACTATTATGTGGTGTAATGTGTAAGGCGCATTGCTATGTGGCATAATGTGTAAGGGGCATTTCTGTGTGGAATATTGTGTAAGGGGCATTACTGTGTGGACTAATGTGTGTTAAAGGTACTACTGTGTGGCGTAACATGAATAAGGGCACTGTGTTGCATAATTTGAATTGGGGGTACTATTGTGTGGTCACACCACTTTCCTGTAAAACCATGCCTTTTTTTGGACGCACCCCACTGTCCCTATTTAAAGTAGGGGGGGCATCAATGTGCTTTCTGGCACAGGACACCAAAATGTCTAGTTACGTCTTTGACCACAACCATAACAATTATAATTCCATCAGCACATTTCACATTTGCCCATCTGCAGTGTAACATTATTTTGCCAAAGCGCAAATTTGCTCCTTTTTGCTTTGGACCAAAGTCTGAATAAGGCCCGGCATTTGTTTCCCTTCCCACCGTGTAGAAGGACATGTGCATTTTAGAATGAGGCAGCAAAAGGTTGCAGTAATGCAGTGGTTCTCAAACTCTGTCCTCAGGACCCCACCCAGTTCACGTTTTCCAGGTCACCCAGCAGGTGCACAGGTGTGTTCATTACTCACCGACACATTTTAAAAGACCCATAGGTGGAGATAATTATTTAACTTGTGATTCTGTGAGGAGATCTGCAAAACATACACTGTTTGGGGTCCTGAGGACCGAGTTTGAGAACCTATGCAGTAATCAATGATAGGAGAATGAGGTTCTATGTGAGGGGATAGAAGTACATTATTTCCTGCATTCATCTAATGATATGCACTTCCATCTGCTAGTGCACATTGTTTCCATTAATTGGTAACTAATAGAATTTAATTACTTTGCTATGGTAGACGGAGCAACACAACATTACATATGCTGAATAGCACCATATGGCTGGAGTAGGGGGAGCTACAGAAGCCTGTATTTGCAAATTGCCTTGATTGCAATCCTAATGAATGTGTAAAAAACCATAAACAAAGACATGGTCATTTATGATTTGTGTTTTACGCTACAGTATGTATATCTATAATGTGTCATGTTACACATTTATGCAGACTTTTTCTAAAGTACTATTATCAATTAAGCTACTGTCATACTCTATTAAAGTTTTAATGGATATTCTGTGTAGTTGGAACAACTGTTCTGTTTTCTGTATCACTATGGATTTAATATATTTGAATGATAATTATGTGTGTCTATACTGTACACTTATTGTGGAAGGATTACAGAAGAAGAGTGTTTTAGTCACCTATTGCAATTTGGTTTTGCATAAAAACAAATGCAGCACAGGTGCTCAGATCCTACATTGTACTTTAGCATTACCTGCAGCACTCAACTCCTGACATAGTGGGGGAGCTGGCACTGCACACACAGTGGTCCCCGGGGCAGTCCACATCTTCGGGACCTCTGGAGTGACTAAAACGGGTGTTTGGTCTGCAAGGCCACGCCCCCTACTCACGAGGCCACACCCCCTGCTCACAAGGCCATACCCCCATTTTGCTGTGCACTACAACCCTCTTCGCACCGGGTGTCACCATGGGGAGGGGAGCCATTGTTTTCAGGTTTAATGCGTTAAATATTAGATTCCTTATCCTGCCTCCTGGTAGTAAACATGCTTGGGTTGCTAGTCAGGAGGGGTAAAGAAGACACACTTTAAGCAGGTACAAGACGAATAAGTCCCTAGTTGTAGTATTAGGCTGCCACTAGACTCTGGACAGTGCTGCTGATTTCAGGACTGTACTGAGGAATCCCGGACGAATGGCAACCATAAAGCATTTTTTTTCCCAATGTTTCATAAGGTATTTATTCAACTGAAAACATTGACAGAAATTGGAGGATTCCAAGCACAGGAGATCCAACAGTAGGTGACATGGAAGCTGCTATTATGTCAAGTTACATTCAAGCTATTAATGCTGGCAATAGGTGGGGTCTTTCACAGTCTATCTGCTGATTACCTAAACCATTAATTTTGTTTTTCATTGCATCAGCAAGCTAAGTAAATTAGAACACAAATTACTTAAGGAAGTATTTAACCTCAATTTTATATGTGATCAAATAACCTAATAAACTAAAAACAGTTTATACAATGCTAATACTCTGCTTAAGAAATAATTAGGCACTGGGCTACATAATATATGGACAGATAGAAACCTGAGAGGGTGGTCCTTTTGCATCCTGCCGCTTCCAAGTGAAGGTGGCTGTCAGGTTGCAGCCTAGGATCGGCCATTACTCACCTCAGCGCCGGCTTCCCCTGACCTCTCGAGCGGTGCGACGGCAAGTGACGCACTGAGGATTATAACTGGGGTCTGCTAGGACATTCATGTTCTCATTCCGTGATTTGGTTCCTGCGGTTACTGTCATGGACGCAGCCATAACAGTCTACATCACCTTATTAGCCATTTACCCAACGGTAGCATTGGTTGCTGTCAGTTGACACTATCCTCCAATGTATTGCTAGTTCAGGGTATTTAGCTGGGCTCCAGACAACAGGAAGTGGCCTGTACAACGTTGTTACTTCCAGTGTATACTAGCTGTTGCATCATTCCAGGTTCCAAGCTCCTTTCTTCCAGCGACACTCTCCTAGTGTATACCCACGGTGTGGGTGTGTACTCAGTACATTAGCTGAGTACTATCTACTAGTGTCATCCTCCTGTGCCAGTTCTGCTTCTGGATCAACAGGGTGTGTACCCAGTACAACACCTAAAGGCAAAACTTCCAGTATCATTCTCCTGTGATAGTGTTATTCCATTTACCACTTGCGCAGGATACCTGACCAAAGGGCCACGACCTGCTTGCTGGGTGCAGCTTACACCCAAATCCCGCTTGGAGGGGTCACTGGTGAAAACTTCCCAGTAAGTTAGACTCCGCGCCTTTGGTCAGGTCTAGCCAACATCCGGTACTTGTGGATGAGGAAGCCATATATCCAGGCTACTCGCCTCCGATTCCTTTCTCAACCTGGGTCCACGTCTTTCAATCCCTCTACAGAGGACCACCATAGCCCGAACGTGACAGGGGCAGAATGGGCAAATAATGCTGGGAATCACATGTCCATGGGGAAGGGGTGAGGCCAATATGAGGTGATTCTATGATAACCGCATCATTTGGCCTCGCACCTTCTTCTTAGATGTCATCTTGTTGTGATGGGAGGGGCCTAATGATGCAAATAGTCAGTCTCCTCACCCATTGGCTGCCACCTGTATCTCCTCTCTGGTCATCTCCTGAAGAGGAGATTATAAAAGTCTGTGAATAAGCAGAGTTAAGAGTTAACGCACCTACATAAGTGCAGCATTGTCTAAAACACTGATGGAGATGGTCAACACTCACCCCTCCAAGCCTTCCCTTGCAGTCCCGAACGCTTTCTTACTGTATTGTCATATTTATTTGTTATACCTTGTTTAAAAGGCCTGCTGATTTGTTATTATTTTATGTGATTACATGTGGGTGTCTATTTAATTGATTCAATATATAATTTTAAATTGCTACTACAATTAGGAGTAATGTGTGTCCCTTTAGAAGGTCAGAGTGCTGCTAAATGCAGACCACAAAGTTTATCAAATTGCCTATAACTGATCTAAAACAAGCCAGCTCCGTGTGTGTAAGTTTGGTACTTCCAGTGCCTTCAATGGCAGAGCAGGGCCGCAGAGAGCCAGCCCGACCCCCATTACTATCGGGAGCATGGCCTTATCGCGGGAGGCATGGCCACACCCCCTTAAAAAAATATCTCTTTGCTGAGCACTGGAGAGGGAAGGGGGGGGGCTCTGTGAGCACCTCAGAACAGCGCAAATCCAGACGAGGAGCATGATCATTTTGTTCCATCCCCCCACACAAAGAGGGCAGGCTGCTCCCACTGCAGCCCAGCACGCAGTAGTGGGTGCTGGGCTGCTGACAGGTAAGAGGGAAGGGGGGTGGCATCAAACCTGGGACCCTGATAGGCCCCTTCAAGAAGCCTGTGCCCTTGTAGTACATTTTCTTAAACAAAGAGCAAGATAAACAACTTAAGAAATATGTACACTGTATAAACAAAATGTTACTTACTGTTTTGCACCATTAGTGTAGCAGAACAATCATATTTATATAATAGGACACTTATTTAATCAAACAAGTTGACGTAAATGGTGTATAATTACTAAAATAATAAGCATTGAAAAAATAATGAGCAAAATATTTTATTAGTGACAGAAAATGTGTATAACAATTTTTAGCCGAACTGTTCCACAAGAATTTGACATAAAACAGGAAGAGACTGACACTTATCTGGAGAATCTTAAATAGGAGACATCTAACATCCAAAGCCTCTCTTTTATCATTGGCAAATTGGCATAAAAATTGGGCAGTAAATTTTCAAAATCCCTCGTGGATGCAGATAAAATGTCATTTGTATATTGAGCAAAGAACAGATGCCCGTTTCCCAGCACCATTCCCTTCCTGGTGCTGTCAGTCGAGACATGTATAGAGATAAAGAATTGTCAAGATGGCATGACATATCCCGGAACAATTACTTCCCAAACGTATACATATTTCTTGTCATTGAATGGCTGTAACAGCTATTTTACATACCCCATTAATGTAGTTAGACTGCTTTCAAGAGGACTCTCAGGTCTATTTGTTGTTTTTCAAGGATAAGATTGGAAGGCAGCCATGGAGTCAACTGTAGGTGATATAACATTTCATTCTATTATGTATAGTTTGCATATAGTTTGCAATTGTTTTTTATTGTATGGAATTTTTATTTATTTTTTTGACACATAGGGCCGTATTCAATTAGCCGCGATAAGTCAGTTTCTGTGGAAAAGTATCGCGAGTATGCGGAAACCTATTCCTGTATTCAATTCCAAAGACTTTTCGCCGGTGCGGAAACTCAATGCAATGGGACCTGCGAAAAATTTTCGCCTATAAATAGGTGTAAAAAAAAAGAGCAGAATTGGGGTTTTGGGGTGCAAAGCTGCAGGAACCCCCTTGCACCCTTGGAACAGTCCCCCAAAGGTAAACTGTGTTAAAAAGTTTTAAAAAGTCTTTAATTCACCCCAAAAAGTACTTTCGTTTTTGGGGCAAAAAAGTTCAAAGTTGGGGGACAAACTTTAAAACTAGCTAAATAGACTCCAGGAGGGTCCCCAAGTATGCCACAGGTGTTTTTATGTTTGCAGGTGCTTGCGGCAGGTGGATTTTTAAAACAACACTTTAGCAACTTAAAAATATGCTAGCACCCACTTTCAGGTACCCCAAATTTTCTGGAACTGCTTATTTTCCTAAAAAAAAAAAAATCTGCTAAATGCTTTTCTTCACCACTTATGCAAAGACGATAAATAGCTGCTATTGAGAGCATTTCAGTACCCCAAATACCTTCAGCAGGGCTATTCGGGGGAAACTAGAGTGACCCCTAATGTCAGTACATTAGGGGGGGTGCCAAGCTGATTTACCCAAATCTGACAGTACTTTTCGCATGTTAGTTTCGCCGGGTCCCATTTTCACCAATTACTAATTGAATACGGGGATAAGCAGGGACGAGCGCAATACTTTTTTGCTTTGAAAATCAGCGATGTCGGCGAAAAGTACGGGACTTTTCGCACCTAATTGAATATGCCTCATAGAGCGGTATACAATTAGCCCCGAACATTGTTTGGGTGCTAATTGACCCCCGCGGGGATTTTTTGCCGATATACGTCGATATTTTTTTTTTTTTTTTATCACCCTATCCTATTTCGGTCAAAATAATAGGATAGTTCTTCCGAAAACACATAGGTGCCGCAATAAGCTTGCGGACCTATGTGTTGTCTTTCTTTTAGGTGAAAAAAACGGCAATTATAGTGGATTCTTTTTTGGGACACATGAGGTCCTGAAAAAAAAAACCCCGAAAAGTGCCTGCATCAGGCCGACTTCGGGGCTAATTTGATAACCCCCATAGAATATATCCATGAGTTTGAAAAATAAATTAAAGATCATTGTATGTGATCTTTAATATAGCAGTCTTCAGTTTTAGTTGATGGAGGATATTATGTTAAATATGTTGGAAGTTCGAGAAAGTAATGTATGAAAAATTGTCCTGCACAGACACCTGTGGGAACAGAGGGCCTGATTCAGAGATGGACACAATGCCAATAGTTACGCAGATTGAGCGATTGTTTGCTGTTGTGCATCTGTGTAAGCCACACTGCACATGCACACTGAATTGCGAACACGATAACATAAAGGATTCACTTTCAAAGTGAGTGACAGGTAGTCAGTGGTTGGGGGAGGTAACTGGGGGTGGTTAGAAAAACGCAGGCGTTTGGGACAGTTTAATGCTGTTGTCTGTCTGTCCATTAATTAGCCACTGCATTCATGCACACAGCAGGAGAGCCCTCTGCGTGTGTGAAAACCTGCTGTGTCTGTGACAGCTTAGACTTAAGCTGGCCACACACTAGACCAACTTGCATCCAACCAGCCAACTTGTTGATTGGTTGGAATGAAAATCTGGTAACATATGGGAGTAAATGATGATCAGTAATTTGCTCCTAAATGCCAGAAAACAGATGAAAATGGTTGTTAGACAAGTTTTGTTAATTGTTTGATCTAAACAATTTGCTCAAACAACAGCTTTTGTCCATTTCCCGGCATTTGGGAGCAAATTGCTGATTGTCATTTGCTTTCATTCCTTACCAGATTTTCATTCCAACCAATCAACAAGTTGGCTGGTTGGATGCAAGTTGGTCTAGTGTGTGGCCAGCTTTACTCAGTCAGCTGATGGGCGTCTGATCTGCATTTGACGTTTCCAGTTTTGTGCGTGAGCGGCGGATGTGAGATGCTGTCAGTGGGCGTCTCTAGACACTAGGCAGCGAGTTAGTCATTATCACAAGTGCAATCTGTGAGAGATCGCAGCTGCCATGGCATTTGTGACCATTTCTGAATCAAGCCCAGGAGCTTGACAAGGGCAGGTAGCATAAATGAGATTGGGCACTAATCATAAATCTATATATCCATGTCTTCGTCTATGGCAATAAGTTTGCTGCTAGTTGATGCACGTATATAGGTAGAAAGGTATTGGTAGTTACAGAAAGGCCTCTGCTTGTCTTTGAGCTTATTGTTTACTTTTAAATAATTTGATCTATTGGTTCAGATAATTCAATGTTTATAGCCGGATTGTCCAACCTTTTTTGAACATGGGGCCACATGATGGGTGCTTATTGGTTCATAGGGCCCAGTAAGAAATTTTGTGTCCAAGTGACATGGAGCAGTAACTAAGTGATGCAGCAAAACACAATCTACAATTACTTTATTATGTATTATATCTGCATCCACAGTTGCAGTTATCTGAACATCTTTTATATAAAAATTTTTATTCATATAGGGACAGAGCAGACATTTTTGGGAGTTAATGATGGAGTTTATCAATGCAAATCCATATATCTGGCTGGACAGCTTAGTGGGAAACGTTGAATAAAGACTTTTGGCAAGCAAAATGCTAATAGGATGTTAACAAACTGGTGTTTTTTGGTAGAACCTATCAGAGCAGTAACTGGGGTGGTGCGACATGTGACACGGCACAGGGCACCAGAGGGCAGGGGGCGCTGTTTGGTGGCACCTCTTCTTTTTTCCTCGGCATCTCCTGGCCACCCCTATCTCCTCTGTAGCTGTCTACCCCTCCATGTGGCCACGGCCACCTGCCCGAGCACCTTTCAGTCACATCATCCTTTATTTTAAAATATGTTTGTTAAATACTGTCATCCCCGGGCAGGGCCGGATTAAGGTCTGTGGGGACCTCTGGGTAACAAACATGTGGGGGCCCCTATTATTTATATATATATATATATATATATATATATATATATATAAAACAGCATGTGTATATTGTGATATCTTGGGGGTAATTAGCTCGGCAGAGGGTGGATTGGTGCAGTGTTTAGGTGCTTGATGAGGGTCCACACACTGCTTTCCAGTAAAATAAATGATATGGTGCTTTACTTCAAGCAGGTAAAAACAGGTACAACACAAAGAAACAGAAAATAATAAACAACCTAGCCCCTGTTTAGGGCGTCTAACTCACTTCTTGAGCCCTCTCTATCGTGGTGCAGCTAGTCTGCCAACAAAGTCTCTGCCTGCTTCTTGCAGGTCTATCGCTGGCTCCAGCCTGGCTTGGCTTGGCTTGGCTGCCACAGCTACACAAATACAGTCTGGATGGCCTTCCCTATATCCTACAGATTTAGGCCCTGGCTTCCAGAGCCTGCAGCTTCACTGCTTTCTTGTCACACAGTCTGAGAGTTTGTGGTCCCCCCTTGCCTCCTGCAAGGTCCAGACACAGGCCTCCTGGCCCCCAATGGCTATCTTAGCTTCACTGGGCTCTCTGGCTGCCACAATCCCACATAGACTGTTTCCCACAGCAGCCTGACTGGTCTGCCTTCTCATTAGCCCACACCTGAGCTCTCTCCACAAGGCAGCATTTAGGCATCTTCCCACAATGCTTCTCTAGTCTGTGTGGGCGGATCTCTCCTGCCCCACACAGAATCTGCTGCTCACCAGTGCCGCCTCTGGTGATACTGCCACTATATATATATATGGTCGAATGGCCGGCACTCCACATAAATGCAATATAGATTACTTGCCTTGGTGCCTACCTGTAAGTTCAAAAGGACACCCACTTACATATGCAGAAAAAGAAAGGCGGCACTCACAGGTCTGGTGAAATGAAAGAATCAATGTGATGAAAATGACTCATGAACAAATCTGTACTCAGAAGAATAAAACAAAGAACACTAAAAATAAACATGTTTTTCTATAACACTCATAACACCATGAGTCGCCACATCAACAACACCATTAAAGATCTATGGCCGATTATCAACACTGATACTAACATCAAGTCTTGAACCATTCATCTGTTATGATGTGCAATAGGAGAGCCAAGAATCTTAAGGACTGGTTGGTGCACAATGATGTTTCTCAATCACTTCCTTCCCAGGATATTCATTTTTTATCGAAAAAAACAGGTTGTTATAAATGTACAGGATGTACTACCTGTAGCTATATGGATCCCGGTAATTACATCACACATCCTCATTCCAGCAAACTGTTCCCTATCTGACACATTTTGACTTGCATGAGTAAATACGTGGTATATATGATCAAATGCCCATGCAGTCTGGTGTATATTGAGAAAACCACCAGGGTATTCAAAGAAAGAATGGCTCAACACCGTACAGCTATACGACAAGCTTTATCTGGTAAAGAAGTTGACCAGCCGATTGCTCGTCATTTCAAGCAGAACAGACATTCTTTGGCAACCTTGTCTAAAATCATTGACTTTGTGCCATTGAACAAGAGAGGAGGAGACTGTGAGAAGCATTTATTACAATTAGAAACTCAATGGATTAACAAATCGAATACAGTTACTCCTTTTGGACTAAACGAGACTATCTTTTTCTTGTTTTTTGTGAGCTCAGTATTAAATCCAACATTTGCGCTTTTTTTTCTGTTTTTGATTTTTGACATTTTATGTCTTTTCAATTTTTTCCTCTTCACTTCTTTTTTTTTCTTTTTTTTAGTTTTATTTTTTAATTTTATTTTCAAAAATAACTTTTTTATTATTTGGTTCAGATTGCCCTTGTGGTATATATAATGTTTGGTATATATACACATATATCTTTTGTTCATTTTGTATATATTTTTTGTACATGTATGGCTCATACTTCCCATGCTCTATGTTTTCCTAGTGGCCACCTTTTTTTATACTGTTGGTCCTATTCCTCATTGTTTCTATATGTATACAATCATATAATTCTACCAGTTAGATAATTCCAGGATACGTAAAGGGACAGATATAAGACATAACATCCTCTTGGCTAACTCTGTGCAGTCCTGGTGGAGGTGTTGAAATTTGTTACAACCATACCACACTGGTTCTGCCCAATCTCTGCTGAACTTGGAAGCCAAGCAGTGTTGGGCCTGACCAGTACTTGAATGGGAGACCTTCAGGGAAGACCAGGTGTTGTAAGTACAACTAAGAAGTCTTCTACACACCTTGGTATCACATATTGAGAGTGATAGGATATGTCACAGATGTTCCCTTTTGACATCTGGCTTATCTCAAGGATAGATTACTTCCTCGTATGGACATTTTGCATATCTGTATTTACAAGAATATAATTTTTTTTCAGTTTTTCTAATAATTCTTTTCAAAATAATTTTTTTCTAACTTTTTTTTGTTTTTTCGATTCTGCCCAATTCGCTCGTTGAGCCATCTGAATGTTTTCCCGGTGGTCTAAGTCATTTTTATATTCATATTTATGTTTAGTAATTTTTGTGACCACCTTAGTACTGTATATCTTTGGGTTTAGCTCTATGGAGTCTCCCCTGGTTCCTCGTTTACCTATCACATAGCCTCATGGTTGTCATAGTTGTATACTATGGATTATTCTTCCCTATAGTCAACATTACTTTATTTCTCCCAATGTGATTCTTTGCTATATTCTTTCATAGTGATATATACTGTAGTTATTCATTTTCTTACATACTTCTGCGGCACACACTTATATTCTCTTGTTCATTTTGCATTACTGTTTATGTATTTAGTTTTGTAGATGTATTTACAAATGTATTCTCTTTAGGATCCTTTTGATAGTATACATGCTGTTTATATAAAACGGTATTGTTATATACTCAGTTCTTAACTGTATCCCTTTTTTATACCTTTATCATCTTTTGTATATGTATTATAACCTTTTGTTTGGTTTCCACATACAATATTTGTTTAATATTTTCACTTTTTTCACATTCCCTATTTAGGAACACTAGGGTGTGGAGTTTATATGTTTTCTCTTTTTATAGGAGCGATTTGTGTTTTGCAACTCTGTTCCTTTGATTGTTTACACGTGTGGGTTCTGCACCTTACAGCTTGTATTCTACATACATTTGTATGATGTTTATTTCATCATGATTAGTGTTGCACGTCAGTGCTTCACTCTTTATTCACATAGATCCACTATATTGAGTGGCTATTCTCCCTCCTATCCACCGGGGGCGCCAGACTGATCAAGCCTGTGTGGTGCCTGAGCGTCTGACACAGCGTGACGCATCATCACATTGGTGACGTCATCGCACTCGGGTCGCGATGATCGGGAGGCGCACAAGGATGATGTCAGACTCTGGCCCCTGGCAGCATGGAGCATTACACCGCACCAATCACTTTGGACATACTGCTATAAAGGTATGTGTATTTGTCATTTTTATTGTGTTCTTGATAAGTCATGTGCGACTGAAACGTTGAACAAGGCAGACATATATATATGTATGTATGTATGATGTATGTGGGTGTGTATATATGTAATATATATATATATATATATATATATATATATATAAAGGATGTAAACAGCGCCACAGTACGCCAGTCTTTATCACACAATTTAGCAGAACTTAGTCGTATTTGACACTCCCAATGGATATACTGGGCGTCAGCTCAACCCTAAGTAAAATAGGCAATGGTAAGTGGCCTATATAAACAAATTGTAAGACAAAAAATAGGGTGACAGCGACCTCTGGTGTCCCAAGCCCGTAAAATTATGACTGAGCAGTGTGTTAAAAATATAACATCAGTTTTATTTAGTAAAAACAAATCGGGCAAAAAATATATTCCATAAAATATCACTTTAAACGTAGGCTAGAAATAGGTAGTCAAATAAAAGCGACAGAAATTACTGATGGAGCGCTAACAGGCAATGAATAACTCAGCAGCTGTATAAAGAGGTTAGTCAGACCTCAGAAAGGAAAAGCATACAAAGACAGAGATACAGCGCTGAAAGTACAATTTGGTATGAATAATGTATTTAATAATTAAAAATAATAAGAACATGTGCATTAAATACAATAGTTAAAATAAATGCATCATCTGGTCCACCGTAAATACCTAATCCATAGGTCTTTGATAAAGCTGTGGTTTTGTCACAGTGAAACGCGTCAGGATTGGTTGTGCCGGTCTCCACCACCCAATTTTAACCAAGGAGTGCGAGTTGCATGATACATCCACGTGTCTTATCAGCTGTACCAGCTAATCGCCATACCTATGACCAGGGGACCAGATGTATGCGGAAGCTTGCCAGCACTGCTACTTGGGATCCCTCATTCATATTGGACATTAGACTTGGTAATTATCTGGCTGGGGATACACAGTATTGCATTGGTAGTCAAATAGAAACGGCAATTTAAAAAAAAAAAAAAAAAAATTTTTTAAAAGATAAAAACTATAAGTAAAAGATGGTAAGATGCTTATCTTTCAGGAGAGGTGCAGTCTGGGAAGGTATTCCCAGACTGCACCTCTCCTAAAAGATAAGCATCTTACCATCTTTTACTTATAGTTTTTATCTTTTTAAAACAAATGATAATTATTATTTTTTTTTTTTATAGTGCTGTTTTTATTTGACTACCAGTGCAAAAGTGTCTGATTTTATATTTTTTCAGTGCTGTTTTTTTAGTGCTGTTTTATTATTCTACCTATTTCTAGCCTACGTTTAAAGTGATTTTTTTATGGAATATATTTTTTACCTTACTTGTTTTTACGAAATAAAACTGATGTTATATTTTTAACACACTGCTCAGTCATAATTTTACAGGCTTGGGACACCAGAGGTGGCTGTCACCGTATTTTTTGTCTTAATATATATATATATATATATATATATATGTGCATGTGCATGTGTGTGTGTGTATATATATATATATATTTATATATATATATATATATATATATATATATATATATATATATATATATATATATAAAAAATATAATATAATAACAGCTACCAGGTTTCCTTAAGTATGACAGATAGTGTAGGACCTGCAGAGAAGTGGGGTCCCGTGATGTGGGCTGCAGGCTTGTATGCATTGATCGATCCATAAACCAAAATCCCATTATTTATTAATAAATTGTCAGTGATTTAACAATGGTGATTGATTGCTGAGTTATCTGTTTTTATTTTTTTTATCTGTTTATATATATATATATATGTATGTATGTATGTGTGTGTGTGTGTATGTATATATATATATATATATATATACATACATACAGTGGACGAAATGGGGACCGTATCGCTTGCAAGCAATACATTGACAAACAGCGATAATCTAAGCTTAGCGCTGTTTGTTAAATACTGAAGGGAGGACGTAACCCCTTTAGTGAGTGCTGAAGGGGTTATGTCTCATTGTGAAATGGGGCGCATGAGCTCCACATGGACAAAAAAACACAGACACACACACTAAAATACACACAATATACACCCACCATACACATATAGGCACCCACATGAAATATTACTGACTAGTTGCACAATCTTATCAACATTACACCACATAGTAGTGTCTCTTATTCATGTTATGACACACAGTAGTGCCCCTTTTACACAATTCCCACAGTAGTAGTGCCCCTAATACACATAATGCCTACAGTAGTGCCTTTTATACAAAGCCCACAGCAGTAGTGCCCCTTATGCAATGCCCTCAGTAGTGATGCCCCTTATGCAGTGCCCCCAGTAGTGGTAGTACCCCTTACGCAGTGCCCGCCCAGTAGTGGCAGTGGTTGCAGCCCACTTAAAACCCTGGTGGGGACATTGTGTGAGGGCCCTTTAGGTTTGGAGACCCCGGGACGACCTCCCCTGTCGTCCCCCCATTAATCCGGCCCTGTCCCCGGGTCTCGAACCCACCGCTGATATTTGCTGCATATACACTACAAGTAGCGCTATACTTTCCGCCGTTGATCTACACTGGCGGCTCCAGGCTTGTGCATGTCTGTTCTGATGGACAAATCATGTTGCAGATGCAGCTTTATCAATGCTCTACTACATCTAGAGCTGGTGAGTTATACTGCATCACTGCAGACATTGGATTCACACTGTATTTGGCATCAACACCTGGATAACAGTGGTACAAAGGGATCGGTACCCCTTCATCATTATAGGACAAATCAGATTTGTCATGTCCCTTTTTCGGGCACACGCCTTATATCTCTATTTGAATAATGGGTGGGGTGGCACTAATTCTCTTCCTGGCCCTGGGCACCAAAACGTCTAGTTACATCTCTGGAACCTTTTCTTTATTTCTGTCATGTTATGCTGTGATCATCTGAACACCATGTACCATAATTGCGTGCGTCATTCTAACCAACAGTGAATAAAAATGTTATAAACTGCTAATTGTAAATAGCAAATGCTCCCAGTACATCAATAACTATACAAATTTCTTGGCGCAGACCAATTACCAAGATAAATAAATGAAGCAAAAACTCCAAAAACAAATGATTCTCTGTTGCCCTCTGGACAGTAACATACCTGAGTTTTTCAAGACCTATATTGTAGGTAAAATCCTGACAGCAAACTGACAAACTGAGTTTTTTGCTATAGCCAAGAAACTGTTGGAATAATTTACATTGTTCTTTAAAATGTAGCTCACTATAGCTTATCAGTACACCTCAGTGAGAAGTTTGATAAGAAATAATTTGAAATTATTAAGCAATTTCCCAATGCAACTAAGTGAATAGCTGCTTCTGATTATCTATTGAATTCTCTTGAAACGTGTTTTGATGAACTACTACAGTATTAACCATGGCTAATGAGTTTCATTTAGTAAAGTGGTTGTTACTTGAGCTTCATTATCTGACCTATTACATGTCTATTAGACAGAAAGACTTACCACAAAAAGTTATGTTATAATGTACAGTATGTATATTGGTTTGAATGACTGATAAAGTTTACATCTCATATATGCCTGTATATACTTTTTGCATTCAAAAATCATATTTACATTCTCCTATTGAGTGGCACTTACCATTCTAAGGGGCACATTTATCAATAATCGCATACTCCATGCGATCTGGTAGTGATATTAGCGCTCATGATTGCATTGCAGTATGAGATAATGTCGTCTGAATGTATTAACTAGGACACAAGCTTGGAATGGAGCCCGCCCCTGCAATGTCTCCCGGGAGTCCTGCATGCGCGGGCTCTACAGACCACACATGTGCGGTGCCCATTGCCGGGGAGGTCTCCAGAGAAACCCTCTCCCGGCAAATTTTGCGATGTGTAGCCCATAGCCTACATCGGCATCTTCAGAAACATTCCATAGATCTGATAGCTTTGCAATCCTCAAAGAAACCTATGCGTTTGCAGTTGCTGTCCTAAATGTAGGGACCTATCTCCGATACCTGCTGCGATCCCACCGTAGTGCATAAGGGAGATACCTAATATATTGTTATATCACCCAAAAATTAGTGTTTTTGAAGATCATGTAATAAATATGCCTCCAAGTGTGAACATAAGATTGTGCCAGGCATGGACTTTGTATTGAAACCTACCAGCCCATATAGCAGGGGTATTCAACATGCGGCCCTATAGTACACATTTCTGCATGTACTGCCATAATTTTGGTATTAGAGCTTGATGAAACCATGGCAGGACATGCTGGGATGTGTAGTTCCACAGTAAATTGAGGGCTGCATGTTAAATACCCCTGCCAAATAGCCAGAGACTTATTAAGAGATGTGGGGGACCATATTCACTCCCCGTCCGGAGCCCTCTCCTCTTTCTTCGGCGGCCGCAGCACACTGACAGCTTCAGTAGACTCCGGGCACTAGTCTGTGCCCGAAGTCTACTGCACATGCACAGGTCACCGGGAAAATGGTGCAGCAACCATTTTTCCCACGATTTCCCTACTCTCACAGAATCGTTTAACAGTCTATGGGCCATATTCAATTTGAGGCGAAAAGTCAGAGGTCGTACTTTTCTCCATCATCACCATTTTTAGCAGGGATAAAGTATCGGGCGCGTGCCCGCTTATCCCCATATTCAATTAGGATCCGGTGAAAACGGGACCCGGCGGAGAGGTAAGTATCAAAGTTCTGTCAGTTTTTGTGGAAATCATATTGTCACCCACCAAAAGATGTTCTGACATGGGGGATCACTATGAGTACCCCCGATTTGGCCTGCTGAAGGTAGTCAGGGTTTTTAAATAGCCGCGGCAGGTGCATAAATGTGCCTGTGAAGATGTTATGAAGCATAGCATTTATATATTTATTTTTATTTTTTTGGGGGGGGGGAAATAACTAGTCCCATCAAATTTGGGGTACATGAAAATGGGTGCAAGCATATTTTTAAGTCCCTAAAGTGATTTTTGAAAACTCTTCAAAAATGCACCTGCCGCTACTAGCCGCATTCTAGAAAACACCTGCCGCATACTTGGGAACCCCCCGGGGATCGATTTCACTAGTTTAGAAGTTTGTCCCCCAATATTTTTTTTTTCACCCCCAAAATTAAAGTACCTTTTTTGGGGTATCCTGAGGAACTTTTTTAAAAAAATGTTGACACAGATTACTTTAAGGGGACATTACAAAGGCTGCAGGCTATTTTTTTTATTCAGCACCCCAAAACTCAAATTCTGCAGTTTTTTTCGCCACCTAAAGAGTGGTGAAAACTTATCCCCGCTTTTTTACAAAGACTTTTCACACCTGCGAAAAGTCTTTGAAACTGAATATGGGGTTAAGTGAAAATAGCGAAAATGACGTCATTGGCGATAAATTTTCGCTGATGCGGACTTTTCGCTCCAAATTTAATATGGCCCTATATTGTAATTGAGTGTGTTGATGATATAAAATGTTGTTTTCATCCTTTCAAGGGGCCCATTTTTTTTTTTTCGTTTTTCTGGTTAATCAGTGGACACACTATTAATACAACAAAATCATTGTCCATAATTTCTAAATCACTTTCCATACTGATTTCAAACAACCAACCGTATAAAGTGTAACCCCTTATTGTAATTTGCAATTCACTAATAGTAGACATATTGGGGCCCATACTGTACCTAGATTAATTTTGGTTAGGAGATACTTACTCCCATGCTTCTCTAAGCTCATCACCAAAAGAACATCAGATACAAACAGCAATGTGCTCACAATATGAAGTTCTCATTCATCAACATAGGAATGTTGTGTTCCTGTGATAGTGGATTTGTAGTAGAATATAAAAAAAAAATTGATTAGCAGTGCCATATGTGTGTACTAATTTCAGCAGCTAGCCACCAGTCAGATGAGTGGGCAAAAGCTGTAAGAGTCCTGCTTTTTTTGTGATTGGCTAGTAATCAGAGCCCTGTTAATAGGTAAAATGAGTTTGCTAGCTATTGTTTATTGGTTAGCTTTAGCCTACGGGATTTTAGGGTGTGTGTTTTGTGTTAGGTTATATATAGTGGATCTTATGTTTAAACCCATCCTTTTCAGTTTGGCAAGAAAGACATATTTTTTTATGTTTGGTTGCCCTGTGCATCTTTACCAATTTTTCTCTCAGGTGAGGCAGAGCTAGGTAGGAGGTCGTTGCTGTGGGGTACTTACCCCATCAAAGTCAGGCAAGGTGAGTCCTTCATGACATAGGTTGCATTTTCAGGAGGGACGTGTTACTTGTCCGACAATTTTGTGTATAGTTTATTTGGCTAGAACTGATTTATGTAGAATCTTCTTGGCCACCCCTTTACAGATTCTAATTTGTTCATAAATAAATGCTGTGACCTTTAATCCAAGCAGTTGTTGTCTATGTGGTTAATGGATGCCTTATTGATCTTGATCGATGGAAAATGAGTTTGGATGATTACTGTCATCTGACCATGTACAATCTAATTGTGATCTGGACATTTGTCCTTGATGGCTGAGTCTGTCTGATCTGGCTGTAAATGTTTATAGACCATTGAACCATAGCTCCTTGATGCTCAGAATGAGCAGTCAGGTTTGTGTGTATAAGCACCTTAGAGAGCTTCCTCTGTGCTATGTCACAAGAGGGGAGATGTATCATGGCTTCGAGAGAGATTATTATTATTACCAGTTATTTATATAGCGCACACATTTTCCGCAGCGCTTAACAGAGAAGATCTGGACATTCACATCAGTCCCTGCCCCAGTGGAGCTTACAATCTATATTCCCTACCACATGTTCACGCACACACATACACACTAGGGGTAATTTGTGTTGGGAGCCAATAAACCTATCAGTATATAGTTGAGAAGTTGCCCATAGCAACCAATCAGCTTCTAACTCTCATTTTATAGACTCTGCTAGATAAATGACCGAAGCTGGTTGATATGGACAACTTCTTCAATTTATCTCTCTTGAAGGTTTGATACATCTGCTCTTATGTCACTGTTGCACGTGATATAAGCCAGTGGTGTGGTATGTCATGTACAACATACATTATCCTGTTCTCATACACCATTACCTTCAGCTGGGTAGGTGTACAATTCAGAACTGGCAAAGGATTCTTCAAGTTGTATTACTATTTTCACATGATAAACTGTAGAACTATTATTGTGTGTGAGTACATAAATACAGAATTATATTCATATGGAAATTGATAGTGGGTACTATAATTCTTTGGAATTGCTGTTTATTCTTAGTACAAAATTGTTTTTTCACTAAATGTGTGAGCCATTAGCAGGAATTGGCAGAAATAGCAATTAATCTGTAATGAATTAAACACAAACACTGTAATTAATAAAATGAAATGCATAATGCACATAACTGCAATGAAACACCAATGAGAATAGTTTTTCAAGTATTATCGAGGGCCAGGGCTCTCAGGCTACATTGAGAAAGGAATCAAGCAAGAATATAAATATAATATGTCTGCATGTATTTATATATTGAACACTTTATTCCTGTATATGAAGCAATGTATATATTTTTTTTATTCCTACTTTTGTGTTATGCATCTTAAAATCTGTCAATATATATATATATATATATATATATATATATTGATGCAAGGTATGGTATCATATAATCATTTATAAAATATACTTTCACTGAAACACCTCTGCTACCATTTTGTGCCAGGAAACATATGACCAGTAGTTGATTCAGGTTATCTCAGCACTGGGCAGTGATTAAGGGGGCGATTCAGCTTGGGACAGAATTGTAAAGTTGCACACAAGCAGCTTTGCAATTCCGTCTTCGCAAACATTCAAATGCAGCAGGAGATGTATGACACCCCTTTCTGTATTTGCGATCCCAGCTCTGTACTGAGGTCGCAGCTGGGATAACCATTGCGACCATCGGTCGCGATGGTGGACGGTGCCGGGCCGCCTGCCAGCTGAGAAAGCCTCAACTTTCTCAGGCCGGCCAGCTTGCGAGGCCAGGAAACTGTCTTGTCACTACCGGAAAATGAGGCAGATGCGCCCCCGTTTCCGGGAATGCCGGTCGACCCCACCCCTTAAATGCATAAGAAGGCTCTGTGTGCGATCACATTTGTAGGTTGGGTCCTGCGCACGCGCAGATTCCTGATCATCTGGAATCTGCGTTCAGCGTTACACTTGTGCGCAATGCTGAATTTGTCCCAAAGACCTGCTCTCACCCATTCTCCGATCATGCTGCATAATTAAGATTCAGGCCATCCTTCACTTTAATTTTAAGCTCCTAAATAAATATAAAACCTTTTATGAATATTAATTGTAAATCACCCACAGTAATTAAAATTCATGCATATTAAAATCTCAAAGATGAATTATGACTTCTCTTTTATTCCTGAGTCTCTTTGAAACATCCAGATTCTTTACCTCTCTTTTGCTACACTCCTATCAGTCTGCCAATGACATTTCATTCTATCAGCTACACAAAGGGACCCTAGATAATTGAAAACCTCCATATTCGTTAACTATGAATGTTTCCAATATAGTTACATTTTGAAAATATCATCTTTTGAAGCACTTTAATTCTTTTTATTGGCAAAAGTACCTTTTTTTCTGTTATTATAGGGATCAAATTGTATCACTATTTTTGTCCTTTCTGTGGAAATAATAAAGTTATTTACATTTAGATTTTAGAGGATTCATTTTAGATATTAAGGAGTACACAAATTCCGATTAAGTAAATGCAGCACTTGCACAAGAACATTTTTGCAAAAAACACTGTATATTATTTATTTGTTAAAAAAAAAAAAACCTCCCAAAGCTGATTAATGTGTTCTATGCAATGTCCACCCAATGAGAATGTAAAAATGGCTCAAAAGAATCTAAGTCTGTGGGGCCAGCCAGGGCCGGCTTGACGATTACAGACTACACAAGTGTGTAGGGTGACATGCACTACACAGAGCCGCCCTGCCAGCAACTCACTCTGTTCTCCCATTCCCAGCACAGAAAGCTTTCCCCGCCCTCCCTCCTTGCCTCCAGATCACTGTTGAGTGATGTGAGAGGGAGGGGATAAGGAAAGAGGAGGGGCTCACAGGGAGGAAGAGTGCCATAGGGAGAAGACCTGCTTACATGCTGGATTCGTGTCTGTCCTCCCCTGGGGCCAGCTACACTTCTAACCCACTGTCTGGAATGATTCAGTGCAGTTATATAGTCAGAAATACAGGTGAATTACAAGTCACTGAAAAATTTGTATTAGCAGCAATATGCAGAAGAACTAAAAAGATTATTAAACTATCTTTAGCTCTTTAATAGTTTTTTTTTTGCTGTAGAGCAGGGGTCTTCAACCTTTGACCCTCCAGCTGCTGTGGAACTACACATCCCAGCATGCCCAGCCACCGTTTTGATGTAACAGCATGCTAAAACTGTGGCACGGCATCCTGGGATCTGTAGTTCAACAGCAGCTGGAGGGCCAAAGGTTGAAGACCCATGCTTTTTTAGGATTTAGGGGATAAAATGCAAAACTACACATACAGTTATGTGGGTCTTTCAATAAAAGAGTGAAACAACCAGATGTGTGGCCAAAGCGGGTACAGGCAAATCCTTGTCAAACAGTGACATGGCCAAACAGCAAGATGAACATCTACTCAAAATCAGGCAGTGCAATCACTGGTGAACGTTTGGACCATACCAATGTCGGGAAAATTTGTCTGACTTTATCACCATGTATGTGGCCAGCTTAAGTTCTAATAACAAAAGTAATTGTCATTAGTATTGTAATTTTCAGAGATTTGACTATTTTTAAGGTATAGCAGGCCAGTAAGTTCCAGGGATTGGGTACGAGATCCTGGGGGTCAGGATGCCAACGGTCAGAATTCAGGCAGCGGCATCCCGACAGTAAGAATCCCAACCCAACTAGGTAAGTGTTCTAACCCTAACCCCCAACCTTCCCCCTGGAGCCAAACCCTGACCCTACCCCTAGTGCCTAACCCTAAACCCAAACTTCCCCCTAGCCCTAATACTTACTCAGGATGCCGGCGGACAGGATTCCGGTGCCAGTATTCTGTGCTGCGGCATCCCAACCTCCAGGATCGAAACTACATCACTTTTCCAGCATAAGTTGGGCTTTAGAACAAGGTATAGGATTGTTTAATACCGGTGGTGGATATCTCAGAAGTAATATAGATATTGTTCCTGAAAGAGTAAGAGATGCTTGGAACAAATTTTCACTATTAACCAGAAAAAATGCAGATTATATCCCTAAAAGTATATCCTGAAAATATTCTATTTTTCTAATGTATCTATAAAGTAGAATGGATTTGTAGTACTTTGCATCTCAGTGTGCGACCGGTACTGCGATCACAGTGACTACGCAGACCCATCGCAGAGTGATTGACAGGAAGTACCGTTTGGGGGTGGTGATGTGGGGTGGCCTGCGAAGCCCAGGTGTGCCAGTGCATTTGAACATTGTGACAGGGGTGTACATAACTTAGCCATTGCAATGCCATACACAGCATATGTACTCACTGCGTGCGACGAGGTTAGCAATTCCTGAGTAAGGTCAGACCATGTGCAAGTGTGCGTGAGGCTGCCATTGTACTCTGTTACCGATGGTTTCGCAGTCTTGCTACGTATTACGGATGTGTTAGGTAAGGTGGGTGTCCTTATGTTAGACTGCGTATGGCATAGTGATCGCAGACTTCAGCATATCTTCGCAGTGAGACTGTGTGCGTAATTGCTATAGCGATCTGAGTTATGTTCCATACTGAATTATGCCCATTGTCTCCCCAATATGTGGGTTGCATGATGTAGCACATATACCAAAAGTCATCAGACACGAGACTGTGACCTTGTCAGTAACACATCTTACTGTAGCTGTGTCATTTCCCTACTTAAAGTAACACCCAACAGTGTTCATGAACAAGATCTGAGACATTGTAAAATGGCAATTCATATTGATGGTTAGTAGTGGTCACAACACTACATAATCAGCAGGAGGATGTTATACTCTCGGTGACCTGCTTTTTCTCTTTTTGTTCCCCTATGATTATGTGCTGTCCTAATCCAACATTAATGATGGTAAACATCCAGCCACATAGTCATGCTGCTGTTACATACAGAGAGCTGTGCCCTGTGATTATATTACCATTAACATAGAAATATTTTTCTTTCAGAGCTTCCCTATGGCTGGGAGAAAATTGATGATCCTATCTATGGCACATACTATGTTGAGTAAGTTGATGATTTTTCTTTCACTGTATGTATTCTAAAGGTATCCTGGGTAGCAGCACCATCATTATTGTAATACAGGCATAGAAATGCAGAGCCATTTTTACATTGATATAAGGCTGTACCTCTGAAATATAGAGGAAACTGTATGCTACAAGCAGTGTACGTACTAAGTAGGGAACGTATCAGCGACACCTCATTGCGCTGTGTTGTAATCAATGCACAAAGATGTGTAACTTATAACCAATTGTTTCTCTTTACAATGTAATTTCAGTATTACCATAGACCAATTATTGTGGGCCAAACTCCACTGTAAACCAACATTTACTCTATAGTATGACATTATTTGTAAAGTAATCCATCAATTACAATTTTTTTTTATAACAAAACCCCTGAAGGTCCATGCCACATGCTATTAATACTGGTAATATTCAGTTGTATAATACAAAACAATGTATTTTTAGATGAACATATTCTTTGAATAACTAGTAAGCTGGTATATTGTTTGCACTGATTTGTGTTTATATGTTCCATGCTAAGTATGTCTGCAGGTAGCCACATATAATTATACAGTTGAACAAGTCTCCACTTACATTTTTCAAAATGTTATGTATGGGGTGAAATCATTAAGATCAGTAACAAAGTTGCCAATAAATTGCTGGACAGCCTAATAACTAAACCATTGTTGCTACTACTGGGTACTGTATATTTGGGTTATGTAAAATGTTTTTTACATGTGCAGTAACAAAGTTATCACAAAAATGTTTTTAATATATGAACTAGGGAAGAGAACTCCCCTAAAGTGGAATTCAGGCAGCAAAAAACTAGCCTCAAGAAACAAATTCAAAATGCACACAAAGTGGTCACAATCAAATATTTAATTATATACAAATATCTAGTATTCCAATTGAAATATTTTTCCATTAATTGATTAGTTTTCCTCCTTCCAGCCTGCCCAAAATTTGAGGGTTTATTAATTATTATGCAATTTTTTGGACTGCGGCATACTCTGTATTATAGATTTATTTTAATTTTTTTATTTAATAGATTTTCTTTAATAATTATTCTCAAGAATATTTGTAAAGGATGGGGACAAAAACATCATAGCGTAATCAGGAGGGTTTGGGGGGAACCTACTGCATGACTTACAGAATTACAGGCTCCTGGTCAAATCTGCCACAGCAGTATAGAACTAGGGATCTGATTCAGACCCGTTCGCTAGGATGTGTTCGCACGCAGCCGTCAGCAGCCAAAGTATGCAAATCCCGCGATTGCTAGCAAGACATTAGCAAGCCCACTATGTTTTGCCATGTGATCGCGGTATGTATTTAGACGCCCACCAGCCTGTCACAAGGCGCCCACTTTCCCTTAGTAACATACGTCATCTCCAGGAAGTGTATGGAACAATCTGTAACATCTGACCCATACGCAGCGCTTGTGACTGATTATACCCTGCATGTGCTGCTGTGTGTAATTCAGCCATGTGACGTGTATGCTGACAATGCGTGTTAATTATTCATGCCCCTAAAATGGCACTCAAACGCACAGACATGCCTGCGTTCGCACCACCACACCCCCGTTACTATCTACCACCCCCTGTCACAACGCAGAAACGGCACGTCCTGTCACTCATACTTGCGGAGCATCTGTATACAGGGTGCGAACGCTTCCCGATTGCATGGACTAGTTCACCAATACGCACTGTGTCTTGTACACATGTCCAGCTTTCAAAAACATCGGCAGGCTTTGTGCTAACGCAGCCTTGCGGCCGGGTCTGAATCAGGCCCTAAATTCATAAGCCAGTTACTGGAGTATTCATAGGATATAAAATCAGTAAGTGACCAAGATCCAGGAAGTACATGCATATTGGAAGTAAAAAACCAAATCTGTGGCAAATAATCATTGCTGTTTTGGGGAGAGAAGGAAAGTAGCAGACTTTTAGTAAGGGTACATGGGGGGAAACGAGGGGAAAGATAATATAGTTCTCATATCAGAACACTACAGTGGAGATTTAGTATAATCCAGTTTATCATAGACTCGCATTATTCAGTGCAAGGGGGCTGTATCTTGGGATTTGTACATAATTTTTGCCTCTCACCTCAATTTCTTGTTTTTTTATTATTATTATTATTATTTACTGTAATGAATCCTACACTTTTTTTTACCAGTCACATAAATAGAAGAACTCAATTTGAGAATCCAGTGTTAGAAGCAAAGCGGAAGCTTCAACAGCACAACATGCCCACAACGGAATTGGGACCCCAGCCAATGCAGGCTCAAGTGTTCAGAGGTACGTTGCAATGTCAGTGTGGTAATTAGGTTTGGTACAGGTTCCCAGCGGTTGGGATGCCAGCGGTCAGAATACCAACAGCGGCGTCCTGACAGTCAGAATCCCAACACCAGAAAGTAAGTAGCCTAGCACTAATACTCCCCCTAACTCCAAACCACCTTTCCTGCAGCCTATCCCTCACCACCCCCCACAGCCTAACCCTAATACTTACAATCGGGATATCGGTGGTCGCGATTCTGGCGCTGGGATCCGAACTTCTGTTGGGATTGCGGTGCTGGTAGTCTGAGCGCCGGCATCGCAACCACCGGAATAGTGACTACATCCTTGGTAATAAATACATGGATAATGATATGATATTGTCTGTGACGTAGTACACTTTGTTGTCAAAACAAACTGTACTCATTAAATATTTTTTAAATTATTTTTTAATATTTCTTACACTTACCTGTACAATAACACCAACCTCAATTGAAGTAATGAAAAAATCAAACCAACACTCTGATTAATAATTTATTTATTATGCAGGGAAGATTGGTATTAAAACATTTATGACATATGAATAACATCTATATTTCCTTGAGAATATAAACTTACTGAGTAATGAGGGTATTGAGATGTTCTGTCACTGTACTGCAATCTGATTGGTGGGGAGGAACACACCCACCATCAAGAACTGCTGAAACTACACTCTATTGGATGTGGCGCATGACTCTCAGTGATGATGAAAGACTGCATTCAATTGGCTACAATAATCACGTGACTGGACAACACAATTTGATTGGAATATGAATATAGTCTGAAGCTGTAGGGGCAATCGGTTTGCCTTGAAAGCTCATTAACAGTGAAACGTGTGTTGGCACGTCCGCTGTGTATACCTCCTATTTACATTCTTCAGAATGTTGTAATATCACCTAATAATGTGAAACAGTAGGATTGTAGTGTGATATCCGCCTGCATCGGGACGTGTGGATGTGAAGGGATTCTGGTGTGAGTGACACAGGGGTCTATTTACTAAGCAGTGTTAGGAGACAGAGTGAAAAGTGATAAGAAAGTGATAAGGTGCCAGCCAATCAGCTGCCATCTCACAGGCTGTGTTTGAAAAATTACAGTTGGGAGCTGATTGGCTGGCACCTTATCACTTTCTTATCACTTTTCACTCTGTCTCCTAACACTGCTTAGCAAATAGACCCCCCAATCTCTTAACACAGCAACATTGTCTCCAAGCGGCGCTCTGATACATATAGACCGCAGCTGCCAATATTAACACAGGGGAGAGTTCTATGTAACTTAAACATTACTCCTGTGATATTTTGAATATGTGAGACAAGCAGGATAATACTGTGCAACCTATCATGTACTCGAATGTGTAGACATGAAAGAACTCTGAGATAATATTATTCCCATTATCAGCAACATTGTTTCTATGTAGTTGTCTAGTACACGCAGATTGTATCCACAATATTAACACCAGGGAGAGCTGCAGCGTGTGACAACATAGGGAGAAGCAGAGCAATTGACTGTAGGTTGTGATAAAGGTTGAGATTGTACCCTTACACTAACTAAGACCCTATAATTAACAAACAAGCTGCAGGAACTTCATTCCAGAAACTACTAATAATGCTGTGAAAAATATTTGTTTATATTGAGTCGATGTGAATTAGACCAATAATAATTAATCACACACTGACTAACAATATGAATAGACTCTCTGTTTAAATGTACTGTACGATTAACCTTGGTATGTGTCATTATTATAACAATTAAAGGAACTGTACAACAATATCCCCATATCTGAGGGTGAAAATACGCTCACACACAGCAACAAATATTCAAGCAGTGTGTACAATTTTCCTTGTTCGCAGATATATAATTTGTATGAACACCTACTAACTCCCAGGGTTGTCCAGTACCAACTTGTCAAGAATCAAATAATTTCTATAAAGAGACTGAATTTTAAGTAAGGCATTACAACCTCATAACGGGATATAGTTAGAATCCCGATGCACGGGAAGCCGTCTGCCAGAAGAATCCCATCGTCAAAATCCCGACTAAAGATAGGTGTCTAAATACTGACTCCTATCATTAGCCAGACTACGGAATCCCGACAGACTGCTTCCCGAATGAAGGTTAGAGGGAAGGGTTAGCTGTTAGCCATAAGGGGGGGAGGGGCGGGGGGGTGTTTCCCCCCCGGGAGGGTTAGGTTTAGGGTGCGGGAAGGGGGACATGTTTAGGCACCACCCCAGGAGTTTTAGAGTTAGGATCCTCTAAGGGAGGGTTAGGGGGGAGAAGGGTAGGGTTAGCATACTTACCTACCCCGTCGGGATTCTGCTGTTTCTGGCTTCCAGCGTCGGCATTTCATCCGGCGGCTATTCAGCCACAGAGATTTCATATCTATCCCCCTCATATCTCCTATCCAGTTACTCTAATAGGAAGGGTCTCACAAATGAGATGTAACTTGACATAAATATGATTATTACGCTAAACTAGGAGAGTGATAAACACACACACAGCGAGGAAATTTCACATTTTCCAATTCATTATACACTTATCGTTTTCTAGTTTTAACTTATATTTCGTTGGCCCTGTCACAAAAAAGGGGCATTTCAATGCATATCTAATAAAGATTTACATTTTATATTATAACAATAATATCATTGTGCACCACACAACAGACAAAACTTTTTCTTTGGAAAATGTTTAAAAGGTTGACAGATGTTGGTCAACAGTGACTTAGGTCGAAAGGTTAGAAAGGTCATGGTTGAAAGGTCAACCTTCAAATAGTCGACACATCAGTTTTTTATTTTAGCCTTTCCCTAACCCTAGTCCAGCCCTAAACCTAACCCTACTATAAACTGAATACCAAAAGTGAAATATGATTGTTGATTATCTGAGTTTACTTGTGTTTCTCATTTACCATGTTCAGTGTTCAGGGACCAATTCTGTTCTTTACAGGCTCAAGGAAAGATAATGAGGCAGCTATATAATTTAAAAACTAAGGTTTATTACAGAAAAACAGAAACTACATACGCAAATAAAAATGGAGGAGAAGCTTTTCTGGAACGTTTGGGGAATCACACAGGAAAGCCAAGATCTGAAAATACCTTAGCTAATTAGTAAGCAATCAGTTTAGTGCATACACAGCTAAAATAACTGTTCCATTATTTACATTCCATAGGGAGAATAAACGTATCATTTTTAATATATTAGTAGACTGTATTGCAGATAAGCATCCAATCATTGCGCACTGATACTGAGGATATAGTGTCAGCCATGTTTTTGGTGGATCTTTAAACAGTGAAGTGCGGACTAATGGCATTCTTCTACCACAAATACAGAGCGGGACACTAAGTAATTGGGAATATTACCTTAAAATAGGAAGTTAAATTCATAATGTCAGTAGTTTTATCAATGCTAAACAGATGGTGGTTGCAATCTTGGAGGAATAAATTGTAAAAAGTACTTTGTAACCATATTGGTGGTTCCTCTATTCTCCTGGTGTAGAAATGTAGGCTGACATGAGCCGATAATAAGTTTTTGTTCTTCAAACAATGTATAATATACTCAGCTTAAACATCAGATGATCGAGATTGTCGGAGGACAGAGATGAACGATCTCAAAGGCACTCCACCTACAGTAAGTTCACTCATTTTTTTCTTGCACCTCATAGAGGTGTGCAGGAAATGAGCGAAGATTAAATACTGTAATAAGAAGTAATGTGCCCCCTTTATATAGTGGCAAAATATAGTTACAGTATTAGTGTTGCTAGTGTGGAAACTTTAGTATGATGCTGTTCACTATATTACAGTCTGTTGCTTCAGTCTCTTTTCATTTCACAGGCCTAACTAGTTTTGTCTTATTACAGAAAAGCCACTTTTTACACGTGATGCATCACAGCTGAAAGGGACTTTTCTCAGCACCACTCTACAGAAAAGTAACATGGGCTTTGGGTTCACCATCATTGGGGGAGATGAGCCAGATGAATTTCTGCAAGTAAAGAGTGTCATTCCCGATGGACCTGCTGCGCAGGATGGCAAAATGGAAACAGGTGCAGTCCTTTTAAAGTTGTTTGCTCTGACAGAATTTGTCTTTTGTTGAGTGCAGGTATCATTATGCTAGCTGTATATATCTCTCTACAAAGTTATGTGTATTTGTTATACCGAGTAGGAGAGGCAACATGAGTAATCTAGTGTTATTTCATATAGTCACTATATGCAAAGGGAATCTGTATGTAATGCCAGCTGTCGGGATACCTCCTGTCAAAATACAGACACCGGCATCCCGATGGTTGGTATCCCAACAGGGGTCGGGTAAGTATATTTAACCTCCCCCCTTCTCCCCCTATCCCTAACCCTCCCTTCTTGTAGCGTAACCCTAACCCTTACCACCCTGCACCCTAACCCTCCCCGTTCGTGCCTAAACCTAAGTCTCCCCCTTGGTGCCTAAACCTAACCCTCACTCCATAGTGCCTAACCCTAACCCTCCACCCCCAGTGGTCCCTAACCATCCTCCCTAGGGTTTGCCCAACCCTAACCTCCCCCCAAAACATAACGCTAACCCTGCTACGCTACCTAAACCTAACACACACATCCCTCTCCTGCGGCTAACACTAAGGGCGCCCCGGACTTGTCTCGTTTGGACTGCCGTCGTTCTTTGTTCCAGCATCGGGATTAAGATAGTCGCCTATCTTAAGTCCCTTTTTGGGCTTCCTCTGCTGGTCTCATAACTACATCCCGTGCAAAGCTTGTTCATTACAATTCTTGCGACTTGGGGAATACTTTTACTTCATTATATACCATACAATAAATACATTTATCTGTAATCCGTATAATGTGAGACGTAGTGTAATGCATTTTGTCAAACATCTCTATTGGAAGGCATGGAGATATATATATATATATATATATATATATATAATATGTGTGTGTATATATATATATATATATATGTATATATATAATATGTGTGTATATGTATATATATATATATATATATATATATATATAAAATATTTTTTTTTAATAACCCATAAATTCTAGCATACATTATTGTAGCAAAATAAGACACTGCACCAAAGCATTACAACACTGCTAGAGTTTTATAATGCATTTCTGAGGTGGAAACAAACAGTGTTTCAGAAGAAAAAGGAAAATGTCACATCAACATAGTGACAGTATATAGTTCTCAGGTATGTTTACTTTTATTACTGGCAAAACATATGCATAATAACACACAAAGGGGCAGATTCAATTTGTTGTAGTGTTTACTCTAATCTATGGGTTACCTCGTGCGTTAAGACCCAGAGGGTTATTTTAATGCAGATTTTTTCCTCACAGCTCCTGAGTATCGAGGAAAAATCTGCGTTAAGTGCACCCGCTGAGCCTGGAGCTTAACACACGGGGTATCAGCACTCATTTGAATAGCTCAAGGCAGAGCAATTAAAAACAGATAAACATCAAGGATAATTGATTTGTGCCCCTTTGGAAAATGTCTGCTCATAATCATATGGAACATGTGTAATTGCAAATATGCTGTGTGGTGCATTTTTTAATTACTATTTTACTAATGTAAAAGAGCTTCCTTACAGTTGGATGATGTTTCCTTTCATTCGAATATGTAGAACTGATCCTCATAATAGGCTTTGAGTAAATAACAATATTTCTTCTTCAGGGTCCACAGGGATACCATGGGGGAAATGTGGTTGGAGTGATCCAGGCACCAAACAGTTAAACTTTCAGCTTCCAGGATGTCCTCCTCCACATATACCCCGTCCCTAGCCACAGGCATTCATTTTTTCGTTTGGTGCTGCAGGAATCAGACGCACCTTTATAAGAGGGGGACTGCTCAGGCAGTACAAAGCTTTTATTTTATGTTTTATTTTGTTTATTTTTACTACAGAGCAAGCAGCACTAGGCGTCCTAAAGGACGCCTGTGCTGCTGCTCCATCTACCCCCACCGGCGCTGCAACACCAGTAACCGGACTGGTGATTTTGGCGGGCACCAGCGGAGCTTGGCTAGCGGCGATGCTGGGACCCAGCACGGTGACGCAGTAAGGTGGCAGTCCGTACCTCCGGCGGTTGGAGGCCTGCTGGAGATTGCCGAAGTGTGACGACCGATGCGTCTGCTCCACCACTAGACCACCAAGTGAGTCTGGCGCTGGAGACAGTGGCGGCAGCCATGTTTATGAAAGCAGCGCACCCGGGGGTTATTACAGCATAGGGGAGGTAGGCTTTCCCCGACAGCCCCTCCCCCAGCCCAGACGCCGATCCAGCTGAAGTTTTCCCACTTTTGGGTTGCTCCTCCTACCCTCCTCTGTATATGAGATGCCCAGCAACCGTTATCAGTGCTCTGCTGAAGCTGCTGGTCTCAGGAGGTTTTGGGTCTAGTCTCCCTGTATATACCTCTCCCCAGAAACCAGGTTATACAGAGCTCAAATCCTACCAAACCTGGTGTTTTGAGTAGTTGATTCAGAGCCCATTGCAAGTATATTGTATATGCGTTGTATGTGACTTTTGCTAACTCTGCTGTATTGATATACTGCCTTTATTTTCTGTACTGTCAGTTGTAACTATCCCTGCTATTCTCAACCCTTTTGCTACAGGTGTTTGTGGAATTTATTTATTTTTTCTTCTCTCTCTATTGTACTTCACATTGATACTTGTGAAGGCAGTCACATTTTACACCTATTTATTATGTCTAAAGGTAATGGTAAACAGGAGGCTGAGGCCCCAGTGCTAGTTTCATGTAAAAGCTGTTTGGCCAGCCTGTCCCCTCGGGATTTTATACAGGATGTTTTGTGCTATTTGTTATAAAGAACCACCTGTCTAGTCTACCAGCCCCTGTACAGGAGCCACCCTAGGTGTCCTCCTTGTCTCAGGTCATGATGCACCTAGTGGACCGTTTGGCTGCTCCCATGCTGCCTCCCATAATGGGATACCCACAGCAGTTCCAGCCTGCTATGTTTGGCCCTCCCTGCTTGGATTTTTATGCCCACTCTAGTCAGAGTACAGCTCAGTCAGCTGCTGCATTTCAACAAATGTTGCAGGCAAACAGACCAGTAGCCATTAAAGCGCCTAAGTGAACAATATAATTTTTTCAGGCCGCCTAGCATGTAGATTCAGATGCATCATCGGAGTAGTCAGATGATGCGCCTGGTTCTTCTCCAGGGTCTATCTCAGGAGAAGAGGATCGTCCTTCTACATTGGATGTCCCTTCTTTGGTGAAGATGGTCAAATCAGTCCTAAATATAGAGGATGATGAGCCAGCTCCTAGACCTAAGGCTCCAGTGTTTAAACACCAAAAGGTGGTAAAAGCTGAGTTTCCCAAGGCTGAGTAGCTTACTGAACTTATGGGAGAAGCATGGAGTACTCCGGATAAACGGTTCCATGTTACAAAAAGATTAGCATCTTTGTATTCTTTCCCACTTTCTGAATGTTCTTAGTGGGAATTTCCTACTGTGGGTGCTCATGTGACGCATTTAGGCCCTGATTGAGAGCCGGACACTCTGACCAGAGCGCTCGCTCTGAATCAGGGCCCTCCTCCATTAAAATGGAGCGTCCTCCTGGACGCTCGTATAGCTGTGGTTCACCACCCACAGCATATACGAGCGTCCAAAAAGATGGTCGCGATGGTCTTGACCATCGCGACTATCGGACTTGCGAAGGAAACCCTGCGGTAGGGTTTCCCAGCCACAAGCCCTGGAGTGATTTTGGCTCTATCAGAGCCAAAATTACTCCCACTGACATCACTAGTGATGTCAGTGGGGCCGGCTCAAGACGGTAGGCGTTCCCATGGGAACGCCTCCGTCTGGCAGGCACGCCTCCGGCACGCCCACCAAAGGGGGCGTGCTGTCACTCACCATCGACAGCACGCCCCCTTTGGTGCGAGACCCCGAGCGACGGATTCCCCATCGCTCGCCGGGTCTCGCGCATGCGCACGACGGAGCTCCCTCCATCGTGCGCATGCGCAGTGGGGAACATCGACCCACTTGCGAGCGTACTGCCGCTTGCGAGTAGGTCTGAATGACCCCCTTAGTCAGGAGTGCTACGATACCGTCCGCATCTTCCCATAAAGATCTTACAGAAGGAAAACTTGAAATATGTCTTAAATCTGTGTTTTCATTGTCTGGAGCTGTTACCAGGCTGGCTATGGCTGCGACCTGGGTATCCAAGACTGTTGAAGAATGGACGGGGGCATTGGAAGATGCCAAATGCTACCAGAGAACAGCTGACGTATATCTCCCACATACGAGAAGCGGCCTCCTATTTGGGAGTAGCTGCAGTAGAGGCTGGACTCCTGGCTTCTAAAGCATTGGCAGCTTTGGTTGTTGCTTGTAGAGTCCTTTGGTTAAGGTCCTGGAAAGCAGATGCGGGATCCAAGAAGGCTCTGGAATACCTGCCTTTTTATGGAAACATACTTCTTGCAGCAGAATTGGATAATATAGTGGCTACTCTGGCAGCCTCAAGATCTGCATGTCTGCCATCAACAGCTACATCAAAGCCTAGGCAGTCCTGTTTTCGGTCCTTTCGCCTCAGGGTAGAGCAAAAAGACAGCCTTTCTCCAGACTGTTTAGTTCTCGCAGGACCACCAAGCCACAAACTAAGAGGTCTTAGCCGGTCAGACGTCCATTCCAAGCCGGGTGACAAACCCTCCTCCTGATGGGACGGGCCTCCTCCTGGGGGATCCCAGGGTGGGAAGCCGACTTCTTCATTTTGCAAACTCCTGGCATCAAACAACAGCAGACACCTGGGTCCGAGAAGTGTTGTCTCAGGGGTATACCCTCACCTTCTGGAGGCATTTTCCCCAGAAGTTTTTTTGTATAACTCCCCCTTCAGATTCTATCAAGGCTTTGGCCCTCCAGGAGGCCATTTACTCCCTGTTAGGGGCAGGGGTGATAACCCAGTTCCTGTGGTTCAACAAGTAAAGGGTTATTATTGCAATCTGTTTTTGGTTCAGAAATCAAATGGGTCTCAACGCCCTATTCGGAATCTGAAAACTCTCAACAAGTTTATCAGTGTACCAAAGTTCCGTATGGAGACTCTTTGGTCAATTATTCTGGCAATGGAACCTGTGATTTTTATTGGTTCCCTGGATATTCAGGATGCATATCGGCATGTGCCTATTGTGCCATCCCACTAACAATTTCTACGGTTTGCTGTCCTGCAACAACATTACCAATTCCAGGCACTGCCCTTTGGTCTGTCAACGGCCCCACGGGTCTTTGCCATTATTTTGGTGGTTATGACGGCCCCCCTCAGGCATCAGGGAGTCAGAATACTGCCATACTTGGACTACCTCCTGATATTGGCATAGTCTCTAGCTGTTTTACAACACCATCTCCAGCTGACCATTGCCTGCTTACAGATGCACGGCTGAATCATCAATTGGAAGAAGTCCTTCCTTTCTCCAATACAGTGGATACTACATCTGTGGGCACTTCTGGATTCTCAGGCACAAAGGGTGTTTCTGCCAGGGGACAAGATTTCGGCCCTATTATTGCAAGTGCGCAAATTGCTCCACAAGCGAAGGGTATCCATTCTATCAGCAATGCAATGCAGGTCCTGGGCTCAATGGTATTGACCTTCATGGTGGAATATGCTCAGTTCCACTCCTGGCTTCTGCAACAATTGATTCTCTCCCGGTAGAACAGGCAATATCATCTAATGCAGTCCCAGAGGATCCTTCTCACACTGGAAGTTCGTCTATCTCTCTCTCGTGGTGGCTACAAAGGTCTTATCTGGACAAGGGTTGCCCATATTGGATTCCAAATTGGGTGCTCCTCACCACGGATGCCAATCTTCGCGTACGAGAGACGGTGACAGATCATCATACCTTTCAGAGAAGATGGACAAATCGGGAAAGTCTCCTGCCCATAAACATCCTGGAGCTTCGTGCAGTATACAAAGTGCACATCCTTACACAGGACCTTCTCCAAGGCATGTCGGTCCAGATCCAGTCCATCAACGTGACCACAGTAGCCTATATCAATCATCAGGGATGTATGCAAAGTCAGGCAGCCATGAGGGAAGTGGAAAACATTCTGATCTGGGCAGAGCATCATGTTCCGGCTATCTCAGCAACATTCATTCCGGGAGCCCTCAAATGAGAAGCAGACTTCCTGAGTCATCAGGACATACATGCTGGAAAGTGAGCTCTCTACTCTGGAGATTTTCAACTCCTGGTGAACAAATTGGGCCTACCAAACAGACCTCATGGCCTCACGTCACAACCACAAAGTCCCCAGGTACGGGTGCAGGACCAGAGATCCCTCAGCTGCCATCGTGGACGCGCTGGCAGTGAGGTGGGACTTCAAGCTGATGTACCTTTTTCCTCCGATTTCCCTCCTCCCAAGGGTCCACGGGAAATTCAAGCAGGAAGACGGCACAGTAGTACTGTTACCACCTGCTTGGCCCAGGTGCCATTGGTTCACCGACATACAGAATCAATCCATAGACACTCCATTTCCTCTTCCTCTATGGACGGATCTGTTAGTTCAGGGTCCCTGCTTGCATCCGGACCTAACTCGTCTGTCTTTCACGGCGTGGCTCTTGAGTCTTCCATCTTAAGAGCCAAAGGTTTCTCCAGCTCTGTGATTCAGACGTTGCTTAAGGCACGAAAGCTTTCTTCTGCCCGCATCTATTACAGAGTTTGGTACTACTTTGATCAATGGTGTTCCCACAAAGTATGACCGTAAGGTTTTTAGGGTTTCCCGAGTACTTGCTTTTCTCCAGGCTTGGTTAAACCTCGGACTCAGTCTGGCCACCCTGAGAGTACAGGTTTCTGCACTGTCAGTTTGGTTCCAGCGAAGGATCGCTTCTCTGACGGATGTTGGAACTTTTTTTCAGGGTGTTCTCTGAGTTCAACCATCCTTTGTCCCACCGGTATCATCATGGGATTTGTCTTTGGTTCTAAAGGGGCTACAGACTCCCCCATTTGAACTTCTGGACTCAGTAGATTTGAAGTGGTAGACAACGTAGACACTTTTTCTCCTCACCATCTCCTCTGCCCGCAGAGTCTCTTATTTGGCAGTGCTTTCTTGTCGCTCCCCCCTTTTTGATTTTTCACCAGGATAGAGCTGTCCTCCATGCACAGGTGGGTTACTTTCCTAAGGTAGTGTCCTGTTTTCATGTGAATAAAGAGATTGTGGTTCCAGCCTTCAGACCTTTCTGTAGGCGAAGCTCCCTGGATGTGGTTTTTGCTCTCCGTGTCTATGTGGATCGTACAAACTCTTTTAGAAAATTACACTCTTTGTGTTGTATGGTTTTCACAAACGAGGCTGGCCAGCTAACAAACAAACTCTGGCACGATGGCTGCGCATGACTATCTCTCAAGCTTACACGCAGGCTGATCTCCCTGTTCCAAACATGGTGACAGCACATTCTACTTGGTCTGTGGGACCATCGTGGGCATTTTGACGTGGTGCCTCTGCTGAACAATTGTGCAAAGCAGCCACATGGTCTTCTGTCCACACTTTTCTTAGGTTTTACGCCTTTGACACCTTTGCCTCTCAGGATGCTTCCTTTGGGTGTTGGATTCTCCTTTCTGCTCAGGAGCGTCCCCACCCTTAGGGGAACTGCTATAGGACATCCCCATGGTATTCCTGTGGACCCCCTATTGACCCTGAAGAGGAAAATAAGAGTTATGGTAGACTTACCATTGTTAACTCTTTTTTTCTTTGAGGTCCACAGGGCATCCACACTGACATACCTCGTGGCATTTTGGTAATTTTTCTATCGTTCACGGATTCCCTCATCTTCTGTGAGAGTGTTTCTGGTGTACATTGTCCTTGTCCTCTTTCCTTCTCCTGCCTTGGGCTTCTTTACAAAACTGAATGCCTGTGGCTATATGTGGAGGAGGACCCGAGGCATCCTGGGAGCTGAAAGCTTAACTCTTTGGTGCCTGGATCAATCAACTCCAACCACATTTCTCCCATGGTATCCCTGTGGACCCTATGGACCTCGATCGAAGAAAACGAGTTCACAAAGGTAAGTCTACCATAACTCTTATTTTTGGCACAAATACACAGAAGAGCAAATATATACTGCAACAGAGAGGATTTTTGCTATACCAAATTGGTCCCATGGCAGCTCCAAGAAGTGAGAGATCTGGTAGGTGAAAAGTTCAACCACAAACAGGGCGGGATGTACTAAGCATCGCATCCACAATGCGGTACATCCCGCCTCTCTTTTGTACATACCGCGGTTGATTACTGTGGTATGTACCTAGAAATATGAGTTACATCACAAAGGACAGATCTCCCGATAAGAGCTGTCCTTCTGGTATGCGCAGAAGGTGGCGGGAGTGATGGGAGAGATCCGATCGGTAAGCATCCCGGTAAGAAGCCCATAGGCTTCTATTGGGTAACGCCACCTGAATGTGGCATTACCCACCGTTTCGGGGCGTTTTACTGCATTTTCCCATTTAGTACATCTTGGCCACAGTGTGAACACAGCTGGTCTAGTGATTTTCTATTCAAATTTTCCAATATCCTATGGGGATACCATGCTTTTGAAGAAGAATTGTGTGATTCAGAGAACAACTACAACAGTGGTTCCCAAACTTTCTCAGTTCAAGGCACACTTAGGGTCTCATAATTTTTTCAAGGCATCCTTAAGCCAAAATAATTACCGTCAGAATACTGACGCCGGCATTCCCGCTGGGTTACATGGCCGACACCTGCAGTTAAGTATGCCAACACCCCTAACCCTAAACCTAATCCTCCCTCCCCGCAGCCTAAACCTAACCTCCCCCCCCCCCCCCCCCGAAACATACACCTAACCTACTCTGCCACGCAGCCTAACCCTAACTCTTCTGGTGGTTGGGATGCCGTCGCCAGGATTCTGACTGATCTCAGAATTTCGGCATTTGCATTCTGAGCGCCGGCATCTCGATCGGCAGGTTATGAACTACATTCCATTAAGTTCTTTGCAAAAATAATACACAAATCCAATATTTTATATCCATGTTTCTCCATTTGGCCCTCTCCATGTCTCTCCCTTTGCCAATCTCCAAACCTCTCATTGCAGCTCAGTTCATGTTTCTCCCTTTGCCCTTCTCCATGTTTCTCCCTTTGCCCTTCTCCATGTTTCTCCCTTTGCCCTTCTCCATGTGTCTCCCTTTTCCCCTCTCCATGTTTCTCCCTTTGACCCCCCCCCCTTACTTACATTTAGTTGTGATCGCCAGCGCTGTTGTGCAGCATTACTTTTCAGATCACACAGGAAGTGAGATCAGACATGCACTGCATTGTGGGACCTCATTCAGGAACAGGCAGCCTCGCAATTCACTGCCGGTTGCTTTCCACTGACGGGACCGCTCCCATCGCTTATCCCGCTCATCACCCCAAACTCTCTTTCCCAGTGCACAATAAAATATATTTAAAACAAACAAAAAATACCTGGGCGGCCTTGTTAGGCCACCGGCTACCATGGCACACAGTTTGGGAACCACTGGAGTACAGTATTTCAGTGTTTAAAAGCAAAAAATATTTACATTTTGTGAAAATCTTACTATAACTATTAAAAATACCCAGTTCTTTCTACTTTTACATGTCTAGGACAATTGTTTTGATTGCTTGTTTCATTATTTAATGGATATAAACTTTAGTCTTGACAGTCATTAATTGTGAATATCTATCACAGGCCTGGCCATCATGTGGCTCTCCAGCTGTTGTGAAACTACAGGTCCCAGCATGCTTTGCCAGCTGATGTTTGGGAGGGTATGCTGGGACTTGCAGTTTCACAACACCTGGAGAGCTACATGTTGGCCGGGCCTGATCTGTGAAATATAAATTCTGTTATTCTCCGTTTATCCAGCCCCGAACACTGAACACCAGTTTCAAGCGGCTTGAATCCTATTTCCAACGCAAGCTGGATCCATGATATTGCCGTTGCTTACCTCTGCCAGCACTTGGAGATTACATCATCCTCCAAGCATCGGGAAATACACCTTTCCCTATGCTGTAAATAGGACCCAGGTCGGGTGATATATGTGATGTATGATATATGCAGGCGGCTAATAAGCCGCCGGTTCAAATCCCATCACTGGAAGCCCGATGGAGTAAAATCCTGACAGGGGCGGTTAGTACCGTAACCCTCCCCCCCCCCCAACGCTCTCTTGGTGGTGCCTAATCCTAACTTCCCCATGGGGTGCCTATTCCTAACCTTCCCGTGGGGTGTCTAGCCCTAAACCCCCCCCCCCTTCCCGCACCTTAAACATAACCCTCCCTGGGGGTGCCTAACACTAATCTCCCCCTGATGGTGCCTAATCACCCTCCCCGTAGCCTAACCCTAACCCTCCCCTGGGGGTGACTGACCCTAATTTCCCCCCAGAGGTGCCTATACCTACCCGCCCATCTCTGGGTTAAGTACTTACCTGTCTTCTTACGTTCGGGATGGTGGGGGTCGGGCTGCCGATGTCGGCATCCGTCCTCTTCGGGATATCGTCGTTGGCATTATGCCAGGTGTCGGGATTCTGGCAATGGTATTTTGACGCCCGGGATCCCGTCCGCCTGCATATTCAACGTATCCCGACCCAGGATACCCATTTCCACTGAGGCTTACCTGGATCTTACCCGCATAGAACCCTGCTCGAGACCCGAAAAGGAATGCCGGGTCAGTCAACCCGGGATTTTTTCCTAGAAGCCTTTTCCACTGAGCCGCAAATGAACGACCTATATATCTTGTGCACGTCGGCCACTGTATACCAGGGATATGTCTGTGAATGACGTCATTCACAGACGTATCGCATCGGCTGTGCTGCACCAATATGTCTGCAGATATATTGATGCATCATGCTGTGTGTACGGGCAGTCAGCTGACTGCCCGTACACTTGCTGCACTGGCCGGCGGTGATTGACAACTCAACTGAGTGGGTGCATGTAAATGCCCGCCCAGTTGTGACGTCAGTCACGACGAATCGGGCAGTCTGTATGCAGAACATATGTTCTGCACAGTGTGCAAATATATCTGTAGATCAGTTGATCTGCAAATATATTGGTATGGTGTGTATCCAGCTTAAGCCTAGGGGATATTCACGATTGCCACAATTTTGTTTAAAAGGACACCGCCCTATTTTAACTATGCCATTCTCAATATAGTCTAGGTACTTTATATCAAAACAATTTTGCTAACTAAATATCCTAATACAGCCAGTAAATTTCTATATAGTATGATAACACAGATATAACCCATAACTCTCCTGCATTAACTAATAGCATTGCACACTCTGTAGCCCATGAATACTTTATCTCTGTTCTATTATATCTTGATGCCGTCTTAATAGAAATTGTGTAGCAAATCATACACATTCTTGACCCTTCCAATTGTAGACCTTGAGCTCCATTAATAGATCTTGTATCAGTCATTACAGTATATAAACTTAGACATGAGCAGGGAACCTCCAATTTGCAATGTAATATAGGGAATACACTAGTTCCTGTTTCTAACCCCAGTTCATCTACCACATATCTATAACTCAATTAAGCTTATAACAATCCAGTAGTAAAATCCTAATCTTCTACAAAACTAAAACAATCTAGACTTACGAGTATCACATGACTAGCCACAGAATCTCCAATAGGTAAGTATGTAACATGGATAACATGTAATATCGACAACTCAATCATACATTATATCACTGCAGTTAACGTAGGTGTAACAGTCATGAAACTTAACAAGTATATGTCAACTGTCTCTTTATAACATAATAACTTCTAAAACAATAAAATAATCTACCAACACAACACACTTGTCCAGAACATCACAGTTCATCATACTGTATGTGATAATAAAATAGATGAGCTAACTAAAGCATAAAAACAGTAGTAAACTGTTAAAAGCTCCCTATAGTTTTCCCATAGTTATCCTATCTTGTATTGGAATCTATTAGCCATGTGTATCTGCAGACTCTCTTGAGGCAGTCAAGAGAGATGTGTTCTTGGCACCCTCTCCAGGTGTGTGTATATAGAGAGAGAATGTGGTAGCAAGTGATGGGCATTGAAGATTTTTCTTTTGAAACATATCGATCTTCATGCCCGATACATCACACATTTTGGATGGATCCTAGAGCCATGATGTTTCAGTAGGATTGATTCAAAGGGCACGATGCTCTCTTAGCTTCATTGTTACTGTGCATGCATGAATGACCTTTTCTTAATTCCCCAACTGCGTATGCTTGAAAATAATTTTGCTCCTGAAGATCGATATTATTTAGATTATTCGTTGTAGTAAATACAAGGCTGCTGACCGCCGATTGGCCATTCCTAGTGGTAGTCCTGTGTGGGATGCTTTATCACTTTCAGGATGGAAACAAACCACAGGAAGTAATGGAAAGAAACAAACTATTTGAAAACTGGCTATGTGTATAAGACAAATGACATTAGGACCATTATGCCTTATTATTGCTTAGTGCTTAGGCTCCTTTATTGCTTGCGTCCTTTTTGGTAACTCACTCTCTGTTGTGTGCTGGGTTGTCACGATCTGCGGCAAGTGACAGTATAAGAAGTAATGTTCAGTTTTAGACTTGAGCTTGACTGTATCTGACGCTTTTGTTGCTAGGTTATAAAGTGCACTGTAATTTTCTCAAAAGTGCTTAGCAATTTTTTAAGACTCAAATGTGATTTGATTGTTAGCTTTTCTATAGTGGTCCTGACTGGAATGATGGGACAGCAGGGGAGATGTTGCCATCTGTTATTTGTTTAATTCATTTAAAAACGCAGATGTTTTTCGTCACCCTTGTGTCTTCCTGTACCATTATCTGGGCCATCATTCTGCGGGAGCAAGGAGAGGATTAGGTGCAGGGCCAGATTAACAATGGGGCGGACGGAGCTACAGCTCCAGGCCTCTACATAAAAATAGGCCCATTGTCATGACAACATGATGTTGACTGGCCATCTGCTCTCCACACGGTCAGCCATAAATCAGAATTAGTAAAATTGTATTTCTATTTACCTCACAAAATGAAGGATTTTTTTTCCTTTTACATATTTAGGGAGACATTGGAGCATAGAGTATAGGGGGTATGCCCACATGGCACTGGTCACGCCTCCTCTGCTTCTCATAATAGGCCCTTTGGTCATTTCCAGCTCCAGGCCCATGTGGCCCTCAATCCGGCCCTGATTAGGTGTACTTAATATGGAGCTTTCACATCTCCCATCATGTGAGGGGTTGTAGGATGACATCATTACACCGCATTTTGGCAAGATCAAGGCAGTAAAAGCTCTCTTCTGTCACATCACTCATAACACACTTTAATACTCAGTCCTTATTGATCCCGATAAATGATGATGGCTGATCTGCCCGTGTCCCATCCACAAGTGATTGATACTCACTTTATAATAAAACTCTTTTTATGTGTATGTAAAATAGGACATTGGGAATATTTATAATGTGTCAAGTAATGGTCAGATTGAACGGTTGGAGTCAAATGACCAGAATGCACAGTGTATGGGCAGCTTTAATTGGGTTTAGCAAATTTTCTCAATTGTGACTGAACAAAAAGAAAGCAGCTCATTCATATTAAAATAGTCTACAGTAACTCTTAGACAATACTAATGAAATAATAACACATATAAAAAGAACAAATATACAATGATAATAAATAAATTAATTTACAGATGTGTCCACATACCATCATATATTAAAAAAAAGCCACAGTGGCTGTAGCTAATACTATCTTGTTTGCTTGTGGGAGTTCTTTTGTTTTGCAGTGTAGCAAATAATCTAGATATTTACTGTGATAACACTGACCTAATTCATCTGTCTTCCTGCGAGTCACCAGTACAATTATAAGAACAAAAATAAAAACTTCAAGTATGTGTTCATATAATCATATAACATTTCCAGATGTCTAAAGCTTTTTGCAGCACCTAATGGCTTTGTAACTTCCACTTAGCACAATGTGTTTAAAGATATGTTTGGGAAATTGTCATTTTGTGCATCGGTATGAGGGGTAGGTAACAAATCTTTGTCACACAAAAGGCTGATGACATTTGCTTTACACTTACCAAATGCAAATAACATACTAATAATAGCACAGAGCTGATGACTGGCCACTGAACTAGGGATGGACATCGACCATCAATGTTTCCAAAACGTTGATGGTTGCTGGCCGATGTCAACTAGTTTTGCCATTGGTTCTCTACCATCAATGCATGAGCAGGAGCTGATGTTTTTTTTTTCTTTTTAGTGGCAAGACGGAGCTTAGCCCTGTCCCCCAGCGGCCGCTTAGCCCAGCCCCCATTTGACGTTGGCCCGCAGACCGGCGTGCCCGCAGCAGAGGTGGCCATCAAGGGGGTGCAAACCATCAATGGTTCACCATAGATGGTAAGTGTGCCATCGGTGGTAATCACCGATGGACCCATTGATGGTAACCATTGATGGCCGCCCCACCGATGGCCATCCCTACACAGAACTCCCAGGTGACACCTGCTCTTCTTAGATTTCATAGGAGGGGCGGGAACATTTCCTAAAAATAGACAAAGAGCGGTTTTAGGACAAACAAATGAAAACATTTTAGTATTTTAATTACCATTATAGTATTAAACTAGCGACCCACCGAGGCTTTGCATGGGAGCAATTTAATTTTACCACAGCCCACTACATCTCATAACAACCTACGCCTTGTCACCACAGTCCCCTGGATCTCACAACTGCCTCCTGCTTCTTACTCCTGTCCCTTGCATCTCACCAAAGCCTCCTGCTTCTCACTGCTGCCCCCTGCATTTCATCACAGCATCCTATATTTCAGCCACAGCCCCTTGCATCTCACCACAGGTCCCTGCTTCTCACTCCTGCCACTGGTTCTTACCACAGCCCCGTGCATCTCACCACAGGCTTCTGCATTTCACCACAACCCCCTTCTTCTCACTCCTGCCCCCTGCATCTCACCAGTGTCTCCACAGCCCCCCCCCCCCCACTATTGCCCTGCAGCTGTCTGGGGCCCGGCCACTGGGATGTGCGGGACAGGAGGATAATGGATGACAGATTTGTATTGCAGCTATCATAAGCATTTTTAGCAGTATATAGCCAGGGCTGGGGCACCTGTGCATATTTCTGCAGCCTCCATGCGTACTCTCTGGCTACCGAACATGACAATGAGCAATATCCTCTCTGCACAATGTGCCCTGGTGCCGCTGTCCGTGAACAGCGCTGACTTCCATGGGAGGTGCTTCCTGTTCACCGAGGATGTGTGGCTGAGCGGGAACATCACGCTGGAGAGGGAGCACTTCATGGTGTAGGAGAGGTGGCCGGAGTCCGTCTGCAGGTTCAGCATAGGATGGACATCGGAATACGATGGTTGCTAACCATTGATATTTTTACCATTTGATGGTGGTGGTCCAATGTTTACCACCATCAAATAAAAATAATTTGATGGTGTTCCAATGGTTGTTTGTTTTTTAACTCCTGAAAGCTATGCCTTCCCAGGATCCTTTCTGTCTACTGTGACTGCATCAGAGCATCTTCATGGGTTCGTTGGAGGCAGTTTCTCACTCTCTGTCTGCCTCAAATGTGACCCTGCTCAGCCACTCTCCCTCACCTCTTGAGGCTGCTGCAAAGCAACGGGATGTAGTCTGGAACCCGACGATCTAAATGCTGACTGCTGGCTTCCAGACTGCTTTATCCCGACTAGGGACAAATGACAGGTGTCTAAATGTAGACGCCTGTACTTTGCCCGACGTCGGGAGGAGACCGGCGCCCGGCATCCCGATCGAGCGAATGCCGGGGGCCGCAGCAGACAGCCGCAGAGGGGGGGTTAGGTTTAGGGCTCCTGGGGGGGCTTAGGGTTAGGCACCCCCCCGGGAGGTTAGGGTTAGGCTAGGGGGAGGGAGGGTTAGGGTTAGGCACCCCCCCGGGAGGTTAGGGTTAGGCTAGGGGGAGGGAGGGCTAGGTTTAGGTACCCCTTGGGGGAGGTTAGGGTTAGGCACACCCCTGGGGAACTTAGGTTTAGACAGCGGGGAAGGGGGGGTTAGGTTTAGGCACAGGGGGAGGTTAGGGTTAGGCACCCCTAAGGAGGGTTAGGGTTAGGGGGGTTAGGTTAGTAAATACTTACCTTTAGGATGATCGGGATTTCCTCCGTTGTCGGGCAGCAGCTGTCGGGAATTGAGCCGCCAGCCATGCGCCCAGCGGTAATACATATCACACCCAAAGCAACAGCTCTCACTGTCTATTGCTGATTCAGCACCATGGCCAGCAGCTTGATTCAAGATTATTTTTTTGTGACTTTGTTTCCCTAAAATTGTCTCTGCTTGGCTCCCTCTTGTCACAGATGAATGGTTCATACACCTAAACATTCCTTGATCAATACTGTATAGAATAGTGAAAATCCCATTAAAATCCGTCCAGTGGTTCAAGAGATTAGCCAGAACGAACAGACAGAGCCCTAAACTGAGAACTTTATTTTATATAAAGATAATGCTTTGGTATTGTTTGAATTCTGTCTAATTATGTATTTTATTTATTTTGAAGAGAGAGGAAAGTGTCACCTAGCTGTGAGGTGATTTTCTCTGTGACATGCTGTGTTGCAGTGGGAGGACCGAGAGTCAGGGCTTATGCTAAGAAGTGTAATGTCTATCAGAGGTACTGTAATTCTGATCGTTTGAGAGTGAAAGAGAGTGAACAGGGCAGTGGTAAGCAATGCCTAAAACACTGTGGAATGAAGTATGAAATTATGTTCATCAATCCTTGGCATGGATGAGGGATTTTGTAACAGCTACTGTAATGGAATATATTGTCTTTAATGGCTAGTGATTAGAGAGGTTGACAAATTAATTCAATCTATAGGTTTGATTGACCCATTCTACATAGCCCCTTTCACCAAGTACTTAATCTGCCATTGGAATTTCCTGCATAGAATACATGTATTGATGTCGAAACAAAATGCTTTCCTCATCATTTCATTCAGTACAGTTATTGTGAAGTGGAAAAATTGGGAGCTGAACATTTTTGTATTTTGTGGCGGGGGTCATGTTGAAGGGTCTGCTTACTTAGCTTTGCTTTACAGGATATATAACATGATGGATTTATGTGAATGAAGATTGTAGTTGTTTTACTCTTGAAGTTGCTTGCTTTTTAGTACTACAGTAGACTTGAAAAGGTGAGGTGTAAGGTAATGCAGTTGCCAAGAGTGGAAAAATAACTATTTTGTAGATCAAACTGCAGGGTTACATAGGAGGCAGATCTTACACACTTGTATCTCCACCAAGTAAACCTTATGCGAGCTCAGCCGTGTCATCATTTTTCCTGGCTGCTCAAGCTGAAAACTCTCCTTAATTTTAATCATTTTTAAACTATTGCCCACGCACCTGTAGAAGGCTTGCCTGGTGCTCTTAGTCTGCTGAGCCTGGCCCGATACACAAGTACCTCCTGTACACACCAGTGGCAGCATTGATAAGCCTGGTTCCTTTTTAATTGAAGGACCAGTAACAGTAAAAATAATGCAGTAAAAATAAAAACCGTTCGGAGGGCTAAACAGTCAGCTTTGGCATATGACATAGATTAATTTTAAATAATGTTTGGGCATATGTGAATCTAGTCTCCTCCATAAATGTGCAGGATTTGATAGGAAGGTGCTAAAACTGGTCTTTAAATAAAGCTGGAGAGAATATAGAATAACCCAAGGCTCTTTGGGGAGAATTTACAAAGCAGCGGCTTCTGTAAGTCGCTGCTTCCCGACGGGTTGCAAGTGAGTATTTTAAATGGCACCCGGAGTCAGTGTTAAGCACTCCCAGCTTTACGCTGACTGCGGATGCCGTTTTAAATATAGACCCGAAACCCGTCGGGAAGCGGAAGCCGCTGCTTCAAAAATTCTCCCGTTTGTCTTTTAATATAAAATGTAATATAGATTTATAATGTACAGTAAAATCGAACCAACTATAGTTTGTGGAGAAAACTGTATTTAAGTGATGTTTGTTATTTTAAAATTGTCTAACTGTATCCCCCACTAATGCAAAACAAAACCTTGTAGATATACAGTATATAGGTGCACCATTACATTGCTTTTAGAGGTAAAATGTACTAATGATCTGCTAAGTAGAAAGGATTTATGGTGTTTAAAAACTCTGTACTGTTATAGTATTAAATCTTTAGAGTTTTGTAATAACTACGAGTCAGCACACTGTGACCCTGCTGAGCAGTTATTAACAATACACTTCAGTCCACTCGCATAAATAATGGTTCACAGTATATATTTCTTGTTTTCCGTAAAAATCTACTTTCTTGCTGTGCATTTAGCGCCGATCATCTTGGAAGACTGCAGGTTGCTCAGTAGTTAACACCAGACAGTTAAACATATAACAAGAAGTGTGGAAGTATAAAAATGGAGCATGCTGTCAAAATAAAAAAAAAAGTGTTAAAGCACTAACCAATGTATTACTTTCTTCTCATTTTAGCTCCACATTTATAAATGGATCTAATATGTTTGTTTATTTTCCATCAATAGTATGCTCCTTTTTTTTTCTTAGCATACTGCTATTTGTCATTAGCTAAAGTTCATGCGTAGCAGAAACAACATGAAATCATGTAAGCTGTATAAGATAGTATTCTTCAAAATATTAAGAGCCCTGTGTATTAACGAGCTTTATCACCAAAACGAGTGATAATTGTCACTGTGTATGATAGGAGCTCCAGCCAATCAGCTGACAACTGTCAACTGTTAGATAAATGACAGTTGGGAGCTGATTGGCTGGAGCACCATTTATCATACACAGTAAAATGTATCGCTCGTTTTGGTGATAAAACTCGTTAATAAATGAGGGCCTAAGTATGGCAAATATTACGGCAAATTGTTGCCCCTTTCTTTCCTATGACATGTCCTTCCCACTTGCCTGGTCCCCATGGTATTTTTAGGCCCTCAACTACACATCCTTACGTTTTAATTTACTTCAACTACAATTGTACATATATCCCAATATACTGCTTCACTTAGAGCTTATATATACTTATATTTTACTTTTCCTTTATGTCAGAAAATGGGTGAAGGAGAGAGATCCAGACCACAATCTCTCCTGTGGGGTGCACAATATTTATTGCATGGATCCTATTTCAGACCAAAATTACTATTTCTTACTGGTGCTTTTCCGTAATCTAATTATTTTAAGTTTATCCAACCAAATGCTGACTTGGTACATTGTATGTTGTCTTGTGACAAAGGGCAGGGCTTCTATAGGCTAACTCATAGTTATATCCTACATGGACTTGGTATTTATTTTGCCATTTCTTGTGACTGGCAGGGCTGGTGTGATATCTTCAGCCGTCTCTGCACAGCAGAGAGGTGCCGGGCTGGAGAGGTGCCACCACCTTCTCCATTTGCCGGGCGCCTGCTGAGATTTTGTTACCAGTGGGCGCCCGGTGGCCCTTTCCCTGCAGCCGGAGGCTGGAGCTCACTCCTGAGCTCCGCCTTCCAGCTTTTGCAGTGGGTGTAGGGAGAGACATCATGACTTCTCTTCCACAGTGCCCAGCATGAGGAGTAAGTACAGTGTTGTGTGTCATTATGTGTAAAGGGCACTACTACTGTGGGCATTGTATAGGGGCACTGCTACTGTGGGCATTGTATAAGGGGCACTACTACTGTGGGCATTGTATAAGGGGCACTACTACTGTGGGCATTGTATAAGGGGCACTACTACTGTGGGCATTGCATAAGGGGTACTAGTACTGTGGGCATTGTGTGTAAGGGGCACTACTACTGTGGGCATTGCGTGTAAGAGGCACAACTACTGTGGGCATTGCTTGTAAGAGGCACAACTACTGTGGGTATTGTGTAGAAGGGGCTCTACTGTGTGTTGTAACGTGACTAAGGGACACTACTATGTGTCTTATGTGAATCAGGGGCACTGCGGTGTAATATGATGACAATTGTGCTACTGTGTGAATTGGAAATACTATTGTGTGAGCATTCCCTTTTCTCATGAGACCACGCCCCCTGGCGCATGCATGTGAGGAAGGGAGCAAATTTATAGTTTGCTGGAGGGTGCTGAACATGCTAGCACCAGCCCTGGTGAATGGGTTTTAAAAATCTTGCCACTTCCACTTATTAGTTAACCTCTGGGAATCGGAAGTTCTAATTAAAGTGGCTGGAGCTACAAAAAAAAAACAACCTATTTTATCAGTGAATTCTCCAGGGGTATCTGATCTGTCATGTTGCCAAGTCTAAAGGCACACATCCACTAGCAGACCTAAAAACGACTGCACGATTACGACATTGTAATTGTGCAGTCGTTTCACAATCTGTGCTGTGCCTACACTAAACGAGCAGTCATTCAGTGCAGGCTCTTCAATCATCCCCTAACATGCTCAACCTGACGTTATCGTCAGGTTGTTCAGCATGTTCAGCCGATGATTGATGTCGGAAACGACCAGCGGGAGAGTGCACCGCTGGTCGTTACCGACATTAATGGGGCCGATTCATGCACGATTCATCAGCGATTGAACGATAACGATATCGTTATCGTTCAATTGCTCAGAGACATCGGCAAGTGGATGTGTGCCTTTACACATGTCTTCCAAATAGATTGGGTCAAAGTGTCTATTGATGTTGAATAAAGGGCAAAGAAGTTTTGTAAGATCTGGCTTCTGTATGTACCCATGCTAATGTGAGGATTACACAATTTCTTCGTAAACAAGTCTAATTGTCCTTGTGGTACAATCTGGAATTTTTTGCAATGGGCATACCAACTTTCTATCCTTGGATACTTATTTATGACATATGTTTAACCTCTCCTCCACCTACCTACAGTATGTGTTGTATTTACCTTAGGATATGTGCTCATCTTTTTCTTTTCTTTTTTAATGGTTATATCCTTTCTTTGCTGACATTTCAATAAAATACGATTGGAAAAATAAAGATTTTTAGAGGAGTTACTTGATTCAGTCTCCCATATTACATAGAGAAATGCGGTTGGGGAGGCAGAGGGACAGGAATAAGGAATAGAGGAACAGAGAACACCAGCAAACAATTGTGTTGAATAAACATTTCAAGTTCCAAAAAGAAAAAAAAAGTTTATGGAGTTTGACTAAGTTGCATAACATCACCGATCCATAGAAGACATAGGAGCAGAGATATGCAAGCATAGAAGTTACCATAATGAAAGAATGCAGGAGATATTGTGATATCTGCTGTGTTACTTGTTAAGACATACAGCTGACACAAAAACATGTAGAAAGTGCTGTTTCCACATATTTATGCTAAAAAAAAGTGTTGATAAATATGCCCCTTTATGTTGTAAAGCTGCACAAATGGTCAGATCTTGACTAGTTTATTTAGAGAGACAGTTATTTTGATAGCATTCGTAAAGCTGAATATATGTAACTCTGGTTTCTTTTTCATGGACCAATTTTATCTTCAATCAGATTAGATGTTTCTAATAAATTCCAGTATATTTGGATCTAAGCGCCTGAGCGGGATGTCTGTTGTTCATCCATTTCACCACTGCTTCCTTCCATGCCTTCAGGGTTACTTGATTTCTAACATAAGGCAACCAATACTTACAATAAGTGTAATTCATGTACATGCATTCAGAGTTTTCTAGCCATGAATGATGTGATTTAACAAAATGTATTAAATCCACAATATCACTGGCCCTTACTTTAGCATGTAACAATTACTATCCAATGATGGGTATATAGAACATAAGAAGCATTGTACTGGTGTTCAAGCACAGTGATTTTGCAAATCATTTAACATCTTTCCTGTTCTGTGTGATAATAAAATTTCCAATGCTCTGTGCTTTCAAATAAGGTCATAAAATATTTTAAAGCAGCAATAAACAGATCTCTTTTATTCCTAGTAAATCCTGCATTGTTATACATAGTATTCGCTGAATCAGTGTGAATATAGTAGATTTTAGTGTATTTAATATTTGTTACGTAAATAGTATCTAATGGAGCATACACACAGACAGATTTGTCAGACTTGTCGGATTTGTCAGATGAACGATTGAACGATTTGAACGATTTCACCAAAGTTTTGAACGATTTGAACGATTGAACGATTTTTGACTGCATTAAAATGAATGGAATCGTCCAAGTCTGACTGCAAACACATCAGATGTCAGATATCGTTATCTGACAAACGGGAACGTGCATTGTAGATTGTCCATCGTTCAGGCATGTCAGATATGTCAGATTTTCCTTCAGATATGAACGACTGAACGATTTTTAAATCGTTATCGTTCATATCTGAAGGAAAAATCTGACCGTGTGTATGCACCATAATCTGCGTTGAATCATCTTTTTCGTTTTAGAATAATTTGTTTTAATGCACATCATGTTGACTAACATAGTTACAGAGGTAAGACACAGGGTCTGATTCACTACGGAACGCAGCTGCGATTGCAGTAGCGATTAAGCACGCAGTTCAACTGAGTGCAGAGGTAAAGTGGACGTGTACTGCTACATCTGAGGGTCGTACCATAAAATGTACTTGCATCCAAATGTAAATGAGCCCCAAAGCAGTTAGTAAGATCTACTTGTTGATGAAAGCACATTGATACTTTTCAGAAAATGCATGTAGCCATAGGGGTCATTGTGCCTTATAACCAATGCAGGGAAATTATACTAATAATCCAATTTGAATGTACAGTATATATCTTTTTTTTTAATATAACAGCTACATACAGTAATGGGGTAAGGTGCAATCAGGGAAATTGCTAGACTCTTCAGGGAGACAGAGAGATTGCTACTATTTCAGGAACAATCAGGAAGAGTTGGCAAGTATGTAGTACAGTCATTTAAATCGCCTATTGTATTTTCAAATAGCTTTTAGGACTTGGAGACATACTTGTCACAATCAGCATTTTAAATACTAATGCAATAAATATTTTTTGAGTAAATTTGCATCGTGAATATTAATATTTTCACAGGAATTTACCATTCTGCACTTGCCGAGAGTTGGGCTCCGGAGAAAATACGCTGTTGGTTTGGCGTCTGCGCATTTGCGGCCATCGACTGGCACACGCATCAATGAAGGGAAATTGAGAGTGAGCTGGTGGATCTCTCTCTGAAAAAAAATCCTGTTACAGTACCCCACAGGCTGCTATAGGCTAATGCCATCTTCAGATGGCCTTCATATCGGAGCCAAGTTTTGGAATGATTCGTATTCCTGAGCTTGGAAAATCCGACTGCAAAGCATTTACCTTTGGGAATTGAGGGACCGCGGAAGACCTTGGAGATATAAGCTGGGATCTTCCATGGTACATCTGGGGGAACTTTAATATTTGCAGGTATTCCGCAAATATAAATTGATAAATAGATCCCTTGGTGTCAGTATCCAGACAATTTACATTGCATCTGCTATTGGTATTTAAATTTAAACAACATTTTACACTATTTATGTGCCTGACAAACAGTAAATTTATATCTGTGATTAGGCATGAAGGGCATTACAGCAGATTGAGCCATCTATTTTCATATTATACCTCCCAACATTGAGGGCCTGATTCAGAGGTGGACACAGTGCTGATTTCTGCATTATTGAGCGATTATTTTTGTACTGCGCATGCATATGAGTCACAGTGATGACTTGGACACAGAATGATTGACAGTCAGGAGCGTTTGTGGGAGGTAAGGTGGGGTGATGACTCCCGCAGATGACTCCAGCAAATTCGCATGCAGAGGTTAAGTCACCGGTGGTTTACTTACGACCAACATTTGGAGCGACCGTAGGATTGCTCAGAACATCGATGCTTGGGATCAATTCAATCACCTGCGAGGGGGTTCGAATTGTCTTTGCAATGGCTTGGAAACGCAGACAACAGCACCTCCTCTCCCCCCGATCTCGCCCCACACTCGATTTTTGTACGCAGTTCTATGGGGCTGTGAACAAAAAAACAAGCCTGGACTACTGTATGTGCAGCATATAGCCGAACTTACTTATAGGGGTGAGTAAATTGAATTGACACCCATATATTTGTCTGTCACACATAAGGTTTATACAGCCATACAGATTTTTCTCAAACATTGACAGCTGCCAATTTCTTTCTTTTGTATAGCGGGTAAAAAGAAAATCTGTCATGAGCAAGGGAAATGCAAGTTATCTTGCTCTGCCTTCCAATGACACATGCTGTTACACCAAGTACTGGCACATTGAAAACCAGGAGCCATGGAGAGAAACAGCAATTGTTCCAATTCTGTCTTCATTTATACTTGGGAGGTTTTCAGCTGGATTTCTGCCAGACATGATAATATTTCATTAGAGATTCAAAAAGTGGAAATTTTGGCTTTTGATATTTTGGTTTCTTTTCCACAATGAGTACAAAAGACATGAAAGCAGTGATGTTTTAAAAGGGTATTAATGTTTGTTTCAATTTACAGTAGGGCCCTGGTAAATGGCCGGTTAGATTCCATACTCCCACCAAAAAGCAGAACATTGCCTATTTTAATCCTAAATCAGCCATAGACATACTGTACCTTGCTTACGAAGTTTAATCATTTCTAACTTTGCATGTATAGTACAGTAAGAGCAATGCCAATGTCCAGGGCACAGGGCCTAGGGGGTGGCATCGTCACTCTCCCATGGCAAAAGCATTTGGCTTGCAGAGTGCATCAAACGGTACCCTGAAAGCTAGAGAGCTGTCTGAAGCATCTTTAGGACACTCCACTTGCCACCTCAGAGCTCAGCCTCACTCTTGATCCCAGCAGCCCTTCCTCCTCTTTGTGACATCACATGCTGCAGTTATTGCTTTCCTGCATGTAGTAATGCAGGGAAGCGAGCAGGATGACAGGGGCACTATGAGCACCTGTTATTATCGTCGCTCTTATCTTCAAGATAGGAGCGCCGATGGTCAGTCAGATGTATGAACGGCCTGACAGCTGCAGTAATCGATTCCGACAGCTGCAGCTGTCGATGCCGCATGCATAGCCCTGTCCCTGGCTGTTGTTTTTTTTTTCTTAATTGCGGGTGCCGCTGGGAGGAATGCATGCAAGCGCCGGTCAGTGACAGCGGCCCCTCCAGAACAGGGAAAGCGCAATTTGCTGAATCTCCCCCATTGTACTGTACTGTACTGTACATGGTGCCATTTTCTGACCATCCCTTTAGGCCAAAAAAACAGAACAGATCATGCACTGAAAATAACAAACGTAACTATAACTGAATACCACTGTATTAGTGGAATGCTGAAAAGCTATACTCTACTGTACTCTAGATACTCTATAGCAGGGCCATTTTGATATATATAACATTATTCGTGGGCCCAGTGCAGGCCATGCCCCCAGCGGGGCCACAATCGCCGCTGATTACAGCAATGCCTGGAGTATCTTGAGGATGCTCCGGGAGCTGTAAGGACAGCGGTGTGACCGTCTGAAGCATCCTATGGAGACTCCAGGTGGCACTGCTGCATATATTCTGGCTGCAGTTTGCCATTCTAGGCACCCTGCTAGCCAGATGAGGCTAGCACAAAAAAGCCCCCGGGCCTTAGTATTCCCATCCCTGCTCTAGAGCCTATTTATTATACTGTTTTGCAGCAAGTACTCTTAAAAATGGCAATTTTTTAATGTTTTCCACAATATTTTGGTATGGGGGATGTTTGTTTAACAAGGCGAGTACTATCGCAGAGATATCTGCTACAGTCCCTCTTTACATTCTTAAGAGCAGCGCCCATACCCAAGCGCAAAAAATTGCCAATTTACCAGGTTTTGAAGAGTGTAACTTTTCAGAACTTTTCCCTAATGGCTAACGTAGGGGTGGGCAATAAGCAGCCCCCCAGCTGTTGTAGAACTACACATCTCAGCATGCCCTGCCAAAGTTTTGTTATTTGACCATGCTAAAACTGTTGCAAGGCATGCTGGGATGCGTAGTTCAACAACAGCTAGAGAGCCGCTTATTGCCCACCCCTGGGCTAACGCTATCTTTAGACCTAATTAACCATTGTAGTCATTTTTATAGTAAGGTATCCGGACTGACGTTTGCACAAGCCCGGCCTGTATGCGCTTAAGCGAGTGTGGTATAAAAGATCAACAGTGTCTAGATGGACAGTCAGTAGGTCAACACCAGATGGCTGACAGGGTCAAAAAGTCAACAGTTAAAAATTCTACATGGACGAAGGTCGACCGGCTCTAATGGTCAACCAGTTCAAAATGTTGCCACAGAAAAGGTTGACACATGGGGTATTTTTTAATATATTTTAACCATAATCCTCACCCTAACCCTCCTCCTAGTGCCTAACCCTAACTCTCCTGGTGCCCAACCCTCCCCCTGGTATCTAACCCTAACTGCCCCCTTCCACAGTCTAAACTTTACCCTCCTCCAAGTGCCTAACCCTCATCCTTATCCTAACTCTAAAAGTATGAGAAACCACCATTTGTGTTTCAACCTTTTGACCCTGTCGACCATTTGACCCTAAGTTCAAGTCGACTTTTAACTGTCGACCATTTGACCATGTCAATCTTTTGACCCTGTCGACCAATTGCTTTTCGACCTATTGCTGTCTATCTAAACACGATACATCTTCCATCCATATACCGCTTTAAACAAGTCTGGTCTGAATCTGGAAGTAAAGTGATAGTGTTAGCTATCGCTTTACTTTTTTTTTTTTTTTTTTTAAATCTCTTTATTTATTAAGGTAGAAGACAGGGAAATAAGAGAAAATTACATACAGCAAGGGGAATGTATTCATCAATATGCTGATGGAGGTACAAGTTTAGTATATTGGCCAGTATTTTATCAAATAATTTAAATTAAATTGGCCGATATTTTGTACAGCAGGTAGGGTTTTTTGGGGGTTTGGGAATTACAATAATTACTGATTTTAAGGGTGTAAATATGAAAACGTTCCACCTGTTGTATCTCCTTAAAGAGGGCGATCAAGTGGGATGACAATACCCCTGAAAAAGACTTATAATAAGAAGCGGGAAGGTCATCTGGAACGAAGGCCTTAAATGATTTCTGGATTTTGAAGACAGCCTCTAGTTCCTCAACTGTGATCAGATAATTAAGTTTAGATATTGAGAAACTGTTCAATTTGGGGAGATTACAAGAATCTAATAGGCCTGTATCTCAAGCAAATGTGATACAGGTGTAGGACCACTACCTTGGATGTTATACAGAGATTAATAGAAGGAAAAGAAATATTCATTAATATCCACTGGGTTATAGCTAAGAGTAACCCTATTATTCTTAAGGGACGTAATGGTTTGCAATGCCCGTATAGCTTGCAGGCGTTTAGCTAACAATGTATCGGATTTGTTTCCTTTTCCATAAAATCTCTGATTCAGCCATTTAAGGGATTTTCTGTTCGTTCGGTCAACAAGGACTGGAATTCCCCTCTAATGCCCTGGATCTGGGAGTATATGGAAGGAGAATGGTTGATTTATGAATACACTGAAGCAGCTCGAATTATATCTAATCTGCCTTATGTGCTTCCCAAACTGTGGGGAGACTAACATCTGGGGTAACATTTAACTGAAAATAGTCCTCAATCTGAGCTCGAAGATACTCCTTAAATTTAAGTATACGAAGAAGTACTTAATTTTGCCTCCACGAGGGATGGCCAATAGGGGATTGTACTGGGTCAAACTGTACTACCACTATAGAGTGATCTGACCACACGTTAGAAACGAGATCTAATTTAGTCAGAGCCTTTAATACCTCACTACAACCCAATCAGCATATAAATGCTGGAATAGGATATGTGAGTCTGTGAATAGCAGGTGTAATCCTGTGAAGACTGGTGGTGTGCCCGCCATGTATCGAAGAGACCAGCCTCTGCCATAAGTCTACACAAGGCTCCTGATGGGTGATGCTGAGGGAAAGCGTGATGTGGGCCTGACCTATCTGAATCGGGAGTTAAAATAATGTTAAAGTCTCCCCCTAGGATTACCATACCTCTATGCATCCTTTGCAAATCAAAGCTATCGCTTTACTTTTTATCTATTCACTGGGGCAGGCTCTTATCGGAGATTCTGTCACTGCAAGAGACCATTCATAAATGATCTCGATAAAGCATTAGTTATTGCTGAAATATGTTGCAATAAGAAATGATAGTTATATAGGGAAAATTGTGGGGGATCATAGTTAGGCCCCTAAGTCTTCTACAGATTTGATGAATTAGATGTCTTGGTATGTATTTGCAGTATAATCTGTCTGGTAGATATTCCTATATGTGTGTGAATAGTATGGCAGGTGAGAGTTGGTCAGTGAACATACGGTATATTCTAAACATTGAGTTCATGTGTTTCTCACTGTAGGTTTTCTCACTGTCCTTCTGTAATCTCAGCAATAAGCAGTCCTGGGGCAAACTTTGGGGATACCCTATGTAGTGATCCTCCTCCAGAGCCATAACTAGGAGTGGGTGGCCATTTTCGCCATGGAGGGCCCAGGGAGCAGCATCATTGATATGTCCATGGCTCCTGTCTTTATCTTGCAGGGTATCTAGAATGGCACCCTTTGGCCTAGAAAGCCAACACCTGGAGCGTCCTAAGCACACTCCAGATGCTCATCTACTCCCTTATTCTGGCAGCCCTGCCCTCTTGCTTTGACATCGTGACATTTTAGCCCTGCTATTGGACCTGCCCTCCCTCGAAAATAACACCCCCACTGTTTCTTATTTTAGCAGGCAGTAAGTGGGGGCAGCAATCTCTTTATCTAAGTGGGAATGTGGGGCATGGGTTTACCATCATAATTACCATCACACTCCTACCACAGACATGGAAGAACAACTGTTTCTCCTCCTTGCCAGTGATCAGCGTAGAGTGTGGGGCCATTGAAAATACTGGATTTTGCATTATGTCACTTCAGTGTTTTAGATGCCCACTATCCATTGGTATGGCTTATGATAATGCTAGATTTGGCAAACAGTTTTGTGGTGTCATTTAAAAATGCATCTCTGAGACTGGTAGTTGGAAAGTAATAACCACTGCCAAGACTCACAGAGGAAATCTGGCACGGTAAATTTCCGCTGTACCTCATTATGTATGTCTGTGATGTGTAGTGATAATGAAAAAAAAATGCCAAAGCAATTTACTACACATGACTATGGAGAACATTTTCAGAAGTGAAGTGTTCATTTCAGACAATTCAGTGATTCCTTCCTATCTGGGAAGAATATTTAATACAAAGTTTAAAATTAAAAAAGAGCAACTTTTGGGTAAAATATAACCAAAAAGAACTTGATAGGAGTGAAATATTTTCAAAAAGATGTACAGCACAGTCAGTTTTCTAGTTTATGATATGTACATGTAAATTCTTTTCCAATATTATGTTACTATCTCAATGAGCTCCATCAGTATTAGAAGCTGTGAAATGTATTTTAAGCATTGAGCTACTATCTCTGCACATTCCCACTAATCACAGTTGGCTGCATTACCTCATCAGACTGTAGTTGCTTTGACGACGTGTTGGTGCATATACAATGCAGTCTCCTGTCTTTCTGTGATGGGGCCTCGACCAGCGGACTCAGGCTACGGATCCTAAGATGTAAGATCTGTTGCTAAACATCAATTTCATTCAATATATGTTGCTCAGTTTCTGTATCCAGAAATTTTGAAATTACATTTTTAAATAACTCTCTCTCTTCCTTTTTATTTTGTGAAGGTGCTTTAGGTGTATTGAGGTATGAGATGTGTTTAATACTTTGATGAAGGGAATTATTTGGGTTGATTAAGAGCTTGAATGAGCCTCATAATGACAGTTTCTTCTCTTGGTTTTATTTGACATTCACAATGTGAGAACATATTGAGATAACAAGCGTGCCCATTGATGTGGAAATGTGTGTGCTGCATTGTACTCAATTAGCAGTTCTTTACCGATATGAGAGATGTGCATTTATTACTTGGCGGCGGCTGAAGCTGTAGCTCTAGGTGTCTGATTACAATTTGTTTCTACAAATGTTTAACTATTTCACAACCAAAGTTTTGGTATATAATGCCATGAGAAGCATATTGATTAAATAGGACACAATTGTTTACTGTAATATTTGATTTGCTTTAATGTAGTAGGGACCGGGTATACTTAAAATGTACATGAAAACCTACTTGCATAATCTAATATGTGTAGTACATTTATGTATTTCTTTGTTGCCTATAATCTAATTCAATCTGAATTGATGATACTGTACACTAAAGGCCTGATTCTTAGTTGGATGCAATGTCGATCTTGCTCGCAGTTGAGTGATTTTATTTTTCTTGCAGGCATCTAAGTTACATTACACGAGTCCAGAGTCTGTATGCACACAGTTTCCTCTGGGAGACATGTCTTGAAAATGTATTGCGCGTATTAGGGCGGTGACAGGGAGGTGGCTATGTGGATGCACAGAGATGCTCCGTATTATTATGGGCGTGTTAGGAAGTGTCGCATAATCGCTTACATTGGAGGCCATATGCTGACGGACAGTATGCACCCAGCATGAGGCTGGTGCAAGTTTGTAGACGCTCAAAGTGGGCATCTCAGTCCTTGCACATTCAGAAACACGCTTGTACACCAGGGAAGGGTTTGTAGCGGTATTTGCATAAAGTTGCAGAAGCAATACCAGCAGCGTCCAACTCAGAATCAGTATTGGAAACTGACACCTAACCTACATATACTTGTACATCTGATAATAAATGGGCATTACATATCAACTTAAACAGCTCTAAATCTAAGCTGCCTGTCTGGGAACTGTCAAAATAAATTCCGTGAATCTGGAGCATACTGTGAGCTCAGCACATATGTCAGGTACAGTGAAAACATATTCACTAAGTTACAGAAGGATTGGAATGACACAGGGGTAATAGCCAGGGAAGTTATTGCTCCAAATAACTGTCTTGTCAGATGGCCTTCGAATAATGCAACGTGTTTTCTGGGTTATGAATTGGACTTCTGTAAGAGTCCTGAGAAGAAGAGTTATCATTTCAGTTACTTCATGCAAATCATGTGTGTCTCCAAGTAAGGTGTCAGTCTTATGCAGTGCTTACTTTGTGGATTTAAAAAAATGTAATAAGTAAAAAATGTTATGAGCTTTGCTGAGAGGACATTACAGTACACTCCATGGGACCAATAGTGCTGCTACAACCCAGATCCTATGTGAATCTAGTCATGAGAGTTGTAACTTGTAATATACAGTATATTTCACATGCAAGAAGAGGTAAAGTATCAAACACTTCTTTGTTTTATAAAAAAGAAACACTCAGTAGTTCTATAGCTAGGCATAAGAAAGTTGATTTTCTCCATTTTAAGATGTTTGGTCTAATTCTTAGTGGGCATTTATGTTTTTGCCAATCACAATACATGGCACATAAAGAATCCAATGAACATAAAGCAACACTGGTCTATAGCTATTTAAAAGTTGCTTATAGAACCATTCACAGTAATTTATCTTACATTACAAAAAAGCTGACAATGTCAGTGTATCCTGATTATGACTGATAGGAGCTCTTCCTCTTGTGCATAGTTGCGTAAACTTTCCTAGAGCATTGACTGTCTGATTTGTCTTCTTTTATTTCCATACACGTCTTATACCCTCACCACCATGATATACGTGAGGTCCAAATGGAAATTCTGTAGCAAACACCGCTTTAGACACACTGTACACCTTGAATTATGGGTAGGGGTTTAACGGAGTGAAGGCAATCACACTGATGTTTGGAAGAGATACCCCAATACTCCTGGTTTTGTGGAACATTGCAGAAAGTACATTTTATTTTATGGGACAAGATAATTGTAATGAGACAAAAGTTTGGAGAGGTTTCACTTTTAGGGGCATTCTTTCCCATGATTCCTCATCATCTTCAGTCCAGACCTGGCGGAGATCTGGCCTCATACTGTATTTAATGACCTTTGCTAGAATCTCCACTGAACGATACCACCGTAACGCATGGCAGTAGCCATCCCACTGATGACTTAAATGCCAGAGCTGGAGAACTATATTTAAATTCATTGAAGTGACAATAAGAAAAGCTGTAGCAGAGCCGAGGGTCCTCTTTATCTAGTGCGGGGTCCTCTTTGTTATCTGGTTCAATGCCAAAATAGCAGCGGGCAACTTTTCAGCCACCCCCTCATTCTTATATTTAAAAAAAAGTCAAAAGATAAAATATAAAATACTACTCTCTGACAAACTACCTACAGGAGCAAATGAACAAATTAATCCCTAGACTTGCTAAAATTGCAGAAAATAATTACCACTAAAAGAAATACAAAAACTATTATATAATTTTGTTTACCATCGTGAGGTGCCCACAATAAATTTTTCAGGGTGTGACAAGATGATATAAAATCATGGGTACCATTGTGTATATGGCACTGCACTGTCATAGAATAAGTTACATGGTAACTAGTTATTATTATGAATGACAGGAAAGCGTCTGGCAGTCCATAATAATACCACAGAGACTTAATAATTACAAGCGTGCCCTCTTCTGTTGCCTGCTTTTCTAACATAGTTTGCAAAATGGCTGACAGGAAATGGAAGGAGTGATTTAATGTTGGGATTTGCTGTTAGAAATAGAAAGATATTGTGCTGTGATATTCAAAAAAATGAAAAAGAATTTGGGACCATTGGGGGGATTAATATATCTCTAGTTATAAGAAGCATTGCTAATAAACTGGTAACAGATTTGAGGTAGGAAGGTCTGATTACTGTTCCACACAATGAAGACAGCTAATCTAAACTGATTGTGTAAGACAGATGCATACTGTAATTGGCATTTGTTCAGATTTTGTTTAGGCAGAATTTACCCTTAAATACTTGTATTGACAATGCTCTTTTCTGTTTATTTTTTGGACAAAACTGTACAAAGCCCCTGTAGTTTCTTCTTTGTTTCTGCATAATGTTAAATGAGAAGATAACTGTTTAAAATATATAATTTTTAATGTGTCCATTGTTAGCTCTGAGGAATTCAACTAGTTGCGTTTATCTTGCACCCGCGAGGTAGTACGGCTATATGCTGCACTTATGGCACCTCTGAATTTTGTTTGCAGCCCTATGCGAGTCCTTATCATGAGGAGGACCAGTTCTGTTACCATTGTTAGCCTTTACACTCAGTCGCAAGGACAACTCGCCCCTGTCACATGTGGGTGTGAGATAATTGAATTGCCCCCTGAGTGTAATAGTGTTATAGAACATTCTACTGTTTAACTGAAGGCTCAGCAACAATGGTCATCTGGAAATTATGTTTTTCTGATGTTGGACAATATGGACTGTAATTAATATTGTCTAATATGTGAATAGAATAGTTTACTCTTTCACAGTTCTAGTTATGCAATTTGCAAAAAATAAAAATAATCGCTGTTGTTCAGCGAGTTAATGACTTAACTTGAATTTGTGTTTACCAGCTTTAACATCCCTTAATATTTGTAAACCTACTCTTTGCTTCTCTTTTTAATTCTAGCCATTATAAAAGCTGGAGTAGGGTGATGCAGTGGGTGCTTTTTACATTGTGATTGTCTTTTGCAGACAATTAACGTTGCAGACTGAGTGTGATATGGTGTAAAATTGAACTCCATCTGCTTTTAGTTTTATAAAATAAATACGTACGTCCAGAAAATTTCCTCCCGTTCAAGATGTCATTGCATCTTAGGTTTCGTGCTAGACATAATGGCAGTATGGGAAGAGGGACTTTACTTCATATCAAAAACATTTCCAAATGTTTTGATTCAATATACTTGTCTTATATATTTTTATATTGCAGCTCAGCTTTACTTAACATAGGTTTGACACAAGTAAAGGATAATGCCACTTAACTTATTTTAAAAGGGACGTTACCAGCCCCTAATTCTATTTCTCTGTGCTGTGGGGTCTCTAGACAAAATAGGACCTTCATCTAGAAGGATCTCATCTGCTGACTAGACTGCGACCTGCTGATTTTTTTATACATCCACCCCTTGCTGCGTCATTGCACTAATCCTTTGCCCCAACATGTTGGCATTTCAAAGTCTCAGTTCTAATAATAATGTATTTGGGATTTTCATACAAAATCAGTGTGCAGGGTTGGCATAATGGGGTGGCATGGAGACACAATAGATGTGAAAGGTTGCAGCTTAGTTCACAAATCAGGTCATCCTTGATGAAGGCCCAATTTATGAAGGCAGAGGGAGATAGTCCAAAAGGAAGGACACTCGCCAAACTGTAAACGATGTCGGTAAGAATTTATAATTTTTATAAAATAAAAAGTATAATAAGCCTTTCAGGTAAAGATAAATTGATCCAGACAGATCATAAGAGTCATAATCTGGTATCCTATCCAATACATTGAATATTGCCAAGTAAAGAGAAAATCAGCTGGTATGAGATATAATGCAAAACTACCCAATCTATATTCATTTTCAAATACTATAAAGCAACTTTCCTATGTCCCATATAAGAAAGTAAGCTTTGTATTTTTCTGGTCAGAAAGTAGAATATCGAGGCAAAGTTGATTTCTCTGCTTTCTGCCTCTATACTGATAATAGGCAATGTCCTTTCCAAGGTTATTTCTTGATTTCTGACAATTTTAGATACACTTTTCTTATGTTTCCTTTGTTTCAACCTTTTTCCTTTTGCATACTGAGAGTGTAGACAAAGGTATTTCTCTTAAAATATGAGAGTAATTTCCTGTGTGTGAACGGTAACCGAAGGTATTTAATTTTGTCAATCGTTTTCTTCTCTTTATAGGTGATGTCATTGTCTATATTAATGAAGTATGTGTCCTTGGGCACACACATGCAGATGTGGTCAAACTCTTCCAGTCAGTTCCCATTGGTCAGAGTGTCAACTTGGTGCTATGTCGAGGATATCCCTTGCCCTACGATCCTGAAGATCCTGCAAGCAGCTTGGTTTCTCCTATGGCAGTAATAGAAAGGCCTCCAGTGGTGGTAAATGGAAGAAATAACTATGAAACCTATTTGGAATACATTTCTAGGACGTCTCAATCTGTTCCAGATGTAGCAGAAAGAACATTGCCTTCTTTGCACTCCATCCCAGCAGATAGTCAGCTTGAAAATACATTTCCACCACCTCCACCTGCACATGATGATGATGTATCTATGGCTTCTTCTGGAGCCACCCAAGCAGAACTCATGACCTTAACCATTGTGAAAGGGGCACAGGGCTTTGGCTTCACAATAGCAGACAGTCCAACAGGACAAAGAGTGAAGCAAATTCTAGACGTTCAGGGATGCCCTGGTTTATTTGAAGGGGACCTAATAGTCGAGATCAACCAGCAGAATGTACAGAGCTTGAACCATTTAGAAGTAGTGGAGTTACTTAAAGAATGTCCTGTGGGAAATGAAACTTCTTTGGTAATTCATAGAGGAGGTAAGTCGAAAAAAATGTTAAATATGTGTAATCCTCTATAAATGACAGTACAGAAGTGGTAATGATTTAATATTTCTTATACAGTATATAGCTGCAGTAGAAGTATTGTTGACTGTATTATACTATTAATGTAAATTAATAGTACAGTGTATATTAATTACTTAACACTGAAGATCACCTTGTCCTTGTAAATCTCAATGGTTATGTGATAGTGGCAGCAGAGGTCTCCTAAGCACAGTTATTTTTGCTGAATTTCACCATTAATTAATTCATTCAGTCCAAATAAAATAAGAGTCGGAAGATGGGAGCAGGATAATCTGGTGAAATTGGTCATTTCCGAATGTATGCAAGAAGTCCTAATATGCTCCTCAAATACATAAATACAAATTTCTATCAAATTAACATATGTTACAGTGTAAAAATAAGTTACTGATGCTCACTTACTGATCCGATGTCCTGGGTATCCCAAAACACAGGATTACTGTGTAATTTGACCACTAATGGATCGCAGACTATATTTGACCGTTCAGCAATGAACCAAGTGGCAGAGATACTCCTGGTGTCAGTGGGATCTGTTAGGGTCATCTTTCCTGATAGTGGCTGCAGCATATGAGGCCGGCTTTTCAGTAGTGCATCTGTCTGATGTTAGGTCCTCCTCACTAGGAAATGCATTGCTTTATGTATAAGGAAACACTATATGTTAAGTAGTGACCAGGTAATTTCTGTTCTAATTATACATCAAGATAAATCGTTACATTAAGTACGCTTCTTGCAACGTGTAAATTTTCCATCTGTTACTGTATGATTTTAAATATAATTTTTCATGGTGAATTAAAAGATCAAAGTAATGTTGAACCTATTAAAATGTAATTTCCCACTAATTTGTAATATTGTATTTCTGACTAATCTGGTAATCAGAGTAATTATAAAAATTTAGTCTCTGACAGAAACCTGATCTTCAGCAAAGATACTGTATGCCTAGAAATCCAAAATAGATTCTTTATTTCTGAATGAGGTCATTAGATAAGCAGCATTGCATATTTATACATGGGAAAAAATACAATCCGGACTTGCACTGCTGCACAAGCAGCACTCTCCTGGACATCCCAGAAGAATTGGCAAACATGTTCTTACCTTAGCAGATGGGAGGTGGGTTCTTCAGACTGGGAGCGTTGTGCATGGCTTTCACATCATAGCCGTGTGCCGTACTGCCAGACTAACACGGACACATGTAAATAGTTGCCAGCTGCTACTTGTTCCTGTCAGCAGCAGTACTCTTAGTGGAGGCTTTAAAAACACAATATTAGTCATTTTAGACGTGCCCTATGTATCCGCGTATATACAACTACTTGTGTCTGTGGGCCTATGAAGATCGATCTTTGCAATATCAACATGTTAAGACACCAGGGAGCTACATGCCCATTTAGAGACACCACTCAACAGGCTGAAATCTAACAACACTATAAGTAACCTCAGCTTTTCAAAGTAGATTGAGTTATTCTTTATATTACGTGAGAAATTAAATATTACTTGCCTACTCTCTTGAAATGTCCGGGAGATATCAAAATTTCTGGTAGTCCCCCAGATCCTGAAAGAGAAAGCGATTCTCCCGCATCATACCCATTTTCTAGTGTAATGGGCAGGATGGGGAGCATAATGCTGGGAATTGCAGGTCCATGGGGAAGGGGCAGGACCATTATGATGCGATTCTATGAGAATTGCATTATTCTGGCCATGCCCTTCTTCATAGAGTCTTAATTTGTGGCATTATGCAGGGCCGCAACTAGGGGGGCTAGTGGGGCACATCCCCGGGCAAAAAATATAAGGGTGGGCGCGCATGTCACCGAGGGGGGCCCATTGGATACAGGTGTGGATTTGAAGCCACACACCCACACCTGCAGCCAGCCGCCCACAGCCCTGAGACATGGCACCCTCCGCCGTCATTGTGGCGCCGGGCGGGAGCCAATCGGAGCTTGCGGACCGACAGCCAGTCAGCAGTGGCTGGCGTTCCGCGAGCTCCAATTGGCTTGTGACCAACGCCACATTAGAATGACGGTGGCAGGCGCTGTCTCTCCCTCAAGAAAGGACTGCAGGCGGCTGGCTGTGGGGCTGGCATGCAACTTCAAATCTACACCCGCCGAGGGGGATCAGGTGAGAGGCTGCTGGTTGGGGTTCAATAATGGTGTGAGGGGCATTACTGTGTGTGCCATAATGATGTGAGGGGCATTACTGTGTGGCATAATGTATAAGGGGCATTACTGTCTGTGGCATTACGTATATAAGGGGCATTACCGCATGCAGCATTATGTATAAGTGGCATTACTGTACGTGGCATATTGGGGTAAGGGGTATTACTGTACGTGGCATAATGGGGGTCAAATAACTGCCTTGATCCGGGTGATAAAACTCCTATTTTCTGCCCTGCATTATAGTACAAGTGACTCAGGGCCTAATGATAAGCTGCATCTCCCCTTCGTGTTACTCCTGGAGGGGAGAAATCAAATGTAAGACAAATATTAAATAAATTAGACCTAAAATCCCAAACATTTGTTTTCCAGTTTAGTATAGTTTGTGTGGCTTGCACTTACCTATTTTTTGTTTAACTACATATTTTATTTTTGATTTCTAAAATAAAGAAAGTAATGAATTGCATTTGGTGACTAAATTCTTTCAGTGACAATTTAGCTTACTGGGGAATATTGGGTTACAGTGTCAGACTGGGGCATTAAGGGCCCACCAGGGAATGCAATGGTAGGGGTCCAAGCTTAAGGGGTGTGGCTAGCCACCAGAGGGGTGTGACCAGCCAAAACAGATGATCTTTGCCAAACATTAGAGAGGACATGCAAAAAACAGGACCTTTTTTTTTATAAAAGAGGGGACAGGGGTGTGTCAGCACCACCCACTTTGATTGGCAGGAGGACTAATCTTGTTGCAGTTTCCTCAGGCAGAGGGGGCCCACCGGGGATTTCCCCTGTGGGCCAGTCCAACCTTGTTGGGTTGTGGCATGGAGTTTGAGGGCAGTGTAACTTTGGCTCATGTAAATTTGATGTAGGAAGTGAAGTAATAGACTTATCTAATATACTTACCAGAGTATAATAATGGCGAAAGTGGCCTAGTAGTCTAGTAGTGCATTCTTTTTACAAAACAAGTAGTCAAATTATTGGTACTTCCTATATTGTTATAAGGGTGCATTGCTGGACTCTACACAAGAGATGCAAAGAAACATTCATCTGTAATATCACCAGGGGCCAGAGAAAGCAGGTATGGATACTGGTTGTTTATATTCGTCACATACTTTCCTACTCTCCTGGTATGTCCGGGAGCTGCACAGATTTCAGGGGAGCTCTAATGAACTTCCGATACAGTATGCCAGCCTTCTGGATCCATTCACTTCTCCAGAGAAATGGGCGGTCTGGTTGCTCTATGACGCAATTCACTGTGAATTATGATGATACAGCCCATCCCACTTCACAATACCAAAATCATGGTACTGTACAACATGGGGCGTGGCCACAATTACATGATATACTTGGCCTACAGCAACTCCCGGGGGGCAAGTATGATTTAGCATGTTCCTAGCTCACGGTGTTTTAACAGATGAAGTAACCCTGTAAATGCTCCTGATGCCTCCATCTTTCTGTCAAAATGCAGAAAGATGGCACATATGCAGTAGGGAGCAAAGACTCAGGTATTGTGCAAGAGTCTTTGCTGCCTGTTGTGCCAACGCATACAACACCTAATGATGGCACCTCTAGGAGCACTTATAGGGGATCCTGCCACATGTATGTACTGACTGATATCTTATGGGTCCTGTGTTCACCATACACCCGGCACCAGGGACAGACTGGGGCTGTAATTTGGCCTCGGCATCCCATATGATGAGCACACACAAAAAAAGGGAGTGAACATGTCTTTTGGGGTGTGTCATGGCACGGCCCTGTTTGTACATGCTTTTGGGGCGGCTGGACGGGCCCATCAGGCCTTCGGTCCTTCTGGCAGATGGCCAGTACCTGCCATGCACTTATTATAGATAATGAAGAAATAGAAAAACTTTAATTACTCCAGAAATCTTTTTAAAGATGAGCAATAATGATTTGCTCTTTTCCTAGGTGATAGGGCGGTATATAGTCAGGAAGCCGGCGGGAAAAAATGCCAAAAAACTGTGTAGTGATCTTTGCAAATTGAAAATGAAATGTAATCCTGTTGTGATTTTACTAATTGTTCTTAAGAAAAAATGAAACGTATTGACAGTTCTACAGTACAGATGGCTAATAAGAAGTAAGCACATTTCCATGGAAATTAACCAAAAATTGGTAGACAGCCATTTGCTTAATTTCCCAGCTGTTAGAATAACTTTTTTTTTATTATTATTAATGCTTTTTTTCTGTGAAAATGGGTTAATAACACAAAAAATAATTTTGATGTTATATTAATGAGTTAGTTAGTTGGACAGACATTACATGTTTTTTATTATTTACTTTAATAGATCAAAACGGAGCATAGCATTTTACCTCTGTCTACAAGTTGTATCGTGGTATGCCAAACACTTCCAAAGACCATTATCTTACTCCTAGATGATGGAGTATTTAAAGTCTGCAGATCCTAACAGTTACTGTATGTGTCTCATTGTATATACATGTCTTTATACTTGTGGGAATTATTGTCTGAATCAAGTATTTATAAATCTTAAAAAAAAAATTCTAATTCTTTATTTGAATGGTCAGTCGAAATGGGTGTAAATACAGAAAAAAATGGGTAACAAGAGCCCAATACAGAGCAAATTTTAAATGCGGTAATGAGCAAATAAACAACAACCACAGTTAGGCGACTGATGAAAGGGGGAGGAGTAAACAAGGCGGTCTGGGTAAGAGGAGATGAGGAGGGAGGGGGGACACAACAGAATATCATAAGGGTATATACACAATAAGCATTCATAAATAGGAGAAAACAAAAGCATAGGGGGTGAAAACAAAAAATTGAAGTGGAAACGTCAGTCGCTGCCCATGGGTCCATTTATGAGGTTAGCACTCAAGAGGAAGGGAGTGGGGACTATGCTCACCAAACAATCTGGGAGCCCAAACTTTCGTAAAAACATGTCCTCGATCATGGAGGTAATAAGTTATTTCCTCCATGGCTGCAACATGCTAGATCTGGTTCTTAAGTGTCGAGAAAAATGGGGGAGAGGTCTTTTTCCAGTTTAGAGCAATCAGGGATTTCACCGCTGCCAAAATGTGGACTGCCAATTTCTTGGAAAATTTTCAGATGTCCGGAGGTGGGTAGCACAATAAAAATATCCAGGGATCCTTTGGTATCTGAGCCTCCAGGAGGTATTTCAAGAGACTGTGCACCAAACCCCAGAAGGGAACAATAATTGGACAGGTCCACCATATATGGATCATAGTAACCATGTAGCCACAACTCCGCCAACAATTGGGTGAAGAGGACAGGAACATTTTATTAAGTCTCTGGGTATAATACCAGTGATAATAAATTGTGTATGCAGTCTTCTATTTTGGTTGCAGTAGAGCTTTTGGCTATTCCCAGTTTCATGTCGTCCCAGACCTCATCATCTGGAGGAGGTCCAAGTTCCCGCTCCCAAGCAATTTCATGGGGTCTTAGAGAGGGGAGGGTAGTGTCAAAAAGGAGAGCATAAAGCTGGGAAATTAAATCCTTCGATAAGGGGTGATATTTACAGAGACTCTTACAAGTGGTAAGGGCTCGGAGAACAGAGAGTGCAGGTAAGAAGTGTTAAAAATTGGCGAATTTGAAAGAATTCAAAAGGGTTAAGCATCTGTGATGGGGTTTTCTGTTGTAGTGCTGACAGGGATAACAATTGGTCTTGGTCAGAAAAATCAGCAGGGTGTCTAAACCCTATGCTAGTCCAATTATGGAACCTCATGGTAGAGGATCCTGGAGGGAACAGGGGATTGTGCCAGATAGAGGTCGTTGGGGAGGTAAGATTCAATTTATGAGAGAGCAGACCCAGATTTTGATATTTAATTTAATAGTGGGTAGCAGTTTGGAAGCAGGGGGCTGGTGTGCGAGGATAGGCCACATAGGGGGCTCAAATCTAGCAGATTAACATAGGCTACTTCAATGTCAAGCCAGGTAGTAGAGCCTGGGGAGAGTAGGAAGCAATAATATGGGAGAAATGGGTGGCCAGGTAGTAGAGATTGACGTCAGGAAGACCTCTACCACCTCCTGGCACCGACCTCTCCAGGACATTAACTGCAATTTGTGGGGGTCTGTAATTCCAAATAAAGCAGGCAAGGGCTTTTTGAACATTATTTAGCACATTTTCACGAAAGAGAGAATCATAGTGGGAGGTCAGGTAAATCCCCAGGTACTTGATATTTTTAGATTGACATTTGAAGTTAAAATTAGTTTTGAGGCTTTCAGCATCCTGAACAGGAACATGGAGCAACATATCCTCTGACTTGGAATAGTTAATCTTATAGACTGAGATAGTGCTATAGGACCGAAGGACAGAAAAAAGGTTGGGAAGAGAAACCGCCAGTTGGGTCAAGGATAAGAGAATATGCCCACTCGCACCCCCTGGATATCAGGATGGGACCTAGTTTGAGAATTGAGTGATTCAATTATAAGGGCAAATACCAGGGTGCAACCCTGCCTTGTACCATTACTGATGCGGACTCTCTTGTGTTCTCACAGATGACCTAGGGCCAAGTGGGAGCTATTTGAGTTACTGGCAGCAAGCTTGTTGTCTCCTGACTATTTTGTTATTTCCCCTTGAGGTTATCAAGGAATGCCATGTGATGTTTCTATTTATTAAATACTGACTGTATATACCATTATGACACTATGATTGGTTTGGATATGGTATGAATATTACTCCACTTGATATTTCGCCAGGTGTCGATTCAACAAATCTATATACGCTATCAACTTTGAATTGTTAGAAATTAGAGCTTACTGCTCTGCTTACGCAACTATTTGCTCTTTACTGTTAGCTGATTATATATCTATAAGAAGTTGTCCATCTTGTCTTACTGTATGTATGTACCAAATATATGTGTATGTCTAGTTATACCAATTAGAATAATATAAGCCATTTCTTCCATTTGCATTTATACTCACTACTTTCCAAAGTAGCCTATGTAGGGCATGTATTTTACGTTTTTTGTTATTGATTAAGTTACGTATTAATTTTGTACAATACCCAAGAGTGCTCACAACAGAGTTTTTCCTTTTCTGTTTGTTCTTGTTCATGATTATGACTCTAGTGAGCACCACCACTGCCCCAATACATTCATTCTAGATGTGTTCTAGTTTATTATTAGTATAGTGGTCCTACTATCCTAATTCTTTCTCAATAGTCTGTGCGACGATATTCCCCTTTTCCCCTTTCCCTGTCTTCGTTTCAAAGTACCAACCAATCCGCTCCTAACTGTCATTTTTTTAAACACAACCTGTAAAGTGACAGGAGCAGATTGGTTGGTACTTTATCTCTCACAATTTTATCTCTCTCCAAGCTTTGATGAATACCCCTCTAAGTTCCTTCTGTATTAGTTACCCGGCATAGCAGTGCAGCAGTGAATGGATGCAACATTCGATAGGAGCATTGGGAGAAGGGAAAGAGATGGGGAGGAGGTCACATTGGAAGTGCTGTAAACACTCAGTGATGTGGGATTATGCCCCCTTTTCATGTCTGTGTTTGTCCCAATTCCAGAGCCTAAAAGGTTTGGAAGTATGAATTTAGCTAATTTTATGAATAGTGGAACTTATATTACATTACACATAAACTGCTGTACTATTAATTAAAAGCCTGCAAGTTTGTACTATATCCAAGCTTTGTACATCTTTACTGGTCACCACTGCTTATTAAATAGTGCCCTAATTACTGTACATTGATACAATACAATCTTCGCTGGTATCCCAGTGAAATATCACCAGCATTTCTTTTTGGTAAGATTAGCCATTTCCGTTTATGTACAATACACTGGTAGTTTCTCTGTTTAGTATAAAACATGATCATTTCAAGCATATATACAGGTACTATTCTGTAAACTCCCAAAGATGAATTATATTTAAAAGAAAAATACACATAATAAAATCCTATTAATTTTTACAGCTACCGGGCTGAATGCCTGAAAAGCTGTAACATGTTTCAAGAGGGACCTTTCTATTTGAAAATCGCAATTAGTACAGTACATTATTTTTAGACTTTTTTTTTCTAAAATCAGAGAGAGTCTCTGACATTCCTAATTATAAAAACCATAATAAGAATAAGATTTATTAGCAGAATGAAAAGGATACCTGAACAAAATGAGCTGGAGAACAACCATACAATACTCTCCTAACCTTTACTAAAAGGCTTTACAGATCTTTTGATAAGAATATTCTGCAAGTCATTAGTGCCTCTCTGATTAGGAATACAAATTTCAGTGTCAGCAAAACCATTTTCTGGAAGAAAAAAAATAGCTGTGGCCAATACGTTTCTTCTGTTTTTGTTGGTTCCACTAGTCTTAAATGTAATTTGTGACTAATTATTTTGTCCTATGTGTGTACAGGATAGCAGGCAGCAGTGAGGTAACAGGGCTCAAATGCATCACTACGTTGTGCAGTGGGGGCGGGGCTGGCACCATCAGGAAGTGCATTGCTGACTGGAGCGTCCTGAGGATGCTCTGAGCAGCTGTACAGGCTCTATGGTGCCTGTCTGGAGCATTTAAAGGAACTCTACTAGCAAGAAGCAAGAACCGTCTATGCAACAGCAGCTAGTCGCACACCCCTAGTTACGGCCCTGGTAGACAGGAATGAATGATATAATATGAGCTGTAGGCAGGGCCGGATTAAGCATACTTGCCTACTTTTGAAAAAGCATTTCAGGGAAATTGTGAAAGCAGCACCTATAAACGCAGTGGTAAATTGGGCGTGTACTGCTACTTCTGAGAGGCGTGTCATAAAACTTACTAAAGGTGCATATCCACTAGGCGATAGATGAACAACAGTACGATTACAACATTGTAATCGTACAGTCGTTCCTCATCCTGTATAGTGCCCTCCCTGAGCGATATGCCGTTCAGTGTAGGCACCCTCCCTCATCCCCGAACATGCACAATCTGTCGTTATCGGCAGATTGACCAGCATGTTCAGGCGATGATTGATGTCGATAATGACCAGCGGGAGCGCGCATCCCTGGTCGTTTTTGACATTTTGATGCCGATTCTTGAACGATTAATGAGCGATTGAACGATAACGATGTTATCGTTCAATCGCTAATTTTAATCGCCTAGTGGATACGCAGCATTGCATGTAAATGAGCCCCAAAGCAGTTAGTAAGATCTACTTGTTGGTGAAAACGCACTGATACTGTTTAGAAAATAGATGTAGCCATAGGGATCATTCTGGGTTAAAACCAACGCAGAGAAATTATACTAATGATCCCATTTGAATGTATATATCTCTGTTGTTGTTTTTTTTAATATAACTGCTTCATAAAGGGTGTAAGATGAAATCAGGGAGATTGCTAGACTCTTCAGGGAGTCAGGGAGATTGCTACTAATTCAGGGAGTCTCCCTGACAATCAGGGAGAGTTGGCAAGTATGGGCTTAGGGGTAGGGTCATGGTTGCCGACTTTCTGTCTGCCCCTTCCGAGAGGGAGCTGCCAGATCGGCAGGGCAGGGGGAGCGTGGGCGGCACAAGGGGGCGCGGCCGGGCAGATGACTGTCAGTTGTGGTTGGGGCCCCACCCCCGCTGCACAATGCCGATATTAGGCATTGTGAAGCAGGGGGCAGGTCCAAAATGAAGCGATTCGGCATGAGTCGCGTCACCACCCCCCCTCCGCTGGGGCTTCACAGGTAATTGCGGGTAGATCGGGGGGGAGGGCAGCCTTTCCAGGGGGCCGGGAGAGGCACACGATTTTCGGGAGGCTCCCGGCCAGGTAGGCAAGTATGGGTAGGGTTAGCCTACTTACAGATAGGCTGGGGCGTATCTATAATGGGTGCAGGGTGTGTGGGGCACACCGCATACCCTGCACCCATATTTTTAATACTTACCTCTTCGGAGTCCTACAGCGGTGGTATCAGTGCAGTAAAAATCCCCTGGAAAATATCCGCCGCGGCCATTGTCCCGGAGTTTTGTGCATGAACAGTAGGGAAATTGCTTGGAAAATGGCGCGGAAGCATGCGCAGCACAAACTAGTGCCCAGAGTTTACTGCTGCAGTGCTGCCGGCCGCTGGAGACAGTGGAGGAAGCCCTGGACGGAGATTGCACATGGGCCCCTCCTCTCTTAATACGCCCCTGCCGTTAGGTGTTGGCATTGTAACCCAGTCAGGATGCCATCATCGGTATACTGAGCGCCGGCCTCCCATACCCAACCCGCTGCAACATTTCTGTACGTCTTTTTAGGCGCCACCCCATTACTTCCCAGTCACCATCCAGGAACATTTCTGCTGCCATGCGTCCAAATCCGTACTGCGACTTTGTATGTACAAAATCGAAAATGCATGCTCTGTGCAACTCAGGCACATAAGGAAAACATTGCTCCACTGCTTTCAACAATATTGTTGCATCCCACCCCGAATAAGGCCAATATTATGCTACACATATATGCATACTTGCCTACTTTTGAAAAATACTTTCAGGGAGATTGCAGCAGAATGTGCGGCGCCTGGTCCAAAAGGGCATGTCTAGTTCCACCTATGGGCGTATATATTCCTATTAACTGAGACCCTAGCTCTCCCACTGACATTAATATATATCTGCCCTGCCACATTCACATTACTAGATGCCCTACACACACACACATTATTAGATGCCCTACACACACATTACTAGATGCCCTACACACACACACACACACACACACATTACTAGTTGCCCTACACACACACACACACATTCACATTACTAGATGCCCTACACACACACACACATTAGTGCACTCACCTTGGGACCGGGCACTTCTCCTTCTCCAGCCTCTCCACCGAGCTCCCAGACCCAGCCACCACTGAACAGTGCTCTCTCCACCAGACCAGAGCTTCTCTCTTCATCGGGTCAGCTCCTCTTCCACCAGGTCTCAGTCCCCGCGGCTCTCCTGTGCAGGTAGGAGAGGGATTCGCTGCTACGGCAACTGCCGCTGGAGACAGACACTGTGGTGTGTGGTCTGTCTCCATGCGGCTTCTCACAGGTGTCCAACACTTGCGCTGCTATCCCGATTAGTGCAGCACTGCTGATCAGTGCAGCGCTGCTACCAGGCTCCGTCCGCCACTGCTGTCGTGCCCAAGCTCACTGTGTGTGCACATCTGAATAGCGCCGGCCACCGCTACCCACAACCCCGCGGTGGCCAGCCTTCAGGTAAGCTGGCGTCACGCGTCGTGACGTCATGACGTCCCCCGCAGGCCGCACCCCCTGACATTTCCGAAATCTTGCATGCGCAGTTCAATGGCTCCCGAAAACCGGGAGTTGAGGTACACTTTGCGGGGGAGCGGGAGGCTTCATTAAAAACCGGGAGCCTCCCGCTAAAATCGGGAGGGTAGGCAACTCTGGGATTAAGGCTTGTGGGGGCCCCAGGGCAACTAAATTGTGGTGGCCCCCTTCAAACCACATGGAGCCCTCCCTTTCTCTTCCCCCTAGCCACCCTGAGGCTACCACCCTCCTACCCCAAAACCACAGAGAGCCTATTGCTCCGCCGCTGACTTACCTGTGTGACGGCGTGCGGGTATCACCTCCCGGCAGAGCTGCTCCTTAGTCCTCTCATCAGCGTAACGGACGTAATGTGTTACGTGACGCCGATAAGAGGACTCAGGAGCCACTCTGCGCTGTATGCAGCAGCACTGACTGTGCTGCTGCATGCAGTAGCATCGGATCGTGGCAGTGATCCTCAATCCGGGAACAGGTGCCACTGGACACCTGTTCTCGGCAGGGTCACACTGACCCTGTGTGGGGGCCCCTCCGTGTGTAGGGGCTCAGGGATGACTGCCCCTGTCTCCCCCCGCCCTTAATCCGGGCCTAGCTGTAGGAACTGTGTGGCATAATTTTAACTGGGGGCACTATAATGTTGTATAATGTGAACTCTGCACTATATTGTATCATAATAAAAACTGTGGGCTCTGCATTGTGGCACTATATGAGCTAGGTGGACCATGTGGCATTGTGTGAACTATGGGCATTATAATAAGGCATAATATCATACTGTAGGGGGCATTGTGTGGTCTAATGTGAATTAGAGCTTTACAATGCGGTGGCATTACTTTGGAGCATAAAATGAACACCCACTGCATTTACAAAGCTGCAAATTTATATTTTGTGGCACCTTTTTGTACACAGTTGTGCCAGGTATTACAGTGTGTGCATGGATAGCATAGATGATAACAATTAAAGGAGTATAAAAGATAATCTGAGATGTTTGACTTAGGAACAGCTAAGCACACTTATGCACCTTGCATTGCTCTTACATGCACAAACAGTATTTAATTTTGTAGGATATGATTCAAAAGGAAAAGAGTGCATTCATGTTGTGTTCACTGGGTAGTAGTTGTGGCTGCAAATGTTTCCAATCCTATGACATTTAAGCTCAAGTAAGTGAAACTGTGCTATGGACTATACTATAAAGTTGGGTACACACTGACAGATATATTGGCTGATCAATACCAGTGTATTTGGTGCCCGTCAGTCAGTGTGTACCAGCGAAAACGTCTGTGAACAACATTGATAAAAGACAGATGCCAAATATATCTGTCCATCTGCAAGTGTGTACGGGCGATGAGCCGACCACCCGTACACATGCAGCTGCAGGGAGGGGTCCGGGACACGCCCCAGACCCTCCCCTAGGCCAACGGGACCCGTGGCTGCCTGGAAGATGATGATCGTTCAGTGTATATGAACAACCATCATCTACAGATATTATTTGATAAACAATGTATCCTATTTGTTTTCCTTAGCCTAAAACCTTGTCTAAAATCTATTTGCTGTATGATTAAAGGATACTGTATTTAAACCTCTATACGCTCCTGCCTATACCTTCTAAATCCTGCCTATACCTTCTAGAATTTACTCTATTTGCGTATGCAGTCATACAGTAAATAAATGCCTTCAGACTTTGAGAAATGTCTTTCCAACGCACAAAGGTTATTATTCAACATAAAAACAGTAGGTTACACGCTGTGATCTAAAGACAATTTAGCACAAAGAAATCATACAGACCCAAGGTACAGTTATACATGCGCACTCGGACCAGTTACCGGCATCAACAAGAAACCTCCATCATCAGCAAGAAGACTCCAGATTGGAGTCGGTACACACATTTATACCCTTACAGGGATAAGCAACACAATAGGCAAGTTTGGCATGGTTCCATTGGTTTCCAGTCACGGTGCTTCTGTTACAGGACATTTAACAGGTTGATTCAAATGGACACAGGTCAGCCTCCGACAGCCTTTTGTCTCCTTTTTCCCGCCGCATGCAAATCTAAGCTGCTAACATTACAAAGTACATTTTAGTGTTTTAACTCTCTACAGTCCATAAGTTGAGAATGCATGTTGTGATCTTCTCACCGATGACACCGGACAGCTGTTGAGATAGTTGTAGATCAGTACAACACCAAACACTGTTTGCTTATCATGTACTAAACCTTAGATATCAAAATAGTCTTTATTTCACAACATTAATAATAAATGAATAACCCTTGTATATTACACTTTGAAGCTATGGAACCTTTTATGTGAGTGTGCAGTGTGTAAGTATGAGGGGTTTGGGAAAAGACGCTAGGACTTTTGACTTAGGGAAGATGCGTACGCATGAAGCTATTAAACAGCGTTCGCATGCAAGATTTTATGCATTCGCTAATGTGCGTCGTGTTAACAGCGCAACGTTGTGTATTTAATGTGTGTATGAGGTATGGTGAAATATGCGATCGCATGATGCTAATAATAGCATCGCCGTATGTAATTAAGTGTGAGTTTCTCACACTTGAGTTGCAAATGGCGCTGGGCGGCCATTTGCAAAATGGCGTCGTGCAGATCTCATTTTTAAGATGGCATCTTGTGGCCATTCGTAAGATGGCGTCGTTCCAATCTAATTTTAAACTGATTCTGTCTCAGCCAATTATCCAGCTTCGGCAGATTAAATTCACAAAGGTCCACAATCCACAACAAAAGTATAGTAATCACCGCTGACTGTAATAGGAACAGTTGTTCTGAAGCTAATTGTCCAATATAACATAAAGTTGTTTTTATTTTTTCTATTTTCAGCCTCTGTCCCTATATGTCCTTTTGGTTTTGTAACACATTGATTCAGATAAAGTATTCTATAAAGAAGACTACAGTTGTATCATTGCAATAAAATCTGAGTTCACCTCTAAAGGATAATAGTCTGTGCCCTAATACGCTCAAGTATATTAATAATGTATTTTTTTTAGTGTGATTCATATTCAGTATGAGTATTCGATATACTGTGTCTTAAGATTCCTGTTCAAAGTTCTATCAAATGTCAAGATTGATGCTATCCAATTGTGCATATTAGGTCTCTTACACTATTGTCCTCTGGAGAAATGAATATAGTTCCTGAGAAATTAGGAGCCCAGAAATCTGTGATGATGAATTCTATTTAAATGCATACCATTCTTCAGGGTATGTTTAATGAGATTTGATGATTCAGTTTGATGATTCAGTAAATTCCATTTATTCCATCCTAATTAGGCCTATCTGGAATATGTAACAATGTGGACAGTTTTAGTACTTTAGACTTTAAGAAACTGCACATATGTATACTGTGAGCCAAGAGCCCACCTTGATATGTTTGCTATGTAATCCTCCACTTATTAAATGGAACTTATTACACAATTAATTTCTTTCTTAATTTTTATAAGTATTGTTTAATTAAACAACCAGGATTATTTGCATGGCATATATAATTTATTTAATTACATTCTTTGCTACTTTTCCTGTGATAGTGTGATTGTTTGCTTTCCAGAAGCACGTAAAATAAGAAAATGTTTTACCACCCATTGCTATTTATCAAATGTGGCAGAATTATTATACTTATGAGAAAGCTAGTGCACAACCCAAATGTCACACTTGCTGCATCTTTTTATTAGATTTTCCTCACCATTCCGGACTCTGCAAATGAGAGGAAAAGTCTGACATGCAATAAGTAGCAATATTAGTCATCAGACCTAAATGCTCTGACTTTAAGGTATAATTTCACATAAAACTAAATGGCAAAGATAGATGTTGTGGTTCTGACCAAAACTGCTGGTGACCTTAACATAAAAAGAAAACAGCCACTATAAGCATTTTAAAGGTTACACAATATCTTGTGCATTCATCCCTGTCAGCAGTTCAGTAGAGAGAGTCAGAGAGGTTGAGTGTTACTCTGACCCATACGTCTCAAGCAGCGGAACTCGATTTCTGTGTCTCAATTGTCTGTTTTTAATGAAAAGCCTAAGAAACAGAAAGCAGCATTGCCAGCTGTATCTTGTAATCTGCTACAATGAAAACATTTAACTGTTAAATGGGAACTAAATTAAATGTAAATGTTAGCTGTTATAGCTAATTTTAGTCCATTAAAAGTATATGGTTGTACAGTGTAAAAGGGATATGTTCAGTATCCCGGCACCTGTCAGAATCCCAACGCCGGCATCCTGAAGGCAAGTAGCGGGGTTGTGGGGAGGGTTAGGCACTAGGGGGGAGTGTTAGGGTTAGGCACTGGGGGGAGTGTTAGGTTTAGGGTGCGGGGAGGGGGAGGTTAGGTTTAGGCATCGGGGAGGGAAGGTTAGGGTTGGGATAGGGGCATGGGTTAAGATACCTACTGACAGGTGTCTGTATCCTAACCCTATCTGGATGCTGGCATCTGTATTTTGACCGCCGGGATCTCAAGCGTCGGCATCCTGTACCCATCCCGTTTAAAACCCAGGTAATGCATAACATCTAAAAGGTTTGTTTTACTTTCACTTTTGAAGAAATAAATTACTTGTAAGTCTTATTTATGGTCAAGAAATAATGTAATAGGTCTGGTAAATATAAATGTGTGGTTTCTTAGATAAAATGTAATATGTGTATATATAATATTATATAACAAAAATATTGCCCTTGTCGTCCGCCAACAGAGGCAGCTACACCTCCAGGAAGATCCTTTGTTAGCAGAATCCTAAACAAATATCACTCCAAAACAACACCAAAAAGGTGCTTCAACAATAGTACATTACAAAGCTGATTAATTGTAGTCCAGTATGTTCATCAGTATGTCCATTAGTGAAACAATGACAGACCCAGGTGTCTCTTGGGGGGACACATAGCAGCCCGCCAATGCGACGCCCAATAGTGCTGATGAACAATATATCGGGCGGGCGGTACACACTGCACGATCCAGTGAACGACCGCCTGATATATATTTTTCACCGGAACTATTGACCTTGCTGGTGTTGACAGCTGGGTCACTCCATTGACCATGCATGCAGGCCGATGAAACTATCTTGACAAATGACCCACAGGGTGCATAGTGGGTACACACTAGACGATGTACCCGATATGTCAGCCTGATCCATGGGATTGTACAACATATCGTCTAGTGTATACCCGGCTTAAATGTTGTTTATTCTTCCTTTTTGAGGCACCAGAGATTTTCTTAGATAATGAGTTGGAAATGTGTTCTGGAATTATTCCCACTCACCAAAAATCGCCCAAAAAGAAGGCTAATGACCACTCATTAGTTGAAATCAGAATCTTTAATTCTTAATAAAATAAGTGTAAAGATCATTATAAAATCTCTTACATGATTTGATAAAAAGGTGTCATAGTAACGCCACCTTAGAAAAGGTGGAATTAGTTCCTGCCAAAACCCTTCTGGGTGTGAGCTCGATAACAGGAACTTCAACGGCAGTTAGGTACGGCACCAAAACCCTACGTGCTTCGTCCCTTAAAGGGACTTCTTCAGGGGTAAATACGTAAATATCTCAAAAATAAAATTAATTGAAACAATTTATCAAAAATTTGTCTCAAGGTTGTGTTCTTTGAAGACGTTGTAACTGGAAAACTTGTCAAAGTTAATTAAACCTAGGGCAACAAGAATGTCAGCCAGCCTTAATGATATCGCTACACTGCAGCTGTCTGACAAGCTTGTTACCCCCATTATGTGAGTGTCCAACTCTATGGACAGAATTTAAAAAAAACAAAAATATATATATATATATATATATATATATATATATTATATTAGTCAAAGATGTGTAAAGCAGGCACTCCAAGTCACATAAATGTCTATAATGGCCACGGTGCTCATCTCAAATAGGTAAATATACAATGCTCCAGTATATATATGTTTTCGCTAGAAGGATCTGTCCATACAGGGAAGAAAAAGGAGATGTGGTTATGGCTGCCCAGTGGATTCAAGGTAGGACTGAGGCAGACAAGTTTGCATACAGCCTAGGTGGGCTGTGGGAGACTGTCAGGCTGCATGTGGAATCAGTCTGAGGACTGAGGTAGCCAAAAAGTCCAGTGTGCCAAGCCAGGCCAGTAGGAGGCCATATCCAGACCTGCAGGTGACGGGCAGGACCACCAAAGACTGAGACTGCATTATGTTTGCAAACTAGCCGCCTATTATAGAGGGGGCCAAATAGTGCCCTGAATGGGGGCTAGGCTTTTGTCATTTTGTTCCTTTATGCTGACAGTAAAGCACCACTTATTGTCATGTTAACCCGCAAAGCTGCGTGTGGACCCTTATTATGTACCCAGACACTGCACCATTGACCCACCTACCAATCTAATTACACCAGATAGATAGATAGATAGAGATACAGCCAGGTCCATAAATATTGGGACATTGACAGAATTTTCATATTTTGGCCTCTATTCACCACCACAATGACTTTGAAATGAAACAAACAAGATGTGCTTTAACTGCAGACTTTCAGATTTAATTTGAGGGTAATTACATCCAAATCAGGTGAACGGTGTAGGAATTACAACGGTTTCTATATGTGCCTCCCACTTTTTAAGGGGTCAAAAGTAATGGGACAAACTAAACAATCCTAAATCTAACTTTCACTTTTTAATACTTTGTTGCAAATCCTTTGCAGGCAATTACAGCCTAAAGTCTGGAACGCATAGACATCACCAGACGCTGGGTTTCATCCCTGGTGATGCTCTGCCAGGCCTCTACTGCAAATGTCTTCAGTTCCTGCTTGTTCTTGGGGCATTTTCCCTTCAGTTTTGTCTTCATCAAGTGAAATGCATGCTCAATCAGATTCAGGTCAGGGGATTGACTTGGCCATTGCATAACATTCCACTTTTTAGCCTTAAAAAACTCTTTGGTTGCTTTTGCAGTATGCTTCGGGTCATTGTCCATCTGCACTGTGAAGCGCCGTCCAATGAGTTCTGAAGTATTTGACTGAATATGAGCATATAATATTGCCCGAAACACATCAGAATTCATTCTGCTGCTTTTGTCAGCAGTCACATCATCAATAAATACAAGGGAACCAGTTCCATTGGCAGCCATACATGCCCACGCCATGACACTACCACCACCATGCTTCACTGATGAGGTGGTATGTTTTGGATCATGAGCAGTTCCTTTTCTTCTCTTCTCTTCCCATCACTCTGGTACAAGTTGATCTTTGTCTCATCTGTCCATAGGATGTTGTTCCAGAAATGTAATGGCTTTTTTTAGATATTGTTTGGCAAACTCTAATCTGGTCTTCCTGTTTTTGTGGCTCACCAATGGTTTGCATCTTGTGGTGAACCCTCTATATTCACTCTTGTGAAGTCTTCTCTTGATTGTTGACTTTGACACATATACATCTACCTCCTGGAGAGTGTTCTTGATTTGGCCAACTGTTGTGAAGGGGTTTTTCTTCACCAGGGAAATAATTCTTTTGTCATCCACCACAGTTGTTTTCCGTGGTCTTCCAGGTCTTTTGGTGTTGCGGTGCGTTCTTTCTTTTTAAGAATGTTCCAAACAGTTGATTTGGCCACACCTAGTGTTTTTGCTATCTCTCTGATGGGTTTGTTTTGATTTTCCAGCCTAATGATGGCTTGCTTCACTGATAGTGACAGCTCTTTGGATCTCATATTGAGAGTTGATAGCAACTGATTCCAAATGCAAATGTCACACCTAGAATCAACTCCAGACCTTTTACCTGCTTAATTGATAGTGAAATAACGAGGTAATAGCTCACACCTGTCCATGAAATCGCTTTTGAGTTGATAGTCCCATTACTTTTGGGCCCTTAAAAAGTGGGAGGCACATATTGAAACTGTTGTAATTCCTACACCGTTCACCCGATTTGGATGTAATTACCCTCAAATTAAATCTGAAAGTCTGCAGTTAAAGCACATCTTGTTTGTTTCATTTCAAAACCATTGTGGTGGTGAATAGAGGCCAAAATCTGAAAATTCTGTCAATGTCCCAATATTTATGGACCTGACTGTGTGTATGTGTGTGTATATATATATATATATATATATATATATATATATATATATACAGAAAACTCAGCACTCACCATTGTTAAATGACTCACAATAATAAGTAAATAATGGGGTTTTGGTTCATGGATTGATCAATGCATTTAAGTCTGCAGCCCTCATCACGGGACCCCATTTCTCTGCAGGTCCTACACTATATATCATACTTATGGAACCCTGGTAGCTGCTATCACAGAGTTTAAACTGAAAAAAAATGTTAACTGGTTTAAATCTTACCTGCCACTTATGGCTTTTAAAGGCAAGACAGTCACCAAACATAGCTTCTATCATACTACCAAAAACACAGCTGACACAGGTTAATATAAATGAGCTTGCACAGGGGTGCATGAGACAGCTGTGATCACAAAAAGGCTAATTAAAAATTAGCCAAATAAACAAAGTCAGAAATCCACTGCACTCGCCACTCCCAGATCTGGGGTGCAAACTAGCACTCGCCATTCCCAGGACTGGGGTGCAAGTGGCTTGTGACCACATTGCTTAAATAAATAAAAACAGAAAACTCAGCACTCACCATTGTTAAATCACTCACAATAATACATAAATAATGGGGTTTTGGTTCATGGATTGATCAATGCATTTAAGTCTGCAGCCCTCATCACGGGACCCCATTTCTCTGCAGGTCCTACACTATATATCATACTTATGGAGACCTGGTAGCTGCTATCACAGAGTTAAAACTGAAAAAATGTTAACTGGTTTAAAGCTTACCTGCCATTTATGGATTTTAAAGGCAAGACAGTCACCAAAAATAGCTTCTATCATACTACCAATTAAAAATTATCCAAATAAACAAAGTCAAAATCCACTGCACTCGCCACTCCCAGATATGGGGTGCAAACCTGCACTCGCCATTCCCAGGACCTGCAGAGAAATGGGGTCCCGTGATGAGGGCTGCAGGCTTAAATGCATTGATCAATCCATGAACCAAAACCCCATTAGTTATTTATTATTGTGAGTGATTTAACAATGGTGAGTGCTGAGTTTTCTGTTTTTATTTATTTAAGCAATGTGGTCACAAGTCACTTGCACCCCAGTCCTGGGAATGGCGAGTGCAGGTTTGCACTCCAGATCTGGGAGTGGCGAGTGCAGTGGATTTCTGACTTTGTATCTATATATATATAAATTACTGCATCGTGGGCTGATGGAGAATGTGCCCCATAATGCAATAAAATGCTGTTTTTAGTATTTTGTCAAAGTGGATTTTAGTTTATTAGCTTTTTATTAAATATTTATATCACCAGACCATCTCTCTGTTTGGCGATTACATTTTTATAGTTATCAATCATTTTTTGTTATGTATGCTTCTATGACCCTGAGAAGAAATAAAATTTATCAGTAGAAACACAAGTACAAAAAAAGAAGATAATAAAACTGCAGTCCACCTTTCAAGGTCAAAGAGTAAAATTCAGAGAGTTGCCAGGCAGGGGTTTTAAGTTTTTTTTCAAGAAGCGGGAGAAGGGTAGAGAGGGTGACAGAAGTGAGATAGGGAGGGGGGGGTAGAGCCCAGGGGAATGGGGGGGGATGGATTGTTTGGTGTCTATAGAGGTATAATGGATTGAATCTAAAGAAAAAGTTATGGAAACATTGTGGTGAGTTTCCAATGGCTCCTGGGCCTTTATCAACAACTTTGCCAAACTACAAATAACTGCAGTATATATTCAATGCGGTGGGATTACCATAAATGGTTGACCAAATCTTAAATAGGAGGACTTCTAGTCAGCCACATATTTACCGGTAGCAGTTAAGTTAACGTCGCAAATGAGTTTGGATTGATGTTTAGTCATGGCTGGGGGAGTCAAGGGCAACCGTTAGTATGTATGAGATAATGGAAGATTTATTGAAAGAATGGAGAGCGACCAACCAATAACTTGTTAACTGAGGGCAAACCCAGCAGATATGTAAGAAGGTGACGCTCTCTCCAATATCTGTCCGTGGAGCCAAAACACATATTGCTTAGTTCAGGAGGGACCTATTACAAAATCTCCAACCACACTTCTCAGTCAATAGATTCACCAGCATCTGTCTACAAAGCCTATTCATGGTGATCAATGGTTGACTTATATTTACCAATTTGTGCAGACATTTATGCAATATATATTGCATTAAAAGATCATTTGCAAATAATATATATATATATTTCTTCTGCAGAACAGTTCAATAACGGTGCTTGTTAGCTGCTTGCCTTCTGTAGTAAATGTGTCGGAACTAGAGAACAGAGGGAAAAAAGTATTTTCCAATTCACTTCATGAAGCTCAGCCGGGTTCTCCTGTAAATAAGTGTGTGTAGACAATATACATGGTATTAGCAAGTACACAATGGTGTTTTTTATGTATCAGTGTTGTGTTACATCAGAGCTGAGTTTACCACTCGGGGAATGCATTATATCTTGTGTTTTAAATTTCAATATCATCTATAGCGCCCATTGTCTGTTCAGCAGTTGCTATGCATTTTGTGTATATCGTAGGTGCTTTCTTCATACTTCATAGGGATCAATGGTGTGTACTCTAAATACTAGTTATTCAATATTCAGATAACATATAGACAAGTCAAACATACCTATACTGCATTGGTGCAGAATTTGGATAGGGGCTTAACGATGCCACACCATCATACAGAATGCACTATTCTACTCTAAATAAAGAATAGAGTGGGTGCCACTTCTGTATGTACAGTCCTAAGTATGTCTGGCAAGGAAGGGGCTTCTGTATATTAGTCCATAAGATTATTTCTATTTGTAATATGATTTATATGTTTCAATTGGATTTTGTGTATCTGGTGAGGGTGTAACAGAGAGGTATATACTAATACCTGTTTTGTCCAATACATATCCCATAGCAGCTGATTTTAGCTTTTTTCTGTTACTAGATAGAAATGATTGTCCTCAGTCTCTTAAGGGTACATACACATTATACAATTTTGGTACTTTCAACCATTCTGCACAACCATTGCACAGTGTGTACCCCCAATCCATCATTTTCACCCGTCGTTCATTGCATTGTCCCATTGGATGTTCTGCATGCAGCACGTCCAATGGGACAATTCAACGGAAGACGTGGTGACGTTACATGAAGCATGTAAAGATATTATGCGGGAAAGGTCATATCTACCTTTTATTGACTATTATTGTTACAATTGCCCAAAAAGTTATTTTGTGTAATTGGACTTCTTCTACCCCTCCTTTCTTGGGCACAGTCAAATCGTTAATGTTAACAACTCTTTATTTTGATAGGCAAGCCTTATTTCCGGCTCTTGAAGAGGGAGTGGCTTCGTTCTATAAAAAAGGGTCCTTTTGTGGAATCACTCAACTCCTCTACCCAAACCAATATATTGAAAGTATTTGAAACAGCCTCATGGTTCCTAATCCGCAATCTGACTTAATTTAGAGTTACTTCTGTATTATGGATCAAGGCCTATTGGATATTCTTAGTGAATATATATATATACATCTATATCTGATTAGAATCTCTTTCCTCGGTGCACTCTGGTCTCATTAAGTTCATCTTTGAATTACTTTTTTTTTTTTTTAAATTATAAAAAATTTTAAATTATTTATATTTATTTTTTTATTTTACGTTATTTCTGTCTTTGATAATGTCGGGATGTGTAAATTGTTTTTGATCTGTTTCCCTGTTTACATTATGTTTACTGTATATTGTGATCATTTACAATGGAGTACTATATTTTGTAATTCAGATTTACTGGTTCAATGTACTACACATCTTGATGTTTTTGTATGGTTCTATCAATCTTTTTTGAAAATAATAAAAAGATTTTAAAAAAAAAAAGATATATTGCGTCGTCGTACAACAGATCGTGTAGTGTGTATGACGAAGTGATATATCGTTACATCGCATTGCTGGGTCGCACCGACATTCAAGTGTGTACCAAACTTTAGTCTCCTCCAATAAGACTTTAGATTGACTGAAAGTCCACATAAGAGTAAATTTAAATAATGTACCCTCTTCATTCCCAGCCATTGTATTAGGGCATATCTTTGTGATATGACACCGGCCAGGATGTGTTATGTGAATTTATGGATGAAATTTACTTCTGCTTAATCATGGAATATTTGGCACTTGTGTACTTTACGGACTCGGGGTCATTCAGACCCGCTCGTGAGCGCAGGATGCTCGCAAGCGGGTCGATGTTGCCCCACTGCGCATACACACCACGGAGAGAGCTCCGTCTTGCGCATGCGCGAGACCGGGCTAACGACAGGCTCTCCGTCGCTCCGGGTCTCGCACCAAAGGGGGCGTGCTGTCGATGTTGATTGACAGCACGCCCCCTTTGGTGGGCGTGCCGGGGGCGTGGCTGCCAGATGGAGGCGTTCCCATGGGAACGCCTACCGTCTGAAGCCGGCCCCACTGACATCACAGTACACAAGTATAATATTTTAACAGTGGTGTAACACAATAAAATTTATCAAATGCCATTCCGTTCCCAGCTGAGTCCAGACACCAAAAGATTTATAACCACTGATGCACATAAAAGTACAAACGGAGACGTGAACAAAATTATGGCTTACTTCATCTCTACAAAAGAGCAAGTAGCCTCTTTTCTACCAATGTCTCCTAGCCCCATACCAACATAATTGCCAACTGATCCTTAGTTCTATTAGTAGCTCCAGGAATCAACAATCTGTTCCAGGAAATGTCCTCATTTTACAGACGTCATCAATTTTAAAGCATTATTTTGTTTACTCTATTTATTTAATGTTTCCCTAGTTCTTCTTATTTTCTGGAATTATACTTTATTATAGGGCTGCATTATAAGTGTAATTGTATTAGACATTCAGTGAACATGTCGTCAAGGACATTATAATATGCAATGCTGTTGAGGAGATATATATATATATATATATTTATATAAAAAAAAGTTAATGGGATTAACGCTTACATGCTGGGGACTATGGACCTCATTCAGAGTCGGTCGAAGCGGCCGCACGGTCGAACGGGAAAAGGGGCCGGATATTCAAATGATTCCCTCGCAAGTTGCGTCCCTAAGTTCGGATCGGTAGCTGGCCGACCAAGGGGAGGAAGCGGCCGGAATTAAAAAAAATACGCCCCCTTCTCGTACGCATTGCACGTCATCTCCGGGCATATAAGGATTAATCAAGACCATTGGGAACCATCGAAACTGGTCGTAGAGCTTAAGGTTGACCATACCCTCTCTTAAGCTCTACAATCATGTCAGTGTAAAAACCTCCCATAATACGCCGTTCACATAATTAGGCACACCTGCGTTCGGATCTCCACTCCCCCGTTTTCAAGCACCTTCCCCTGTTACCACCCACAAACGCCTCATTCTGTCACTCAGACTACCGACCTGGCTGTGTTCAAGGAGAGAGAAATTTCTGATCATAGCGGCTAGTTTGCGCACGCGCATTGCGAACTTTACGCATGCGCAGTATAGCGAACATCGGTGGCGTACGACCGTGCGGCCGCAACGAACGACTCTGAATGAAGTCCTATGTACAGTACCAAATATCCGATTTCTAAAATTTGGTTTTTGATCACTGTATGTAGACGAACTGCTGACCCAAGAGTAGACTTTTCTTTGATCATAATCAGCCTGTACCTTGCGTAATTTTTCTTTTTAAACAGAATCAAGTTGCATTTATATTGTTCCATTTGTATACTAAAATCCCACATGATGTAGGTGTGGAGGCTGTTAGACAGTTGATATCTGACAATCCCAATTATGTGGGTCCTCCAGTGGATTTGTTCATCACATTACTTTGGCTAGTTCTTACCAGGAATTATTTCCTATTTAATGGTCGCTATTACCTTCAGATAGCCGGGTGTGCGATAGGGTCCTCTGTGGCCCCATCGTACGTGTCTGCATTTATGTATTCCATTGAAAAATCTTTGTTGTTTGATCATGATCGGCTTAAACCAGATGTAGTCTTATATCTAAGATTTATTGATGATTTACTGATTTTTTGGTCAGGGTCTGAGTTGGATCTTGTTGCACTGCTGGAGGGGCAGAATTCCTCCAGCAGTGTAATAAAATTAACTTATCATATTGATTCTGGTGAAGCAAACTTTTTGGATGTACATATTACCCGGAGTGGTAATTCCTTTATGACATCATTATATAGGAAACCTACCGATAGGAATACTTTGTTGAGAAATGACAGCTTCCATCCCTTACCATTGAGGAGGGGTTTACCGTATTCCCAGCTACTTAGGGTTAGGCGAATAACTTCAGATGAAAGTAAGGTTGAGCAAGCCTTACAAGATGTAGTTGAAAAATTTATCTGTTGAGGTTATCCACAGAAGGAATTAGAAATAACTAAAAAGAGGGTTCTTAGTATACCAAGAGATGAGCTGTTGAAGCCAAAATCTACTAAAGTTAATAGTTTGGATACTAATAGAATTCCGTGGGTTAATCGTTTTGGATTACGTAGTACCCCTATGGTGAAAAAAGTTAAACGTTGGTGGCCAATTGTTAATTCTGATAGGGACTTGCCGGCCTTACATAATTCCCAACTGCTTCCTAGTTTCACTAGGAATAGAAGTATTAAAGATCATATTGTACATTTCGACATTACAGGTATGTGTCAACAAAAAAAACAGACACATTTTCTTTTGTCACCCCCATACAGGAAAAAGATTTAAAATTAATTATGCCTTGACTTGTTCATCCACGTATGTTATATATTTACTTACATGCCCTTGTGGCTTGACATACGTGGGGAAAACCCAACGCCAGTTCAAAGAGCGAATGGCGTTACACCGCTCAGCGATACGACAAGCCATTGAGAACGGTTGTAGTGAGCAACCGGTTGCTCGTCATTTTGTACAATTAAAACATGGGGTAGCTTCTTTAAGAACAATCATAATTGATCATGTGCCACCCTTATTGAGAGGGGGTAATAGAAACAAAATCCTTATGCAGAAGGAAAGCAAGTGGATTTACACTTTGGATACCATTTACCCAAAAGGGTTAAATGAAACCCTGGGTTTACAGTGTTTTCTTTGATGTACAGGTTTTCGTTTCTTTGTAATCTTTCAGTCTTAGTAATATTAATTATATTGTACTTCATATATATATATATATATATATATATATATATATATATAATATCTTTATGATGGAGGTACTGCTTCTTGGATATTGGATAGGATGTTTATTTGTGTTTTTTAATTTATATTTTTTGTTTTTAATTGTATTGTTGATATTGGTTGCTAGGCAACCTATTGTGCTCACAGTGTTTACCGGCGTGCGTTTTATATTACTAAGAAGTCTACTGAGTGCCATCCTTTTATGTGGGAGTGTGACCAACGCTCAGGAAAGGCACCTTAGCAATTACTCTCTACCCCGTTGACGAGTGCCGGGTCGTTTTTGCTTTATATATATATATATATATATATATATATATATATATATATATATATATATATATATATATATATACAGGTTGAGTCTCTCATATACAAATAATCCAGAATAATTTTGGCATGACTGAGATAATGAAACTTTTATATTTGATGGTTCAATGTACACAAACTTTGTCTAAGGCGCAAATTATTAAAAATATTGTAGAAAATTACTTTCAGGCTGTGTGTATAAGGTGTATATGTGCACAAATGAAATTCCTTTATGTTTCACAAACTTTGCTTGAGCCACAAAATTATTGAAAGTATTGTATAAAATTACCTGCAGGCCGTGTGTGTATAAGGTGTATATAACACATAAATGCATTCTGTGTGTATATCGGGGTCCCATATAAGATTTTTCATTATGATATACAAATATTCCAAAATACGGAATATTCCATTATCCAAAATGCCCCTGGTCCCAAGCATTTTGGATATGGGAGACTCAACCTGTGTGTGTTTGTGTGTGTGTGTGTGTGTGTATATATATATATATATGTATATATATATATATATATATATTTGCACTCCAAACTTTGTTTCACTTAAATTTATGGAACGTATCTTTCAAAATATTGCAATAATTTGTTAGTCGGCCAACTATGTCAAAGTCTTCTTTTCTGGCCAGTCCCTGCAACTGACTCACAAAACCCTTTGTGTCCAGTTGGCCGGCTTGACAAATTATTGCAATATCTTGGAACAAACACTTGAATATAATTAAAATACAGTTTGGAGTGTAATTCGGTGAGTGCAGAGCATATATGATTTATTATTATTATTTTTTATGGATACTGCAATTTCTGTCTTTAATGCTAGTATATAATAGTGACATGATGGTCATGCCTAACAGTGTCACGCTTACATTGTTTTCAGGTTTCTTCTCTCCATGGAAAAGTTCCAAGCCTGTAAGTCCTTTTCATATTTATATTGAACTGGGTAATGTAGATCTGTCATGATATGTGACTACAATTTGTTTCACGAGAAAGTTAAATAATGACTTGTGTTGCATTGTGTTTAGGCTGTTTTCCATAGACAGCATTATCAATATAGTTTTCCGGATATGTGTATAGTGTTAGTAAATGTTTGTAGATAAAAATAATAATGTTGTACAGCTGATATAGGACAAGTTTCCCTAAAGAAATTGTTACAGTAGGTAAAAATGCTTGAAAGTGAATGAATGTTTTTTCTGCTAACCACTTACATTAAATAATGAATGAATTGCTCATTGTTTTTGTATTGGGTATTACACTACTGGTATTCATAATTAGCCCAGCAATGAATAACGTTATTTTGTTTAGTGTGACCATTCATGCAGATTACGAAGATTATCTACTCAGTGTTTGAATGATGTCGTGATGTGTCTCTACCTGGTGTTAAAATGGGTTGGGTATGTGATCCTGGCTGTCGGGATTCCGCTGGTCAGAATACTGACAGCATGGCGGGATGCTGACTACATCCCGTTAAAACATGTGAGGCCACCTTAAAGTATAATGTTAACCTATATTTATTTATACAAATATATATATATATATATATATATATATATCACACAGTCAGGTGCATAAATATTGGGACATTGACAGAATTTTCATATTTTGGCCTCTATTCACCACCACAATGGCTTTGAAATGAAACAAACAAGATGTGCTTTAACTGCAGACTTTCAGATTTAATTTGAGGGTAATTACATCCAAATCAGGTGAACGGTGTAGGAATTACAACGGTTTCTATATGTGCCTCCCACTTTTTAAGGGGCCAAAAGTAATGGGACAAACTAAACAATCCTAAATCTAACTTTAACTTTTTAATACTTTGTTGCAAATCCTTTGCAGGCAATTACAGCCTGAAGTCTGGAACTCATAGACATCACCAGACGCTGGGTTTCATCCCTGGTGATGCTCTGCCAGGCCTCTACTGCAAATGTCTTCAGTTCCTGCTTGTTCTTGGGGCATTTTCCCTTCAGTTTTGTCTTCATCAAGTGAAATGCATGCTCAATCAGATTCAGGTCAGGGGATTGACTTGGCCATTGCATAACATTCCACTTTTTAGCTTTAAAAAAAAGTCTTTGGTTGCTTTTGCAGTATGCTTCGGGTCATTGGCCATCTGCACTGTGAAGCGCCGTCCAATGAGTTCTGAAGCATTTGACTGAATATGAGCATATAATATTGCCCGAAACACTTCAGAATTCATTCTGCTGCTTTTGTTAGCAGTCACATCGTCAATAAATACAAGGGAACCAGTTCCATTGACAGCCATACATGCCCACGCCATGACACTACCACCACCATGCTTCACTGATGAGGTGGTATGTTTTGGATCATGAGCAGTTCCTTTCCTTCTCCATACTCTTCTCTTCCCATCACTCTGGTACAAGTTGATCTTTGTCTCATCTGTCCATAGGATGTTGTTCCAGAACTGTAATGGCTTTTTTAGATGTTGTTTGGCAAACTCTAATCTGGTCTTCCTGTTTTTGTGGCTCACCAATGGTTTACATCTTGTGGTGAACCCTCTATATTCACTCTTGTGAAGTCTTCTCTTGATTGTTGACTTTGACACATATACATCTACCTCCTGGAGAGTGTTCTTGATTTGGCCAACTGTTGTGAAGGGGTTTTTCTTCACCAGGGAAATAATTCTTCTGTCATCCACCACAGTTGTTTTCCGTGGTCGTCCGAGTCTTTTGGTGTTGCTGAGCTCTCCGGTGCATTCTTTCTTTTTAAGAATGTTCCAAACAGTTGATTTGGCCACAAATAATGTTTTTGCTATCTCTCTGATGGGTTTGTTTTGATTTTTCAGCCTAATGATGGCTTGCTTCACTGATAGTGACAGCTCTTTGGCTCTCATATTGAGAGTCGACAGCAACTGATTCCAAATGCAAATGTCACACCTAGAATCAACTCCAGACATTTTACCTGCTTAATTGATAATGAAATAACGAGGGAATAGCCCACACCTGTCCATGAAATAGTTTTTGAGTTGATAGTCCCATTACTTTTGGCCCCTTAAAAAGTGGGAGGCACATATAGAATCCGTTGTAATTCCTATCTGATTTGGATGTAATTACCCTCAAATTAAATCTGAAAGTCTGCAGTAAAAGCACATCTTGTTTGTTTCATTTCAAAGCCATTGTGGTGGTGAATAGAGGCCAAAATATGAAAATTCTGTCAATGTCCCTATTTTATGCACCTGACTGTGTGTGTATATATATATATATATATATATATATATATATATATATATAGTTTAATTTCAGGGTAATAAGGGTAATACTATACAGATTATTGAGATACATGATGGCCTGATAGATCCAGCAAATAATCTCTTGTCAATGGTGTCAGCAATTGTTAATGAATAAAATAATTTTGTGTAATAACTTTGTGTTGAATTTGTCATTTTGTGGTGATATCAATCAGTAGCAATGTTAGCATTATATTTGATGAATCATTTGTGGCTGGAGTGTTTTGTGATTCTTACTCAATTTTTGCTTTTAAGATGTCAAATATAGAATTGTCTACTTGTGTTTATTGGCCTCCACCTTACTGTTATAATCAATTAGTAATTTGTTATACCTGTGGAAGTACTGAAGAAGCTATTGTGAATGAGTTTACTAATATTTTAAAATTGCTTCGATAGCTGACATTCTGGTAGATCCAGAAAACGTAATTGCATGTCAGCTATAGCAGAAATTAATAATCAGAAATATAGGTCATAACATTGTAGTTCATCCTTACTTTCTGTGTTGTGCAAATGTAAATGGCCATTATTAACCATATATTTTCAACTGTTTTTACTATTAAATGCATTTTTATGGCTAATGTGACATACAACCGTTATAAGCAAGCAGCACCGTTACATGGAAGAAGTGATTGAAGACGAAATTCTGTTATTGTGTTGTAGATGATGGAACGGTGGGAGAATCAAGGAAGCCCCCAAAATAGTTTATCAGCACCATCATTACCACCAAATCTTCCGTACCCACCAACGCTACATAGAAGCTCATTTCCTGATTCTACAGATGCCTTTGATCCAAGAAAACCTGACCCCTATGAACTCTACGAGAAATCAAGAGCAATTTATGAAAGTAGGCGTAAGTGATATCCTGAATGCTAACATAAATTAAATCAACCTAGCAGCTGCATATAAATGCTAATAACACCTACATCAGTGATGATTCTGACACCGTATTTTCAGTGTGTGTGATTCTATTACAACATACAGCCATTTCAGTATTGTAGCCAAAGCAATGAAACGTAATAATGACTTTAAACATACACTTTCTATAATTAGTGCATTTTCCTTAACTAACCTATTTGATTAGAATTTGTATGTGTTTTTTTTAATCCTTTTTATTTGTTGCATCTAAGATTGTAACACTTAATTTCATATGCTTATTCAGGTGGGATAGCGCACAATGCGTATGTTTGCTGTGTTTTAATTAGAAGTATAAGAAGTCACTTAGATTTGCAGAGATGTCCTTATAAATCTATACATGTCCTTATTTATATGAATATTTTATTTTGTATTTTTATTGTATATTTGCATTGAATCTTTAGCTCCTAACACTGTACTTCATGCTTTCCTTTATAGGACTTATTTTTATATTGCAATAGCTCACCAAAACCTACTTAAACACATTTCCTCTTATTATTTTCTGTAGCAAGAGTTCCGTAGGCAGAGTCGTCGTAACTATACTTTTTGGTGCCCTGGGTCAGAAAGAGCATTGCACTCTCCCTCCCTCCCCTCCTTTTAATTGGGGACGGAGCAGGACGTGTGACACGAAAGTATGTCTTCATGGCCCAGGCCCCGCTACACATTGTCGAGATTACCACCATTGTGACGTATGTGGCGGAGCCACAAAGATATGATTCAGCGCAAATCGTGCCATCTGCCCCTGTGCTGTTGGGTTGATTATGTGATGATGCGGGGGGGGGGATTCCAGGGTCAACACCAACAGCCGCCCCTTTTGTAGTGAGCCACAGAGCGAGAGAATTTCTCTCTCGCTCCAGGGCTTGCGCACGCACGTGCGAAGAGCACACCATCGACCCGCTCGCGAGCGGGTCTGAATCAGGCCCTTAGTAAAATAAAAAAAAATGCTAAATTAAACTTTAAAGGCTCAGTGCACCCTAAAAAATAAAACCATCCTAATATATTCTTTAAGTAAAAATTAGAACCTTAAGCGTAATTTCTATGAAAGTAAACCTTACCTGTCATGGATTAGTGTAATACACTTACTTATAGTGTGTATGGAATAGTTAGTTGGCCCTTCATGGCTTGACAATGGTACCACTCTGGAGCCAATATGACCACATACATTCTTTTTTTTTTACTTGGACAGGTTGCCTATTTTTGAGAAAAATTTACCTCTACTCTGTATCCCACATAGTGCACACAATGCATTACACCGTGTCCAAAGCTCTTTAATAACACTCCCATAGAACAGTATTGTGAGCTATGAATGGACGTATGTGGGCCATACATCTACTGCCAATTTCCTGTTCTGCTGACTTCGATCGGAACTTTATCTGCTGATCGGCAAACCATAAGGGAAATTCAACATGTTAAAAATCCCAGACTTGCCGATTTTCGGGTTGGAATCGAGTTTGTTCAACACGTCTGATTTCACCAATCCTCCGATCCCTGCGTCGGCAGAAGTGGGAAGTGCCTCAATACAGGCTAGATGTTTGGGCCCCGTTTATCAGCCTTTGCCAAAAATGGCACATGGCTCAACTCTGCTTTAGGCAATGGGGATTATGAGCAAGACCCTGACTGATTTGTTGTTTTGCGATGTCATGCTTGTTTTTGAGAAGGGGTTGTCAAGAAGTAGACAAACCCGTTGAATAGAAATAGAAAAATGAACAAAAAAAATTAAATATAGATTTTATACATATGTATAGTTTAGAATACATAGAGTAACAAAAAATTTAACTGTTCATAATACATAGAAATTAAAACAATAAATCATAAATAAGCAATGTCAAGAACATTCATTACAGATTTTTAACTAAAAATTATGTCTATGGATTGCTACACACGTAAAGACTTTCTGTCCAACCATCCAACTAGTTGATTGGTTGGAATGGAAATCTGGTAAGGTGTGAAAGCAAATGACAATCAGCAATTTGCTCCCAAACGCCGGAAAATGGACATAAACTGTTGTTTAAACAAATTGTTTAGATCAAATATTTAAAAAACTTGTCTGAACAAACATTATCACCTGTTTTCTGGCATTTAGAAGCAAATTGCTGATAATCAGTTACTCCCATACTCTACCAGATTTTCATTCCAACCAATCAACTAGTTGGCTGGTTGAACAGAAAATATTTGTGTGTATGCAGCTAAAAAATATATGTACATACAATATTAGGTTAAATTAAGCTGGGGCGATGCATATACACAGTACACATATCTAGGTTAAATGGCATGATATTTATTTATTTATTGATAAAACACAAATAATAACTTCGTAAAACCAATTTAAAGCAGCATATGACCATGGGTAATCTAGAAATATCAGGAAATTGAGTTCTGAAATGAGAACCAATAGGGTTGTGTAATGACTTCCATGATTTATGATGAAAATATCTTGGATGTTTTTCTAAAATGGAAAATAATAATTAAGTATTGTCTTTATTAAATAAATAAATAAATAATAATAATAATTTACTATTTACTAATAATTATTACTTTTTTTCTATAGCTCAAATCATATTACAGAATATGTAACTACTCATATTAGTCCCTGTCCCATTGCAGCTTCCCACATACACACACACACTATGGTCTATTTTGTTAAGCAAACCAGAGAGCTCAGAAGAAACCCATTCAAACATGTGAAGAACATACAAAGTACACACAGATAGGGCCCTTGTTAGAAGCAAGATCAATGATAATTAGAATTCTGAACTCTAATCAAAACTACCTATGAATGCCTTTAAATGAATCGATAATAAATTTTGTTTAGTAAATCCAGTCTTGACAACAGTTTATAATGATACTTACTTATTTTTTCAAATATGTACAGTATATAGTCTAAGTGCTCCCAGTCTGCATTTGTGCAGTCCTAGCTAAAGCTAACCTAAGTGTTCATTTAGACTGAAAAGCCTTCTATGTAGCAAAAAACTCAGTACAGGTTGAGTATCCCATATCCAAATATTCCGAAATACGGAATAATTTTGGCATGACTGAGATAATGAAACCATTGATTTTTGATGGTTCAATGTACACAAACTTTGTCTAAGGCACAAATTATTACAAATATTGTATAAAATTACGTTCAGGCTGTGTGTATTAGACGTATATGAAACATGAATGAATTTCATGTATGTATATGTACACAAACTTTGTCTAAGGCACAAATTATTAAAAATATTGTATAAATTACCTTCAGACTGTGTGTATAAGTTGTATATGAAACATAAATGGATTCATTTCTGAACACAAACTTTGCTTGAGCCACAAAATTATTGAATATATTGTATAAAATTACCTGCAGGTTGTGTGTATAAGGTGTATATAAACACATAAATGCATTGTGTGTGTATATCTGGGTCCCATTTCCAAGATATTTCATTATGATATGCAATTATTCCAAAATACGGAATATTCCGTTATCCAAAATACCCCTGGTCCCAAGAATTTTGGATCTGGGAGACTCAACCTGTAATAGAAACAGCAGGTTATACATTTGAAGTTAAACTATTTGCACTGTTTGTTTTGCCCCATGAAATTTGGCATGGACAACTGCACAACTGATGTTCATATGAATCTCTCACTAACAAATGAATCCTGTTTCTACACTGCTATGTCATTATAAATATTGGTGCCCTTTTTCACTTTCCATTATGTTGGAAGCATTGAAAACTGCAACACAATAAATGAAATGTTAGAAGTTTTTTTTCTGAGGTAGTTTTTAAATGTCTGTTTGAATAATACATTGGTATTAATGTGGCCCTTGACTTTGTGTTTTAAGTATAGTGCTTTAATTTACACTCTATTTGTGTGTGTGGCTTTATATAAAAACTTCCAAACAAAGCAATCTTTATTAGACCAAAGGCTGAAAACCAAGAAACAGAGCAAAAGTTTAAAATCTGTCATTTTTTTTTCACCTTTAACGTCATTGCGGGAGAATGCAGCAGAATAATCAGCAAATCTAACAGTCTGTATGTATGTATGGATTCTCAAAGGAAGCATTTGGGTGAAAGTTTGTGTACCATACCCCATCAAACTAAATAGCAAACCCATGGTGCTCATCTGATATCTTAGCTAGGACAACTTTCAGCAAATGTCGTTAGACAAATTGTTACATGAGGATACCCCAGAACGTAATCTGTTATCTACTATAACATAATAAACTGTAAAGCATAGGCGAGAGATACTATGCTACAATTTATACAATAGCATGCTAAACTGGGAAATCCATCTAAAGGGTAGCTGCGCATTAATGGTACATAGTATACTAACATTATTCAACAACACAAGCAAGCCACACAAATCCACCTTTTCTACTTTACTTTAAAACAAAATATCCATCATCTGTAGCCTTCTATGCCTTCTGCTTTAGAGATTGACATTAGGTAGGAGTAACGTCCCACACATGGTGATCATATGTTATTATTGCAAGATTCTGTTTTGAAAGATGATGCAAATAACTTGATTCTATCTCTGAGGTAAACATGACAATGCAATCCATGTCTCCGATGCATTGGCAGCATGGCTACCTTTGATGAATAAGATGACACTTATTTACAATTAATTGTCTGTTTACATGATCAACTGGCTATGTATATTGGTAAAATCTTCTCTCTCTCTCTCTCTCTCTCTCTCTCTCTATATATATATATAAATATATATATATATATATATATATATTCTTGTTTAGCATTCACAATCCTTCTATTGCTGTACAGAGATTTCTTTGACAGCTAATTGTGATTTTCCTGTGAAGTTGATGCATCATACCAATCTAAACCCCTAGAATTAACTACTGAAGCTTGTGAGATAATTGTAATTCCCCATAGCTACATTCTGCCCATCGGTTCCATGCCGAATCTCCACTGCCTTTATTGTGTGTAATTTGTGTTATGTATCATAGCTGCCCCATGTATATGAGTACGACTAATCATGTACACAAGGCTTAAGATACATCTGCACAGATAAATCCTGAAAAAGACCATTAGGTACATGGCTATAGTAAGGAAGCTGGCAGTGTCGGAATTCTCATGGTAAAAGCGTTGTAACTACTGTATTCCACAATTCTGCCAATCACTTCCCAGTTCAGTAAGTAAGGCACATTATACAGGTTGAGTCTCCCATATCCAAATATTCCGGAATACGGAATATTTTTAGCATGACTGAGATAGTGAAAACTTTGCTTTTTGATGGTTCAATGTACACAAACTTTGTTTAAGGCACCAAATTATTAAAAATATAGTATAAAATAACCTTCAAGCATTGTGTATAAGGTGTATATGAAACATAAATGAATTTCATGTTTGTATACAAAAATAGTTTGAGCCACAAAATTATTAAAAATATTAGAGAAAATGATCTGCAGGCTAGGTGTATAAGGTGTATATAAAACATAAATGCATTCTGTGGTTAGATTTGGGTCTCATTCCCAATATATTTCATTATTGTATGCAATTATTCCAAAATACGGAATATTCCGATATCCAAAATACCCCTGGTCCCAAGCATTTTGGATATGGAAGACTCAACCTGTAATTGTGATCTTTACATTACATAAATACGTGACATAAAGATAATACATGCACACAGAAATAAAATAAACTGCCTTAGATCAGAACATACTGTATAAGTGGACAATTTCTGAGAACTTGTCTATGTAATACAATTATTATGCCCTGATAAATGAAAATTGGAGTTTTGTACATAGTAATTATAATAAGAACAGTTAAGTGGCCTCTATTGACAGATGGTACTGTGCTGCCTCTTTGTTTGTCAATGCTTTGGAAAATAAATCAAAACCACACCATAGCTACATGAGTTGTTCATGCATAAAGAGAGATTTGCAAAGTATTTTCCTGCTACGATAATTCTCTAACAATGGAGTCAACCTCTTTACGCTCTGTTTTCTACTTGCCAGGTTAGTGACCCATGCAGCCCTATTACTAAGCAGACAGCCTAGTAACAGAGTTTGTCGTGTAATGCTCCCAGGCATTCTGTACAGAAGCTTGTACAGATGTCCTTGGAATTGTAAGTGGCATCTTTCCGCTGGAAGCAAGTTTTTAAAAATTCAGACCTTCTAAAGAGCTGGGCATCAGGTATAAACAGAAATGTTGATGCACCAGTGGCATGGTTTAAGTAAGGAATGTATACTATAAGTATATGATGTATGGTATGTTAGAGGAAATACAGGTTTTGTAATATATTAGGAGGAATGTATTTTCTGCATGTATCTTTTTGTTAATTAGATACTGGAAGTAAGATGTCCTTTTCTCAGAGTCCAGTAATCTTTAGATCTGGGCTATATATTTTATGTAGTTTTAATTTGTTTATTTTGTAAGGGAAAAACTATGTGTGTATAGTGCTTTAAAAATAGATATATTTATTATCAACTTTGATAAATGAGTAGAATACAAATGGAATATTTGCTAATTATAGGAAGGATAAAAAAATTGTTTTTCAAATTTTAGTAGGCTTTAATAGTTTATAGTGCTTTTATTTTATACTTGCAAGGATTGTCTTTGGAAGACACATGATACATGTATAAATGATGCACAACCAGAATAAGGTGCTATGCATTTGGGATTTTTAATATATCTTTCTTATGGAACATTCCTCATCTTCCTATTCAGAGCAAGTGCCACCCAGAGCTGGTTTCAGATCGGATCCTGCTGGCAAGTATTCTTCAGCACCCATTGTCCTGTGAAATATGTGTCCATCATTCAAATGTTTGTCCTGTGTCCATTGCTCTCTATACAAATTCAGTTATGTTTGATGTTTAACATCTTGTTATATTCATTTCACTATTTGTTTACATTGGTCATTGCAAGATGCAGTAGCCATAGAACTGTCTCTACAAAGTTGTAATATGCATAAGCCTATAACAAACTATATTTATACATTATATAAATATACAATGTTCACATTCATCCTCATTTAACAATCAAGTTCACCACTAGAGATGCTCAAACTTAAACAGCTTTAAAATTTGGTTGAATATAATGCATATTTTAACAACATAAATTTACGACTGACCCTAATATAGGAGGATGTTTCTGTTAGCATACTGATGTTGGAAAATTATGCAAAATTTAAAGTATATCCAATAATTAAAAGATAATAAACAAAATTATTTTGGGTGACCTGGGACAGTCCTTTAGGCTTGGTTGTATTGCTCCTGGCAAATGCATAAAGTTAGTTACACACTATGCAATAATCGGGCTAATCAGTCAAATTTAGGCTGCTCGGACCAATAATTTCAGAGTGTTGTGTGTATGTATGCAGCACCAGGGATCAATTATCATTCCAAAAAGAGTATGGATCAGATGATTGGATGTTGCTACATGACATTTCTCCAAAACAATGAGTCGATGTCATGCACATTTTGTCATTTTTGTGACGATCTAGGTCAGATAATCATTCGGATACAAATGATAGATCACTAATGTGTGTGCATTTGAAATCTGATGTTCTGAAGCATGTTTAATCACTTTAAAAAATTGTACAGTTGTTAGGTACACACCGATTTCACTCATGAGCCAATCATAAGTCCTCCAAACAAAAAATACCAGTTATATCTGAGTTGCATTTTATTATTTAGTGCAGTATAAAAACTAAATACAAAACCTGATTCCATACTCTTATATATAATTGTTTAGAGAACACTAATAACAATATATTTGACTCCCGAGTGGAGCACACTAAAGGTGCATACACACACAACAATTTTTTTAATGATTTAACTATAACGACATCATTATCGTTAAATCGTTTATAAAATCGTTCATTTTCTTAAGATGAACGATTATCGTTCATGCGCGTTCCCGTTTGTAGTTCATTCTGACTGACCAACTGAACGATTTTCATTAAGGGAAGTTACAAAAATCGTTTGTAGTTCAAAAAAATCGTTCATTACACTTTAAAAAATCTGACAGAAAATCGTTGGTAACAAAATCGTTACATGTGTATGCACCTTTAACCAGTGATTCTCAACTCCAGTCCTCAATCACCACCAACAGGTCATGGTTTGTGAATTTCTTTCATCATGCACAGGTGAGTTAATCTATTTTGAGTTAATCTATTTTGTTGGCTCTGTAATTATCCATCCTGCTTCCACAGACGGAAATCCACAAAGCATGATCTGTGAGGTTCAGAGCCACTGCTGTAGACTATTAAGGCGGTACACCGGCAGCTGAAAAGTGATGTAACTTATATTGACCATGACCAACATCTATAATCTTTCTAATACCCAAATATTACAACTAAATTGAAAAATACTTAAATAATCTAATAAAATCTTTGTTACATTTAAATTTTCAGTATAGTGTAGTGCTGGGAGTGTGCATGGGTGTATAATTGTTAATAGACGAAACATGGACATATCCAATAATAAGTAGAGATGAGCGGTTCGATTCTACTCAGTTATTTTTGCCAAATTAGGTCAAGTTTGGAATTATCCTATTGGCTATCCAAAACAGGTGAGAGCCATATAGCCCATAAGATGACACTTTTCAGATCAGATAGTAACAGAGTAGAACCAAATTGCTCATCTCTACTAATAAGCAACTATTTTCATTTTATTCAAATAGCTATTTTGTATGTAGCCGTTTAATGTTATTATAGCAAATACAAATATCACAAATACAATAGATAAAATATAGAGTAAGATTTTCTTTATGCCACACTATTCAAAGTTATTAAATGTAAATTATTGGTCACTATTATAATAGTTTGAGATGGTTACTGTAAACATGTATGCATTTAGGAGTTAGCACTGTATTGTCATTGTGATCTTTTATATAATGTTCTAATATTGTGTCTTGGAAAAATTCCCTTTGGATGCCTAAACCCATGTTTGTTTTAGCCCACCATATTCCTGAAAATACAGAGTACAACAATGATGTCTCTTCTTCAGATAGTCCATGTATGAAAGGAATTAAAGCATTTAATAATAAAACTAATGAAGACAAGTCAGCAACAGGGAACACATGCTTAAAATAGTGTGACAGAGACTCAAGTAAAAGATAACATGTCATCTCAACAATGGCAAATATGTAATTATGTTACGTATTTAACTACATACTACATGTCAGCTGCAAAACCTATAATCAGCAGCATATATTATGTAACTGTTCTTGCCTTTATTCAGATAAAGTGTCTATGTGATTGATTACATAGATGTGCATTTTAGCCAAGAAAAAATACTATCCAGACAAATATTCAATCTCAGCCTGAACTTTCTGTGCATGCATATATCACTGGGCATACTGCACTGACAACCCTACCTTCTTACAGAATGTCCACACGAGGGTTACTGACTGCCCTGGATTGTGTGTTTGGGGTTTGCACTGGGCATACTGCACTGACAACCCTACCTTCTTACAGAATGTCCACATGAGGCTTACTGACTGCTCTGGATTGTGTTTGGGGTTTGCACTGGGCATACTGCACTGACAACCCTACCTTCTTACAGAATGTCCACATGAGGCTTACTGACTGCTCTGGATTGTGTTTGGGGTTTGCACTGGGCATACTGCACTGACAACCCTACCTTCTTACAGAATGTCCACATGAGGGTTACTGACTGCTCTGGATTGTGTTTGGGGTTTGCACTGGGCATACTGCACTGACAACCCTACCTTCTTACAGAATGTCCACATGAGGGTTACTGACTGCTCTGGATTGTGTTTGGGGTTTGCACTGGGCATACTGCACTGACAACCCTACCTTCTTACAGAATGTCCACATGAGGCTTACTGACTGCTCTGGATTGTGTTTGGGGTTTGCACTGGGCATACTGCACTGACAACCCTACCTTCTTACAGAATGTCCACATGAGGCTTACTGACTGCTCTGGATTGTGTTTGGGGTTTGCACTGGGCATACTGCACTGACAACCCTACCTTCTTACAGAATGTCCACATGAGGGTTACTGACTGCTCTGGATTGTGTTTGGGGTTTTCACTGGGCATACTGCACTGACAACCCTACCTTCTTACAGAATGTCCACATGAGGGTTACTGACTGCTCTGGATTGTGTTTGGGGTTTGCACTGGGCATACTGCACTGACAACCCTACCTTCTTACAGAATGTCCACATGAGGGTTACTGACTGCTCTGGATTGTGTGTTTGGGGTTTGCACCGGGAGTTCTGTGCAGTCAGCACTACAGTTTTATACCAGTGTTTACAATGACCCTGAGAACACTTTGTGAATGGGAATAAATTAAAAGCATACTGTGAATGGCTGCAATGCTATTTCTACTCATATTTTTATGTCAAGTATTGAAATTGCCAGTTCACATGGAATTAACCTTTTCTTTTGTACCATGTAATGTAATTAGCATGCTAAATAACATTATGTTGATGTCCGTTTACCATGGTCCTTTAATGTTTTGTTTCTCATTTGTTATGTTGTAATCCATGTCAAATTAATAACATCCATGAACCATTTGTCATTAATACAAAGTCCTTTTAATATCTGGATAACGTGTGTCTAGTGTTGTGCACATTTATGTGGTTTGTTATCATTAAAGACTATTTTATTTATTTAACAGGGCCAGATTATAAGGAAATAGATGTTCATCTTAGACGGCAAGAGTCTGGATTTGGCTTCAGGATACTTGGAGGAGATGAACCTGGTCAGCCTGTAAGTGCTTCTATATACATGGCACTGCATGTTTGTATGGAGGAGAGCTTGGTTCATTACAGCCAGCTGTTTGTACCATTTTCACAATGACTAAAACTATACTTCATCTAAAATGATCTTTAAAAAGAGCTTCCATGTTGCACAAAATGAACATTGCCCTTCAGTTCTGGTCAGTTACAACATTTCTTTGTACTTGATCATTAATTTTGTGTATTTAACTTAATGCAGCATAAGGGAACATGAAATTGAACCTATTGACATGCAGCCAGAGTTTGGTGGCAGCGACGGAGAGTGTTCCAAAAAACAGGGGGGGGGTGTCTGCCCCAATTTCTTAGTGTGCTGATGCCAGTGCTTCACTGGCCCCGGCTGAGTGATTTTGCTGGACATCCTGAGTAACCTGAGTGTTACTGAGATGTCTGATGGTCACACAGTTGTTGTGATGCTGCATCTTTGGACCCAACAGCAAATTAGAGAAGCCTTTTTACTTATGCCGCCTCCTACGGCTTTTGTGTAATTTTGCACAGCCGTAATTAGCGTGAGTCAAGCTGTGTGTTCTATAAAGTATCAGTTTATTGCATTGTGAAGTTCCTGCAGTTTCATTTTCATGACAGGTAGAAGTGTGTAAATACAGTACAGTGTGCATACACCATTCTGAATTACCTTACATCTTCAATACAATTTGAAGCATCATTATTTTTTAAGCTCTGCCTAATATATGCATTTATATATTCAGCTTGCCAGTCTTTCCTTTGAAGGGATCAGCTTCAAAAGTATGAATTTCAGGAGTAAGGATTAAAAGCCCCATTCTGAAATCCTGTCTCTAAAATGAAAGTACATTGGAAATATGATCTACTCATAGCTCTTAAAGTTGAATACATATTGGTTATCGAAAAGCCAATTTATTATAACAGAAATACGTTATGCTAAAAGTATGATAAACATGCAAAAATACAGGACTTAAATGTACACTCACCTAAATGTTATGTAAACTATGCTGCATCCACATACACTATAGAAATACAAATATTGTCATTACCTCAGTACATACAGAACCATTTTAACATAGAGAACACAGGAGTAGCTGTCGCAGGTCATTAATTGTTTCCTTAATAAAAAAAATATACAAAAATCCCTTTATTTAAGCAGAATAGGGAGCAAAGGGTAAGGCAGCTAGATTAGGGATGTCCTACCCAGGAGACTCTGAGGAATATCACAGAAGGCAAGAACAAAAGAAACAGTGTTCCTATGTGGGGCACTTACGGACTGATTTAGTTACCCTATACAGTAAATAGTTGCAATAAATCCCTGTAGAGATCCACTATAATTAAATGAAAACATAACCTTTATTATAAATTCCTAAAACAATTGTAGCCAGCGAAATATAAGGTGAGAATCAGTGTAAATTGTGAATGTGTTCAAGTGAAATAAAATGGCTGATAGCTCTAATAAATGCGAATATCATTCAATACACTGTAAAATATTTATTACACATCACATATTCCAACAAATAAACTACTATTGTTTATTACCTCTGCGCTTTTTAAATGTATATGAGGTGACCCAAATAATCATATCTCTCCGTATGACAATTCTTAGACTGATACAGTGGCGCTGGTTGTGAATATTCAGCAAGGTTGTTGAAATGCTGTTCTTCACTAGGACATTGTAATTGGTAGGCAATCATATATGCTGTGATTTATAACATAACTTACATCCAGTATTAGTAAGCTAAATTCACAATTTACATTTGTTCCATATGGTGTAAGAGGTAATGATTGATATGATTGAGGGATAATGATTGATATGGTTATAGACCTGTATTATACAAAATAGCTACTTAAACTGCAGGGATTAGTAATATGTTACAGATGAGTGATTATATGTTGCAATTTCACCTGCATTTTTGTAGCACAGCACCAATTGTAGTAGTTAGAATCCCACAATCGTTCTTTGCACAAAATACTAAATAAAAACTATTACGAGTGTGGGATTCTAACTAACTATAACCATATCAATCATTATCCCTCAACCATATCAATCAATTTCTCTTAAACTATATGGAATACATGTATATTGTGAATATATCTTACTATCAGAGTGATAATAGCATATACTGTATGGTTGCCTATTAATTACAACATCCTACTGAAAAATAGCAATTCAGCAACCTTGTTAAATATTCACAACCAGCACCACTATATTAACTGAAAGAATTCTCATAAGGAGAGTGGATTATTTTATTTTATTTTTTGGGGGGGGACCTCATAGAGGGGTCTATTTACTAGGCTGTGTAAGGAGATAAAGTGAACGGTGATAAGGTACCAGCCAATTAGCTCCTAACTGCCATCTCACAGGCTGTGTTTGAAAAATGGCAGTTAAGGAGCTGATTGGCTGGTACCTTATCACTGTTCACTTTATCTTCTAACACAGCTTAGTAAATAGACCCCAGAAATGTGAAACCGCAGAGGTAATAAACAATACTAGTTTATTTAGATACTACTAACACATTCACAATTTACACTGATTTTCACCTTATATTTTGCTGGCTACAATTATTTTAGGAATTTATAATACAGTTTATGTTTTAATTTAATAATAGTGCATCTCTAGAGGATTTTATAGCAGCTATTTGCTGAATAGGGTAATTCATTCTGTGTGCGCACCACATAGGAATACTGTTCCTTTTGTTCTTGCTATGCGGTAATTGTATTCCTGGGTGCACCACCCCAAGATATGTTAGAAAACCTGTAAGGAAATTAATTCTGGGTGAAGGAAGATTTGAATAAATGAAAGGGTTTGTGCAGACTTTTCTTTTTCTGTATGAATATCACAGAAGGACAAGAAAAGAGAAATCCCCAATAACTGTGTAGGCCAAGAACATGTAGTTCAGGAAGAGCCTAGTAGTATTGATTTATGAAAGGAATACCAAGGGCTTCAGGTTTCATGACACCATATTCATATTATTAATTTGCAGACAACGATCTAAATTTCCATGTACGGCCCCTATGATCCAGAGTATACAGTTACATAATGATATCACCTTAGACCTTACTGCTGGCAAAACGCAAGCACAGTCAGCGGTCTTTGTCACCGAGCTTAGTGTTTCAGACTAGCGTTTTTGTTAAGTTGCGTTTCTCAGGAAAATGCAACCACATGATATATAGTGAAAGACAATACTTTTAGGATCATTATTCATTATGAAATGCTTTTTGAAATGTTCTACAAAGTCACACATCTGTCCGACTCATTGAAATATCTTCATAGAGACATTTTAATATTAGTGTATTCCTGATCACCATTTTGTACTGGAAGCTATATATGCTGACATTTTGTGACATACTTACAACACAAACCACACCTGCTGCAAGAGTGTACATCAATAATTTGCTGTCCTTTTGTTCACCACCATTAAACTATATTCAAGCGTTATATATGTAAATACGTTTTTTTTATACTGACTTACTGTACATCTATTCTAAAAGTCTTTGCACGTTGAAGGCTGCCATGATTATGTCTCTAAATGAACAGTATGGTGTTGTATGCCAAGACAATTATATGATCATTGTAATCTATGGAATAATGAAAAGGTTCTGCTCCGATTCTCCCTTTTTATGCCCATGAATGATGTATAAATGAGGCAAATATGCTGTAGCATATTATGCTAGTAAAAAAGGCAGTTTGTTTTTTGAAGTCAGTGACTTGACATGTGGAACGGATATACGGCAGAATACAAACAGCAACTTCTGACTGATTATCAGAGTTAACAAAACTGTACACCTCTATAACATGCATTCAAAATAATTAAATAGCTTTTATTGTAGTATATTGTTCCTAACTAAAATGAAAGTATATTTGTAAAACGAGCTAAACATTCTAGGAAGAAAATGATTCATGAGAACACTTTTCCTTATGCAGAGAATGTTTCACAGCTTGTGTAATGTTTAAATTTATCTGTAGAGCTTTTAGGTTTGAAGTGTGTTTCTGAAAGTTTAACACTGAAGCTTTGTTGGGCTTTTTCATGTTTGAAGTTCTATTGTTAAAGATTTAGAGCAGAAACATTTAGAAAGAACTCAGCTTGGAACCTTGTCTAAGAGTATGAACGTTTTATCCTACACTTATCTGAAATCTAAGAAATGAAGAGGACGAGTAATATTTGATGTAAAAATAGTATGATTACTGTGTAAGTCAGAGCTGGAACCCCTGGTGTAATAGCAGCATTGGCCTATATTATGAAAACACAACCAGTAGTACTCTCTCCACATTGGTGCTGCCGCAGAGAATTGTATAAAGAAAAAAAAGAAAATCTCTTCCTAAATAAAACTAGTGAATACAGAAAAGTCAATGTTTGGCTGCACAGGGCTCATCTTCTTTAGTCTTCTCAGGAGCAAAGAATTACTTATATAACTCCTTAATTTATAGAAAAATACTCTGGAACTCACAACATGACAGTGATGCACTTTATTGCTCCAGTAGTTTAAATTTCTACAGGGCGGGAGGTGCCACGTTTAGATAGCTATACTTAGTGATAAGCCACCAGAACACAGCTCTGTATAAAGGTGATGTCACCTTTTTTCCTTATGGAATTTTGAACTGATATTGGAAAAAATATTTCTCAATCTCGTGGTGAGAGTCATGGACTCCGTTTCTCTATATGCTTTTGGACTCTCTGCTGATGTTTTGCTCCATTTCCAAATGCGCTACGAAGCCTCCTGCATAGCTGACTAATCCTTTCAATCAGGAAGACGTTCCACTCTGTTGACATTTATACTGTGAAACTTTTTGCTTTTAAAATGTACATAAACGTTTGCAAAGTAATAATCTCACCATTTCCTAATAGTCGCTGTATATGTCAAGATAGAATTTTGTGTTTGACATCTGCATTCAAACATTTCTCTCCTTCAGATTTTAATTGGCGCAGTAATAGCCATGGGTTCAGCAGATAGAGATGGCCGTCTACGTCCTGGTGACGAATTATTATATGTAGATGGAATCCCAGTTGCTGGCAAAACCCACCGATATGTGATTGATCTCATGCATAACGCTGCTCGTAATGGACAAGTCAACCTTACTGTGAGACGAAAGGTGCTATCTATAGGTATGTAGTGTACACAGCAACCTTACAAAAGCAACCTTACAAAAGCCGCAGAGCAATCCATAATACGGACCTACATTATTTTTTTTAATTAAGGGAAGTTTTTTCTATATAGGTGCAATATACAAATTTAAATCATTATTGTACTATTGCACAGCTATATAAACTGATTGTTTTTACATGTGTCAATGTCATGACATTTATTTGGACCCATTCATTAATTCCCTGCTTTAATGTAACATAAATCTGATTCACTGTTGTTTCTATTCAAAGTTTTTAATTATTATGTCTTCAATAGAGACTGGGGGAGAGGGAAAAAAAGATCTGTCCCCTATTTGAAGCAACGTCACACAACAGATTTACTTTTCAAGAGGATCTACAGTGATCACTGTGCAAGTTCTAGGAAAGTGCAAATAATGAGCCAATATTCATGGTTTTGAAAAGCACAAAGCAAATGTGTTAGTAAAAAGTGCTTTAGCATTGTAATGCTTTCCTGACTCGTCTATCTGAGACTGATTCCAGCTTATGGGGAAAATGTGATCGGAAGTGCTGGCTACATGGTCATGCATTTTATATTGACTTGTACCAGAATAGTATACCTAAATATGTGACATATATTTATTGAAAATGGGGGTGTGAATAGGCCTGATGTGCAACCATTATAACTCCAGGTAGTAAAATAACAGGATTTTATATTTAAGATTGGAAACATGGACGATCAAGAGTGTACAAGCTATATTGGTTATACTTATAACATATTTTTTCGTTTCAAGACGATATATTAATGATTTATATGTACTTATTTATAGGTGATACTTGCCCAGAGAATGGCAGGAGTCCTGGTTCTGTGTCAACACATCACAGCTCTCCTAGAAGCGACTCTGCATATCCAAACAGTAACCACACTGCACAGTGCAGCACGTCTCCTCCTGAGGGCACCTCTTCTCAGAACTCACAGTCTGGTGACGTGGTCATCCATCGCAAGGAGAACGAGGGATTTGGTTTTGTAATAATCAGTTCTTTGAACCGGCCAGAATCAGGAGCGACAATAGGTATGTCAAAACTATTAAAAAATTATATGGTAGGCTACTTCTAAGTTAAAACATTTTTTACATTAATAAAACAAATTATATGTCTCTTACAGAACAATCATAGTTGCTGCAGTTTCTAGTCTGCGCATACTACTCAGTATGTGGAAGGGCAATATAATATTGAGTTTGCTATACACCCATCAGCCATAATGTAACCTTTGACAGGAGAAGTGAATAACATTGATTATCTCATTAAAAATGGCACCTGTCAAGAGATATTTTAGGCAGCAAGTGAACAGTCAATTCTTGAGGTTGATGTGTTGAAATCAGGAAAATTGAGCAATTGTAAGGATTTCATTGACTTTGACAATGACCAGATTGTGATGGCTAGATGACTGGGTCAGAGCATCTCCAAAATAGCAGCTCTTGTGGGTTGTTCCCAGTATGTTATGGTTAGTTCCTACCAAAAGTGATCCAAGGAAAGGACAACTGGTGAGCTGGCGACAGGGTTATGGGCCCCCACGGCTCATTCATGTGCGTGGGGAGTGAAGGCTATTCCATCTGTTTCCTATCACTCAGAAGAGCTACTGTATCACAAAATGCTATTAAAGTCAATGCAGGCTATGGTAGAAAGGTGTCAGAGCACACAGTGCATTGCAGCTCGCTGTGTATGAGGCTGCGTAGCCGCAGACCAGTCAGATTCCCCATGCTGTCCCCTGTCCATCCCTGAATTAATAAATTAATCCATCATAACTCTTTGGCTTGTTAAAATATCTTACTGAAGTAATGCAGGAAGTCAGTGGAGTATTTTAAGAAAGGAAGACGTTAAAGTAGAAGAATGTATGGAATGTGAGTACTGTAAGAATATAACTGTCTATTTGAAAAAGACACAACAAGGTTTATACATAACAAAACATAATCGTTGACTTGCAATCTCCAACTATTTCTGCTACAGTCTGCCAGACACGCAGAGCTCTCCCAAATGCACCATTCACCCATCCACTTCCCAACCCGAATAACAAATAAAATGCAGGACCATAGTAAGAATGTATTTTATACGCACTCGAATGACTCTAAGAGGACTTATAAACAAAAGGAAAGAGACTAAGGCCAGTCCAAAGTAAATAATAGTGAGAAGACATGAATTGTGGTGTGGTCATTTCTCAGGAAGTTCCTTTTTTATACTTCTATGGCAAATATACATGGCCTCACAGGGACAATAAATAGATTGTATAAGAAGCAGATAAAAAGAAGCTGTGAAAATTCTCTGTATGAAGCATACATATACCTTGCACTGCTTCTATAACGGGTAAAGTGCAGACTTTGCACATGTGCTGTTACGGATATAGAACTCTGCTGTGTAGACATACACATTTGACCGCACATATGCAAATGTCCAAATATCATTAAACATAAAATGTCATGCCTCTCACCCAGTATAATTATAATGATATACCAAGCAGCAGTTTTAAATATTTCAGAACAACATATCCGCCTCATCGCTCAGTGTGTGTGGCCAATATGTGCGCTTACGCGGTTGCATGCGGTATCATCCGATCAGCTGTGCTGCACGTCCAACCGGATGATATCGCATGTGGCCTCGTTGCAGGTAATGAAGAATGCAGTGTTTATATACCATGTACTTGTCTTGTAGTGTCTTAAACTGTATGACACTGTTTTCTTGTTCTGTTCAACTGTTTATGTACTATGTTTCTGTACTATGTAAGGCGCTGCGGAACCCTTGTGGCGCCATATAAATAAAGGATAATAATAATAATAATAATAATAAGAATGGAACATGGGAACGTTCCATAGTTCATTACCTCGTTCTGATGTGTACCCAGGATCCGATATGTCAGCCCATTCCTATCATGATGCACTTGAGGGACTTGAAATCAATTACGTGTCTTCTCTCCTTAGGTATGTGGGCATAAGCTCTACTTCCAAACACAAGTAGATGACTCCTATTTGGCTTTTTGCCAGTCCACATTTCCAATAGTGTCACTTTCCTGGCTGCCACTGTAGGTGATCGACTCTTGAGATAAACAACTGATCTTACAGCCCAAAATTTCTTGTCAAGTTTTGAATCATTCATCATAGCTCAAGTTCTCTCAGCTATTTGCTTTTTCACTTATGCCATTATGTTCTAATGTATAGGCAATAGTTAGCTTATGCTGTAAGCCATCTCCTTTCAGGTACATACAGTAATTCTTTATTCTCATATTCTCCACCTTTGTCAGATCTTAGAACGTTCAGCTTCTGGCCTGTTTGATTTCCAACAAGATTCTCACAAACTTTGATCTCATTCTTTCTTTACTTTTGTTTCTTTTGAAATAAACACTTGTCACCTTTGTAGCATCTTTCATAACAGCTGAAATGTCTTGTGACTCCTGAGTCCATGTACAAGCAGTCCCTATGGTGGCTATCTGATACCATTTGTTTTCATGGAACGCCAGGAAGGAAGGAAAGGCGCGTGGAGACACTGCGCATTGCAGGATACTGGATAGGAGGGCACAGGAGCGCTCTCTTTCTAACATCTTGTACTATACAAAACATTACATAAAATCAATCTTCAGTCTTATGGTGCATACACACCGTCAGATATGTCAGATGAACGATTTTACCAACGATTTGAATGATTGAACAATTTTTGACTGTATTAAAATGAATGGAATCGTCCAAATCTGACTGCAAACACATCAGATGTCAGATATCGTTATCTGACAAATGGGAACGCGCATCGTTCATCGTTGCAGGGACATGTCAGATTTTCTTTCAGATATGAACCATTGAACGATTTTTAAAATCATTATTGTTCAAATTTGAAGGAAAATCTGACCGTGTGTAAGCACCATAACTCTTAAGCTGCACACAACGATTTTATGAACGATTAACATTAAACGATATAGTTTAACGATAATCGTTTGAAAAAATCGTCCACTTTCTGAGTCAAATGATGAATGATTATCGTTCATGCGCGTTCACGTTTGTAGTTCAGTCAGACTTGTCAACTCAACGATTTTCATTAAGGGAATATGCAAAAATCGTTTGTAGTTCATAAAAATCGTTCATTACACTTTAAAAAGTCTGACAGATAATCTGACAGAAAATCGTTCATAAAATCGTTGGTAACAAAATTGTTGTGTGTATGCAGCTTAACTTTCTTGTAACTTTAAATTGTAACGTGTAATGGAGATGTGCATTCCCTTTTCTTTCATCACGTACAAATATGCTTAACCTTCACCAAAAGCTATGCATTCCCAGTGGAACAGCCTGAAGGGAAGTCATATTAAGTGATAACATTGTCCATGAATTAATTATACACATTTATTGGATAATATTTATTGGATTTTATACATATATATATATATATATATATATATATATATATATATATAATCAAGATCAGTCAACACTCACGTCGTCAGAGTTAAATTGCTGGGGTGGCTAACCCATAAAGGACCCTTATTCTCAACAAAAAAAAAAATAGGGCTGCACTCACCAGTCTTCAAAAATATCTTCTTTATTACATAGCAATGCAATCCTTTACAGCATTATAGATGTCATAATGCTTTAAAGGATTGCTTTGGTATGTATAAAGAAGCTTTTTGTGAAGACTGGTGAGTACATCCCTATTTTTCTTTTTTTAATATATATAATCGAACAAATACTCGAAACTCCTCATGATTATTTTAGTCGTTCCGTATATATGAACTATGTCGAACTAATGAAGTAAATTGGTCCTCTGTGAATCCTAGCGCTTTCTGAGTATTTGTTTGTTTATATAAATGCTTGGTTCCTACTAACAGGGAATCTATCTTTGAGGTGCAGCATTCAAAACATTATAGCGCAAGTTAAAGGCATTTTTTTTTTTAATATATGTTATATTATATATATACATATACAGTATATATATTGTACTGTACATTGAAAGTTTTTTGCAGTTTCTGTTCAATTGCAGATAAAATAAATGAATGCTATTCAGGTTTTAGTTGTCGCTCAAATTATCTGTCATAAACTTGCAACTTTATGTAATGCAGTTTCTCTGTTTCTCCAACTTCTCGATAAACTAAATTTTGTATCTACTAAAAATGTAAATTCCCTTGGTCTGAGGACAGTTACCTAATAAAAAAGAGCAGATAATATTAAAGAATAAGCTTAGTGAAGTGGATTGCGATACTGTATCATAAAAACCTAAGAATAAGACCTATGGGAATTTTTAACTCTAATATTTTTTCTCTGTGAACATTGAGAGGAACTTTTATGTATGTTTATCTTTGTATAATATACGTAATCATGGTTACATTTTGTGTTAATTATGTAATTAGTTTAAGTTCACAATATAAAACAAAATATTGGAATGATATACATTACATTTATCATACTAGTAAAAATAATAAAAAGGGTTTATTTGCCATTTCAACTTTAGTACTGATACTATATAAAATATTATGTGTGTGCATATCTTTGCATTGTGCAATGCTATGGGAACAGGCATTGGATAATTTCTTTCACCAAAATGAAATTGGCTGATGTGTTATCTGTTTATTATGCCCTTTTCCAGCAATGTAATGCTTTTAGAAAATCTGGATCAAGAATGTCCTTTTATTGCTTTGTGTTGTAATGTTATTGCTTTCTTATGGTACAATAAAAAGATTGAACAAGTCACCGTGGTTGGTCTACCATGATGCTTCTCCTCCCCTTTCCCTAGGTCTATGACTGTAGGCTCCACTCTATTTGCAACTTTAGCTGTTCTCTTGTGTGGGAATCATGTCCTCTCAATATTTATTTTTGTACATACAACTTATTTGTTTTGAAACTGATTTTATTTCCGTTGTATGGTGCATATTTGCTCTATTATTATATTTCAACATCACTTAAATGCTTGTACTATATCCCGTCCCTCTTTTACTTTCTGTACCGCTCCCTACATATCTCAAAAACTCTCAAATAAAAAGCTAATTTTAAAAAAAGAAAAAGATGAAAAAAAAAAAAGAAAACCAAGAAAAAGATCTGCGTAGAGCCTGCTAGAAATGCTTCTATAAGTACACTTGATGTGCTTGACTGGGGTTTCATGTACTGTATGCACTATACTGATTCATTTAGGAAACTCTGTATATATGTAATGCAGTGATATCAATCCTCCCATCTGTGGTAATGGTGATAAACTAGATGCACTACAGTGGCTATAAGAGGTTTTCATTCTCCCCTTGGGTTTTTTCACATTTTAGTGTCGTTACAACATGGAGTTATGATGAATTTAACTGAAATTTATTTCTACTATTCAACCCAAAGTACTCAATACTGTACCAAAAATATTTTGTAACCCAATCACTTGTCGAAATTAGGAACACAATCTGAAAATTTAAGTGGATTGCTTCAGCATTCACGCTCTAGAGTTAATGCTTGGTAGAACCACCTTTGGCAACAATTACAGCTCTAAGGAGGAGATGTATGAACTGGCGATATGAGGGTTTAGTGGTATTGGCACATGTTATGTGCGCTGATACCACTTCTCCCCATATACAGTATGTAAAGTTGGATGGTAAATGACTATGCGCCCCTGTTGTTACTGGCGCTGGTATCTACAAGATAGTGCACCAATATGCTAGGCAATGTATGGATGGTCAGTGGCACTGACCGTTCTGACAGCTGCAGCTTTCGATTCATCAAACAATAAAATATTTATTTCACTTACAACATTGTGAATACTGCACTACTCTAACGTATAAGTTCATACCAACTGTATTTCTCTCTATTACATGAAGAATGAAGATATTTACATACATTTTAAGGCTATCAATTTATTCAGTTTGTGTATGTGTTTATTATTCTGTGCAATTAGAAGGTTCAATAGAAGCAAACAATCATTTTATTAACTAAGTCACTAAAGAAACACTGGTAATAGTTAAATAGTTAAATTAATGAGCAAGAGCATAACAAGTCCACTAAAAGCATAGGTGGTAACTTTTCATGATTTCACGCATATTACACTTGCCGAACAGATTCAGGAAATTACATCAACGGTGTTGAGTGGGCATATATCTAGTCTACCTATCACTAAATACCTGCAATATGATGGTTGTGTTATTTTGTCTTGACTAGAATTAAATAAGTTATACATCATAACATCCATAATATAATCCAAATTGTACAAATCCAAAACACATGAATAATACATGTGTGGATAATACTGAAAACATCAGTTTATGTCACATTTAGCAACACAAAAATACAGTACCACAAAAAAATGCATAGCGAAGTTACTGGCAAAACGAAACACACAATGATACTGGCAAAACGAAACACACAATGAATCAAATCACATGTAGATTACAACAATATAAAACACCCTACATATGCCACTTATAGACTACACACATGATGCAGCATTGCAGTTAGTGCCTGTATAGTACTGTGTTTCTAAAGGTGATGTAGTCAGCATGTTGACAATCACAATGTCAACAAAAGGTCAGAACCATAAACTGGAATATCATAAAGTCGTTATGGTTAAAATGTTGACATCCAACATAACGAAACATAAAATGTCGACACAGTCACAACATTTTAGGTTTAGTATTAGACTGAAAATTGGGTGTTGACATTATTTACCTGTTGACATGTTGACTGTCAACATTATGTACATGTCGACATTTTGTCTGTGTCAACAGCCTGCAAGTCGACATTGCTGTCATTATGTTGTCCCTGTCTTCTTTAGTAGTGTAGTGTAGTGGTCAATAAAACATACCAAACTCTTCTAAAGTCAATCCACTGTGCGCTCACGTGTTTCAAATCCCCTTTGGATCCCTTTGTGTGCACAAAGGAATCCCCCTGGACAATGAACACTGATCACTTCTGGAGTTCTTATAACTGGTATCTACACCTCTCTACTTTTTTATTCTTAAATATTTAATCGGCACTCTCATTAGAGGATCGTACACCATATCACCCTGCAATGCTTTGCACCAGGGTATATAGGTGTTAGCAGAGGCGCTGAGAGGGGGGGGCATTGGGTACTATTTACCCGGGCCCGGGCTTCCTGAGGGGCCCAGCAGGGGTCCTGCGCTGCCCCCCCTTCTCCCTCCCTCGCAGCAGCAGCCACAGCAGTCTCCTATGCCTGTGGGGGGGAGTGATCACACTGATTGGGCCCCCCCCCCTGGCTTTGCACCGATCTGAGAGGCTCACAGCGCCCCTCTCCCCAGAGTGCGGTACTGCAAAAGTGTTTTGGGGGTTTTTTGCTCACGGGGGCATGGCCATACCTCCCTCGATTAGCTCACACCCCCTTTTCACCTGGGCCCGGCAGGGCTCTCTATGCCCCTGGTGTTAGCGAGCCCTGATAGCAGATACCGCTCTACTGTGCCATATTTATTCACCGTGCCTGTGTTGGTGCTCTCATTCCCCGCTTCACTGCTTTGGCACAATGGGGAAAAGCAGATCTCCATACTTACAAGTGCTCAGGTTCTGTGATTTCCAGCAGCTGCATCATTAGTGCACATTTTATAGGGTGCATAACTTTATAGCCCTACCTTACTACTGTAAAAGTTTTTCCCTATGTGATTTACAAAATTGTGAGATTTATCATTGTTAATGGATACATTGGTTCGCGGTGCTATTTTTAATCTTTGTATTTATACCTTTTTTTGACATTCCTATTTCCACTTATATTTCGTCCACTATCTCACAACTTGATTGTGAGAGTATCCACACTATCATCACACACACAAGCCTTTCTTTTCATTGGTGTTCTTTAACACTGGACTTTAATTTTATTTGCGACACTAATGGGCTTATTCATTATGTTAATTATCGGGGGCCAGTTGGCCCTGATTCTTAAGTATCAAACTCACCGCAGGTAGCAGTGGTCGATACAAAATCACTGGAGCTATTCAACATTGCTCCGGTGCGGAGACAGCTGATCCAAAAATCAGCTGTCTCCACGATCTCCTTCACTGCTACTTACGCAGAATTGAAATGTAGCACTGCCAAGTCTGACTCGTTAATGCTAGTGTGCATGCGTGAACTGAACTTCACGCAGGCGCTCAAAGCCTCGGCATGCGGTGGAAGTAGCTGGAAAAGGTCCGAGGGATCCTAAAGCATTCCTCTTCACAACCCAAGATGCCTTCTCATAGGGAAGGAGCGGGGATGCGGGGAAAACACCATCTGAAGATGGCAAATGCTCCCGCAGTCGATTGTATTGTATTTTTGGAGCTTGATGAATTTAGATCCCCATACTAGTGTATGCGGACAGATCGGGGCTGATAGGTAAGCAGGAGATATCCCTGATCTCTCCTGCATTACCTTTATAACAATAGCCCCGATACTTAATTTCTACAAAGGTAAGGGAAAATTTAAATTTTCACCTGCTCTTGCAGAATTGATGATGAATACACCACAAATACTTATATAATTGTGTAAGTTATCTCATCTACCTTTCTAGTGTTCAAATTGTATACAGTAATGTATATAAAATCTACAATGTAAAAAACATGTTCATTAAAGGCTATTTTTTATATACAAATAGATGTTCAGATTTTCCAGAGTGTGTCCTTTCTGTTTGAGTTCTTTTTTGTTTTTTATATTCCCATTCGTCAGGGTGCACATCTGGTCCTGATCTATTTCTTTCTGGATGTTTTATTACTGTCGTTACTACCTTATAGATTTCCTGATGTATTATTGCGTATAGAAAACTTAGCTCCAGTGCAAGAATCTTCCCTCTTTTTCCCTTACCCCAATGTTGTATATATTTAAAATGTCGACATGTTCATATATTGACACTTAACATGTCCATACAGAATGTTGACAATGCATTTTTGTGTTATTGTTAGGGTTTGGCTAAAATATCTAAAATACTGGTGTCGACATGTTAAATGATGACATAATGAACATGTTGACATTTGTGAATGTCAACATATTGCTTGTCGACCTAATGTCCTTGTTGACATTCAGAACCTGTCAACATTCTGAATGTTGAATTTCATACTACACCCAATGGGAATACCAAACCTTCGATACCTGTTACTCATTCGAAATCTATGAAGGAAACTTACTATGCCATTTCAATCTAGTTAAATGCCATTAACTATAATATATGGTGCTGGCTGTTCTGTGCTGATTTGAAAGTTATTGCTTTGTTGCTAGGAATGCAGGGTGGGGTTTACTAAGCATTGTCTGTGCTTATGGGATAGTCAATGACCTAGCAGAGAGGAGTTTGTCTCCGGAAAGCAGAATATTAAGTATGCACCTTTAGTGAAACCTGAAATGGTGCTTCTACCTCTATTACATATTACGTTAGGCTTCATGAAAAACTTTGTTCTGGCTATAGACAAAAATAGTGAAGGTTTTGAGTATTAAGGGTCAGATTCCAAATTGAGTGATGCCAAGTTGAAGGAAGGTATCTTTGTCGGCCCTCAAATTAGACTACTATTGAAAGACCAAACCTACTGTAGATAAACTTAACGTGGCAGAATTAGCTGCATGGAAATCCTTCAGATCTGTAGTTTGTAGGTTTTTAGAAAACTATAAAGAGCTGAATTACTGAATAACTACAAAAAGTTATGGCCCCGTATGTTGTTGAAGATACATTTCTTATATTTGCACCCGGACTTCTTTCTGGACAATTTGGGAGCTGTTAGTGATGAGCAGGGGGAACAAATCCATCAATATCAATTGAGTGATGGTATCAAGGGAGATGGGATCCAGCGATGATGGGTGATTATTGCTGGTTTTTGATAAGGGAGGACCACATTACTCATGTGTGCAAAAATAATCTGTAAATAGTATTTTTTCCAAAATCATCCACCCACCTTTGTAGGAGTTTTTTGTTCTTGTATATGTGTGACTATCTTTACAATAGCATCCCTGTTTTAAGCCATTCAGTAAATTTGTAAAATTATAAAATATTTAAAAAAAAAAGACTTAAAAAACACTGCCAAATTTATGTTCAGCATGTACGATTTAGTCAAAATCACCCTACAATATTTTGTTCATGGTATAAAAAAAAAAAAAACAGTTTTACATTGTTTATTATTTCATAGCACTGTAATCATTGTGGGGCATATTTATTTAGCAAGCCCATTTCCCAGAAAATTATGCAGAAACTACACTTTCTGCATAATTTTATGTATTACTGCTACAGTATGTTATAATAGCCTGATGCCGGAGATTTCACTGAAGTCACCTGCAAAAGGATAACTACCGCTGCAGATTGCAGGCACTTCCGCTGTTTTTAATACACAGGCCCCTGTATCTTTTTTTTATAGTTTCGGCTAGGGAACAAATAGGCTCCTTTACAACTACATGAATTAATCATTGTATAATCTACTGTTGTTAATATTATAGTTTTTATTGTATATATTATTAGCCTACAGGAAAATATACATATTTTTTCTAATACAAAGTAACATTCCTGTGCAAAGAAAAAGGGCACCTACCATTTCCCATGCAGTACCATGCCTCATCTAGCTGCTATGATTGTCTTCCAGCTGTACCACATAAAATTGGCCGAATTATTGAGGGAAGCCCTGCTGATCGCTGCGGAAAGCTAAAAGTTGGAGACCGTATCTTAGCTGTGAATAGCCAATCTATCATCAACATGCCTCATGCAGATATTGTTAAACTGATTAAGGATGCAGGGTTAAGTGTAACACTATGCATCATTCCTCAGGAGGGTAAGTACCAGCTTCTCAGCAGTAACTAATGTCTCACTGTACTGCAGATAAATGCAATAATAACACACCTTTTTATCCTCACTTTCATTTGGTATCCTCTTCATAATTGTCTGTGTTTAGCTGCCAAAGCTTGCAGTGCCGAACAGTTAGCATAACAATCATACATAAATAAGCAACAATTACAGTAGGTTGACCATGTGCATCTGTAGAGGGAGGGTGTCCTGTTTATGGGAGATTAGTCTATAGGTAAAGGGCAGTACTGAGGCAGAAGGATCAAGTGGATCCCAGACTGATGTTAAAGACAGAGGCAGAAGTATGATAGATGGGCAGATTTTGTGTGATCACTTAGATAGCAGGTCTGGGTAGGGAGTTCCATCAGTGGCTTAGTAACCTCATTTGGATTCTGGAAGAAGCCAGTGTAGGGGGATTTCATACTTGCAGACTTTGAATTCCTCCCCTCCTGCAGTAGACCACTTAGGGAAGCAGAGCCAGTCTTTCACGCTATTAGGCCCCAACCCCGTCACTGCAGAATGCTGCAAATCGCAAGTCTGTCGAAGGAGATGGAGCTAAAATGTCGCGATTTGCACCATTTTAGCCCCCTAACCATGGAGCCACAGTTCCCGGTATTATTTCCCCATCCTGCTTCACTAGGAAAAATCTGGAGTCTACTGCATCTTCCATGATGGTAGGTATGAGGGCTTTGCAGGGTTATACAGTATATGTGGAAGGGTGTTAGAGGGCGATTAGTCTGGCTATGGCAATATGGACAGATTGTAGCAAGGATAAATAGGTGGGGTTAAGGCCAGATAGGATGGTGCAGTAATTTGAGCTGGGTACACACTAGATGATATTTTGGACGATTTGACTATTTCCAACGGATCGGAACAAATCATTGTTCAATTCGTCCAGTGTGTACGCGATCTCCGGTGAGTCATTCGTCACGTCTTGTTCGGCCCTACATGCTGCTCAATCTGTGGATGTCGTTATCGATTTTGTCCACATCGTGCAGTGTGTATGCTCTACCGAACGACCAGATGATATGCTAACATTATATAGTTAACGATCTAACCACCAAACGATGCATGATAGATCGTTCCGTCGTTTGTAAGATTGCACAGTGTGTATGCACTATATAGTTTGTCCGGAGTTCAAGGGAAATCGATGATGATATTGCATCGTTTGCACATCATCTAATGTATACCCAGCTTAAGGAAAGAGTGGATGGGGGTTTCGGCAGCATCCAGATTGAGGGAGGTTTGTAAATAACACGACAGTGTAATGGATGGGATGTGTGAAGTAAGTGTCATCATTGACTCTACCCTCTCATTTAAGTAGTGGGTTTAAAGTGCTTGTGGAGATGGTTGGATGTTGTCAATAGACAATTAGACAGAGAAACAAAAGGGGGAGTGAGAGAGCTAGTGGTAGAAGTAAGCAGAGGGCCATGAAACAGGGCTTTTAGAAACCACAACAGATATAAAGACTGGATGGAATGATGTGCTAAAATAGAGACATTGAAGGAACATTAGGGTAGCTTGGGAAGAAAACATAGTGCCGCAAAGGTCAAGGGGGTGAAGTGTGTGCAGGAGAAGAGAATGACTGTATCAATTGCGGCAGAGAGATGGAGGACTTACCAATCAGCGAGTTCTAAATCCTGGCGGTTTTGTAACCTGTCAATTTACTAAGGCGAAAATCACTGCAAAGAAAGCAGACAGTAAAATAGAATTGAATATAAAAGCACAATCAATGTTTTAGACCATGAAAAGAATAGAATAGAAACCCAAGATTTATTAAGCGACAGTTTTGAAAACAGCAGTATAACCGCCAGCAAACACGCCCAAAAAAATGACTAGGCTCAGACATGTGTAATTGCTGAAACAGCAGGTAAATTAATTGATTTTGACCTCAAAGATTGATTGACAGCAATATTATCCAATTGTGCTATGAAGGATTATTATGTCTCTCTGCAGACATGACTGTTTTTTGACTGAAATACACAACAAGCAAATTAAACACAAACGAAAAAAAATTACCCATTCAATCAATTAGCAATCACTTTATATCTCTCTACTTATACTTTCCTACAACTTTCTCCTTCTCCACTTACATTCCTCACAAAGGGGCCCATTTAACAATAATCGCATACTCGATGTGATCTGGGTGATATTAACGCCCATGGTCGCATTGCAGTATGCATTTATTCCACCCGGATGTATTAAAGGGAATGGGTATGAAATTCCAGCAGCTGTTTCAAATCCCGACAGCACAAGATGCCAACTAGCACTGGTAAGTACCGTAACCCTCCCCTCTCCCTCCCCTAACCTTAACCCTCCTTTAGTGGTGCCTAACCCTCAGTCCCCCCCCAAGGGTGCCTAAACCTAGCCCCCTCTTCCCGCACCCTAAACCTAACCCTCCCGGGGGTTGCCTAACCCTAACCTCCCCCCAGTGGCGCCTATCCCTAACCCCCCTTCCCCTAGCCTAACCCTAACCCTACCCCCCCCCCTTCCCGCGGCAAAGTGCTAAGATGCCCGGACTTACCTCATTCGGTCCAGCGTTTGTCTGTTCTCTGGCTTCAGGATTAAGTCCCCCATAGGGCTTTAGCAGTCGGGATATAGACCATCGGCATTTAGTCTGCCGGTCTATTAGCTACATCTCGTATTAAAGAGCACCCACAGGGACAGGGGCTCCAAAAGAAGCCTGTCTTTGAGATGTGCTGGGAATTAAATTACAATGCCAGCATTCTCTTAATCCTGTGCCTACTTGTGTGGTGGCTATTGCCGGGGAGTCCTCATCCGGAACACTCTCCCAGCTAGTTTTGTGATATGTTGTCCATAGGCTACAGTGGCACAACGCCATCTTCTCATTCTGCAGCCTGGTTAATCTGACAGCATTGCATCCCCCGTAGAAACTTATGGGGGCTGCGGCTGTTATCGGACATGGAGGGACCGCAGCAGATATCGGAGATACAGATGTGTCCTTGCTCATCTAGCCTCAATATGCCAATACGCCAGAGCGATATGGCTGGCGTGAGCCTCCAAGTCTTGTGCAACTCTGCTAGCTTTGGCCGTCTTTTTAGGACGCACCAGGAGACTGTGCTGATTAATTTGATATGTGACACTTGTATATATATGTGCGACTGAGCCTTTAAAAAGATATAGAAGTGTCACATATAAAATTAATCAGCACAGTCTCCTGGTGCGTCCTAGTCACATCGCATTGCTACTTACATTTTCGGCATAAAAAGACGCCTGGCGCTAGCAGAGTCTCACGGGAGCAGGTGCACAGAGAGCGGCTGTTTTGCACGACTGCAGCAAAGATGAGTGAGCACACATCTCTGTCTGCTGCAGTCCCTCCATAATACATCTGGGGGATACTTAATAATTGCGGCTATCCCCCGAAAACTGGTGTTTTCCGGGAATATGCCACAAATAGTTAAATGGCAATAGGCCACCTATTGAAAGTAACCAGCTGCCTGTTTCTATAATGTCAGATGATTGTTGTTTATGGAAACACCATTAAATGAATATGAATAGAATAGCTTCTAATCCACTGTGGTCTGTTCTATTATGCCAAATGAATGGTACTTTCTGTAACAGAGTAGCACAAGTAAATGTGGTCATTATTATATTAAGTCAGGGCTGTATAAAATAGTTAAGGGGTTTTTTATGTGGAAGACTGGATTGTGGGTATTTTATGATGAAGCTTAAAAATTTTGGGGAGGAAATGTGTGTTGTTGAAATATTTTTCTTGTCATTATCTCTATAGTGGTACCTATCATACTGACAGTCATGAATAACTTAACAGGAGTGCCCAAAATAAAGACTAGTGCAAGTAATCTTGTATGAGTATCACGTACTCCTCTTTAAAGTAGTCCTAGTTGGGTGGGTCCCTGTGCAGACTTTATAATACAATCAGCTGTACATGAATTATCGCCAGGGGCAGTAACAAGACTCTTTGGTGCCCTGGGCCAGAAAGAGCATTGGTGCTCCCCTAACAACCCCCCACCACACACACCATTTGTCAAATAGGGGCATAAAAAGCATGCCCAGAAAGGGGCATGGCCTCATGGGTAAGGGCAATGACAAATCTGATTTGTCTTGTACGATGATGAAGGGGTACCGACCCCATTGTACCACTTTTATGAAGGGGTACCGATCCCATTGTACCACTTTTATCCAGGTGTCACTGCCGAATACAGTGTGAATCCAATGGCTGCAGTGATGATACACAATAATTATGCAGTATAATTGACCTGCTCTAGAGGTAGACCCTGCTGGTGAAGCTGCACCTGCAACAGGATTTGTCCATCAGAATAGCCGTGTTTATGCCTGGAGCCGGCAGTGTAGATCACCAGCTGAAATGATAGAAAGAGCGCTACTTGTAGTGAATGTGCAGCAAATATCAGCGGCGGGGAGATTCCTGAATGTACTCTGTGCCAGCAGCTAAACTCGCTGGCAAGGGTACTCAAGGTGTGCTGGTAACACCTGGGTCGGGAGTCAGTTGCTGCATTCAGGGCTGCGGTCAGAAATTGTGGGGCACATAGCTGTATATGTTAAATAAAAGAGGATGGAACTGAAGATGTTTGGGGAGGTGGCCAGATGCAGGGGGAGTCGGCCAGGGAGGAGATAGGGGCGGCCAGGAGATGCCAGGGATAACAGAAGAGGAAGCTACAAGTGACCATGATTATAAACTAAAATTTGACAGCACATTGGCACATGTCGCACCACTTTAGTTACAGCCCTGATTGTAGCTAAAGCTAACAAGTATACAGTACTTTGACTTGTGATAGAGAAAGTTTAAATTGATCAGATTACCCTAGGGCAGTGGTCCCCAAACTGTGCGCCGTAGCACCCTGGGGTGCCTTGGGAGACTTGCAGGGGTGCCTCAGGTTGGTGGTCCAGCACCAAATCAAATTATTTATGGTCAATGTAATGTAAATATGTGGACAAACAGAAGCACAAACCTGTCCACAACCACATAACTGACCCTAAGAATGACAGGTAAGTACAATTTACTTCACTTTACTACTTTACTAGATTATTTAGTGAATTTCTTAATAACAAACTTAAACGTAGGGAGCCATGAAAACAATGCTGATACTCTAGGGCGCCGTGATTCAAAATAGTTTGGGAACCACTGCCATAGGGGATTTATTTTAAAAACACAACATCTCTATCTAAATAAGGCTGTTGATTTATTTATAAATGATAGTAAATTGCTGAACAGGTGAATGGGAGGAATGAGATTAGATGGGCTGCTTTCATGGAGAATTTAATTAAATATGGGGCCAACATCAATGCTTTGGAGATGGCCAAAATAACTAAATTAATGTTTGTGCAGTGTTGTACATTAACACACCACTTACATGTCACATACCAAACTGAAAGTGTCACAACAGTTTAGAGGTGACGGAGGGAAAAAATGCATGCATTATTAATTACATGCGAGCTGTATTTGAAAATAGAAAAAAACAATTAGCTGCTTTAGTTGCTATAGTTGTATAGTATGTATTGTTTATATCAGTAGTTCCCAAACTTTCTTAAATCACGGCACCCTAGAGCAGGGGTGGGGAATCTTTTTTCTGCTGAGGGCCATTTTGATATACTGTATATAACATTATTTGCGGGCCCGGTGTCGGCCACGACCCTCTGTGTGACATCACACGGGGGCTGCTCCACAATTGCCGATGATTACAGCAATGCCTGAGATGCTCCAGGGAGCTGTAAGGGCTGCGGTGTGACCTTCTGAAGCGTCCTAAGGATGCTCCAGGCGGCACTGCTCCATACATTCTGGCTGCAGGGTGCCATTCTAGGCACCCTACTAGCCAGATGAGGCTAGTAGAAAAAAGCTCAGAGGGCCATACCAAATGATTCTGGGGGCTTTATATGGCCCCCGGGCCTGAGGTTCCCCATCCCTCCCCTAGAGTGTCGGCCTTATTTTTCTCGACACCCCTAGGTTGAAAGTTTCTTATTGGGAAATTCAGCAAACATTATTAAATACACTTATACTTATCTGTCATCCTTAGGTTCAGTTCTGTGGTGGAGGACAGGGCTGCGCTTCTGTTTGGCCACATATTTTATGATTGGCAGCCACCAGCACTGGTTTTGCCTATCATATGGATCATAAATAATTTAATTTCTTCCTGGACCACCAACCTATGGCACTCCTGCAAGTGCCCCGCTGCACCCAGTTTGGGAACCACTGGCTTATATTTTGCATTATGAAAAAGATTAATCATGTAGCGGTATATAAACATATTGGACCTGATTCAGACCCGGTCGCTAAGCTGCGCTCGCTCTGAGCGATTTTCGCCCATCTGCACATGCGTATAATTCACAGTGCGCATGCGCAAGCTAGTCATTGCGATCTGATTTTGGTAGCTCGTAAGCCACCATCAGGTCGCTGCTTTGAGTGACAGTGCCGTTTGTGGGTGGTAACAGGGTGCTTGTGAATGGGGGAGCGGGTGTGGGAACGCAGGCGTGTCAGGCTGCGAAAACGCTGTTTAAAGGGCGTGCATAATTAGCAAAGTAGTGTCATTGTACATGTCACCTGCATGTATTTCAGCCCACGCTGATCGCAGTGCTTGCGGCCGGGAAAGGCAACCCCAAGGGCTGCGAGCAGCTCCGATGGCTCACGATGGTCCTGATTAATCCTACATTTCCCGGAGAAGACGTGTGTTGCGAGTGGCAAGGGGACATCTTTAGACACCTGCCAGCGCATTTTGCCATAGCTCGCTAAAACATAGTGGGCATCCTTATGCGACGCAGTGCGAGCACTTCATTTAAATATCCGGCCTCTTTTTGCCAGTGAGCGGCTGCAACTTGCGAGTGGGTCTGAATGAGCTCCAGTGTCTCATACCCGCTGTCTTGCATGTTTTCCAGGACTTTGCTCAGTAACCTTTCTCTCTTGTCCAGAATTAAACAGCCCAGCATCTGCACCAAGTTCAGAGAAGCAGAGTCCCATGGCCCAGCAGCATAGCCCAATGGCACAGCAGAGTCCAGTAGCCCAGCACAGTCCAGCAGCCCATCCGCTGCCTCCGCAACCACTGCAATTACAAGGCCATGAAAGCAGGTACATTCAGAATGTTGTATCACTTTGTGAAAGTTTTTCATCACTTTTTCCTTCTCTCAGAGCATAATTTGTTAATTAATAGTACACCTGTGTTTATTGTCCATGTTCTGCCAGAAAAAGGCTTCTCAAAGTCAGTGCCATACAGATGTGTCTGCATACACTGTTGTTGCAGTAGAGCCAAACAGCCCTTCTCGGCACGTCAGGCCACATCTGACCCTGCTTGCATGGAGCTTCTTTTTCGCATCTTTTTAATCCGAACATACATCTTAGTCACAAATGGATGTGACAGACCGCTTCACATGACTGCACTGATTAATTTGCTATGCGACACCTGTATCTGTGTGCGAATGAGTCTGAATATGTATATAAAGTGCTACAATGCAGTGGCGTATTTTGATGCCAAGGTCCGTTGTGTTTTGTATACAGACTGTATTATAGTTTATAACCTCGTCACAATCACTGGTTTAACTGATAATACTTCTCTTTGTAGCTACAGGTCAGAAGTAAAAGCCAGACAGGATGTGAAACCAGACATTAGGCAACCACCATTTACAGATTACCGGCAGCCATCAACGGACTACAGACAGCCTCCAGTAGATTACAGGCACCCCCCAGTAGTTGATTACCAGCAACCTCCTCCGATGGACTACAGGCAACCACCTCTAATAGAGTACCGGCAACATTCTCCTGATACTAGGCAATATCCACTCCCTGATTATAGACAATTTCAGGTGGGCATTTTATTTAAATTATCTTTATGTATGAAAAGTATATACTATACAATATCTGCTTTATTATTATATTTGTACATTAGTGTGATGGACTAGATGCGGCCGCTCGCTCCCAGCATATGGAAATTCAGCTAAGTGACGTCAAGGCAGCCGCTCGCACGACAAGACATAAGCACGCCCACTATGTCTTGGCAAGCGATCACTTTGTGTTTACAGATGCCCACCAGCCTGTCTTTAGCTGCCCACTAGCATACCTCATCTCCAGGAAGTATATACAACCATCGTTACATCGGGATCCAACGGATCTGACCGCAGCGCTTGCGGTTGACTGTACCGTACCGCAAGTACTGCAAGCACTTCAGTGTATTTTTCAACCAGGTGACGTGTACTATGACACTGCCTGTTAATTATGCACGCCCCGGAAACGGCGTGAAAACACTGGCATGCCTGCGTCCGCAACTCCACTCCCTCTTTACTGCTGGCCTGCCCCTGTTACCACCCACAAATGGCCTCTCCTGTCACTCATTCCACTGGGCTGTCTTTGCAGGGCAAGCGTGCACATTCCGATCGCTCGTGCTAGTTTGCGCACGTGCATTGCGAACTACACGCATGTGCACGTTAGCGAACATCGTCTGCAGCGAGCGGCCGCTTGCTAGCGAGCAGGTCTGAATCAGATCCCAAGTTTGATAAGCTGTGATGTATATAGTACAGTTCATTTTTATTGTTACAATTACAAGCATATTACCTTTTATTACGAAATGCCAAATTTATGCTGATCATGGTCTACATTATACATATGTGTCCACATACATCTATCCTCCGTGCGCTACAAGTCGCGTTACACATAACGAGTGGGAGCTGTGTGACTTGGTAGCACCGAGCGTCTTTTCACTTTCAAATGCGTCTTATTCGCACATTGGATGCACAAGCAGCTTCTGCTGATTAAAATGGTATGCAGCATGCCTATATTCTGTGTGCAACTGCTGGTGTATCTGCATGCAAAATGCTACGTTACTATATAGTGTCAGCGGCTGGGACACTGTAACGTAGCATTTCGCATGCAGATACACCCACAGTCACACACAGAATATAGGCATGCCGCATAACATTTTAATCAGCAGAAGCTGCTTGTGTGTCCTATTATCATCACTGTGCGAATAAGAAGCAGTTGGCAGTAAAAAGCTGCACGAAAAGAAGATCAACGCTAACGAGTCACGCCACGGCGTGACTAGAAGGGCTGTTTAACGCGCAAGGAGGCTAGATGGACACATCTGTACAAACCTAAAAATATATTCTATTCTCAGTTGTCACCTTTCTTTCAGAGATAGTGTAAAACATTTAGGTTTTCATATTCACCTTCATGAGCTTTTCAAAGGATATATTAGCATGTAAAAGATGTGTAAAAATATCAACAATGATCAATAGAGATTGCGTACTGAGCAGTGTGTTTAATTCACAGTAAACCTAACCCACAAAATAAATGAACCATTTTTTGCAGGATTATGACTATTTCACGGTAGAGATGGAGAAGGGAACCAAGGGTTTTGGCTTCAGTATACGTGGAGGGAGAGAATACAAGATGGACTTGTATGTGCTAAGACTTGCAGAGGATGGTCCTGCAATACGAAATGGAAGGATGAGGGTGAGCTACAATATATGTTTAGCATTTTGGGGTATTCTCTGTATATAAAATCAGTGTATTATCTATAATGGATACCCACACCTCCCTACCTGCACCTATTACATTGTTTCACCTGGCATTGTGCCAGAATCTTTGTTACCATCTTTTCACATGCATCTGTTTCTGTGCAATATTTTAAGGGTGGAGGGCTGGAACATCTGCACATGACCCCCTCATGGCTTGACACACCACTGCATAAAAAAGTAGTTTATATTTGTGGTGGAGTATCTACAATGGGCGCAGGGTGTGTGGTGCCCACCCTACATCCATTACAAAGCTGCACATGGCATGTACAATATTTTCCAGGGAGAATGGGCCGAAAAAACCTAAACATATGTCCCCTGCATGAGGTATCATAGATTTGTTATGGAGTATCTACAGTGGGTGCACGGCGTGTGGCGCACGCAGACCACTGAGTCAGGAAGGCCCCCACCTCATACCCTTCACCTGTTACCAAGTATCACGTGGCACCCTCGCCATGCCTCTGGTGATTTCTTTGGAAATATGGCACTTGTAGCATATGTCCAAGGAATCGCTGGAAATGCGCAGAAGTTCGCAAACACTCTGGCGCTACAGTCAGGAATGTGCCTTATGCTTGAAGCATAGGGACGTCATATGTGCCGCCATTGTAAACTTTCCATTTCTTCTGTGCATGAACAATATTTTTCTGCGGGAGGGGGGCAGAACATCTGCACACGGGCCCCCTCATGTTTTCAAACCCCAATGCATAAAATAGTATGTATTTGTTGTGGATTTACAAGCTGTAAAAACAATGTATATATCATCATAGTGTGATAATTCCATTTTTATATGCCAGTAATGTCCTCTATTTTTTCTATATATGCGGTTACCGATTAGATGAGTAATATAATCACTTACATTTATAGACTAGTTAAAAGATGTTGAGTTTTGGTTTTGCCATAAATGACAGACTTGCCACTATTGTAATTCAGGTATCAAGTGCCCTTGGAAGTACCAGTATTCTTCTTTCATCATATAATTTCTTTTAAAATGTTTACAATGCTATTTACAGTTGTTTATTTATTCTTTGTTATTGAACAATAGAACATCGGCGCAATAAAGAATAAGCAGAGGACAAAGAACAGAGCAGGAAAATGGGAGAGAATGGCTCTAGCTAGTTCCCCCCATTAGATAATTCTAATAATGTACTGCTTGAGTAACATCACCTGGATACATTCAGTTTATACCTTTGCACAGAATACAAAGCTTAGTTTCGTAGCCCATTTCTTTTGTGTCTTTGAACAGTTTATAGTACTTTAATGTGAGAGTGTATGTTTATATGGTCGCAATGGGAACAACTGGTAAATGAGAACACTGCAGAGTAAAAAGCTGTAGTAATCAAACAGGGAAATAAATAGGTTAAGCACGGACGATTAACACAGCAGTGTGTTCTGGCATTATTTTCAAGTTATCCAGCCATAAAGGGGGAAAAAAACAATTATGTCTGAATTGCTTTCATTTCCATATTCAAATCTAATTGCAAAGCTCTCTCTAATTAATTAACTTTTTTGAAACAATATATAGGCATACTAGTAATACAAATGTATCTCATTTCCTACATCAATGCTAAATAAGTACCTGTAAAGAGAAATATTCAATGCCATTTTAATGTGTTTTATTATGAGATTATTGTTAGGTATTTATGAGATTATTGTTAGGTAATTCATTTTCATCAACAAAACTGAAAGCTGTCTCTCATAAATATTTGTCTTTTAAAGTGCACACATCTTTTATACAAATAGTTTAATAAATCACTCTGGTAAACAGTAGGTAGACACATGGACGTCTTCTTTTATTACTTATCTTCAAGCTGCTATTAATGATTAATGACTGTTTCTTGTTCTGCGAATACCATGGCATTGCAGTCTCCTTATGAACATGCTTGAGAGTTGAAACCAAATTGTTACTATTCACGGATAGGTATAGGATGTTTAACCCGTATTTCAGGATTGGCGAGACCTAGTACTGAGGCGAGGAGTCCAACGTGCCCCCACAAGAAGGTTTGGACTTGGCTGTGTCTGACATGCAGGTCGCTGCCCTCAGTCTTGGTTCTCTAATTTGTTTGCTGGTGTACTCAGGAATAGAGTAGAGTACGATGCAGACATACAACATAGTCGACAAGCTGGGTCAGAACCAAACGGACTAGACGGAACCAGGGAGCAGACGTAAGCAGGTCACAGAGAATAGCCAAGGGTCTAAACCGGAATATCAAATGCAGTACCAGGGAGAAGACGGAATCAGGTCACATGCACAGCCAAGGTCAGGATCGAGCAGTAGATTACAAGTCAGAACGCAGGAGTAAGGTTTGGGAGCCTATACTCTGGCACAGACGTGTCCTCAGCAACCTCCTTATACTGCGCCTGGCCCTTGAAAACTATTGCTGAGCAGCCCTATGGGAGCCGCAGCTGCTGTCAGGAAGTGGAGAGACTAGCCATCGGGACGGTACCACAGCGTGTCCCGAGCGGCTGCAGAGAGAGAGAGAGCCAGCCGTGCACTGGAGACCTACTGCCCGCTGCCTCGCAGAACACCAGGGCCGCCGGACCCGGTCGTGCTGTGACACAAATACATCTATCTAATACATACATATACAATAGATATTTTCCAGTGGCTGCCAGTTTCATATACCATTACAGAGCAATTTGAAGACTGAATTACAGCAGAACATCTTGGAAAATGACAGCTTTATCTTTCAGTACAAATCTTGCTCTTGAAAAAACAAGCAAATGGTTATCGTATTTTACTTACATCCTGGAAAGGCTGAGACTGTGCTTCTTTCCTACCTTATTGCAGTGCATGTCCAAGATTTGGCTCCTCACAAACTGTAATAAATATTAAATACTAGGCTCCTCAATTAGCAGCAGTGAATTATCAGGACTGGCTCTTATCTTACCTAGGGCTATTGCTTGACCAAGATTGGGCATTGAACTTAATTGTATACTGCATGCCTGTAATTAGTTGCACTGCAAGGCCACGACCAGAGCCAAGACTGCTTGTTTCCTAATTAGATATAGTTCATGTCCAAATCTAATTTATCAGCCCATATCTTTCCATAATTTAGTATAGGTCACTCCTCCCAAATATAGATATAAATCTCAAATTAGACGGAGTGCTTGTCTTCTTACCACTGCATGACATCAACTGTTTTACACAAACTTACTGCAGACAAAGACTATGGTTTTGGAGTTTCCCAAAAGGATAACTTATTTAAAAGGGATAACTCTAAAGGCGGGTATCCACTACCCGATTGAACAGAGCGATTGAACGATAAGAACATCGTTATTGTTCAATTACTTGTTAATCGGCACAGATTGGGCAGTTTAATGTCGAAAACGACCAGCGATGCTTTTGACATCTATCATCGCCCGAACATGCTGGTCAATCTACCGATAACGACAGATTGGCCATGTTCGGGGATGAAGGAGGGTGCTTACACTGAACGACTGATCGGTCCAACAGGCGACATCGTTAGCGAGGGCCATTTGTGTATGCACTCCCTGATGCCGGCACCCTGCCGAGTCCCGTCAATTACGAGGTCAGTACACTAGACATCGTCTAGTGTGTACCGGCCTTTACCCAGGTCTCTTTTTTTCCTTGTTCCATCACCGTATAAATCCAAAAATCTTTGCAGTAACCCATGGATTAGTTACAATTTTGTTGCTTTTCTTTATTCTTTTTTTTCCCTATGTCCTAAAGTAATTTTAGTTATGGTTCAGTATGATAAAATCAAATTACCCTTAATACTCATAGTGGAATTTAGTTTCTTTAATATCTTTTCTTTTTTTTTTTTTAATAAATGTTCTTCTTTACCTTAAAGCAATTCTAAGTAAATTCTGATTCTGTTTTGTACAAGTTGCCCTTCCAAGAGTATAGAACTGTGATAAATTAACTGTAGGCTTTCTTTCACTTAATGCATGAACTGTATTCACGTACTATTTCAGTTAAAATCTGCACCAAGTCTCTGACATGTTCATTAACAGCTTGAGGGAGAAGAAGTGAACATTCTTGAACTGCCATGTAACTACTGAACTATCACTTGTTTCCAAGGCTGGTTGGTAATTCTATAATACATCAATGTACCTTGTCAGTAGAAGAGATTAAACCAATTGGTCCCCTGGACATTATATTATGTACAGTCTTTTATTGTTTTGTTTGGCTAAATAATAGATGTCACAAAGTTCCCTTGTACATTTTGCAAGGGAAAAAACTGCAATATAAGAAAAACAAATAAACTCCTTGCTATATTCTCTACCCAATAATGGTATTGTGGCAATAATTAAAAAGTGCTGACAATACTTTAATGCTTTCTAGAAGTACACAGTGCATCACAAAACTGCTCTCAATCGGTGGTGCTGTAATACAAGGGCAGCAGCTATTTTGAGGGCTTACTCAATATTTAGCCACTTCATTGGAAATTAGCGACATCACTGAGGCGTGATGTACCAAGTGATAGGAAATGTTATCTTGCTTTGTTCAGGATATAAAAATGGATGCCTTTAATGTGTTTATACAAAAACACTTTGGAGTATGGTCACAGCCATATTATCAATGGGGCTAATGAAGCTCCAGGCCTCCACATAAAAATAGGCCCATTATCAGCATGATGATGACCAGTTGCCTAGCTGGTCACACAGTCAGCCATAAATCAAAAGTATTAAAATAGTATTTTCTAGTTTTCTCACAAAACAAAGCAGTGTGGCTCTATGGAGTATGTACACACGCACCTGGCTCTGACCACACCCACACATCACTTGTTACAGCTCCTCCCCTTCTCAGTATGGGCCCTTGAACATTTTCAGCCCCATGTCCATGTGTACCTTAATATGGCCCTAAGTAAGATGGTGGCTATATTTCCAGACAATCATTAAAATACTGAAGACGTATGCCCATTCCAATTTGGATAGGTAAAATGATGCTAGTAATGAAACAGGAAAATAAAGTAGCTTACAGTTTTTTATTTTTTAAGAAGCATAAACATTAGATAATAGTTTAAAATACAATTATGTGATGAGTCAGCGCCCTTACTTATTTCTGACAGTATACACCTTCAAAGGTCCATTCAACCTTTTCAAATGCATATACTTAAACAATATCAAAGATGACATAAAGCGCTATTCATAAATGTTCATACTAATATTTCCTGTTTGACACTCTGGACCTGATTCAGACCAGCTCGCTAGGATGCGATCGCTCGTAGCTGGCCGATATTTGCATTCTGCGCATGCGTATGCATCGCAATGCACGTGCTTTAACCACTGCGTCAGATCGGGAAGCGCTCGCTCGGCCAGCACAGACAGCACAGTTGAATGAGTGACAGAAGAGGCCGTTTGTGGGTGGTAACAGGGACAGGCCACTAGAAACGGGTGAGTGGAGGTACGAACGCAGGCGTGCCTGTGTGTTTCAACGCTGTTTCATAGGTGTGCATAATTAACAGGCAGCGTCAGTGTACACGTCACCTGGTTGTATTTCAGCCTGCAGCGCTTGCGGCATGGTATAGTCAACCTCAAGCGCTGCGAGCACATCCGATGGTGCTTGATATACCAATGTTTTCATGCTCTTCCAGGAGATGACGTGCGCAAGTGGGCGACTTATGAATGGCTAGTGGGCATCTGCATACACAAAGTGATTGCTCGCCAAGACATAGTGGGCTTGCTAATGCCTTGCCGTGCGATCGCCTGTCTTGCTGGGCGTGCACTGGATTTCCATATGCTGGGAGTGAACGATCGCATCTAGCAAGCAGGTCTGAATCAGGTCCTTTGTTTCCTGTCTGTGGGTCAATCCTTCATTTTCTGTAATAGTTTCATATAGTGGGGGAGGAACTAGTATGAAGGAAATAAAAAAAATATATATATATAGTGTAGCATTTCTACCTAATATATATTTTCTCTATTTATTCAACATTTTCTTATATAGCGCAACATATTCCAATGTGCTTCACAATTGGAAACATTAATAGATCAAAACTGGGTAATAACAGACAGACACAGAGTTAGGAAGCCCTGCTCGCACGCATATAATGATAGGTAAATAGGCATTGATACACAAGGATGGGTGCTATATTGCATTTTGGTCCAGCCAGATTGCCGAAGTTCTTGGTGGGCTGTATGATCCAGTCACACAGGAGTGTCGGCCAAAGGTCAGGAGGATGTGAAAGAAAGAAAATGTCTAATTAGATATGGAAGCTATGAAGGTTATTTGGGCGGTTCTGGAATCTGATAAGATTGTCTGAAGAGGTGAGTTTCCAGGGAACGCTTGAAGGTTTGGAGACTAGAGGAAAGTCTTATTGTGCATAGGAGAGCATTCCACAGAGTGGATGTAGCCCGAAAAAAAGTACTGTAATTGTGAATGGGAGCAAGTAATGCAAGAGATGTATGTTGGTGTGGTTTGGTTAACAGCCTTATGTTTAAGTAAAAGTATTTTGTATTGAACACGGTAGAAAACTGGTAACCAATGGAGGCACTGACAGAGCGGAACAGCAGACGATGAACATTTGGCGAGGAGGATCGGCCTGCATTCATAATGGATTGTAGTGGTGAGGGCCTGTTTTTGGGAAGACCAGAAGGAGACTATTGCAGTAGTTAATGTGGGAAATAATGAGTGCATGGTTTACAGTTTTTATAGTGTCTTGTGTAAGATATGGTCAAATTTTGGATATGTTTTTTAGATGTATGTAACATGATTTTGAGACAGATTGAATGTGGGGAAGAAAGGACAGTTCAGAGTCAAGGATGACACCTAGGCAGCAAGCTTGTGGGGAAGGGTGGATTGTTGCGTTATCAACAGTGACCGAGAGATCAGGTTGGTAACTACTATTTGTTGGTGGAAATATAATTTAATTCTGTTTTGTAAATATTAAGTTTGAGGTAGCGAGATGACATCCAAGATGAAATGGCAGACAGACATTCAGTGACACGGACCAGCACAGATGGTGACAAATCTGGGGAGGATAGGTAGATTTGAGTATCGTCCGCATACAGATGATCCTGAAATCCAAAAGAGCTGATTAGTTTGCCAAGAGAGGTGGTATAGATTGAGAAAAGCAGAGGACCTAAGACTGAGCCTTGCAATACTCCCAACTGATAGAGGTAGCGAAGAAGAGGCAGAGGCCCTGATTCAGAGCCGGACGCTCTGACAGAGCGCTCGCTCTGAATCAGGGCCGTCCCTCCTCCTTTTTGTAGCGGCCTCCTGGCCGCTCGCATAGCTGTGGGTGACCACCCACAGCTATAGCGAGCGGCCAAAATGATGGTCGCGATGGTCAAGACCTTCGCGACTATCGGGCTTGCGACGAGACCCTTGCGGTAGGGTCTCGCTGCTGCAAGCCCTGGAGTGCTTTTGGCTCTATCGCAGCCAAAAGCACTCCCACTGACATCACTAGTGATGTCAGTGGGGCCGGCCCCAGACGGTAGGCATTCCCATGGGAACGCCTCCGTCTGGGCAGCCACGCCCCCGGCACGCCCACCAAAGGGAGCGTGCTGTCAATCACCATCGACAGCACGCCCCCTTTGGTGCGAGACCCATAACGACAGCTTGGCCGTCGTTATTCGGGTCCCGCGCATGCGTACGACGGAGCCGCCTCCGTCGTGCACATGCGCACTTGGGCAACATCGACCTGCTTGCGAGCGCTCAGCGCTCGCGAGCGGGTCTGAATTAGGCCCAGAATCAGCATGGGAGCTGGGATGGTAATTTGAGACCGTGTTAGGTTCAGAATTTAGTTTTTTCAGAATGGGAGTAATCACTGCATGCTTGAACAGTGATCTTCTGTACATCGGTGTTCTCTTTTTAACACCGCTTTTTGATTTGCACTCCTATAATCCACTCATTTTTCAGGTGCCTCTTCTTCCAAAATAAATCTCCTGCAGTTGTGCAAACCTTTACAACACCCCTTAGTGATTGCACTTACATCAGAGAGATCTGAATACAGCATGTCATATACCAATAAACAGTCACTGTTTTCTTTGCTACTATCTCCTGTTTGTACTCGTTCAATATAGGGGAGAAATATATAGGAAAACACCAATCTAGCGTATTATCCTTAAACCATTTTTATTCACAAACATCACTATTACACTTACAATTAAACTATAAAAACTTCCATGTATCATGTGTAAACAATATCTTTCTGTGGAGGGGCAGAGATCCGTATCTGACCTAAATGAAGAGTTGAGTGTATAAAAGATGGGTCTTCTCCACTCTCCTCAACTGTCCGTCAGGTCCGTCCTCAGTTTCCCCAATCCCGACTGTTTCACATAAGTGTTCCGTTTCAGACCTAGGCCATGTAATAATGATGTACCACTGTAGGTCTTCATTAAATAAAAAATACATAAAAAATGTACATTAGCTGAAACTGCAAGCCCATCTGATTTAATACATGTGTAGACAAAGAAAACTTATTTTAAACGACAGAAGGTTCCAGTTTAAAGTCATATGGCAACCACAATGAGCAGATGCATATAACTAATTCTATCATCACTTTTTCTTTTGTTTTCCTCAAAAAGGTTATACAAGTGTTAATCTCCCTGAGCGACCTACTGCTGGTCACATTGTGTCTTCTTCACATCTCTCCAAGAGCGCTAATCTAGCAGCTCTGTCTTCAGCATATGCAGCACAATCTACTCGCAGGCATATTCCATTAGCAGCTCCAAATTCTCCTTTCTTAGTCTATTAGGAAAAGTTTTTTACCATATTTTTATATACTTAATAGTAATGCTAGTGTCAACCAATAATCTGTATACAAAAGAAATCCAATAGATATTAGATTTTTATCAAGATTTGTTTGCCAAAACCTGTCTGAGCTGGAGATTAGCAAAGTTGTGGAAGAATTAAATCTCTGTGGAGCAACCAGGTGCAAATTTCTAATGATATGGGGTCTATTTACAAAGCTTTGTTAGGAGATAAAGTGAACGGAGATAAGGTACCAACCAATCAGCTCCTAACTGCCATGTCACAGGCTGTGTTTGAAAAATGACAGGAGCTGATTGGCTGGTACTTTATCTCTGTTCACTTTATCTCCTAACAAGGCTTAGTAAATAGACCCCATAGTCTCTTGGTATTCTACACGGAATTTCTAAATCCTGCATTTGCGGAATTTATTGTCTTAAATAGAACTGGTACGGCGGCGATGGTGTAAATTCTGCTCTCTCATATGTTTGGGGAATACCAAATAGAACATAACATTTTAGGAGCATACCAAGCAGATCATACAATTAGAGAGGAATACCAAACAGAACATACAATTACAGGGGAACACCAACCAGAACATACTATTATAGGGTAATACCAAACAGAACAAAAACGATAAGGGGAACACTTAAGGTTAAATGGAAACAGAAAAATAAAAAAAATGAAGATCAGAACAAAGACTGGGAGCGGAAAGAAGTTTTTGGAGTTTATTTCTGTAATCATGATTGTTTCTTTCATAAACAACAGTATAAATAATAATTATTATGCTGGCAAGTCCATTAGTCAGTCATAGTGTATAGGATTTTATATTATATATTAAGTTACAAGGACAAGAGGATAATGCTGGGTACACACCACTAGATATATTGTTTGATGAATTATATGATCGGTAGCAGATCGGTGGGTGTGTACACCTAATATGTCTGTAATTGATGTAGTTCACAGACATATCAGGTTGGCCCTGCAGCACAGCCGATGCCCCTATATTATGCAGATATATTGATGCATCTGCATGTGTGTATGGGTGACCCGCCTATCACCCTTACACTGGCTGCAGTGACCATAGACACTGACATCACGACTGGGCTGGCAAATTTAAATGCCTGCCCAGATGTGATGTCTGACCAGACATATCGAACATACAATTAATAAGTGTGTATAACTTACCAAATAGGCCGATTGGCCAGTAGGTGGTACGGCCAGTCGGCCACTCTGTCTTTTAAATGTGTAACATACTTAAGAATAGATGGTGAAATTGAATCTACTAAGTTGAAATATTTTGCACAATTGAATAGTTTTTAAACAAAACTTTAAAACGTGTCTCTGCTCATGGTAAGTAGCTCATGTTCCTGCTGTTTTTAAGATTTACATAGAAGATGACACCATAGCACGGCCCCCTATAATCCTGCTGAAAGCAACCCCATCTAATGACCAATATACAGATGTGTCCACATACATCCTCCGTGCACTACAAGTTGTGTTACACATAACACGTGAGCGCCGTGTGACATGAGCGCTGCATCGGGAGTCTTTGTGCAATTTTTCCCTTCAAATGCTTCTTTTTCACAGTGATGTGAATAGAACGAACAAGCAGCTTCTGCTGATTAAAAGGATATGCGGCATGCCTATGTTCTGTGTGGGACTGCGGGTGTATCTGCATGCGAAACACTACATTACAGGGTCAGTGACATTGTAACAGAGCATTTCGCATGGAGATACACCCGCAGTCCCACACAGAACATAGGCATGCCGCATATCATTTTAATCAGCAGAAGCTGCTTGTGCATCCTATTCACATTGCTGTGCGAGTAAGATGCATTTCAAGGGGAAAAGTTGCACGAAAGACATTTGGAGCAACCAAGTCATGCCACGGCATGGAGTGACTAGAAGGGCTGTTTAATGTGCAAGGAGGTTAGATGTATGTGGCCACACCAAGCCTCCTAAGCATTCTACAATACCATCTAGTAATCAGTATGCAGCACATTCTAGCATAAAGTATACCTTTTGGTAGCACTTGTTGGATGGTGTACATAGGTGGTGGTCAGTATAAAATGTTAAACGAATACCCCACTTGCTGCTTTAAAATTTTAGGGCTGCCAAATGCTGGAGTTTCAGTTACCCAGTACTATTGTTACCTTATAGCTCTACCTTGAACCCCAACTGGCTGCCAGTTTACTTTACGAATGGAAACAAAGCTCTATAATAAAAATCTCTTTAACAGTGCAGAAGACCAGTAAGTATATCACAAAGCTTTAGTAGTTTATCAACACAACTGAGTCTTGTGCATGTAAACCCTGGTGATGTCACTAAAGATTCTTCCAGGAGCAGACAAGCAGGTCTATTGGGGCCTATCCATACACGACTTTGTGAACACTCTGACCAAAACCAGGAGGTTTTGGTCACATTGTTCACAAAGTCGAGTAATGGATAGCCGGCAAGGACCAGCGATGCGCGTGCACGCTGGGTCCTTGCCGACCCCGACTATCTACTGAACATGCCCGTCAACCTGACAACGCTAGTCAGGTTCAGCATGTTCAGACATAGGAGGTCGGGCTCCTGCACTGAATGACGTTCAGTGAACGCCGTTCAGTGCGGGCACCGCACATCGGCGTCCTGAAGGTCTGAACGCCAGACATTGTCTTTCAGGTCGCCTAGTGGATAGGCCTCTTAAGTGCAGGGAGAACAGTAGGGGTGATATAATAGTGAGGGACCACTTGTAATGGCGCCTTGCTGATGCACTTTAAAGTTTGACAGCCAGACTTGTTTGTAGTGTTGGATACAAGTAGGAGAATTCAATAAAGACAGATCTCTTGATGGCCTTCAAATGTTAACTCTTCATGATCATTGTGAGCCTGTCTGTTGGGTTGAGTCTGTGTATAACCTGTATATTTATTATCAAAGAACTCTTGGTAACTACTAATATCCTTAGAGTTTACAATATAGGGTATATTCCATATGTATTTTTGTGTGTTGCTAACTTCAAGTAAGTTCTGGGGGTTTTTTTATCTTTATTCCAGTTACTAGGTAGCCAATTTAGAAAGACATTGGTGAAATTGAGGAACTTTAAGGTTTAATAAACTGTTGAAAGTAAATTTACTGAACAAAAGAAGGAATAATACATCTGGAGGCCTAGATGTCACATCATTAACTTCTCATCACACTAGAAATTGTATCTCTGCCACATTTCTATATAATGGTATCAATATTTTTGTTTGAAGATAGAACATAAACAAATGAGATATGAATATCTGTCATAGTTCACTTCTGAGAAAGAAACAAGATGTAATCATATTGTTTCAATAAACTTACATCAAATTGTCAGTTCTTCTCATTTCACTGAGTGTCTGGTATCCGCACTGGAACTGAAATGTACTTTTGAGGCAGAGATTGCTGCAGCAGTGACCTAATGCCCACAATGATTTATTCTACATTTGCAAGGATATTTAATCAAATAAATCTAATGCAAAACAAATATAAAATTATCCTGGTATCATCTATCTACTATATTTGTTCAGCAACTAAAAATAGTAAATAATAATGTTCACAGGTTTATTGTTATTTTTCACTATGGAATGGAAGTGTCAGGATTCTGCCTGGGATCGGCTGTTACTTACCGCAGCGCAGGCTTCCCCACAGTAGCGGGAGCAGTGAGACGTCAGGTGCAGCGGTGGGTGACTTGCTGAGTATTCTCCCCGGGGTCCAGGTGACTTTCACGCAATTCTCCATATCGGAGTTCCTGAGGCGGTGGTCATGGGTGCAGCCATCTTGGCTGAATCACCTGATAGATCCTTATCCAATGGTAGCTGTGTCAGTTCTCAGCTGACTTGCTCATCCAATGAATAGGCTACCTGGGGGTATAAACAGGACTCCAGATGAACAGGAAATTGCCTGATCAATTTCGTTATTCCCAGATGGTTGTTGTTTGCTTCGTCCTGGCTTTACATGCAATCTTCCAGAGACTATTCCGAGTGGTATCTCCAGTATATGCTCTGTACATATCCTATGTACTGAGCCCTAGTGTATTATTTACAAAGTGCCATATCCTTGTGCAGCAGTGTGATAGAACACCTTTCTCCTGTTTGCTATTTATAAGAACCTTATCCTTGTACAGCAGTGCTACGGAACACCTTGCCTGTGTATTATTTACAAAGTGCCATATCCTTGTACAGCAGTGCTACAGAACACCTTTCCTGTGTATTATTTACAAAGTGCCATATCCTTGTACAGCAGTGCTACAGAACACCTTTCCTGTGTATTATTTACAAAGTGCCATATCCTTGTACAGCAGTGCTACAGAACACCTTACCTGTGTGTGCTAATTCAAGTGCCTTTGCCTGTGTATTATTTACAAAGTGCCATATCATTGTGCAGCAGTGTGATAGAACACCTATCTCCTGTTTGCTTTATAAGAATTAATATAATAGAAACGCTTGTGTGTAGAACAAATGTAAAATTAGGTCAGAATATATGGAGAAATGAGCGACATATAAAGTAAAATATCTAAAACAGTGGCCGACTCTAAGAATAAAGTTAATGTGTGATGCGTGAAAATACTAATTACAGGACCAGCAATGTTGAATCAGAGACGAACAAACAAACATATAACACGGTAAATGTTAAACAGCTCTTTCCGTGAGTAGGTATGTGGTGTTTAGAAATGCAGTTCCCCCGTGACAGCCGTTAAGGGAAGGATGCGGGTGGACAGGGCTTGGGTCTGACCCTACCTTTCCCTATACATGATCCCGTGTCCTGCACGGTGATCTCCTCATGCTCTGCCGCTATCTGGAGGGCTCGTTGTTGCTGTCAGCTGCTTGAAGGGATAGTGGTCCACTGGATGACTCGTGCTCCTGTGCAGCCTGGTTCAGGACGCCGCTTGATTACAGCTCCCGCTCCAAGTGCTCATCAGTGCTAGTCAGGTGGTAACGTGAGACTGGGGCAATCAGTAACACCAACGCGTTTCATCTATACAGACTTTTTCAAGGTGTGTTCGAGTGTACTCCCGTTAGTCCGATGAACTACCTCTTACTGCTGCTGCTGGCACACACTGCTGACAGGAGATAAGCACCATCCTGCCCATCTGCTTCAATGCTGTTTGTTTGTTCGTCTCTGATTCAACATTGCTGGTCCTGTAATTAGTATTTTCACGCATCACACATTTACTTTACTCTTAGAGTCAGCCACTGTTTTAGATATTTTACTTTATATGTCGCTCATTTCTCCATATATTCTGACCTAATTTTACATTTGTTCTACACACAAGCGCTTCTATTATATTAATTCTCTATTGCTGATTGGTCAGTATTCTGACCTTCCAAAATAGATAGCTGCTGTACACACCCTGGGAGAGCTTGATTTAAATTGTTTGTTTTATAAGAGCAATATCTTAGTACAGCAGTGTTACAGAACATCCTTGCCTGTGTGTGCTATTTACCAGTGTCATATCCTCGTGCATCAGTGTACAGACACCACGTCATCCAAACTGGTACAATCACCACTCTCCTTCAGTGACTGCAGCATATCCTCACTTCCCTCCAGTGCAAGCTGCACAACCCACTCCTCAGTGGATTCTCTCCCTCTGGTCTGCCACAGCACCTCTTCAGGAAACATCTCTGTTGTACTTCTCTGTACTAGTGTTACAGAGACTATATTTCCAGTTGGCCAAAGCAGTGTCTCTTTCTCTATTCCCACTCGCATCGGATACCTGACCTGGGGACCGCGACCTGCTTTCCGGGTGCAGCTGAAACCCATATCCCGCTTGGAGGGGTCACTGGTGAACACCTCTAGGCAGGTTAGACTCTGCACCCTAGGTAAGGTCTCGCCAACATCCGATGCTTGTGGACGAGGAGACTGAACAACCAGGCCCCTCGCTCCTGACTGCTTCATTGACCCGGGACCACAACTTCCAGCCCCTCAGTAGGAGACTCTAGGATGCTAAACATGACAGGAAGATAGCTGGGGATTTCTGGGTGGGTCATAGTGACAGACTGGGCCTAGCATTTATCCTACAGCATGTGTCTAGCTGCAGAGAAGCCCCTCCGTCCCCTCACAGCCCTCAATGGCTGGCAGACTTCCAGACACAGCGTCACTCCTTTTGCACAACTACCTACAGGTTTGGCGCTCGGCCAAGTTCCAGTTATCACAACAAACTAGACTATGTCCAATAATAGTACTCAGTCTGTCTACATAGTGAAGACCATCCGATTTGTTGAACCAGTGTCAATCATGGATTCTCCCTGAAAAAATATATAAAGAAGTAAAAAAAACAAATCGGATGGTCTTCACTATATAGACGAACTCAGTACTATTATTGGACATTGTTTTGTTTGTTGTGATAACTGGAACTCGGCCGAGCACCAAACCAGTAGGTTGTTATGTAAAGTTTGTATTTAAGAACTATCTTCAATGTAAAGAAGAACAAGGCGTCCTGGAAGTGATGATATGGCCCCCACAGAGCCCTGATCTCAATATCGAGTTTGTCTGGGATTACATGAAGAGACAGAAGGATCTGAGCAAGCCTACATTCACAGAATATCTCCAAGATGTTTGGAACAACCTCCCTGCTGAGTTCCTTCAAACACTGTGTGCAAGTGTACCTAGAAGAATTTGTTGTTTTGAAGGCAAAGGAGGGTCACTCCGAATATTGATTTGATTTAGATTTCTCTCATTCACTTAGTTTATTTTTATAAATTAAAAAAATGCAATTAACACTTCTATTTTTGAAAGCATTTTTACTTTGCAGTATTTTTTCCACACCTGGCTAAAACTTTTGCACAGTTTTGTGTGTGTATGTATGTGTATATAATATATGATTTCTGATTATCATTGCATGCAGAGCGGGTATATTAAGTTGATGTCTATGGAACATAACACTGTGCTGCCTTCTATAGGCAATGTACAGTAGATCACCATGTACCTGGGGTAGTCAGAATGTTTCACAGACTATAACTCTGACACTATGTTCTTACTCCTAGCCTATGAGTGAGGCACGCCATATTCTGCTTTGCTAAGCTCAGGATGAAACTACATAGGTGCCACTGCACTGCCTACTACAAATTAATGGGTGGCCGAATAACTGGATAACCACGTCGGCTATTATGATCACTAGATAATGTGAGCCAGAGGTGGTTATATGTGAGGCACATAAAAGCTACACATCCAGACCGTTGGTGAAATAAATCAAGCACCCGGTGGTCGCTTACCTTACAAAGCTATCCCCACTGGGAGCAGTGTGGAGGGATTTCCCCATCCTGTATGTCTGTCTGGAGACGCGCACTTACCACTTGCAGTTACTGCACAGTCCATGAATACAGCGCAGAGAGCGACTCCTGAGTTCCCTCATGAGTGATGTGGGACTCTGGCGCCGATTTACGCTATATGGACTTTGGGCCTGATTCAGCATGGATCGCTATTCTGCTTATACGCACGCAACGCAGTTGCTAATATCAGCGGTGATATGCAAATGTCTGCATTCGCATTGCAACCTAACTTAAGGACCCACTTTTCCTTACGTCTGTATACTTTTGCAACATAGCGAATTAAACGGTAACATCGAACCCATGCGCACAGTTAAGGCAGGTCAGACCTCACTCAGGAATTGCTGACTTCAGTAGACGCACTGAGGCCTTAGGCTGCATATGATATCGCAGTGAATAATTTATGCACGCCCATGCAACGCCATTGAAATGCACTTGCACGCCTGCATTCGCCTGATCACCCCCCCCCCGTCACCACCCACAAATGGCACTTCCTGACAATAACTCTGTGGTGGGTCTGCGTGGTCACTGCAATCGCAGCATCTAGTTCAAACGCGTGTGCAGTGAAAAATTATCCGATTGCGTGTGTATAAGCGACTGCGATCCTTGCTGAATCAGGCCCTTTGTATGCAGAAAACAGGGCATGAGGCAGCTGGGCAGCCCCAGTCTGGGACAATCTGTAAAACCATCTTTAATTGCTCTTTTCACATCTTCTACATGTCCCATTATAAAGCTATTCTTCATGTAATAAAAATTATCCTAGATTTTGTTTTTTACATGACAGGCATATAGGATCCACTTCACCTACTTTCAGCAAAAGCACTTGAACATATACAATAAATAACTATTGTTTAAAAATAAAAACTTTTGCATTACAGACAGTCAACCTGAACTCAAGAAAGGGTACGTTATTCATGTAATTTCACTACTCTAGGCTAGTGGTTCTCAATCTCACTCCTCAGGACCTTGGACAGTTCAAGTTTTTCCAGGTCACCCAGCTGGGGCACAGGTGTATGATCAACCATCACATTTTTAACATCTACAGGTGACCTGGAGGTGAACACAGAGTTTGAGAACCCCTGATCTAGACCATCACTGCTGTACGCATGAAGCTGTTGAAATGCCTGCGATGTTTACTAGTAGTATTAGCATCTGCCAAGAGAAATCCTGATCAGTGCTGAGAACTGCTACATTGCACAACAAACATGATGGACTAGAGATCATGGTGTAGTTAATTCTGCTAAAGCCTTCTACATAGTATGGTACCATCAAGATCAATCACCAGTTCTGTGCCTATTAGTGGAAATTGTAAACATTGTTATCTCACATTGATTTTGACAACTGATTGGTAAAAGCTCTGGTTAATTATCTAGAATTGAATAGTTTGTCAGAGATATCTTCTGAAGCATCACAACATATTTGTCTTAATGTTTAACTGTCATTTCTGTAAAAAGTGGAGCAAAATGTTATTTCTTTGAAAATATTCATGTTTATCAAACTCTTTGCTTTATTTGATCTTCTTTTTACCCGACAGGTCGGTGATCAAATTATTGAAATCAATGGGGAAAGCACAAGAGACATGACACACGCTAGAGCAATAGAACTCATTAAATCTGGAGGAAGGAGAGTGAAGCTGTTACTAAAGCGTGGAACAGGGCAGGTCCCGGAGTATGGTGGGTTATCACTTTCCTAATACGCTATTTGCAGTTAAACTGTTGAAAACATTATTCTTACTTTTTCTGAAAATACTATTTTAAACTATAAATTATTTATCAGTGTAGCAGATAAAAGCTTCCCAAGAGCAAAATGTTCGTGTAGTACAAACACTTGTTTTCTCTGATTAGTGGCGTTTGTGTATGATGGGAGTTACAGTACTCTGCAATATGTACCATGCTCCAGAGGATATCATAATAATTTAGATAAAATATTATAAAATGTGGCAAATGCTCCTTACATGGCTTATTTACTAACCTTCGATGTAAGTGTAAAATTTCCACAAAACCACAACATAAAATCAACAATTAGTTTTCATTTGTCTAGTGCAAGATAAGACTACAAAAGCAAGTGTATGACTGGTTCCTGTGGTTCAGTGCAAATTGTGCACCTAAATGCTGTGTTATTAAATAAGCCTCAGTCTTATACGAAAACAAAACCAACCTTTTTTTTACATATTGTATATGTTGTTAGAGAGGAGTACAATATTTTATCAGACAAAATGTATAAGTTGCTCAACAGAAAATGCCATATTTCTATGAATATCCATCTCACATCACTGGGAGTCACTACTTGCATAGCGTATAGGTAGAGTTGTACATATGTACATTTATAGATATTTTTACAGGTACAGGGTCGGACTGGGGAAAGAAGGGCTCACCAGTGGAATGAAGTTCAAGAGGCCTCTGCTTAAGGGGTCAGGCCAGCCATCAGAGGGGATGTGGCCAGACACCACAGACTGGTGGCTAATCATTTGGCGAATCTTGGTGTAGTTTCTATAGAAGCAAACCAAGCACCCATGTTTATCAGTGGTCTTGCTCCATTAGGTAATTTGCCCTTTAATAGATTATCAATGTATAATTTGAGTGCACAGTCTGGATCGTGACTCCTAGTGGAAGGGGTGGGCCCTTAGGCAGTGGGGCCCACCAGTGATTTATACTGTACTCTTGTGGGCCAGTCCAACCCTGTTCAGGTATGTGCATACACAAGAGCATGGCCTCACTGAGCAAGTTTATGTTTAATTTAATGTGCATTACCACTGTGGTATTTGGAGAAGCCTTTTATGATAGTTGGTTACCTGCCCATCCCTGATGAATTCAAATTTTTCTCCAAATATAATACTCATTTTATCTTCACTTAATCCTAACAGCCATAGCACCTTCCCTGATTATGGGTACCACAGTGAAAGTGTGGTAATAAGCAATCTTTTTTGTCTATGCTCATTCTACAAGCTCCTTATTGCCCAAATCAACAGAATAATTACAATGGCAGACCCATCAGTAGTAATCTCTTGTAAGCTAAAAGCAATTGGTCAGAGGAATTAAACCCTCTATGCCAGACCTGCTCAAATTTCTGGCACACCTATAAAATCCTTTAACCAACAAGCCAATATAGCTGAATTTACTGGTTTAAGTATATGCCCTCTTTTTCAACTATGAAACAACAGAAGATGATTAAATATAGCCCTGGATAAATCCCTGATTTAAATTAGTGCAGTGCTGTTAATTGTCAGTGACTGCTTCCTAAATTAGTATTAGTGATGTTGATGTACATATGCCTATGTTCCTTTCTGTAATAACCCACTCACTCATAATTTTACTCGGATCTTGTCTGTATTGTATGTATGGTAAAGCAAACTCTGCATACAATCCTCTCCATAATTATTCTATTATATTAATGAACCTAAATGTTTGTGCAAATGTTGGAACAGGAATATAGAAGTCTTCAATTTAGTTGTATTTCCAAAACAGGTCAGATGATGCCACCATTCTAACCAGATTAAATTAAGACTAAATTGTGTGTTGTGGTTACACCTAAACTGTACCTGAAAATTCTTGGTGTACAGAGACATTTGTACAGAATCTGAACCCAGATTCTAATTATCATCTGTACATTTTAGACTGTTGGTAACTCATCTGATGCAAGACAATGTCATGGGATGCAGATGACAGTTACCAGACTTATAGGGGAATGTATCAAACCTTCTAAAGAGGACAAGTGGAGGTGTAGTCTATGGCAACCAATCATCTCCTCCCAGTCCTCAAACCCCCAGCATCTCTTAGAACCACCCCCTCTCTCATCCCCCTCCTTTCCTCCCCTCCTTGCTCTCTGCCCTTGACTTTGCCACCTATTTTACATCTAAAATTGACTCCATACGTCAGGACATCATATCCCAGCAGACCCTCAGCGCTCCACTCGCTCCTTTCCCTGACCACCCCTCCCCATCCATCTTACAAACGCTGTCATCCTCCCCTGTATCTGTAGAGGAAGTCATGGCCCTCATCCGGTCCCCCCCTTCCACCTCCCCCCTTAACCCTATTCCTTCACGCCTCCTCCGCTACCTCTCTCCTTCTGCCTGTTCCCATCTTGCCCACCTCCTCAATCTCTTCCTATCACCTGGCACTGTCCCTTCTGCTTTCAAGCATGCACTTATATCCCCCATTCTTTAAAACCTACCCTTGATCCTAACACACTCTCTAACTACCGACCCATTTCTCTTCTCCCTTTTGCCTCCAAACTCTTTGAGCTTATTGTTTACAACTACTGTACCATCTTTCTTTCTTCCCACTCCCTCCTTGATTTATTTCAGTCTGGCTTCCGTTCTCTCCACCCCACTGAAACTGCCCTCACGAAAGTCAGCAATGAACTCCTTTCTGCCAAATCCAAGGGCCACTACTCTCTGCTCATTCTCCTTAACCTCTCTGCTGCTTTTGACACTGTGGTCCACCCTCTCCTCCTGCAAATCCTTCACTCCCTTGGTCTACATGACACTGCCCTCTCCTGGATTTCCTCCTACCTATCTGACCGTTCCTTCTCAGTCTCCTGTCATGACTCCTCATACCCTCTACTTTCACTAACAGTAGGCATTCCCCAGGGTTCAGTTCTTGGTCCTTTTCTATTCTCCCTATATAAATCCTCTTTAGGTCAACTCATCTACTCTATTGACCTCCAATATCATGTCTACTCAGATATGATCCTCACATGATACTCAGATCTACCTTACCTCCGGAGATGTCTCCCCCTCTCTCCTCACCCGTATATCCAACTGTCTCTCTAGCTCTTCCTGGATGTCGCAGCACTTTTTTTAACTTGACATGTCTAAGACTGAGCTGATCATCTTCCCAGCTTCCCACATAACCTCACTGCTCTCACAATTTCATTATCATTTGATGGCATAACTATCTACTGTAGCCCCAAAATGCACTGTCTTGGAGTTATCCTGGACTCCTCCCTCTCCTTCAAACCACACATTCAGCACCTGTTGCAGTCCTCGCATTTTCATCTCAAAAATATTTCCAGGATTAGACCCGTTCTCACCCTTGATTCTACTAAAACCCTCATCCACTCTCTGATCATCTCCAGATTGGACTGTAAATTCCTCCTATCTGGACTCCCAGACTCCTACCTCTCTCCACTCCAATCTGTCCTCAATGCTGCTGCTAGGCTCATCTTCCTCTCCAAACATTCTGCATCTGCCTCCCCTCTCCGTCAAGCCCTACACTGGCTCCCATTCCCCATCAATTCCCCAATTTAAGGTTCTTGCACTCACCTACAAAGCCGTCACCCAATCCTCTCCGATTTACATCTCTGGCCTTATCTCCCTTCACACTCCCACCCATCCACTTTTCTCAACAAATGCATGCTGTCTCTCCTGCCAACTGATTACTTTTTCCCTATCCTGCCTCCAAGATTTTACATGTGCTGCTCCCTATCAGACTCTCCACCTCTCTACAAATCTTCAAATGGCCTCTCAAGGGGATGTAGTCGGCAACCCGGCGTGCGGGATGCCGACGGTCTGAATAACAGGTTGGGATCCCGGCACCAGTATCCTGACCACCGACATCCCGAAGGTAAGTATCGGGGTGTTAGGGGGAGGTTAGGGTTAGGCTTAGGCATTATGGGGAGGGTTAGGCACTGGGTAGGGAGTGTTAAGAATAAGGTGCGGGTAGGGGGATGTTAGGTTTAGGCACCTGGGGGGAGGATAGGTTTAGGCACCAGGGAGGGAGTGTTAGGTTTAGGGTGCAGGGAGGGGGAGGTTAGGTTTAGGCACTAGGGGGGGAGGTTAGTGTTAGGCACCAGGGAGGGAGGACCAGGGTAGGGGTTTTAGAAAAATTTATTTTCTCTATGGGTGTTGGGATTCTAGCTGTCGGGATGCCGCTGTTGGTATTGTGACCAGCGGCATCCCGATAGCCGGGATTTCATACCCAACCCTACTCAAGACCCATTACATCATCAAGGCCTTCCAGCTCTCATCCTAACCCACTACATGCTCTTTCCTCCCTGTCTACCCCTTCTGTGTCTCGCCCGTTTGTGTGCCTCTCCCCTTTAGAATGTTAGCTCTCACGAGCAGGGCCCTCTTCCCTCATGTGCTTCTCCTTATACTTTCATCTACTCCTTTTTCCCCACAAGGGCACCTAACACTAGATTGCTGACTCCCTGGTGCTTATTTTGAGTGTTTTAATCACTAATGCAGCAATGTGTATAAAACCTGTCCTTGTCCTGCACTGTTTTGTACTGTAAGTCACTGGTTTCTTGTTCACTTATTTGTTTATGTACTTTGTAAAGCGCTGCGGAACACTTGTGGCGCTATATAAATAAAGGATAATAATAATATTCTAGCTATAATTAATATAGTTTATTCTATAAAAGGGGTAGGCAATGTCCAGCACTCTGGATACTGTAAAAAGACAAACCCAGCATGTCCTGTCACAATTCTAGCATTCCCTAACAGGGCATATGGGGGATGTGTAGTTCCACAGCAACAGGAGTGCCGTACGTTGCCTAACACTGTTCTATAAAATGATCCGATTGCTCTCCACCATCAGTTGCACAGAAGCAGCAATGTTTTCTTTTCTTACCCCAGTGCAGAGGAAATGTATCTTAGCCCCCTTCCCCATTGCACTGCTCAGCCACGCCCATTCCCTCATTTACCCACTGGGTCACAGAGCAGGTTGGTCCATCAATGGGGCAAACCATTAATGGTTTCAATGCAATTTATGCTAAGTACCGATGACGCCATCGATGGTTAACACACTGAGACAATGCCTACTTCTCCGGTCTAATTGTCTAATCTCAGCATGTCACTAGCACTCTGATGCTGCATAGTGAGTTTGTGTAGGAGGGAACCAGGGACAACTGGGAACAAAGCTTGTGTTTTAACCAGCATGACTGGCTCCCAGCAGTTTCTTTAACCATGGCAGGCTGGGGCAGCACCCTTGGCAATCCCAGGACTTTGCTACGGCACTAATGAAATGTAAAGAGTAGACAAGAACATGGGAAGGTAAAAGTGAGAGAGCAAGTCTTCCATCCTCATTAGCTTCCTAGAATATAGTGCACCTGATTGAGTTTTATAGAGAGGACAAAGCCTCATGTCTGTGAATATCCCCCATACACTACCTCTACTGTTAAACATGCCCCATTTGTAGAGAGGCAAACTTTGCCTTAGCCAATGGTTATTAAAAGCTCTATCATTTTTGCAACACTTTCATGAATATCTAAAACATTAAGCCAACGTAGGTTCAGCTGATAAGTCTCGCTAAAGGATAATAGCACAGGGAAGTTATTCCATTTTAAAAGGTCACATTGGTGAGAGAGTGTATGGTGCACTATACTAGGGGATATCAAAATGTAGAGGGTACATCCTTTTCAGTTGCAAATAAACACATTCAAATGATCTGGTTGTAACAATGATGCAGGTGTTGGGTAAATATTTATTTTCATTTATGGAAATCAATGAATATTGTGGAATATGGATTTATAGGCACATATTTATGGATTAGCTGCACCTTCTGAGTATGTATGAGTCTCCCATATCAAAAATGCTTGGGACCAGGGGTATTTAGGATAACGGAGTATTCCATATTTTGGAATATTTGCACACCATAATGAAAGATCATGAGAATGGGACCCCAATATACACACAGAGTGCATTTATGTGTTATATACACCTTATACACACAGCCTGTAGGTAATTTTATACAATATTTTTTATTATTTTGTGGCTCAAGCAAAGTTTGTGTACAGAAATGAAATTCATTTATGTTTCATATACACCTGATACACACAGTCTGCAGGTATTTTATACAATATTTTTAATAATTTGTGCCTTAGACAAAATTTGTGTACATTGAACCATCAAAAATCAAAGGTTTCATTATCTCAGTCATGCCAAAATTATTCCGTATTTCGGAATATTTGGATATGGGAGACTCAACCTGTAGTACATTTCATGAATCACCCATACTTTTTTGCAGTAGATAAACTATTATTATTAAATGTTTTACACATAGTTCCAATATCATGGGTAGAAGGAGATATATAGAACTCATGCAGCCTAGTCTTATGTTGTGTGACAGTGCAGCTCATTGCCCCAATATAATGGGTAGTAGGAGATATAAAGAACTCATGCAGCCTGGCCTTGTGTTGTGTGACAGTACAGCTCATTGGCCCAATATAATGGGTAGAAGGAGGTATAAAGAGCTAATTAAAACCTATTAATGCTTACACATAGATTGGAGTAGGCTTCTGTGGAAGGGATAGGAGATGAAACCATAGGTGACTTTAAAAGCCCTCAAAATAGATGCAGTAGGCAAAGTGACTAACCAATGTTGAGGGCTGTTTAAGAGCTTTGAAAGTGTCAATTTCCAAAAATATTGTCCAGCTCTACTAAGTTGCCATGAAATCTGACCAGGGCCATTACGCTTCCATTCATTTAATGTCACACAACTTCTTTCACCATTCTATAAGTGTCAGGCAAGCAGATTGGACCCATACCTTTTAAAGCTACATTTAACTATGGCGTAAATACCTTTTGGTTATCAACTTTTATCTCCTGTTCGGCCCTAGTTTTGAAGTGAGGAGGGACAAAACAACCTGTAGTATTGAGTATTTCAGAAGATGAGTGTAATGTTCTTAAGGGAGACAGTGACCTCTCTACTCATGATTTAGTAACTGAGGACATGGTTGGATTTAGCAAGAGCAGAGTCATGGTGAGGGAAATGAAGGGTTGCAAGCAGAAGGCCACAGACGGAAAGTGTGATAACAGAAGGATCAGAGGGCCTGATTCAGCGCCGCTTGCAAAAAGCGATCGCTCGCTCTGAATCAGGGCGTGTGCTTTTTTTTTTTGTTGCGGCCTCTTGGCCGCTCGCATAGCTGTGGGTTACTACCCACAGCTTATGCGAGCGGCCATGATGATGGTCACGATGGCCAACACCATCGCGACCATCGGGCTTGCGATGAGACTCATGGCCGCAAGCCCCAGAGAGATTTCGCCTCTAACAGAGCCGGAATATCTCCACTGACATCACTCGTGATGTCAGTGGGGCCGCCCCCAAACGGCAGGCATTCTCATGGGAATGCCTCCGTTTGGGCAGCCACCCCCCCGGCCGCCCACCAAAGGGGGCGAGCTGTCACTCAACATCGACAGCTCACTCCCTTTGGTGCGAGACCTGGAGCAACAGATTGCCCGTCGCTAGCCGGGTCTCGCGCATGCGCACGACGGAGCCGGCTCCGTCATGCGCGTGCGCTGTGGGCCACCATGGACCCGGTTGCGAGCGTTCAACGCTTGCGACTGGGTCTGAATCAGGCCCAGAGTCTTCATGTAACAGACGTGAGCAATATGATACAAATTGACTCTAGAAGTTTGTGTCGTAAAATACACCTCTATAGGAAATTAATTTCATACTTACAACATGCTTGGTAGCATTTCTGACTAACTAAGTGAGTTTCCTGAGTGTTAGGATTCGGGTGTTATCTTTAGTGTGAGAGTCCAGCAACAGCCTTGAGGGCTGGAATGCTTAGCTTGCTGCAGCCGAGGAACAGCCTAGAAGGCTGGTAGACTTTGACTAGTGGGCCGTAGAACAAGGTGCAGCATTTGGGCCGTGTAGTAGCCTTAAGGGGTGGTGAGCCTTAGCAAGTTGTCGCTGATGTGAGACCTGTGCTGCCAGGTTGACAAACGCGGTGGTATGCTGGATTGCGGCCTGTGCCACCGGGTTGACACAAGCGATGATACCCTGGATTGCGTACTTTGGATGCTGGATTGCGGCCTGTGGTGCCGGGTTGACACAAGCGGTGGTACGCTGGATTGTGGCCTATGCCGCCGGGTTGACATAAGCGGCTGGACGCTGGAGTGCGGCATGTGCCGCTGGGTTGACACAAGCAGCTGGACGCAGAACTGCACACTCTGGGCCTGATTCAGACCCGGACGCTATGCTGCGCTCACTCGCATTGAGCGATTTTACGCAATCTGCGCATGCATATGAGTCGCAATGTGCATGCGGAAACCAGTCATTGCTATGGTAAAGTGCTCGCCTGTAGCCCGCAGTCTGGACGCTATTTTGAGTGACAGATAGTGCCGTTTGCGGGTGGTAACAGGCGAAGTTGCTTGTAAACGACGGTGTGGATGTGCGAACGCAGGCGTCCCCTTCAGTCATAACGGCGTTTAATGGGTGTGCATAATTAGTAAAGTAGCGTCATTACACACGTGACTGGGTTGTATTTTAGCCAGAACTGCTTGCAATGTTGTGGTGGGAAAAGGCTACCACATGCGCTGCAAGTAGCTCCGATGGCTCTCGATGTTCCTGATTAAACCTACAACTGCCGGAGATGACGTGTGTTGCGAGTGGCAAAGGGGCGTCTTTATACAGGTGCAAGCGTATAGTGCGGCTGGTCGCCTTTACTTAGTGGGCGGCTTTACGCGACGCAGTGCGAGCACATGATTTAAATAGCCGGCCCCTTTTAGCCAGCGAGTGGCCGCAAAAAGCGTCCGGGTCTGAATCAGGCCATCTGGACACTGAGTGCTATCTGTGCTGCCGGAATTACACAAACGGCAGAGAGTTGGTATGCGGACCGTGCCGCCTAGACGACACAAACGGCAGGTAGTAGATATGCGGACCGTGCCACCTAGATGACACAAACGGCAGGTAGTACAAAACTGACAGGAGGACTGGGTGCTCGACTGGAAACAGGAGACAAAGCCAGAACCAGAAACATGGGAAATGCTATCACCGGCATCAGAGCAGCGCTCGCACCACAAGAAAATAGCCGCAGGAATCAATCCAGAACGGAGCAGGGATGATGGACAGCTGATAGGAGGAGTTCAGTGAACGGTCCCCAACGTTCACATGAGCGGCTTGTGACACTGAGATCATAGAGCATAATTAATATTGGAATCTGTTATTCTTGACTTGAGATATATAGTGCTTGTAAAATTTGTACCATCTTGAGTCCCCTCGCCCTGCCTGATGTATTATAAGCACAAATGGAAAAGTGAAAGATCAAGTTTAAATTAATTTAGATACACATGACAGCAAATAACTAGGTTTGTCTAATAGTTGGGCTGGCCCTACATTTAGGGAGTGCATAATGTATAAAAAAAGCAAATGTGGAGGAAAGACGGCTGATAGTTATTGTTACTGTAGCCGCCAAAATAATGTTGAAATCTTACAATATGGAACAGTTTAGCAAGCTCCATCCTTTCGTCTTACAACCTGAATAATCCATTTTTAGACACAGGGCCAAATGTAATAGGGTGAGAGTTTAGAGAATGTGAGAGTTTTCTCACACTTTTTAAACTCGGCAAATGTAATAGAGTCTGAGAACATGGAAACTCACATGTTTTTAGACTCAAAAAACTGTCACCATTTAAACTCTCATCCAGATATTTTCCCATTTTGAAGATAAAACTTGACCAATGTAATAGTGTGAGAGGTTATTGCTAAATGCTCACATTTTCTAAACTCTCACCCTATTACATTTGGCCCAGAGACTGGGTTTAAATTCAAACCAATGCAAAACAGATGAGAAACTCTTGGAGAAACACATTTAAAAGCAAAAAAGTATAAAGTCAGCAAGATATAAAAAATAATTAATTCTAACAAACTACTTGTAATTCAATATGTAATCAATAGAAGAATGAGTGATCGCAGCTTCAGTAGGATAAATGTCCGTGCTGCACAGCAAATTTCTACGTAGTGCTCTTATTACACTTGGTGATGCCTAAGATCTAATTCCAAAGTGATAGACATATGCTTGCTATGGTGCCACTGCCCCTGCTGATCACAATGGATTATGCATCTGCACAATTTGTATACAGTGACGGTTACACCAAATAATGGCAGTCATAGTGTTATCATTTTGTTATTCTTCAGCATATTTATATTCTGCAGATGTACACACTATAAATTAGCTTTAAAGAACAACCATAAAAAGAAAATGCACATTTGTGTTATAAAGAAATTGCTCAATATCCATTTCTCTTAATATTGTATGTAATGGTAAAAGACTTCAATCTGCAAATAAATGCACAGTTCTCTTATACTGGTGTTAATATTCATAGACTATTTACTTTCGCCTCAATAGGTGATCTGTTCACGCCGGAACAATGAATATCAATGTGTTCTGCCTGTATGACGCTTGTGGCGCAGTACCTTTTGGCTTTTGCTATTTTGAAGAAATAAAGAATACAGTTTAAATATATTTATCTGATTATATATATTTATCTTTTTAAACTGTATCATGTATCTTTCAAAGAATGTTTTCTTACATTGATCTTGCAATGCAGCATACAGTAGCGATCTATAGTAATTATATTTTTCTGGTATCAAATCTTGCTAAAGTTTTATATTCAGAAATGCCATCTGTAAGGATTGCATTAATGAGCCGGCACAAATTATTATAATAAAACTACATTTCCTCTCTTTTCACCTTTTGATTATTTGTCTTTCACTTACATAATTCTTCTTTTTGCCGTGCAGCACCTAGAGTGTAATTTACAAGCTGCAAGACCTCAGTGAGACTGAATCCGGAAAGTTAAGATGCCATTGCAGGTTGTGCTGTGATTAGCTGTGCACTAGATTTCTTTGACCCTTTCTATCGGTACATTCTGTGAATTATGGAAGTAGTTGTTACCATGACAACGTCTGCTCGCTATAACTTATAACAAGGCCATTGTAATTCTTATATAGAGTATTTCAAATATTTAACAGTGCAGATTCAGTATGCTTAACTACCAGAGGTCTCTATTAATCTTTTTTTTTTCTTTAATTGTGGCAGTTGTGATTTAATCAGATCTAATTTACATTTCATATGAAAATGATAAAGGGTTACCTTAATGGTTAAGGGCAGTATCCAATTAGCCCCCGGGACTATCCAATTAGCCCCGAAGTGCCGCCCGACACCGGGACTTATAGTGCGGGGGTTTTCAAGACCTGACGTGTTCCGAGAAAAAATCCACAAAAAGTGATGTTTTTTCACCGCCGCCGCAAAATCGAAAACACATAGGTCCGTGAACTTATCACAGATCCTATGTGTTTTCAGCCGAAATATACTATTACTTCATCCAAAATAATAGGATTGGGGGAAAAAAACATCAGCAAAAAACGTGTATAATCGGCAGATAAGCACAGATTTTCATAATTCGCGGCTAATTGGATATCCCCCTAAATGTGTTTATAGTAATATCCATTGGGAAAAAAAATCTAAATGTTTATAATCTCTTAACATTGAGAAATATTTTTAATCCTCAGTAACCATAGTTATTTTAACATCAATAATTTTTATAAAATTTTTAGATATTTTAAATTTGAGTTCAGACAAGTGGAATGGATATAGAAGAATAAAAAGGGAGGGGGTACAATGAGGGGATGGTAAGGAATAATAAATTGAATAACAACTAGTACACAATTTCAAGGTCAAGCTCCTACAGTACAAAGGATTGATAATCTGGCCATTAAATTTAGTTAAGGCGGAGACAGTTGGGTTGGCTCAATTAGTCTGTGTTGGAGATATCGAGGAATTATTTTAATAGAAGGATCCTATGGGGACCCAGGGTTGCCTCATTAAGGACAGTTTGCTTTCTCCTTTTCACTCGGTAGTAGGTTCAGGAGATTAGTTTCTTTAGGACAACTTAAATTGTCATAATAATTATAGTATACTTCTGTGCTTATGATTTGTGTTCAACAAGTTTACTTACACAGATTTATTTACTAAAGTTAAAGTTTTTCTCAGGTTTGAAATGTGTCATATTATTTTTGTTTCGTTCATTGTTTTTTGGTCAATCGTCAGGAGCATCCCCCACTCCCAGAGGTGAGATACTCTAGCCACAAGTGGAAGATTGGGATACCTTCCACAACTATTTTGATTGAAAAATTGTTTGCACCACCTTAAAAATAAAAAAAGATAGGAAGTTGCTTGGCTGGAGCTCTAGGGCTATCAGTGACCTATTTATGCCATTTCATGATGGGTGGAGATGCAGAGGAAGAGTAGGGTATCCTATAGTCTCCATTTTAAAATGTGACTGTATTTTGGCAATAATTCTAGAGAGGAAGAAGTACAGGGTTTTTCCAAGCTCTGGCAATGGCTGCCCTGACAGCTATCAATATAAGACCCAGGATGTATATGTCTCCTTTAGGCGCTTGAGTTGGATATAAATGCAAGGGTGCCAATTCTAGAGTGGGGGTTAAATTTAGGTTCAGAACATAGTTAATCAGAGTACACACCTCTGCCCAAAGCGGTTGTGTGTGGGCTCAACTCCAAAAGACATGCATGATATCACAAAACATGTCACAGTTGCAACAACACATTTAGATTGTGCCGGCCACATCTTGTGTAGCCTGGCTTGGGTTAAGTACAGATGGTGCAAAAGCTTGAGTATAATTTCTGTGTGATTAAGACACTTAGGGCAAAATTTACTAAGCGGCGGGTTCTAAACCCCAGTGGTTAGTGGCGGTTTGATGGCGGTTTCTAAATGACAATAAAACCTCTGACTAGTAATTTAGCCCTAGCCCTGTTCTATTCTATTATAAAATGTGTTTTGACTGCGGTTTTGCAGCAGTTTTGAAGTGGTTTTGGTCTTAGTAAATCTGTGGATAGCAAAACCGCCACCAAAGGCCGGGTTCTAGAACCCGCTGCTTAGTAAGTTTTGCCCTTAGGGATACATTTATAAAGTGAGAGTTTTTAGAAGTGGAGATGTTGCCCATAGCAACCAATCAGATTCTACTTATTATCTTCTAGAAGGTGCTAGTTAAATGATGAGTAGAATCTGATTGGTTGCTACTATGGGCAACATCTCCACTTCTAAAAACTCTCACTTCAGTAAATATACCCCTTAGACATACGCTGAGCTGTAGTGAATATGTATTTCCACTCCAGTGACAAGATGTTGGTATGCAGGTCGGTTTTCCATTTTAGTTTGGCAGGGAATTTCTGCGGAGGTAGGGAGTGATTATACACCTATACCAAAATGTAATCTCTTTCGTCCTATTTCCAGTAGTTAATTGGTGGACTATATTAGCGGGAGGCGTTTGCAACACGTACTGTAGTTGCATTTAATCATGGATGTTACCAAGTATCTAATTTGCAGGTTTTAGTAATAGTCTTTAGGGGGTAGGCCATATTGTGTTTGTAGATCTGAGACTGAAATAGATAATAAGCAAGATTGACTATGTTTTTAGTGCTCCATTTGAGGAGGTTAAGATTTGGGATTAAGTGGGACAGCCCTTTCATAGACAGTTGTGTGGATGGTAGGGTGAATTCAGCAAGGGAATCTTTCCGGTCTTTCCTAAATTGACAGGGAATCTGCAATTATTGAAGAGAAAAGTTTAGAGGCTGGTCTCAAGTGCTTGGGGATCCACACTAAATTAGCATACAGAAGGTCTGGGTTAAAGACTCCCTCTAGTCTAGTGAGGAAGGAGAAACCAGTCAGAGAGCTGTGCAATCTTGGTATTTAAGTAAATGGGGGAGAGCCAAACCTTCAAATCTATTTGGAAAAGTCCTCCTTCTATCTGCTATTTTGGGGGATCTAGCTTTTCAAATGTACGATAACATGACGAAACATGAAGTCTTTTTGGGTATACTAGTGGTCATAGTTATTTTAAATATTATAATTTTTTCCCTCAATCATGGGTAATACTTTTGTTTTTACTTATATAGGTAAATATTAGTAGTAATGTTGAAAAATATTCATCCTTCTATAATTTGGCCCATGTATATGTTTATGGAATGAGTGGAGACCAAGAAATGAACCTCCACATTTAATCAGAAATGTCTCAAGATTATATGGATAATACGTGTTGATTATAACAGTTAATGATACCTGGAAACTTTTAAAATGTATTTTTTATTTACAGTACATTATTAAAATACATGATAAAAATTGAAAAACTTTTTTTTTTTCTCTTCCATAAAAAAAGAAAAGAAAAGCCAGCTAAACGCACAGTCCACATATGAATAATGGTACTAGAATGCCAGGCAGAATATTTTACTCTCATATAGTTCATAACATATGAATGTCCATAAACCATGGCAAAGATAATCCGAAACAGGATTAAGTTTTATTAATCTAACACTGTACAAAGAGTTAAAACAATAGGCAAGAAAGAAACACAAATCCATGTATGGGATCACAGGACAGGTCATACAGCCAGGCCAGGAACTGAATAACATGCTTTTTTCATCCCTCAGATTGATGTTCCATGACATTTTCAATGACACAAGGCCTGATTCAGCAAGGAACACAGGGCCTGATTCAGACCCGCTCGCGGGCACTATGTGCTCACGAGCGGGTCGATGTTAGGCCACTGCGCATGCACACGCCGGAGCCGGCTCTGACGTGCGCATGCGTGAGACCCGGCTAGCGACGGCCGGTCCGTCGCTCCGGGTCTCGCACCAAAAGTGGGCGGTTGTCGATTTTGATCGACAGCTCGCACCATTTTGGAGGCGTGGTGTGGGGGTGGCTTCACAGACAGAGGCGTTCCCATGCGAACGCCTGTCGTTTGTGGGCGGCCCGAATGACATCACTAGAAGCTCTCTGGGGCTTGCGGCCATGAGACCCTACCACAAGGGTCTCGTCACAAGCCCAATGGTCGCAATGGTCTTGACCATCGCGACCATCATCCTGGCCGCTCGCAGTAGCTGTGGGTGGTCACCCAGAGCTATGTGAGCGGCCAGGAGGCCGCTTAAAAAAAAAAAAATTGCCCTGATTCAGAGCGAGCGCTCTTTCAGAGCGTCCGGCTCTAAATCAGGGCCACAGTTGCTAATACGCACGCAATCGGCCAATTGTTGCGTACCGCACATGCATCGCTGTGCGTGAACTAGCCACTGCAATCAGGACTGTGATCGCAGTGACTACACAGACCCATCGCAGAATGATTGACAGGAAGTGCCGTTTGTGGATGGTGATGGGGGGGTGGTTGGCGAAACGCAGGCATGCCTGTGCGTTTGAACGCCGTTGCATGGGCGTGCATAAATTATCCACTGTGATGCCATATGCAGCCTGAGGACTCATAGGGGTCAATCCTATTAGCCATAATGATCTCGCTGGTGTGAGTCATCGCGGCAATGGCCGAACTTTACTGCAGCCCGCATTTGCTGAATTTTGCTTGCAACCCCATAGGGCTCAGAGCTAAATTCAGGATTGGAGTGGGCCGTGAAGGGTGCGATGGGCCATTTTAACGCTGTTACAATGGCAACTCGCACCCTTCGAACATAATAGGATTCACCCCATACAGTGCGATGAAGTTAGCAATTTATGAGTAAGTTCAGACCTTGTGCAAGTGTGCGTGAGGCTGCAATTGTACTCGACTGTACTGATGGTTTTGCAGTCTTGCTAAACATTACGGTTGTGTGTAAGGTAAGGTGGGCGTTCCTGTGTAGTGCTGTGTTGGCATAGCGTTGCAATGGATTAGCATACTATCACAGTTGAACTGCTTGCGTAATCGCTATTCACTCGCAGTTGCGATCCATAATGAATCAGGCCCAAAGTTCATAATTTGGAAAAAGAGAATTGTAGTAGATAAGATTACATCAGGGGCGTATTTATAATGGGTGCAGGGTGTGCGGTGCACACAGGCCCCTGGGTCCAGGGGGACCCACAAACACACCCTGCACCCAGATTTAGTTATACTTACCTTTCTGCAAACTCCGGTGCTTGCAGAACCGGCGCTGCAGAGCAGCAAAAAATCACAGGGAAATGGCGGTGGTCATTTTTCCCTGTGACTCACACATTTGTAGAAAAGATGTCCCCAGAAAAAAGACCCAGGCCCAATTTTCCCGGAGACCCGCGCATGCGCAGTAGATTCTGGCATTAAGCCAGAATCTTCTGCACTGAGAGAGGAGGGGGCCTAAACGGAGGCTGCGCACAGGCCCCCTCCTCTCTTAAAACGCCCCTGGATTACATTTAGCTCTCATTAATGACATTTTACTGTTGTTGAAGCAGCTGTATTTATCAGTACTGCGCACATAAAATACTAGATTGTAGAAATAAGCATTGACCATATTCATGTAGGGTCACCAACCATGCATGATATCATTCCAATCTAAGAAGATAAAGCAGGGGTGATTTTCAGAAGGGTCTTGCAGAGCTAAACACCAGCATACAGAAAGGCCATTACATTTCAGATTTTATAGGTAATTATTTGTGAAGAGACGCATTACTCATTAATGTTCAGCCTCAGCTAGCAGCACCCTCTTGTGGTTTGTTTTCACTTAATGTGGGATAACACTGCCCAAGTATTTATTTTTAGGCCAGGTGAACGGTATTGTGCTATTCTTCATTGACAGTTAACACAGGTCTAGCCATACAGAGGAGGAGTGGGAATTGTTTAGTGCTGCATCTCATCAGTTTCCCGCCCTCAGTCACTGTAATCCCTACATCAGTGCAATGTTAGAGACGATCCATGCTGCCATTGCTGTTTTATTTTTGAAACCCGCTTTCTGCAATAGGTTTACATATCACAGTTGGAGCTCTTTGTCCATAATTACTTTAATGCTCAGGGCCTGTCTCAGACACCCACATAATGATGATGATGTTTTTATTAAACTAACTTACCTGCCTGGAGATATGGAAAAAGGGGCCCTAAGCTGCACACCCTGAATATATATATAATGGGAGGTGCTACTGTACCTGTTGAGACTATTGTTGCAGACACAAAAAGAAAAGTTACAAGTGCACAACGCCAACTGCTAATTATATATAAATAATACATTTTGCAATAAATAAATAGAGGTTTTTAGTATAATCATGGCCAAGGTTATGGGCCTACCCACTGCATCCAGGCAACCTCTTTAGTACAGATCTAGCTAGACAGAGGAGGAGTGGGAATTGTTTAGTGCTGCATCTCTATCAGTTTCCCGCCCTCAGTCACTGTAATCCCTACATCAGTGCAATGTTAGAGACGATCCATGCTGCCACAGACTGTTTTATTTTTGAAACCCGCTTTCTGCAATAGGTTTACATATCACAGTTGGAGCTCTTTGTCCATAATTACTTTAATGCTCAGGGCCTGTCTCAGACACCCACATAATGATGATGATGTTTTTATTAAACTAACTTACCTGCCTGGAGATGCCAGTAATAACCAGGCTGTTTATCAGCTCTGCACAGTGCTCAGCTACTGGCTCTCCGCTACACGGAAAACAGATAATGGGTTTACAAGCCTGTGTCTCCACTGGGCTTTCCTGGCTTCCCTGCTGCACCGATATATGTGATAGATCATTAGTTCTTTTTAGTGACTCTGGAACTGCCCTTCAGCCTAGATATAGCGTAACAAACAAGCTAATAAAGTGTCTCAATGTTTCATCTTTGTACAGGAATAATTAGACATTTAAAACTAAAATTAATTCAATTTTCCTAAGTGGAACTTTTTAAATAAATGCATTTTGAAATGTGTCATTCTACTTATGGCATCTTAGCAGTATACTATCTTTTAATACATTTAAGAAAGCCATAAGTAGATCTGAAAGAATGACTGTGGGACATATCCGCAGTTTCATAGTTGTCTAAAAATGAAGCGCCCTGTGCTATTATTATAGCATTATAAATAATTATATATGGGATTAGAATACTCATAAGACATATTAAAACAGACTTTTTTTATAATAATGTCAATGTGGTTCTTCTAGTTATTGATGGGGAAAATAGGCCTAGGTATCCTGTGTCAGTCATGCTTCTAATTATAATCACTTAACTAAAGCTGGTTACATACTGGAGCAACGGGCTTGCCTGTGAAAAGTGATTGTGCGTCCACACTGGGCGACTTTAATGAACGACGGAACAATCAATGCCATGGCTGCTAGCGATATCGCTAGGTTTGATGTGCAGCACATCAAACCTGGCGACTGTCACTAGCGAACGCAGGAGCGCCCAATTATACGTACACACTGAGCAATGTAGGTGATATGTCTTTACGAAACGGCAAATCATCCCGACATCACTACAGTGTGTGCCCAGCTTTACAGCTATTCGCTTCTAGGAGAGATACTGTACCAACCTCGTTTAGCTCACTAGCTGTCCTACTGATTGTCACACACATGGAAACATAAGGATACCCGTAACATGTTCATGTCCTTTGTATCTGTCATGTAGGGGCTTTGTCTATTTCTCATACTCTATAATAATGTTTGTTGAATCTAATTATTACTTTGTGAACATATTACATGATTCAGATCTCTGAAAATATTATCCAGAAGTTTTACAATCCTCTTAGGGACTACCTTAGCTAGGAAGGCATAATGGTTATCCTCTGGCTTGGTACACATGCACAGTATCTGATAGAACTTTACAAACCATAGCAAGATGCCATTTAATATCATTGTGTTACATAAATAACCTCTATAAAGTCTAGCTTTCACTAATATTAGTAACTATTTGCATGCTTTATATAGAACAATACTATTTCCTGTTAGATAACTTTCTGTAACTTTGCTAATCATACTAAAAACTCTTTGCTAATAACAGTTCTATATCTTTGTGTTACTGTTCTGTTAATTCTAATGATTGGTCCTAGGCTGTTCCTCCCCTTCCTTTAGGAATGGTACCTTCTTCCAGTCTGTCCATGTGCATGAAAAGTGACAAGCATGGGTCCCCATATTTCTACTTATTGGGCCACCCTAAAGACACGGTTTGTAAACTTTGCATGTATATTATCATTTCCTAATCTTCTTGTTTCACTGTACTGTTTACTTATTCTTCTAAATATGTCTTTGCTGCACTGCAATTTTGTCTTTTCACAGTGGTGTTTATCATGTAACCAGGGCAGTGTACACTAACTTCTTCTTTAGTCTTTACTTAAAACAACTAAGTGTAAATACTTGAAGATACTACTGGTTAACACTACAAATGCCAGCGGTAGCAACTTTGTGTCTCAAGTTCATTCAGGAAGTTTAGCAGCTTTGACAATAACATGTACTGTAGTTACTGCAAGAAAAAACACTTTTATTCAGTTATCAATCAATTAGAAACTTGCTTTTCTTCCGGATTCTCCTGATTTACCTATAATCATGCATGGGCGTGCTGAGAATATGTGGCTGGCATGTGCACTACGACTTTCAGCAGCTAGGGCCCATACAGTGGATGGCTTCGCCCAATCATTAGGTGGTGATGTGACATTTAGGTACAATTTATTGTAAGACCATTTCTTATAATTTTTGCATAAAATCAGATTCAAATATTTTGAAGTTTAATCTATGTATATTTTATAGAGTTTTATTGAGAACAACACTTTCAGCTGTTCATGAAAATGCTTAACTTACTTTCCCCTTTAAAAGCTTTTTATAGCCTGGTGTAATAATAAGCTGGTATTAATAACAGCCTGATTGATATAAGATTTGACCGGTCTAGAGCAATGTAGTCTGTAGACCATTGAAAAAAAATATCTGATCATTTCCTATGGATCACATCACAGTGGTATTATTTGGGGCATGTTAAGAAATGATTATGTGCATCGGATACTGTTGAGTTGGAAATTAATATCAAATCTAGCTGGTACTATAACCTTCTTGAATGCACAGGGCATTATTAGAAAACATATAAGACACAGATACCTTAGCTGAAGTTATATTATCTAAAGGTCTGTTGAAAATGCCTATTAAAAGTTTAGGCAAAACCTTGTACTTTGTGCTTTTAAAAAAGTGTGTTTCCAAATACTTACTGCAGTATAGAGTATTCCATTATATTGTATTCCACAGTATTCCATTAAATTGTTTTGAGTGCTAACATTCGCTAGCGCAATCTTACAGTATGTTAAATGACACAAATTGATTGCTCTACAGATCCACTTGCTTACATAATATTTTGAAATATTAACATTAAAGCACATTAACTATGCATTAAGTAACTGAACGATTTGCCTGCATTTTTTATGCCTAGTCATATTTACATTACATTTATATCTATGCTATGGTAATCCATATTAGATAGTGTTAGTGCATTTGTGACTGTTTTGTGCATAGTATGAGTAGAGATAGGATGGATTATATTTATATATGTTGTCCAGAAAGAAATGGATGGTTTCTGTGAATATAGAGAGTGAATAATCAAATAAACCCTAAACCCTGTGCTAAGTCAACTGCGGTATCATAGCCCAATTAATATGAAGGGGGAATTCAATTGGCATCGATAAGCCACTTTTTCGCAAAAAATGGCTTATCGTGTGAATTTATACTCATCACGCAATCCTATTATGCGCAGTTTCACAAGTGCGAATTCTCCATAGCAGAAAGTCGCAATATGTTTTCACCGGAATCAGTATGCCGATACCGGCAGCCTGATGGTTCAAAATCCCGACAGTGGAGGTAAGTATACCATCCCTACCCCTCTCCCCCCCCCTAACCGTAACCCTCACTTAGGGAGTGCCTAACCTCCCCCCTAGTCCTTAACCCTAACCTCTCCCCGTTAGTGCCTAAACTTAACTCCCCCCCTCCCCGCACCCTAAACCTAACCGTGTGGGTGCCTAACCCTAACCCAGGGTTGTCTTAACAGCAGTGTGGGCCCTGGGCAAAGCAATGCACTGGGGCCCCTACCCACCCATTCATGGGAAAAGAATGTAAATGGTCAATAAAATTAAACCCTCTTGCATGCCCATCAGACCTCACACACATGCAGAGAGACTCTGTCTGACTGGTCTGAAGCTGGTGGATGAAGTGAAACTGGGACTGAAGTGAGTACTCGTCACCGGGGAGAGATGGGTGGGGGAGATTAGATCAGAATACAGTGCTCCGGCGGCCGGCTTATGAAAATATAACAAATTTACCAACTGGCTGCAGCGGCAGGGGGGCGGGTTGGCGGGCCCCTAGAAGTTTCGGGCCCTTGGTCAACGGCCCAACAAGCCCAATGGAAGAGATGGACCTGCCCTAACCTCCCCCCCCTAGAGCCTAAACCTAACCCTGTCCCTTCCCCTAGCCTAACCCTAACCTTCCCCTGGGGGGTGCTTAACCCTAAGGCCGCCTGGGGGTCACTAAACCTAACCCCCCTATCCCCGGCTAAGTGTCTACTTAGCCCTGGCTGAGGACGATCGGACCGGCGTCCTCTCGGCGTTCCGACGTCGGGATTAACATAGGTATTAAGTCCCTTGCTGGGATTTATATGTTGGGATTGAGACCGGAGGCCATGTGGCCTCCGGTCTCATAACTACATCCCGTTTTCACCACCTCCTGAGCAGGTGATAAGTTGTGCAAAATGAAGAAATGTCAGTACCACTAGGACACCTTCCTTAATTACTAATTAGACAAAAATAATTTTTTAATTAACTTAATTTGGCCAATAATGACATGCTATTTTTGGTGTAAAAAAAGTACAGATTGCAGGTGGGTTTTAAGGTGCCCATACACTGTGCGATAAAGCAGCCGTTCCGACAGATTGGTACGATATTGCTGCTATATCGTACAGTGTATGGGCATGATATCGGACAGAGGGCCTGATTCAGACCCGCTCGCAAGCGTATAGCGCTTGCAAGCGGGTCGATGGTGGCCCAGTGCGCACGCATGAGCTCCGGAGCGAGCGCAAAAAGCACTCGCTCCGTGGCTCACTACAAAAGGGGCGGCTGTCGATGTTGATCGACAGCTCGCCCCGTTTTGTAGGCGTGGCCGGGGGCTGGCTTCACAAACGGAGGCGTTCCCAAGCGAACGCCTGCCGTTTGTGGGCAGCCCCACTGACATCACCAGTGATGTCAGTGGGAGAGCTTCCGGCTCTATTAGAGCCAGAAGCTCTCTGGGGCTTGCGGCCACGAGACCCTACCACAAGGGTCTCATCGCAAGCCCAATGGTCTTGACCATCGCGACCATCATCCTGGCTTCTCGCAATAGCTGTGGGTGGTCGTACTTCGCACCTCCAGATCTTACTGCAGGTTCAGTTGGTCTGGGGATGCGATGTGCGATCTGATGCAGCGCTATGCGGGTGGGGAAGGAGGGTGCTGGCATATCGGGTGGTCAGCCACCCGATCGTACCGTGTGTGGGGACCGCCCAATATGTCGGCCGTCTGATCCCCCGTCGTGTCACCAGGTGCAAATCGCACCGTGTATGGCCAGCTTTAGAGGCGTATTTTGATTTTTTAAAAGTGTCTTTAAATGACACAAATCTATACTTATATGCATTTTTATGCACCAACCAATTTAAACAGAACATTTATTTTGCCAAAAAAACTTGCTTTTTATCCTTATTTGACTGATTTTGAAATATGCATATAACAGCCATTTGACAGAATTTAAGAAAGCCAGATACTTTTATTAGGGACACTAATACACTTATACAGTATATTGTCACTCTATTCCACTTGCTTTTTTTTGGGTACAGGCAGATTTCCCCATTTTCACCTATAATTATCATGGGTACCTCTGTGAAAAATTATCGGGCAAATGCGCATCGCATGTTTTGGAAATGAATTGCGCGAAAAATGGCTGCACGCATAGACGTGCTAAGCGGACTTAGCATGCGAAAGGTGCGAAAACATATTGTGCAAAAAATTACCGCATTATCGTGGCTAATTGAATACTCCCCTTATGGTGGGTACACACCTAGCAGATATACAGTATCTGCAGATCACATCTGTAGATGATGGTCATTCATATACACTGAACGACCATCATCTTCCATGCAGCTGCAGGTCCCGCCCCGTCCACCTGTACACACTTGCTGATGGACATATATAACTCAGTCTGCAGATATATCTGTCCATTGGCTGTGCACCACAGCCAACGCGATATGTCTGACGTCGTTCAGACATTTTGCTGGTACACACTGGCCGACGGGCACCAGATATATTGGCCGATCAATTGATTGGCCAATATATTTGTCGTTGTGTACCCCAAAAATAACATGTCATTATTGGCCAAATTAAGTTAATTAAAAAATCTTTAGTTGTCAGTTTTTTTTTTTTTTTTTTAAGATACCAGCCAACTATTGTGCTATGTGTTACCGTATAACAATGATCACAATCATATCCTAATGTATTTATATAGGTGGGATAATATTGATTATATTAATCTATGTATGAATGTAGTTGCTCATGCTATACTTTGGAAGGAATCGGTATGAGATGCCGACACTCGGATCCCGCCTGTTAGAATCCCAACGCCAGCATCTCGAAAGGGTTAACATACCGACACTTGTTGGTCGGTATGCTAACCCTTCCCCTCTACCTACCCTAACCCTCCCTCTTTGGTGCCTAACCCGAAACCTCCCCCCCCCCTTCCCTAGTGTCTGAACTTAACCTCCCCTTCCTGGTGCCTAACCCTAGCCCCTTAGTGCCTAACCCAAATCCCGCACCCTAAACCTAACCCCCCCTAACACCCTGATACTTACCTTCGGTTTCCCGGCGGTCGGGAATACTGCGCTGGTAATAGGAGTGTCGGCATCCAGACCGTCAGGATGCCGAATGCATACCCTTTGGAATACAGTTGTCTGGCCCATTAATAATCAGATTAGTACAACTGTGTACTTTATGTGTATGACTGACTTGTTCACTGTTAAGTTGTTTATTTTTTTTTGGTGGCTTTGCAGAATGAGTGGGCTGTAGCATAAGGGCACCATTAATGTTTTTATTGGTTAAAGTTGAGGAAGAGAAATAAACTGGAACTGCAGAATGCTTAAGTTTAGTTTACAGATGCTAACGGCAGTGACAAACATGGTTGATTTTTGTTGTAAGTATTTACATCTTTTGAATCACTTAGGAGTGTGATGGGTATTTTGTTGCTTTATTATTGGCATAATTGTTGGGTATATGCATGAGCAAGTATTTTTACTTTTATAGTCTATAGATTAAAGTAAATTATTTGTTTATTCAAATCATATTTTTATATTAAAATATCTAAAATCTTATTTTTTTTTGCACACAAAGAGTGTCATTCTCTCCCTATTGCCCCCATTCAGTTCCTCTTTTTCAGAAATGGAACAAGAACATAGGACATTTAATATCTGTAAAAGATACAGTAGCTTTGTCTAGAAAACCTTGCATGTGGGAACTGCATTGTGTAGAACTATTCTCCCATGTACTGATATAACAACCCAATGCCATATACCGTGTTTCCCCGATAATAAGACAGTCTTATTTTTTTTTTGTTCCAAAAAACACCATAGGGCTTATTTTCGGGGTAGGTCTTATTTTAATTAGCAGTGACAGCAGTGCCCCTTATGCAGACCCCCCCTTGCAGGCCCCCTTGTAGAAATGCCCCTTATGCAGGCCCCCCCTGTAGCAGTGTCCCTTATGCAGCCTCCCTTATTGCAGTGCAAGCCCCCTCTAATTGATCCCCCCCACCCACCAATACAGTACGGTACTTACCTGACTCGCCGCCGTCCGGGATGTCCCTCTCACTTGCGCACTGACTGGATCTAACATGGTCCAGCAGGCGCAGTCACACAGGATCCTCAGTGCGCAGGTGACATCATGACTGGGAACGCTGGCCTCTGAAGCGTTCCCAGCTCAAAATGGGATTTTGGTAGGTCTTATTTTCGGGGTAGGGCTTAATTTGGACTGGATTACAAAAGTAAGGGTAGGGTTTATTTTCGGGGTAGGTCTTATTATTGGGGAAACACGGTATGTCTGTTTTGTAATTTCTTAAGTGATTAAATTTAACCCGTACATTTGATCAACTCAATTGAAAGAAATGGCAGCGATTTATTAACATGCATCAGATTACATGCATTATTTATCAGTAAAAACATAATAGGTAACCCTGAATATCACTGTTATGCTATTGCTGTACAAAGCATATTATAAACTTTAGCAATAGGTGATATCAGTTAAGGTATAGCTTGTCACCATAAGCTTTGTGGTTGTTAATAAATGTGTAGAAATTTAACTTTCTAAGATAAAATAGCTTATACAGTTGCACAGTAGAGCGCAAATGCAGATAGAGGGCGTGATTTAGAGGCTGACACAGGCGCTAAACCATTGCTGTGCATATTAAGACGCACCATCGAAGACTGCACCATCCTTATGGAGGTACAGGATCACTATCTGATTATGACCGTCTCTCAGGGCAACTATATCTATTGGATGCAGTCACTAACCATGACACGCCCACGTCTGGCTACCTACCCCCATGTTACTACCCAGAAACACCCCACCTTCTCTACGCCCAAATTCGTTTTGCATCTCAGAGCAGTAACCATCAGGATGCATGTGCAGTGTGACTCTAATACATGCGCAGACTGAAAGCATCGGCAGCTTGCATCTGACATCAACACTGTATTCACCTCTAAATTGTGGAGTGCGCTACTGCTCCATCTTAGTGTCCCTCCAGGGAGTCTTTATTCCCTATTAAAGATGGCCGCTGCACTTAGTCCTGCACATGTGCGGCTCCATCTTGTTCACTGTGTTGAGTGTCACAGTAGGAGACTGATGTCTGCTACTTAGCTCCAGATAGTGACCCAGCATTACTGCCACCCACAACGCTGTCCCAGTACCCTGCACTGCTACCCGATAGCAGAAAAATAATGATTCTGGTGATATGGAAAAGAAAAAAGAGGGATTATTTGGAATTCACCTAACAACTGAAGGTTTTCCAGATACCATCCCAAGGAGTTAACATTATTAGCAAAACAAAACGCTACATTTTTCATATTAATCTCACAGTTTTTGAATTTAGCTTGAATGTCTGAAACAATGAAAAGTGTTTTGTAAGCACTAAGATCAATTTACTAAATCAGTCTTTTATACATGACTTTTAGCATTGAGTAATTTGGGATCTTAGTGATTGTGCACTGACTGGCAATATTTGTTTTGAGATATGGAAAACTGTCTCTGCAAATGGACCTTTAGTAGATTACCAGTTTGTGTTAGAGAAATACCTCTCTCCCTAACATGGCAACCGACTGTACCAGGAGTGAAAGAGAGCCTGACATTTGGTTAATTGTAAACACTTACAGTATTTCATGGATATTCTCCTGTTCAGTAATTCAGCCATTGACATATGTTAATGATAAATAGTGCCATTCTTTACTGTCTGCTTAACCTCTGCTGACAGACACTGTTTACTTTCAAAGAACGAGTGGGACTGCAAAATATTCCTGCAAGCTGTGTGAGATCTCCAATTCCATGTAACCCCAATCAAGATGGCTGTCCTACACTTAGGGTACAAACTTGAAAGTCAGGTGACATATTGGAAGCGATTGAGTGTTCTTCTAGATAACCACTCACTTCCTGGTCACATGAGAATAGTATTTTCATAGAGATTGATGTGTCTGATGCATAAAAATTATCTTTGGTGGCAAACAGGAATCCCCAGTGACGTGACAGCGGATGTTACAGTACAAAGATGTGCAGTGATTTTCAACCTTTTACAACTTGCAACACACTAAACACAATGTTAACACTTCCAAGGCACACCATTAGTTTTTTTTTCTCAAATATATATAGCTATAAATATCAACATATATTTAATAACAACATATATATATTTGATATATGTTGATATTTGTTATTATTTCTGCTAAAATTTGTAGAAATTAAACACAATCACAATGGCTCCCACATAAAAACACAATACCAGTGGCCCCCACAGAAAAAAACATACAATTAAAATGGCCCCAGGGAAAAAATCACAACGGCCCCCGCAGAGAAAAAAAACACAATAACAGTGGCCCCAACAGAAGAAATCAAAATGGTTGACCCCTATCTTTCAATAGCAGAGATCGCAGTTTTCCCTGTCCCTCAGCTGCAGGAGTTGGTGTAGCACTTTAGTGGCAAGGGCCCCACTTAGTCACTGTGAGCATTGTGCGGGCGGGAGGGACAGCGACGCAGCGCGCGTGACCTATGATGTTATGCCGACGCATCTCCATAGGTCATGGCCCGGGTCGCACCTGAATAATCCATAAGAGCCCAGCGCTGCCCGGGCCTAAAGTTTTAAGGTAAACTGGCAGTGGCAGGGGATGCACACCTCCGGCGGCACACCAGAGAACCGCTCTTGTGCCGTGGCACAGCAGTTGAGAACCGCTGGCCCAGTGTGTTATGGTTTGGGTTCATTTTTGTTAAAGTAGCTAACAGAATAACCATGAAAAATCTAAGTTATATAAAAAAAAAAAAGTCCAAAGATACCACCCTATAATACCAATGCAGCAAGGACTTAAGAAAAATGGTGTGCCGCCTCAGGTCCATTTGGCACAGAACCCAGATGGTAAAAGAGATAATTAATTAGTATTTATTTTTTATGTATTCTTTTATTTAAAAATGCAAAAGATACAGAACAGACAATGAAAACATAACATGAACAACACACCATATACAGATGCATCTATAATTTTAAAAAAAGATAAACCAGCAATACAATTGTAATGGGTAAAAAGGGCAAACAATACAAATCCCAAAACTGAATAAATATGGGGCAGCACTAAATTAGGTCAGGCCATTAAGGCCTTATATTTAACATACTCCTTAAATTCTAGCCAATAGAACCATGCTGTGGTAAATGTAGAAAGACTATCCCTTGCAGACTCTTCCATAGTCCTATACATGTCTAAACCATTCTTTGTTAGTAGGGTGGGACATTGATCTCCATTTAATAGGTATAAACGGGATGTAGTTAAGAGACCAGGGGCCGCAAGGCCGGCGGTCTCTATCCTAACGCTGAAATCCCGACAAGGGAGTTAAGATAGAAATTGAAATACAGACGCCATCTTAATCCTGACACCTGAATCCAGGAGGATGCTAGCCCGAACGAAGGTTCGGCCGGGGAACCCGTAGTGTTAGCTGTGGGGGGGGGGGTTAGGTTTAGGCCAGTTAGCGGGGATAGCGTTAGTTTTAGGGGGGGTTAGGGTTAGGCACCCCTATGGTGGAGAGTTAAGGTCAGCCACTACTGGGGGGGGGGATTAGGTTTAGTCACTAAGGGGGGAGGGTTAGGGATAGGCACGAAGGGGGGAGACTTAGGTTTAGGAACTAACGGGGAGGGTTAGGGTTAGACTACAAGAAGGGAGGGTTAGGGGGAAAAGGGGGGAGGGTAAGTATACCAACCATCGGGATGCTACTGTCAGTATTGTGACAGGAGGCATCCCGACAGCCGGCATTACATTCGGTATAACCGCCTTCGCTGCACTGTTCATATGGCGCAAAAGGGACTTTTTGTATTTAGAAATAGGCCAAGATATAACACTCAGAATCCCAAATTCTGGGCCTTCAGGGACCCTTCTCCCACAATATCTTTTGCAATTTGAATAAGTTGGTTCCAGAAGGATGTCAGGGAAGGGCAAAACCACCAAATATGTGAAGGAGAGCCTGGGTTCCCATTACATCACCAGCAAATATTGGGAAGGCTTGGATACGTTTTACTCAAAACACTGGGGCATCTCTACCACCTTTTAACATCTTTACAGTGTGTCACAATCCACGCAACACTTGGGGAGGAAGCATGTAAAAATTGAAAGGCTTGAGACCATTTATGGTCAGTTAGTGAAATGTTCAGGTCAGTATGCCAAGCGTTGGTAAACTTGGGAAATATAGTGAAGGTAGATAATATAAAGTTTTTGTTTACGTTCCTCATATATGACAGCGGTTGAATGTATGACCAAAATTCTAGCTGGGAAAGGATTATTTCCATGCTCAGATCTGAAAAAAGACGAACCCCTCCAGAACATAACTGATTTATCCTTAAAATATAAGAGAAGTTCCAATGTCAAAAAGTATGTGCATTTAGGCCTGGGAGAAAGTCGGGTTACTTAAAGGATAGGTCAAGGGGGAAAGTACAGACAATATCGGCAATGGACCCTCAGTTTCTTCGAAATTTGAATGGTGGCATTAATAGTAGAGTGGTCAATTACAGGCATAGATTTAACCCAAGGCAAGGCTTGTAAGCAAATTGCACTAGAACGCTCTTAACTGAAACCCATTGCTTATCTAAATGGAATTTAAATCAATCAACAATTCTACTTAAATGTACAGCTTGATAATAAAGTAGAAAGTTCGGAAGCTGCAAGCCTCTATTAGCCTTTGTTCTATAGAGAGTCTAATGGCGAAACCTAGGTTTTCCGCCATACCAAATTAATGTCCTGCACTCATTTCTGGAGTTCTCTAAAATAAAAAAGAATAAAAAAGATGGGGGGACCCAAATAGTGGAGCATTTGTAAATAATACAAAACTCTTGGGAGAATTTTAATTATATTGACTCTCCCGATCCATAAAAAATGTTTGGGTTTCCAAGTTATAAGGTCTGCACTAAGTTTCTGCAACAAGGGGGTAAAATTATTTGAATTTGTGAAGGATGCCAGTGGAACAAGAATGCAGATTGCAAACCCTGAACCATAGAATCTGGAACCATTAAATTGAGGGCCACGGACTATGAATAGTTAAATTTGTAATTAGACTGAATTTCTGAAATTCATCAGTCAAATTGGGTAGCGAGACTACTGGATTTGAGACGATCGGAAGTAGATCGTCCGCAAAGAAAGCTAATTTGTATTCTGTGGTCCCCAACCTCACCCCACGAATGTTCGGGTTATAACGTATTGCACGTGCAAGGGTCTCCATACACTGTATGAAAATAATTGGAGACAGTGGACCTGATTCAGACCCGCTCGCGAGCACTATGCACTCGCAAACGGGTCGATGGTGGGGCGCGCAAGCCCCGTAGCGAATGAGAAATTCACTCGCTCCTGGGCTCGCTACAAACGGGGCGGCTGTCGATGTTGATCGACAGCTCGCCCCCTTTTGTAGGCCGGGAGGGGGGGGTGACTGGACAAATGGAGACGTTCCTGAAGGAATGCCTGCCGTTTGTGGGCGGCCCTACTAACATCATTCGTGATGTCAGTAGTGAGCTTCCAGCTCTATTAGAGCAGGAAGCTCACTGGGGCTTCCGGGAACGAGACCCTACCACAAGGGTCTCGTCGCAAGCCTGATCGTCGCGACCATCACGACCATCACCTGGCCACCCACTAAAGCTGTGGGTGGTCACCCACAGCTTAGCGAGCGGCCTGGAGGCTGGGCAAAAATAAAAAAGGCCGCCCTGATTCAGAGCAAGCGCTCACAAAGAGCGTCCGGCTCTGAATCAAGGCCAGTGTACACCCCTGCCTAGTCCCATTTGAGATTAAAAAAAAGGTTTAGATAATATCCCATTTACTTTAACCCATGCACAAGGATTTTTATATATTCTGCCATATGTCTGGGTACACCAGCCATAATTTGCCACTCCACCCTATCAAAGGCTTTTTCAGCGTCAGTGGATAGCAAAATTGTAGGAGTCTGTGATGACATGGCCTTAAACAGTGGTGGGAGGCTTCCTCTCCATAGCTCCCAGCTGACGCACGCTCCAGCCGACAGCCACACATGCACATTGGCTGCCGGGGACCGAAACCAGTGAAGAATGGGGGTGGCAACCCCATGTTGTGGTGATGCTTTTTCTCGGTGGGGATGGGCATCTTGTTAAAATTGCAGGACCAATGGATAGTGCAAAATACAAGGAGATACTGCAAGACAACCTGCTTCAGTCCTCTAGCAGAAAATGTAGCTTTCAACAGGACAATGACCCCAACACAAGGCTAAAGCAACACTGGCATGGTTGAACAACAGTAAAAGTGTACGTTCTACAATCTCCAACTTAAAGTCCAGATCTCAATCCATTTGAGAATTTATGGCTCTGTATAAAAATTGCAGTTCGCAAATGTCATCCAACTAATCTAACCACTTGGAGCAAATCTGCATGAAAGAACAAACTGGGTGCAAACCTGTTAGAAACATACCTACAGGCTTAAAGATGTAAAACATTGTTCTACTAAGTACTAGTTTGCAGGGGATGAATATATATATGCAAGCAGCATTTTTCTTTTTTATTTATTTATTTTTAAACCTGCAGACAAATAATGGGTAAACTGTACATTCAGAATGTCAATTTGGTCTGAATGTCGACATGCACAATGTTGGCAATGACGGCTTTTGTTTTTAGGGTTAGGGTTATGCTGGGCATACACGTTCAGATCAAGTACCTGTCAGACCGACATGCATTTTGTCTGACGGCCTGATATCGTGGCCATACACTGTATGAAGGGGTGGTATGGTGAAACCGGTAACTGTGCATGTTAAGTGCTGCAGTTACCGCTTCCCTGCATATATTAACTACATGCAGGGAAGCGAGCAGAATGACAAGGATACCCCTGTTACTATCGGCGCTCCTATCTACAAGATATGCTAGGCAATGTATGAACAGTCAGTGGCACTGATCATTCCGACAGCTGCAGCTATCGATTACCACAGCAGGGACAGCACAGTCCCTGGCTGCAGCGGCTGCTGGCTCCGGGCTGCACTGAAATCTCACGATGCCTGTGAGATCCCGCGCATCCCATTGAAGCTGGCCGGGAAGGGAGACCTAGTGAGTCAGCACTAGGCTGATGCGCTGTGGGCTCTGGCAGGGATCCCCGAAGGGGGGAGTTCTCACTCCCCCACTCCTGCAGATGAGCTGTTCATACATCTCATCGGCTCTGCTTCCTGCTTGCCTCAGTAAAGAGAAGCAGGAAGAGTTATAATCCCATATTTTCTGATTGGTTGTCCCCATACACTGTGCAATTATATGTTCAATCCGCCAATAACTGAAGTATTGACCAGATAATTGTATAGTATATGCCCAGCATGAGACATACAGTACTCACCTCCGCACAACAGATCCACATGATCCACATGCTGCCTGTTGGCACTATGGACATGGCAACATTCTGGTGTCGACATTCTGAACATTTTGTACCACACCCAAATTATTAATTATGAGTTTGAATATTGTTCTCTAATTGCCTACTATTTCACAATAAAAATACAATCAGGAACAATCTATGCAAGTTTCATTTGTAATACAGACAAATCTGTTGACGGTTTATGGGGTTGAATACTTTTATTTTTACATTGTATTGTATAACCTGTCTGTTTACTTGCCAGTGCCCTCATATTCCTTTAGCCACTTGATATTGATAAGAAGAACAAAACATGTTATACAGAATACACTATCCACAACTAGTATATAGCGTTATTCCACTTTGATCCATTCTTGCTCTTAGTATGCAACATACAGTATGTATCTTGGAATTGCAATGGCAGCAAGTTCTGAGTTACTGTTGTCATGGTATGTTATTTTAAGTCAATTTAAAAGTAAGGTTCTTCATTTTTTTTATCCATTCTGCTGTCCTGCTATATTAAGTGCATATTGAATATAAGCTGTCTCTACAATTCTACACAGGTGGAACATTTGTCAAAAAATAAAGAAATTCTGAATAAGCAGTGGAGTGATTTGAGAATTTCATAGTCATAAAGTTGAAATTCTCAGACAGAGCCACTTTTTATTCCAGATTGTCTGTACTTCTTCATAAATGTCCTGCACTAATTCCAAGATTGCTTTCCCTCAATATGGCCTTGGGCATACATGCCTACCCTCCCGGTTTTTGCGGAAGGCTCCCAATTTTTTCGGGTAATCCCCCACACTCCAGGAAGGGTAGGCACATCTCCCGCATTCTGCCCACTTCCTAGAGAGGTGGGCAGAATGGAGAGAATTTCCACGGCGATTGCGGGTCCCTATGTAGGGGGCGGGGCTTAATGACATGATTCTCAGTGAATCACAATTAGCCCCGCCCCTATTTAGATTTGAGCCGATCTCGGTAATTTCTCATGAAGTGGGTGGGGCTTAATGACGTGAACCATCAGGCACCGCCCCCGTCACAGCCCACCTGCTTCTCCTACCAAGGCTTCTCCCAGGGAGGAGAAGCCAAAGGTAGGCAACTATGGCCTTGGGTCAGCTTATTGAAGCATGCTTGCTTTGTTGTTCTGATACTGATTCCTCTCGGGCTCCAATATAAATAACCAATTAATATATACATGCAACTGAGAATACAAGGCTAACATTGCCTGTAAATAACATCATGCAGCTAGAGTGACTGTACTGAGCACCATGTGTTATGGGGTTTCTGGTCATAATACTGACAGTCGGGATGACAGAGCTTAGAATGCCGGCGTCTGTATCTTAACACCTGTCAGAATCCCTGCGCCGACAGCCCGACTATAAGTACTGGGGTTAGGGGAAGGGTAAGGTGTAGGCACTAGGGGGAAGGTTAGGTTTAGGCACTAGGGGATGGGTAAGGTTTAGGCACTAGGGGAGAGGTTAGGTTTAGGCAAGAGGGAGGGTTAGAGGTAGAGAGTGGGGGAGTGTAAGGATACTGACCGACAGGTGATGGCATCCTAACCCTGTTGGGATGCCGGCATCAGGATTCTAATTGCTGGGATCCCGAGCGCCGGCATCCCGTACTCAAACCGTTATGGGTTCCTTAATAGCTGTATTCTCTGTTCTACTCATAGTTGAGTGATATAATGGAGTGATGCAGAATATTCAGACAGTGCAATTCACATGATGCCAATTTCTCTGATCTAATAAGTACTTGAAACAATCATAAATACCAGTCCCAACACAGTGAAAGCTACTGTACAGTATGTTAAAAAAAAATCATTGTAAAGATTGGTTTGGCTATTAGATAAAAATACATTTGCATGTAGGAATAGGCATATAATATAATGTAAGGATTTAAATATTGTATTGGTAAATACAGCTATTAGATAATTATTGGGAAATGCATGATCCGATACCTAGACTAGGGTTACCATACCATGTATATATACAATGACCTGATCAAATAATAAAATTAACACTTAGAAATAATAGTTTGGCAGGTGGTTAATCTTGAGCTTTACAAATACAGTTATCTGACAGGTTGTGTAGATAAATATGATAGGGATAATACAGAATAGCTGCTATTATACATAAAATTTGTACACAATCTGATATAAGTGTACTCAGTGGGACTAGACTTATAGTTGTTGGTTGGGTGCATTATATGTTGGTTGGGTGCATTATGACAGGTACAGAATGAATATTGATTTCAGGAAATGACAAGAGCTAATAATGAAAGTACTTTTCCATCAGTAAGTCACAGGAATACCATTTCCATGCTGATACATTCCTGAAGGAAATGATATGCACTCATGTCTGGAAATGTCCAGTTGTACAATAATCGGAACATCATTTCTTTAGGTTATAATGTATCGATTCGATAGTGCATTTGTTCATGGACTTGTGTACAGAGTATTGAATGACAGGTGTGACTGATCATTGTGAGCCTCCAGTTTGCTTTCTTTAAGTGGTTAAGAAAAAACACAACGTGGAGATTAGCGTAGTTATCAGTTATTTGCTAAGAACATAAAATATTTTTTATTTGTTATTAGTCTGTATTACATTATTAGTCTGTATTACATTAATAGTATCCCTGAAAATGCCCTCAGTTATTATTTTTTGTAGACACGCACTAGGCAAAATGCCGACACATGCATCTAAAATGAATAACTTAAAGTGTAATAATATCAGGAACAGACAATTAGCATAATATTCTGGTTACTAACTTTCATCATTTTTGATTTGTCTACTTCTTTATGCCTCCTTGTTTCCACTTTCCTTAGAGTGCTCAGTGGGCACGTGATGTAACCGCTGCACAGGTATTTTATACTCAGATACTCAGGAGGAAATGTTGTGCATGCATGTTGTGATGAGGTTCCAGGCACTGCAGATTTCAGATGCCTCTTTTAACTATTATATGAACACACCAATGACACTCCATTCCAGCCGTAGTCCCCAAGGTGCTGCAGTCATGATGGAACTGCAATACTCCTAAGAAGGTCTAACGGTGTCTCTCCTTCTTACATTGCTGGCTTACTCCTCATTATCGTACCAGTTTACTCATCCTGGAGAAAGAATGTGTGGCGAGGAGTTGTTTATAATTTAGTAATGCCATTTCTAATAGCTTTTGAAGGGCAACAATAATATCACAATAATTGTCACTGATGTTTATCCATAAATGTCCTTGTAATAGATGGGGAATATCTTCAATTTTCCTATATGAGATGCTGACCCTTAAAAGACAAAGCAAGTGCAACTAAAACAAAACTAAAGGAAACACTGATAAACTATAGGAAGTATTTACTACAGTACAAAGATAATACTAAAACAAATAACTGTAATTATCCCATACCCTTAATTATCTATATTGCACACTCTGAATCACAATTATACTCCAATTATTAAAAAATGGAAACAGATGTATACATAAATATATTATTAATGAATAAGCCATCATATAGTCCAGTGTCTATAAGTGTGGCTATAGATCTTGGCAACACAGTTAATCCCAATTATATTCTCTTATACTCGTATATCTCACAATTTGACTCCTCATTCCACATATTCAAAGAAAGCGGTATATCCAGACTGGCCAGCAGTGTAAATCACAGACAGTGTGAAGAAGCTAGTAAAGCAGAAGCTAATTGGGATTAAGCAACGGGTTTGCCAAAATCCTTTTGTTTTGTTTATTTTGAAGGGTGCAACAGCGAGTCTGACTGAACTTCAAATGGTTAATAACAGAGAATAGTATAATGCACTCAGTGGGGGGAGAGTTCAGTTCTGTGTGATGTTCTGCTAGATATCACTGCGCACATTACCGTCTATTATGGCAGCCATCTTTGCTATTTTTTTCTTTCACCCCATCGAGGTGCTCTGGAAAATTAGCAAAGTTACTGGTCTCAAAGTGCTTTGGCCCAACCGTTTTGGAGGCACGCCATGACCGTCATGGAATAGAGGTACAAGAAACAGGATTTTCAGGCTACTTCAAAAGATGTTTCACTCAGATGCCTCATACCAATACATAGATAAAAGTAGAATCATAAGACTGGGTTAATACTGCTAGAAGTAAGTGTTAAGAGAAGCTTAGGTAATCGTCTCAAGCTGTCTTTCAATCCTAGCATTCCCTTGGCTCCTGTAACATTCATGATCACTTTCATGATCTAGTGCACTCACTACAATAGTTTGGTTTATGAGGCCTCCATCTCACTAAATGTAACTGCTGTGCTGATATGTATAGTTGTACATGAAAGCCAGCTTCTTTTCAGATATTTTATAGATGTACACCTTCGACAGATTCAGGCGCAGACATGGCTAGCATGTCCAGTTCCCTTACCATCAGGACACTGGGCACAGTAGGTAAAAATAATCTAGTACTAAGAATTTGAATTTAAAGATGCAAGAGAACAATATCTAGTTGACAGCAGAACTTTTTAGATATTTTCCTTTCCATTATCAATAATTATATTTTTACAGATGTGTCCACATAAATCTAGCCTCCATGCACATTAAACAGCCCATCTAGTCGCACCATGTCGTGGTACGTTTCTGTAGCATTGAGTGTCGGTTTTGTGCAACTTTTACCCTTAAAATGCATCTTATTCGCAAAGTGAAGTGAATAGGGCACACAAGCAGCTTATGCTGATTCAAATTATATCCGGCATGCCTATATTCTGTGTGCAACTGCGGTTATATCTGCTTGTGAAATGCTACGTTACAGTGTCACAGCCGCTGACCATGTAACGTAGCATTTCGCATGCAGATATAACCGCAGTTGCACACAGAATCAGCAGAAGATGTTTGTGTCGGTTTTGCAAATAAGACGCAGTTTAAGGGAAAAACTTGCACAAAAAGACGCACTGCGATACAGAGCATTGCGCTCACACATTAAGTGTATCTCAACTTGTAGCGCATGGAGGATAGATGTATGTGGACACATCTGTATGTTATCGGGTGATCTTGCTATAAGAAACACTCAGGCAGCAGAATTTCATGTAAAATGTAGACGTGGATAAGTGTTGCTAGCTTTTTACTAGTTAATTATGACTAAAATATCAATATTTGATGTTTAGAATGTACATTATATTATTACAAAGACACAGTTTCCGGTAAAGCCTTTAGGCAGCAGAATGGTTGGGTCCATCTATGTATGTAGTTGTTTTGGGTCTTTTTCTATTTCAAAAAACACAGTTGCGCACTTAACATGTGTGCCACATATAATCCAAATGAATTAGAAAAGAGTAAGTGAAAAAATAACCCTTTATTATAGCATTTAATATATTATCATTCGACTACACAATTGTAGTCCTTTGAAAAGAGGAATTCTTGTTTTGTATATATATATATATATATATATATATATATATATATATACACGCTTCTGTTCTGCAGTATCTAATAGCCCTTAATCTAGTGCACCATGTCAAGAAAATATTGGGATGGACATTAGGGACATTTTGACTAATTTTCTGGCAAAATCATTTATTTAAATTATATCGTCAATTTGAATTTACCGGTCCATTTTCCATAGTATATATTTTCAGCTACATCTTGTTCTGTAGGACACTGAACATGTGTAGAATGTTTGTTAATAAGTACTGACCCTTATGTAATAAAGCACAGCGTCACATAGCCACCATGTATATATATATATATAGAGAGAGAGAGAGATCTGCAGTTGTGCACTTAAACTATGTACTAGCTCAGCAGAATATCTGAGTGTGAATCTCGGTCACACCTGGCCAGAAGTGGCACACTGTATTAGTAGATTCAGAAAAGAATTAAAAAAAAAAAAGTCAGTCCAGCCATGGAAGCTGTTTTGAAACGATATATATTTTATTTAAGGAAAAAATGTATATATTTTTTAAAATCCTATGTCCATTTTTGAAGTACAAATTATAAGATGGCAACAACAAGATACTTTGATGGGCTATACAACCCATAAGAGAAGAGCTGCATGCTGATATTTTCCAATGAATTACTGAGACTATAGCAGACACTTGGCATGTTGTTTATGAAACACACTGCACTTTGCATGATAACATAGCACAGCAATGCACTCTGGCACCCTGTCCATGCCATACTGCTTCAGGGCAACACACGACCATGCTGTTGGCAGTTTGAATTCCCTCTTTGTGTTAATTAGGACATTATCTTTTCCACATATTTTTGGAAAAGACCTGCTTAGAGTTTATTGCAGTGTTGCGTCTCCATTTATATTCCAGGTAAATATAGTATTATTCTGTTACCAAGGATGCTTATCACTTTGTATTTAAAAAGATGCCTTCCAAAATGTAGTGGGCAGGTCTTTGATCTCTAAAGTGACCTGGAATATTACAGGATATCAAGAGACGATTATTTGCTTCGGAAAACAACACAGTGGTTAATGAGAGTCCATGGTCAGATGCTCAAAGCACCAACTTTCTAAGTACACAGTCTCTCATACTTTAAGTTGGGTTACACAAACTAAAATATATAAGCTATATATATCATACACTTTGACAAATAGTCTTCTTGGCTTAGTTCATGTTATTCTTCAATAAATCCACCACCACAAAATTAATTGCTTCATAACACTAAACTGCATCACCACAATTTCATATGGTAATTTATTTAGCTATATATATAGAACACCTTAATTCCAGTTTTGGATTAGTTACTTGCAAAGTATGCCTGTGCAGTAATCCCATAGCAACTAATGAGATGTCTACGTTCATGGACTACTTGCCCTTGTAGGATTTAAGCTAATTGCTTATTCATTGCTATGGGCTACCGCACATTGTGGGTTATTTTTTGTAAAGTTGATGCATTGTGTTTGACAATAACTACACCTACCTACAATTTATTGGCCAACTATAATAAAGGGATAGTCCCCATTCCACTTGTACCTATAACTGTAGAGATAAATCCTGCACAGTAAAATATTAACAAATAAACATTGATCAGTATGAGATCTATCTCAAATGTTTTTTTGTACATATTTATGGATGTCAGGCAGTTTGCATACATTTTTTTCTCTAGAATGGTAAATGCAAAATAAAACAGCGTATTGAGAAGGTTCCTGAGCATCTGAGTATTGGAATCTTGTTGTGTTTGTTAATTTATTCCCTACGCAGTTCAGTGGAATTCTTACCGCCTTCACTGCTGGCACTACTGATAGCTCTGGGTACCTCCACCTCAGATGGTGCTGTCAACTTTAGATGACTCAGAGGTAATTCAGACGAAGACTGTAAATCATCAGCCTATTAAGTCTTTTTCCATTATGTCACCCAACGCTCTTTCAATGGCTTCTCCTATTGATTGTCCTCTTTGCCATATGCAGGCTTCCAAGCTTTTTATATTGGTCTCAGCTTTCAGAAGATTTGTTCAATTGGTAAGTTTAATGTATGTGATTTTCTGCTAACAGGATGTTCCTTAATGGCAGCAATAAATGTTTCTGATCATGTCTAATAGCACAGTAATATTTTTGAGCCAACTTCAAAGTATAGTATATTGCATACCTGTGGTAAGTATAGATGAGCAGGTCGGAAGATATAATGGATGGTGTTGTGCTCTTTTTTGAGAATTAAATGAAGGATCGGGGCAGCATGATTTAGTGCTGCAATAACTTAATATGTTACATACTAGTTTCAAAAATCACATTATGCAATAAGCAAGACGGCTTTTAAAATATTTTTTGTAAGGAAGGATGTAGGAGTAAGCATTTCTGTAATAAAATGTAATCACGAAGTATCACCCTCAGAACTACAGAAGAGACTTCATGTGAAATTAGCAAAAGTGGTAAATTCAACACGATGATAATCCAAGGTTTTCAAAGGGGGAGATCTCTTTATCTGTCTTCTACTAAAATATTCAATATTTCTCTGTTTGTGTTCTCTACAAAACTGGCACATATACAGTATCCTGCCTTGCAGACATTTATATAAATCACTCTGCAAAGGGGAGACCATGCTATTAGATGGGAAACGCAGAGCCATAACTAGACTCTTGGTGCCCTGTGCCAGAGAGAGCATTGTCGCCCCCTCCCATTTTGTAAATAGGGACATAAGATAGTCCACTGAAAAAGGACCATGGCCTCATGGGGAAGGGCCAGGGAGGAGATAGGGGAGGCCAGGAGATGCTGGGGATAAAAGAAGAGGAAGCTACAAGTGAGAATGATTATAAACAGGAAAATTAACAGGTCCAAACAGCGCCCCCTGCCCTGCGGTCACACTACCCTAGTTACGGCCCTGGGGAAACGACATATAAATATTTGGGGCTGAGGGTCTGCGGCTCTGCTCCACCATCTCAGACCTGCTGGGCTTTCATAAGAGAAACTCAGAGCACCTCTTCTGGGCACATGAGCAGTGAAGACCCGCATTGCCAGGCCCATCTCATCTCTGAGCCCCATAGCATCCGTACTCCCTGCAGTGAAATATTTTATTTATAATGTTGTTATCCATTGTTACGAGCCCGGGATGACTCAGATACAGCAATCTGGACTAGCTGGTCGTGACAATGGCGCACCTCAGTTACTTATCATAATCACACTGCCACCACAAATGGGAATGACTGTCCCTTTGCATTTCTTGAACAAATGAATACTATTTCACCTTCAATTACACACAGGTATGTAGCATGGGTCTCACAGGTTCAATAAGAATCATGGAGAGTATTCTAGATTAAATGCATTTAATCCGAAAAATGTTTCCAAAGCTTAATTACAAAAATGATTGATAAAAATGACATACAGATTTATACATGCAAATAATTAAATAAATAAAAAGGAGTTTCAGGACACTTACAATGTTATTGGTACATCTCAGCCTAAATGCTTCTCCCATAAATTAACATTGAATGCTGAGTGACATGTCTTTTTATGGACATCCCATTCTTTTATTCCTGCTTAAACAGGTTCTCCCTGTCAAGGTAACAGGGCCTAATATCAGAATAGGACCGCCTGGGTCTTCCAGTACAGATTTACCTGGCCAAGCTGACAGGGTTTATCGACAATTTACAACATCATTCCTGTCATTGATATGTGACTGACTTATCCCTATGGCAGGAAATATTTCAGATTCAGTGATCTGCAGTGTTATGTGACCTGGGCAATATCACTCTGTCTCTAGCTTCAAAAAGTTTGTCACTTTCATAGTGCAGTGACTATTTACTTTGTGTTTTCAAAGGGGGAAGATAAGGATACAGACCTCTCCTTCAGGTCATGCCGGGGATAAATAAACACTCTTAGTACGGGATGTATTAAGCATCACATCCGCGATGCAGTACATCCCATGTCTTATCGGGTACATACAAGACCAGCTCTCCAGATAAGAGTTGTCCTTTGCGATACCTGGATGCTAAAGCAACTTCCAAGTTTGTTACCCAGAAGTCCCTCTATGCATGCTCAGAACGGGGCATGCTGCCACGGGGGACACTGGGAGGGATCCGATTGGATCCCTCTCAGAAGAAACCTGATAAGAAGCACATAGGCTTCTATTGGGTAACGCCTGGTCCAGGCAAGCTAGGTACATATGAGAAAAGCATTTTCGGTGGTTTGACCGCATTTTACCCCTTAGTATATCCAGACCTTAGGCTTTTAACAGATGTGCGTGCTGAGTGGGCTTAGCCCTTTGATATCAGCACTGACCCATGTAGAAAAGGTTCAAACATAATAGCAATGGGCATACAGGTTGATAATAACATAATTTCCATACAGAATATACATGGATACATGAATACAACATACAGTTTGCATAATCCCATGTTTTGGGATCAGATACCATGAGTGATCACAACATCCATATATAAAACATATAGTACAGTACACTGTATGCTGAAAATGGCCTATATTAATGTACCAAAGAATATATTTTATACACAGAATTGTCAGGTAATATGATGTCATTATTGTACATATAGGGCTACTTATATCACAGTTTAATTACATACAGTAATAATCGCCACCATATACAGAAACAGGCCAGCATTGAATGGGGAAATTACTTGTGTATGGTGGGTACTGTATCCCCCTGTCCATCATATTCAGGGAAATGGGAAGAATATTTATGCTATTACATATAGACCAATTGCCCACTAAATAAAAATTCTATGAACAATATAACTGTGTAATTGCTGTAGCCATAAGCCAAAGTCCCACTGCTCATCATACAGAGCTAACCACATGTCAGAATTAAACAATCAACAAAATTATTTTCCTTACGATATTATCTAATAAAATAGGCAAAGAATTGTGTTGTGTTGAAGTAACTCCATATTATTATTGCAGCAGTCACTCTGTCAGTGAATATTGGCAGCTAAAATAATTCTTAGTAATACTAACTTAATTTCTAAAACTTCTGGTGTGGAAAACAGACTGATATAATGAGTGAAAATTATATTACATCATAAAATTAGACAGGTTCAATTTGAGATCCAAATGTCCCGGCTGTTTCATAGCTTTGGGTAAAAACTATTCAAGGTCAAAATTGCGTATTAAAATGTGCTTTACAAACACATCTGTACTGCATATTAAATATGCAGGAGCTGGAACCAGGCAGAGTTCTGATAATGTTAGAGTTGTCAGGGCGGCACCAGTGTTTGTGCTGTGAGAGACAGGGTGACCTTTCATTATACAGGTATGCACAAACGGAAAGCATTGGAAATATATACAACTTCACTACACTGTAGTAAGTACTCTAATAACAGAATAATCTCCTGTAACCAGGTCTGGGTAGTGTTGCAGCATATTACAGATATCCATAACCAGGAAAACACTAATTTTACCTCTTCAGAAAAGGAGAGGATTGAAGTATGAAGTAGAAGCCAACCCTTGTGTTAGCTGTTGTGATAGCTCTATGTGACTTCCAAGGCAAGTATTCAGACTGCTCCATGCTCACCCCTGGGCCAGCTTCTCCTCTATATCTCACAGTTCTCCTGCTCTGCAGTCTGGAGTAAGCCTTCCTGCAAGAGAGCACGGAACATAAAATAAAGCATGCTCTGTTATTGTTATTATTTACTTGTATAGCACCACAACATTTCATTGCGCATTATATTTGCGAACAAAACCGTAATAGAACAGTAATAAAAACAAGACTGGATAATAACAGACCAGCGAAGGCGTAAGAATGCCCTGCTGCAATCTTACAACTGTTAAAATAATTTAACATCTTTTGTAAGCGATGGGGTTTAAAAAAATTAGTAATAATATAAGGTGAACAAATATGTATTAAAACAAAAAATAATGAAGGGTGATTGGACCTCTTAAATTGTTGACAGAATGATAATAATTTAAAGCAGTTCAGTATTATTGCATGGACAGAGAGGATTAAATTATCATTCTCCAGTATCTATGGTATAGTTTAACTTATAGAAATCAGTACTGGACTCAGTGGCGTCCCTACCTCATCTGACATCCAGTGCGGGGAGTAGTGATGGCTGGGCTCGTAATTTGCGCTGGGCCGGGAGAAGGGGGCGTGGCCTCATGGAGGGGGCGTGGCCTCGTGGTCCGAGTCCCGTTTTTGTCACACCGGAGGTGCAGGCTTCCCCCAGGGAGCAGCCTGTCTGATGTGCCAGCTCCCTCACTGTGTCAGGAGCCGAGTGCTACACGTAATTCTACTGTGCAGCACCCGGCTCCTGTCACTGAGGGGGGAGTCTGCACCTTGGTGTAACCCCTTGGCGGGTGACACTCTGGTGCGGTCCGCACAGCCCCTTGTGATGTCACTGACTGGACTTCAGTATAAGTGGATTAACTAATATAAAATACACATATAAAGTTCCTGCCTCATAAAACTGGCTTAACCTAAATTTCACAAATGCAATAAAATAAATGTATTTTCCATTATCAAAGTTATAATCAAGTAATAAATCAGTATAATGACTCAATAATACATTCTCATTAACTTTTATTCTCTGCAACTTTTTATTCACAGAGTGATTGACAGTTAAGGGCCATTTAAGGGATGTAACGTGGTCGCCAAATCGCAGGTGTGTCTGTCTCTGCAATCCCGTACGCACAAAACATGGCTTCAGGGTCTCCGTTTAGACGGTCATTCTGCGCAGCCATGGGGTTACTCAGGAAACTGATTATGGAAGGATCTATGTATGCTTGGATTTGCGAAGGCGTCTGTGGGTGTCTCAATACAAATCCCGATGTTCACGACATTAGCACATTTTTGGTACCTCTGCTTACAAAATCACAGCAGCGATGGCAATAGTGTACTTCTCTGATCAGGTTCTATATCATGTAATGTAGCCAGAGATGGCGAGATTCAGAATGTCCACATTCAAAATTTTGACACGATAATGATGACATGGTTTCAATGTCAACATTCAGAATGTCGCCTGGGTAAGAATGGCAACATTCAGATGTCGACACTGTCATAATGTCGACATTGTAAACAGAGGAATTTTGGATTAGGCTGCATTTAGGGTTCGTGTTAGGCTGAAATATAATTGCCGACATTCTGACTGTTGACATGCTGTACCACCCATGATGAGTCAATGCTTGCTGCACCTAATAATAATATTTTATAAACCTAATCCCCTATAGAGGGACGTAAATGGGTATTTGAAGGCCCCATAGCCAAAGTTTGTAAGGGCCCCTGTGTACCGCCCAATGGTGAAAAATGCCTATAACACATGTAACTTTGACAAGGAAGATGGGCCTACCCTCAGCTCTGGGCCCCCTTGCACCTATGGTAGTTACACCACCCTTGCCCCTATTCATAATGCACATTAATTAAGATTATAGACACCTACTGCTGCAAATTGTTATACTTAAAACAATATACGTGTCCTGCTACATCTTTGCTCCATACACCATGCAGCGCACCGTGCTGTAGTCGTATTGAGTCGCTTTGTAACGTACTGAAGCGCAGGAAAAGCCGGAGAGTGTAATACAACTTTCTGTCCACCAGATGTTGCTTTTCCTAAATTGCACTGCGCATGCATAAAAAAAAAAGACAATGCAACGTCTGTAGTACCACCGCTGATTGGCAGACTGAACCTGTCATTAGGTACGCTATAGTTGTCATGGATCGAGAGCTGTAATTGAGTGTGTCAAAAAAGTACACTCAAGTCCTGAGTACACTTTTGAAAAACAATTTATAAATGTGATCTGCTATCATTACTATAGTATATTATGCTAGATACAGGTATCAGCAAGATAACTTTATTTTAGAAAAGTCTGTGCCAGTCCGTGTGACATTGTTCTGCTGTGATGTGTGGCACTCACACAGTGATAACATGCCTTAGAAATGAACAATTGGGTTTGAAGGGCACTGTATAAAACCATCACTGAACTACAAATCTCAGCCCAGAAAGAGATGTCTCTGGATTACAAACTGTGCGTTTTAGGCCGCACACTTACGGCAATGTCAGCCGCTTGGAGTTTGTACAACATGTCGCTAATTGGTACACTTCAGTAAGTGCCAGTCACATGCGGCTTACAGCCTATCAGTGGCCGCTTACATTAGAGTGGTCACTGAATGGCTGGCGGCCCAGCCAATGACGGAAAACACCGTCATGTTGTACAAACTCCTAGCGGCACAGCTGTTCTCCAGTTGGTCACCATTCCTCTCCTTTTCAGGCCACGAGTACTGTAATTGCAAGGGCAGACCTTGAGCTGACTGCTTAAATGGCGAACAAGGCGTCCTTAATTATGTTAATGAAAGGCTCTTGCTTGCTTTGGGGCAGGGACCTACAGGGAATACCAAGTGTGAAATGTTATCACAGCACCCACTCCAAAGATTTCAAAGTGCTGCAATGATCGGCACTTACTGATGTGTACTGATGCAACATGTTGTCCAGCTCCTAGTGGCACAGCAGTGCCAATATTGCTGCAAGTGTGCGGCATAAAACGCACGGTCAGTTTGTAATCCAGAAACACCGCTTTCTGGGCTGAGACATGTGGTTCAGTGATGGTTTTATACACCACTGCTCTAGTCCCACTACTCATTTTCTAAGGCAAGTCATCACTGTGTGAGCACTACACTTTCTACAGTGCTGCAGTGACCAGCACTTACTGATGTGTACCGATTAGCGACACATTGTACAAACTCCAAGCAGCACAGCAGTGCCGACATTGACGCAAGTGTGCGGCATAAACCACACACTGTTTGCAATCTAAAGACACCTCTTTCTGGGCTGAGATTTGTGGTTCATTGACAATTTCATACAGCGCTGCTAAAACCCACTACTAATTTCTAAGGCAAGCCATCACTGTGTGAGTGCCACACATCACTGCCAAAAATAGCCTGCCGTGCAGAATTACAACAATACTGTATACTGTATTAAAGTCACTGTTTACACTCTGCAGTACTGTACAGTATGTGATTGGTCCGCCTGTCAGGGCTTACTGTTCTATTGTATTCTGTAGTGCCATACTGTATCCATCCACTGCTGTGTTATTCACCACTTAAACTGTATACACACTTATTCAGTGGAACACTGGCCACCCCGCGGTGAAGCTGTGTATTGCATGCTGTGGATGTTGTCAAGTCTCACTGCGCCTTAGAAGCCTGTATGGCGCGCAATGAGCAAAGATGTAGCCAGTCACATCTGTCATCTGCAAAGATGTTCTAAGTGCAGCCTGCGTAAATGACACCAGCTGCTCCAGGACCAGCTGGGTGTCACCTCATAACCTACCTTCCTCATGGCAAACCAAGCGGCACAAAAACAACTGATAAGGAATGTTACTGTACCAGAAGTGGCAGAGACTTTAGTGGATAATATATAAAAATTGACTATTAAGTTGTAAGATAATTAAAAACAGTGGCTTATAAGTCACCTTTGTGATCAGCAGTAGTCCAGCACCGTTAATGCTTGCAGCCCTTTCGTGCAAACAGATGGAAGACCACCATGCACCCTAGTGTTGCAACATCTAGCCTCCTGCATTTATAGCATCACCCAGACCCACCCTGATATTACCAGCATTCAGCACCTGCTCACTTTACCAGGCTGACAGACCCCGCTGCCCCTATTAATGCACTGATCTAGTGCTCCTCAATGCAGCCCAATTTTACGTATGAGTGTCCAAAACCTCAGAAATATACTTATGACAAAACAATACAGTGACGTTGATCAAGTTGAGCAAAATATATATCTATGTGAAATAAAGTTCCTTTTGAAATAAACCTTGTGTATTAAAGTCCTTGCTGAAAAAACTGCCACAAAAATATCTACCTGCTGTGCATAAAGTAATAGTATCTAACCCCGCTCCCCCCCCCACACACACACACACAATATGCAATCAATAAAAAATAAAAAAACTACACTTCACCCAAGTGAAAAATAATTATTAAAATGTGTAAATATGTGTGACCAATGCAGAGCCTGCCCTAAGTATAGGCAAATGCCAAGAGACACCTGGAAAACTCTAGGAGAAACTGGGCAGGCTGGACATATAAGCTCCCGGCTGGCCGTGGCTTGCCTCTGATGGGATGTGCAGTCTTTCCGACACTGCTGCGCTGTTGCCTGTCATATTATATATTATTATATTATATGACAGATAGCAGAGCAGGAGCTGAAAGCATGTACAACCCAGTGCCGATCATACAGTTCCTGCAGATAATTTCAGCAGCCGACAATCTCAGAGGGACCTGCTGGCCCCTCTAAATCCTTGCACCCTCCCCAGTGTCTGCTGTGCTCCTGAACACTGCTGAGATGTAAGTCAAGCAGGCAAGGGAACGCCTACCGTCAAAGGGGGCGTGCTGTCGATGTTGATTGACAGCACGCCCCCTTTAGTGGGCGTGCCGGGGGCGTGCCTCCCAGACGGGGGCGTTCCCCAGGGAACGCCTACCGTCAGAAGCCGGCCCACTGACATCACTAGTGATGTCAGTGGGAGTGATTTTGGCTCTGATAGAGCCAAAATCACTCCGGGCCTTGCGGTTGAGAAACTCAACCGCAGGCTCCGGCTCGCAGTGGCGATGGTCGCGATGGTCAAGACCATCGCAGCCATCAACCTGCACGCTCGTATAGGCTGTGGGTGGTGACCCACAGCTATACGAGCGTCCAGGAGGACGCTCCATAATTATGGAGGACGGCCCTCATTCAGATCGTGCGCTCTGCTCAGAGGGTCCGGCTCTGAATGAGGGCCTAAGTCTTGTTAGTAGCCCATTAAGATCGTTCTCCATATGCACAGCTGCAACTTGTCCAGGAGTTCTGAAGTACCCTTGAAGCAGTCTTTGGAAAGTTCCAGAGGAATTCTGGGCCCTTTGCACAACTAACTGATTAGAGGAAACAATATCCTGGATGGCCAGAGAGAATAAACAAGTATTAAATGGAATACCTGGTCTGCTCTCATTCTGTGCAGTAACTTCAGTAAAAAAAAAGCAGGCGGTGGGAGAGAATATGGGAGAATAAGGTCTGACCATGGGAAAGATATTACACCCCCCTTGAATGTTCCCACACTCTGGACACAAAGGTGGGAATCTTAGTTTTAGAAGGATTTGCAAAACAATCTATTCTAGGAACCCCTGAAGGCTTGAATCATTGTTTGAAATATTAATTAAAGGCAAAATTCCCCAAAATCAGATGTTGGCGATGGAAAATTGTCCAGTTAATCTAGTTTTCCCAGAATGTAATTATTGTTAGGTGAATATCCTTTGAATGGCCCATTTGCTAATCACTAGGGCTTCGTGGTAGAGAAATTGAGCGTGCCATCCTGTTCGAGTAAGACACCACAATTGTTGTCCAGACAAAATTAAACTGCAAATTCCCATAGGTGACTGGGATTTAAAGCTCTAAGGACTAATGTGCCTTAACTTGAGCAGATTGATATAAGCCTACTGCTCCATTGTGGACCAGTTGCCTCTCACTGCCTGATTCTGAGTGAATGATCCCCAACCTTTTAGAAATGCAAATCTCAATAGGTTCTGTGATTGTTTGCTGTGTAAGGGAACATGGAAAAGGCTCAGGTGTAAGGCCGTCATTTTTCTAAAAGCTTTGTCTAAGTCCTTTAAATGTATATTCTGACTTTGAACTATCATTGAAACTTAATTCTAACCACTTTTCTGGAAGACCCACCAGAATAAAAAAGAAAGGGGTATTTCCTGTGGGATGGAGTCAAAACAGATTTTAGCTCATTTATGGATAAACCAAGCTTGGCCAGGGTAGATAGAGTTAGACCTTGGTGACTGATTAACATGTAGCAAAAAAAGAAAAGACTAAGGCCCTCATTCAGAGCCGTTCGCTATTTGCGGTCGTTCGTTTAAAAACAAGGGGTGGCTATTCAAATGATCCGTACGCACATTGCAGTCTGTTCACACCTCTAAGTCTGAACGAGCGAGCAAAACATACGCTCGTTTATTTGTTAAAAACGCCCCCTGGCCGCTCGCACCATACGTCATGTCCGCTATTTATTAGATTAATCGAGTACATCGACCAGCGTATGAACTGCTCGCTATTCTTGTGGTTGGTGTTTGCTACCACAAATTTGCGAGCAGTTCTGGCTATAAAATAACCCAGTGACGTGGTCAATGACGCTGCTGTTTTAAATATACACACCCATAAAACGCCCGTTTTGACCTTTAAGCACGCCTGCGTTCGGATCTCCACTCCCCCTTTTCAAGCACCTTCCCCTGTTACCACCCACATACGCCTCATTCTGTCACTCAAAATAGCAGGCACTCGCTATATAGCGTACAAACGATTTTCGGCCGCACTGACTGGTTCGCGCATGCGTACTAAAAACCGTACGCATGCGCAGATGTGCAAACATCGCTCGGAACGAGCGTACTGCCGCTAACGAGCGGCTCTGAATGAGGGCCTAAAGTCACAGGCGCTTGTTAGGATAAGGTAAGTTAAAACTGTGTTTCACGCTGCTGTTAACATGGTTGCTGACCAGAGGAGAAAATACAAATAGAAAATTTAACAGCACTGCATCACACAGTGCATAATGATCTAATTTCAAAAGATATATATGGAGAGATAATTAAAATAAAAAAAATTTACATTTATTTAAATAATAAAACAATCAGTGCTCATAAATATATAGGACATCAACAGTAAATATATCACATGTAAAAATACAAAAGCGACGTAAACATTAAAAAATGGATAATAATTCAAACAATGAATGGACAGGTATCTGCCTGATATCTAAAGATAGTGTATCTCATTCTCTGCATATGAACAGACATTAAAGCAGTTGTCAACTCTGTGTTTATCAGTTGTTGCAATAAATCATGTTGAAACACTGTTTCTATTATAGTCTCGAATCACCACAATTAGATGTTAAGCTGACTTGTAGCACAATGATTCTGATTTGTTTTAGGATAGTTTCCAAACCCCACAATCTCATGAATCTTTGTTTAAGGTCTCTTTTGTATAAGTATAAAGTCCCGTCCACAAATAAAAATCCACAGGTAAGCAGGAAAAGGAGAGAAAGTTCTCAATCAATTTCCTTATTATTGATATCTGTTGAGGTGTTGCCTGAAAGCTGCGTCTGGCTAATAGTAAGCAAATCTCAAAGCCCAACTGTGCAGGTGACCGGCAGCTTGCCGTATTCCGCAGCAGGTTCACCGCTGAGCCGGCAACCTCCCCACAGTCCCACCAGGGTCCAGTACTCAAAGAAACAAAGTACGGGGCTCACCAAATATGCAATGCGTCTGCTCCTGCAGCTCTGTGCGGCTGTTCAGCAGAGACTCACGCTGTCCCAGCTGGGAATAGATTGCAGGGTTTCCTATTATTCAGCGCGGAGTGTTCCACCCGTTCTCGCCGTGTTCTCTAACCAACACAGCTGCTACTATTGTCAGTTTTCTGCAATGTCCCGGCTTCAATCTATGGGGCAGAAGATCATTACCATGTGGGTATGCAGATTTAATACTGCTCCATCCAGAGTGGTGATCAACAAGTGTATTTCACTAACTTGTTTCTTCCCGACAGGGATTTTATTAGAGGGGTGTGTCTGTGACTGATTAATATGCCCCTGTCTATTATGTAGTGGACTCTTTTCTGGCTGATGTCAAATGCTTTTCCATCGATGGGGGAGAACCAGGTGGTTTCTCTCCATCAATGTTTAAGCATAATTGAATTATTATTATTTTTTAATTACAAGGTGCCGGGACGCGTAGCTTAGCTCTGGCACCCGCAAGCCACGCCGCCAGGTTCTGATTGGCTTACAGACCAGTCAGTCAAAAAACAGGGATGAACATCGGTTGGCCAAGCTATCGATGGTCATCCATTGCATAGTTGCATAGAGAGCAGATACATTTTTATTAACGTATGCATGATTCAGAGTCGTACGCATCTCAGCCCTTTCTCTGCTGCAGCTAAATGGGCATTTCTGGGTGACAACAGGGCAGCATCAATGTGTATGCATGCAAGAGAACTGTCTCATGGGTGTGTTGTGGGCGTGTAGCCTGAGTTAATTACTATTCTGAGTTGAGGGTAAGTATTGTGGACTCCAAATTCAGTTACAGCTCCTGCACCTAACATGTGATAGGTGTAAAGCTGGGTACACACTATGCAATATATATCGTTCAGACGTGAAATGGAACGATATTTTGTGCACATCATATAGTGTGTATATTCAATCTGTTGTTCATCACATCGTCCTCTCTGCTGTTCTCCACGACAGATGGGATGATGCAAAGAATGACTCGGTACTGTAACATGCAGCATGTAATGATACATCGTGCCATCATACACCGGATCGTGCAGTGTGTACCTAACACGCAGTGTATAGTTACATTGCAATGTTGGGTCGCACCATCTTACGGAGTGTACCCAGCATAAGTGCCGATGATGATGTTTCCCACTTACAGAAGAGTGGGGCAGTGTGATTTAGATGTGTACGCTTTAGAACATATATTGTGGCATTAGCATTCTGTTTGTATTTCATTTATATTCCATTTGTAGCAAGCGGCCGGAGTTGCATTCGCATGATGGGGCTTGTACTGAGTTGTGTGCATCTGTGGTCGCTTTTCTGTACTGCCGCAGCAGCCTACTTACTAGCTTATGGCAATGTGAGAAACTGCCCATGTATGCCAAATATCCATGTGTTTCTGCATGTAAAATGCCCTCCTGCCCACTAGTTTTCTGTCTGCAGCTGCAACTGTCATCATTAGTATCAGGACTTGCCTTCTGCTCAACGGGAGGTTTCTGTCCTCGCCTTAGGACACCTGCGTTACGGTTTGACAGGTGTACCACCCCAGTCAAACTCCACTACAGCCTTATTCCAAAATGGAATAAATTCATTTTTGTCCTCAAAATTCTACACACAATACCCCATAATGACAACGTGTAAAATGTTTTTTTGAGATTTTTGCAAATTTAATTTAAAAAAAACAATAAGAAGTCACATGTACATAAGTATTCATGGCCTTTGCCATGAAGCTCAAAATTCAGCTCAGGTGCATCCTGTTTCCACTGATCATCCTTGACATGTGCCTACAGCTTAATTGGAGTCCACCTGTGGTAAGTTCAGTTGATTGGACATGATTTTGAAAGGCATACACCTGTCTATATAAGGTCCCACACTTGCCAGTGCATGTCAGAGCACAAACCAAGCATGAAGTCCAAGGAATTGTCTGTAGACCTCTGAGACAGGATTGTCTCCAGGCACAAATCTGGGGTACAGAAAAATATCTGCTGCTTTGAAGGTCCCAATGAGCACAGTGGCCTCCATCATCCGTAAATGGAAGAAGTTTAGAACCACCAGGACTCTTCGTAGAGTTGGCCGGCCATCTAAACTGAGCGATTGGGGGAGAAAGGTCCTAGTCAGGTAGGTGACCAAGAACCCGATGGTCACACTGTCAGAGCTACAGCTTTCCTCTGTGGAGAGAGAAGAACCTTCCAGAAGGACAACCATCTCTGCAGCAATCCACCAATCAGGCCTGTATATTAGAGTGGCCAGACGGAAGCCACTCCTTAGTAAAAATCACATGGCAGCCCACCTGGAGTTTGCCAAAATGCACCTGAAGGACTTGCTGGTCTGATGAGACAAAGATTGAACTCTTTGGTGTGAATGCCAGGCGTTATGTTTGGAGCAAACCAGGCACCGCTCATCACCAGGCCAATACCATCCCTACAGTGAAGCATGCTGTGGGGATGTTTTTCAGCGGCAGGAACTGGGAGACTAGTCAGGATAGAGGGAAAGATGAATGCAGCAAAGTACAGAGACATCCTAGATGAAAACCTGCTCCAGAGCACTCTTGACCTCAGACTGGGGCGACGGTTCATCTTTCAGCAGACAACGTCCCTAAGCACACAGCCAAGATATCAAAGGAGTGGCTTCAGAACAACTCTGAATGTCCTTGAGTGGCCCAGCCAGAGCCCAGACTTGAATCCAATTGAACATCTCTGGAGAGATCTGAAAATGGCTGTGCACCGACGCTTCCCATCCAACCTGATGGAGCTTGAGAGGTGCTGCAAAGAGGAATGGGCGAAACTACCCAAAGATAGGTATGCCAAGCTTGTGGCATCATATTCAAAAAGACTTGAGGCTGTAATTGCTGCCAAAGGTGCATCAACAAAGTATTGAGCAAAGGTTGACAATTCTTATGTACATGTGATTTCTTAGTGGGGTTTTTTTTATTAAATTTCCAAAAATCTCAAAAAAACTTTTTACACGTTGTCATTATGGGGTATTGTGTGTAGAATTTTGAGGACAAAAATGAATTTATTCCATTTTGTAATAAGGCTGTAACATAACAAAATGTGGAAAAAGTGAAGCGTTGTGAATACTTTCTGGATGCACTGTAGGGGAGAAATGTTTAAGGGGTATAATGACATAGATTGATAAAGGGGAGGATAAATGGATTTGAAAATGGAAGAAAAGCTTAGAGAGGGATGGAATGATTAGATTAGGGGCGATGAAGACTGAGAGACATGCACACTGGGGCTGAAGGCACAGATTCATTCTTTCAGTTCCTTCATTTAAATAATATATGAGAATCCTGTTATTCATATAATATATTACTTTATTAGAAAACAAGTGAAAATATATTTAAGAGTGTGGTCCAATAATAAAGTAACAAGACCTCTTATTGCGTAAATATATATGTATAATCATAGTCAATAGTATGGCCTTGGTACAGATTCATTTTCCACATAGTGCCCAAATTGTCTAAACATTTGTCCCAACAGTACACCATGGCATATATCCTGGCATAGAAGAAATCAGTGTCAAGCGCCTGAAGCCAGGACATGACGACTTGCTGAACTTCACTGTTTTTTGCAAATCGCCTAGTTGGCCTAGTGTTATCGTGTAGCAATGCGACGCCTGTTTACAGCTACCCTGGTTGTGTTTGATGAATTGCCCTCTGCAACTGGCTCAATGTGTCACAATAGCCGACAACATTCACAGTATCCTCCTTCGTGAGGAAATAAACAAGAAGCATGCCCTTGTGGTACCAAAACATGGTCTCCTCCTTTGCTGGTGGAGTTGTTTTGAATTTTTTTAATGGTGGGGACGATGTCTGTTTCCATGTCATGGATGCTTGCTTCGTATCCGGAGTCACATGATGCTCCCACGTTTCATCGCCTGTAACTATACACTGCAGGAACTGCACTCCCTCCTCATGGTACCATGTTAAGTGCACAAGGGACATTCCCATTGTATTGGTTTTGTGAACTTCTGTGAGTTGCTTTGGTGCCCAGTGTGAACACTTTTTTTCTGTACTCCAGTTGCTCATGAACGTTGTTGTGCACAATGGGCCTGATTCAGCAAGGATTTCTGATCCGATCGAGGCAGCAAGCGCGTACGCAGTTCTGCTACAAAATTATGCAAATAACTGCCATTGCAATGCCGCCACAGCACAACCTAAAGACGCCCACTTCCCTTTACTCACATCCATAATACCATGCAAGTCTGCGAAAACATCGGTATCATCGGAGCCTCATGCAGGTCAGATCTTACCCAGAAATTGCTAAACTTCCTGTACGCAGCTAGAGCTCATGCTGTGTATGCCGACGCTGTTGCTAATATATGCACGCCCCTGTAATGGCGTTGAAATACACTGGCACGCCTGCGCTTTGTCCAATCACTCCTCCGTCGCCATCACCAAACAGTACTTCCTGTCAATCACTCTGCAATGGGTCTGCGTTGATCGCAGTCTAGATCGCAGTGGCTGGTTCGTGTGCACATGCACTGTGATGCATGCGCAGATGGCAACAATCGACCGGGTGCGTGCATGTTTGCACTTGTGTTCCTTGCTGAATCAGGCCCAGTACCCACTGAGATGTTCAGTTTGTCAGCAATATCACTAACTCAAATGTGTCTGTCCTCCTGAATCAGGCATTTCATACAACACAAACTTTCATCTGTGGTGGACGTGCTTAGCCGGCCGGATCAGCTTGAATGTCTGTCCTGCTGTTAGCAAAGGCAGTGCACCAAACCCAAACATGTTTCTGTGACATGACGTTATCACTGTACACCTCGATAGGTCGGCAATGAATTTTAGATGCTGATGTGCCCTTTAGTCACAGAAATCTGATCACACTACTCGTCTCAATGTTTGACCATATTTCTGCCAGCCCCGCCATCATACAACTGGTCATGTTGCGACAGTATGACTGATATAAGGTGCAATCTAATGGCCATGAGGGGAAGCAGTGGTCTACCTGCTCTGGTCTGATGGGGAATTAGAACGGAATAGAGGACATTACACACATAAGCGGTCTTGTTACCTGATTGAACCACCCTCGTACACAAAAAAACAGGAAGACGCTCATAGTGTAGTAAACAAAACAGCAATTGATTATTATTATTTATTTATTAATGGTTTATTATATAGCGCAGCATATTGTGCATACTTCTAAAAACCTATAGATGAGCTTATGCGGATGGGTCCGCTCAAAGATAATGGAAATCAAGATATAGTTATTTCCTAGGACACTTTTTCCACCACCTTTAATTATATCCAAACTTTACAGAAGAGATTGTCCAACCATTGCAGACTGCACTCAGGTGAGTGGGAGCTCCCTATGGCAATTTTTTTCCTAGGTATAGTTATCCAAAATGATTAAAAAGAACATCCAATGCATTTTGTTATAAAAAACGTCCTCAGGAATATATATATATATATATATATATATATGTACAGTGTGTATAAATATATATATACATATAGCTATTGCACCTGCAAATTGCAGGGTTTTTCCTCTCTACCCCCACTTTCCTATCTCTCCCCTGTCTTCCCTTCTTCCTCCCATCTCTCTTGCTTTGCCCCCTCCTACCATCTCATTTCCCCCTCCTCCAATCTCTCACTCTCTCTTCCTCCCACCTTCCCCCCTTTTCTCTTTCCCTCTCGATTTTCCTCCCATCTTTCTCTCATTCTTTCTTCTATATCTCTCTCCCCCCTCTTCTTCCCATCATTCTCTTCCCCCCCCCATTTCACTCTTTCCTCTCTCCCTCCCATCTCTCTTTCCTCCTGTCTCTCACTCTCCCCCTGCTTGTCCCATTTCTCACTTTCTTCCCCCCCCCCGTCCCTGTCCCTCTTATCTCTCTCTTCCACTCTTCCTCCCATCTCTTTCTCCCCCTGTGTCACTTATGTTACCAGTCAATATTACCGGTAACTTATATATGTATTTATATATTTGTAAACTCACATTTCCTTGATTAGGAGAAGGAGATTGCCCATTAAGTCATATGTAGTACAATCATTTCAAAGCCAACAGAATTTCATTTCTCGCATAGGGGCCTATTCATCAACACTAAATTAATATTTTTAAGGACATTTTCCTTAAATAACGTTATTTTAGTATTCATGAAGCCACTTAACACAGGAGATATCAGTGATATCTCCTGTGCTAAGCCCCCCTGCGTTAATTTCCACACTCCCCATACATTAGTATGGGGATGTGGAAATTATGGTATTCATCAAATTCCGAAAATTATGAATTTTCGGAACTTGATGGAGGTACTATCCGCCACTGTGACGTGGCAAATAGCAGGTGAAACTTACCTGCTTCCAGCTGGACAGGTCCCCCGGCATCTCCCTCCAGCGGTCTGGTGCGTCCTCTGGCTCCGGAGGCTGGTCGGACACTGTGTTCTCCCAGCAGAACACAATAAAGATTAGAGAAAAAAAAACTTTTTTTTTTTTTTTCTAATCTGTACTGTGGTCTGTCTCCTGGGAGACCATGTGACAGACCAGCAGGACAGAGCCGGGGGCTGCTGCGCGGACAGGTAAGTGCTGAAGGGGGGGGGGGGGTGAGCTGCAGGTGAGCGGAGGGGGGGGGGGGACAAACTTACCGCACGTGTAGGTAGTGCTGCGCATGCGCTGGGTTAACGAATTTAACAACACATGTGCAGCACTGTTTCCAGCTGCGGTAAGTTAGTGTAGAGAGGGATAATTATCTATTTCCCGAAAAGCTGTCATCGCAAAAATGACAGCTTTTCGGAATAGATAGTTATGGGGAGGAGGAATGATGAATTCCTCCCGTAATTAGGTAGAACTCCATTTGAGTTCTAAACCTAATTACGTCCAGGGAAAGTTTAGTAATGATGAATAGGCCCCATTGTGAGGAATAAATAAGTTTGTAAATATGCACAATACCTATAGTTAAAATCTACTTGATGTGTATCTATATGAAAGAAGTATGAGTAAGCAAAGTGTTAAATGATGTCAAGCATGAAATATATTTTTTGTTTAATGAAAGCAATCAGATTAGTAACAGTTGGACACACTTAAATAAACCTTATTTCTACAAAGAATTAAGCTCCTTTCCTCCTAGAGCTGCAGATGACATGGTGTGAATTGTGCATTGTATAGGAATAGTTCCTTGTATTATATTTTGTTTAAATAATTTAAAACATTTACATCTATATATGACTTGGGATATTTGAATGAAGAAATAAAAAATTGGCTGAAAATACTATAAGAAAGTAAAGAGCTGCAACCATAAACTTAATGAATTAGCAGCGCCAATTAAAAAACAAAATGCATTATTGTTCTATTTAATAAAACTAGTTACATACATAACACAATTGCAGTGCTGATCATTAAGGAATTACTAGAAGGATATATAAAGTGTTGGAGTTTGCTTATGAGAACAACCTTTTTATATAGCACATTAATTATCAATTATATTAAAATCTCTATAATTGAATCTTAACATGTTGTAGGAGCTTCTAAAGCAGAGCATGTATATTATGATGCACATTGATTACTTTCCAGTTATGGAAGCTATAGCTTCCTCACATAGAGCCTCTGCTACTGAAGTGAAATGCTCTTCCATGGTACAGGAAGGAGATAGCTTAGATACTGTATATATAGTGCCTTCTGTTACTACCCTCCTCTACTTCAGGCTACACACAGATTAAGGATGGTATGTCTACATTCAAATAGGATTTCACTATGAACCCCTGTTGTTCCAACTAGTGGAAATGCATGGACTGATGTTTGGTAGTCTGTTGGTAAAATACTAATACGTCTAGCAATTATTCAATCGGAGCATTGACTGGTGGCAGAAATGGCAAGCACTTCCTTCTGGCTGGGAGATGGCAATAGAGCAATGGGTCATATTTTATATATTTATGTGTAATATATTGTTTCTGCCATCGATACAGATATACATCAATACGAAAGTGTAGTGAACTATTCATATTTATTGTGTGTGTGTGTGTGTGTGTATGTGTGTATATATATATATATATATACATACATACATTTTAGTACAGAATTAAAAATCTCAGATCTATCCCACAATTCTGAAGAACTCCATGTGTATTTTGATCAGCATTACAGTAATGTGCAAATATATGTGTAACTCTAGCTTTATCCTGCATATTTGCTGCTGTTATTATACAGTGTTTATCCAGTTACAGAGCAATATGAAGGGCTACAGAACATGGCTATGGAAATACACAAACATTACAATAGATAAGGGAATTAGAACCTATACTATTATGCATTATTTATAAAGCAACAAGATGCCATGCAATACTGTACTATTTCCCTTAGTCTCATTCATTGCTAATATCCTACTTTTATTAAACCATAAAAAGTTGCTATATAAAAAGTTATTATATAAACAGTGTGACACTTATTTTTGAAACTATATTTCCATGCATTGTTCTTTTAGCTGTATAAATGAGTTTACTAGTTTAACAATATTATATGTTAATTTTATTGCAATGACAAGTTCCTTAAAAACTAAGACTTATGTATTTTGTTTTTCCCACTTTTCAACATAATGATCCATAAAGACCTGCATGTATGTTAGGATCAAGTTAATTTATACAATGACAATGTGTTTGTAATTGAGGTAAAGCATTAATTATTGTAGAAGTGTGTGGACCCCCGTGTTTTGGTTTTGGGTCTAGATTCATCTTCGTGTTTTGGTTTTGCAAAACCACCCTCACGTGTTTTGGTTTTGGATTCGGATTAAAATCGATAAATATCAATAACCAACAGCTAAAATGTCCAAATCCAAGACCCGAGTTCGTTTTTTAAATCGGAGTTCCAAACCGGCAACAGATCCTAACCGGGACTCTGTTCGAACCGGGACACAAAAGTGAATACGAACCTTGACCCAGTTCTACTAAGAACCCCTAAATTCGGTGTGTTTGGATTTCAGAAATCCGGACCCGCACATCTCTAATAATAACATGATATCCTTTATGTATAACACCTGCATATTATACAGTGCTGTATGGTCCGATAGTTTTATTTATCCACATGAGTTGCAGTAGTAACAATCAGAGTATACAGTTAGTCCGAAGTCAGTTAACCTACATTGAGTGTTTGGACCATGGAAGGAGAACAGAGCATACAGTACAGTAGAAACTCAAGCAAACATGAAATTCTCAATGCTGATAGTGCCCTGGGTCGACATCAAATGCAAGGCCTGAGACAGCAATATATATATTGTGTGACTCACAGGAAGGGAATTGTGAATCTCATTTCTTTTGTGTGTGAAATATTTGGAGGAAGTCTATTGATGTGCATTACTCAGTACTTTTGTGCTAAAAGCTATTTAATATAAAAATAAATTACCTGATATTTTAAAAAAATAAGATTCAGATATTAAATTTTTCTTTTGCTTTTATATATTTTTATGCTTAAACTGGGTACACACTTGTCGCTATATCATTCAATCTATTGATGGGTGATATATATCGCTAGAGCATCAGCAGGTGTTTTTACCTGATATGTCTCTGAACAACGTTGTTCAGAGACATATCAGGTCGGCCCTGCAGCACAGCCGATTGGTGTATGTGTGACCCATCTGGGTGGACAAATCTGGGTGTGATCTCAACTGGGTGGACAAATGTAAATGCCCACCCAGTTATGACATCAGCCCAGTTATATCGACCGACTGATTGCTGTGTATAGCTTATCAAATGGACAGGGGATTGGTCTACTGACCGATCAGTTGTCCTAGTGTGTACCCGGCATAAGTTTTACTTGTATGAAGAGACTTTCAAAAGGTCACTGTGAACCGTGTCCATCAGTTTGAATACCTGCTAATGTAATGTGGGTGGTCTTTGTAGGGTGTGTTTATATGATTGTGTATATTAAAGGAATAAAATGACTACATTGATTTTTGAGGCATTTAGAATGATTTTGAAACTGTTCTTATATATCTTCATTATTTATTTCATAACAGACGAACCAAACTCCTGGAGTTCGCCCTCTGCCACCTCCCCAGGGCCGGAAGTAGCCGTTTCTCTTGAAGACATGATTGCACCATTATCTTCATCACATTCAGCCTTGCCCTCTGACCCTACTCACCAGATACACCCAGATCCAGCATGGGATATCTACAGGGAACAAGATATGGGAAAACCAAAGGAGCATACTCCAAATGGTCATAAAAAGAAAAGGTTGGGAGAGTCAAGAGAGAGATCAGCAAGCCCGAAGAAAGTAGACAGGTCAAGGCGTGAGGAGAGTTTCAAAAAAGAATTTCAAGATGGCAAGCAAAAGAAATCAGATAGTGGCAAGAGCGTTTCTACAGGGAAAGTGACAGTGAAAAACGATGGTGATGTGGGAGAATGCGGGTACTCTGCCGTCATTGATAGTGGAGATCGGACCTCCAGGTCCACTGAAGCAAGCAGAGAAGGAAACTTATGTACAAAAGACATATACAAGGATACAGCTAGTGAGAAAAAATCAGTGATCACTTTTGAGCAGAGCAGGTCAGATTCAGGTGGGATATCAAAAGTGTACAGTAGTAATATGGCCAGCTCGAGAGCGAGCACCATGGAACAAAATGAGAGAGATGCTGAAGCTAAATGCAGTGAGTTTCAAAAGGAAGGGCATCTCCACGTCAGCAACACCCGCCGCCCGAGCACTGCACCTCGGAAAGCAACTGTCTCACCGGGACCATGGAAAATTCCTGGCTCTGACAAGCTACCTAGCGCCCTGAAATCTGGCACTTCAGCTATGAGCAGATAACTGAATATGTGACTGTTCCCTTTACTTGTTTCACGTAGACTTGGAACATTTTTCTTAGCTTCTGTCTCAAATAATTTAATTTTTAATTTTGATTTTCTTTTTATTTATTTTCATTTTCACTTGTATTTACCTACACAACAGCATCTGGGGCCAGGAGCATATATTTTGTATTTCTGTAAGGCTGTGCACAATGTCTAACCTGTATAAAGAAGCAAATACAGTACAATGGTACAACAGTACCTGGAGCTCACAGGTCTTATCTCTGAGCTCTAGCAGCTATGGAAGAACCAAAACAGCGGAGAGTGCACCAGAGGCAGACAGTGCAGTGTAGCTTTAGTATCATTTTTTCACTGTATGAAGGATATGGGATCCACTCCAGTCTTGTCTGTAGCAAAACAAAAGGACAAACATAGAGCAATCACAAACTGGAACATCGCCTTAAATCAAACTGCACTGAGTAAGATGAAGGAGAAAACGAATTATGCCTTGTAATTCGATGATGGTATTGTAAATATATTCCTATCAACATATCTAGACAGGGGTTAAAGTATTTCTCTGAAGCTTTGAATCTGCACATCATAATGTGTTCAGCATCTTCATTAACCCGCCTGATTCATGCGGCATATGTAGTTAGGTCTGTGCTGCTCGTTAACTGGAGAGTTAGTGTACTGACTGATGTGGCTCCATTTTTATGGCCATTTTTGTATGAATAACCCATATTTCTGTACATTTCAAAGGAAGATAAACTGGCGTTAAATGCATACATGTATTGTATAAACAGTACATGGTAGTTCTTATTATTACATAAAGTGTGACTAGTGATCCCAGAAACATTAAAAGGAAGAAAGATTAGTTCTGGATAAGACTAAATTGGAACAAAAACTAATTTGTCCCAGTGTATATCATTAAGTGTGGCCTTGTTCATTGGTGGAAATTATAGTGTGAGGCATAAGTTATAGCATGCAAGTCTGCGGCTGAAGTTTTATGACCCTGCATTGTGAGCAATACTAGCACCTTGTACCATCCATGCCATCACAGTCATTTCTTGCAGTCTAAAATTCAACATAGGGGATCCCTAGACATAGTGTATGAATATTGCCTTCCTTAGAGCCGTAAGCCCAGTGCTTAACAGATTTAAGGAAAAGAATTAAGTAAAAACAATGTCAGTTGCCATTTGCAACTACTTGATATTAAGAAATATAAAAGGTTTCCCTTGTTGCCTTATACTCCACCATACAACTGTCTGAATTCCATTAACTACATATGGAGGAGATTTATGAAATCGCATCTGCACTTTCAAAGGGTTTGCTATATTTCTAATGCAATCAAGAGCAGTTTATTGAGAAACATATTTTCATTAAAATATTATAAGTAAATATTAAATAAATTCTATATTACCATATTGTCTGAGGAGACACGAGGGTGCATTTCATTTCCCACTACTAACTACTATGCTTTTCAATTTTTATAGAACTTACCCGTCTGTCCCTGTTCTTTCACATCTCAAGTTAGTCCTGTTTTATTATGCGGTGTATGAAATGTTTTATGTTCCATCTGTGTAAGTGTCTGAACAAAAGAAAGCACTCAGATGCTAGACGAAATTAAATTTGCAGTTTGATATATAAATCACCATCCACGATATTAAAGCACAAATACAGAGCATTTCTATCAGGTTCATGTCCCACATCTTGCCTGTTGCTGACGTATTAGGCAGTCATCATTAACTTGCCTAAATCAATTTTAAAAAATGCTTCTGTAGTGTAAGTGCACGGCCCAATATTCTTGTTTCATGTTTTCCATATATGACCAAGTTGATGTTGAAAAGAAGCAAAATCACAGAAAATAACATAATAAACTCTATTTGGCAGAGTATATTGCAATTACAAATGAAGTAATTGTTTTATGCAGCTATAAACTGATAACGTCTGAAAACAGCACGTCGTCTAAACCCTATTCCAGATTATGATTCTATGTAGTGTTAGCTGTGAATTTACCTTGTACAGCTGTATCTCTATAAATATAATTCCATGTATTAATAGTCACAGAAAGGCTGTAAGTGAGCAACTATTTTTATGAAACGCACCACTACGGTTAAATTAACTTTTACATAAATCTTGTTTACTGTATGATATTCTAAAACACTGTCAAATAAAATATATATCCAAAAATCTAAACCGGGATCAGTAGTGTTTTCTGAGTGATTACAATGAGCAGAGGTGTAGATTGTACATGCAGAACATAGAGTACCTGATTCAGGGTCACGTCTGATGCCAGCGCACAATGAGCAGAGGTGTAGATTGTACATGCAGAACATAGAGGGCATGATTCAGGGTCACGTCTGATGCCAGCGCACAATGAGCAGAGGTGTAGATTGTACATGCAGAACATAGAGGGCATGATTCAGGGTCACATCTGATGCCATCGCACAATGAGCACAGGTGTAGATTGTACATGCAGAACATAGAGGGCATGATTCACGGTCACGTCTGCTGTAATCGCACAGTGAGCACAGGTGTAGACAGTACATGCAGAACATAGAGGGCATGATTCAGGGTCATGTCTGGTGCCATCGCACAATGAGCACAGGTGTAGATTGTACATGCAGAACATAGAGGGCATGATTCAGGGTCATGTCTGGTGCCATCGCACAATGAGCACAGGTGTAGATTGTACATGCAGAACATAGAGGGCATGATTCAGGGTCACATCTGATGCCATCGCACAATGAGCACAGGTGTAGATTGTACATGCAGAACATAGAGGGCATGATTCAGGGTCACGTCTGATGCCATCGCACAATGAGCACAGGTGTAGATTGTACATGCAGAACATAGAGGGCATGATTCAGGGTCACGTCTGATGCCATCGCACAATGAGCACAGGTGTAGATTGTACATGCAGAACATAGAGGGCATGATTCAGGGTCACGTCTGATGCCATCGCACAATGAGCACAGGTGTAGATTGTACATGCAGAACATAGAGGGCATGATTCAGGGTCACGTCTGATGCCATCGCACAATGAGCACAGGTGTAGATTGTACATGCAGAACATAGAGGGCATGATTCAGGGTCACGTCTGATGCCATCGCACAATGAGCACAGGTGTAGATTGTACATGCAGAACATAGAGGGCATGATTCAGGGTCACGTCTGATGCCATCGCACAATGAGCACAGGTGTAGATTGTACATGCAGAACATAGAGGGCATGATTCAGGGTCACATCTGATGCCATCGCACAATGAGCACAGGTGTAGATTGTACATGCAGAACATAGAGGGCATGATTCAGGGTCACGTCTGATGCCATCGCACAATGAGCACAGGTGTAGATTGTACATGCAGAACATAGAGGGCATGATTCAGGGTCACGTCTGATGCCATCGCACAATGAGCACAGGTGTAGATTGTACATGCAGAACATAGAGGGCATGATTCAGGGTCACGTCTGATGCCATCGCACAATGAGCACAGGTGTAGATTGTACATGCAGAATATAGAGGGCCTGGTGCAGGGTCACGTCTGCTGCGATCGCGTTAGCGTCCTTTGCCATATTTGTATCTCCTCCTTTGTGCTAATGGCAGTAAAGGCTCTTCCCCTGGTATGCAAGAGTGCAACTGTTGCAAGGACTTTTACGCCTACTTTGTGCGTCTTTGGACACAACAATCCCTCTTGATGCATCTTTACCATCAGTCACACCTTGGAAACTTGAACCTGCCCCATGTGATGAGCAGAATCTCAGGCAGAGTATGGCCTCCAATGTAAGCGATTTAAGCCTCTGAGTTAGCAAACAGTAATGCGATGCGCCCGTGACCAGGGCCGGACTGGGACTAAAAATAGGCCCTGGCATTTACAGCACACAGGCCAACCTCGCGTCCGCACCTGGCTCCTGACAGACTCCTCCCCTTCCTATTCCTGACTCCTGCCACTCCTTAGTCTATACTTTTACAAATATAATTAATATCAAAACACCATACAAGTATACATCATTCTCTGTATTAAAATGAACACAACAGAGCTCATCCGCAGGGGATTCAAACGTGCCATAGTCAGACGTTTGGTATTTGGTTGGTTCTGTTAAAGCTGGCACTTCATTGGTGTAGATTACACACAAAGAAAAGGGAAGGCATTTTCCCAATTGACCAAGCCCTGGCTTAGCAAATGTAGAGGATTAGATAATGATCACTGTAGGAATTTTTTAAGGCAGGGGTGCTGAACGCAGAGGATGACACATTTGTGCACACCAAAGAAGAGCCGTAATTATACCTGTTGGTTTCCTGTGTACATAAAGAGCCTTGGTGACCCCATCCACAACGGAAATATGGAAAGTGCGTGGCGTAGGCGCGCGCCATAAAAAACAGGTGTGGTCTCGCTTTCAAGGGGCACAATAACACAATAAGGGTGATTCAATTAACTGCGATGTGAATATCGCTGGAATGTCGGTCTTGGAACTATTCAATTCACCACGATGTTAAGTCCGACTAGAAGCACTTAAATCATAGAATGCTGTTTCTCGCAACTTAAGCAGTGTGTTTAGTTGAGAGAACCAGAATTCTCTTACTAAAGTGCTGGCTGGCAAACTGGTAGCACAGCGCTAAGCTGGAAAACAGCTTTGCGGCCGGCACTTTGGTCAGAATTCTTCTTGAACCCACAGGAGAGTGTGAGAAGAAATCCTTTAGTCAACTTAAGAATCACAGAGAATTGAATAGCTCCGGGACCATCATCCAGGCGCTATTCACATCGCAATGAATTGAATCGCTCCCTATATATGAAGATTAAGATTTTATGAGTCCACCAGACAATACATTGTGTTGATAGGAGAGCTAACCTATAACACTAAAGGAAGTCTTGCAAGCAGTGAATAACAGGCATGTGTGTGAAGTGTAGCCCATAGGGGGTTGTGGCCGTAGATCATGGGAATAGAGGGATCGCAGCAGGTACCCGGGATATCTACTGCAGTACTTCTGATACATTCGGCAAATAGTAAACATTTGTACTTTCTCCTAAAGAACAGGCGTTATCAGGGAATAAGCCACAAATATTTAATGATAAATGGGCCCCTTAGTTAGCGAGTTACTAATTCAACTTATTTTAACATAGAATAACAGATTTAAAGGCTGCTCAGCCCTCAAAGAGACATGCTGTACACTGTAAATAAAATTATTCCCTATGTATGAAACAATGCTTTTTGCACATTATTATATAGGTACATGGGTGACGGGACATGGGCGCAAGAAGATAGATCACCCCCCCAAACCTTCAATTGGCGCGGCAGCCACGTACGGTCAGGGACTGTGCTTTATAACTGTATCGCATGGAGGAGGAGGTGTAATGTGTGGTCTTTAAGATAAAACACTGCACATTACACCTCCTCCTCCATGTGGTGCACGGGCCGTGCAGTCTGTTGCTATAAAGCTGCACAGCCCCTGACCATCTTCGGCCACAGATCCTGCGCGACCAGGTAAGAGAGATGGGTGAGAGCAGTGGCAGGACACAGGGTGTCAGAATGATTTTATGTTGCCCCTCCAAAATGGGTGTTTTGATTTCCAATGAAATTATTTTATGTTCGTGTATAATCTTTAATTACCTTCACTGCAACTTTACACAGAGCAGCCCACCACACCAAGGGGATTAGGAATAATGCACACAGCCACACACTATGTCCGGCGCCTGTCAGCAACTCAAATGGTAGCAAATAATCTACTCAGATTCTTTCCGCCCGCACTGCCGCGCATTTCATTCCAGGGCCAGCAGCATCATGACGTCACATGCGGCCATGTAACCAAATTACCGCATAATTTTGCGCCAGCAATGACACTCCACCCTCGCTGAGCAGTGAGCACAATGCTGCTCGGGAGGTGATACCAGGCTTCCCTGCACACCAGCACAGAGGAGTTGTCACTTAGAATGGCATCTGCCATCTTTCCCAGATTACCCCCTCCGCGCTTCTGACCTGGCCGCGTCATGACGCGGCCACACATAACTTTACTACTGTACCTCAGCGCCCACAGCAGCTTAATGGCAACCTGCTGCTCGCCCATGTTCCCCACGCCACCACTGTACTTCATATACAGCCGCCAGGCTGGCCACTTCGTGACGTCATGACGTAGCCGCGTCAGTACGCCATAACACAGCCGCATACCAAACCCGCTATGCTTTGCGCCGCACAGGAAGCGGTGCTGCCAGCTCGGTAAGCCTGCGCTCTGCCTCTGCTAGACCGGCCCATCTGGCATTTGCCAGAAGTGCCAGATGGCCAGTCCGGCCCTGCCCGTGACACTCCCATATCACGCCCATAAGGCAATGTCTTTCCATGCATCTAAATAACCATCTGCCAGTCAGCACCCGGGAATACATTTACATTACATTTCCTATTCATTTCTGAGACCGTGCGCCTCAATAGCTCCTGTGATTCTGTGCGCACACCAGTGTGTGACATATGCACTGTGCATCTTTTTAGCTACTTAGACACGTGCGCATTTGAATTGTCCATTTGTGTGAATATCAGCATCGCATGCAACTCAGAAACAGGCCCAGAATGTGCAATGTAGAGAATGGTTTTGGATCACTCTTGACCAGAGTACAATTTGTATGAAAAGTTGTGGGATTTGCTTTTTGTGCCCAAGAGCTTGATAAAAAAAACTGTTTTTACTAAATGACTATAAATGTCAGTATTACTGTTATTACTAAATGACCACACACTTCAGTATTACTGTTATTACTAAATGACCACACACTTCAGTATTACTGTTATTACTAAATGACCATAAATGTCAGTATTACTGTTATTACTAGATGACCATACACTTCAGTATTACTGTTATTACTAAATGACCATAAATGTCAGTATTACTGTTATTACTAAATGACTGTACACTTCAGTATTACTGTTATTTCTAGATGACCAAACACTTCAGTATTACTGTTATTACCAAATGACCATAAATGTCAGTATTACTGTTATTACTAAATGACCATACACTTCAGTATTACTGTTATTACTAAATGACCATACACTTCAGTATTACTGTTATTACTAAATGACCATACACTTCAGTATTACTGTTATTACTAAATGACTGTACACTTTAGTATTACTGTTATTACTAAATGACCATACACATCAGTATTACTGTTATTACTAAATGACCATACACTTCAGTATTACTGTTATTACTAAATGACCATAAATGTCAGTATTACTGTTATTACTAAATGACTGTACACTTCAGTATTACTGTTATTACCAAATGACCATAAATGTCAGTATTACTGTTATTACTAAATGACTATACACTTCAGTATTACTGTTATTACTAAATGACCATACACTTCAGTATTACTGGTATTACTAAATGAACATACACTTCAGTATTACTGGTATTACTAAATGACCATACACTTCAGTATTACTGTTATTACTAAATGACCATACACTTCAGTATTACTGTTATTACTAAATGACCATACACTTCAGTATTACTGGTATTACTAAATGACCATACACTTCAGTATTACTGGTATTACTAAATGAACATACACATCAGTATTACTAAATGACCATACACTTCAGTATTACTGTTATTACTAAATGACCATACACTTCAGTATTACTGTTCTTACTAAATGACCATACACTTCAGTATTACTGGTATTACTAAATGAACATACACGTCAGTATTACTGTTATTACTAAATGACCATACACTTCAGTATTACTGTTATATTACTAAATGAACATAAACGTCAGTATTACTGTTATTATTAAATGACCATACACTTCAGTATTACTGTTATTACTAAATGACCATACACTTCAGTATTACTGTTATTACTAAATGACCATACACTTCAGTATTACTGTTATATTACTAAATGAACATACACTTCAGTATTACTGTTATTACTAAATGACCATAAACTTCAGTATTACTGTTATTACTAAATGACCATACACTTCAGTATTACTGTTATTACTAAATGACCATACACTTCAGTATTACTGTTATTACTAAATGGCCATACACTTCAGTATTACTGTTATTACTAAATGGCCATAAACGTCAGTATTACTGTTATTACTAAATGACCATAAACGTCAGTATTAGTGGAGAAAACATTTTACATAATGAAACACATTTCTAAATAAACATACATTAAAGCTATAAAACCTCTTGCTTCATTTAATATGATAATCAGAAAAAGTGAGTTGATCTTATAAATATTCTGGCATGGGAATAATAAGCAGCTGACCCACATCAGCCATAACATTAAAACCACCTTCCTGATATTCTGTAGGTCCCTCTTGTGATGCAATACAGCGCTGACCCACTTGAAGCATGGACTCCACAAGACCTCTGAATGTGTCCTGTGGTATCTGGCACCAAGATGTTAGCAGATCCTTTAAGTCCTGTAAATTGCGAGGTGGGGCCTCCATGGCTCAGACTTGATTTTCCTGCACTTCCAACAGAATCTTGATCAGATTGAAATCTGGGGAATTTGGAGGCTAAATCAACACTGCCATTAGGGAATATTGTTGCAATGGACTTGGCCTGCAATAATGTTTAGGTAGTTGGTAAATATCAAAGTAACATCCACATAAATGCCAGGACCTGAGGTTTACCAGCAGTACAGTGCCCAAATCATCACGTCTTCTACCCATAGTGCATCCTGGTGCCATCTTTGTAGGCGTTTTTCGGTGGTGTACAGGGGTCAGCATGGGCCCTGACTGGTCTGCTGCAAGATGCGATGCACTGTGTGTTCTGACACCTTTCTATCATACAAGAAAATTGGAAAACCAGTGCTCCAAATTAAAGTGCAGCAAAGATATACTGGGGTGGTCCCTTACACCCCCAAACAGCATTCAAGAAAAAAAAATAAGTATAATTAGATGCACCATTTAGGATACTGTAAATATACCAATCTTACAGTAACCCATATAAAGTTATCAATATTCAATAGACACAATATTCCTTTTGAGATAAAAAATAACTTTTCTCTATATGGTAATTGTAAAGTCCTCCAAAATGGGATAAAACCCCAAACAGGCTGTTTCTTCTGATTCCACTTTTCCTTTTGTCTCTGGTATCTTATTATTCTCCCAATCACTCAACAATGGATCAGAACATAGAGGGGATAAAGGAATCTCAAATAGTGAAATACTATTTTATTCAAAACATTAAAATTACATAACATGAAAAGAATCCAACATTCACAAAGACAAGGCAGCGTACCAGATCATAGGGGGTGTTGGATCAGACCAGATGGGCTAGCCTTTCCTCCCCACATGCATCAATGAGATTTGGGGGCCCATGACACTGTCGCCAGTTCTCCGGTTGTCCTTCCTTGGATCACTTTTGGTAGGTATTAACCTCTGCATACCGGAAACACCCCACAACACCTGCCGTTTTGGAGCTGATCTGACCCAGTTGTCTAGTCATCACAATCTGGCCCTTGTCAAAGTCACACAGATCCTTACACTTGTCCATTTTTCCTGCTTCCAACACATCAACTTCAAGAACTGACTGCTCACTTGCTGCCTAATATATCCCACCCCTTGACAGGTGCCATTGTAATGAGATAATTAATGTTATTCACTTCACCCATCAGTGGTTTTAATGTTATGGCTGATGGGTGTATATGCCCTGAATAGCTGTAGAAGCAAATTCAGCTCCAGCAATAATTCAATCCAGACCCAGACTTGTGGTAAGGCTACTTGGGTCTAGGACGGCAGAAATTCTGCCTCTTGTTACTACTGTATATTATTATTTTGAACACAACATTATTTATTATCGATCTCCAAACCTCCACTCAGTAAATATGGCGTTTTGGGTCTGAAAACAACATGCAATGAATAACCATCCTCGCCTTACGGTGGCCATACACGGCATGATATACGTGTCGATCCGATGGATCAGCGCGAGATAGGTGCTATATCATGCCGTGTATGGGCACGATATTGTACCTGATATCGTGCTGCGCGCTCCCGCGGGATCGTATATCGCATCCCCAGATCTTCCCGCATGTTCATCTGATCTGGGATGGGGATGTACGAACCCATTCAGATGGAGGAGGGGGGAGCCGACATATCATGCGGTCAGCGGGGACCACACGATTGCCGGCGGTGACAGCACTATCCGTCTGCTGAGGGATCGGCAGTCGCACTACACGGTGCATCGCACCCTGTATGGCCACCTTAAGAGTCTGGGTAAATTGCTGACATATGATGCATAGTTGCCCAATATTTGAGTTGACCTTTTCTGACCTCATATGGGCCAAGCTCAGTTTGTTTGTTATATGAGGCTCATATAACAAAACCAGTGCCTGTCACCAGCACCATTTTTGTTTCCTCACAAAGTTTTGATAGTTTTATCTAAATACTTTCCACAAAACCTGAGAACAAGGAATGGTATGGGCAAGTTTATTTTAATATTCATTGTGCCCTCTAGTCCCCTCATGATTTTACCTAGTGATTTAGGATTTTGATCACTATTTAGGAATGCTGGAAAATCCCAGTATGGTTTCAGATCAATTAAATCAAAAGCATTAACTCAAACCTGCACTTCTATGGCACTTTTTGATAAAGTGGAGAGAGCTCCCGGAAACACATTGAAGCCATCAACTTCATCTAAGGACTATAAGGACCACACATTCGGGTACTTACTGTCCGGACTGATTGCTGATATCCCCGCGATCTCTGATAGACTGCAGCACAGAGATGGTGTGGATCTGTTTGTAAGCCCTACTTTTAATATATCCTGTTGTGTCCTTTTTATATTATACGTTTTACAAAGCTATGGATTTTATTAGTATGTCTTAATAAATCGCTTCCTGCTTCTACTGGGTATATACTGGGATGGTCCCTTACACCCCCAAACGTGTTATACATGAGACAGACGCATCCCCAGGAGCCAAAGATTAAAGAAACTGTTATGTACACTCCAGACAGAATACTAATGTAAGTGTCTCCTTTTTAAGATTTATATCTGTTGTATAATCTAACCTGTGAGTGTAAAAATAAGAGAGAGGAAAGGAAAGATACCTTTATGGACATTCGGGTGAGAATTTGAATCTGTCTTTCACCCCTCAGAACTAGCTGGCCATCCACTATACAATTATCTGTCAGATATCTGTCCAATCTGGCCGGTTGGGATGAAAACCTGGTAATATATGGGAGCAAATGACAGTCAATCATATGGTTTTAAACACTGAAAAAAGAACAAAAAAAAATGTTCAAATTTGTTAAATTTGTGTGTTTTAACCAATTTGTCTGAACAACCATTTTTGGCTATTTTCCAGTGTTTGTGAGCAAATGGACGATTGTCATGAGCTCCCATACATTACCAGGTTTTCATTCCAACCAGCCAGATTGGACAGACATCTGACAGATAATTGTATAGTGGATGCCCAGCTTACAGATACAACCAGGATTGGATTCAACACATTGTGTAGTATACTCATATTTCCATCAGCTGGCGCTGGTTGACCTGTCTTTTTCCTTTATACATGATTTCAGATCAATCTCAATAATTTTTCCAGGTTGGTTAACATTTTACCGACCTGCTAAAACTATAACCAAAAAGTATTTATAACCACTGGTGGGTTGCAGAAGTTGTATAAGGGGGTTTATAGGGGGTTTACAAATGGATTCCATATAATGAAATACTTTCAAAAAAACTATCTGCAACTGTCATGAGATCTTTTTTCTTTTATATTTATTTGTATTATTAAATATTATAATAGTATATAGACACAATTACTTAAAGCCAGATAGGAACCCAGCAACAAACATAAAACATGAGCAGACATCTCGTACTTTGGGGCAGATGTACTAAGCTCTGGAAAGTGATAAATTGGAGAGTTATAAACTACCAACCAACTCCAAACTGTCATTTTTCAAAGAGAAAAAGGGGTTTGTACTAGGGGTGTGCACCGGCCACTTTTCGTGTTTTGTGTTTTGGTTTTGGATCTGGATCTTTCTTCGTGTTTTGGATCTGGATTGGTTTTGCCAAAACCACCCTTCCGTGTTTTGGGTTCTGGGTTTTGTGTTTTGGATCTGTATTTTTTTTTTAAAAAGCATAAAAACAGCTAAAATCACAGAATTTGTTGGTTTCTCTGCTCCTATGCTATTATTAACCTCAATAACCTTAATTTCCACTCATTTCCAGTCTATTCTGAACACCTCACACCTCACAATAGTGTTTTCATATCCAAAAGGTTGCACCGAGGTAGCTGGATGACTATGCTAAGCGACACGAGTGGGCGGCACAAACACGTGACCCATCTAGGAGTGACACTGCAGTGGCAGACAGGATGGCAGTTAGAAAAACTAGGCCCCAAACTGTACATAATGCAAAGAAAAAAAAGAAGTGCAAGATGGAATTGTCCTTGGGCCCTCCCACCCACCCTTATGTTGTATAAACAGGACATGCACACTTTAACAAATCAATCATTTCAGCGCCAGGGTCTGCCACACAACTGTGGCTGAAATGATTGGTTCGTTTGGGCCCCCACAAAACAAGCTGGCAATTAATGTGTCCCTGCACAAACTGGCTCTACGGAGGCAAGATGTCATCCTCATCCTCCTCATCCACCGATTCCTCACCCTCTTCAGTGTGTACATCCTCATCCTCACAAAGTATTAACTCGTCCCCACTTGAATCCACCACCACAGGTCCCTCTGTACCTTCTGGAGGCTGGTCTCCCTGGAAGAGCTGATAATTCATTTTGATGAACATCATCTTCTCCACATTCTGTGGAAGCAACCTCCTACGCCTTTCGCTGACAAGGTTCCCGGCTGCACTAAACACTCTTTCGGAGTACACACTGGAGGGGGGGCAACTCAGGTAAAATAGAGCCAGCTTGTACAGGGGCCTCCAAATTGCCTCTTTTTCCTGCCAGTACAGGTATGGACTGTCTGACATGCCTACTTGGATGCTGTCACCGATGTAATCCTCCACCATTCTGTCAATGGTGACAGTATCATATGCAGTGACAGTAGACATGTCAGAAATTGTTGCCAGGTCCTTCAGTCCGGACCAGATGTCCAAACTTGGTCCTGCCTGCCCTGCATCACCGCCAGCGGGTTGCTTAGGATACCTAAGTTTTTTCCTGGCAGCCCCAGTTGCGGGAGAAAATGAAGAAGGAGCCGTTGACGTGTCACGTTCCGCTTCAGCTGACAGTGTGTTCACCAGCAGGTCTTTGCACCTCTGCAGGCTTGTGTCGGCCGGAAAGAGAGACACCACATAGGCTTTAAACCTAGGATCAAGCACGGTGGCCAAAATGTAGTGGTCTGATTTCAACAGATTGACCACCCTGGAATCCTGGCAAAGCGAATGAAGGGCTTCATCCACAAGTCCCACATGCCGAGCGGAATCGCTCCGTCTTAGCTCCTCCTTCACTTTCTCCAGCTGCTTCTGCAAAAGCCTGATGAGGGGAATGACCTGACTCAAGCTGGCTGTGTCTGAACTGACTTCACGTGTGGCAAGTTCGAAGGGCTGGAGAACCTTGCACAACACGGAAATCATTCTCCACTGCGCTTGAGTCAGGTGCATACCCCCTCCTTTGCCTATGTCATAGGTGGATGTATAGGCTTGTATGGCCTTTTGCTGCTCCTCCATCCTCTGAAGCATATAGAGGGTTGAGTTCCACCGCGTCACAACCTCTTGCTTCAGGTGATGGCGGGGCAGGTTCAAGAGTGTTTGCTGGCGCTCCAGTCTTTGGCACGCAGTCGCTGAATGGCGAAAGTGGCCAGAAATTTTTCGGGCCACCCAAAGCGTCTCCTGCACGCCCCTGTCGCTTTTCAGAAAATTCTGCACCACCAAGTTTATTGTGTGAGCAAAACATGGGACGTGCTGGAATTTGCCCAGATGTAATGCCCGCACAATATTGGTGGCGTTGTCAGATATCACAAATCCCCAGGAGAGTCTAAGTGGGGTAAGCCACTGGGCGATGATTTCCCTCAGTTTCTCTAAGAGGTTGTCGGCGGTGTGCCTCTTACTGAAACCGGTGATACACAGCGTAGCCTGCCTTGTAACGAGCTGGCGTTTCTGAGATGCTGCTACTGGTGACGCTGCTGCTGTTGCTGCGTAAGGTGATACATCTACCCAGTGGGCTGTCACAGTCATATAGTCCTTAGTCTGCCCTGTTCCACTTGTCCACATGTCCGTGGTTAAGTGGACATTGTGTACAACGGCATTTTTCAGGACACTGAGGACACTTTTTCTGACGTTTCTGTACAGTCTCGGTATCGCCTGCCTAGTGAAGTGGAATCTAGACGGGATTTGGAACCGGGGACACACTACCTCCATCAATTGTCTAAATCCCACTGCACTAATGGCGGATACCGGACGCACGTCTAACACCAACATAGCAGTCAAGGCCTCAGTTATACGTTTTGCTTCAGGATGACTGCTGTCGTACTTCATCCTCCTCGCTAAGGACTGTTGGAGGGTCAATTGTTTAGTAAAAGTAGTGGTGTTCCTACTTCCTCTCTGGGATGATGAACGACTCCCAGCAGCAGCAACAGCAGCAGCGGCAGCAGTAGGCGTAGCAATGCAGGATCCTCCAGAGGAATCCCGGATAGGAGAGTCAGTCATGCCAGTGACATGGCCTGCAGGACTACTTCCGATCCTGACTAAGGAGGAAATTGACGAGGAGGGAGTTGACAGTGTGGTTTGCAGGCGTTTGGATACAACAGGACAACGGGATTTAGGTGTCCCTGGACTGCTTACGGTCTTAGCCAAAGTTTCTGAACTTGACAGTAACTTTTTATGAACGCGCTGCAGGTGCCGTATAAGGGAGGATGTTCCTAGGTGGTTGACGTCCCTACCCCTACTTATTTCACCTTTACATATGGTACATATGGCAAGACAGTTGTTGTCCGGATTTGGATAGAAATATTGCCAGACCAAAGAGGTGGAATGTTTGGTCTTCTGCCCAGGCATGACCGTGATGGGCTTTTTCATCCCACGGACAACAACTGTCTCCCCCGAAGCCTGATTTAAACAAACCACATCACCATCAGAATCCTCCTCGCCAACTTCCTCCTCAGCGCCAGCTACACCAGTATCCTCATCCTGTTGTACTTCAACAGTGACATCTTCAATTTGCATATCAGCAAGTGGACTGTGGGTGCTCCTTTCAGCACTTGCAGGGGGCGTGCAAATGGTGGAAAGAGCCACCTCTTCCCGTCCAGTGCTGGGAAGGTCAGGCATCGCAACCACCACCACACTTGGACTCTCCTTGGGGATTTGTGATATCTTCTTAGAAAGCACAGTTCTTCGCTGTGCTTTTGCCAGCTTAACTCTTTTGATTTTTTTAGTGGGAGGAGGGCTTCCATCGTCATGTGAAGCTGAACCACTAGTCATGAACATACTAGGGATCGACCTTAGCCGTTCCTTGCCACTCCGTGTCGTAAATGGCATATTGGCAAGTTTACGTTTCTCTTCAGCTGATTTAAATGTCTTTTTCAAGGTCATTTTCCTGAACTTTGCCATTTGGGATTGTATGTGCCCTCTACTATGACATTGGGCATCGGCCTTGGCAGACGACGTTGATGGCATGTTATCGTCTATGTCATGACTAGTGGCAGCAGCTTCAGCACTAGGAGGAAGTGGTTCTTGATCTTTCTCTATTTTATTTTTATCGGAGAAAGTTTGGTCCTCCATTTATGTTATATCGATTTGATATATACGTGCGGCTAAACACAGAAAATAATTTTTTTTTTGGTTTGGACTGGAGTGTACTTTCGGGGGTTACAGCACCCTTAACGGTCAAGCCAGCCGGCCCTTTACTTATGACACAGGCGCACGCTTGGCACTACTTTGTTGATGCACGTGCGGCTACTGCGCACACAATTCACAAACACAGAAAATAATTTTTTTTTTGGTTTGGACTGGAGTGTACTTTGGGGGTTACAGCACCCTTTAACGGTCAAGCCAGCCGGCCCTTTACTTATGACACAGGCGCACGCTTGGCACTACTTTGTTGATGCACGTGCGGCTACTGCGCACACAATTCACAAACACAGAAAATAATTTTTTTTTTGGTTTGGACTGGAGTGTACTTTCGGGGGTTACAGCACCCTTTAACGGTCAAGCCAGCCGGCCCTTTACTTATGACACAGGCGCACGCTTGGCACTACTTTGTTGATGCACGTGCGGCTACTGCGCACACAATTCACAAACACAGAAAATAATTTTTTTTTTGGTTTGGACTGGAGTGTACTTTCGGGGGTTACAGCACCCTTAACGGTCAAGCCAGCCGGCCCTTTACTTATGACACAGGCGCACGCTTGGCACTACTTTGTTGATGCACGTGCGGCTACTGCGCACACAATTCACAAACACAGAAAATATTTTTTTTTTTGGTTTGGACTGGAGTGTACTTTGGGGGTTACAGCACCCTTTAACGGTCAAGCCAGCCGGCCCTTTACTTATGACACAGGCGCACGCTTGGCACTACTTTGTTGATGCACGTGCGGCTACTGCGCACACAATTCACAAACACAGAAAATAATTTTTTTTTTGGTTTGGACTGGAGTGTACTTTCGGGGGTTACAGCACCCTTTAACGGTCAAGCCAGCCGGCCCTTTACTTATGACACAGGCGCACGCTTGGCACTACTTTGTTGATGCACGTGCGGCTACTGCGCACACAATTCACAAACACAGAAAATAATTTTTTTTTTGGTTTGGACTGGAGTGTACTTTGGGGGTTACAGCACCCTTTAACGGTCAAGCCAGCCGGCCCTTTACTTATGACACAGGCGCACGCTTGGCACTACTTTGTTGATGCACGTGCGGCTACTGCGCACACAATTCACAACCACAGAAAATAATTTTTTTTTTGGTTTGGACTGGAGTGTACTTTCGGGGGTTACAGCACCCTTAACGGTCAAGCCAGCCGGCCCTTTACTTATGACACAGGCGCACGCTTGGCACTACTTTGTTGATGCACGTGCGGCTACTGCGCACACAATTCACAAACACAGAAAATATTTTTTTTTGGTTTGGACTGGAGTGTACTTTCGGGGGTTACAGCACCCTTTAACGGTCAAGCCAGCCGGCCCTTTACTTATGACACAGGCGCACGCTTGGCACTACTTTGTTGATGCACGTGCGGCTACTGCGCAAACAATTCACAAACACAGAAAATATATTATTTTTTTAGCACTTGGGGGGAGCACCCCTGATGGACAGAGCACCCCCTGGACAACACTACAGCACCCCTTTAGGACTGGGACACTGCACAGGACTTTGGAGTGGACACAGCCCCTATGGAGAACTGACTGCACAACACAGTCCAGCCAGCCCCTATGGACTTTGAAGTAGTGGACACAGCCCCTATTAACAACAGCAGCACAGCACAACACAGCCAGCCCCTATGGACTTTGAAGTAGTGGACAACAGCAGCACTACACTACACTACACTACACAGCCCTAACTCCCACCCTCCCTCTTCACTGTCCACAGCCGAGTGAGAAAATGGCGCCGACGCAGGTACCTTATATAGGATCCAAAACCCGCGAGACTCGGAAGGCGGGATGATGACGTTTTGCCTCGATTTCAGATCCGAGTCAGGCGGGAAAAGTCGAGCCTGACTCGGATCGGACTCAGATCGGGGGGGCTCGGGGGGGTTCGGATTTCAGAAATCCGAACCCGCTCGCCCCTAGTTTGTACTCAGCGCTGCACATGTGTGGTGTTTGATGTCATGCAAATAAACTCACTGAACTGTTTTGGGTGTGGTCACTGTAGACTAATTTATTCAATTGGAGACAGTGCTCCTGATTAAATATGGTAATGAGGAGTGTTCACTCTGTTTGATAGAATGGAACTGAGTTGCCTGGGAGATAAGTTGGCTCCTTTAGGTTGCCTCTTTCTGTAGTATAAGTTGTATCTGCGTATCCCTAATACACCTCTGGTGTGACAACTGACTGCCTGCTAGCATGTAAGATTACCCTTTTAGGGGTCTCTGTCCATATGCTATGTATGTGTGTACGTCTCCTTATGGCAGTGTGCAGTGCATAGGTCCAATGGTGCACTTGTAAGGATGAGCAATGGTGGTATCCCGCTCTGCTTACTTACCGGTAAATCTGGCAGGTGTTCTTAGCCAGGCTTCTGGCAGTCCAATGCTGAATGTAAATCACACCTGCCGACTTTCTGGCTGCTCCTTCCGGGAGGGAGCAGCCAGATCGGCAGGACGGGGGGGAGGGCGTGGCTGGGACAAAGGGGTGTGGTCGGGCAGGTGACAGCACTTGTGGGCATGGTGGAGGCGGGGTCACACAATTGCGGCAGTTTGGCCCCGCCCCCGCTACACAATGCTGATACATTAGGCATTGTGAAGCAGGGGGCAGGGCCAAAATGATGCAAATCGCGTCACCGGCCCCACCGCTGCGGGGATTGCAGGGGCTATTGCTGAGGGTGGTAGGAGGGGTGGGCGGCAGCCAGGAGAATTGCCTGCCTTCCCGATTTTCAGGCGGCTCCCGACCAAATCGGGAGGGTAGGCAAGTATGATGTAAATGGAATCTGTTTCTCACTTAGGGGTGTCTTTGCTGGTGACTTGAATGGTGGCCAGGAGGTGCCTCCACTGCCATAAGGAGACGTATGCACATACATAGCATATGGACAGAGACCCTCTAAAAGGGTCATCTTACATCCTAGCAGGTAGTCAGTTGTCACACCAGCAGGGGCTGGCTGGCAACTTCTAGGCTGGGGGGCAAGTCCAGGGCACTGGCCCATAAGTATCGGCCCATCCTTAAATGGAGGTTTTTTTTATAATAATAGATAAGCCACAAAAGCGCACTTATTGTTTTTTTTAAGCAACATTTGCATGATTTCCATCGCCATGCAATAATAATAATAATAATTTTATTTATATAGCGATTTTCTCCTAAAGGACTCAAATTGCTTTGGTATGGTGAAGTCAGATACCATAGTGATTTTTCGCTATGTTACCTGCTTTTATACATACAGGTGTCTAATATAAGGGTCATATAGCAGTGGCTACAGAGAATTTATCACTTAGCACCTTGAACATCTCTCCCAGTTGTATAATATGTATGTGTGTTTGTATATATATATATATATATATATATATATATATAAATATATAAAAAATCATATATATTCATATACAGATATATAATCGACCAGATGCCAGCACTCATTCCTTAAAAATGTCAACATGCCTGGATGCTGCCTCCCATAAGTGAACAATGAGTGAAATAAATCTGTGGCACTTACAGGTCTGCAAGGTTTATGTAGATATAGGTGATAAACTCCTAACTACTCCATGAAGCTGCCGCCGGTAATATAAATAAAATGTTGTAAGGCCGGCACTCCTGTTCTAGTTGAATTTGTAGTGCGTCCAGTGCCCCTCCAAATGACCTCTTCAGCCAAGAGGAATAAACATACAAGGAACAGGCGGCACTCGTGACGACTTGTCAAATAAAGCACAGCACACCCGCTCGTTGCATCTAGTGGGTGTGTTGTACTTTATTTGACAAGTCGTCACGAGTGCCGCCTGTTCCTTGTATAATGTGTATAATATATATATATATATACACACTGCAGTCAGCTGGCACTCCTGTGCTATAAGTAGATTCAATTACTATAGGTAGATTAAAATGTCCTCACCCACAAAGGGGCGGCACTCACAGTGGCTTAGTAATCACGACAATGGACCCGTTGTATATGGTCCATTGTCGTGATTACTAAGCCACCGTGAGTGCCGCCCCTTTGCATGTATATATATATATATATATATATATATATAATGTATAAATAAGAAGATGCAGGAGGTGCACAATGGTGAAGTACGTTAGCACTCAATTCTTTACTGAAACAAGATTAAAACGATTAAAACCACTCACATAAAGCATGTATGATACATTGCTATATCACAATAAAGGCATCGGAGGCGCAAGAATCTGAACGCTGTGCTCATAGCCGGCATTGCGATGTCCATCCACACTCCTCCTGGTCCAGGACGAGTGTGGATCAGGAGGCGTACTTCACCAGTTTGTGCCTCCTGCATCTTCTTATTTATACAGAGCTTTACCCCCTGGGAAGACGGGATCTTTGGGAGTGCTGCACCACCGAAAAAACATACTGGATACTAACTGGACTGTGTTTATATGAACTAAGGGTACACAAGACAAAGGGAGGCTTCTGCTTAATATATATATAAATAAATATATATATACACACACACATGAGATATATATATATACATATATACACAATACAGAGTGTCTGCACTTGCAGCACCAGAATCAACTTGGGGGTGCTCAATTAAGGACAAAACAGCCCATGAAATATAAAAAATGAGAAGAATTGGCACTCACCAGGTAGCTGACAAGAAAATTGGTTTTTAATTACCCATCTTGAGGGAGAAAGTGCATAGAGCCATAAAGTGCAATAGTCATAGTCTACGTTTCGGTCCTATGTAGGACCTTCTTCAGGACATCACAGCAGACATGTTTCAGCTTGAAAACCAAAGACAGACTAAATACCACCACCACTAGCTGACATATATACCCACTTCCATTAGGTGGAACTCCACCCACGCAAAACACAATGTATGCTGGGACATAGTCACTGCATATTATAAACAACTAAACAAACATATCCCAGTCGACACTAAGATGATTTCCTTATTAGCAATGAGTCCCACCGCCCATAGAGCGTCGAGAACAACTTCCACATGGAATTAAACAACAGATATAAGAGAAAGAAAACGGCGCTATTACCGGAAGTTCCATGCGTTCCACAGCAGTGGGACTCATACCTACAACCGGAAGTCGCGCACAAATCATTGTCGGGAGTTAGTCAGCGCTATAGTTACAAATAGCGCTGACATTCTCATGGGGCTGTCATTATAATAGTGTCAGAGTGCCCAAAATGGGATCAACGTCATCTGCACATTCAGCAGCAAAAGTTTATTGCTCTAATGCCTTCAATGGCACATAAGGACCCAAACAATAGAGGGCATGCAGCACAACATATCTCAATAACACCCCCTGCTGGTCTGGAGGATAATACAACTACACACCACAGGGAATAAATGTTCAAAAGTGGGTTCTCATTTAAAAAAATATTATTAGCAATGCGTTGGTGTAGGTATATATGTCAGCATAAAACCAAACATTGAAAAAAATATATATTACAAAAATAATAATCAACAATAAAAAGTCATATATAAAGAAATGACCCTAAACAACATTAAATAAGGAAAAGGAAAAATAGGGACTCCCATAAATATATAGAAGCCCTCATTACAAAATACCATCATTACAAAAAACAACATCATTTCAAAAAAACATTAAGTGGATTGGATTCATTAAGTCCCTTTGGAACTAGAGTGTCTAACTCAAAAATCCATCTTGCTTCACGTTTACGTAAGGCAACATCCCGGTCACCACCTCTTCTCAAAGCAGGGATATGATCTATCATCATGCATTTCATACTAGACACTGAGTGCCCAAGTTGTAGAAAATGTAGTGCCACAGGTTTATCTGTTCTCTGTGTCTCTATCGCCATTCTGATGGATGAGCGATGATTCGCCATACGTTCTCTGAAGGGTCTCTTCGTCATCCCGACATAATACAACCCACATGGGCAAACTAGGATGTAAATAATAAAGTCCATAAGACAATGTAATTTGTGTTTTATTTTTATCCTTCTGCCATTGTGCGGATGAACGAAAGTAGCTCCAGTCAATAAAGACCGACAAGTTGTACAGTCTGGACATCTGAAACATCTTGGGCACTTTTTCTACAACTTGGGCACTCAGTGTCTAGTATGAAATGCATGATGATAGATCATATCCCTGCTTTGAGAAGAGGTGGTGACCGGGATGTTGCCTTACGTAAACGTGAAGCAAGATGGATTTTTGAGTTAGACACTCTAGTTCCAAAGGGACTTAATGAATCCAATCCACTTAATGTTTTTTTGAAATGATGTTGTTTTTTGTAATGATGGTATTTTGTAATGAGGGCTTCTATATATTTATGGGAGTCCCTATTTTTCCTTTTCCTTATTTAATGTTGTTTAGGGTCATTTCTTTATATATGACTTTTTATTGTTGATTATTATTTTTGTAATATATATTTTTTTCAATGTTTGGTTTTATGCTGACATATATACCTACACCAACGCATTGCTAATAATATTTTTTTAAATGAGAACCCACTTTTGAACATTTATTCCCTGTGGTGTGTAGTTGTATTATCCTCCAGACCAGCAGGGGGTGTTATTGAGATATGTTGTGCTGCATGCCCTCTATTGTTTGGGTCCTTATGTGCCATTGAAGGCATTAGAGCAATAAACTTTTGCTGCTGAATGTGCAGATGACGTTGATCCCATTTTGGGCACTCTGACACTATTATAATGACAGCCCCATGAGAATGTCAGCGCTATTTGTAACTATAGCGCTGACTAACTCCCGACAATGATTTGTGCGCGACTTCCGGTTGTAGGTATGCGTCCCACTGCTGTGGAACGCATGGAACTTCCGGTAATAGCGCCGTTTTCTTTCTCTTATATCTGTTGTTTAATTCCATGTGGAAGTTGTTCTCGACGCTCTATGGGCGGTGGGACTCATTGCTAATAAGGAAATCATCTTAGTGTCGACTGGGATATGTTTGTTTAGTTGTTTATAATATGCAGTGACTATGTCCCAGCATACATTGTGTTTTGCGTGGGTGGAGTTCCACCTAATGGAAGTGGGTATATATGTCAGCTAGTGGTGGTGGTATTTAGTCTGTCTTTGGTTTTCAAGCTGAAACATGTCTGCTGTGATGTCCTGAAGAAGGTCCTACATAGGACCGAAACGTAGACTATGACTATTGCACTTTATGGCTCTATGCACTTTCTCCCTCAAGATGGGTAATTAAAAACCAATTTTCTTGTCAGCTACCTGGTGAGTGCCAATTCTTCTCATTTTTTATATTTCATGGGCTGTTTTGTCCTTAATTGAGCACCCCCAAGTTGATTCTGGTGCTGCAAGTGCGGACACTCTGTATGGTTATTAGTTGGATCTGGTTTTATTTATAAACTGGATTTTGTCCAGCACTGCTCAGTTTTTGTGGATTTGTTGTCAAGGATTATTACAAGTGATTGAAGAAAACCTGGATATTGACTGTTCCGCCATTTCACTCAATATGATCATTTTTTCCGTGAAAATTAAAATATTTTTTAATGAATAGGTGTTTTTGTATGTCACTTTTTATTTATGGTGACATTGTTGTCCATTTGTTGAGCCTCTCTGTCCAGCCCTGTCATTTGTTATTTGTTATTTATTATTTTCTATTATGGCGTCTGAACAGGTATATGAAATTGATGAAGCTATGTTTAGTGCCATTGAGAATAATGTCATTTCTCTAACTGATGATGATGCGGACAAAGTTCTCTTTGACCATTTGGAGTTTACACAACTTCCTGATGAAACTCCTAAAGATTTATTCTATAAAGGTTTAAGACTAAAGAAACGAGAAATTGAGCTTAAGTTACATGGGCAATTCCTGTCGGATTATTATAGAAATAAGAGGATCCCTAGAGGGTTTAGAGTGAACAATGTACCCACCATTGGTCGTAATAACCTTACATTCTGCACCAAATGGTGTGGTGTGTTGAACAAATGTTCATTAGATCTTATGTTGTTAGTAATTGAAGAGGTGGGGGTAGAACTTACCAAAATCCGACAGGAGATTGCCATATTTGATGAAAGCTCTCTGACTCTTCTTACAACAGATAAAATGGCTAATTGGTGTGATAAGCTCAAGGAACAAATTGACAGGTTCCAGCAGGATTTAATCACTTTCAAACGTAAAAAACTTATAACGGTCAATTATGACTATAACAACCACCAGGTGTATAAGTGGTTGAAAGGTGATTCAGGTCCCAAAAGATCAAGATGACTACCCAGAGCCCATACATATACATCTAAACATATTGATTCTTCCTCATCCCAATCTCTCTCGGAGAGTGAACACACTGATTCAAGTGTGATGGGCTCTATTGTCTCTAGACCTCCCAGTGGCACTTTTTTAGGCAGAGTGACCAGATCCAATGTGGATCAGGTCAGAGGAAGAGGTCCAGATACCCTACGAGGAGAGGGGGGTACAAGAAGAAGGAGAGGCAGGGGCAGACGCTACTAAATAACGTATTCAATTTATCTAGCTATGAATTATCTACAGCAGAGTTGGAAGTTTTATCTCGTGGTTTATCGTTTGTTCCTACCAGTTTACATAATAGTTTTGGTTGGTCTGTCGACCATTATAAACTTGGTAGGAAGATGAGACTTAGAGAATTTTTTGGTAACTCCAACAATTCTATACCAGATTCATCGTTTAGATCACCTAGTATCTTTGATCCCCAAAGTAACAACGCAAGCATTAAAACCTTCTTACGGCTTTTGGATTATGATATGAGGATGGTCAACTCCAAGCCGAGATATGATAATCTGTCTAGAGCTCAAAGAATTGCCCTTAAATCTCTAATACAAAATGATCAAATTGTGATTAGACAAGCTGATAAGGGCGGAGCTACAGTGGTGCAGGATTGGCATGCCTATGACAGAGAGATTAAACGACAGTTATCTGATATAAACACTTACACCAAGGTTGATACTAGTCCTATGATTAAAGTGAAACGTAAAGTCGACTCTGCCATTGAGTTGGCATGCCAGCATGGTTGGATTGATGAAAAGGTTGCTGGGTGGTTAAGAGTGGAATATCCAGTGTGTCCGATATTGTACACGTTACCTAAAATACATAAACAATTGGTTGATCCCCCAGGGAGACCGATAATATCGGCACGCAATTCTACTCTACAACCATTAGCTCAATTTGTCGATTCTTTTTTGCAATCTATTGTTGTTAAGATGCCTAGTTATGTGAAGGATACTAATGATTTTCTCACTAGCCTTAAATCATTGACTTATCTTCCTGACAATATACTGTTGGCTACGTTAGATGTATCCTCGCTATACACTGTGATCCCTCATGATGGCGGCCTACAGGCTGTTAAACAAGCTCTCACAAACAATGATTATCATGGTCCTCCAGTTGAATTTATGCTGGAACTTATTGAATTAGTTCTGACTAATAATTATTTTCAATATGGTAATAGTTATTTTATACAACGTAAAGGCACCGCCATGGGGTCAAATTTGGCGCCGGCGTATGCCAACCTATATATGGCACAATTTGAACAGATGCATATCCTACCTGTATTTGGGTCAAAAATTTTATTTTACAAGCGTTACATTGATGATTTGTTTTTGATTTGGTTGGACTCTGAGGCTCAATTTATGGACATGGTCAATTTGTTGAATGAATTGGATTCCCCTATAAAATTTACTAGTCAAGTACATCATTGTGAGATCAATTTTCTGGATGTCACGATATATCGTGATGGCAACACTCTCGGCACCACCCTTTATAGGAAGGACACTGATCGCAATACCTTACTTTACTCTACGAGTCAACATCCAAGTCAATTAAAAGAAAGTCTACCAATTTCTCAATACTTACGTATCTTTAGGAACAATTCCTCAGTTTCCCAAGCAGAAACACAAATTGCGGGGATGACCCAGCGATTTTTGGAACGAGGTTATTCAGACATGACTTTACGTAGATGTTTATCTAAGGCAAGAACACGGCACTCACAGACAGGTCTGACAGAAAATTCCAGATTGGACCCGACAAGGATGCTATTTACAAGCACCTTTGATGCAACTTCTAATCATGCCAATAAAGTTATTTGTAAACATTGGCCCATAATCATGTCAGATCGTGAATTAGGAGCATTGGGCAAGAAGCCGCCGGTTTGTGCCTATAGACGTGGTCCCAATCTTCGTAATCTTTTAATGCGACCAACTATGACACCAGAAGTAAAAACGAACACTTGGCTGCACAATCGGAAGATGGGATGTTTCAGATGTCCAGACTGTACAACTTGTCGGTCTTTATTGACTGGAGCTACTTTCGTTCATCCGCACAATGGCAGAAGGATAAAAATAAAACACAAATTACATTGTCTTATGGACTTTATTATTTACATCCTAGTTTGCCCATGTGGGTTGTATTATGTCGGGATGACGAAGAGACCCTTCAGAGAACGGATGGCGAATCATCGCTCATCCATCAGAATGGCGATAGAGACACAGAGAACAGATAAACCTGTGGCACTACATTTTCTACAACTTGGGCACTCAGTGTCTAGTATGAAATGCATGATGATAGATCATATCCCTGCTTTGAGAAGAGGTGGTGACCGGGATGTTGCCTTACGTAAACGTGAAGCAAGATGGATTTTTGAGTTAGACACTCTAGTTCCAAAGGGACTTAATGAATCCAATCCACTTAATGTTTTTTTGAAATGATGTTGTTTTTTGTAATGATGGTATTTTGTAATGAGGGCTTCTATATATTTATGGGAGTCCCTATTTTTCCTTTTCCTTATTTAATGTTGTTTAGGGTCATTTCTTTATATATGACTTTTTATTGTTGATTATTATTTTTGTAATATATATTTTTTTCAATGTTTGGTTTTATGCTGACATATATACCTACACCAACGCATAGCTAATAAAAATTTTTTAAATGAGAACCCACTTTTGAACATTTATTCCCTGTGGTGTGTAGTTGTATTATCCTCCAGACCAGCAGGGGGTGTTATTGAGATATGTTGTGCTGCATGCCCTCTATTGTTTGGGTCCTTATGTGCCATTGAAGGCATTAGAGCAATAAACTTTTGCTGCTGAATGTGCAGATGACGTTGATCCCATTTTGGGCACTCTGACGCTATTATAATGACAGCCCCATGAGAATGTCAGCGCTATTTGTAACTATAGCGCTGACTAACTCCCGACAATGATTTGTGCGCGACTTCCGGTTGTAGGTATGCGTCCCACTGCTGTGGAACGCATGGAACTTCCGGTAATAGCGCCGTTTTCTTTCTCTTATATCTGTTGTTTAATTCCATGTGGAAGTTGTTCTCGACGCTCTATGGGCGGTGGGACTCATTGCTAATAAGGAAATCATCTTAGTGTCGACTGGGATATGTTTGTTTAGTTGTTTATAATATGCAGTGACTATGTCCCAGCATACATTGTGTTTTGCGTGGGTGGAGTTCCACCTAATGGAAGTGGGTATATATGTCAGCTAGTGGTGGTGGTATTTAGTCTGTCTTTGGTTTTCAAGCTGAAACATGTCTGCTGTGATGTCCTGAAGAAGGTCCTACATAGGACCGAAACGTAGACTATGACTATTGCACTTTATGGCTCTATGCACTTTCTCCCTCAAGATGGGTAATTAAAAACCAATTTTCTTGTCAGCTACCTGGTGAGTGCCAATTCTTCTCATTTTTTATACATATATACACAAGATATATATATATATATATATATATATTGTGCGAGAGAGAATGAAAAAATACATGACAGCATTCGGAGTCTTAAGCAAAGTCACACAGGACAGGACCTAAAACATTGGTGTGCTGGACTAATAGTGTCCTGACTTTATTTAAGACTCCTAGTGCCACCATATCTTTCTCCATAATCTGCATTATATGAGACGAGGGCACTGGGACAGCACAGACTGCATAAATACAATATTATAAATATAGAGACAGACAGAGACACAGCGGGCAGGATTCAATGCATTCCGCTGGCATCGCATGTATGACAGCATTAGTAACGCCGGTATGCATGATGATCCATGCAAAGGACCGCTCTGTCAGTAAGAGCAGGCCTTGCAAAGGAGGGACTTCCCAGTCTATGACACAGAACCCCCTCCGGCGTCCTTCTGCGCATGTGCGCACCACGTGGGGGGGTACTGGGAGGGATCCAATTGGATGCACCCCCGCACAGAGAGAGAGAGAGAAAGAGAAAGATGACAACATTTGCAAGTCTGACTTACCCATGTGCCCATGACTGGAGACTGGGGTGTAGCTGTCTCACCATTTTCTTCACTCCTAATTCTTTATAGTGCAACTGAAGAAACTATAAAGTTTCAGGCTACAGGGACAAGAGGGAATTTGGACTGCAGGGGGGAGGGGGGCTTCTTGCTGCAAGACAAGATGGGTTTCTGTCTCCAGGGGAAAGGGGAATTTGGGCTGCAGGAGAAGGTGGGTTTATATCTGCAGGATGGGTGGGGGGGGTGCAAATTCGGGCTGTACTGTAGAGAGAAGGGAGGCTTCTAGCTGCAGAGGGAAAGGGGGTTTCAGTTTGCCAGGGGCAGGGGGTACAAGCTGCACTACAGGGGGGAGCGGTGTTTCTGGCTGCAGAGGGAAAGTGGGTGTCGGTCTGCAGGGGGAAAGGGTTGATTATTTGCGACACTGCAGGGGGAGGAGCGAGGAGGGCTTCTAGCAGCAAGAGGAAGGTGGAGCTCAGTTCAGTCTTCAGTGAGCAGAAGAGACAGAGGGATTGAAGAAGAGTCCTGGAAGCAAGTCTCGTGAGATGTTGATGCAGCATCCCACGAGACCTGTATTGTAGCTCCGCGGTGGCTGCCTGAACTAATGATTGTGTCGGGGAGAGGACAGACCAGAGGCAGGGAAATACTGCCAGCTTGTGGTACTGCCCTCTCCATGTTATAATCTCTGCACTGCCACCCGTTAAATCGACTAGAACGCCCCCCCCCTTCCCTTCTGCTCACTGTGCTGTGCTGTGGCGGGCTGTGGGCTGGGGCAGCTTCACATTGCTTCGCCTCCTGGTACGTGCCTGTGGTAGCCGAGCAGTGCCAAACCTCCTCTGAGCTGAGGAGTCAGTGTCCGGGATAGCCGGGGGACAAGTGAGTGACCCACTTGTGACAGTCGGGTTGCGGCTGCGGCCAATTAACCACTGGACCACCAGGGTTTTTCTCTGCTGAGGAGGCGGCCCAGGACACCAAGTGACAGTGCGGCCCGGGGGGCACATGGCACCCTGCCCCCCGGCCCAGTCCGCCACTGCACACCAGAGGTGTATTAGGAATACTTAGTAGACTAAGAAATGTAAAATACAAATCTATCCCTAAGTAGGATTAGTTTTTTTTGTTGTAAACAAGTTGGTATGAAGTCACAGATAAAGATACATATTTTAAGAAAAAGTTGCATAGTGCAACTAAGGGCCGGATTAAATTAGGTGCGAGAAGTGCCGTTTTCGCACCCGCGATACCGTTTTTGATGTAAATGATCAAATAGTGAGAAAAAAAAGTTTTCACCATCGCAGACCAGGTGAAAAAAAATGCAAAATCCCTATTTTTGCCTAAAAATATGCGGATTTCTTTCAGAACCCTATGGACACCCCCCCTAATGATAAATTACCCCAAAAGTTTTTCGTAAGTTGTAGTATTTGGTGAAAAATTACCGGTCAAATTTTGGGTGGAAAAAAATTAAAATAGATAAAAATGGGTTTAACGTATTGGGTCTGTATTTCGGGGGGGATATATGGATGCGTCAAGTGTTTTAAACATTGCACGTGGTTGCAGCAGGCGTTTTTTTTTAACAGTTTTTAAAAGTGTGCTTTTACAACACAAAAATATACTTTCATCCATTTTACCGTACCCCCAATTTACATGGAACAGTAATTTCCTGGAAAAAAAATAGCTTTCTCTAATTTTTGTAATATTTTTTTCAAATACGCAAATTACCGCCAACCGAAGCAATTTAAATACCCTAATTACTTTTATTATGGCCAATAATACACTTGAAAATTTCTGATGTACGTCAGCCATTTTTTGGGGTACATGTCTGACTTTTTTGCCTATTTTCGCCTGTTTTTTTATCACACCTACCCGTTTTCGCTTGTTTTTTGTCAAAAACGGGAGCGCACATGCGGTAAACAGCCGATTTTATCGCCGGCGATATTGCCACTAATTGAATACGGCCCTTAGTCGCAAAGTCCATGGTGCACCAAACTGGGCTATTTGGTACAATTTGAGGATAGGTATATGTGACACCTCTGTACTTTACATTTCTTCCAGCACAGTCCTTCTAAAAAAAATAAAAATCTTACTCAATTGGAGGGGTCCCTGGTGGACACCTCCTAGTAAGCTAGACTCTGTGCCTTTGATCAGGTCTAGCCAACATCCGGTACTTCTGGATGAGGAAGGCATATATCCAGATCCCTCGCCTCTGGTTCCTTTCCCAGCCTAGAACCTTGACTTCCAATCCCTCAGTAGAGGACCACTATAGCCCAAACATGACATTGCCATTGTCTGCGCAAATTGTTATGACACTGATGAAGTGCTTGCTCTGTAAGGGATTTTGTTTCACAATGGACATTTTTTACATGTGCTTTAACTTGCTGATATATTATTGACCTATGGGACCCTGAGGATGAACAGGAAAGATGTTCCAGATGCTATAAAGCTACAGAAGCTGCAAAGAGAAGAAATAATAGAATTGCAAAGTGGAAAGGTGTGTGTGCAAGTGGAAGGACATAAAGGACACCTGCAATTTGTCAACAGTCCACAACACAGAGGTTGTGGAAATTGAGAATGCACTGGTCAAACCATAAACTGTGGTTAACTATGTTACAATAGGTGGGTTAGATTATAAACTACCCCATAAACTGTAAAAGGGGGTAAGAAATGTTATATTCAGTTTGGAATGTTTTAATTTTATCCCAGTTTAGCAGTGGCCTCCATATCAAAACCTGGTCAGCTTGGAACTAGCCTTAACTGTTTATGGCTAACAGAGAGGCCAAAAGATGAGCTGTGTGCTGCTCAAAATGGCAAAAATAAGTAAATATGCGAAGAATGTCAGACTTCGTGCTGTGCCGTGTTTCAAAATATATTACACAGTAAAAAAAAAATTCTGAAGCTTTGTTATTAAATTCGTGTGAAACGAAGTTGTGCGTGTGGAAATATATATATTTGTATATTAATGTATGACTGCCGGGCATCACATACCCATCCCAAACTCCCGACGGGTTAGGATACTTACACCTGTTGCTAGGTATCCTAACCCTCCCTCCCCGGTGCCTGAATCTAACCTCCCCCTGAATATATCTAGAAGCACATTGATTTTTATTTTTTATAATTCTTTTTGAGTTTAATATGTTTGATTCTTTTGTTTAGTATATTTACCCAGAAGCTCAGTTTAAGCTTGATTATTTGAAATTTAAGTATGCATTTGTTTTTATGTATTTGTAGTTTCTTCTGTGGTGGTGGTGGTTTTATGTTTTACACTATCCCTGTATCCTTCCATTGTTCCCTGGTATGCCACTATATTACTTTGTAGGGGGGTGGAACTAGTGTTTCTCCCGGCTCCTTAGTTAGCGACACTCCCTGCTACCTGGAATGCAAGCCGGAAATGTGTTGACTCCGCATTTCCGGTAATTGGAACGCACATCGGCTTCCCCGCAGTCTGGAGCTGTATTTGCAGCTCTTTATAGGGGTTCTCCGTTTCTTTGGTAGCGGTTTTTATTGGGGGCTATTGGGCCATGAGTAGGATAAGTTGTTTAGCCTTGAGCCTTAGTAGATTGAGTCACTTCCGGTAGCGGAAAGGCCTGAGAGACGGAGCCTACTTTTTTGATGATTGCTAGTGGTATATTAGGGGAACTATGGCAGGAGGACAGACAGGGTTTGTCTGTGTCCTCTACACTGGTGGTGTCCTAAAGATGACCACGCTTTAGCGGTCGAAATGTTGACTTACAATGCACCTGATATCTATATGAGGTGACGAAATAAAATGGGCCTTTTTGCTATAATCATTGGAAAGCCATGGTGAGTGAATCCTATCTATTTGTGCCTGAATATATATATATATATATATATATAAAATACCTACGCACACATTACATTTGTGTTAATAAAATTGTGTTTGAATAAGTTCTAAATAGATATTCAATCATACAAAAAATTGGCAATATCTAATAAAGTTTTATTAGACATTATGTATGATCGGGGAGAAGCGCCCCTGTCATTATCGGCGATGCTATCTACAAGATAGCAGCGCCGATTGGAAGGGCATGTATGAACGGTTAGATTGCCTGATTGTGTTGCCAGCTGTAGCTGTCACTATCGACAGCTACAGCCTGGCGATGCCCTATCCCCACAGCTGGGACAGCGCTGTCCCTGCTGCGGCTGCTGCCAGCTCCAGTACTGCATGCGGGATCTTGCAATACGTGCGAGAGCCCGAGCATGCTCAGTGGAGCTTGCCGGGACTGAGACACAGCGCATCAGCCACAGGCAGGGATCGCCGGAGGGGGTGTTAACGCTCCTCCTCTCCGGCCAATGAGATGTTAATACATCCCATCGTTAGTGCTTCCTGCCTCGCCTCGGTAAAGAGGAGAAGCCGGAAGCGTTATAGCAGCACGTTAAGTGCTGCTATAATAGATTCCCCCCAATGATCCCTATGGCTACATGCACTCTCTGAAATGTATCAGTGTGTTTTCATCAACAAGTAGATAATACTAACTGCTTTGGGGCTCATTTACATTTGTATGTAAATCAATTTTATGACATGCCTCTCAGATATAGCAGTACGCTTCTACTTTAATGTGTGCTCAGTGGTGTTGCTTTTACAATCTCCCTGAATTGCTTTTTCAAAAGTAGGCAAATATGTTCTAATGTTAAACATACAACTCACCATATGTAACAGAAAATGAGTTGAAAAGTTGCCAAAATAACTTAATAAACTGTAGACAGGCCTGGGGACAGCTATCTCGCTGTGCTCCTAAGCACCTCCCTAAGCAGAACCAGCACCCTCATTTTTGACCAGCCAGGACTAGTGAAACAATAGAGGGGAGACCTGCAGGGCTGTAACTAGGGTGGTGTGGTCAGTGCCACCGCACAGAGCACAGGATGTTCTGGAGGAGGAACCAGCCACATCCGCAATGTTCATTTGCCGGCCGCCCGCTAGTATGTTGTTACTAGCGGCTCCTTCACACTAGCTGGCTGGACTGTGGTGCCGAATGTTGTATGTGGCCCCGCCCCCAGTTGCATGTCACACACTGACCATTGTTGTATGACAGGCACTAGCAACCCACCAGCGCCTGTCAGCAGACTTTCCTCTCACGAGTCAAAGCTCCTCACTGCGTGGGTGGGTGCATCATCTTTAGCTCCATCCCAGATGACCATCCCTACTCTCTCATCCTGAGCTGCACGGGTGTTAGCTCCCCTGCAGCAGCTGCGGCAGAGTCTCGGCAGCAGTAAGTATTCCCCTTTCTCCTGTTCACCAAAGTCTTTCAGAGAAGCAGCAGTAAGAGAAGGAGCGGAGGGGGGGAGCTAGTGCAGGGCTGGGGGGTGATGCTGAGATTTAGGACTGAATGGTGCAAATAGATTCCCTCCCCACTGTTCCTTTCACCCATGCAACATGCACCTTCCACCTCAGCACCCTGTAAGTACCTGGATCCTGTAAACCCCCACACCCTGCAACTCCCCCCCCCCTCTCCCCCAGCACCATGCAACTGTCCCCACTGCACACTGTAACTTCACCTCTGCTCTGTGTAATTACCCTTATGCAAGTGACACCCCTGCACCCAAAAGTGTACCCCCTACACCCAGTACCTTTCAACTCTGCACCCTGTAACTGCCACTACTTCACCATGACCTGTTACCCCTGCACCCTGTAACTCCCACCCTTGCACCATGTAACTGTCACCCATGCAAGTGACACTGTAACTGCCACCACTGCACCATGACCTTTTACCCCTGCACCCTGTAATTCCCACCCCTGAACTGTGTAACTGTCACCCATGCAAGTGACACCCCCAGGCAACTGTACCCCCACATGCTGTAAGTGCACCCACCTGCAACTTCAACCCCGCATCATGTAACTGACCCCATGCACCCTATAGCTGCCCCCAATGCATGTGTGATACCCCTGCACCCTGAAACTTTTTCCCCAGCTCCCTGTAACTGCAGGGGACATTACTGTGTGGTATAATGCGTAAGGGGCATTACTATGTCACATAATGTGTAAGGGGTGCTACTGTGTGGTGTAATGTGTAGGGAGCATTACTGTATGGCATAATTTGTAATGGGCATTACTGTGTGGAACAATGCATACAAAGGGCACTACTGTGTTGTGTAATTTGAATTTGAGGTACTATTGTGTGGTAACACTATTTTCCCATGAGACCACGCCCCTTTTTTGGATGCACTCCACTGTCCCTATTTAAAGTAGGGGGGTGGGCACAAGTGTGCTTTCTGGCACAGGGCACCAAAATGCCTAGTTATGGCTCTGCCACAACCATGATTCTGCAAGCCCTAGGCCAGTTGACACCATGTTTCCTCAAGGGAGTAGGGTCTACAACAAATAAAATGCGTGGGCCACACTCCTTGGTAGCACTAGGGCTCGTCTCCATACTCCTGGGGTTTTGGTCACAGAGGTAATGAGTAAACAATATTAATGATGATATTCTTTGCTGGTGGACCACTGGTCCCAGCAAGGCTGCCAGGGCATGGTGCCAGAGCCTTTTCAATCTTCTGCACATGTGCTATCTTTCTGAAAATATCACACCACCAGCAGAAGGTATGGGGGGGGCTGCACATAGTAGGGTGGATCATTCACTAAGCATGTTAATACGCCTCTGTTGGCACTCCACCTATGAAAAGTATCACAGTGCAAAAGAAGAAATAAATGAGACAGTAGATGGCAGTAGAGCTACATCTAAGAACATGTACAAGCTAGCATTTCAGTTTAATATTCCCAGATGTTTAGCTAGTAAAATAAGACGTAGCTCAGTTTTATTGTGAACATCTCACTTTAAGGGGCCTATTCATCATCACGTATTTTTTTCAAAAGCAGGTAAAAATTAACATTTTCACATTCTTTTGTAAAACGTAAGTGTCAGGGTTATTCATCAAGTTCCGAAAAAGCATTTTTTTCAGAATTTGATGGTGTTACTGAATGCCATCCTGAGATGACAATCAGCCCTCGATAATCTTCACAGGCTGCTGTTTACACATCAGCCTGTGAGGATCTACATGCCAGCCACAGCACCAGTGGCGTAACTTCATCCCAGGTGCCCGGAGGCAAGATAAATGTGTTGGTGCCCCTCCTACCCCCCCAAATTAAAATATACCACCCCCCCAGCACCTATGCCAGCCCCAGCTGCGCCGCCCCCCTTATGCAGTTCCTTTTATATAATGCCCCCAGTAGTGGTCTCCCTATGCAGTGCCCGCCTATGTAGTGCCCCCCAGTAATGGTCCCCCTATGCAGTACCTCCAGTAGTGAGCCCCCGGTAGCTGCCCCCAGTAGTAAGCCCCCTGTAGTGAGCCCGCAGTAGTAAGCCCCCTGTAGTTACCCCCAGTAGTGAGGCCCCTGTACTTGCCCCCAGTAGTGAGGCCCCTGTAGTTGCCCCCAGTAGTGAGCCCCCTGTAGTTGCCCCCAGTAGTGAGCCACCTGTAGTTGCCCCCTGTAGTGAGGCCCCTGTAGTTACCCCCAGTAATGAGCCCCCTGTAGTTGCCCCCAGTGGTGAGCCACCTGTAGTTGCCCCCAGGAGTGAGGGCCCCACCCCCCGCACATACACACACAAAAAAAAAAAAAAACACTTACCTTTATCCCCGCTCCAGTGCTTCTGCCGTCCATCCCCGGCGTCTGCTCCTCGGGAGTAACGGTATGACTGACACTGCGGGACCCGGAAGACGGAGGGAGCGCCGTCCTCCAGCTGCCGCCGGGGTTTTGAATAGGAGCCGGGCGCCCACTGGTAACACACTCGGCCGCACCCCCTGCACCCTCCGTAGTTATGCCAATGGAGGTGGAGCGCCGATCAGCGGCGCTCCTTCTCCATGCAGCTCCCGGGGACAATGGAGCCAGGTGCCCCCTTCAGGGCTGGCGCCCGGCGGCAAATGACTCCATTGTCTCCAGGAGTTCTGCCACTGCACAGCACAGGGATCTATTCAGATCCCTCCCTGCTGTGTCTGCACTGCAGAGCTCCGGGGCACCGCAAACATGTGGCCTGGACTCACCAGCAGAAGACAGGTGAGCCGGGGGGAAAGCATGCGGCAGGGGGGAGGGGGGATCGGACACCCGCAGAAGGGGAGGTCAGATTGGACATCCGCGGGGTGGCCGATTAGGACCCTCGTGGTGGCCGCACGCTTGGGGGTATTAGCTGATTCCACAATAAGAGCAGCTTTTCGGAAGTGATACTTTTGTTGGGGAGATGTGATGAATGCCTCCAAAACCTTTTTTAAACTTGCAGCGAGTAAAAAACATAATTATCAGTTATTAGTGATAACTATTTCATGATGAATAGGCCCCTAAGTGTATAATCTCATGTCACTAAAGGGCATATTTACTAAGCAGAGGTTTTACAAAATACTTTTTTTTTTTCTTTTTTACAGATTTTGTCTGCCATATTTAAAAGGGCAATAATACTTAATGCAAAACAGGCCTGATTTAGCATTTACTATTATTTCCATTTCAAATATGGCAGACAAAATATATAAAAAACAAGGGTTTTGTAAATCCACTGCTTAGTAAATAGGCTCTTAAGAGTCATATTCATCATCACTATTTTTTGGGAACTTCTTTACCTACTGTATTAGAAATGCTGGCAGAATGCCGGCTAGGGATTTATGACAGGCGTCGAGATACCGACACCTGTCATAATCCCGACACCGGAATCCAGTTAGCCGCGGGAGGGGGGGTTAGGTTTAGGGCACCCCGGGGGGACTTAGGGATAGGCACCCCCTCAGGAGGGTTAGGGTTAGGCACCCCACCGGGAGGGTTAGGTGTAGGGTGTGGGGAGGGGGGGTTAGTTTTAGGCACCCCTGGAGAGAGGTTAGGCACTAGGGGGGTGGTTAGGGTTAGGCACACCTAAAGGAGGGTTAGGGGGGAGAGGGGAGGGTTAGGGTACTTCCCTCACAGTGTCGGGATTTAAACAGCCACCGGCATTACAATCCCATTCCGTAGTGAGGGGTCGATACCTGTACAACACGTCTGCTCCATCCCTCCTCTCTACTGCACTTTGGTTTGTCTCACACACTGCATATGCACAGACTGAACAGTGGCCTCAGTATTGAGCAGAGAGGAGAGAGTATTGATCAGAGAGGAAGAGAGTATTGAGCAGAGCATATTGAGGAGAGAGTATTGAGCAGGGAGGAGAGAGTATTGAGGAGAGAGTATTGAGCAGAGAGGAAGAGAGTATTGAGCAGAGCCTATTGAGGAGAGAGTATTGAGCAGGGAGGAGAGAGTATTGAGCAGAGAGTATTGAGCAGAGAGGAGAAAATATTGAGCAGAGAGGAAGAGAGTATTGAGCAGAGTGTATTGAGGAGAGAGTATTGAGCAGGGAGGAGAGAGTATTGAGGAGAGAGTATTGAGCAGAGAGGAAGAGAGTATTGAGCAGAGCGTATTGAGGAGAGAGTATTGTGCAGGGAGGAGAGAGTATTGAGCAGAGAGGAGAGAATATTGAGGAGAGAGTATTGAGCAGAGAGCAGAGAGTGATTTTTAGAACTATTCTGAAAATCTGTCTCCAGAGATATGGCAGCTTTTTGGAAGCAGTCCTTTTGTAAATGCCAGGTGATCAATGGATCCGTTATTAAATGACACTTGTATTTCAGCGCAGTGAGTTCAAAACTAAGCTTACTCTGTCCATAATGAGTTCAAAACTAAGCTTACTCTGTCCATAATATTAACATGATGAATGTGCCTCTGACTCACTAATCTGGAATATTACTAACAGTATTGAAAAAAAATTGTGAAATGTTAATGATGCCTGGCGGGACCACCAGCTCGAGTAGAACGCAAACCCAATGGTTTGCGTACTACTCCGATGGTAGAAGATTGGCACATGCACAGGATCTGTACTGTGCATGTGCTGGGTTTCTACTGCAAAATCTCTTACAGTTACCCAATGCTGTAGCCTGATTGACAAGCTGCAGCCATTTGGGGCCAGGGATTGGGGGGGGGTCTATCTCCCATTTTCTAGGAGTGCCGAGACCAGGATCTACGTCTTCTGATGCAGATTTCCTGGCCTCAGCTAAGGATGAGAGACAGCCATCTGAGTAACCTGAGAATTACTTAGATGGCCAATGGTATCGCAAGTGATCCAATGGCTGCGGATCACACAGCAAGCATACAGGAGGTGTCTATTTACACCAGGCGCTGCCTGCTGCATTAGCATATGTTAGCATCGCGATGATACAACTCTGAATCAGGCCCTATATACATTGGTCTACAGACATAGGCAGTGACAATCAATATGTGTTTTCTACATAAAAAAAAACAATACTACTTTTGCAACTATAATCTATTGGACTTCTAGAACCACATTAATAGATGTACAAGGGTCTGTTACTTGCCAGCAGAAGGCTTGTAGTGCTTTCATATAGGGCAGGGCTGCATGGCTCTAGGCCCTACAGTATCAACTAATGGGCTTCTTTTTTTTTTTTTTATTCCCTTCCATAATGAGTGATCATGTCAGGGATGTCCATAAATCATAGGTTTGGCAGTTAAAATGACTAAAGTCAAGTACAAAAATATCTGGCTACAGGCTCTTGAGGTCTGGATGTGATCAGCTGTAAAAAAAATTTAAAACATTGCAAAGTTTTATTTAAGAAATGGGAATCATCATCTTTTTTTACTTAGCAAATGCGTGAAGAGTATTGTATGTAGCACTACTTAGTCAGATGTTTTAGCAGCATATCACCCTATTACTTAATTATTACATTCACTTTAAAACAGTAAAATGCCCCAAGTTCCAATTTGTTTACAAATTAATATTTTTAATTATGTTGTTAATTACCAACTAGCTTTGCTATTTCTGGCAATAAATATGTGATAATATGCTAAGCCTACATAATATTATATAATATTTATTTATGACACACCGCGAATCGACTGCACGCCCCCTTTGGTGCGAGACCCGAAGCGACGGAGAGTCTGTCGTTATCAGGGTCTCGCGCATGCGCACGACGGAGCTCCCTCTGTCGTGCACATGCGCAGTGGGGCAACATCGACCCGCTTGCGAGCGTCCTGCGCTCGCGAGCGGGTCTGAATGACCCCCACAGTGTGGTAAGTCATAGTGTATTTTTACTTTATTTAAAGGCTGGCATATCTTTGTTAACATTATCATGCTTCACATATCACACATGTAGGGGCGGGATGTACGGGATCGGGGGTGGTGGCGAGAAGGTGGGGCTCCCAGAGACATCACTGTACTGGGCCCCGAGATTTATGTTACCAGCCCTGTATTCACAGTCACACAGACTCTGCCCAACAGCACTGCTGCTCTCCTTACACTGCACATATGTCAGTACCCTGTAATTACTGCCCGCCTTACACCCTCTGCCTATGCCCATCACCCTCTGCCCTTCTCCATCACATTCTGCCAGCAGATCTATCTGCGGAGCCTCCGAGCAGTGCCACTACATCAAACACTGGTGAGTTTAAAGAGGGCACATATTATTATTAAACACTGGAATGCTGTAGGTGTTATTTGGTGGTCACATGGCACTCTACCATGTGGCATATTATGAACTCAGGATGAGGCTTAGAAGGGGGGGGTTCAAAGCATATTTTTGCACCTAGGCCCACCACTTGCACGTTCTGCCACTGTGTGACTACTGTATCATGTGTTGTTCTCAATGATGCCAATGGTCAGTTAATATTCTGCTGCATATATCTTCCTATTTCATGGCTACATTAATCTCAGTCTCTATAATCTTATCAGAGATTAAACTTGCTATACTTTGCCCACAAGTGATGAGTGAGATTTACCACCACTTCCCGCTCCAGGTTTGCTGAGGTATCTGGCAGCTCACCTAACCAAGACACATTCACCACGCTGTGCTAGCAGAAAGATACATCAGAACAATACAACAGATAGATGCATGGCTAAATGCCATACCTTCCTTTAAAGATATCCTTTAAATTAACACCAGTTAAATATTATCAAAGTAATATTCTCTTTAGTAACCTTTCATGATTTCAGTATTGAGATAGCTACACATTTATTTTTAAGGTCATTAGCTCCCCTTCTGTATGTGTCATCAGTTTTTCTATGTCTTGAATGACACAGAACATGCAGGCAAGTAATACAACCTTACAGAATGACCTTCATGAATCATGTTTACACTGCATTAAACCTTTCAAACCAGAATAAATGAGTTTGCAGCCTTCAAGTAAGACAAAACTCAGATAAGAAAAAATGCAGAATAAAATACAAATGGTTTTGCATTCATTTCTAATCTAGTGGAAAACAAAATGATCCATGACATAAAATTACTGCAGGGGAATTAATCTGCCCAGTACTTTTGTCTTTTAAGCAGAACCTTAATACAGCAGATTCACTCGCAGTATTTGCTAACTGTAATCTTCCATTATATTTTAGTAACCCCTGAATTAACTTCATGCCAAACCTTCTACCTAATAATATAAAAGACACATTTTGGTAATTAATAATAATCTTTCTCTTATAATGGTTCCTGTCTGTGTTTGGAACCTAAGCCAAGGTTATCTTTTGTTGTGAGTCACTACATTGTGATCAGTGATGATAAAAGCCCAGTGATCAGATAGGCATTGGACCGTGATCTCTGCAGATGGCTGATATTGCTGCTTAGATCAATTATTTTATGTGCTTCGCTAACAATTGTCTTTCCAATTTTGTTTTGTTAGTTCCGTTTCATTTCTCCCAGTGGTGCCTCTATCCGAAAGCCAACATCTCACAAGAGCAGCTGATAGCCTGAGCTGTTCTGCAATTATTCTGTAAGGCAGAGTAGATATTAGGAGAGGAAAATGTACGTGATATGTTTCAGAACAGCTCCGTCAGACATTTATGCAATCTACAGTATAAAAAGAAGAAAGAACAAAATGCAAAAAAGCAAAAAACAGCTGTGATTAATCCCTGTGCTGTGCAGGTAAGTATTGTGGGCTTACATATCCGTAACAAAATATTTATTTCCATCACAAATGCACCAGAAAGGATTTAATAAAAATGAGTATAGGGAATTAACCTCCATACCTATGTGAGGTTTTTTGATTTCCCTTGAACAGTGTAAAGTACACTAATACACACCTCAGCACCATGCTCTCTAATCTACTCCAAGATACCTCACTCAGTCTGAACCATAAATAAGAACAGAGCTCTCCATGCAAGATATTGGAATGGGATTATGGCCACCACAGTTTTAGTGACACACACAATACATTTAAAGTATAAAATCATAACAAGTAAATACACAATCTATTGTATCTAACACAATAGGAGGGACTATGTTCTTCTAAGCAACTTAGAACACCAAAAAAATCTAACAACTTGAAATTGAGGCAGATAACATTTTTTGATGGCAATAGTGTTCAGACCCATGTAGTGCAGTAATGTAGGCTAAATCCTTCTTATTGACAAAGATGAACCCAACTCCTGATGGAGAGTTAGCCTAGCAAATTAAATCTGGCTTCACATTCTCCTGGATATACTTGGACAAAAGCTTCAGTCTCTGCAGTGGCCATGGATGCACAAAAATAGAAATAGTCTAAGCCAGTGGTTCCCAAACTTTTTCGAATCACGGCACCCTGGAGTATCAGCATTTTTTTTCCACGGCACCCCAGCCCCAACGTTTCTTATTGTGAAATTCAGCAACCATTTAATGAAGTAAATTGTGCTTATATATCACCCTTAGGTTCTGTTATGTGGTGGCTGACAGGGCTGTGCTTCTTTTTGTACACATTTTTTTATTGGCAGTCATTAGCACTGGTTTTTCCTATCACACGGACTAAAAATAATTTTATTTGGTACTGGAACACCAACCTGAGGCACCCTTGCAAGTGTCCTGAGGCACCCCAGGGTGCCGCGGCTCCCAGTTTCTAAACCACTGGTCGAAGCACTCCTAGGGGCTGATTCTGAGCTGCACACAAAGTGGCTGGAATTGCGGGCAGCCCTGGAAGCCCGATTTACTACCTTATACTAATGTGAGAATCTGTAGGCTAATGCGGGGGTTCATGCATCTGCAAGTGGAAAGTCATGCCGTCCAGGAATTGTTTATTTTGGCACATACTGTACACCAGCCCCATGCTAGGTGTAAGAGACCCATCAGAAGCAGGCTTCCATTATCGTACACAGGTCTCCGAATAGCACACAGCATTTGATACATTCCCACAAATCATGGAGGTCCTGTGCAGTTGCATTGTTGCTGCCCGGAATTTCACAGAGATGAATTTTTCGCAGATTTACTGTATATGACTCAGAATAGGAGATATGCAAAGGGCTTACATTTACATCTGTGCATGTGCTGTATGCAAAATCCCATCATTTGTCACCTTATGTCCTTATGGTTACCAATACACATCTATACAATAAGGTGTTACAATGTTATTAAATAATTAGTAGGTTTTACAGACATTGTATCTAAATGTTGAATGCACAGTAAAATACATATTATTAGAATATAGAGTATACTAAGCATCATTTTCAATACTAAAGATGTGTGCAGACCTCCGTGTTCTGGTTTTTACTTAGAAGAACCAAAACATTTGAGGGTGGTTTTGTCAATCAATTTTAAAGAAATACAAAATGGATAACAGCTAAAATGTGTAATTTGGACCTGTTTTTTGTTCCTACAGTATTAATCATATCAATACAATTAATTTCCAGTCATTTTTGACCACCTCACGGCTCACACTATTGTATTTACCCATATATGCCAAAGGCTGCAGCGAGCTGGCTGGCTAAACTAAGTGACAGAGCAGCGGCACAAACACGGCAGTTTAAAAAAGAATATAGCCCATCTATGAAACTTAGTGGCACTGCAGTGGCAGATAGGATGACAGTTTAACATCAACTATACAATGCTATAGAATGTTTTCCTTTATCTCAATCTAGATCAGTGACCTGAGGCAAGCACAGTTAAATGGAGGTGGAGTATTTAGTGGAAGCCAGGTAAAGGATTAATTAATTTATTGATTACAGCATATAACTATTAAAAAAACAAAATACAAATCTGAGATATGGAAAATCACTAAAACACTATAAAAATAATTGGTATTTTGGATGCTTGTTTTTTAAAAGTGAAAACTGAATCCAAACAGCAAATCACAGGCCTCAGGATGCAAGGAGGCTGTAACAGCCTAGTCGGAGTCAATAATTATTAATTATATGATTTGATGATACTACTCTGTTTCCGCTAAGAGGTGCAGGAAACAGGGCATATATGCCTGGAGCTGGTGATGGATGACATTGTAAGATACAAAAGAACATGAACGCCCCTATAAAGTACAGTAATATAAACTGCCTGTTAAACACAACCTTGGCAAAGCCATAATAAAAAGAGGTGCATGATGGTATTGTCTTTGGGCCCTCCCAGCCACCCTTGTGTTGTATATTAAAAAATGCACAGTTTAACAAACCAAGCACTTCAGCGACAGGGACTACTTTTATGGCTGAAGTGCTTTGTTTGTTTAGGCCCCCACAACGGAGCTACCATTGGGCTTAAGGCAGTTAACCATGTTTTTAATCATCTGTACAGTTGGAAGATGTCATTATCATCCTCATCAGTGCTAAAATCATTACATAATATTAGCTCATCCTCACTGCAGTTCATCATTACATAAGTCTCTGTACTTTGTTGTAATTGGCAGCAAAGGTCTTCCTCATATAAGTTCATTTTTAGGAATTACTGTTTTTCCAATTTTTTTTTTTAAGTTACCTCCTTCACTTCACAAGGTTCCTGGTGTGCTAAAACTCTTTCAGAGTACACATTGGAGTGTGGGAAGCTTAAGTAAAGTAAAGCTAGTATGTACAAGGTGCTCCAAATTCCCCTTTTGTCCTCCCAGTATAAAAAAGCACTACATGTTAATTTATACATTGTCATTAAAATAATACTCCACCATTCTATTAATGCTTACTGTATCAGATTGAGTCGCAGTAGAGGTGAACATGTTGGCCAATTATTTTAAGCCTGACCAGATGTCCTAATGGTGTTTCACTTTGACTCATTCTTATCACTAGTGGGTTTCTTGGAAAAGGCAAGTTTTTTCATGGCAGCAGCATTTACAGCAAAAACTGAAGCAGGAGACATTGCTGTATTATGTACCACTTAAGCTGACAACTTGCTTGCAAGGAGCTCTTTGCATCTCTTAAGATCTGTGATGGTTGGAAAGAAAGACATTATATAGTACTTACACCTAGGATCAAGCATGGTTGCCAAAATGTAGTGATCCAAATTCAAGATGTTGCAAACCCTTTGGTACTGGTGAAGTGAATAAAGATCTTGATCTACAAGTCCAAAATACTTAGCAGAATCACTTTGTCTCACCTCCTCCTTCAGTTTATCTAGCTGTTTTTGTAGTGGTTTAATTAAGAGAATCACCTGACTCACGACTGGGAGTGTCTAAACTCACTTCATTGGTTACAATTTCAAATGGTTTCAGTAGCTTGCATAAAACAGAGAGTATTCTCCACTGTGCTGGACTAAGGTGCAATGCACCTCTTCCCCTCCCACTCCCTATGTCATGGCTTGTTGTGTATGTTTGGATGGCTTGATGCTGTTCCTCTAGTCACCGAAGCATGTAAAGGGTGAAACTCTACCCAGTTGGTGGCATGGCAATATGAACTGTTGATTGCTGAATGCTGAAAATGTCCAGAAATGTTTCAGCCACAGACAGCATGTCCTGCACGTACCTGTCATTTTCTTAAAAAAAAGTCTGATCTAACAAAGTTATTGTGTGCACAAAACATGGTATGTGTTCAAATTCGCCCAGTTGTAATGCTCATACAGTGTTACTTGTGTTATCTAAAATTACAAATCCTGGAGAAGAGTCTTAGCAAGGTAAGCCATTTTGCTATCACACCCTAAATTTTGATGACACTTTTTGTGAAGTCAGTGATATAGAGAGTAGTCTGCCCATGAATGAGCAGGTGTTGTGTGTTATACTGCTGCTGCTGAAAGTGATACACCTATCCAGTGGGTGTCACAGAACAATTGCTGTTCTGGTAAACTGGAATCAAGATGGAATTTGGACCACAGGACTTCAACTGTCTAAAACCAGATGCATGGATGATGAACATTGGACGCAGATCTAATGCAAACATAGCCGCCATAGTTTCAGTGATCCACTGTGCAACAGGATGGCAGCTGTCATGCTTGCTTCCTCTTGCAAATGATTGTTTCACAGTCAATTATTGTTTTAAACTACTAGTCTTCTTGGTACCTCTTCTGTGATGAAGATTCACTCCCAGCAGCAGCCCTAGCATGCAAGGATTCTTCTTGGGAATAATGGATAGGGGAGGAGTCAGTTAGCCTTTAGAAAATGGATGCAGCAGAACTACCCTATCATTAATGAGGAGGGTATATTTACTAAAGGTTGATTTTAGAGTCTATTTTTATGTCAATTTAAATCAACTCAAAATCGACTATTTAAATTACTGGCTGTATCTCACTATCATTCGATTCTGAAATACATTGCATTCAATTTTGAAATCTAAGTCGAATTTGGCTGATTTAAATGTATTAGGTTTTGAACTTTCTGTTCAAAACTGAATGTAAATACACACTAAAATTTTACTTTAAGCACATTTGCAAAAGCATGCACAGATAACTCTGATCTGTGCATTCTTCTTAGGCTTAAGAGCCTAAAGAGTTCATAAAATAAATAGAAAAAAAATGCTTGGGATCTTCCCATAATTCCATAACCAGCCTAAAACCCCTCAAATCATTAACCAGCCCTGGACCTCTGTGTGGCTGGTATTGGAAAATAGGGTGAAACAAACAGTGTGGGGTTCCCCTATTCTCCTATAACCAGCACCAGGCTGTACCAGCTTTATAGCAGAGAGAGACACAGCGTGGAGTCCTCCTGCCATAGAGTTAGCCCAAGGCGGGAATCCCTCGGAAAGTAGGGACTCCCAAAAAAATATCCAAGCCAGCAGAAACACTGATATATGGTTTTGATTCATTATTATTATTCTTGTAAGTCTCTAGGATTATGGATATGGGTTTGTCACAGATAATTGTAAAGAAAAAAATGAAATGCCAATAAATAGTGGAAATGAAAAGGAAGTTGGATGAATGCTAGAAAGAAGTTGAGGTAACACGTCGTGAATAATAAGGTACTCCAGTGAAAGTTTAAAAGCAAGCCTCAGGTCACACTGTCCTCTTGCTGTGCAGAGGAAGATAATGTATTTTTTATGTTGACAGCAGGATGTATTGGCAGAAGGCCTGGAATATCTACATTGAGTTTGACTGAGGACAAAAGATCTGAATTTAGTTATATAGACAGCCATCTTCGATTTTAATTACAGTGCATCCGGAAAATATTCACAATGCTTCACTTTTTCCACATTTTGTTATGTTACAACCTTATTCCAAAATGGAATAAATTAACTTTTGTCCTCAAAATTCTACACACAATACCCCATAATGACAACGTGTGAAAAGTTTCTTTGAGATTTTTGCAAATTTAATTAAAAAAAAAACCCACTAAGAAATCACATGTACTCCTCTGTGGAGAGACAAGAACCTTCCAGAAGGACAACCATCTCTACAGCAATCCACCAATCAGGCCTGTTTGTTAGAGTGGCCAGACTGAAGCCACTTCTTAGTAAAAAGCACATGACACCCCACCTGGAGTTTGCCAAAATGCACCTGAAAGATTCTGTGGTCTGTTGAGACAATGATTGAACTCTTTGGCATGAACGCCAGACGTTATGTTTGGAGCAAACCAGGCACCGCTCATCACCAGGCCAATACCATCCCTACAGTGAAGCATGGTGGTGGCAGCATCATGCTGTGGGGATGTTTTTCAGCGGCAGGAACTGGGAGACTAGTCAGGATAGAGGGAAAGATGAATGCAGCAATGTACAGAGACATCGTAGATGAAAACCTGCTCCAGAGCACTCTTGACCTCAGACTGGGGTGACGGTTCATCTTTCAGCAGGACAATGACCTTAAGCACACAGCCAAGATATCAAAGGAGTGGCTTCAGGACAACTCTGTGAATGTCCTTGAGTGGCCCAGCCAGAGCCCAGACTTGAATCCGATTGAACATCTCTGGAGAGATCTGAAAATGGCTGTGCAGTGACGCTTCCCATCCAACCTGATGGAGCTTGAGAGGTGCTGCAAAGAGGAATGGGCAAAACTTCCCAAAGATAGGTGTGCCAAGCTTGTGGCATCATATTCAAAAAGACTTGAGGCTGTAATTGCTGCCAAAGGTGCATCGACAAAGAATTGAGCAAAGGTTGTGAATAGTTATGTAGGTGTGATTTCTTAGTTTATTTTATTTTTTATTAAATTTGCAAAAATTTCACAAAAACTGTAGAATTTTGAGGACAAAAATTAATTTATTCCATTTTGGAATAAGGCTGTAACATAACAAAATGTGGAAAAAGTGAAACGTTCTGAATACTTTCCGGATGCACTGTATGTCTATCAACAAACCCTTACCACTGCTAGAAGAATCTACAAAGCAGTGCAGCAATGTGTACACTACATACAGCAGTAGTTTCCTGAAACCTGCAAATTGTATTTTATGACAAAACAGCATGGTATCATATACACATACATACATATAATATATATATACACATACACACACGCTAACATTATTCCTGTGTTCTGCCTGCAGTTTCCTCTCCAGTGTCCAGCAGCCTCTTGTTTCCTTCTATCCTGGTAGTCAGTCATCCCTCTAGGTCACACGATATCGTGAGATCTCGCTTGCCCGGGGAGCCACATGCTCAGAAGCGGCTGCGGGCTCAACTCACCTATTTGGAGGAGATTTAGGCAGATGGAGGCATAGTGGGAATTCCAGGATATGTGTAGGTGCAGGTGGTGCTGTACAATTCCGCTCCGGTTGACTCCTATGCGTGTCGGCCCATTCGGCCTTCCTCAGGGAGTGATGGTCGGCACCATCTTGGAGATGCTTATACGTAGTCTGATTGGCAGGCAAGTCTGTGACATAGTATGTCGTTACTGGGATGTGTCTCGGTCACCATAGTAACTGTAAACAGTATCCGACAGAGGGTGATTAACTCTCCGTGTTCAGGTGTGTAGCAAGCGTGCACGTGCTGTGTATGCATTCTAGGTAATCTGGGGGATGGATGCACGATTATCTCATACCTAATCTGCTTAATAGTTTTAGCTAGCCTGGCTACTGGCTTCGTGAGCCGACCTATCTGTTGTGTAATGTGACAACCCAAGTTGGGGCTGGGTAAATATGGATAAATTAGGGTACCCAAAAATGGTCATGCAGTTAAATTGTATATCCCTTATCATATAGGGAATGATGGGAGGTATTTTTTAATCAATACCTTTGTGGCATGGACAATAAACCTACCAGGTCTACAGGTTCCTATTACTGATTGGTGTCTGGAAGTTTAATTACCAGCCAACGAATCCATTAATACGTTCGTGGTTACAATTATGGTATCGCGTATTCGCTGAAGCTACCTTGAGGTCAGGTATCTGTGGCTAGTATGGGTTTAGTATTAGGCGGTTATATTGATCTGGCCATTAACCTGTAATTACTGCTTTTATCTAATTCTCCAGATTAAGCCCATATGGAGAAAGGGTTTTGAGTTCCATAATCCATTTTAATTCCTCTCTGTTAATTTTCGTGTTATAGTTGTCCCCTCTCCAGTTCTTGTTTACCAATTCAATCCCTATATAGTCAAGCCCTGTGGGGTCTTGATTATGTTGGTCTTTGAAGTGTTGAGAAAGGCTATGTGTCTCAAGTCCCTTTTTAATGTTTCTGATGTGTTCAGAAACTCTGATCTTCAATTTCTTAGTGGTTCTTCCTACATACTGTTGTGCACACGGTCTTGTTATGAGGTATATGGTCCCCATACTGTTACATGAAAGATGGTCTTTAACTTTAAATATGTAACTGTTTTGGTTCGAGGTGAATGAGCATCTATTTTTTGTGGATTTGAGGTGTAGTTTACAAAATTGGCATGTCTCGCAGTAATAAAAACCTGGGTTTAGTTTGTGACCTAATAGCGTTCTTTGTGTTTGCGCCTTGTTTTTTAGGTGATTGTGAACCAGCTTTTGTTTGAGGTCAGGTGCTTTCCTGAATACCATCTTAGGTTTTGTTGGGAGAAGTTCATTTAAGGTCTCATCCTCCAAAAGTATATGCCAGTGTTTCTGGATGATTTTGTTCCATTGCCTATGGTCCTTATTATATTGAGTGATGAAAGGTGTGTTTGGTTTGCTGGTTGTGGTGGATCTGTTTCTGTACAACAAAAGGGAGTCCCTTTCTTCCTTCTCAAATGCACTTTGTACCTTTTCTTGTTTTTAACCTTTTTCTATGAATTATTGTCTTAACATCTGTCCCTGTGTGTGGTAGTCTGATAATTTGCTGCAATTCCTCCTTACTCTCTTAAATTGGTCCAGGGAGATGTTTTCCAACCAATTTGGAAGATATCCGCTATCTGACAAAATATAACTATTTACAGTGACTGGTTTCTGGTAGGTTCTTGTGCCTATTTTGTCTTGTGCGATGTATATGGTTATGTCCAAAAAATTGACTTCAAGCTTACTGTAGTTAGTGGTGAAGCTGAGGTGGTTACCATTTTGATTTATGTACTTAAGGAATTGATTTAATTGCCATTCATCCCCTTGCCAAATGAACAGGACGTCATCTATGTAGCGAGGCCAAAGGACAAGGTTTTCCCCAAACTCATGCTTGGACCAGATGTAGTGGTTCTCCCCTCTGCTGAGAAACAATTAGCATAGTTTGGGGCAAACCTAGGCCCCATCGCTGTTCCTGTGTCTTGCCTGTAATATGTTCCTTCAAACCAAAAATAATTGTGTCTTAGAATAAAGTAAATGCCGTTAAATCAAACTGACTGAGATACTAATTAAGTCACCTGTGGTCAAGCATGAATATCTCTAAAACCTGAACTGTTGGGGTGCCTTGAGGACCGCGTTTTGGAACCTATGGTCTGGACCAAGGCAGCTCCATAGAGACAAGACACAAGCCTGCCCCTGTAGGCCCCAATTCCCAATTATAGAGGATGGAGTACCAAAGCAGAGGGGCCCTCCAGGGATTTACTTGCCCCCACCAACACCCCCTTGCCACCAGGCCAGTCTGACCCTGTCCCTACTTTTTGGTCTACCTTGACTTTACATTTCCTACAACTGGATTGGAGAGCTTTTCAAGTTCTCTCTTGGGGATCCTCCTGTTTTGGTCATTGTCTCAGCAAAGTATCTCCACCCGTAACCCTAGCCACCACACAAAGTTCTAGTGAAAATTCAGCAAAGTTTTATTTGCCCAACCTCCTCTCCTGCTGGGGCAGGTTTTTTCTTTGTAAAAAAAAAAATTACAGTTCCCTGTACTCATGGATAGACTATCATGGACTAAATGCTATCATCATCAAAAATAGATATCCACTTCCACTTATCACCCACTTGTTTGACCGTATTAAAGGTGTTTCTGTTATTACCTGTGTGGAGCAATATAATCACATTCATATCCATGAAGGTAGTGAATATAAGAGTGCATTTAAGACTCAAGATGGGCAATATCCATTCCTTGGATATATTGTGCCCAATGCCTGTCTTCAAGTGGACCCTGAGAAGATACGACCATCTAAGGGGGGTATTCAATATGTGGCCGACAAGTCCGTGCTGGACTTTTCGCTCCATATCGGAGGTTTGACGAGGGATAAACCCGTATTCAATTTGAAAGCTGCGAAAACGGGACCCGGCGGATAGTTATCGGGAAAAAAATCGGGAATTTTCAGGTGAGCATCCAGGGACTCCCCTAATGATGTCCTGACATGGGGGATCATTATGGGTACCCCCATTTTGGCCTGCGGAAGGTAAGTATGGTTTTTAAATAGCCACAGCAGGTGTTTTTTTCCGACAGGGAAGAAGGGGAGAAGAAGAGCACTTAGTTTTTTGTTTTTTTTGTAAAAAAAAAAAGCTAGGTGCATCAAATTTGGGGTACATGAAAATGGGTGCAAGCCTATTTTTAAGTCCCTGAGGTGCATTTTTAAAATTCTTCAAAAATGCACCTGCCGCTACCACCCGCATTCTTTACCTGCCGCATACTTGGGAACCCCCCCTGAATTTATTTTGTTAGTTTAAAATTTGTTCCCCATATTTTTTTTTTTTTAACTACAAAATTTAACTAGTTTTTTTTGGGTGTCCCTATTTTTTTTTTTACTTTTTTTTGAGACAGATGATTTTAAGGGGGCATTCCCAAGTGTTCAGGCTGTTTTTTTAAGCCTGCACCCCTAAACCCCAATTCTGCACTTTTTTTCAAAAGGCTGGCGAAAAATTATCCCCGTTTTTTAACATGGACTTTTCGCAAGGGCGAAAAGTCAATGTAATTGAATATGGGGATATTGGAAATAGGTGAAAATTATGTCGTCGGTGATAAATTATCGCCAATAACGGACTTTTCGCCCGATATTGAATATGGCCCTAAGACTAGCCACAGTACCAGGATCTTAAAGCAGTTCTTAGGATTTGCCAATTATTATAGGACAGTTCATCTGAGAATATTCTACCCTAATGGTGCGCAGCAACTCAGGTTATTGTGCAGTGACCCGGTATTTCATCCCTGGTCATGAGAAGGGTTGAACGCATGCGACCCGGGTCCCGTTCTCTGCACAGGAAGAGCTGGCATTTGGAGACGAGATCATCTCCAAGTGCCGCCTCCACACATGATGCCATTGGCATCTTTGACCTGGCATTAGTGCCGGGCTCGGCTGCCATTCTGCATGGGGTCTCAGCCGGGAAGTGCCGGGATAGGCGCATGAACATAATCCCGGGTGCGACCCGGCGATGTAATGGAAAAGAGGTATAAGACAAGCAAAAGCCCAGGATCTGCAGACATATGACAAGCAAGGTCAGACCATCACCAGCACTGAGGAGTCAGTGAGACCAGGCTATAAAGGTGCTTGATTGACTCACCTGGCTCACTCCCATGACTCACACAATCAGCTGCACAAAATTACATGCAATGCACAGAGGGCTGCACAGCATGCAAACACGTGGGCTACAGTGTCCTGATTAATGTGGCCCCTGCCACGTGTTCTAACACCTGTCTTCTTTCTAAAAATGTTTTCCCCACCAGAGAGAAATTACACAAACAGGAGTAAAGAATTCATTGCCTGGCACCTGGCTTGAGAAAAGAATGGAGGGATCTTATTGAAGGTGCCAAGATCCAGTGATCATCTGTACTGATCACAGCTGTGTATTAAACTTTGCACTGGCCCCTCTTTTTCTCTTGCCTCAATCTACAGTAATTGTAACTTTCTGTACTTCAACTAAGAATCATAAAGTCGACACTCTGTTGGAGACTCCTAAGACCAAACCAATTTTGGATCCTATTATCACATGCCTAGTCTCTGCCACCAGCCAGAGAAAACCTTTTGTTGCTTCTAATTTACTGTCTTAACCACAATCCTCTAAATGTATGGGCATGCTGGAGAAAGGAGAACTCTGAAAACACTGCAGAAAGATTATTGGTAGCCATCCCTTTCCAAGGATGTGAAATTATATGTTGCTGCTTGCATTAAATGCACACAGAACAAAACTCCATGCCAGCCTCCATCGGGAACAGTATAATTAGACTAAACTCTGGACTCGAGTTGCTAGAGATTAGACTTGAAAAAAAATGGCACACCTCATTCCTCTGGCAGGCCTTCCTTCTGCTTCTATCCTGGCAAAATTGTTTAATAGATCTTTTGTTTACATAGCTTTTCCTCTGTGTACCACCCACAAATCAATGGGATGACTCGAAAGAATCAATCAGGATCTCAAATCTTCACCTTAGGGTACCTACTGAAGATTATTCAAGTCATTTATCCAGTGACTTTTAAGTTAGTCCTGCCATCATCATTCTCTGCTGGATCCTAGTCTCTCTTTCCCTACCAGTGTGTGCCTTGTAGCTGCTTGCTATAGAGCAGAGGTTCCCAAACTCTACCATCACAGTCCACATCTTAAGGATATCCATGCTTGAGCACATGTGACTTAACTAGTACCTCACTGTGATTTAAAAATCATGACAAGCTTGGAATTCCTTAAAACCTTGACCGTCATGGCAGACTTTGGGAACCTATACTACAGAGACTTCTTAATTATTATTTTTCTCAACATCCATTTACAGGCTTATGTTGCTTCCAGTGCCACACTCTCAGCTAGTTGCACCTGGTGGCCATGATCCATGGGAATATTGCAGCAAAGGCCAAATTCCCTTTGCCGGATCTCCTGGTGAATACTAGTACCCAGTTAGAAACAGCTCGGGAGTGCAGAGTCTAAGTGTGTAGTAACTCGTTGGCCATAGTTAATGCAATGCAGTGAGCAGTCACCACCCAGTTTTTATGACCTCATCTCTGTGTGCCATAAAAGCAGTCCATTTATTATGACACACAGTATATTGCAGGGCTGACCTGGCTTCCCATGAATAAAGAATGGTACCAAAACATCCTCCAAGAGCAACTTTTCCCAACCATCCAAGAACAGTTTGGTTGACGAACAATGCCTTTTCCAGCATGATGGAGCACCTTGCCATAAGGCAAAAGTGATAGCCAAGTGGCTTGGGGAACAAAACATCGAAATGTTGGGTCCATGGCCAGGAAACTCCCCAGACCTTAATTCCATTGAGAACTTATGGGCAATCCTCAAGGGGCAGGTGGACAACCAAAACCCACAAATTCTGACAAACTCCAAGCATTGATTAGGCAAGAATGAACGGCCATCAGTCATTATGTGGCCCAGAAGTTGATTGACAGCATGCCAGGGCGAATTGCAGAGGTCTTGAAAAAGAAGGGTTAACACTGCAAATATTGACTCTTTGCATAAATTTTATGTAATTGTCAATAAAAGACTGACACTTATGAAATGCTTGTAATTTTACTTTAGTATACCATAGTTACATCTGACAAAAAGGTCTAAAAACACTGAAGTAGCAAACTTTGTGAAAACCAATACTTGTGTCATTCTCAAAACTTTTGACCATGGCTGTACACTGGGAGCAGGAGAGTGAGGTGTTTACAGGGGATACATTCAGAATCCTGGCACCAGCATCCTGACAACTGTCAGAATCCTGGAACCAGCATCCCGAAGGTAAGTAGCGAGGTAGGGGGAGGATTAGGGTTAGGCACTTGGGGGAGGGTTAGGCACTAGGAGGTTAGGGGTTAGGTTTAGGGTGCGGGGAGGGGGGGATAGGTTTAGGCACTAGGGGGAGGTTTGGTTCAGGCACCAGGGAGGGTTAGGATACCTACAGACAGGTGTCTGTATCCTAACCCTGCCAGGATGCCGGCTTTGGGATTTTTACCGCCAGCATCTCGTACCAATCCCATTTACAGTCCCGCAGCAGCTTAAGTGAGCCCTGCAATGCTCATAGTGACAGGCGGTAACATCGTCCTCAACTGGTCAATGGCCTTTTGTAGTGACTGCGCTCATTTGCCAGTTGAGGAAGTCATCAAAGAAATTACCCATCCTCTGTTTGGATACATCAGGCCAGTAAGGGCCACATGGACCAGGGGCTGAAAATGTTCAAGGGTCTAAACTGAGAAGGGGATGAGCTGTAACCAGTGCTGTCTGTGACCAGAGCCACGTGGGTGTGTACACCCCATAGACCATCAGCCTCACTTTCTCCTTAAGGTCATAAGAATAAAACTTATAATTTTGTGAGAAAACTAGAGCAACACTTATAATTTATGGCTGACTGTGTGACCAGCTAGGCAGCTGGTCATCATTATGCTGATGATGAGCCTATTTTTATGTGGAGGCCTAGAGCTGTATATCCATACCATTGTTAATCTAGCTCTGAAGCCAGGAGCCTACCAGGGTTCTGATACAGAGGGCCTGCGTTTCCATCCTGAGCAGCTGTCACCCCTGGGCACATGCCTCGCATACGTCCTGGGAAATCCACCACTGGTATGGCTCTGTCTGTATTTCCTATTGCAAAAAACTTGAAATACCTGGACTAAATCTATACATTTCTACATCTAGTAGAATATAGAACTCTGTCCTTGAATTGTGTGACTAAATACTTATTTTTATTCCCTGGCTTATTTGTCAATCATCTGTCTCCTCTCTGCTGGCCATCGCTCTCCAATACTTTTGATATCTTCAACTTAACATCAAAAGAGCATCAATTTCATCATAATAACTTTCTATATTGTAGTGTAAATATTGAAGCTATTTTGGAAATATTAGTCATCTTAGTAATACACATACTTTGACTTGTATTAATATCAAATAATGTCTTGACATCCTGTACTTAGAGAAAAGTATTAGCAACATTAAGAGGAGAATATCTGGTTTGAGTATGATCAATTATGGTTATCCAATAAAGCAGGGATGGGGAACCTCAGGCCCGGTGGAAGTATAAGGCACGGGGGATCATTTGGTCTGGCCCTCTGGCTAGCCTTATCTGGTTATCAGGGTGCCTAGAATGGCACCCTGTAGCCAGAATCTATGCAGCAGTGCCATCTGGAGCGTCCTTAGGACACTTCAGACGGTACCATCACTGCTCTTACAGCTCAACAGAGCATCCTCAGGATGCTCCGGCCATTGCTGTAATCACCGGCGATTGTGACGCCGCCCCGTGTGACGTCTAATGGAGGGGGCATGGTCTGCACCAGGGCCACAAATAATGTTATATATATCAAAATTGACAGACACAATGTCGACAGCTCATGCTAGGGTTAGGTTAGGACTTAAATGAACGAAAATGCTATGTCGATATGCCAACTGTCGACATTCACAATGTTGACATTCTGGCAATGTTGACACTTCACATGTCGACATTCTGAATCACACCCGTTTTGCTCTAATCTTCCTTCTGTTGTAGCTAAGGCAACTCAGCATACCCAGGGAATTCTTTATTTGCATCTTTGTAACACAAAAAAACATGAATACAGGTGTCATTAGATTTGTACAGTATACTCATACATTTAAGTTTATTTGGTTGCATTTTTATAGTGTTGTCTCTGTAATTACCTCTACAGTGCACACTATAGTGATGCTATACTAAGCACAGAGCTATAGAGGCTAATGCAGAGTACCTACACCAGTGTGTGTATAGTGAATTTGGTAAATTATATTTGCACACTCACAGAATGGGTCCTGCGCACCCGCAGAATCCCAATAATCAGGAATCTTGCGTGCACTGCTGAATCAGGCCCTAAGTGCGGACGTTGAGTGAGGAATGGATCTGAGCCGTCCATTCCTCCTTCACATGTGGAATCTGGCAACATAAGAGGCTGGCCCTGTGGGAGTCCCACGAAGTGCCATCCGAAACAGCCTTGCATGCCATCTGTTATGTCCTGGGTTGTTTGTGGACCCGGGGTGGTAGCAGGAGCGATCACAGAAGCAGATTTGAAAATAAAACTAGGATTTTTAATAAGTGCTTGAGTAGACATATAATGTGGCAGTAAATAAAAGTCCAGGAATATATAAATGTGCACAAGAGTTCTGTGGTGGGAGCAAAAGGGTTAATGTCCACGTAGAAACAATTAGAGCTGTCCAGGTGTGCAGGTAGTGAAACTGAAAATAATCAAGCCAGGTTTGCAGATAGTGAACTGAAAATAATCAAGCCAGGTTTGCAGGTAGTGAACTGAAGCGCAGGATGTCAGCAGGCTCAGGCACTCAGGTATGGGCAAGGGTGATGGAGGAAGCGGGGTAGTCCAGTGGGAGCTAGGAGCTGACAGGCAGACTGGCAGACAGCGAATTCACAGGAACAGGAAAGCACAGAGAACTCCCTCTCAGCTAGGCTGAGATACACGTTGCACTGGCAAAGAAGGAAGGCACTGACCCTTCCTAAATACCCCATGCCGTGCTGTTACTGGCCGGAGGGAACATGTGGCTCACCAGGATTGGCCAGCCGCATCACATGGCCAGAAGGCAAGATGACGGCGCCCATGCCAAACGGAACGGAGACGCCGCCAGGCCTCACCAGCGCAGAGTGACAGCAGGGCCGCACAACAACGCGCGCAGCCAAAGCCCCCGCCAGACACCAGCTCCGCCACCAGACAGCCCGCGCCACAACGACCTCACAGGTAACACCCGCCTAGCGCCATGCTGAAATACCCTGGCCGTGACAGTACCCCCCCTTTTGGGGTGGCCTCAGGACACTCACCAGGCTTCTCCGGATGGGCAGAATGGAATCTCCTGATGAGCGTGGGAGTGTGGACATCACGAGCATCGGTCCAGCAACGTTCCTCTGGACCGTAACCTTTCCAGTCCAACAAATACTGAAGATGACCTCTGCGCAGACGAGAGTCCAAGATCTGGGCGACTTCAAACTCAACTCCTCTCTCCATCTGGACTCGAGGAGAAGCAGGTAGAGCATTATGGAACTTATTCAGGACTAGGGGCTTTAATAAGGAAACATGTAAGGAATTGGGAATTTTTAGGTATGGGGGTAACTGTAAATGGTAGGCCACTGGATTAATGACTTCTGTTATGGTGAAGGGACCGATGAAGCGGGGTGCGAATTTCATAGACAGAACTCTTAGACGAAGGTTCCGAGTAGACAACCAGACCTGGTTTCCTACTTGCATGCGTGGAACTATTCTACGCTTTCTATCGGCCTGGGTCTTATAGCGAGAGGATGCCTTCAACAAATCAGACCGTACTTGAGTCCAGATGGCAGCAAAATTCTGCACCGTGTCCTGCACGGCCGGAACATCGAAAACAGGCAGGCTTCGAAATTCGGGAACACGAGGATGAAGGCCATATACAACCTGAAATGACGTTTGGTTAGTTGACGAGTGGTAGGAAGCATTATGTGCAAACTCAGCCCACGGCAGCAAGGCAGCCCAATTGTCCTGGGAAGATGACATAAAAATTCTTAAGAAAGTCTCTAGATCTTGATTAACTCTCTCGGTGGAGCCGTTGCTTTGTGGATGGTAGGCCGTGGAAAAGTTTAACTTCACTTGAAGAACAGAACACAAAGCCCTCCAGAATTTTGCAGTAAATTGCACACCACGGTCAGAGACAATTTCAGCAGGAAGGCCATGTAGACGAAATATGTGTTGGACAAACAACTGTGCCAGGTCAGGGGCAGAAGGTAACTTCTTCAACGGTATATAGTGGACCATCTTAGAAAATCGGTCTATTACAACCCAGATAGTGTTGAAATCTTGAGAGACTGGCAGGTCTGTGACAAAATCCATGGAGAGATGCGTCCATGGACGTGATGGAGTAGGTAATGGAAGCAATTCCCCAGCTGGAGCTTGTCGTGATGATTTATGCTGGGCACAGGAGGAGCAGGAAGAGATGAACTCCATTATATCTGCCTTCATAGAAGGCCACCAATAGTGTCTTTTCAGGAACTCTAAGGTCTTCCGAGTGCCTGAGTGCCCTGCGAAGCGAGAGGAATGTGCCCAAGTGAGAAGCTGCTTCCTTAATTCCGGGGTCACAAATGATTTTCCCGTAGGAGGCTGAACTTGTAATGCGGCGAAAACTCTTGATTCCAAGACAGGGGTATTGCTTTGATTTTCAGATTGATCATCACAGAGGAGAGATCTCGATAGGGCATCAGCCTTCTGATTAAGTGCTCCAGACCGGAAGGTCAGGGTGAACTGAAATCTGGCAAAGAATATTGCCCAGCGGGCCAAACGAGGACTCACACATTGGAGGTTTTTGAGAAATAGGAGATTTCTATGGTCCGTAAATACAGTAAATGGAAACTTGGCGCCTTCTAGCAAATATCTCCATTCCTTCAACGCCAACTTTACAGCTAGTAGTTCTTGCTCACCTATGGCGTAGTTCCTTTCGGCAGGTGAGAATTTTTTAGAAAAGAACCCACACGGATTGACTCGGTTGTCCTCATAATGTTGAGACAAGACTGCTCCCACAGCTTCAGATGATGCGTCCACTTCCAACAAAAAAGGCCTGTCCAGATCTGGTTGTCGAAAAACTGGTGCTGAGATAAAGGCCTGTTTTAGAAGATGAAAGGCAGACTCTGCCTCAGGTGACCATTGGGCAGGATTAGCACCTTTGCGGGTCAAGGCTGTAATGGGAGCCAGCAGTGTAGAAAATCCCTTAATGAAGCGTCTATAATAATTGGTGAAGCCCAACAATCTCTGGATGGCCTTCAGTGTCTGAGGTCGGGTCCAATCCAGAATTGCTTGTACCTTCTTGGGGTCCATTTCTAAACTGGAGCCAGATATTACATAGCCGAGAAAAGGTACACTGGGCACTCCAAAGACGCACTTCTCCAGTTTGCAGTAAAGGTGGTTTTCTCTCAAACGGGTCAGAACTTCTTTAACATGTTCTTGATGTTTAGCCACAGAGGGTGAAAAAATCAGTATGTCATCCAGATAGACAACAACCGAAACATATAACAGATCCCGGAAAATCTCATTAACGAAACTTTGAAAGACAGCAGGGGCGTTACACAATCCAAAAGGCATTACTAAATACTCAATGTCCATCTCTGGTATTAAAAGCGGTCTTCCATTCATCGCCAGCTTGGATACGAATGAGGTTGTAAGCCCCTCTCAGATCTAATTTAGAAAAAATGACAGAGCCCTTGACCCTATCAAACAACTCAGTAATCAGGGGAAGAGGGTATCGATTCTTTACAGTAATGTCATTAAGGCCTCGATAATCGATACATGGTCTTAGACCTCCGTCCTTCTTGCCAACGAAGAAAAACCCAGCTCCGGCAGGTGAAGTAGAGGGGCGAATGAACCCCTTTGCCAGGTTGTCCCGGATGTACTCGGTCATGGCTTGAGTCTCAGGCAAGGACAGCGGATAGGTACGACCACAAGGTGGTATCTTATCAAGTATCAATTCAATTGGACAGTCCCATTCCCTATGAGGGGGTAAGATATTTGCTTGTTGCTCAGAGAACACGTTGGCGAACATCTGATATTCCTTGGGAATGGCAGAAGAAACTAATGGTACTGTCTTTCTCACAGGTCAAATTTTTGGAAGACAGGATTTCTGACAGTCCATACCCCATGACAGAATCTGCATAGAACTCCAATCAATCCTGGGATTATGTTGACGTAACCAGGGTAGACCAAGAACCACTTCTTGAGAGGCCTCTGATATCACCAGGAATTTTAAGGACTCAGAATGAAGTGCTCCAATTCGGACCAATACTGGTTGAGTCTCTTTGGTGACTATCCCGTTAGTTAGAGGGCGTCCGTCTATAGAGGTCAGAGAGATGGCATGGTTGAGAGACAAACAAGGAATCTGAAATTTATCTATGAAACTAGACGTTATGAAATTTCCGGCTGCTCCTGAGTCAAGTAGAGCAGTAGCAAAGACAGGTTTGGGTTTAAGATCAAAGGCTAGGGTAATCGTGAAATCCTTAATTTTTGGAGACGGGTTCATAACTCCTAACTTGATGTCTCCAGGGTCAGTTAGGATTTGGCATTTCCCGGTTTACGGGGGCAGGAGATCAGCAGGTGACCGGACTCTCCGCAGTACAGACAGAGGTTCTTTTGCATTCTTCTCTGACGTTCTTCTTTGGAGAGGTGTGTATGATTCACCTGCATAGGCTCCTCTTCAGTAGGAGAAGGAATGGGTTGGGTAGAAATGGAGGGGGTCCAGTTTGCCGGTCAGTTCTGTGTTTTTCAGCCTGACGTTCCCTGAAGCATAGGTCAACTTTGATACACAACAAAATCATGTCGTTCAGATTAGTAGGAAGCTCTCGAGTGACTAGATCATCCTTTAGTCGGTCTGACAACCCATGCCAGAAGGTCGAGGTGAGGGCTTCCTCATTCCATTTGAGCTCTGATTCTAAAATTTTAAATTGCACGGCATATTGACTGACAGGACGGACCCCTTGTCTCAGTGTCATGATGTTTGATGATGCTGATACAGTACGCCCAGGTTCATCGAAAATCCTCCTGAAGGATGACACAAAGCCTGCATAATTATCCAGCAGCGGATCTGAGCGCTCCCAGAGTGGGGAAGCCCATTCCAAGGCCTGGCCGGATAACAGAGAGACTATATAAGCCACTTTAGTTCTTGCAGTTAGAAAGTTGTCAGGCTGCAGGGTAAAATGTATATCACACTGATTTAGGAATCCTCGGCAGAGTTTAGGATTGCCGTCAAATTTATTTGGTAAAGGAAGATGTAAGCGGGGAGATGATCTGCCTCCTGTATTCCCAGACGCTGATGCGGATGTAGATGCTGGTACTTCAGGGGTAGAAAAGGAAGTTTGCAAACTATCCTGTCACTTGGACATCTCTTGCAGAAATTGAGCCATCTGATGCTGCATGTTTTCCAGATTTTCTAAACGACCAGAAATGCATCGGAACAAATCCACTCCTGACTCCTGATCCATGGCCGGCTCCATGTGGCCAGTGCAAACTGTTATGTTCTGGGTTGTTTGTGGACCCGGGGTGGTAGCAGGAGCGATCACAGAAGCAGATTTGAAAATAAAACTAGGATTTTTAATAAGTGCTTGAGTAGACATATAATGTGGCAGTAAATAAAAGTCCAGGAATATATAAATGTGCACAAGAGTTCTGTGGTGGGAGCAAAAGGGTTAATGTCCACGTAGAAACAATTAGAGCTGTCCAGGTGTGCAGGTAGTGAAACTGAAAATAATCAAGCCAGGTTTGCAGGTAGTGAACTGAAAATAATCAAGCCAGGTTTGCAGGTAGTGAACTGAAGCGCAGGATGTCAGCAGGCTCAGGCACTCAGGTATGGGCAAGGGTGATGGAGGAAGCGGGATAGTCCAGTGGGAGCTAGGAGCTGACAGGCAGACTGGCAGACAGCGAATTCACAGGAACAGGAAAGCACAGAGAACTCCCTCTCAGCTAGGCTGAGATACACGTTGCACTGGCAAAGAAGGAAGGCACTGACCCTTCCTAAATACCCCATGCCGTGCTGTTACTGGCCAGAGGGAACATGTGACTCACCAGGATTGGCCAGCCGCATCACATGGCCAGAAGGCAAGATGGCGGCGCCCATGCCAAACGGAACGGAGATGCCGCCAGGCCTCACCAGCACAGAGAGACAACAGGGCCGCACAACAACGCGCACAGCCAAAGCCCCCCACCAGACACCAGCTCTGCCACCAGACAGCCCGCACCATAACGATCTCACAGGTAACACCCGCCTAGCGCCATGCTGAAATACCCTGGCCGTGACACCATCGTTTGCTGACCCCTGGACTATTGTGGTACCCGGGTATTGGTGTAGGCACAGATAAGTGTAGATGGTACCTTACAGCTGATGAGTAGTCCTAAGGATCTTCTTTCTTTGCAATGACTTCACAGGCTGTGGAAATAGGCCAGCCCCATACATACAATAAAATTATATAACGAGAGAGCCTTGACAAATAGAGTAATCAAATACATTTATTAAAGGGGGTTGAGAGGACGTGAGTCTACAATGATCACCATACATATGACAGTAAATAGCAGCACAAAAAGGTATATATCAAATATAACACAGTAGTTTGCAATACAGTGACAATTGGGCAATAACTCTCTTGGATAGTGAAATATACCTCTTTATCTTAACAGCTTGGCTATGACTAGTTTCTCAATGGTTTCACTATATTATACTCTAAACACACAATAACCTTTACAAAACACAGATATAAGGTTATAGCAAAACAGATTATTACTTACCAGAATTAGCACAAACATCAAACTGATCAGACATTTACATTAAAGTGTGCACAAACTTCTGCCATTGGAGTAATCTGTTGCTGGACAGTCACTGTCCTCTAACATGTATGTAATTTAAATCCACAATAGGAAAAAGTAATAAGATTAGCATCTAATGCTTATCTTTCCTGATTCCAGAGAAACAATAGCTTTTGGCTTTCCAATAATAAGACACAACAAACAAACACAGTTTAAATTTCAATAGCACGATTATATTCAGCACTTCACAGTATCAGTCCCAAAGTGATATTTAATAAGCTTAAAATTCTCTCACAAAATGGCTTCCTCTCTTTACACTGTTGGACTCAGTCACTAACTCTGTAGAAGCTCGAACAAGGTATTTACTTCAGACTCTTGGATAAATGAATAAATGAGGGTTACATAGTACTTTCAATATGATTCTTAATATACCTTGAATATCTCTCAATATATTCCCAATAGCTGTCAATAGTTTACAAAGGTTCTCAATATCTCTCAATACAACTTAGTATCTCAGTAGCACTTTACAGTCCACAGTATCTCATTACTGATGTCTCCCTTTTACAGCATTTACACACAGCCTCCACGAATAGTAGCTGCATCCCCCAGTGCTGACGCACTGTCCTCTTTCTTCAGACTTGTGGTACTTCACCCAACACTGCTATTCAGCTGCACTTGTGAAACCAATAACTCCCTGTTCAGTTTCTGGTTTGTTTCTTTTTGCATGTTGCGCTTCGACTATATCAGTTTACTCCTACAGAGCAGGTGGTTACACACTACAACAATAATGGCCTGAATGCAGGAGTACTTAAAGCTGGGTACACACTGACCGATATATATATTGGCTAATCAATTGATTGGCCAATATATCTGCCTGTCAGCCAGTGTGTACCCGCCATATGTCTGTGAACGTCGTTGTTCACAGACATATTACATTGGCTGTGCTGCACAGCCGATGGACAGATATGTCTGCAGACCTATCTGTACATCGGCAAGTGTGTATGGGCGGTCTGCAGACTGCCCGTACACACACAGCGGCAGCCGCGGGGATGGGGGCGGGACACGCTACCCGACCTACCCCCCGGTCGCCGGGACCCACGGCCAGACACAGATGATGGCCGTTCACTGTGTATGAATGACCTTCATCTGCAGATATATCTGTATAGTGTGTACCCACCTTAGGTTTATAAATTCATATAACCTGTGTTTAGCTGGACTGAGGACAGAGAGTTACCTCACTGATTGGAATTTCTATTCAGACTAGCAGGTCCTTTTGTTTATATGTAAACAAGAACTACAGTATCTGTTGATTACATAATATAATGGTTTGACTTTGCCTGGTAATCTGCAAAAACACTCTTTACAGAAATCCTACAGACAGTCCTATAAAGCATTTAACCCTGGCATTGTTTAATACAAATGATACATCTGATTTCAAAGTTACATACATAATATAAGCTATGCAGGATATGATATGAAATAATAAACTTTGTAAAAAGGATCTTTAACATTGTATATCATAATAACATAGGAACAATACTTGAGGACTGAATAACTGTAACCATGCCACCCAACTGTCCCGTTTTTGGCGGGACTGTCCTGTTTTTCAGACATTGTCCCGCAGTCCTACCCACGGGCCACATTGTCCCGCGTTGTTGGAGTTGGGAGGCCGCCTCTCACCCTCTGCTCTGCTTAGCAGAGCAAGCAGTGAATAGATGCAGTATTCCCAGCGTGACAAAACAAGGTGGGTGTGCGAGCATTTGACCCATGGGTGCAGCATTTCTCGCTAGGCTGTGCCCCCGCACCATGACACCATGCCCAGTGCAGTGATGCTATTTGTCTTTGAACAATGTTGATTGGTAAGCTTTAACTATGACACGGAGAATACTTACATCATTAATCACTATAATGACTAGGTCACAAAGTACGCCTTATGAGATACAACAGCTTGCTATAAGCCAAAATGGCAAAGTCTGTAAAAACACCAAGGCTATAAAAAAGTCTGAATGTGTCACAGCACTGAGAGACACAAGGTTGAGAGTATGGGGTGGAGGTTAGCCCTCAATTTATCATATACATCTATCTAAGCTGTATAATGTTCACCACAATGATAATGAGGACAGTGGTCAGCACTAGTGAACCACTTCTGATTGGCTGATTGGGAACCCACCACTGACCTAGACAGGATAGGTCAGAGGTTCCCAAACTCAGCCATCACGGCACCCTAACAGTCCAGGTTTTAAGGATATTCATGCTTGGGCACAGGATTTGATTTAATCAACTGTGCTCAATCATATCCTTAAAACCTGGACTGTTAGCGTGCCTTGAGGACAGACTTTGGGAACCACTGGGATAAGTGTTGCCTTCCCTACTCATGGACACAATGCTTCTGTCTGCTGATTTTAGCAATATGTTTTATGTACACAAGATAGAGCTGATTCTGATGCATTTGTTTTGTTTAAAAGCCTAACAGAGCTGTAACTATGTAACTAGACTTTTTGGTGCCCAGCACCAGGGAGAGCATTGGGGACATAAGATAGAGCACCTGAAAAAGGGCCATGGCTACATGGGGAAGGGCCAGGGAAGACATAAGGGAAGGCCAGGAGCTGCTGGGGATAAAAGAAGAGGAAGCTACAAGTGAGAATGATAATAAACAGGAAAATTTACAGGCCCAAACAGCACCCCCTGCCCTGCGGTGCCCTGTGCCATGGCACTGGTCACACCACCCTAGTTACGGCCCTGAAGCCTATTATCAAATGTGCAGGTTGCAAATAAAAATAAAATGGTTAAAAACTTGGGTGTAAGAATCTGCCAAATGTAAACCTAGCACATATGCTACTGGTGCTGAGTTGCACACAGATGTGATAGGTATAAGTTTGCACATTTATGCAATTGTTGCTTTTCTCATTTTACGCCTGCAATTTGCAATCCAACTCAGCATCAGTCCCATACTGTTTATACTAAACAGTCAGAGAGACTGTCTGGTGTAAATGACAGGCAAACTATCACCAAGACAAGAAATAAAGCCTGCACGTATGGACAAAGCATCATCTATGTATCAGTCACTTTCCGAGGTTTATCTCCTCCAGGGCAATTTTAACGTATAGGCACACAGGGCATCTGCCCAGGGCAGTGGCGTAACTAGGGCAGGGTGAGCAGGGTGCATGCCTTGGGCGCCGTGGGACCGGCGGCGCGGGGGGGGGGGCGCCGCCGGCCATGGTACCGGCCCGCCCGCCCTAGTTAGCCAGTGTAGCGCCGACTGCGGTGAGTGCGGTCAGCGCTACACATTTACACAGGACCGGCGCTAGGCTTCCAGCGCCGGTCCTGTGCTGCACAGCTGAGCCCGTTCCCTCCCCCTGAGCGCTTGCCCAATAGCGCCAGGAGGAGGGTGGCAGGCGGACTCGGACTGTGCATAACACACACATTGCCACCAGCACTGGCGGTGATGTGTGTGTTAATCAGCAGCCAATGAGAGTCAGACAGACTCTCATTGGCTGCTGCTGCTGCACACACACCACTGCCGAGCGGCAGCGATGTGTGTGTGAATCAGCAGCCAATGAGAGTCAGATAGACTCTCATTGACTGCTGCGCGCCCACTGCAAGAGCCGGGCTTCCGTCCGGCTCCTGCAGTGGTAATGGGAGAAACGTCATGATGTCATGACGTCTTTCCCATAATGCAGAGTGGCCCGGCCCGGGAGGATAGACGTGCGGACGGCGGCGGGAGCAGGAGCGTGGATACAGGTAAGTATATTTCTTTTGTTTAATTTTAGTGTGTATTTCGGGGGGGGGGCACGCTCTATTCAAAGAAGGGGAATACTACTTGGGGCACTACTGGGAGGGATACTACTGTGGGCACTGCTTCAGGTGGGGGGGACCAGTACTGGGGACTACTACTGGGTGGGGGATACTACCGGGGGCACTGCTTCGGGGGGGGGACCACTACTGGGGACAACTACTGGGGGGGAGATACTACTGGGGCACTGCCTCGGGGGGGGACCACTACTGTGGGGATACTACTGGGGGGGGATACTACTGAGGGCACTGCTTCAAGGGGGGACCACTACTGGGGGGATACTACTGTGGGCACTGCATCATGGGGAACCACTACTGGGAACTACCACTAGGGGGGGGATACTACTGTGGGCACTGCATCATGGGGAACCACTACTGGGGACTACCCCTGGGGGAATACTACTGTGGGCACTGCATCATGGGGAACCACTACTGGGAACTACCACTAGGGGGGGATACTACTGTGGGCACTGCATCATGGGGAACCACTACTGGGGACTACCACTGGGGGGATACTACTGTGGGCACTGCATTGTGGGGGACCACTACTGGGGACTACTACAGGGGGCACTGCATCAAGGTGGACTCCTACTGGTGGAACTATATAAAGGGCACTGTATAGGAGGGACTACTACTGGGGGCACTATATAAGGGGCTCACTACTGGGGCACTGCACAGGGGGGTCCACTACAGGGGGCACTGAAAAGGGAGAACCACTACAGGGGGCACTGCATAAGGGGGACAACTACTGGGGGCACTGTATAAGGGGCACTGTATATGGGGGATCACTACTGGGGGCCTGCATATGAGGGATCACTACTGGGGGCACTGTATAAAGGGAACTAATGGGGGCTAAATAAGGGGACCACTACAGGGGGCACTGTGTAAGGGGCACTGCATATGGGGGACCACTACTGGGGGCCTGTATAAGGGGAACTAATTGGGGCCTGCATAAGGGGGACCACTACTAGGGGCACTGCATAAGGGGGGACTGTATAAGGGGCACTGCATTAAGGTGCAAATGGAAAGAAATGTTCCCAGTCTTAAGAAAGGGGTGTGTGTCATGTTGACACGCCCCATTTTTCAGTGGCCACGCCCATTTTTTTGACGCGCGCACATAGGGGGGGCTCCATTCTCAAATTTGCCCTGGGCACCAAATACCCTAGTTACACCACTGGCCCAGGGCCACACGATTCTAGGGGCATTTGACAAGGGGCAGAATGGGCCAGGGGGCATTTACATGGAGTGTGTGGCCACTTGCTCTGTGCATAGGGCAGCCAACAGAGGGGCAGGCAGAGAAAGATGCTCCCCGTGTGCTCTGATTGTGACTAACACACAATCAGAGCAGCCAGACAGAATTCTCTACCTGCCTCCCAACCTGCAGCCACAGAGGCAGATTAGGGTCATGATACCCTGGGCCCCCCATAATTTAATCACATCTACAGCGAAGAACAGGAACTGCACTGCGAGCTGGAGAAGAGGATGTTTAAACATTGATTTTGTTGAAAGCACCAATAAATCTAAAGGTTTAATTTTATTGAGTGTTTACATTTGTATTCTTGAGAATGGGTCGGTAGGGGCCCCAGTGCATTGTTTTGCTTAGGGCCTACACTGCTGTTAAGATGGCCCTTATCTTCTTCAATATAGACCTAACAGATATGGCATTTTCCTTGCTGGAAAGGAATAGCATGTGTTTAGATAACTATATAAATATCTAAAGGTGCGTACACACTAGACGATTTGCTCACGATGCGATATCGTAAGCGATTTCCCTTGAACTCTCCCTGGCAGCTCCCCTGCACTCCAGGACACGATATGGTGCTAAAAAGTGTCCAATCTGACCAACAATCTATCGTACAGCCTTAATTTTTTATACGTCGTGTACGAGTTGGACAGATCTTGGCTGCTGTAGTGAGTGGATACTCGCGATTTGGACATATTTTACACCATTTGTCATTCCGATGCGTCAAAAAATAAAATCGGGCAAATCATGCAAAATATCATCTAGTGTGTACGCACCTTTACAGTGCTAGTCAACCAGATGATATCCACTGGCTACAATGCCTAAGGCTGAAAGTACCTCTCTGTGACCTGTAGGCAGGGCCGGTTCTCCCGTTACGCATGGTACGCAGCTGCGTAAGGCGCCACATAGTGAAGGGCGCCTCAGCTGCGTACCATGTGGGCCGCGGTGCAGACTGTGTCTCTGTGACACAGACTGCACCGTGTGTGTAGCGCTGACCGGACGGAGTTCGGTCAGTGCTACACAGCACAAACACACAGCCGCCGGCGCCGGCAGCTGTGTGTTTGCTTTAGCAGCTGATGAGAGTCAGACAGATTCTCATTGGCTGCTGCTCCCACTGCCAGAGCCGGACATCTTCCGGCTCCCGCAGTGGGTAATGGGAGTGACGTCATGACGTGACGTCACTCCCATAATGCAAAGCGGCGGATGGAGGAGCTGGTATCGGCGGCGGGACCAGGAGCGGGTTTCAGGTGTTTGTTTTTAAATTTTCATTACGTCTCTACTGCGGGGGCACTACAAGGGGAGATTACTAGGGGGGGAATACTACTGGGGACACTACAGGGCGTAATACTACTAGGGGGCACTACAAGGGGGAATTACTAGGGGGGAATACTACTGGGGACACTACAGGGGGTAATACTACTGAGGCACTACAGGGGGTAATACTACTGGGGGCACTACAGGGGGTAATACTACTGGGGGCACTACAGGGGGTAATACTACTGGGGGCACTACAGGGGGGGAATACTACTGGGGGCACTACAAGGGGGGATTACTACTGGGGGCACTACAAGGGGGGGATTACTACTAGGGCACTACAAGGGGGGGACCACTACTGGGGGCACTATATAAAGGGCACTGCATAGGGGGTACCACTACTGGGGGCACTGCATAGGGGGACTACTAGTGGGGGCACTATATAAGGGGAATACTACTGGGGGCACAAGGGGCACTGCACAGGGGGGACCACTACCGGTGGCACTGTAAAAGGGGCACTGCATAGGGGGGCGCCAAAAATATACTTGCTTACCAAAAAATTTGGGCTAGGGCCGGCCCTGCCTTTAGGTACACACTTTGCCCTTAAAATCTCGCCCCATTGAGGATACTATACCACAGAACATTATCCACATCAGTTCTGTCAAGCAGAAGTCTATATAGCAGCATTATGTTACCCATTAGTCCCATTCTCATTTAATGGTGTTCATCAGGCTCTCTCACCCAGGAAGGTAAACTTCCTCATGTCAGTTAATGAAAAACTAAATTTATTCCACATCAAGTAATGTTTTTTTTTTTCTTGTCACTGCCTCAGCTTATACTAAATAAAATGTAGTAAAATGTGCACTGGACAGGGAAATAGCGTCCTGTGAGTCTCATTCTTTTTTACGATTTAAGCTACATGTGACCCTGCATAAAGTTGATCTAATATATAGGAGGTAAAAAATAACACCACCCCATTCAGAAAATAATTTCTCCACAAATGCAAATTAAATGATTTTTTTTTTACATTTTGCCAAGGTATGAAAAGATGTTGCCTGTTATAAAGTTATATTTGTATACCTATTTAGTAATGTATATTAGCTGTGCCGATTATTTTTAAGATGCAAACCATTATCAACATTATAAATTCAAATGCAATTTGGGTGCATAACAATAAATAAAGAATTATGGTATAACCTACCTTTTGATAATTATTTTTCTTCAAGGTCCATACGGTCCACAGGAATTACCTTGGGATATATAGTTGGACAGCGTCCAATGCATCAAACAGCAAAGCTTTGGAGCTCCCAGCATGCACTGGTCCTCCCCCCAAACCACAGGCATTCAGTTTGTAACCAAGCCTTGTGGCAAGAGACAGAAGGAAGTGTCATGTACACAGGAAACACTCAACAAGCGAAGAGGGAATCTGTGACAAAAAAGCTTAGGAACAGATCCCATCTGAGGCCAGGTGCGTCAGGGTGGGCGCCCTGTGGACCATATGGACCTCGAAGAAAAATTATTATCAAAAGGTATGTTATACCATAATTCTGTATTTCTTCTTCGGGTTCCATAGAGTCCACGGGAATTTCCTTGGAACATCCTAAAGCAGTTCCCTTAAGGGTGAGGATGCTCCAGAGCAGATAGGAGAATCCGCCGCCCAAAGGAAGCATCCTGGGAGGCATACGTATCAAAAGCATAGAACTTTATGAACGTACTCACAGAAGACCAGGAGGCTGCCTTGCAGAGCTGTTCAGCAGAGGCGCCCTGTCTTAAAGCCCACAATGGTCCCATGGACCGGGTGGAATGTGCTGTCCTCTTGTTAGGAACAGGGGGATCAGCCATGTATAGGCCTGAGAAATGGCCATACAGAACCAGTGAGCCAAGTCTGTTTGTTTGCTGGCCAATCTCTTTTGTGAAAACCATATAACACAAAGAGAGAATCCGGTTCCCTGATGGAGCTGGTCTGCTCCCCGTTGATATGAAGAGCTTGAACCACATCCAGGGAAGCTTCACCTATAGACAGGTCTGAAGACTTAAATACCAGGACTACCATTTCCTCATTTATATGAAAACGGGAAACAACCCTTCGGAGGTAGCCCGCCTTGGTATGTAGGACAGCTCTATTTTGATGAAACCCCAAATATGGAGAGTGACATGACATTGCTGCAAAGTCAGACACTATGCGAGCTGAAGAGATGGCCAGGAGAAAACACATCATCAACGTCAGCCATCCCACATCCACCTTATTGAAGGGTTTAAAGGGATGCGACTGTAGTGCCCTGAGCACCAAAGACAAATCCCACAGTGCCATTGGTGGGGGAAATGAAGGTTGCAGTCACAGAACCCCCTGTAAGAATGTTCTAACATTCGGCAGAGGAGCATATTGCACTGAAACCAAAACAGTCAAAGTCGAAACTTGGAGTCTCAAGGTAGCCAGGTAAAGACCTAAGTTTAATTCAGCCATGAAAAAACCAAGTACCCTTAATACCTTGAACATCTTAGGGTCATATTTCCTATAGGAACACCAAAGAAAAAATAACTGCCAAACCCTGTGATAGATGCGATCAGAAGTAGGCTTCCTTGCCCTCAGTATGATCTTTATCACTGAAAGAGAAAACCCCTTGGCCTTTAAGATGGAAGACTCAAAAGCCATGCTGTCAAAGCCTGCAAGGTAAACTCTGGTATAGGCAGTGACACTGTATTAGCAGAAGCTGCCATAGAGGCAGTGGAAATGGACTGTCTATGGATAGACGAGTCGGATCTGAGAACCATTGCCACCTGGCACAGGCAGGGGCTATTAGTATGATCCTGCCGCTCTCCTGCTTGAATTTTCTGATGACTGTTGAGAGGAGGGAGCTTTGGAGGAAACAGGTATGCCAACCTGAAGTTCCATCTCACCACCAGAGCGTCCACGAAGGTGGCTGAGGGGTCCCTTGTCCTGGACCTATACCTGTTGACTCTGTGATTGTGACATGATGCCATGAGGTCTACATCTCCACCTGTTCATCAGGAGTTGACAGTTGACACACCTCTGGATGAAGAGCCCTTTCTCCGGCGTGTATGTCCTGGTGACCTAGGAAGTTCGCTTCCCAGTTGAGAACACCTGGAAGAATATTGCTGAGACCGCTGGAAGATGTTATTCTGCCCACAGCAGAATCCTTGCCCTTCTTTCATGGCTGCCAGACTTCGTATGCCTCCTTGATCCTGTAGGCCACTGCTGTCGCACTGTCGGACTGAACCTTTACAGGCCTGCCCCGTCCAGTATGAGTGTCTTGAGCACTGCCGAAGTTCCAATATATTTATTGGCAGGTGACTTTCCTGTATCGCCTTGAAAGTTGCGATGACCTGTCACTGCTCCCCATGCTCGCAGACCTGCATCTGTGGTGAAGAGTATCCACTCCGGTATCCATAGTGGACGACCCTTGTTCAAATGAGTCATCTCCATCCACCAGGCTAGGGAGAGGTGAACCTCTGGTTAGATGCAACCCATCTGGGATTTTATCGAATGATACTGACCATCCCACTGGTCCTGGATCCACAGCTGCAGGGACCTGGAGTGGGACTGAGCATAAGTCACCATGTCAAATGTGGTTACCATAGAGCCCAGCATCTGCATAGCCAAGTGAACTGACACTGTTTGCTTGCAAAGTAGATTGTGCACATGAGTCTGTAGTGCTATAATCTTGTCCTCTGGTAGACCAATCCTCTGTCCCAGAGAATCCAGCAGTGCCCCCAAGTGCACCATCTGCTGAGTTGGAAAAAGTGACAACTTATTTTCCCAATTGGCTACCCAGCCATGCTCCTGTAAACAGGCAATGGTCATCCTATCAGGAGGTCATCTAGATATGGCAGTATTCTGACACCTAAAGAGCTGTGGCTAGACCGAAGGGTAGAGGGTAATGTTGCTGATCTACAGCCAACCTGAGAAAGGCTTGGTGGGATCTTGCAATCAGGAGATACCGATATGCATCCTGTATCACCAATGAGACCATGAAGTCTCCAAGCTCCATTGCCAGCCCAATTGACCGTAGAGTGGAATTTGGACACATTGATGAATCTGTTACCTTAGATTAAGTATAGGGCAGTATGACCCATTGGGTTTTTGATTAAAAAACAAATACCAATAATAACCCCTTCCCTGTTGCATCACAGGGACTATAACTCCTGATTCCAGGAGGGCCCCAATAGACTCCTGGTAGGCCGAGGCTCTGACCGGGTCTGCAGGAAGGGTCGTGCCCACAACTTCTGAGGATGCCGGCTCTGGAACGAGATGGCATAACCCAGAGAGCTAGCTCTCACACCCAGGCATCTGTGGTACCAGGCCTGCATGAACTGCAAAAGTTGGACTCCATCCAGGAGAAGGCCCGCTACCGATCTAACTGCCTGCGGAGAGGCTGTAGACAGTGGCATACTCTGACTAGAGTGAGCAGTAGAATAAACACAACAGGAATTAATTGGGAGTATCTACATAGAAGGACACCAATGCTGTGAACACCTCGTAGCATGAGGCACTACAGCCGGAGCTCGTGCTTCTGCGGCTTTTGTCCACTAAGTGTGACAAAATCTGAGACCAAGTGGCCACACAGGTAGCTCTAGTGCTGGTGCAGGTATACCGTAGACATTAAGTAACTGTTACAACAGTACTACACAATTCACCCTTGTTAACAACCTGCTCAGACAAGCCTGCAACACAGGATTTATACCACATCAGACAGCATCTAACCATCTGGCTTGAAAACATGGTGCTTGGACGACCCAGATATCTTGGGCTCATCCGCTGTCAGATTCTCTAGCCATAGTGGTCTATGGCCTGCCCTGAGCTTGCCAAGACCCTAGAAGCCAGAAAACTAGCGTAAATAACCGCTTTCCCCATCCCAGTTACTCTCATCCACTGAAAGAAAACTGATACTCTCTTTTTCCAATCCTCCATAGCTCTGGCCACCCAGGCTACAGCCGCAGCTGGTCTGGTAGTAGCTCTAGGTAATGAAAACTCTTAAGTCTTCCATCTGTAACCTCTTATAAAGAGGATACTCCAGGAATGGATAGTATAGTGCTCCTGCGTTACATGAGCATCTTTGGGGAACTCTCAGTTGTTACCCTGGTGAAACAACATGGGTACCGAGAGGTTTATATTCCTGATAGCAAAAAAATGCTTCAGACCTGAGATTCGTCAGCCCCCAGACTGAGAACAATAATTCTTAATCACCTTCTGACGTCTAAAGATTGGCTCCCTAGACGTCAACGAAACCTCCTCTTCCCCTGTACTGAGAGGGGACATCCTCTAGGAACTAATGGTCTTCTTTCACCGAGACAGACCCATTACTCACTGCACTGGAGTCTGATGAGGAGGCAGAGTCAGACTCTAAAGCCCATGGGTGACGAACCCTATGCCCCTGCTCCCCCGCTACTAATCAAACTGCCTGCAGAAAGGCTATAGACAGCAGCATACTCTGACTAGAGTGAGCAGTAGAATAACCCCAACAGGAATTCATGTGGGGCATATACATAGAAGGACCCAAATGCTGTGAACACCTCGTAGCATGCTTTCTGCAACTTTTGTCCACTAAGTGTGAGAAAATCTGATACCAAGCGGCCACACAGGTGGCTCTAGTGCTGGTGCAGGTGTACCGGAGACATAAAGTAGCTGTAACAACAGTACTACACAATCCATCCTAGTTAACAACCTGCTCAGACAAGCCTGCAGCACAGGACTCACATGCTCCTTCTTACCTGTACCTTTATAAATGTACAAATGTATATATTGGTATAAGGCATACAATATAAATGCAATGTGACTTTCATGAAACACCCCACACACCTTCAAAGTGATGAGGAGAAACACAATGATAATATACCTGACAATTTTTTGCAAACAGGCAGTGTACACACAGCAGCTAGCATTTATAGTCACATACAATGAATAAATACGCACATTTGCCACAGCAATATGGACTCTGAATCAACTGACCGACCCCCGCAGGTAGATGGTAGGATATAGAGTGCACTATATGCCAAACCCTGAGGGAGAGGTCTATAAGGAGACAGACCAATCTCTGAGACCACTGTAGCAGTGCACGGACAAACGCTGACCTGCAAGCATCTCACACACGTGGTGGTCAATAGAAAACCGGACGCAGGGACTTCCTCGGAAGTTTGTGTCTGGCGGGAGGAGCGGCCGGGGGATGCCTTATCTCCCCTAAGCTACGATATGGATGGCCGGGTACGCTGCACTTCAAGGTAATAAGACGTTGACTAGTGCGCTCTAGTGTGTCTTACCACCCGTCCCTGGCAACAGACGATATGGTCCCGCCGCCTAAGTGAGGAATCACAGAACGTCCTTCACCCGCAGCGGCCTCTGATGCGTCTCAACACCAGAGGCAAGGGACTGCTTTGCGCATGATTCCCCAAGAGGAATCCTTACCTGACATCTCCGTTACCCGACCACAGTCCCAGACCTCAGCGTCTTTAGGCTGCCAGCTAAGCCACGCTGAGGCCTGCCAAGAACCGCAGGGCTTACAGCGTTACTGGTGTTTCGGAGTCGGCGGAGGTAGATGGAGCCGCAGTAGAGCGTCATTATCCACGCTGGTATTGCTAAACTCTGAAATTTCATAAACTTAAGGTAAAACATAAAAGAAAAAAGGCTAGGACTACCTAGCAGTCTCGCTGTTATAAAAGGTGCGTCTTGCTACGCACCAAACAAAACAACTGAATGCCTGTAGCTAGGGGCAGAGTATATAAGGACAGTGTCGGACTGGGACATAAAGGGCCCACCAGGGGATTGCAGTGGTAGGGGCCCATGTTTAAAGGGTGTGGTCATCATCCAGAGGGGTGTGGCCAGCCACCACAGATGCTTGGTTAACCAATGGGCAAATCCCCATGCTGATCAGTGGTCCTGTTCCACCAAGTAACTGACCATCTAATACAGTAACAATCTATAATTTGAGGTCTGGAACCTGACACCTAGGGGAGGGGGAGGGGCAGAACTATGGGAGACAATGGAGGCACCTGCCGCTGGGCTTCAGCTCTGAAGGGGTACCTCCTCCATTGTGCACAACATATTCACCCAACTTAGGGCTGTAACTATGTACCTGGAGTGTAAAGTCACGGTTGCCCAATACATGGCACCCCTTCCCGGCACCTGAGAAGTCACCATACAGAGCTCCTTGTCAGACCATCAGTTGTTGCCTTCTTCTATCTATAGCCTGTCTGCATGCAAATTGCTACATTACAGTGTCAGCGGCTGTGACTGGGGGGGGCACCAAATTATAACTTGCCTCCGGGCGTCTGGGATGAACTTAAGCCACTGAGGAGGGGGGTGGGCCCACAGGTAGTGGAGCCCACCGGGGATTTCCCCTGTCCCCTTGTGGGCCAGTCCAACCCTGTATAGGGAGGAGGACCAGTGCATGCTGGGAGCCCCAAAGCTTTGCCGTTTGGTGCATTGGACGCTGTCCAACTATATATCCCCAAGGTAATTTCTGTGGACCCTATGGAACCTGAAGAAGAAACAAGCTTATTTTCTTCCCTAAGAAATGTTTTGTTTCTTAGACCAACTATGGCTCATCCTGGCAGGAAGGGTTTCTTGTTATCAGGTTGGTTTAGGACATATCAATACAAATTGTCTTGGGCCTGTACTGTACTTTAGTGCAGATTCTGGAATAGTACTATATGTAGATTAAATTAATGCTCGAGGCACCTTGATTTTATGTGATCAGGTTTAATTAATCGGTAAAACCATTATATTTGCACAACGACATGAAGCAGACACAGACATAGGGGCAATGATGGAGCTGTGCATTCCTATAAAAGATTTGCAGAAGATTTTCAGTCATTGTGAATGGTCTAATTAAAGGAGTTTTAACTCAAACATAAAAATGTGTCTGCGACCTAATGTAGCCTGTTGGCGAATACAATGTTAACAGTACAGAAACTACAGGACATCAACAGCCTGGAGACTTGACTAGTACACACTCAGCAGGAACATAGTGCTACCTCTCTGTGTTGCATGTAATGTACAAATAACTAGAGCATACACTTAGCAGGGCACCATATATATATATATATATGAAATGTATCTCCTGTGACTCTCTGACATGCAATGCAGAGGTTGTAATCGTGCCATTGTGAAGTACACCTAAGCCCATTAAATATGGGGGCTGATTAAGTGGTGGACGATAAAGGTACAGCTGCTGCATCTGTAAGTGGCTGTGCGAAATTACGCAAAAAAGTCACAGGTGTCTCTCTAGTTAAAAGATGCCCAATGCAAGCTTCTGTAATCTGCTGCTGAGTCTGATGATGCAGCATCGGATCAGTTGTGTGAACATCTGAGTAGCATTCAGTTTACTCAGGCTATCCAGTAAAATCAGGCTGCTGGGGCTAGAGAAGCCCCGTCCAGGGACGCAGCCACTGGCTTTGGTACACCCAGAGAGCAGGGCCAACACAACCCCGTTTTCAGGAACATTGCCTGTTGCTGCCCTCAAACGCCAGCAGCATATAATCATGGCAGCAACAGATCTGTGCAGTGGAGCTTCTGCGCAGATTTGCAACAATCAGAGATTTAAGTAATTATCAAATTTACGTAAATCTCCCATAGTCTAATGCACAGGTTCTCAAACTCTGTCCTCAGGACCCCAAACAGTGCATGTTTTGCATGTCTCCTCACAGAATCACAAGTGAAATAATTATCTCCACCTGTGGATCTTTTAAAATATGTCAGTGAGTAAAGTACACCTGTGCATCTGCTGGGTGACCTGGAAAACGTGACCTGTGTGGGGTTCTGAGGACCGAGTTTGAGAACCACTGGTCTAATGCAGTGGTTCTCAAACTCGGTCCTCAGGACCCCACACAGTTCACTTTTTCCAGGTCACCCAGCAGGTGCACAGGTGTACTCATTACTCACTGACATGTTTTAAAAGATCAACAGGTGCAGCTAATTATTTCACTAGTAATTATGTAAGGAGACCTGCAAAACATGCACTGTTTGGGGTCCTGAGGACAGAGTTTGAGAACCTGTGGTCTAATATATGAAGAAAAATTTTAATTAAATTAATAGCATCTCAAATATTTACTGCCACAGATGCTGTTCCATTAAAGTCTTGCAGACATTTTGACAACTGGTCTAGTGTCATTAATCAAGAACAAGTTGACCTCTACCTCAAATGTGACAAATACTCACACTATAATGCTAGGTACACACTGTGCAATAATTTGGCCAATCAGTCAATTCTCGGCTAGTCGGTCTGCTTATTGCACACGGAGCCGACTTTTGTTCATAAACCCAACAGATCGGCTCCTAATATCAGGTGTTACGTGATGTTCATTGGCCACAACAAGCTGATGTTGTGCAGCAAAGCAGTGTGTACAGACATCTACATGTAAAAACTTCAAATCAACAATCTTTAGGGAAATCTATCTTTCTTATAGGAAGAAAAATTATGTAGTGTGTATACAGAAAATTGGATATTATGGGAATCGTATCAGCTGTAAAAAAAATAAAATCTATATCTATCTATATACCGGAATGGGCATGTAATGCCAGCTGTCGGGAAGCCTCCAACAGTGGCATCCCGACAGGAATCGGGTAAGTATACTTACCCTTCCCTCCCTAACCCTCCCTGTTAGTGCCTAAACCTAACCATCTCCCCTTTATGCCTAAATCGAACCCTCCCCCCTTAGTGCCTAACCCAAACCTCTTCAACCAAAACCTAACCCCTCAACGCTCCCTATACCTAACTCTCCCCCCTCCCCCCTGGCTAACTCTAAGGGCGCCCCGGAACTCACCCCTTTCGGACACGCATCCTTCTGTGTCGGCATCGGGATTAAGATAGGCATCAGTATTTCGATGCCTATGTTAAGTCCCTTGTCGGGATTTGGATGTCGGTATTGAGACTATCTATCTATCTGGGATTGCCCCTCTGATCTGTCAGGTATGTACCTAGCATAATACAACAATATGACCAGATGACCTCACTCCACCAGGTGATCATAGTTTTTGTTGTATGTAGAGGAAGTTGCTCGCTCTCTAGCAACTTGAGTGGGCTTACCTCACCACTCAGGGATTCTCTTTCCCTGTTAGTAACTGCCTGTTAATAGCTTCTCCCACTGTGTTGTGGGCAGGTAACTCTCTTCCAATACCCGTATCCTAGGCTGGCACCTGGAATCGCTTGTACCAGCCAGGCTCCTACAACAGCACCAAGATCTCTTGTTCTATGCAGATTCCTACACCGGCACCTGTGTGGTCAAGCTGCGGCAACACCTCCTGGCTGGTGTCAATAGATCCACCACTGGTAACTTGCTATGGACCAGAAGGCACTTTTTAGGCAACAGAGGGCTTATGTCATCGAGCAGGGCACATGCCCTCGATGCCGCTGACCAGGGCAGTCCACGGCATTACACACTAAAACAAACACGCCACCGCCAATAAGAGTCAGTCTCTTATTGGCTGCTGCACCCATGGCCAGAGCTGGGCTGGAACTCACTCATGAGCTCTGCCTCCCAGCTCTGGCAGTGGGTGAAGGGAGAGACATAATGACATCTCTCCCATAAAGCCGAGCGAGACCGGAGGAGCGGATGGCGGCGGGTGCAGGAGCGAGGATTTGGGTAAGTATAATTATATGTGTCTGTGTTTTATGTGTACAGGGCACTACTACTGGGGGTACTGCATAAAAGGCACTACTAGGGGCACTGCATAAGGGGCACAGCTACTGGGGAAATTGCATAAGGGGAACTACTACTGGGGGCATGAAGGTGCATTTTTCGGTTAGAACACATTATAACCCTTCACTTTTTTATTTTCATTCTTTATATGCAGCTCTGGCTACTCTTAACTATCTCTTTTACACTGCACTTTTCTTACTATGGCGGTGCCCTGGGGCAGCTTAGCTGGGCTAGTTTGGGGGTGTCCTGCACTCTGGATTTGACCCCTAGTATGTTAGGGACCTACCCTAAAGAGGTTTACTTGGATATTGTGGGTAGGCCCATAACCTTGGCCATGATTATGCTAAAAACCTCTATTGATTGCAAAATTTTATTGCATTTATATATTATGAGTAATTTGGAGTTGTGCACCTGAAATTTGTCTGTTTCTGTGCCTGCATATAGAATGGAAAAGAATGTTCCCACAGTGATGAGAAACGATGGTGTGTCATGTTGACATGCCCCCATATTCAGTGGCCACACCCACTTTTTCTGCACGCACACATAGTTGGGGGGAGGTGCTCAGTTTTTCATCTTGCCCTGGGCTCCAAATACCCTAGTTACGCCACTAATCTAGGGGTTGCTGTTCTCAATTGTCGTATTCCAGCTCTGTGGGTGGAACTTATATTTCTCTTGCTGCTGGTAGGAACCATTGTTGCTCACAGTTCCTGGTAGGACACCTAGGGAAGTTGCACTGCTGCTCTGGTTTACTCCCAGGTAATCTGCCTTGTCGTTTGCTATGGAGCAGCTAGTCTTCCAAACAGAGCCGTAACTAGACTTTTTGGTGCCCTGTGCCAGAAAGAGCATTGGCGCCCCCCTCATTTTTCAAAGGGACATAATGCACCCAAAAAAGGGCCATGGCTACATGGGGAAAGGCCAGGGAATTGATAGGAGAGGCCAGGAGATGCTGGGGATGAAATAAGAGGAAGCTACAAGCAATAATGATGATAAACAGAAATTTGACAGGCCCAAACAGGGCCCCCTGACCTGTGGTGCCCTGTGCGATGGCACCGGACGCACTACCCTAGCTACGGCCCAGCTTCCAACCCTTGCAGGGATACAGTGCTTCTCTCCTATGTTCAGTTGCTCTACAGCAAGTGTTGCAGGCAGTGAGTGAATCTAAATACCATGTGCTTGATAAACTTGTGGAGTTGCAGGAAGACTTACACACTGTGTGTTGTGACTTGCCCGCGTTAGGGGAGGGCGTGGAGTAGCCTGATACCTGTCACTGTATGTTGTTACTTATGCTGCCGGATACTTTTGATCCTCTCTGCTGTAGTCTATATATTAATTCTATAAGTTTTTTTACTGCGAGACCTATTTGAGAGAACGGCTAAATGTAAAAACATGATTGCGGGATTAAATATCAAGGTCTTACCCTGTAGATGTGCCAGTCGTTGAGAAAAATAATATTGGGGCAGCGGTTCGGAGCGGCAAAGTTCCCTTGTAAAGTAGTGTGTTATAATGACAGCATCCCCACTAACATGATTGTACACACTAGATCACATGACTGTGTATTATTTCCCAACGGCCGCACACTTCCCAGCGTAACCGCTCAACTGAACTATTTCCAACTGTCACATGACCATCTGTAAACAACAGCATCCCTCATACAGACACTACTCACAGGAAAGTAGCACATCCCTGTCTCACTGACAAACATACATATTTCTGTTGCATACTTACCCATAACAAAATGTCTTCCTCGCAGCATAAAAAAATCAATGGGTAATAACTATGTTTCAAACAAGAGAGAATGTACACATAAAAAACAACTATTATAGAACTCTATGTGGAATGAGAATGGTGGGGCTTTATATTAAGTAACCTAAATGATGTAGCGATTGATACGTGTTTACTTTTATCTACAAGACTACCTATTCAACGAGGCAGACGAGCGTGGAATACAACTTGGGAAAATAGTAATCTTGCCTTCTTCTTTCCAAGGTTCGCCTAGAAACATGAACATGCATTACTAAGATGGTGTGGCTTTAGTCAGAACCTCCTGCAAACCATTGCTGTTCATCACATTATCATGTAATCCGAAATGGAAAGCGATAACTGAGAATCTTGTATACGAAACTCAGTCCAACTTCAGACTTGACCATATTGTTCAAGTATTCAAAGCAAAACTTGATGATCTCATCTCTGATTTGACCAAGAAAGAAGTCTTTGGAAAGGTGATCTATCACTTACACGCCATCGAACTCCAGAAACGAGGACTGCCTCATTACCAAATGCTTCTCACCCTGGCAGAAGATGCGATAGGTAGATTGCACACATAGGGGTCAATCCTATTAGGTGCGAATTGCGAGTAGCGAGTTTGTTTCTTGAAACTCGCAGACTTCACAGTGAAGCGTGCTCCCAAGAATTCTCCAATCCAATAAAAAATGCCTATTCGCAGCTGAGGGGTGCGAATTGACTGCCAAATGAGATTTGAGAAAAATGCATGAAAATGTGGGGAGGCCATCCTGGAGGAATCGGTATGAATTACAGCCGTACGCAAGTCTGGCGCTTCAAATCCCGACAGCGGCTGCCCGACATTAACTTAACCTCCCTCCCTCAACCACAACCCTCCTTAGGGGTGCCTAACCCTAATCCCCCCTCCAAGTGCCTAACCCTAACCCTCCCTTTCCCTAGCCTAACCCTAACCTACCGGGGGGGTGCCTAACCCTAAGTCCCCCCCGGGAGCCCTTAACCTACCCCCCCCCCCACGGCTGTCCACGCTCGGCATCACTTCGTTCGGGATGCCGGGCACCGGTCTCCAGGCGTCAGTAAAATGACAGGCGTCTAGATTGAGACGCCTGTCATTTAACGCTCGCCGGGATAAAGCAGTCGGGAAACCGGCCGCCGCCTTCCCAACTGCATATCATCCTGGACTCCCCAAATTGGATAATTTCGTTAGCCGGACCCTATAGAAGGCTGTTTGTGGGCATTGAGAAGTTACTGTAGGTTTTTAAATGGTGTCAAATGGATGATTTGTGTTTTTAAATGCAAGAAATTTATAAAAACCAAACTTTTTTTGTTTAATCTCAAACGAATTAAACGAAAAATGCAAAAAAAAAGGTAAGAAAAAGGGTGATCTTGAGGGCACCATGAAAAAAAAAAAAAATTATAAACAATTATTTTTCAAATAAAAAATGATTTTAATTAAATTTGGGGTGCCTAAACACTAGAAAAAGTTGATTTTGGGGTAATTTGAGGACATTTGGCTTTTTTTTAGCCCCCCAAAAATAACGTAATTAATGGACTAATTAGGCTAATTGGAAACTTCCAAATGCCTAATTAGTCATTGGGGGGGGGGGGGGTGTCCAAGGGGTTCAGCATAGTGTCCCGACATTTTCACCTTGAAATAAAGATTTTCTTCTCCATCTCACCCTTAGGGAGGTGTGAATGGAAAGTTGCGAATTCAGTCTGACTGATCAGTGCGAGTGGCTAATTGGATTGCAAAATGAATTCGCTATGCAAATTTGAAGTGAAAATAGCAACTCACACCTAATTGGAATGACCCCATTGATAGCAGTATCAGCAGAACTTCCGTCATCTGACAGGACTGTCCTGTTCGAAGTTGTGAAGTCTTGCATGATCATCAGCCCTTGCGGAGCACTCAATCCAATGTTGAATTGTATGAAAAATGGCAAATGTACAAATAATTTCCTGAAATCTTACGCAGCTCTGACAAAGGAAAACTGCAATGGTTATCCCATCTACAAGCGAAGAAATGATAGCAGAACCTTTCTAACCAAAGTTAATTGTCACTTTCTTGAAATCACAAATGAGTGGGTGGTGCCGTATCAACCATACTTGAGTGAGAAATTCCAGGCTCATATCACCGTAGAAGTATGTTCGACAGTTAAAGCAGTAAAGTACCTACACACACATATCTACAATGGCTACAATAGTACAAATGTCAAGACTGTGAACATTGCCCCAGATGGACGAGTTGATTATGATGAGATTACACAATTTGTCAACATGCACTATATGAGTGCACCTGAGGCATGTTGGAGGTTACTTGAGTTCCCAATGCAATCAAAATTGCATACTGTCCAGAAGTTAGCTATTCATCTGCCAGGACATCACAATGTCTACTTCCTAAAAGAACACGGACATCGCTGGTTTGGTCAGAGAAGAACATGCCAAGACAACTTTGACAGCATTTTTCAATCTCACTAACAATGACCCCAAAGCTAGATCGATTTTGTACCAGGACATCTCAAAAGAGTATATAACAACAAACGTTGGAAAAGAAGGCAAACAAATTGTTTAGCTATCAACCGTGTCTACATAGTCAGCCCGAAACATGAGGAAACCTTTGCACTTCATTTTCTATTGGTCAGTGACCCTGGGCCGACATCTTTTGGTGACCTGAAGACCTTAATGGAACAGTCGACAAAACTTTCAAGCAAGCTGTTATTGCACGGAATCGTTTTGAATCTGACACAATAAATTGCACTCGAAGAAGCTTCCTCTTACCAGATGCCCAAACAGTTCAGAGCAATGTTTGCTTACCTTTGTGCTTATTGTGGACTAAAATACCCATAACTTTAATGGAACACTTCTGTAGAACACTCCTGCTAAAGATTAGTCGCAACAAGGTGCTTTTGAAAGTTGTACAATACTATTGTCACATTCCTTGAGCCTCAGAGATTTAGGTCAGCCACAAGTCTCACGAGAAGCCATGCCACAAACGGTCTTTGAAGCAGAAACCGAATAAGCGATTATTGACAGGTTCCTGAACTTAATTCATAACAAAAAGTGATCTTTGATCATATAGTTGCGTGTGTCACTAACCAAGAAATAAGTATGAATGCCTTTTTCATTTCTGGTGCTGGTGGCTGAGGAAATACTTTTTGTATGAAGCATTGTTACATTTCTTTTGTGGCAAAGGTATGAAATGTTCCGCTGTAGCATGGACAGGCATCGCAGCAATGCTCCTCTCAGGACAACGTACAAGCCACAGCATCTTCAAATTTTCAGATTCCTTTGTTTGAGAATTCGGTTAGTTCTATCAAGCAGAGATTCAGACCCGATCACGAGTGCTATGCGCTCGCAAGCGGGTCAATGGTGGCCCAATGCGCGATGGAGCCGGCTCTGTCGTGCGCATGCGCGAGACCCGGATAGCAACGGGCAAATCGTCGCTCCGGGTCTCGTACCAAAGGGGACATGCTGGTGATGTTGAATGACAGCACACACCCTTTGGTGAGCGGGCAGGGGGAGTGGCTGCCCAAACGGAGGCATTCCCATGTGAACTCTGTTAGAGCTGAAATCTCTCTGGGGCTTGCGGCAACGAGACCCTACCACAAAGGTCTCGTCGCAAGCCCGATGTCTTGACCATCTTCCTGGCCGCTTGCTATAGCTGTGGGTGGTCACCCACAGCTATGCGAGCGGCCAGGAGGCCGCTCTAAAAAACAAGAAGGCCGGCCCTGATTCAGAGCGAGCACTCTGTCAGAGCGTCCGGCTCTGAAGCAGGGCCAGAGTTCGAAAGCTAAAAAAGAACTGAAATTGAAAAGGGTCTACATTTTTGATGAAGCTTCCATGATCCCTACTAATGGCCTGACCTGCCTTGATCGTTTATTCCGCGACATCAAACATAATGAACAACCATTTGGTGGCAAGTTCTTGATACTTGGAAATTTTCAACAAGCTCTACCCGTAGTCCCTCACTCAGCATGCGGAACCATTATCGAGAACTGTCTGAAATCTGTCAAAACTGGATTATTGGCTGAGACAAGATCAGTTTAAAATTGAATCGTAGCGACACCATCTTGCGACTGGCCGCCTAAGCGCCATTTTAGATAAACTCACATTTTAGTACATGTGGCGATAATACCATTAGCATCATGCAAATGCATCTGTGACCATCACCATAGGTTACGGCAATTCACCAAAAGCCTATTTCATTACTTTACGTATTATAAAAGGATATATTCCAGAAATGGCTTTACAGTATTGCATTAGAGCAAGTGGCCAGGTGACAACTGGCTTGTGTAGATAAGCTTCCTGGATAGTGTTTGCCCTCACTACGAGTGGTCCGGCTAGATTACATTAGCAAGCTTCCTGCAATGACATGATTTCAAAGGCTAGAGTGTCACCTTAGGTCTGTCTCTTGTAGCTGGGATATTTTGCATTTTCACACAAGAGACCGGGAGAATAAAGAGTTTTCTTTCCTTTGAACACAGGAAAGGTGGGGGCCTGCTGACAGAGGACATGTAGAACTATCTGGCCCAGCATGTCACGCTGCTAAGAATTTAGAGTCAAGTGCACCCATCTTCATACACACATTAATACGTCTTTATATCAAACCCCGAATACTCACACATTACATATTCACACATAAGGTTTAATAAGCTTTAAAGTATATGATTTAAGTTGGTTCAGTTAGTTTAAATGCTGAGAAATAAAGATATTTGATAACTTAGGTATTATACATGATAAGCAAGTTGTGTTTGGTTTTGTTCTGATGTGTATGCTTTTTACAGCATTCCGGTGTTATCGGTGGAGAGATCGCATCATGCAAACTCAAGTTATGGATCACAGAACCTACAAGCAACAAAATGTTTTATTTCATGAACTGTTAGGATGTTACAGAGGGCGTGATTAGAAAGATCCCCAGCTGTTAGAGGCAGGGAGTCTATTTGAACCAGCCTGTTAAATGTGCTGTGACATATGCTTCTCCTCTGGGAACCAATGATATCAGCAACAGACTTCCCTATTGTCCTGTTTATTCTGGGGGGGTATAAATATGAGTGCACGAACGCTGTATGACTAGGGGTCTCTTGCTGATGCCTATCTCCAGGTCCAGGAGCGCCTGCGTATGTATACTGTACTTGGAGTCTGTATAATTTCCTTTTGCGCCTAAATTGTGTCTCTCTCTCTCTCTGTGTCTCTCTCTGGGTCTCTCTCATTGTATTTATTTGCGCTTATTGTACACAGATCATAGCGTGTAACTGACTGTACTTTTACTTGAATAATACTTTGTGCTTCGGAAACACATGTTCTGAGTCTGGAGTCTCTATTTATTGTATGACTGCGTACGCAAATTAGCGTCATCCTTAGAGGTTTATAGGAAGGATTTTAGAAGGTACAGGCAGGGGTATATAGAGGTTCATTTTAATACTAACAAATCGTGCCCACTATAACCACGCTTCGGAAAGTATCTACTCACACAGAACATGCATACAAACCGTAACAAGGTCGCATTTACCGAATTTCTATCTGCGGTTGGTTTTGGCCATGCCAATATTCATGATTCGACTTTCATTCAAATACCAATTGAAATGTTATGCAAGAGTGACATTATTGAAACATATGACACTAACATTCAAACCCTGTTTGAGTACAAACTGAAAGATAAAATAATTCCCATGGGTTATGAGATCAACAAAATCATTGAACAACTTCCAGACGAAGTGCACATTTTCCACAGTCTCGACACAGTTGTGACTGAAGATGAAAGAGTGCGCTATCCAGTTTAATTTTTGCACACGATCAAGATGAGTGGACTGCGGCGTTACATTCTGGAACCTGGACACAGGGTAAGGTTTAGTCAATGGTACACATGTGATACCCCCAATTCTGGAAGTATCACTAATAAGATGCCTGGTTTATGTGGGATAGATGTGTCTAATATTTATTTGGGTGTGCATGATGCCCCAGGGCTGTGATGTGTATTATTTATGTACTGGACACTGGCATCTGTATGCCTTATATTATGCCCGCTGGACTGTCTCTATTCCCCTTTATCCCCCCCCCCCCGGATTATGAACTGTCCCCAGCCATGGACTGTTAATGGTGGGGTGGTGTAGTGTCTGGACTGCCCCACTGGACTTGAGGGGGAGCTCAGCTCGCCCTCCTACAGTGATATATTGCCATTGTAACTGTAATATAGCATGCGCACCCGGCGGGAACAGAGCCGGTGCGGGTCAAGGACCCGGACAGAGCATTTACAGAGGAGCTACCCAGTTGACTGGCAGTTAGTCCTGAGGCAGCGTTATACTGCAGGGGGTCCGCGCACTTACCGGACAGCTGTGAGATTGGCAGCGGGTGCTTCTTACAGGGCGAGAGGCTGGACTGACCGAAGCGGTGTCACCCAGAGCTTGTCAGGAAGCTGTTGCTGCTTGGGAGAGGAAGCAGCGTAGGTGGGACTGCCCCGAAGCCTTCCCCCTCTGCGGTGACTGACATCGGGGGCTGGATTGTAGGAAAGGATGCTGTCCCAGGAGCTGCAAGCGCTGATCAGCTGGACTACATGGAGCAGGTCTGTTAGATGCCCAGTGTTTTGCACCACATGGAACTGACAAACTGCAGGCAGGTATAGACAAGTAAAGGGCTAAATACCTGTGAGCTCATAGTAGTGACTGCAACACTAAGAGATTAACTACAATACAGCCATTCAATGAGGATAGAGCCTGATGGAGTTAATGTATTCCTCATCTACTTTATAGCAGCAGGATAATCCCTTCTCCTATAGATACTCAGCTTGAATTAACAGTTATTTAGGAACTGTGTTGTTTCGTCCAGACCAACTAAACTTAACTTATATTGTATTATACGGGGTTAAACTTTCTCTAACACCCGTGAATAGAACCACCGACGTATACTCATTTTAGGCAAAGGCAGCCTTCTTCAGGAACAGCTACAGACTATCTTAAAGAGTTTCCAAGCCCGGGCTTGCAACATTCAAGGGCCACCGACAGTATTATCATCAGTGGCAGTGTAGCATTCACAGATAACTTCAGATATCTTAGCAACATAGCCTTAAGGCCTTGGTTATTGAAAAGTGCACCAACGCAAGGGGTTTTGGCCAGATATTCAGGGACTAAATGTTCCCTAGGTTGCAAATATTGTTTTATACAAATGGTATTATGTGGTATTATCATATGTGGTGTGGGTAAAATAGTGTATTGCTAACCCTCTACCTTGCAGCACAAGAACGAAGTGTTCCTGTTAAATAAAATTACCCAGGGATCCGAGTGTCTTTCCTGTAGTCTTATGCATGTATACATTGTTTTAATGTGAATTGTTGTTTCAACTTTGTCTTGCACCACTTTGCTCTTTTGTGAAATGGTTATCTGAGAATAAATTTAATTTATTGTTGATATTTGTTTTGAATAATTTGGAAGACAAACCAGGAACTGTATTTGGTAAATCCATACCTTACTACACAAATCAATCCTAGTGGTCAGGGTATCACACACGTATGATCGGAAAGTCGCTGTTCCAAAACATAATTTCTGTGGAAATTTTGTGCGGAGAACATAAGGGGTCATTGCACACCTTGCCCCGCATTCCGCTGACTCCAAGCACCAGCACTTTTCATTTTACGATCAACGGATTCAATTTCCGATCATATTGTCCTTTGCAATGACTATGGCAAATATCTGTCCTTGACACTTTTACACTGGCCAAAATACCCGGGTAGCAGCTCACTGGAAAAAAATCTCGGGTCGATTGACCCGGCATTTCTTCGCAGGTCTCAAGCAGAGTTTTACGTGGGTAAAACCTTGGTCAAGCTCAGTGGAAACCAGTAACCAGAGTCTTCTGATCCGGGACCAGTTTGCTGTTCGGCTGTCACCGGGGAAGGAGAGATTACAGCCTCCCCATATGGACTGGACCATTCCGGTTTTTACCCCATCCCTGCTTCATACAGGGAGGCTGTAATCTCTCCCTGCCCATCTCCCCAGTGACCGCTGTAACATCCCGTCCCCCTGGTTCGCTCCGGTCTGGCATTCAGGGGAGAGCAGGAGTTTCCAGCGTTTGATGATGTCAACATTGCCAAGTACCAGCACTGCACCCATGTGCAGTGTGAATGGGGTAAATCCCAGATCTGATCTGGCTTGGAACAGTGGGGGTCATTCAGACCCGCTCGCGAGCAAAGGACGTTCGCAAGCGGGTCGATGTTTGCCAAATGCGCACGACGGAGGGAGCTCCGTCGTGCGCATGCGCGAGACCCGGCGAGCGAAGAGGAATACGTCGCTCGGGGTCTCGCACCAAAGGGGGTGTGCTGTCGATGGTGACTGACAGCACGCCCCCTTTGGTGGGCGTGCTGGGGGCGCTGCTGCCAGACGGAGGCGTTCCCATGGGAACGCCTACCATCTGAGCCCGGCCCCACTGACATCAGTAATGATGTCAGTGGGAGTGATTTTGGCTCTGATAGAGCCAAAATCACTCCTGGGCTTGCGGCAGCGAGACCCTACAGCAGGGTCTCGTCGCATGCCCGATGGTCGCGATGGTCAAAGACCATCACGACCATCATCATGGCCGCTCGCTATAGCTGTGGGTGGTCACCCACAGCTATACGAGCGGCCAGGAGGCCGCTCCATTTTTAGGGGGGGCTCTGGTCAGAGCGTTCGGCTCTGAATCAGGCCCAGTGTTCCAAACCCCAGGACCCTGGATTTTGGTGGAAAAGGGGTATAGTCCTGACTACATTATGCACACATGACCCCCCTGGTGTCCATTTCACAGAAAATTGTTTAAATTAACATTAGATTTTTGCTGATCTCAGGATAGTCATTAACCTTTAACACTTCCTATGTAAGAAAGTCCCAAGAACAATCTGTCCTCAAGTGGTAAAGCTTTATAAAACAAAAACATTTAAGTGTATGGATTTTAGTATATATGATTCTACAACTACATGTTAAAATTCATCAACACTTCTTCTTCAGGGTCCATAGTAGGGTCCACAGGAATTACCTTGGGGTATGTGGTTGGACTGATCCAGGCACCAAACTGTTAAAAGCTTCAGGTCCCAGGATGTACTGGGACCTCCTCCATATATACCCCCAGTACAACAGATGCATTTAGAGGCACGTCTGGATTCTCTGGCACAGAGAATATATTACCAGAAGACAAGATTGTGGCCCTTCAGTTGCGGATTCACAGGTTTCTCCACAACCAGTTGGTATCTGTTCATTCAGCAATGCAGGTTCGGGGATCCATCTTCAACATGGTGGAATATGCCCAGTTCCACTACAGACCACTGCAACGGCTAATCCTCTCCCGCTGGAACGGGGAGTACCACTCAATTAAGTCACAGACGATCAATCTTTCTCCAGAGGTGCGGCTGTCCCTCTCATGATGGTTGCAAACGTTCAGTCTGAACAAGGGTACTCCATACTACCGATGCCAGCCTCCGCGAATGGGGCGCAGTGACAGGTCAGCATACATATCAGGAAAGATGGACGTTCATGGAAGGTCTCCTGTCCATAAATGTCCTGGAACTACGTGCAGTGTTCAGAGCACTCGTTCAAGCACAGGATATACTGAAGGGCAGGCCTGTCCAAGTACAGTCCGACAATGCCAACCCGGTAGCCTACCTCAACCATCAGGGAGGCACACAATGTCGGGCTGCCATGACGGAAGTGTCAAACATTCTGGTCTGGGCAGAATGTCATCTTCCTGCAATCTCGGCAGTATTCTTACCAGGATATACATGCCGGAGAGTGGGCGTAGACCTCACTGTCTCAGGCCACAACCACAGGGTCCCCAGGTACAGGTCCAGAACCAGGTGCAAAACAAAATTTGTGGATGCATTTTTCCAATCTGTAAGCTCTGATTCTGAATAGGGCACAATATTCTTTATACCCCTCTGAGGAAATTGTTTTTGTCCACAATGCAATGATTTAGAACAGAGGTTCCCAAATTCTGCCTTTACAGTCCAGGTTTTTAGGATATCCATGCTTGAGTCCAGATGGCTAAATCAAATCAAATTGATTGAGGTACTAATTAAGTCACCTGGGTCATTCCTTGTCAGGTCCCCCAGGCCATGATACTCACCAACTCAGATTTTCATGACTTTGTACACTTGATACTGCCACATAGCTACAAACCCATGTACATTTTTTCATCTCTAGCCCTCATAGTTTTTGAGATATAAGGGGTCAAAGTTTTGATAAATTGCTCAGAAATGCCACTCCTGATGCTCCGTTTTTATGTGAGGTGTATGTGGAAACAAATTCCTATCTCAGTGTCTAATCCACATATCACTTTCAAATGATGGCCCTTTGTCAATCAGAATATGGAGATTCCATAAAAAAAAAAAGTTTTATCATACTTGCCCGACATTATACATTCCTTTACTTCATACTTAATTATTTTTTGGTGCCAAAAAAAAAAGGTGGCTTCAATACACATGATCAACCTAAGGCACATGAGTTTTGTCCCTTTTTTTGTAAATTGAACCTTAAAGTTTACTTTAAAAGCCTGTGAAAGAAAAATAATGGGATTTTGATTGCTTGTATGAGTAGATTAATGTTTAATTAGATATCTCTCTTTAAAACCTAAAATTACCATTCGGTATAATTTTGCCTGCCAGGGGAGTTTGTTGATGTGTATATTTCTATAAATCTATGTACTCGATTACAGGTTTTCATGCAAAAAAAGAGAAAGTTATAAATTAGAGAAATAGTATGAGTAAGGGGCGAGGAACCGGCACACAGGAGTTCAAAAGGTGTTAAGACTGTATGGAGGGCGCCGGAAGGGCCAAGAGCGTTAAGTGGCGAACTTTGTCCTCGCTCACCAGCTGTCCGACTGGAAAAAGACCTTTGTCTAACCAACAACTAAAAACTCTGAGGTCCAATCCGGGAGGAAAATTAACATTTGACAAGAAAGACTTACGGGGAAGTCCGAGAGGAGATGGATGGGTTGTTTCGGATAGACTTCCAACAGGACAATCTAGGCCCAATAGTAAGGTGGGATGAACGGGGGGTTTCGGTAGTCACTGAGCTATAAAAATAGGGACAGGCAGTGACTGCATTTCAATCTGCACCCATTGCTTTTGTATATCAGTTCTCGACCATTCCAGGATTCTAGTGAGGAGATATGAGCGATAATATCCCTGAATGTTAGGGAGCCGGAGGCCCTCTCTATGTGTTGTCCTGTACATCGTCAAATTTGAGGTGTGGTCTCTTACCTCCCCACACAAAGTCTCTAAAGAGGGACTGAGTATCCAAAAACCATCGCTGGGGAATCTTGATGGGTAGAGTTTGCAGAAGATACAGCATCTTGGGGAGAGGATTCATTTTCAGTATACCCAACCTCCCAAACCATGAAAGCAAGTTTTCTTTATACTGTAAATACTGGATATATACAGTACATAATTTTCTCGATTTCCAAGGACAATTCCGGATCAATACATGCCTGTCTGATTCTGAGATGTGAATCGGTAAAGCCTTGAATTTAGTATAGTTTCCTCTATAGCCAAATAATATGGAGCATAAATTAAAGTTTTTATACAGATTTGGGAGTGAAGGAAATATTGAGCAAATCATCATTGGCAAATATAGTTGATATGTTTCCCTCCCCCACTACATTGCCTTTTTTAAAATATTGATTTGTTCTAATAAGATCTGCCATAGGCAGTAGGTCTACAGCAAAGATATGGACAGAGAATATTTGCAGAACAGTTTTACATGCTATTTGAGGTCATACCCTTAACCAGTGCCCTGGGTGAGGAGATTGAATAAAGTCATTTAGTTCCTGTACAGTAAAGGCTAAATAATTTAAATGCCTTTTCTGCATAAAATAAAAAAAAAAAAAAAAAAAAAGAATGAGGTCTTCTCTTTATTTATGTTATGGACCAAATCATGAAGCTTGTACCAGGCATCTGATTCAGCGCAATACATACAACTGTGTGAACTGCTACCTGATCCCTTCATCTTGTAATAAAGGATTCTTTCAAGGCCAGAGAATGACATTCTTTTTACAACAGATTAATCTGAATTAGGAATATAAGAATATAAAATGATTTTTTGTTGAGTTTGACACTAAAAACTTAAAGCAGCAATTAGTTATAGGGCTGGTTTTGCATTTAAACTAATTGCCGCTTTAGATTTAGCAGTTTTAGCTGAATACATGCTAGTTCTTTCAGCTCAGAACCTATTACATAACCCCCATATCTATATTTGTGTTGAAATACCCAGCAATCACAACTTTCCCGTCATATACAGATGTGTCCACATACAACTTACCTCCGTGCACTACAAGTCGCGTTAAACAAAATGTGAATGGCATACGACTCAGTAGCGCCAAGCATCTTTTCTACCTTCAAGTGTGTCTTTATTCACAAAGCCAAGTGAATTGACACACAAGCAGCTTCGGCTGATTAAAATGATATGCAGCATGCCTATATTCTATGTGCAACTGCAGGTGTATCTACATGTGAAATACTATCTTACAGTGTCACAGCCGCTGACACCAACGTAGCATTTTGCATGCAGATATAACCACAGTTGCACACAGAACACAAGCATGGCACATATTTTAGTTTGTGCCAACTATTCGCATCACTTTGCAAATAAGACCCACTTGAAAGTAAAAAGTCGCATGAAAACACACTCATCTCTACAGTGACACGCCATGGCATGGCGCGACTGGAAGTGCTGTTTAACTTGCATGGAAGTAAGATATATGTGAACACATCCGTAGTGCAACATTTTTTGATCAAAAGAGATTTGAACTTCATTTGTGGTGAAAACAGATAACCTTCTAGATAACAAGTTTATGCCCCTTGTGTGTCACTAACCTGTGCCCCATGTGTTTTCCTAACTTATGTTAGCACTTCCCACACAAGTTAATTTAACAGAGGGGAGATTAAAGCTGGGTAAACATCTTTACAATTATCGGGCCGTTGTGTATAGGTATGTACGTGCGTTAGCCGATAAATGGCTTAAAACGCTCCACAACGGTCGGATCACCTCACATCTCATGTGCAGTTTGATTTTCAGCCGATTTGACGGGGCAGAATGGCTCTGACCACAGTACATAAAAGATGGCTGGTACTGGGGGACACAATATTTGTGACCGCTTTATTAGAAAAAAAATTACTATTCCAAAACAGGTTACTGATTAAAAGACGGACATAAACATTTGGAATTTTAAAGCTATGCAGAAGAATGGTTTACTATAAATAAGCGACAATGACATAATGAAAGTGGATTTGATCATGTTTTTATTGAAGGTCAAAGGCTGACAGCATATTCCTTAACTTGTGGTTTATTCACACATTAGTTTTTCAAAATATATATTTTGTGCAAAATGTAGTTCTGTGAAGGCTTGTACTATAATTTGAAAAATGTCTTTACAAAATGCTTATCTTAAGAATCAGACTACTACAGACACATAAAAGAAATTCAGCACATCAAAAAAATCAGCATGTCAAACTTTTCTTTCCACTACACACAATGTACTTTGGTCATTAACAAATTACAATATAAAAATGTATGTTGCAGTGTTTGAGTGTGCATATTCACAAGTAATCCTCTTGTACAATCTGAGCACTACATCTATAATATATTTTGCACAGATGTACAGCTATATCCATCTTTATCAGGGCCCTTACCCTGTGTTCTGAGACTACAAGCTTGCACTAGTGTTAACAACCACTAGTAAAAGCATGTAAAGTGAACATGCTACCATAACTAGTATTTGTAGTAAGAAGCATTTACGTTGTGTTTTTCTTTTCCAAAACTGCCTGCTCCATTTACTTGCTTTTAGAGTAAGTGATCGCATCGTGGTGAATAGAATGTCCTCCACTGACCTCCAACATAAAGTGCTTGTTGACCACCAAATGCAGTGTCACTGGTGTTTATTGAAAGGTCAGTGAGTAAGCAGAATAATACACAAGATAACCAACACAGCTTTGTTAAACAGTAACAAAGAACTGCTTCCCAAAGTGTGATTTATATTCCCTTTTAGGACAGTTAAGATGGTTGGCAGAAGTACTGTCCTTCATATACAAACTAAACTGTAAGCTACTGGAACAAATAATGGGGACGAATCAATTGCTGCATGGGCAGCGATAATTAACGAGCGCCCAGTTTCGCAATTCATTGTTTTGGGCGCTCATTAATTATTGCTCTCTTCACACCCTATTAGACGGGTTTAAACAGATAAAACGGCTAAACTAGCGTAAAGTCCTGCTAAGGGCGCCCTAACTATAGGTTTCTCGCACATTTTGGCTCGCACCCTCAGAAATGCCGGCGCCTATTGTGCTCAGACGGACCAATAATTGAATTACTCCATCGGGCGCTTTAAAAAATATAGTTGCCAGCTAAACAAATGAATTGCCCCCAAATGGTCTTTTTATAGCCCTGTTTTTTTTCTTATTGCTACATTTTTCTATTTACATAAACAAAAAACTGCTTAAAACTACACTACCAACTAGCAAGAGATTGTAATAACATGTCCCTTCAGATTAGTCCCAAGGTAGGCTCTGGCAACTGTTTTTCTTGAGACTTCTAAACTCTTACAGCCCTGGATGAAAATAGAGGGCTGGCTGCTTGTGATTGGCACTCCCGCTAATGAACCCCTTTACCACAATTTAAATTGTTGTACTACACAACTAAGGGGTCCTGAGGAAAGAAGCAGTTAGCAGAGCCCTGGCTAGAGTAAATATATGACTTAGGTGGTAGTCAGTGGCATAACCTGGGGGGGGGTGTCGAGCTGGACGCCGTCGGAACGGCAGCGGTGCCGGCTGCAGTCCAGCACAGTGGCTTTAAATCCGCGGACTGCACTAGTAACAAACACGCCGGCGCCGGGTAGTACACTCGTACTACCTGGCGGCGGTGTAGTTTGTTTCAGCAGCCAATTAGAGTCAGACAGACTCTCATTGGCTGTTACACCCATGGCCGAAGCCATGATGTCTCTCCCATAGTGCCGAGCGGGAGGACGGAGAAGCGGACGGCAGCAAGGATCCAGGCAAGTTTTTTTATTTTTGGTGCGAGTATTTCTCCTATATATGTAAGGGGCACTGCATAGGGAGACCACTACTAGGGGCACTGCATAGGGGGGGCACTACTGGGGGCACTGCATACGGGGGACAACTACTGGGAGCACTGTATAAAGGGCACAGCTACTGGGGAAATTACAAGAGGGGAACTACTACTGGGGGCATTAAGGTGCATATGGAATGAAAAGGAATGTTCCCAGGGTGACGAGCAGCAGTGGTCAGTGGCATGCCCACTTTTTTGGCAACTGCATATACTTGGGGGGGGGGCTCTCCATTTTTTTATTAGCCCCGGGCTTCAAATATCCTAGTTATGCCACTGGTGGTAGTGCAGCTTTTTGTTTATCTTAAAGGAAATGTCTATTTGTGCTCTTTTTCTTTTTTCTTAAACCCAACTACATTTCACCCAGGTGGCAATTTTCGGAAACAGTACTCTGTCCTACCTTGTTTAGTTTGTATAAATCTGTTAAGAGTAAAGAGATTAAAGTGCCCAATAAAACATACATTTCCTTTAAAAAGTGTCAATTTAAAATATTAAATTATAGGATTGTTTACAATGTGGCGATAGATACACATTTACTTAGCAAGTTTATATTATTGCCTTGAACAAGCACCCTTTTCATTTAATTTAAGTCAATTTTTTTTACAAGTTTTATTGTAGAGGCTTAATGGGCAAAACAGACCTTATATGGTATTTGCCTGTTATGAAACTCCGGCCCTCTACTGTGTCTTCTTCCCACTGTAATTGCATTTAAAGCTAAATCTGCAGTTTAATTAAAAAACAAGAACGTTTATGATGCAGCAGAGGTGGTTTGTTGTAAACAGGATTCACTACAACCATGAAGAGATGGCAGGACAGCTAAGTGCCATTCACATTTTATAAAGACTGTACATAGAACAGGATTATAGGGTTTCTTTTAACCCATTGCTCAGTATGCGAGAGACATATGGCCAAAATAAACATGTGAATTACATTATAATGTATGAGGACTGCCACAAACTGAGGTTTTTTACAGTTAACCAATAAAAAGAACAAAAAAGACCCTCTCTATTTTCATAAAAACACCACAGCTATATTAACATCTGTGCTGTGTATTTTGTACTAGGATTTATATACACACACAACAATAAATCCATCAATTAAATAATATGTTAAAGTATCACCTTTTGTGGTTAGTATGAAATTGTCAGTCCTTTACTTTGTAATCTCCCTAAATCTACTTTCATATGTCTAGCTTTTTTATTGCTTTTTGATACCATCATTACAGAAATTGACCCCATATTTAAACACAATACTGCAGAACAGAAAATTAACACTTTTACTGAAACTCAAATTCACGTTTACAAATGGGGACATTTAGATGAAACACTGTACAATATAAACTACCACTACTTTTTTGGCACCCACATTTTCTTTTTTAAATAAAATAAAACAGAAATCTATAATGGAGCAAAATTTAAAATACAGATTCTGCATTTATCCAAGTCAGCTTAATATTATAAAGCTCAGTTAGGGTAAACTGCGCTCTGGGAACTGTTGGACAGGGTCCACAATATGTGGCAGCACCTCTATAAGACAATGGATTAATATAGATATAGATATCAATTTGTTTTTAAACTACAGTCTAAGGCTAATATTTTAAACAAAACCTCTAGGCCTAAATACAGAAATGTATTTGTTAGAACGCTTATCTGCATGATTTTTTGGATATGCATTAGAATAGCAACACACCAATTATATATTGTAAAACACAAACCTGTGAAATGGCATTGGACATAACTACCTTATTAGCATAAAACAAAACTGTTCAGAACAAAACAATTAAAATAAACACAATACATATAAATGTAACATAAAAAGGTGCTCATCTGCAACTCCATAGTACTGCAAACAGGAAAGGTGTTTAATAAATACACTTGTCATAAGTACATTTTAGAACATACAAATCCTACATGGCAGCAGCCATGTACATTTATTGCTATACTAGCAGTTTATTAAGGAGCACATTTAAACCTGTTATACAATATTAACTCTGTAAAGTGGTTCAAGGTGGATTATCACAAGTTCTGAGCATCTTTTTTTTTTTTTTTTTTAAGATCAGGAAAACCAAAAATCTAAAGATTTCATACATGATCAAATAATGTGCACTCAAACTATAATTGTACAAAAGTTGCTGTTTGCATCAGAATGTCAAATCATTAATGCTGGCCACACATACACAGCAGATGAATGTAATTAGTCAATTTGTGCAGTGAGCCACTGACCGTAATTGGCTCTCGTATAATTCAATTGCTTGACCTGAGCACCAGATCAGTCACATGTGCTTACCTTTGTGTACTGGTACTGAAAATACATCTGATTTTGATCCATGTGTTTGGGTCAAGAAGATGCCATAATACACAGTTACAAAAAAGTATATTTTATGTCATTTCTTCTTAACCGTGTTTGGGTGCTAAAATGATTACATTAATAATTGCTTGGAGATTTAAGAAGGAGATAAAACACTGTGATTTGGACATTTTGAACCTATTGTTTATTTATATAAAGCCAATCATGCTGTTCAAAACATTACAGATGATATGTAATCATTCACATCAGTCCCTGCCAACATGGAGAGCACATACACACGCCACACATTCAGGGCCAGAGTTGGAAATCCATAATGCCTGCGTTGTGAATTAGCAATGCAAGCCACTGTGCCACCACAAAGGTCACAAATTCCAGAGTGTATGATGGGCTCCAAAATCATGATCAACATCTGATTGGAACCACCGTGGGAAGATGTTAGGAGGCAGTTGAACAAATCTAATGGAGTCCTGTCACATCCAAGCATTTATATTTAAGAACTGGCCATAACTGTATATGGACAAATTTTCCAAAGCTACGGCGATGTACTGACCTGTGTATGGGCAACTTACTGTATATAATGTGGTTTATTGGTTTCTGAAAACATACACAACTACACTGTATGCCACATCGGAGATGATGATATATCTTAGTGTTCAGTCTACTGTGGAACGTAGAGAACATACGGACTCCCTGAATGCAAATGCATATATACTATAAAGTATGCCTCAAACTTAACATTTTAGAACATGTATAAAAAAAAACAAAAAAAACTTTTGCTACTTATTACAAACGAGATCTTGGGCAGCTGTTATAATCATTAGTTGTTATTGTATAGTGACGGACACCAACCAACGCAAACACTTCCTGTCATGTGACCAGTTAATTAGAAATCGAAAGTGTTGCCCTGAGCTCATAATGCATTATCTGAAAAGGACAGTAATAACTAAATAGTAAAGTTAATTTAGTTTCTTAAAATTATCTATTATAATATCAATCATTGTGGTGAACCAGTAGTAGCCTTAAGACAATGTGCTAAAATACATTTTGTGGTTCGACAAACAAAATGTATTCCTTAAAGTATGAATGATTTATTTCTAACCTGACACTCTTTAGGATACTGGACTACATGACACAACAGCACATGTAAATGAATATTAGAAATGGACCATTGTGATTGCTCCCCTTGAACCACTGCACCAGGGTTTGGTTCTAGAACCAATTTTTTATACTGTCTTAACCATAAGACACCTAAAATGCCATTAAAACAAATCATTGTAACCATTTTGTTAGTTAATATTAACCATAAATTAGAATTTCTTGTTGAGGACATCCATTTACTTTTCATGGATGCATTTCAAAATTCAACAACAGGGATTCTGTTGGAGTTGAACAAGTTCTTCATATTTGAATATACCCTGGCCTAAGGACAACAATAAGCAGTTTTTAGCTCTACAAACAGACAAAATCATTCTAAGGAACACTGGAGTTTGGAGGCTGTACCCTTCTGAAGTGAAGACTTATAAATGTCTAATTACTTCTTTTACCCTCCTTTTTTCTAATCTATCCCTGCCACTTTATAACCACACATACCATCATGAGAGACACTTTCAAAATTGTTTTAAAAAAAAATAAAATAAAACAACCTAGGGATTAGGCAAATGTATGCCTCCCCACTGGTTGATAGATCATGTACAGCAAAGTATGTGCTTGCCTTCCCCTAATGTACTGAGGATGCTCAGACACCCTAGACAGGTCAAAGCTAAAATAGTAAAAAAAAATAAAAATAAAAAATAAAAATGAACACTGACAAGGTAAAATAAATAAAGAAATTGCACAAGTCAGTCACACGTAAACACTTCAGTTTTGAAAAACATGTCTTGCCACAGGCCTCGGCTTGTGAACACAAGCGCAGTAACCGCTGTGAGGCAGCTTATATCTTGTCAGAAAAATGGTAATCTTGCTCCAGAGAACTGGTAGAAAAATCCCTCTGTTCAGCATTAGGATTTGATCTTCCATAACTAGAATGAAAAGGCATATAAGCAAGATTCACAAATAAGTAATAAAACCATAAAGCCCCAAAACTGAAGCCATAAGATTGTTAATGCTTAAAGGAAATACTTATACAATGTACTGTATATGTTGTGCGTGCTTATGTTTATTTAAGAAATTGAATGGGCAGCAATTTGCTCTTCAATATACAAATATTTTATCATTGAAACAAATGGGAAAAAAACAATTAAAGCACACTTCACTTTTGTATGACAAATGTTTTTGTTTGCATACATATGATTGCACAAATTAAGACTCAGTTTGGGCTTCACATGGAGAATTTCTATCTTGACTATAGAAAGTGTGAAATGCATATATTAAATGATTTTTACAATACAGATAATTCTGTCTGAACATTCTAAAAATCCATGATTATGTGCTAATGCCCACAAAGCCATATAACAAATAAAACAGTTTGTGTTTATGGGTTATTGTGAAAAAACTATTAGCGACACTGTCCTACTATAACAAGGAAAGCTCACCTTGAGATTAAATCCCAGCAGATCACTAATAACACCAGACACGGCAGACAGGATGACTACCTGGGTGATATTGTAAAGGAGAGGATTCATTGTGAGACCATATAACCTAAAGGGGTTGTCAAGTTCCTTAAAGAGAAAACAAACAGAAAATAGTTTAATAAACAGAGTATTTGAAAGCAACAGTAAATTAGTTTAACTTTCCAATTATCATATCAAATCTTATCATAGCAAATCCATTAATAACTCAACTGAACAACAATTTTCATTGTATAAATAAACCATGACCATAAGATCATAGACTTGCAATATAATATCAACACATTTATTGAGGACTGCTAGTAAAAACCCATTCTCTCCAAACATTAATTTCGGACACAAAGGAAGACCAGTGCAACTTTCGGGACACCAAGAACCTTTTCTGTATGAAACTGAATTAACCAATGTAAATTAAAAAACACTACTGCAGTCTGTAAATGTTTAGTCCTGGAATTCTAATAGCTGGCAATGTCTTTCATCTCAGATAGCAATTAATTGTATTACAGTGTACTAACATGCAAGGGAGCAATGAGCATCTTACTATTAAAGCAGCAATTGCACATTTTTTTTGTTTTGTTTATTTATACTGCAAGTTTTGTACCTTTTTAACATGTATCTATCAACTAATGTATCACTTTTATACATTGTTCTCATAACTTAGTCTTCCCTCTCCATAGACTTCTATGACTGCAGGTTTGGAGCACAATTCAAAACCCAAGCTCATTGCTTACTCGAGGGTCATCTGATCTGTAAGAGCCATTCCACCAAGTGAAGGAAAAAAACAAATTGCTAAAAGTACCAGAGACACAATCAATCTGTAACCTGCTTCATCATGTTTGTATTGGCAGAGATTGTAGAGGAAATCAGTATTATTATTATAGATACATGATAAACAGGAGGGAGGGCCCCACTGGTGATAGAGCTTGCAATCTAGTATGAACTACTTGTGCAAATTGTAAATAGATCACTTACTTTCAACAACTTAGTAGCTAATTTTAAGACATTGTTGACAAGTGTCAGCTCTTCCTTCTTGTTCGGTTTCTTCTCCATTTTTAAGTACAAATTAATCTATGGAATACACAAAATGCTTTACATGGTGTCAATACACATTCGTGCCATTGTAATACATTAGCTTCTATCCACATACTACAGAGGACATTGTTTATATTAGTTTATATTTTTAAGTAGAGTTAAACTCTTAGCATATACAGACTAAAACTGGGTATGCACTAGACGATTTGCAAATGATGTGATGGTCGGCTAGATTTCCCTTGAACTCCCAGACAAATGATCTAGTGCATACACACTGTGTAATGTACCAAATGATATATCATGCGTCATTTGGTGGTTAGATCATTAACTATATAATGTTAATATATCGCCTAGTCATCCAGTAGTGTGTACACACTGCAAGATTTGCAGCAAATCGTTAACAAAATAGTCAGATTGAGCTGCATGTAGAAAAGACTGAAGATGCGAAGGACGCCGCCGCGGGAGCGTGCATACTTCGTACACACTTGACGATTTGACTTTCCGATGCATCGGAATCAGCAAAATCGTTAAAAATATCGTCTAGTGTGTACGGAGCTAAACACATCTCACTCAGAACGATAGAATTACAGATATTACTTCTCTTATTCATGCTCACTATACCTAAACTACAACCACAGTATAGCAAGCATCATGTTACACAGTGCCTAATCCTGGAGAAATGTCATCACTCTTTAAAAAAACAAGAGCAAAACAGTCACCTTTCCTGTCTACAGAGAATTAAACAAAACAAAAAACTACACATGCAAACATATAAACCAACTTTCTAATACATATGACTGCTCTAATTAAAAAAAAAAAAGTTAACATAAGAGGCCAATGATGTTACTGAGCAGCAGATTTTCTATAGGTAATCCTTATATAAAATAAATAATCATCAGTGTGTAAATAGATGCTTATGGTTAGTTGTACTGATCACATCTGGAATAATTTATTTAGTAATTACGATACATATACCAACACGGGAGATTGTTCTTACATAAATTATTAACCAATGGTTAACGGCACCATGTGCTGATCTGTAAATTGCTTGGTAGTTTTAATAAATGTATCTGTAAATTGGTATGGAATATTTTTATTTTCTAATCGTAGCATATCTGGTACGAGAGGTTAAAATCTAAGTTGCAGTATATAATTACAGTATCAAATGCTGCAATATGCAACCCTGGAAAGACTTATTGTAAATGAGTTAGCACCACAATTTGATTGGCACATAAGATAATTTAAGAACATACCGAGTAAAAACGTTTGCTCACCTGTTCAGTCAACAATATTGAGGTATTGCTATATTTTTTGCTGGTTTCCGATCCAAGTGTAACAAATCTCAATAAAAAAAGTGTTAATGAAATGCACCAGATGACTAGTTCCCAATTGTAGTGACAATCCAGAAAGGTTTCATGGATATGAAGAAGCTATTAAAAAATCAAAATACATTGCATTTGAAAATGAAAAAAACAAAAACACAATTGTCATTTAACTAGGACATTTTAGTTAGAAGTTTTTAATCTACTTTGTATCTTGTTTTCACTTGCATTGTTGCACTTTGTACATGGTCTATAGCACACACCTAACCATTCGCAATGACTAGGAAAAGCAACCCTTTCCACAAGACATTTTTTAATTGTAGCCATCTATCTATCGCTATTAATTGTTGCTCACTAGATGGCAGGCTGATGCTTTAGCACTACGTTGACCCCTGCTATAGCATATATAATTTTTTTCCTGGGAACAAGTTAACAGTGTTTCAAGAATCAATGAAGCCTAAATATATGATTTTATACATACACAAATAAACTGAATTGTACAGCAGACTCCAAGTCTTCCATTCAGCTTCAAATTATAGATGTACTGTATTACAAACACAGAGGTTCTAAAATCAGTACAACTGCAGGAAAGCCAGACTCCTTTTACAGCTCGATTCAAAATAAAATGAAGGAGCATTTCCATTAACTTTGATGCACAAGCCAATTATAATAGAATAATTTCTTAATAAACTGAACACTGTTCGACACAGGGACAAATTCATATAGCCAAATTAACTAATCTCAATGAGGACAACAGTTTATTCAGTGAAGGTCACACACGTTGAACAAAATATTACAACTAACAGTTTATGGGTCAACCTAGTTAAACACAGCGAATCTAATTACAGACTCACAGATAAACAATATTCATTGCAGTTTAATCAAAAGCACTGCATACACAACAAGCAAACTGCATGGATTGCTGCAAGATAATTATTAGTATCATCATTTATTTATATGGCGCCACAAGTGTTCCGCAGCGCCTTACAAACTATATAAACAAATAGGTGACCAAAGACTTACAGTACAATACAATAGAATGAAGAACAAGGGACATGGATAATATATATTGCTACATTAGCGACCACAACACCCAGATAAGCAGCAGGGCTTAAGCAACCAAGTGTTAGGTGCCCTAGTGGGGAGTATGAAGTAGATGAAAGCAAAGTAAGGAGAAGCACAAGAGGGTAGAGGGCCCTGCTCATAAGAGCTTACATTCTAAAGGGGAAGGGTGTTCTTATGAGTTTTGCTCCAGTGAAAAGTTAGTTTGTTATCTTGACAGCAATGTTCCAAGGCAGTAAATATGATCTATGTGCACTGCAGATTACTGATAATTTATAGGGGCAGAACCAGAGATTTTACAGCAAGGCACCTGACATGCTCTGCAATTCAACTTCTATTAGATCCACTTACAGTAGGACTGTGCCATTGAGAAGGGGCTTCAGCAGTGTGTCATGAGGTGGGGAGGAAGTGCTCAGTATAAGTTTGCTTTTTAACAGATCTGTATGAAAGACTAAGCAGTGCATTTGACACTCATGCTTTAACAACATTTTGGGATTTAATGCATTTTGCAGTGCAAGTCTTGTGTATGTACGGTAACACTTGGTTTCCAGGACAGTGAAAACAGACTAGGCATTTGTCACCAAATAAAATGTAACATACCTTTTGATAATTCTTTTTCTTCGAGGTCCATAGGTTCCACAGGAATTACCTTGGGATATATAGTTGGACAGCATCCAATGCACCAAACAGCAAAGCTTTGGAGCGCCCAGCATGCACTGGTCCTCCCCCCTATATACCCCGCCCCCAGCCACAGACATTCAGTATGTAATCAAGCCTTGCAGCAAGAGAGTAAAGAAGGAAGTGTCATGTACACAGGAAAATCCCAACAAGCGAAGAGGGAATCTGTAAAAAAAAAGCTTAGGAACAGATCCCATCTGAGGCCAGGTGCGTCAGGGTGGGCGCCATGTGGACCCTTTGGACCTCAAAGAAAAGAATTATCAAAAGGTATGTTATACCATAATTCTGTATTTCTTCTTCGGGTTCAATAGGAATTACCTTGGGACGTCCTAAAGCAGTTCCCTTAGGGATGGGGACGCTCTTGAGAAGATAGGAGAATCCACCGCCCTAAGGAAGCATCCTGGGAGGCATATGTATCAAAAGCATAGAACTTTATGAATGTACTCACGGAAGACCAGGTGGCTGCCTTGCAGACCTGTTCAGCAGAGTCGCCCTCTGTCTTAACGCCCACAATGGTCCCATGGACCGAGTGGAATGTGCTGTCCCCTTGTTAGGAACAGGGGATCAGCTGTGTATATGCCTGAGAAATGGTCATACAGAGCCAGTGAGCCAAGTCTGTTTGCTCACTGGCCAACTTCTTTTGTGAAAACCATATAACACAAAGTGAATCAGATTCCCTGATTGAGCTGGTCTGCTCCCCGTAGATACGAAGAACTCGAACCACATCCAGGGAAGCTTCACCTGTAGACAGGTCTGAAGACTTAAATACCAGGACTACCATTTCCTCAGTTATATGAAAACTGGAAACAACCCTTGGGAGGTAACCCGCCTTGGTACGGAGGACAGCTCTATTTTGATGAAACAACAAAGGAGAGTGACATGACAGTGCTGCAAAGTCAGACACTCGGCGAGCTGAAGAGATGGCCAGGAGAAAACACGTCTTCGACGTCAGCCATCCCAAGTCCACCTTATCCAAGGGTTCATAGGGATGCAACTGCATTGCTCTGAGAACCAAAGACAAATTCCACGATGCCACTGGTGGGAGAAATTAAGGTTGCAGAACCCCCCTCTAAGAATGTTCTAACATCTGGAAGAGGAGCATCTTGCGCTGAAACCAAAACAGTCAAAGCCGAAACTTGGACTCTCAAGGTAGCCAGACGAAGACCTAAGTTTAAGTCAGCCTGGAAAAAAACAAGCACCCTTGATACCTTGAACATCTTAAGGTCCTATTTCCTATGGGAACACTAAAGAAAAAATAGCTGCCAAACCCTGTGATAGATGCGATCAAAAGCAGGCTTCCTTGCCCTCAGCATCGTCTTTATCACTGAAAGAGAAACCCCCTTGGCCTTTAAGAAGTAAGACTCAAAAGCCATACCGTCAAAGCCAGCCAAGGTAAACTCTGGTATAGGCAGGGACCCTGTATTTGCAGAAGTTGCTGTAGAGACAGTGCTAATTCTATGGCATGTATATTCTGGCGACCTAGGAAGTCCGCTTCCGAGTTTAGAACACCTGGGAAGAATATTGCAGACACTGCTGGAAGATGGTATTCTGCCCACAGGAGAATCCTTTTCACTTCTTCCATGGCTGCCGGACTTTGTGTGCCTCCTTGATCATGTAGGCCACTACTGTCGCGCTTAACCTGGATAGGCCTGCCCCTGTCCAGTATGAGTGCCTTGAGCACTGCCCGAAGTTCCAATATATTTTACTGGCAGGTGACTTTCCTGCATCTCCTTGAAAGGTGTGATGACCTGCCACTGCTTCCCATGCTTGCAGACCTGCATCTGTGGTGAAGAGCATCCACTCCGGTATCCATAGTGGATGACCCTTGTTCAAATGAGTCATCTCCAGCCACCAGGCTAGGGAGAGGCGAACATCTGGTGAGATGCAACTTATCTGGGTTTTTATCCGATAATACTGACCATCACACTGGTCCTGGATTCACAGCTGCAGGGACCTGGAGTGGGACTGGGCATAAGTTACCATGTCGAATGTGGTTACCATAGAGCCCAGCATCTGCATAGCCAAGTGAACTGACACGGTTTGCTTGCAAAGTAAATTGTGCACACGAGTCTGTAGTGCTATAATCTTGACCTCTGGTAGACCAATCCTCTGTCCCAGAGAGTCCAGCAGTGCCCCCAAGTGCACCATCTGCTGAGTTGGAAAAAGCGACAACTTATTTTCCTAAATGACTACCCAGCCGTGCTCCTGTAAACAGGCAATGGTAATCTGTAGATGCCATTGTAACCTCTCCTGAGATTGTGCCAAAATCAGGAGGTCGTATGGATATGGCAGTATGCAGACTCCTCTGAAATTAACTGGCATGACTGCCATTATCTTGGTAAACACCTGAAGAGCTGTGGCTAGACTGAAGGGTAGAGCCTAAACTTGGTAAAGTTGCTGATCTACAGTCAACCTGAGAAAGGCTTGGTCGGATCTTGCAATCAGGAGATACCGATATGCATCCTATATCTCCAATGAGACCATGAAGTCTCCAGGCTCAATTGCCAGCCCAATTGACCGTAGAGTGGAATTTGGAAATCTTGATGAATCTGTTACCTTAGATTCAGTATAGGCAGGTGTGATCCATCGGGTTTTTGCTTCAAAAACAAATACCAATAATAATCGCTTCCATGTTGCATCACAGGGACTATAACTCCTGATCCCAGGAGGGCCCCAATAGACTCCCAGTAGGCCGAGGCTCTGACCGTGGCTGCAGGAAGGGTCGTGCCCACAACCTCTGAGGAGGATGCCTCTGGAACGAGATGGCGTAACCCAGAGAGCCAGCTCTCACACCCAGGCATCTGTGGTACCAGGCCTGCATGAACTGCATCCAGGAGGAGACCCGCCGCTACCGATCTAACTGCCTGCAGAGAGGCTGTAGACAGCGGCAAACTCCAACTAGAATGAGCAGAAGAATGAACACAACAGGAATCCATGGGCGGCATCTACATAGGATACCAATGCTGTGAACACCTCGTAGCATGAGGCACTGTAGCCAGAGCTCATGCTTCTGCGGCTTTTGTCCACGAAGTGCGACAAAATCTGAGACCAAGTGGCCACACAGGTGGCTCTAGTGCTGGTGCAGGTATACCGGAAACATGAAGTAACTGTTACAACAGTACTACACAATCCACCCTAGTTAACAACCTGCTCAGACAAGCCTGCAGCACAGGACTTACACCACATCAGGCAGCAGCCTACCATCTGCCATGAAAGCAGGGCGCTTGGACAACCCAGATATCTTGGGCTCGTCCGCTATCAGATCCTCTAGCCATAGTGGTCTGTGGCCTGCCCTGAGCTTGCCAAGACCCTAGAAGCCAGAAAACTAGCGTAAATAACCACTTCCCCCATCCCAGTTACTCTCTCATCCACTGACAGAAAACTTCTCTCTGGTTACTCCCAGAGACCTTGTCCAATCCTCCATAGCTCTGGCCTCCCAGGCTACAGCCGCAGCTGGTCTGGTAGTAGCTCTAGTTAATGAAAACTATTAATTCTTCCATCTGTAACCTCTTATAAAGAGGATTTAGCAGGAATGGATAGTATATAGTGCTCCTGCGTTACATGAGCATCTTTGGGGAACTCTCGGTTGTTACCCTGGTGAAACAACATGGGTACCGAGAGGTTTATATTCCTGATAAAATAAAAAATGCTTCAGACCTGAGATTCATCAGCCCCCAGACTGAGAACAATAATTATTAATCACCTTCTGACGTCTAAAGACTGGCTCCCTAGGAGTCAATGAAACCTCCTCTTCCTCCGTACTGAGGACAGTCTCCGCTCTTCCAGAGAGGGGACAGCCTCTAGGAACTATTGGTCGTCTTTCACAGAGACAGACCCATTACTCCCTGTACTGGAGTCTGATGAGGAGGCAGAGTCAGACTCTAAAGCCCATGGGTGACGAACCCTATGCCCCTGCTCCCCCGCTACTAATCTAACTGCCTGCAGAGAGGCTATAGACAGCGGCATATTCTGACTAGAGTGAGCAGTAGAGTAAACCCAACAGGAATTCATGTGGGGCATATACATAGGATACAAATGCTGTGAACACCTCGTAGCATGAGGTACTGCAGCCAGAGCCTGTGCTTTCTGCGGCTTTTGTCCACTAAGTGCGACAAAATCTGAGACCAAGCGGCCACACAGGTGGCTCTAGTGCTGGTGTAGACATAAAGTAACTGTCACAACTGTACTACACAATCCATCCTAGTAAACAATCTGCTCAGATAAGCCTGCAGCACAGGACTTACATGCTCCTTCTTACCTGTACCTTTATACATATGTATAAATGGTATAAGGCACACAGTATAAATGCAATGTGACTTTCAAGAAACACCCCACATACCTTCAAAGTGATGAGGAAACACAGTGATAATACACCTGACAGTTATTGGCAAACAGGCAGTGCACACACAGCAGTTAGCGTTTATAGTCACAAACAATGCATAAATACACACATTTTCCACAGCAATATAGACTCTGAAGCAACTGACCGACCCCCGGAGTGAGATGGTAGGATATAGAGCAGTGTTGGCTAACCTTGACAGTCCAGCTGTTATGGAACTACATAACCCAGCATGCACTGCTACAGTTTTGCTATTAGGGCATGCTAAAACTGTGGCAGGGCATGCTGAGATATATAGTTCCACAACAGCTGGAGTGTCAAGGTTAGCCAACACTGATATAGAGTGTGCTATATGCCAAACCCTGAGGGAGAGATATATAGGGAGACATACCAACCTCTGAGACCACTGCAGCAGTGCACGGTCGAACGTTGACGTGCGAGCGCCTCACACACTAGGTGGTCAATAGAAAACCGGATGCAGGGACTTCCTCGGAAGTTAGTGTCTGGCAGGGAGGAGCAACCAGGGGAGCGCCTTATCTCCCCTAAGCTGCGATTTTGACGGCCGGGTACGCTGCACTACAAGGTAATAAGACATTGACTAGTGCGCTCTAGTGAGTGTTACCACCCGTCCCCGGCAACAGATGATATAGTCCCGGCCGCCTTAGTGATGAATCGCAAACATCCTTCACCCACAGCGGCCTCTGATGAGCCTCAAAACCAAAGGCAAGGGACTGCTTTGCGCATGATTCCCCAAGAGGAATCCTTACCTGACATCTCCATTACCCGACCACAGTCCCAGACCTCAGCGTATTTAGGCCGCCAGCTAAGCCACGCTGAGGCCTGAAGAGAACCTCGGCTTACAGCGATACTGGTGTTTCGACGTCGGCGGTGGTAGATGGAGCCGCAGTAGAGCATCATTACCCGAGCTGGTACCGCTAAACTCTGAAGTTTCATAAACTTAAGGTAAAACATAAAAGAGAAAAGCCTAGGACTGCCTAGCAGTCCCGCTGTTATAACAGGTGCGTCGTGCCGCGCACCAAACAAAACAACTGAATGCCTGTGGCTGGGTATACAGGGGGGAGGACCAGGGCATGCTGGGAGCTCCAAAGCTTTGCTGTTTGGTTCATTGGACGCTGTCAAACTACACTGTATATCCCAAGGTAATTCCTGTGGACCCTATGGAACCCAAAGAAGAAATGAGTATTATTTATTTATATATATATATATATATATATATATATATATATATACATACACACACACACACATATATATATATACATACACATACATACATACATATATACACACATACATACACACAAAAAATCTTACCTGCGCACAGCAAATAAATACTGCCGATATGGTCAGTAAAAAAGCAGATGAAACTATTGCATCAACTGAACGTTGGGGTCCTCTTCTCTAGGAGAAAAAACATTCTTTATGTTAATAACTTACATATAAAATTAATTGGTCTGTTTGTTTGTCCAGTTATGCATTCGGACACACCCTGCACAGATTGGGATGAAACCAATGTGAGGTGGTCCAGTTGGATTCTGGTCAGGTTTTAGGGATAGGGTTCTGGTTGGAACTCCGGTTGGTGTACACTGGGCAGAACTGTGACCTAGGGAGCCTGTTCTGGGCCTTCCACTGGATGGATTTGGATGATAACTTCACAGAGGGGTGGCAATTGGTCTGGGGTGCCTAATGGAGTGGTTGGAGTCCTGGTTGGACCTCATGGCGTAGTGTGCCGGGAAGAACTTTGACCCAGGGAGCCCTATCTGGGCTTGGGACCACACCCCATAATAAAACTTAATAATTTGAAGAGTTAAACCCGAGCAAAGCCGGGTACTTCAGCTAGTATACATTGTCTATGCAAAAATATAACTTATGACGGTTGCCTTACTTAGCTTCAAGACTTAATACAGTGACCAAGTTATAATTTTCTAGACGTCTCATCTACCTTAGGGTGGTAACAACATATTTTGTGATATTTTTAGGTGTCAACTGTATGGTGTGATCTCTCCTTATATGGATAATCAGAAGCTGCTTCATGCATTTAATTGGGAGGCAAATCGATGATCTGTCCGCTTGTGTAATTGTGTACTATCAGTGAATACTTGGAAATGGAATCATGCAGGATGCCACAGAAAACTTTACAGAGTGGAAGGATAGTGAAAGGAGCCCAGGCCATGAACGGCCACATTGCGATCCTGATACCCTTCTCCTCTACACTGCAGACATTTACGGCATTGTGTGGGACACAACCACCCTAAACACAAAATAAAATAAAGTAATGCCTTAGTAATAAATACAGAAGTAATGCCCTAAAAAATTATCTGACACATTTCTGGCTTTTGGCTATGGAGTACAATGTAAAACTTAGGTAAATATTCACCTACCTTTAAATATGAGCGAAGAGATAGCCACATTTTTATATTCTGAACTTTCTTTAGACGGAAATGTGGAACTTCTGACTTCCTAGCTCTCCTGGCAGATGTTAAATGTCCAAATAATTTAGCAAACAATAATCTCTGGAATAAAATGAAGTAAAATTACTTTTTCACTTCGGAACAAAGAAGGCAACCATCCTGATTAGGTATGGCAAATACCAGCAACTAGTGGACCTTGTATTCTTAGGCAAGGATTAGACCCAACGTTGCATTCAAGTATCTTGCCAGTGGGAAAACTTGTGCAGTATCATCAGGATTGGTGCTACCATTAGGCAGCTGCTGAGGTGCCACCGAGACCGCCTACTCCAATGAAGAGACATACAGTACCTCTGAAAGCGATAGCTTCATTCTACATGATGCTGCTTGTGGCTGGGCTGCAGATTTAGTAAGCCTTGGTTACCTCTGCAGTTTTCCCTTGCTCGCTGGCCGTAACAGCATTTGACATGTCGTGTAACTACAGTGTGAGGCAGCCAGTGGCGCCCATTCCCCGGGTCTCTCCTCCCCTTCCCTCCCAGACAATACAAAGACATGAATTTTAAATGGTGCTTCAGTGCAGGAGTCAGTGAAGTTACTCTTTCTAGTCTACACTGGGATTTGACTCGCTTGAGTTTTATTGCTATCGAATTACTATGCATGTGTGCTTGCACAGTTATAGGATCTATTAACAGTGTCAAACTCACCATGGAGAAAAAAAATTTTTTGGTTTTACACGGTGTCCATATATATTAAATAAAGAATTTCATTCATTCTATGTTGATGGAAAGATCGAGGATCAGTAACTACTTTTGATTGTTATGGCATGCGGAAAAGCAACTATCATGGACTATTGTGAAACTAATCTGACTATATAATAAAATTAAGCTGTGAACTTACAAATGCTGCTATTATGTAGGCTATTTGCAGAGCACCTTATGTTTATCATCTTAGTATTTGTTATCTACATATTTTTAATTGATTCCTGCACTTACTAATAATCATCCAGCAAGGAAATCATAAAATGGATGTAACAAGCTGTAACCAAATTTGGTGTCAACAACCAATCTTAAAATGGGGACACATTTAACGATGTGTACCCAGCGATCCAAAGAGCGGACATCGGTTGGCCGGTAAACATTAGAGGATCCCGTGCCCAACCGCCCGATATGTCAGCCCCTACCGTCTCACGCTGCATGGGGTCGTCAGTCTAATCGTCAGATTGAGCTGCATGTAGGGCTGACGTGACGATCAAAAGCGAACGCGCATGGCCAGACATAGTGAGTACGCATTAGACGATATTGACAATATATTGGAACGATCAGTCGGATCGTCCGAAATATCATCTAATGTGTACCCAGCTTTAGTGACCAAAAAAATATGCTCCTGAGCTCTTAACTCTCCCATTTTGCAATATTCATCCCTTCAAAGCCATTAGCCAATTTAAAATATATTGGGGTTTGATATTGTATAACACAGAGATATATATATATATGCGAAAGATGAGTGGGGGCGGCGCCAGCTAATGACTTCTAAATAAATGAACAGACAAAAAACCCACTGATACGGGCGTCAGCTCACTATGTCAATAACTGTATAGTGCTGGTAGTGCACTAGAAAGAATAAATAAAGATAATGGAATGGAGTTGTTGAGCGACTTAATACGAATGTGAAATATGCAAATTCTAAAGTGACTTTTTAAAAAAAAAAAAGACCATAGGATATTGAATGCCTATGCGAATAAAGTGCTAATGTAAATGCAAAAAACATATTGAGGTAGAATATATTTGTTTAAAAGTGCTAATGTGCCATAGATAATAAAATACAGTATTTGTTCTCATAAAAAATGTGCATATACTAAAAGAATATTTAAAAAAAAAAAAAAAACATATAATTTTATTAATACAAGATTAACAAAATATTAAAATACCACCTCCGTTTAAAGGATGCGTAATACTTCACATAAAAAAGACAACAGAATCACAGAATAAAAAATAAGTAATGGATAAAAGTCAGCTTATCTGAGATAAATGAGTACATTTCTTAATAGTTCATGCAAGGGTCAAATGCGCCCAACGCGTTTCGTACAGCGTCCTTGATGTCTGCTTCCAACTGCAAAGACTTAGGAAAAATGTCCTATATATCCTAAGTCCATTAGTCTTTGTAGTTGGAAGCAGACAGCAGTCTCACATAGTGGGTGGTTTGTTTCCTGTGATTAAATTCAATGCATTTTTATAGAACCATCTGAAGCTGTGATTTATCCTTATTTAGGATATATATGACATTTTTCCTGAGAATTATCCTTCTGAAATTCGTTATGATCCTCTCTTGATAGGGATATACTCAAAAAAAAAATTTTTCACTTAAGTTACCCCTGAAGAAGTCCTAACGGACAAAACACGTTGGGTATTGGTTTTGATGGTATCATCCATTGTATTGTAAAGATCTGCCAATAATAAAGTCAATCACAAAAAAAAATTCCAATTAAACAAAATAATTTTTAATAAAATGTCCAAAAACAATATTGCACTTCAATGTCCATAAACGGACTAGATTAAGAGATCCAGATGTATGGATAAGGAGTTCAGTCCGTAATGTGGATAATTTTTCTATAAAGAATGACTGTCTTGTTGCTTTTTAAGGAATGGCACTCTCGTAGCCTTCACTTCTCCATAGAAACCGCGGAGATCATAATTTATCTAAAACAAAACCCTTTACCAAATATACACCCAAAAATGGGCCAATTGGCCAAATATTCGTTGGTATCCAAATTTTTATAACAAGATTTTTTTATTAAAAAGATCCTTAATACAAATATTAATTTGCTTACAATGTTCAGACATCCTGTATCATAAGAAGAATAGAATATTTTTCTGACTCCACTTCTATAAGTAGTTTGGTACATAGTTGAATGTGCTGACAACAAAATCACACAAAAATTATCATTGGAAATCAAATTTATTAACCCATGGAGGTCTGGTTTTGGAGCCACACTCAAACTTAATGTGGAAAAACACACTAAAGGCTGCTCCAACTTTGATGTAATGTCCTTAAAACAAGTCAAACTGAGGCTCAGTAGTGTGTGTGGCCTCCACGTGCCTGTATGACCTCCCTACAATGCCTGGGCATGCTCCTGATGAGGTGGCGGATGGACTCCTGAGGGATCTCCTCCCAGACCTGGACTAAAGCATCTGCCAACTCCTGGACAGTCTGTGGTGCAACGTGGCGTTGGTGGATGGAGCGAGACATGACGTCCCAGATGTGCTCAATTGGATTCAGGTCTGGGGAACGGGCAGGCCAGTCCATAGCATCAATGCCTTCGTCTTGCAGGAACTGCTCACACACTCGAGCCACATGAGGTCTAGCATTGTCTTGCATTAGGAGGAACCCAGGGCCAACCGCACCAGCATATGGTCTCACAAGGGGTCTGAGGATCTCATCTTGGTACCTAATGGCAGTCAGGCTACCTCTAGCGAGCACATGGAGGGCTGTGCGGCCCCCCAAAGAAATGCGACCCCACACCATTACTGACCCAATGCCAAACTGGTCATGCTGGAGGATGTTGCAGGCAGCAGAACGTTCTCCTTGACATCTCCAGACTCTGTCACATGTGCTCAGTGTGAACCTGCTTTCATCTGTGAAGAGCACAGGGCGCCAGTGGCGAATTTGCCAATCTTGGTGTTCTCTGGCAAATGCCAAACGCCCTGCACGGTGTTGGGCTGTAAGCACAACCCCCACCTGTGGACATCGGGCCATCATACCACCCTCATGGAGTCTGTTTCTGACTGTTTGAGCAGACACATGTACATTTGTGGCCTGCTGGAGGTCATTTTACAGGGCTCTGGCAGTGCTCCTCCTGTTCCTCCTTGCGCAAAGGCGGAGGTAGCGGTCCTGCTGCTGGGTTGTTGCCCTCCTACGGCCTGCTCCACGTTTCCTGATGTACTAGCCTGTCTCTTGGTAGCGCCTCCATGCTCTGGACACTACGCTGACAGACACAGCAAACCATTGATGTGCCATCCTGGATGAGTTGCACTACCTGAGCCACTTGTGTGGGTTGTAGACTCCGTCTCATGCTACCACTAGAGTGAAAGCACCGCCAGCATTCAAAAGTGACCAAATCAGCAGCCAAATAGCATAGGAACTGAGAAGTGGTCTGTGGTCACCACCTGCAGAACCACTCCTTTATTGGGGGTGTCTTGCTCATTGCCTATAATTTCCACCTGTTGTCTATTCCATTTGCACAACAGCATGTGAAATTGATTGTCAAACAATGTTGCTTCCTAAGTGGACAGTTTGATTTCACAGAAGTGTGAATGACTTGGAGTTACATTGTGTTGTTTAAGTGTTCCCTGTATTGACCACTGCTAGAAATGTTTATAGTTCTTTATAAACAGGTGATTAATAGTGCATGCACTGATTAGTTTTTAATTCAGGTAATATTTGGTCAGTTTGTTATGTATTAAAGTTGTTTTTTTTGTGTGTTGGTAGGTTGTTATGGCAACCGATCACTTGGTGGGGGAAATGATGTCACAACCTGGCTCTGGGACTTCTGTTTTCGGAACCAGGAAGTGATGTTGTCGGGGCATTTGCAGTCTAGTTGCTACATAAATGTGGTAAGTGTTATTTATGTTTGTACCTTATGCTTGACAAAAGCGCACATTAAAGCGCTGAAATGTTGCGAGCCCCAATGGACTGAATGAAAAATTCACGTGGAATGTATTTTGCTAAGCGGAAGATCATAGTATTGGTCCATTCATGTACTTGTGTGTAATTCTCTAGGTCGATTATTTAGGTCCAATAGATTATGATTATTTTTATTATTTTGCTGCGCATTGCATCCTAAAGCGGGTTCTTTCTTCTTTTTTTGTAGGTATTATGCATGGTCTCTTTATGCATCATTATGTATATTATTGATGATCTATATATTTTGGATGGTTCTGTTTATTCCAACAATGTGGCTGCTTTTTACTAGACGTATTTGTACATGTATGAATCCATTTTGTCTTCTATATATATTGTAATTTATCTAACGTGCTGTTTTCTATATTGGGTGTAGTTTTCTCTGTGCATCACATTTCAGTTTTTTATTTTTTCTCCTATGCTCAGCGTGCCCTCGCATCACGGTTTGGTTTCCTAGGCTACGGATACCATGGGACCTCCGACGCCGTGACGTCATTGCTGAGCGCCTCGGGTGACGGGACAGTCTCTCTACACTTTTTCGCGGGCTTCTGAACATTCTTAAGGTAAGCACTTCTTTTTATATGTATTGTATACCTTGACAAAGGGGCGTTCCGGCCCCGAAACGTTGGAAAATTTAATACACTTATGTACTTCTACAAATCCCGGAGTGCTGCTGTTTTTCTTTCTCATATTCTACGATTTATTCAGAGGGCACCCGGGTGCAACGATTTAAGGGGGAGAGTTCCGGACTGTATCACAAAGTGTGTGTGTGTGTGTGTGTGTATGATAGATATATATATATATATATATATATATATATATAATTTGTCGTTAATGAATCTGACAATAAACCTAAAAAAATATTTAATACTATTTTAAATAGTCAATATATATGGGAGGGGCCAGGAGGAGTGTATTGCGGGGAGCAGGGGCAGTATTATGAAGCTTTAACGCCCCCATACACGATGCATTACATTAGAGAATCCGATGGATTGGAACGATATCACTGCTATATCGTTTCGTGTGTGGCTATGATATTGGCCAGTCTATGGGCCATTTATATAAAGGCAGATTACTACAGGTATGGATAAAGTCAACCACCTTTATACTGTAAGACATGCATTATGATACAGGGGGCAAAGGGAGCAGACTATATATCACTATAAATGTGACTGTAATGTAAGGTGTATTTTTAGGCAGGCTGCTGGCTCATGCAGTGTGTTAGATGGGGAACATAACGGGACAATGGCTGAGTTGGGAATAGGGAGACGGTGTATCGAAGGCCGCTCAGTCTTAGCCTTCTACCCTTCAATGTCTGGTCAGTGCACCCAGAACAGCTGGTGAGGCTGTAGATACACTGTAGCAAGCAATGCAAGATGGGGAGGAGGGGGTGGCTCATGATGGCCACATGGGTAATGCTGGGGCCAACTCCGGAGCCTGACCTATGGAGCCGGTAGCAGTCTACCACACACAATGGGTGGATGCCCCTAAACAGCGATATTGTGGTTCCTCTGGAAATTATCTACACAATCTGTGAAGGCTGACAGTGTGGCTTGTGGGGGAGCACACCAGTGTGGCTTGTGGGGGAGCACACACACACACACTAGCTTCCTGCTCTCACTGTGCATATTAGGGACACACAGGCTAGTAGTATTATATTTAAGATACCTCAATTTACCCAACATGGAAAGCATTGACTGTTTTCAGCTATATTAACGGATGTAAGTAACGAACATTCTCTGCGTATGAGTTTATGAACATACTGACTACATAATGAAAAAAAGCCAAACTAAGTCCTACACATAGGTAGCATATTTTGTACCTTCAAGAAACTGTAAACAAATTAAAAAAGTTATATTTTTTATAAACTTATGCTAAACTAACCTGCTTGTATGTCCTTTCTGCTACACATAACAAGAAAAAGAAAATCCAGACCAGAGAAACTCGGACGATAAAACTAATAACCACCATGGAAATGACCATGATGTCGGTGCTGGAACCAAAAGCAATACTATAAAGTTCAGAGGCAGAGAGTGTGGCCAGCTGCTCCAAATCTCTGGATTCAGACAGTCTGAAGGCAAATGGTGTCAAACCGAGGATGAGAGAGATAAAGTTTCCAAATATCTGATATCCAATTCCAGGGGTGTAACTGTTTACCTAAAATTAAAGTGCAAAGTTTGTAATGTTACTGTTAAGTGCAATTTAAAAACATATTATATGTCAAAAAATTTGACACGTTTATTTTTTACTAATATGTAAAAAGGGTAATAAAACACCAAAGAAAAAACCCAATGATTTTATACTCACTGTAAAATCAGTTCCTCTGCGTCAATCTGGGGGACACTGGAAACAATTTGGTTAAAGGGGAAGGCTGTTTAGTAGGGACTTAATAGTTAATTCTATTAAACCTGAAACTACCCTCCCTTTTAACCCTACCATCTTCACCTGCAACCCAGTTTTTACTCTTCCAAAGCTGGATGGAGAATACAATCGTGCACCACGAGTACATAATTAACAGGGAAGTTGCCCCCAGATGAACTCAGGAATTGATTTTATGGCGAGTGTAAAAACTTCTTTCGTCCTATCTGGGGGACACTGGAAACAATGGGAGTTCCGAAAGCAAGCCCAAGAGAGGGGTATGATCTGGAACAAGCTGTCCCCCAGACAAATAAGCCTATCTAATAGTAATCTACTCTATGTACTGTTCAGTAGCCAAATCAAAACTGTATATCTAGAGGTCAGCCCTAATTAAATGTGCATTGACCTGACCACATCCAAGACATGGAGAGAGGAATTCCCTTCTGAAGAATTTGACTGCAGAAATGCCAGCAAAACAATCTCCAGATTGGGAATGTAGTCAATAGGTCGACAATGTTGGCACCACAATGTCAATATTGTTAAAATATTGACAGCTAATGTGTCCACTTTGTCGACTTTCACCTGTCGAAATTTTGACAATGTTAGGCGGCGGGGTGGAGGTTAGGCTCTAGAATAAGGGTTAGGGATTAGGTTTAGAGGATAAATACTCACCGGAATGACAGAGAATCGGAGGTCTGCCCCGGAAATCAGTTACATGACTGCCGGGACCCAGAAGACGCCGCTGGAGCCGTATGGAGCAGTTAATTCACAGCTGGGCCACCAGGATAGATGTGTCAACTATCTAAAATGTGGACATTTCATCACTGTCTACATGATAAATGTTGACATGGTCAAAGTCAACATTATGACTCACGATATCATACCCAACCCCCTGATTGAATGGAAAACTCATTCGGCTGAAATGACGAGTGTCAAAGCTGGATAATTGGCTGAGACAAGATCAGTTTAAAATTGAAGCATGCGTGACGCCATCTTGCGAATGGCAGCTAGACTCCATTTTAGAAACAAGAATCTGCAAGATGCCATTTTGCGACCAGCGTCACTTTAAGTTACAACTCACGAGCTAAGAACAGATGGCAATGTTTTTGATAATCTACCAAGGGAAACTGGAAGAACAGCTTCCTGAGTAAAAGTAAATAGAATAGACAATGAGTGTTTTTACATACAAATTGGGAATCCCTGTATGCAGACAAGTATAGTTGTGGCAATTGTAATATAATCCAGGCATTGATCTACACAATTGGATTTGTCTGAATCCTAAACAGGTTTTAGCCCCACACCCAGACAGGATGGCCCTAGCTTCACAGCTTGGGGTAACACATTTGCATTCACACAAGAGTCTGAGAGAACAAAAGAGCTTTTCCTTTGAACACGGGAAAGGTGGGGGCTGCTGAGACAGGGGCATGTGGAACTATCATGCTCAGCAATCCACACTGCTAGGTGTTCACTTAGTAAGTGTTAAGTGCACCATTTCTCATACACACATTAATGCGCATGCATCTGCCCCAAGTTAACTAGCGTCTTTATATCAAACCCCGCATACTCACACATTACATATCCACATAAAAGGTTTAATAAGCTTTGGTATAAGATTTAAGTTTGTTCAGTTAGTTTAAATGCTGTGAAATAAAGATATTTGATAACTAAGGTTTTATACATGCTAAGAGAGCAGTGTTTGGTTTCGTACTGATGCGTACTCTTTCAAAAGAATTCCGGTACTATCGGTGTGGAGATCGCATGATGCATTCTCAACTTATGGACCGCAGAGACTACAAGCAACAAAAATATGAGATATGGTAAGAACTTACCCTTGTTATCTATATTTCTACGAAGTCCATAGGGTTCCACAGGATACCTTGGGGGTATAGGCGATGGCGGCAGACATCCAGGCACCACAGAGTTAAATTTTCAGCCTCCCAGGATGCACTGGGGTCCCTCTCCTATACCCCGCCCCCGAGCCTCAGGCCACTCAGTTTCGTAACAAGCCATAGGCTGGAGCAGGAGCAAAAAAGAGAGAGAAGACAGTCTGGAACACACAAGAATCACATTCTCACCAGAAGGAGACGGAGAAACCGGTGACCAGATCAAAGCCCATCTGCAGTACAGGTGCGACAGGGCAGGAGTCCTGTGGAACCCTATGGACTTCGTAGAAATAGAGATAACAAGGGTAAGTTCTTATCATATCTCATTTTCTACTTCAGGGTCCATAGGGTATCCACAGGATACCTTGGGGATATCCCAAAGCAGTATCCTTCAAGGGTGGGGACGCTCCTGTGCTGTAAGGAGAATCCGCCGACAAAAGGAAGCATCCTGAGAGGCGAAGGTATCAAAAGCATAATACCTTACAAAAATATGGACAGATGACCACGTGGCTGCCAATCACCGCTGAGGTGCCACGTCGAGCTGCCCACGAAGGACCCACAGACCTAGTGGAAGAGCTTTAATAGAGGATGGAACAGGAAGACCTGTGAATCCATCCTGCCAAAGTTAGCGTAGTGGCAGGCCAACCCTTTTTATGGAAATCAGAAAGGACAAAACCGAGAGTCTGATTTCCTAAATGGACTGGTACGGTCAACTTAAATTCTTAGCGCCCGTACCACAGCCAAATAGGCCTCACCAGCAGACAGGACTGGGGAAGTAAAGGCAAGCACTGCCCTGTTCCTAGGAAAGATGAGAAAAAGGGAGGTCTACATGACAGAGCCTCCCATTCTGAGATCCTACTGGCCAAATTAAGAGCCAGAAGGAATACAGTCCTAGCCGTAAGCCATTTGAAATCCACTGAGCCCAGTGGATCAAATGGCGGTCCTCAGAGAGCCCTAAGGACCACAGCCAAATCCCAAGGAGCCACAGGTGGAACAAAGGGATGCTGAATATAACGTACACCCTGCACAAAGGTGCGGACATCAGGAAGAGTAGCAATCCTACACTGAAACCATACTAACAGGGCAGAAACCTGCACCCTCAGGTAAGCAAGGCGAAGACAGTTATCTAAGCCCACCTGTAGGAAATTCAACCTGTGGATATCAGGAATACCCGAGGAGCCAAGCCTCTAGGGCGACACCTGAAAGAAAGTATACCATACCTAATGGTAAATTCTTGCAGATAAAAACTTCCGAGCTGTTAGCATGGACAGAGCCCCTGTTAACTATAGAGCTGGAAAAAACTCCTAGACCTTAAGAGGGCAGTTTCCACCGCCACACCATCAAGGACAGACAACCCAGGTCTGGGTATCAGCCAGGATCCTGAGACAACAGGTCCGGGCATAGAGGCAACAGCTTCGGAGTGTTAACTGAGAGGCTCCGAAGATCTGAGTAATAGTGCCATCTGGCCTACGCTGGAGCTATCAGCAGGAGCGTGCCGCCTCCTTGCTATTACTGGAGGAAGAAGGGATAACGGAGGGACGAGGTACACAACTTGGAAGGTCCACTGGACCTACCTACGTCTATCAGAAGAGTCTCATCTCTGAAAGGCTCCACTTGTTCACCAGAAGATTGAACACCTCCTGATAAAGAGGACATTTCCCTGAATGCACGCCTTGACGGCTGAGAAAGCCTGCTTTCCATCTGAGGATTCCTGAATGAACACTGCCTATGACGGCAGGGATATAGCCTTCCACCCAAGCCAGAATTTGGGACACCACTGTTAGTGTCGCCTGACTTCGGGAACCTCCTAGGTGGCTTACATAAGCCATCATGATGGCGTTGTCAGACTGTACCTGCACGGTATTTCCGTGGAGGACCTGTCCTGCATGCTGGAGAACCTTGAATACTGCTCAGAGTTCTCAGATGTTTATGGGAAGCGCAAAAACTACTGGTGTCCACCTGCCCTGGAACAAGTGTGGACCCGTCACTGCTTCCCAGCCACGGATACTGGCGTCCGTCGTCAGAAGGACCCTGTCCGCAATCCCAAAGGGGGTGCCCCTTGTTTAGGTGAGCTTTCTGCAGCCACCAGGCCAGAGAGAGACAAACCTCCGGGGAAAGCCTATTGACTTTATCCTATGGGGCAACCCATCCCATCCGGAGAGGATCAAGTTCTTTAGAGTGAAGCTGGGTACTCCACCATGTCGAACAGCGACATCCTGGAATCCAGGAACCACATTGCCAAGTGAATAGACACTCGGCGACTCTACATTACAGGCAAAGGTACGCAGTTGCCTGCAGAGATCTTTTCCTCAATCACAAAGATCCTCAGATGTTGGGATATGGAGCATCCTCTGTGAAGAATCAGAGAGGACCATTTCCAGTTTATCAGTCAGCCCTAACATAGCAACACAGATATTGTCTGTTGCATATGGCACTGAAGTATCTCTGGAGACCGTGGTAACAACAGGAGGTCACTCAGATAGGGTAACAAGCGGACCCCCTGCATCCGCAGGTGGGCTGCCATAACTACCATGACCCTGGTAAACCGTGAGGCGCGGAGGCCAGACCAAGGGGCAATGCCAGAAACTGGAAACGCTTATCGACCACTGCAAACCTGAGGAAAACACTGGTGTGCTAAGATAAGAGGGATATTCAGGTAGTCACCCTGAATATAGCCAACGACACCACAAAATTCCCAGGCTCCATTGAATGATGGAATGCAGGGTCCCCCTCCCGAACCAAGGAACCCTTAAGAATTTGTTGAAGGATTCGAGGTTGAGAATGTCCTGGTAAGCCCCATTGGGTGTCTGTACCAGAAAGAGGATGGAGTAATACCTCGTTCCCCTTTGGGGCAACGGAATAGGTACTATAACTCCTGCCTGGAGCATAGAGTGTAACACCCTCAAAAATTACAGGGCCTTGTCCTGAATTGACAGAAGACCTGTAACGAAAAACCGTCTGGGAGGCTTTTACCGGGAAGAGAGGACATACCTTCAAGAAAATACTTCTCTTACCCCAGTGTCCGTGGTGGTCAGACACCAGCACTGGGCGAACTGGAGAAGCCGGCCTCCAACTCTGGGGGCTCCCGAGAGGAGGCCCGTCCCGTGAGGCTGAAGGCTTATAGTCTAACTTGGGAGTAGGACGTCTTGTACTCTAAGCCTGTTCTTATGGCTGAGCAGATTTCCTGGCTACTGACTGTCTTGGAAAGCTGTATTTTAGACTTACCCTGGCCTCACAGGGCCGAAAAGACAAAGTCCCAGATCCTGATGGGACTGTAGCCGATGGCAGACACGCAGACGTAGCTGCTGCCTGCAGGGCCACAATTGCGTCCAGACGAGGGCCAAACAGGACTTGTCCCGTAAAAGGCAAAGGGAATATTGGATTTTAGATATATTTCCACCTTGCAATCTGGAACCTCTTTCAAAGAGGACCTGGAGGGCATGGGCAACGTAGCACTCCTCACTAGGCGTGTAACATGAGAATCTACCCGTAAAGGTAACTCCCATTCGGAAATGTAATTATCCGCAAAAAGGGTATGCAAAAGGTCAACCGTTTTTGAGGCTGGAACCGCTTACCCGGAATTTCCACGCCTCCTCTAAATGATCCACCTGACCAGATAGAGGAATTACAGTGGCAACACCCTTATCCTTAAAGAAGGCATATTTGGATTTAGCCACGGGGGATATGTAATAACCAAAGCCGCACGGACTGCCCGTAGAAGGCCAGGTATATAGACTTTAGACCCAGACTACGCCTCCTTTGCACTAAGGGGCTCGTGTCTGAAAAAGTCAATAATGTCACCGTCATCAGACGTCATGTCTTTACCCGTCTGAGACCCGAAAGGCTGTTTAGAAGGCCGAAATGGTGACTCCCCCTGTAAAACGTCCATCAGGTGCTATACCATTTGGACAATAAATTCACCCACACAGGCTCCTGCGAGACCTGGGGGGGCGAAAAGCAGGATACACTGGGGTACCATCAACTGTCCAGGGACCCCTGCATGTGATGAGACCACCACAGGCTGCGATAACCCCTATGAGGAAACGCAGGGGGCGATGCCCACAAAGGCTGTAAGCATCTTAGCCAGCCGAGGGCGGTCCCCTTTTTTTTTGTGCAGGCACAGTGACAGAAATGGGGCGTGATATATAATACAACATGCCCTCCATAAACCCTCAGCGTCTACATATCCCTCCGCTAACTGCACATGATATCAGTACATTATAGCTGGAAGAGGATATCCTCGTTCACTTTCCGACATGAGGAGTGTGAACGGAGCGTATGTGACCTCCCACACAGAAAAACCACGTTTACTGTGAGGTAATAAACACCCTGCGACACCGCACCGCAAGGGCTGTAGCAGAAGAACAGGGATAGGGAAAGGCTGACAGTCAGAAATGAAAGTACAGGCAAACAGCGCTAGCATTTAAGTCACATACAATACACAGATAACATCCTGCATTACAAGCACTGCGATCAACTACACAGACCAGAGCCTGGTAGGACACAGTGCTGCATACACTGACCTTAATTGAAGGAGAGGTATGCGGGGGACCCGGACCGCAATGGCATCTGTATCAGCTTCCAGCAGCGTTTGCCATCCCCAGCACATGTAGTGAGAAAATGGCCACCGAGGAGCAGAGAGAAGGCAGGGCCCGGGGGAGGAGCGCTGACACAGCCCGCTCAGACCGCTGTGGAATGGCACTGTGCAGCGGGAGAGACGCCGGCTGTGAGACAGGGAAGGCGTTCTCCCCTGGCGTGCTATTAACCCCTGGGACGCCGCGCTGTACCGCACATGCTGCGGCCCGCTGTCCCTGGTGGTCTAGTGGAAGGCGCAGGATCAGTACCTGGCCCCACGCGCAGCCGGTCCCCAGGGAGCCCCCTGCCTGGGGACCAAACAGGACTGTGTTACCGACGGGTGCCCACCGCGGGACCCCGCCGCTTACCTTGTTCCCCGTGCATCCGGCCACAGTCCAGGTAGCCGGGGATCACCGCTAGCTGTGACCCCAGCTACCTACCAGCATCCCCGGATCGGTACCGGCGGGGTGTAGGAGTGACAGCATGGACGTCAATACTGACTGTCCTATGCTGGAGCACTCTAGTTGTGCAGCCACAGCTGCGAATAAATATACAGGGGCCTTAAAAAGACCCCCCTCTGTACGGTGCGACTGGTCCGGCCAGGCACCTACGAAAACTGAGTGGCCTGAGGCTCGGGGGCGGGGTATAGGAGAGGGACCCCAGTGCATCCTGGGAGGCTGAAAATTTAACTCTGTGGTGCCTGGATGTCTGCCGCCATCGCCTATACCCCCAAGGTATCCTGTGGATACCCTATGGACCCTGAAGTAGAAATGTATATTTTATGAACAACTGTTAGGATGCAGCATGGGGGTGGGCAGAGACCACCAGCTGTTAGAGGCTGGGTGAGTCTATTTGAACCAGCCTGTTAAACGCTCTGTAACAGATGCTTCTCCCCTGGGAACCAATGATATCAGCAACAAACTTCTCTATTGTCCTGTCTATTCTGGGGGGGTATAAATATGTGTGCTCAAACACTGGGTCTTAGTCTTCTTGCTGAACGCTGAGAGACGAGGGGTTTCTTGCTGATACCTAACATCTGGACCAGAATGCGCTGTGTATGTATACTGTACTTGGGGTCTGTATAATTCCTTTGCGTCTAATTGTGTATGGATCAATAGCGTGTAACTGACTGTACTTTTTACTTGAATACTTTGTGCTTCGGAACCACACGTTCCAAGTCTGGAGTCTTTTATTTATTGTATGACTGCGTACGCAAATTGGCGTCATCCTTAGAGGTTTATAGGTAGTATTTTAGAAGGTACAGGCAGGGGTATATAGAGGTTCTGATCCAGTATCATCAGGAGTTTGTACGCAAAACCACCCTATCAGGGTAATATATTAAAAATGGAGATTTAAAAAGACAGCCGCCAGCTTCTTGCAGAAAATACAGCTAACCAAAAAACAACTTTCCACGTAAGCCACCTTACGACTACCGCCTGAAGAGGTTCAAAGGAGCTTGCTGTAACACCTCCAAAAATCAAATTCAGATCCCATGGTGGAACCAGCGGAACATAGGAAGGCTGAATCCTAACAACCCCTTGCATAAAAGTCTGCACCTCCATCAGAGAACCCTCTATATCAGTGGTTCCCAAACTGTGCGCCGTGGCACCCTGGGGTGCCTCAGGATACTTGCAGGGATGCCTCAGGTTGGTTGTCCAGCACCAAATAAAAATTTTTATGATCAAGCACAAACCTGTCCCCATCACATAACTAAGCCTAAGGATGACAGGTAAGCACAATTTACTTCACTTTACTACATTTTTTTCGGAATTTCTCAAAAACAAACTTTGGCTTAGGGGTGCCGTGAAAACAATGCCAATACTCTAGGGCGCAGTGATTCAAAAAGGTTGGAAACTACTGCTCTAGATGTTAATTTGAAGTACCACACTGTTAAAGCCAGGCGTTGCCTAAATGGTTCCTGATTGAGCAGATCTTACGTGATAGGAAGGCTTCAAGAGGAATCAACCAGCATGGACAAAAAAATCTGTGGTTGAGGACTCAAGCTCTAAAATGTATCCTGCCTCCATTTGCCATTTCCAATCACAGTTCTCCAGGGGAGCTAAACGAACAAAAAAGTGCAGCATTTACCAGACCTCCATTGCAACTCTGGTCCCCAAATAATCTTCCTTTCCCTCCGCTCAGCACTACCCAGCAGTAAGCTGTAGTAAGATGTGTCGGCTCCAGCAAGATGGTGCCGTCCAATAATGGAAGATGCTAACAAAGTGACTGCACCTGTAGGGGGATTAGCTGTACTTCAGCGACCTCCCTTCAGTGCCTAACGCCTGACTGGTACCCCACAGGGGTAGGCTCTGGTCAGTGTTTGTGCCTTCTATACATCTAGAGGCCATCATCAGGTAGTCTGTGACGGTATCAAATTAAGGTTGCAGTTTTTTGGAATGGGGATCTTTAAAAGGTGTAGTTTTTTGGAACCAATGCTCATCTGTGGGTGTCTGGTATCTAGTTAGGGACACGTGAAGTGGGCTGCGGTCTTTTGGGGACCAAGCTACCTGCGCTGTAACCCTGCTCAGTGGTTAAACAGGCCGAGAAGTCCAGAGAAAAATACAGAACAAAAAAATAGAAACAAACAGAAAGTATCCTAACATCTTCGTGCCTCTTCTGCAGGCACTAAATTAAAAAAACAGAGTTACAGGTCGCAATGGGATGGTTTAATAAGGAGGGGAGCTTCAGCCTCAATAGGATTAACTATTTAGAGCCTACTCCTCAGCCTTTCCACTTAACGCCATCATTTCCAGTGTACTGCCGATAAATATAAGTATTTTGAGCCGCAGCTATACTATAAAAAAAACATTTACGGAAGATACAATCAAGAAATTTCGCAGACCACTTTAACTATGCCAAATGTATGTTACAATGACAGTGAAATGGTCTTCCAAGCATAGCATATGACCAGGTTCTTCCCAGGCGTTTCTGTAGTCTGAATCCCAATGGGATAGTTAAGGTCCCCTTTCAGAAACAGTATGTTAGAGTAAGTATTGTATCCATCTAAATGGATTCAAATGTATCATGAGAGCCTGAGTTTAATCTCAGACATACTTACATAAATATGCTGCATAAACTTTTCCAATGGTACTTAGCGCTTTATTAAGTGTTCTCTTCACATTAGCTTGTACTACCAGCCACAGCAGTGCAACTACAGATTAGAAAAATTAGGATAGTGCGGACCAAATTCGAAGTGAAGTTTCCTTGCTTAGTGCGTGTGTGCATATATATATATATGCATATATACACATACATTATATATATATATATACACACATATACATATATATACACATATACATATATATACACATACATACACACCAGAAGGTGCGGCACTCAGGGCATGTCCAATGAATATACACAGACACAAAGCGTTTTCAACGTTTCAATCTTATTAGAAGATTTTCGTCAGGAAATACAAGCAATAAAAATCACTCTTACCTTATACCCTCTCACCCAGCATGTGAACAGCGTGCATCTCAACGGCGTCCCGCATCGAGGCCGGGGCACACATTGATGACGTCATCAGCATATCAGTGCTGTGCACGTCTGTGACACCAACCATCATCATGGAAACAGAATATACAGAAACACACTGAGGGGAGCAAACGGCATAATAAATATGAAGCAGCGCGCAATATGTGCATAATTACCATGAACAAAATCGCATACTTAATGTAAAACATACAAAATAGACATGGAGATGTATATATCGCAATCTAAACAAGATTAATACATGTGTATCAAATAAAGATATAACACTATTATGTGTGTATGACCCATATCTGATAAGCAACAATAGAGGCACAGATAATGCAACATAGGGGAGCCCAATAAAGAGGCAGAATACATGCAGATATAAATCATGTGAAACATAAGGGTAAAACCTCATTTAAACCCTTTGAAGTGATCACATCTAAATAGTGAATCCAAAAGGATTCACGCTTAAGCAGCATGCCATTCCTATCTCCACCTCTCTTAAGGGGAGGTATATGGTCAATCATTCTATAACGGAGACTGGCAAGATTATGCCCCGCCTCCAAAAAATGCCGTGCCACTGGTTGATCACAGTCCCCATTGCTAAGTGCCTTTCTGATGGTAGATCTCTTGACTCCCATCCTCTCTTTACATTTTCTAGCGGTTTTACCTATATATGTAAGTCCACAAGGACATAAAATTTGGTAAACCACAAAACAAGATTCACATGTTAAATGGAATTTGATATTGAATACTTTGCCAGAATGAGGGTGATAGAAAGAGTCACCTGTAAGCATGTGTCGACACGTGACACAAGTACATTTAAAGCATCCCAATTTCTTGGGTAAAAAGCTTTGCAAGGGACTCTTACCTCTGCCCGAGATATCACCTTTAACCAACAAATCCCTAAGGTTACTACCTCTAGAATAACATGGACGAAATGTGTAATCATTCAATTGCAATTCCTTGTCAGTTTGTACCAAATTCCATAATTTTTTAGTAATGTTGTTAATTTGTGGAGATAATGTATGGAACTGCGTGACCCATGTGAATTTGTTGGTATTTTCAACCCGTATTTTCCTATGCAAAAGATCTTTTGGAGGCACTAATAGAATTTTCTGTTTCATTTGTAATAATTGGTTAAATTCATAACCTCTAGATATCAGCTCATCAATTTGATGTTCTGCCAACATTGTATCATTATTGATTCTTTTAAGTCTCACCATCTGCGAATATGGGATACCATATTTTAAGCTCTTGGGATGGCAGCTGTTAGCGTGTAGAAAGGTGTTACGATCAGTACTTTTACGATAGACGGTAGTATTCCTAGAGTTCTGTAAACTAATCTTAACATCTATGAATGCTATCGCCTCTTGATGCATCTTATATGTAAATTTAACCGGACTATCGGAAAGATTGTGAACATCAAAAATACACTTCAAATCATCACTTGAGCCAATCCAAAAATAAATAATCTATATACCTTTTGTAAAACAAAATTCTAGATGAAATCTTGTTTAGATTGCGATATATACATCTCCATGTCTATTTTGTATGTTGTTTTACATTAAGTATGCGATTTTGTTCATGTTAATTATGCACATATTGCGCGCTACTTCATATTTATTATGCCGTTTGCTCCCCTCATTGTGTTTCTGTATATTCGGTTTCCATGGTGATGGTTGGTGTCAAAGACGTGCACAGCACTGATATGTGATGACGTCATCAATGTGTGCCCCGGCTCCCGGCCTCGATGCGGGATGCCGTTGAGATGCACACTGTTCACATGCTGGGTGAAAGGGTATAAGGTAAGAGTGATTTTTATTGCTTGTATTTCCTGACGAAAATCTTCTAATAAGATTGAAACGTTGAAAACGCTTTATGTGTGTGTATATTCTTTGGACATGCCCTGAGTGCCGCACCTTCTGGTATGCCTATTTGTTGATACACGTTACATATATATACTAGGGGTGAGCGGATTCGGTTCTACTCGGTTCCGTTCGGATTTAAAAACCGAATCTTATTGGGTATCAGCCGTCACGAGTTTTGGATAGCCAATAAGATTCGGTTTTTAAAACCGAATGGAACAGAGTAGAACCGAATCGGCTCACCCCTAATATATACATACACACACATATATACATACACACATACATACACTCTCCACAGACCGGCACTCCAGCAATAAAAATATGTAACTTGCCTGGGTGTCCACCCCCCGGTATTGACCAAACAATCCGTATAGTATATATAGTTGAATGGGTGGAACTCACAGGACTTCTTAAAACACGAATGTGTAAATCACCAACAGGTCATCTTTATTGCAAACATTTCAATCTCTACTATGGAGATTTTCCTCAGGGACCATAACAAATAAACACAGACAGACATATAAAGTACTCACCTGTGCACCACACGCCAGAACATAGACGCCGGGGGGAAGAGATTACGTCACACATCGCAGGTGTGTGACGTCATCTCTTCACCCCCCCGGCGTCTGCGTTCCGGCATGTGGTGCACGGGATGAGTACTTTATATGTCTGTCTGTGTTTATTTGTTATGGTCCCTGAGAAAAATCTCCAGAGGAGAGATTGAAACATTGGCAATAAAGATGACCTGTTGGTGATTTACACATTCGTGTTTTAAGAAGTGAGTGATATACACACACGCACATACATACACGTATTCACTATTTGGATACAAGATCAAAATGTGTTACAATTTTAGTAAATATTTAGATAAATATTTCATGGGAAACATAAGAATCACATTTTAACAGATCAAATGAACCAAGAGGGATATGCAATATATTACTTACTCTGTTCATTATCATTCCACTGATCTCTAACACAGACATATCTGCTTTCTTGCAGTCATTTCCCTCCCAAACTATAGCACTAACTTTTTCAAGTCCTGGATTAGAGCTATGCAGCCAAGGTAGATGACTCTGAGAAGACAGAAAACATTATTTACAGTACCTGCTTAATATACAAGATACAAGGTATTAATGCTAATCTGATGGATTAAAGATCCTAAAAGCTGAATGTGACAATATTTCTGGACTATTATAACAGTTCAATAGAAAAACAAAAACTGAAAATAAAAGGGGAGAGTGCTGGACACCTCAAAAAATAAGACTCATTTTGGTTGCTATGAACACCACTTTTGATAAATTCTTCCCCAGTTTAAAATGTGATGGAACCAAAAAGGGTGTTCCATCCATGCACAAAGAACAGGCTTACATGAACAATACACCATGCACAGGATTCAGAGTTTACTCTGCATAGTAATAGGTATCAAAAACATAATCACATACAGTACATACAAATGTATTTCTTCACTTATTAACAGATACTTCTGCACCTACATATGATGCAGCATTTTACAGAGAATATTTAATAAATCCCAATAGTCCATGCCCCAGTAGAGCTTGAAATCTATATTGCAAGTGCATAGTGTATTCTGGGGAGTTTAGAATGTTTCAGACTAATATTAAAACTTGCTGTTTAATGTTATAAACCTGTCTCATTCCTGCCTACAAGACTTCTCAGTGGTGGCCCTTCTTTAGATCCCTGCAATGACTACTTAAAAAAAGGAGTCTCTCTCAAAACACAGTTAAACAAAAATACACAAACTCCTATGTAATCACCATCTACTGGATTGCTGATAACATACTGTACTTCAGTAACAGATTATTTCATAATGGTACATCATAAAATGCATTATCATTGAGGTACGGGTATTGGCACTATGATATGTATGGATTTATTTGCAGATCAGGATTGTGGAGGTGGTCTGTAGACTGCAGACAACACACTCAATGAAGTCTTATCTGTCCTATCTTTTCCACAATTTTGCTACTTATGATACAGCTGCCCTTGACATGTGAAGTTCATAAATACTACTTACAAAACGCAAATTATTAAACTAGTGAGCTGCACAAAAAAAGTAATTTAAAGAGGACTGTGTTAAGCTATACCATAAAATGCAAGATAAGTACAGAACAGTATTCTAGAATGTTGATGTTCTAGAATGATAAACAGATGTTTTTACCATCAAATTTACAATTGGGGAAATACATTTTTCAGGTTGTAGGCTTAAATAATGACAGCGATACATGGCTTGGACATGAGATGTTAAGCAATACACGGACCAGACAGTAACCAAATAATGTGAATCCTATTATAGTCAAGTCATATAAAAGTTTCCAAATTTACTGAAGGGAGGTGTGCTACAGAACAGGACACAATTGTTATACACTTGTTAATTCTAGACTTACTCCCACAGTGGCAGAAGAGATTGAAGCACCATTCTTCTTGACTGAATTATGAACAGTCATTTCTGAACTTACTAATACCCCTGTTAACACTGCCAGCAATAACCCGGGTTATTTCACGTGAACGCAAGTCAATCCAGGATATTGCTCAGTGTGAAAGGGCCCAGTTGAAATAACCAGGTCGACAGACCTGGCATTTCAACCTGGGTAACGAGCAGGGGTGAACATGGGTTCAACCCCGCTCGCGGTGCAGTGTGAATGGGTAACCCAGGTTGATGTGAACCGGGACCTGTTCACAGCATAGGAAAAGCAGACGCTTGGAGATCTCATCTCCAAGCACCGGCTCGGCACTTGAAAGGGGTCTCAGCTGGGTTGCACCCGGGATGGACCAGTGTACAAAGGGCCTGATACAGACCCACTCGCGAGCGGCTGTCCGCTCTCAAGTGGGTCGATGGTGTGCACTGCGCATGCGCACGACGGAGGGAGCTCCGTCGTGCGCATGCGTGAGACGCGATGAGCGAAGAACTTTCCTTCGCTCGTTGTGTCTGATCAAAGTGGGCGTGCTGTCGATTGACAGCACGCCCCCTTTGGTGGGCGTGCCTGCCAGACGGAGGCGTTCCCAAGGGAACGCCTACCGTCAGAAGCCGGCCCCACTGACATCACTAGTGATGTCAGTGGGAGTGATTTTGGCTCTGATAGAGCCATCACTCCTGGCCTTGCAGTTGAGAAACTCAACCGCAGGCTTCTGCTTGCACTGGCGCACTGGGTGGTGACCCACAGCTATACGAGCGTCCAGGAGGATGCTCCATATTTATGGAGGTGGGCCCTGATTCAGAGCGAGCGCTCTGGTCAGAGCGTCCGGCTCTGAATCAGGGCCAAAATCCTGTGTGCGACCTTGCAATGTGGTATGAAACAGGTATAATTTAATTATCTTTTGTAGACAAATTATCGACATTTAACACTACTGATACAGACCATTTTCTCCCACCACAAATTCTGCCTGGACTTGTTGCTGCAATACGCAAACTTGCTAAAAATATCTATTTATTCTCAAACTGTGGTCCCATAGCTCTTGTTCAATCAGATCTAAAAATGTATGATCAATTACTAGCCTTATCTACTGCCACTACTGACCTCTAGACTCCATAACCCAGGAAATGTGGGCATATACTAAAGTACGAAGTTATCTCTGGTAGAGAAAATACATGGGATGTAAACAATCTGAGGCTGGAGAACTAGCTTTGAATGCATTGATGGTAGCGCCTCATGTAATAAAATTGTTGAAAACAATTATATACTTGTTTCTAGATGGTACAAATGTGCAGCTGATTTACATGCCTTATTTCCAGGGACTTTTGCAATGTGCTGGTTATATAGGAGAAAGGAGTAGAACTCTTCATATCTGCTGGTCCTGTCCTCTTAAGATATTTATGGGCTGGCATATTAACAATTTACAAATAAAATTTCCTTACAGTAAATAACTAAAACCTTCTATTCCATTACATTAATTCTTCTATTCAGGTGTACAAACGCTAATGCATGACATATCAATAGAGCCAAAGAAAAGCATCAGAAGTGCTACTATCACCAAACTAAAGACCTCTAAAGGGTACGAGGCCATATTGGGATACCTTGGAATCCCTGTTTCAACAGTGCATAATGTTAAGAAGTTTGCTACTCCTGGAACTGCGAGAAAGCTCTCTGGGGACGTGGAGGAAAGTGGAAAATTGATGAGAGAACTCTGTTCTAGGTCAGCCTTCAGCTATTTGCATCTTTTATGTGATGTTTTTCAATGGTTTGTACCAACCTTCAATCAGCACACTAAATAAGGGCTTTATGGGCAAAGACCAAGGAGAAACAAACTGCTGAAAAAGAGACTTAAAAAGGAACAATCTTTGCCAAAACATACCTAGACAAATCACAATCCTTCTGGGCAAATGTTCTGTGTACTAAACCAAAATAGAACTTTGGCAATACAGACCAGTGATTTGTTTATAGGTGAGAAAATTAAGCTTTTAAGCAGAATACCCTATGTACGGTTAAACATGGTGGATAATCCATAATGTGGTGAGGCTGCTATGCTGCCTCTGACTGTAGACGTTCACAATATTGAAGAAATTGTTAAATCTGGGGATTAATAAGGCATTTTGGGTCGAAGATCATGGCTCCTCTGGCACGATAAAGACCCTTGTACACATTCAAAAGCACAAAAGAATCCTGAACTTAATCCAATTGAAAATATTTGGAGAAAGTTGAAAGCTGCCATTGGGAAAAGGAATCCTGCAAACTTTCAAGAGCGTCAACAACTTGGAATGGAAGAGTCGCCCTTCACCCCCAAATCAGATATGATGTAGTGGTTGTTGCCAAATGGTATGCCACCACATATTAAGGAATGTCACCTTTGATACTAGGTTATATTTTATTTCATTTTTTACATTACTAAATGTGCAGTAAGTTGAAAAGGAATTTTCTGAGGATACAAATCTGAAGATCTTGTACAGTTTGTAATTCAAATTCAAGGGTGCTAATATCGTTGACCAAAACTGTACCTAGGTTGTGGAAAACAAAGATATAATTCATCCAAGATTGGGTTAGACAAGTGGAGGATATTTACAGATGTGTCCTTACTCGTCTAGCCTCTATACGCCATGCAGCGCTATATGCCTGGCGTGAGAGAGCAGTCAGATCCCTGCAACTCTGCTGGCGTTGGGCGTCTATTTGTGCCGAAAATTCGTCTAAGTCGCAATGTTATGTGACTAGTATGCACCAGGAGATTGTGCGGATTAATTTGATGTGTGACACTTTTATATCTGTGTGTGACTGAGACGGTCAACGGAACTTGGCGTGGAAAAAAGCTGTGGGCCCTGTCTCATAGTACTTCACATTCTGATTGAGAAACTTAGTTGGCATAAAAAGTTGCAAAATAGAGACTCCCAGTGCTCGCAGTGTCTCACAGGACCAGGCGCACCGAGAGGGGTTTGGCGCAACTGCAGCAAAGACTAGTGAGGACATATATGTATGTTGCAAAGAACAAACTCACCATGAATTCTAGAGTCAAATAGGTTATTGTTTGGCATGACTGGGCAGACTGGACTAAAATTTTGGGGATCAAGAGAAAACCACAACTTTCTGAAAACTGGATTTTGAATGTATACATTATAGCAATTGTATTTGTTATGATATACAGATTATGTGTAAAACCAAAACTATTCTTTGCAATAAACAAATCCCTTCAATAAATCTAATCTGACATTTACATTTCCTCATGTGTCTATATAGCCTCTTTACAAAAATTACCAGCTGATCGTAGTTTAATCACGACAAAAAAAAACCCAAAACAAATTCCACCAGCACTTTGCAATGAGTCCGCAAAAGAGACATGCATCCTACATATTAAAATGGAGAGAACTCAGCGCCCCATTGCTAGCCTATCTTTGATGAGAAAAACTCGTTACTGTGCCTTCGATTAGAGTCGTGCTTTATTTACGTTACTGTGACAGATATGGTCACAGATCTCCCTCCCATCAGAAATCCCACCCTGTCTTTCAGAGGCAGGGCGTGGTTTGGATGGAGAGAACATTGCAGAGAGGGTAGAAGAAGTGTACAGACATGCACTGTTTCAGCTGCATTGCTAGGCATAATTATATATGTATTCAGCGGGCAACATCTGCAAAAGTCTTTAAAAATTATAATCAACATTTTTTTCATTATTGTTAAGTACTAAACTGCCCCCACCGGATACTTCTTAATGTCACCTGGTTGGCAAAATTTCCTGGAGGTGGAGGGGGGGGGGGGGGAGGAGGGGGTGGAACACTGTTGGTGAGTAAAGGAAATGTTCTGGTTCAAACCTTCAATGGCCATAATGACAGTACACACTGATCTGGTTGCTTTGTGGTTGGGCTGAGTGTCAGGATCATAGTATGAACAAAGGACTTACACACAAAAAAATAACATCTCAAAAGGAAATATTTTCTCTTCTTGTTTGTGAGATATAAATAGCAAATGACACAATATAAACAGAAGTTTGACAGCAATATCCGACATTCACAATGTTGGCATATTAGCAATTTCGACACTGACAATGTCAACAATGATATGTCGACTTTTTTTGTCATTCTGTCCCGAACAGCAACCTTAACCATAACATATTGAAGGTGTCGACATTTTAACCATGTTGATAGACTTAATGTCGCCTTCTGCTGTCAACATCTATAAACATAACAGTGAAAATGATACATGGAGAGGCTATTTTGGAATGAAATATAAAGAAGATCAGACAAAGTAAATGAGACTCCTGGATCAACAGAATATTTAACTGGTAGGTAATATGGGATTTTTGTACTTCAGCTAAATCTTTTTCTCTTAGTTGATTGGGGGACACTGGAAGAATAACCATGGCATATAGTGTATGAAGCAGGGATCCTAAGCATTTTAAGAAATATGCAAAAGCTCAGGCTCCTACGCTGCCTGAGAGCTTCAGTTTGGTCTAGCAAAGCCCCAAAAGACAAACCAGGAGTACAGAGAAAGAGAGGAGAGGAACAAAGTAATGCTCTCATAAAAAAAAACAAAAAAAACCCAAAAACAATTATTTATATAGCGCACAGATTAAGAAGTGCTTTACTACAAATATTTAATTATTCGCATCAGTCCCTGCCCCAGTCGAGCTAACAATCCATATTCTCTATCACATGTAACACATACACAATAGGGTAAATATGGTCAGGAGCCAACTAGCCTACCAGTATGTTTTTGGATTGTGGGAAGAACCCGGAACACCTGGAGGAAAAACACAAACAAACACGGGAGAGCACACAGATATGGCCCTGATTGGAATATATCTTATGACCTTAGTACTGTAAGGCAACAAAGTACAAAAATCTAAATTTTCTCCTGTCATCCATTGGCAGAATAACCAAGATAAGGGAACGTACACTCAGAAGTAATGGTGCACAGCCTCGACGTCCACAACTGGGTTTTTGAACGCAAAATAGGAAACTTGTAAAATTTGGTAAAGATGTGTACCAAAAGACCAGAGCTGTGACATCTAAGTTGTACCCACCAATCTGATGCAATGCATCCTCAAAGACTCAGAAACAGGCAGCTAAGGCCTGAGGTATGCACGATGACAAAAGTAATCCACCTGCAATGTTCTATTCATACAAACCTAACAAGACATGTATTTGCTCATCTGGATCCATAGGATCCAGGATTTGGGCAAAGTCCTGATAACATGGGGACTGATTCAGAGGTGCATGCAGTTCATGCTCAGCTGTGATTTCTCATGGAGTCGAATATGCAAATGACAGCTTGAGCATTCCTCTTGTGTACTTCCATGTGACAGACTGAGCAAACCCTGAAATGCCCACTTTGCATATCTGAGAAATGTTCAACTGCGCTGGTGGACCCGATCACTCTACCATCGATGCATCATTAATGGCTACATTGACTCCTCGAACAGCCTCACTTGTAAACTTTCATATATGGCCACTGTGGCTGCGGTAGAAAACATAGCCACATGCCAAATAAAAAGGCCCATGACACTCCCATGCCACCTCCCTTTTTTGTGATCAGTTTAGGTCACCTACCCGTGTCCACCCTGAATCGCCCATGGATCGCAGATGCCATCTGAATGCATAGGGATGTAGTACACAATCGCACACATTGGCTCATGCATGAGCAGTAAGGGTTTTCTAGACGCAAATGCACAGTAGCACATAATAGGTCAACTGTGCAAACATTTGTATTGCATGCAATCAGGCCCATAGAGAGTACAAAGAGCCCTCTACTCCTCTGTCAAAAGGAATCACAATGTCCAGAGGTAAAATGGAAACTGGCAACCACTTTTTTCTGAAAAGAGCTAACTCCAGGCACATCCTGATTAGCATAACAATGAGGTGAGGCAGCTGACATGAGACAAATCACAGTTCTGAACTCTTCTAGCTGAACAAAGCCCACAGGAATGCAACCTACCTGGACAGGAGGTTCAACACCACTGAAACCAAGGGTATAAAAGGAGGGTGCTGCAGAAGGGATGAATGAAGGCTGAACATGCACCATTCCCACAAGTCTGCACTTCCAGGAGCAGAGTTCGAAACCACCTTCTATCTAGACCAACATGCAAAACAGTATCAGCTAGTCCAAATGAAAAGATGAATCTTACAAATCCTAATGCTAAGACTTGGATGACACAGGTTTGCAAACCCTGAACATGGTCTTAACTACACGGTTAGACAACCCCTAGCCTTAAGGAACATGGCTTCAAGAGCTACAGTGGTAAAGCCAGCTGAAGAAAACTCTGGAGATAAATGCTGATCAAAAGCGCCAAGGAACCAAGGAGGGTCATCCACAGACATCTGGTTGTTTCATATGTCCACCAACATTGGGAAAGCTTTCAAATGTAGGAAGAAGTTACGAGGGCAAATGGATTATCTGCTTAGGATGGCTGCTCCACTGATGCCCACTACGGGAAACAAAATCGCATGCGACAGTCACAGTTTGCTTAAAGAAAACATGGTTCTGCTTCTCTCTCCCATGGTCACAGCATTCGTGGTGCGCCCTCCGGGATAAACATAAGCCACTGCCACAGTAGACGGACAAAGCTCTGATGGACAGTCTTTGTATATCAAAGAAGGGACACCCGATCAAAATCTAGCACCTATATTAGGAGCTTTGACTCTCCCAGAGATCTAAGAACCAGTGAATTAAGCACTGGTGACACTCCAACCACAGGACATCATGCAAAGGCAAACTGACACCTGTTTGCAAGTCAGAGACCTCACAAGTCTCTGGATTCCCTGAAAATCAGAATCCACCCGAGAATCTCTAGGATCTAGACTGTAACAACTAAAATTTGCTCTGAAAAGGGAGGACCACCCAGATATAAGTAGGTTAGAAATAATGTCTAGTGTGCATTCTAGCACTCTGCATCTGTCACAACCTGTGCAGTTCCTCTTTCTTGCCTGAGATGTTGCTCTCTGCTCTGGTGCTTCTAGCACACCCTCGTCTGTATCTCAGTAGTTTGTTGTATTAGCCGAGTGTGCTAGAAGCACCAGACCAGAGAGCGACACCTCAGACAGGAAAGAGAAACTGCATGGGTTGTAACAGGTGCAGGGTGCTAGAATGAACACTATAGGTCTAGCACACAGCAACCATTCATGGGGAGCGATTCAATTGATCGTGATGTTGAATAACCCCGGGAAGTAGGTCCCAGAGTTATTTCATTCACGGACTTCAGTACAGCTAGTTGGACTTAACAGAGCTCTATTAAGTCCGACTAGAAACATTTAAGTCAGAGAATGCCAGTTAGCACGACTAAAGCAGGGTGTTTAGTCGCGAGAAGTCATTTTCCAACTTAATTTTCGGCCGGGAATCTGTTAGTGCCGCACTTAGCTGTAAAACAGCATCGCGGCCGGCACTTTAGATGGATTTTTGCGCTCACTCCTTAGTTGGCTTAACATCGAGGCCAATTGAATAGCTCCGGCACTCCTTTCAGGGGTTATTCAACATCGTGATTAATACAATCGCCCCCATGGGAGTTTGAGTTCTCACCATGTAGGAAAGAAATGGTTGGAAGTTAGGTTAATAGTCTGAGGGGCACTGCAGAGTATGGAACGGACTCAAGTCATCCTAGACTTAGCGACTGTTTTCCAGGGTCAGACTGCTTCACTATAGCACTTAACATGCCCACGGTCCAAAACAAGGGCTAAAGTGGAGACACAAATCTCCCTTCTGTGCTGTCCCAAGTGCCTCCACATTTGGATGAGGAAAAAAGGTCTAGTATTTGGGGGCTATTCGGCCTCCAGCCCCTGTGGCAACACCCATCTATGTATAGTCACGGGAGAGAGGATAAACGTTGCATCGCCTATGTGAGACCTTGAACTGTCTATCAGAACTAGTCCATTCTCACTAACAGAGCACCCAAAATAAGAGGAAAGAGGGGAAGGATCCTATGATGCTTCTACTCAGCGATTGAGAATTTTGGCAGTACGGCTCCTTGCCTTAACGAACATTTACTACCTACCAGGTAGCTTGAGCTAATCCTTTTTCCCTGATGCATATCAGAATACATGCCAAAGGACGAGAAAACCAACAGCCACATACTTAGGACAAGTTAGCCAAGTTGTCCCATCTTGTAATCAGCAAAACAGACCAAAAGGCCAATGGCTTTGCTTGCTTGCTCTTGTTCCCTGCGTTCCCTCAGTGAGGTGAGGTGGGGGGGGAGGGGGGGGGGGGGGGGGGGGAGTGAAAATATCTTCAATTGCCCCTGCAAAAATACAACAGCCAAAAAAACTCCATAAAGGACAGACCCAAACGCTTCACACGGAAAGGCTTCACTCTGACAGCAGAGAACCTGTTAGGATAAGAGGTATATGGACAGCCGTATGCTACAACAATGCGACACCACCTGGATGGCCACCCCATGTGGAATCTGGGTCAGGTAAAAAAAAAAAATAAAAGAAAAAATAAGAGCTGTCCCAACAAATCGTACAGCAGAGTGTGGGACACAGGGATGGGACTGCAATTCTAAAACGGAAACACTTACTGCCACACCTCTGCTGTGCGGTCCGGCACTGTTCCAGGCTCAATGGCACTGGTGCTCTGCCAGACACTACCCATGCTGGTAGTAGTCGGGTTATCCATCAAAGGCAATCAAATGCGGGAGTAGGTTGCCAACAGATAGAGGTGTCGCTCTCTGCTCCTCTGTAGCTTGCCCCAGCCATCCCCAGCTACAGCTGTGGGATGCTGCAGGAGGCATAACAAAAATTCCAAAATAATAAGTTAAAATGGAAAATAATGGCTTCTAAGTGCAGCCTCAAAACATGCCAGCCTCTATCTGGACAGTAACCTAAACTGAACCACCCAGGTATCACTAGGTTATAGAGGGGAAGGAGCCTATAGATTTCTTAAAGTGACCAGGACCCCTGCTTCATACTCTATGCCCCTCCAGGTGTTAGTGCAATTTTTCTTCTTTGCTCCACTTTGAAAAAAAAAACAAAAAGGCAAAAATAATGTTAAAAACATAGGAATAATGCCACCTAAGAATACTGCAACAAATACGAAAAAATGTTAAAAAAAAAAAAAGTACCTGGTGGAAAGGGTCATCTCTAAATTCCCTTTTCAGGCACAGGTTTCCATGATTAGTGTCTGCATCTGTCTCACTGCTGCAGGAAGAGCGACACTCTGCACAGTGCAGCAGGTCTTCCCAGAGGAAATCTTCTGTTTCAGACTCTGGCCTGGTGCTTTCTGAATCTTGCCGAGAGCTTGAGCAGCGAGAACTGCAACTGGTTCCTGATTTTTGGATGTCCTGAAAGAAAATTTACATTATCCTGACATTCAAAGAAAATTTGAAGTTAACAAATAAATAATTAGAGCACATATCTATCTGTGGAAGAGAAAGTAGTTAAATAATTTTCAATGCCTATCCTGAAGTTTTCTAAAACATATTCCCTTCCATGCAGCATCTTAAAGGACAAGTTGCAAGCTTCTGAAATATATATTCCAGTACATTTTAATTGTTACCCTAACATGGACAAGTAGCCTGTTCTTGCTTACAGGTGCAGCAAATTGCCAGACTCATGTTTCTACATCCAAAACCAGCTAATTAAACATGCTACTGGGTTTGTGAGATAGTTCTTAATATTTTAAAAGTACACATTGTATCCTCTTCTGTTTAACTACGTGGGTTACTTAGCAATGTGCTCAAAAGGTTAAAGTTTGGCTTAAACCATAGCAACCAATGAGGCAGTTGCTTTTAGTATCTTATTTGCATTTGACAGATGTGAATTGCCAATTTGTTGCTATGATTTTAGTGCAGATTTGTATATTTTAGCAACGTTAATCAATAAGACTCAATGGGGAAGATGAAAAGTAAATAACACAATTAGCAATTCATATTTTTCCTACAATAGGTCTGACTTAGGCACCTCAAAGCAGAGGAGGGCTTAATACAATTTCATGTCAATAGAAGGATAAAGGTGTTCTTCAGCATCAAAAGCATTAATGTTTGTAAATGCATATAGATTCGCAACTACACATTCCACCAATAAATTAAAAATTAATTAAACTTACTGGTAATTTATTACATTAACAATTACGTTTTTAATTAAAGAAATAATTTTTTTCTTTGGCAATTAATGCCCAAAAGTAAACATCATGATGTCATACCTCTCCGGGGACTGAAATCTACAGTATGGACCTAAGCAAATGAAACAAAGAAGACATCTAACCTGGTCTAACAATGTCAGGCCTTTTCTGTAAAATAATTTACAAAACATTTGTAAATGTTATAAAAGGTGGTTACTTGCATTAAACCATTAAAGCTATATGCCAATTTATATCTATGACTGCCACATGGGAAACTCCAACACTACCATGCATGTTACCGGCCAACAAGGGGCGCCCTACACATGCATGCTGCAGTGACTTTTAGACCTATCAAGATTTTAAAATTGTACAGACAAACTATACAGAATGTGTTTTACCCTACTCAAAGAGCAGCATGCACCCTATACTCCTGTATTCACCATCGGACAGTGGGGGCTTACTGTTGCCATGTGGTATAATGGATTTAATGAAACATACCTCTGTAGTATAGTGCTTTTTGTAATGATGAGACTTTCTGTTCCTGAGTGTGCTGTCACCATGAAGACGGTTCATGTTACGTCTGGCTGTGTATCCTGTGCTTGGATCATCTTCGCTGGAGACCTCATCAGACACATTAGCTAGGGATCTTTGGACATCCTGAACATCAAGGTTTGAAAGTCATAAAAGAAAAAAAAAAGTTTGCATTTGTGCATGTTCATTTCCAGAACTTAGCAAGTCTTTCACTGCAATTCAGAGTAGCATCAAATTTTTCCATATACCTTCTGTGCAAATGATTGAGGAAAATTAACAGTGTGAAAAAGGCAGTTGTTGATGTAAATAAATTTGAATGCTGTAGACATTTGTAGTGAGCTATGAATATGCCAGAAGCACCAAATAGATCAGACTACTAACATTCATGTTGCAAGTACAATTTGAGTCTCCTATATACCTATATTTCGAAATACGGAATATTCCCAAATACAGAATTTTTTGGAGCGCAACTGTGATAGTGACACCTTTGATTTCCTATGGTTCAAAGTACATAAACTTTGTTTACTGCACAAAATTATGAAAAATATTGTATACAAAGACCATCAGGCTGTGTGTATATGAAACAGATGAATTTAGTGTATTTACACAAACTTTGTTTGATGCACAAAATTATTTAAAAAATTGTATAACATTACCTTCAGACTGTGTATAAGGTGTACATGAAACAAATGCATTCTGTATTAAGACACGGGTCCCATCTCCAAGATCTCTCATTATGGTATGCAAATTCCAAAATATGGAAAAATCAGATATACAAAATACCCCTGGTCCCAAGCATTTTGGATATGGGAGACTCCACCTTTACTACTAATGATTCAGGAGATAGAATACTTGGGCCACCATAAATCAAAAAAAAAAAAAAAAAATAAGAGTTATAGTATAACATACCTTTGTTAATTTTTTCTTCGAGGTCCATGGGGTCCACAGCAAATAAGTTTGGTGCCTGGATCACTCCAACCACATACCCAAACAGTTAAACGAGCTCTCAGCTCCCAGGATGCCCTGGGTCCTCCCCACATATACCCCGCCCCCGGCTATAGACAGTCAGTTCGTTACCAAAGCCCAAGCAGGAAAAGACAAAGGATAAGAAGGAAGAACCCTTGTTCTCTAGACCAATCTCTCACAGAAGAGGGAAATCATGGAGATCCAACAAAAGATTACCCAATAACACCAGGTGCGTTAGGGTGGGTGTCCTGTGGACCCCATGGACCTCGAAGAAAGAGCGTTAACAAAAGGCATGTTATACTATAACTCTTATTTTCTTCTTCGGGGTCCATAGCAAATACGTTGGGGATGTCCCAAAGCAGTTCCCCTAAGGGCGGGGATGCTCCTGTGTCTCGGAAGAAAGGAGAAACCTACGCCCAAAAGGTGGCATCCTGAGAGACAAAGGCGTCAAATGCATAAAATTTGACAAAGGTGTGAACGGAAGACCATGTGGCTGCCCTGCACAACTGTTCAGCAGAGGTACCCCAGTGGGCCACTGCCAAAGGTCCCACAGACCGTGTAGAATGTGCAATTACTGAGTTTGGCACCACCAAATTGGCCTGTGTGTATGCCTGAGACATTGCCATATGAACCCATCTGGCCAGCATCTGCTTATTGGCTGGCCAGCCACGCTTATGACAGCCATACAGCACAAAAAGAGAATCAGACTTCCTCATGCTGTTGGTGCGATCCACATAAATACGTAGCGCACGGACAACATTCAGAGAATCCTCACCAACCGAGAGGCCTGTAGTCTGAAAAGCTGGGACCACAATTTCTTCATTCATATGAAACCGGGATACCACTTTCGGAAAGTATCCCGCCCTAGTACGAAGTACCGCTCTATCCCGATGGAATATTAAAAAGGGAGAGCGGAAGGAAAGAGCTGCCAAATCAGAGACCCTACGGGCCAGAGGCGATAGCAAGAAGAAACACTGTCTTCGCTGTCAACCACTTGAGGTCTACTGATTTCAAGGGCTCAAACGGCAGCGCCTGTAGAGCCTTGAGAACTAACGTCAAATCCCACAGGGCTACTGAGGGAAGAAAGGGGGGCTGAACCTTTAGAACGCCTTGAAAAAATGTCCTCACATCCAGCAGTGGAGCGAATTTTCCACTGAAACCAGACCGAAAGAGCAGAAACCTGAACTCTCAAGGTGGCCAGACAGAGCCCCCGTTCTAAACCAATCTGAAGATAAGAAAGCACTCTAGAGACCCTAAAGGTGTCCACACACATAGCGATGTGATCTCAATCACAAGATGTATACTATTTCACCCTGAACTCTCCCCGGGAGCTCCCTGGCAGTCCTGCACACGATTTGGTCTGAAAATGCTGCCAATGTGACAGACGATCTATCGTGCCTCCTAACTACTCCAGTGCATCCTGACTTGAGATTGTCATATCTGCCCTACACAGCACGGCAGATCTGAAGATGCGATGTACGACCTGCGGGAACGCGCATCGCATCGTGATCGTGAGCGGGGACTCATGATTTGGCCATATTTTACACGATCTGTCGTTCCAATGTGTCGGAATCGGCCAGATCGTGTAAAATATCGCTATGTGTGTGGGCAGCTTAAATAAGTCAGGGTCATATCTTCTCAGTTCACACCACTGAAAAAACGAGTGCCAAATTCTATAATAAATACGGGCTGAGGCAGGTTTACATGCCCTCAACATTGTATTACAGACTCAGAAAAACCCTTTTCCTTAGGACGGAGGCCTCAAGAGCCATGTCGTCAAAGACAGACGAGGCAGATCAGGATACAAGCAGGGACCCTGTATTAACAGAGGCCACGGAGTGTCTATGAACCAATGGCGTCAGGGCCACGCCGGAGCTATCAGTATTACCGAAATGCCTTCCTGCTGACCCTGGGAAGAAGAGCAAATGGTGGAAACAGATAAGCTAGCCTGTAATGCCACCTTACTGCTAGCGCGTCTACAAACTCGCCCATCGGATCCCTGGTCCTGGATCCATATCTGGGCACTCTGTGGTTTCCCCTTGAGACCATGAGGTCTATCTCTGGAAGACCCCATCTGTCCATCAGGCTCTGAAATACCAGTGGATGCAGAGCCCACTCTCCGGCATTTATCTCCTGCCGACTCAGGAAGTCCGCTTCCCAATTTAGAACCCCTGGTAGGAACACGGCTGATATTGTCGGAAGGTGGCGCTGTGCCCAAACCAGAATCTTTGATACTTCTGCCATGGCCGCCCGACTCAGTGTGCCTCCCTGATGTATGAGGTAGGCTACCGTGGTGAGATTGTTGGATTGTACTTGAACAGGTCTGCCCTTTAGTATTCCTCGAGCCTGTACCAGAGCTCTGAATACTGCCCTTAGTTCCGGGATAATTATAGAAAGAAGACTTTCTGCCTTCGTCCATTTCCCTTGAAACGTGTGCTGACCCGTCACCGCCCCCCAGCCATGAAGACTGGCATCAGTCGTGAGAAGTACCCAATTCGACACCCAAAATGGGCGACCCTGGTTGAGACGCCTCGTCTGCAACCACCATGACAAGGATAACCGAACCTCTGGTGAGAGATGAATCATCTGAGATTTTATTGAGCGGTACTCCCTGTTCCAGCGCAAGAGAATCAACTTTTCAATGGTCTGGAGTGAAACTGGGCATATTCCACCGTGCTGAAGGTGGACACAATCGACCCCAGCAACCGCATTGCCAACTGCACAAACACCCGCCTGTGTTTCCATACGAAACCTGGGTACTCGGATAAATGTGTTGAGCCCTCTTTGATTCAGAAGCCAAATGGGTCCTACCGGCCTATTTTGAACCGAACATAGGTTGGAATAAAACCCTTCCGTAATTAATTCTCTGGCACCGGGATAATAACTCCTGATATTAGCAGGGATTGGCCTTTCCCTGCGGCCGAAAAGTCAGAAAGGATGACAGTCTAGGTCTGGTCACAGATGCTGAAGGTAGACCAGCCGTTTTAGAGGCTGCCACCGTAGCCACAATCTTGTCTAATTCCGTGCCAAACAGAATACCTCCTGTAAATGGAAGGGATTCTAAGGCCTTCTTGACCCTGCATCCGCATTCCAATCCCTTAACCACAGGGCTCTGCGTGCCACAATCGAGACCGCAGATGCTTTGGAAGATAGTATACCAGCATCCAACGCTGCGTATCCCAGATAAGACGCTGCTGCTTTGACACAGGAAATAATCTCCAGCTGTTCTTGAACGCTTCTGGCAGAGATTCTGCCAGTGTCTTCATCCATTCTTCAATGGCTTTGGAAACCCAAGTCGTAGCCATAGCTGGGCGAGTGGCCGCTCCCGAGAGCGAGAAGACTGCCTTAAGACAGGCTTCAAGTCTCATATCTGTTGAATAGTTGACAGGATGCAGACGGTATGGGCAATGTGGCACTCTTTACCAGATGTGCCACATGTGCGTCTACAGACGACGGAATTTCCCATTTGGCACACTCCTGATGGAAATGGGTATAAGGCTGCCACCTTTTAGAAAGATGGAATTTCCTATCCGGAGAATTCCATGCTTCCCCCCCATAAGCTCAGACAGGTGCTCTGATTTGGGGAACTCATTCTGGCACTTAAATACCGGCGCCTTTCTTTGCGGTGGCTCCCACTCATCTATGTTCAGTATAGCTTTGACTGTCCTAATTAAAAAAGGGACATCTGCTGCAGAAAAATGATCCTCATCTTCTCCGGATAGAGACTCCTGAGAGGAATCATGTACCTCCTCTTCCTCAGAGGATGTACCAGAGTCTGTGGCCTGGCCTGCGTGAGGGGCCGAACACCTTCTGGTCTTTGGCTGCATTATCTAGCTGCTTGTAGCGGTTGCTGAAAAGCTGCTGAAGATGATGCCGCGCCTGTCCATCCAAGATGGAAACAGGGGGCATAAACATAGGCGGCTGCACCTGCTGAGGGTACCCCAACACTGGGGCTGCCAATCGTTCCCCCCACCTGTGCCATAATCTAGGAAAAAGAAGCCAAAGGGGGTTCTGGTCCAGAGGCTGGTAAATTTGACTGATGTGGTGACTCTTTGAAACAGTGACCACATAATCCATTTTGTATGAAATCCTGTGGTGAAAACTACGCTTTGCAGGCCATACAAGACACCAGCACAGGGGCTTCAGCCACCTGTCTTTCAGATTCTTTAGACATAATTTCTAATGCCAAGTTCTGAGTACACGTGATTTTGTTTCCCCCCCAACTACCCCACACACCTGTAGTAGAGGGTTATAGGGAGAAACAGCAGTGATAGGTTACAAACTGACAGATATTCAGACATAAAAAGCAGTACCACACCCCGTAGATTTCAAATTCACATGCAATGCATATGCAATTTAAGCTCTTATTCCACTACGAACAGCCTCAGGCCTAGTAGGATAGAGAGCTCTGTAATAACCTGTCACCGTGGGAGAGGTATACAGTGAGACTGATCCAGCCTCCTGAGTATGCAGCCAATGAGAGCACCTGAGTGTGATCTCTGTCTGACTCATATAGAGGGAGGCTGGGAGGAGCAACCCAGACACGGGAACCTTAGACTGGGCCGGCGTGAGGGTTGGGGGAGGGGCCAAAGGGGAAAAGCGAACCTCCCCTATACTGCATGGATCCACCCGGCACACTGACATGGCCGCCGCCAACTAGTCCCCGGCTGTACGGATTCTTCACGTCCCGGTGGTCTAGTGTGGGGGACAGTCTACCTGGCTCCTCACTGCAGCGTTCCCCCAGCCAGTCTCCACCACCAGAGGACGGACCGCCACGTGGTCCCAGCGCCAGCGGCCGCCGACACCACCTTACCCGCATTCACAGTACCCAGTTGCAGTCCAGGGATCTGTGCCCCTGCCGAAATCACTGGCTTCACACTAGAATTGCGGCACCGGTGGGGGTAGATGGAGACGCGACATTGGCGTTCGCCGGACGCTTAGCTGCTTCCGGTCCCCCCTTCAGTCAACACATGCCGCTACCTCAGGCGGAGAGTGAAACTCTCCTGTACTCGTCTCTAGGACTGCTCCTGCTGTCCCCACTGTCCATGTGGTGCTTCATTGCACCAAACAGAAGAACTCACTGCCTATAGCCAGGGGCAGGGTATATGTGGGGAAGACCCAGGGCATCCTGGGAGCTGAGAGCTCGTTTAACTGTTTGGCGCCTGGATCACTCCAACCACATACCCAAACGTATTTGCTGTGGACCCCGAAGAAGAAACATGCATTAAGAAAAAAACATCCACAAAATGAAATCATTTTATAACATGAAAGGAGAACACAATTTTTTTTAATTTTGATTTGAAAATCTACAGTGTGAGAATGCCTATAGATAGCTGGGTCTTTGATTTAGCACCTAATGAAGCAAAGGCTGGCAGCTATAGACCATTAATGAAAATTAAAGCAAAAGTAAATCATTTTCCAATTCAAAGTATACAAATTAATACAAATTAGAAGCTGCAATCCCATTAATAAAATATGTATGTGGATACATAAATCACTCTGGTTATCTGTAAGACGACACAAGGTGGTGTTCTTTATCCTTACCTTGTATCCTCAAGCTGCTATTAATGATTAACAGTTTGCCAATTGTCCTGTGACTACCATGACCACCAATCACATGACATAATGTAGTGATACAAAAAATAAGATGACGCAAAATGACGATTAGCGTAAACCTAACAGTAAAACCAGGTCAAGTGAAAAAATTTTTAAAATTGCTACCAGGAAATATGGAAGCTCCCAAATTTGGTTTCTGACTGAACTTTATTCTTAGGGAATCACTGTTTGCATCATCCAAACACATACTAAAATAAACAATGTGCTAACTAAATGCAGTAACCTATAATGAGCGTTAAATTTGCCTATAGGAAAACATGTAATTTTTTTTGTAACATGAAAAACTCCAGGTAAACAATAGGTCAAGTAAGTATCTAGGTATGATTTGCTTGAGGAGTACTTCATGCAAAAGCCTGTATAAAAATTTTATATGGTTTTTGCTATATCTGGGGAAGTTTCAATTCAGCGCAATGTTGAATAGCCCCAGGAAGAAGTTCCCGGAGCTATTCATTTCACTGCACTGTTAAGTCCGACTACAACCACTTAAGTAGGAGAATGCCAATTACTGCGCCTAAAGCCAGGCGATTAGTCGCGCTAAACAATTGAATAGCTCCAGGAGCTCCTTCCTATTTAACATCGCCTGAATTAAATCATCCTCTTTGTTTCACTTGATTCAAAGCTGGCTACTAATTTTGTTCATACGTATAAACAGATGTACCTCTCTATCTTCCCCTACATATATTTTGATGCACTTCCCATTTCATTGGGTAAAAGATCAATACATTTTAAAAAAGCATTAGTGGTGTACATTATAAAGTTCCTTTTTATCATATAGGTAGATGAGTACTTCCTCTCATGTCTACTAATTAGAGTAGAAGCTTTTTTCTTTTTTGGATTTTGACTGTCACTTTTTCACTTGACAATAAATTAGACACAAGGTTTTCTCACACATTAAATAGGTCAGTAAAGTTATAGTTGCACACATTAATGAGGGATATAGTAAAAAGGTTGACAATGATAATGTCGATATTCATAAATGTTGACACCACAATGTGCACAGGTATGACGTTGACATTGTTAAAATGACAATGTCAACAGGAGAAATGCCAACCTTGGCAGAATGTCAACATTAGGGTTAGCCACTAGAGAGAGGGTCAGGGGCAGGAACTAATGGGAAAAACTCTCGCCCAAACTCCGAATGATCACAGTTCTGAGCTAGAGTCACAATCCTAAGACAACCAGGACCCGGAAGAAGCAGCTGGAGCAGTCGAGAGCAGGTAAGTCAATGATGGGCCGCCATGGACGATATGGTGACATGCTTTTTTTTTTCTTTGCATCAATATACTTTTATTGAATATATTGCAGAATAATTATGGGGGTACAGAAAAGGGAAACATATGTAAAAAAAATTAAAAATGATATATATATCTATATATATATATATATATATAAATATATCTCTCTCTATATATATATATCTCTCTATATATATATGGGGGGGGGGGAGGGGGTGACAGTACATCCATAGACATTAGACGAACAAATTAAAACCATAAATGCAGAAATAAGCAATAAGCTAAATATCTGGCTCCACTTGTGGGAGCGCATTCAAACCAAACTGAGAAGAACTCAGAGGATTTAGAGAAGGTAGGGATAGGGGTGCACCCTTTCCATAGGTGCCAGGAGTGCCATTTCACAATGGGAGATGAAGTGGCCATAGAATAATCAACCTCTCTCGTCTACATTTCAAAACGGAATTGTGTTTTCGTTATAACTTTGGAAAATGGGGGAGGGGAAGGGGTTTCCCAGTGTTGAGCTGTAGTAGCCTTAGCAGATATCAGAATATGACCAAGAACATGATATGGTGACATTCTAACATGTGAACATTTCATCACTGCCTACATGATGAATGTTACATAGTCAATGTAACTATGTAACATTGTTGAAGAATGAAGAATGTCGACATATAACCAACCCATCAAGGATTATATCATTACCTTAGAACTATTTTCCCTTTAATTGATCAGACAAGATATAGATTTAGTATTGGTTTATTTACAATAGAGAATTTCAGTCACGAAATTAGACAAAGTTCAACATCGGAACAAATTCTCACATAATCTGAACCAGGCATTGTGTTTTATAAGTAGTATGGTTCCTTAAATTTTGCTCCATATATAATGAATAGACAAAACTGTTGAGGGAACAAATAATGTATAAGAATACAAACTATACTACTTTTCCTTTATAAGAGTCTTTTTTTAACGGATCAAATATAAATGTAAGAAGTTTTGGAACACAACTCAAATTTATATTATGCAGAAAACATTTGTTGTTGTAATAAAACAAAAACAGAACACCAGTATGTGGCACTGTAGATTTATATGAGACACCAGTTTTTGAATTACCATTTTGGTTTTGTTGTACACTGTCTTGGTTTGAGTATGATGACTCCTGTTTGTTCCTGGCGCCCATGTAGCCTCTTCTGAGTGGATTGTTTCACTGTGAGGCTCATGCACTTGAACCCCATCTTCACTGCTTTTACCTGTTAATCGCCCCTCTAATGACACGTAACCATTGTCAGTTTCTGTAGATTTGTCCATGGAATTTTTGGCTTTCTTTGAACTGAAGTAAAAAAGTGCATAAAATTAAACAGCACTCGGGGAGTTTGCAGTTCTCTCAGTAAAGAATAGTACTACTAAATGAAGTTGAACAAAAACAGTAAAAGGAGCTGTATCATATGATAACTATACATTCAGTGCTTATTCTAACAGAATTAGACTACAAATAAAATATTTATTTTTCACAGAGACATGTGACCATCACAGTACAGTCAAGTGTTAGTGTCTCAGTCATGAGATAAATCAGCATGAGAAAAGTATGTTCTATATGTTTACTGAGGCAAAAACAAAATGCAACTTGATTTACCGATTTATGCACTAAAATGGTAGCTAGGATATATTTGCATGCATGTTATTGTACAGGAGATGCAGAGCTGTGTCTGCTGTACTAGAGCAGTTGTATGCATACTTATGTTTATAACCATTTATTTTATTTGCAACAAAAAAAAATAAAATGCAAGTTGATGCAACATATGCTTGGTATAAAAGCAGGTCTCTCTATTTGGTAGGTTTCTGAAATATTCACAGTAAGAACGGTGTGTCACTTGTATCCATAGGTAAAAGGAATTGCCAGGTTTGTTTTGGTCTCTGATGCCTAGAATTGGTTCGTTTTCAACACTTGTTGCAGAGTGAGCAGGTTATAAGTTACAATGATAGTCACAGTTCAATGTTCATTTACTATAAACAAAGTCAAGCAACAGAAAACACAGAACATATGTGCTCAAAAACTCTGATAAAGTTCAAAGCAATACACAGTGAGGATTGTGTGAAAGGAAAATTCTGTATTCAAGTTCTCTAAGAGACAAAAAGTATGAATAGCGGATCCTGCACAATCTAATAGCTTGTTACATGAACTATAACAAGTTAAGTGGAGCTCCTCAAATGGTCATTTTGCTGAAACTAGTAAGGGAAATTGAGGTGTCTCAATATTCTTTTTACATTAACCAAATAAGTGGTGTTATACATTTCCTCCTTTTATTGGGCTAGCTTTAGCTTGGATTGTTTAACTTCACATACATATGTAGCTTGTGCCCACACAATGAGTTCTCCATTGTCACATGCATGATAGGTTATTATTTACTTGGATTTTGCGGAACCATGCATTTATATAGATTAACTTTGATCTGTTACTTCGGTTTTGTCATGTTTCCTCACTTGTACAGAAGATTTTGCTCAAAAGAATAAACGTTACAGGGACATTGATCATTATGACAAACATTAATTCTGGTTAACATTTTAATGACTTGGGTTCTATTTTAACATATCGAAATATATCTATTTTTCTTGAATTTTTTGATTAATTAAAGCAAAGTCAAGTTAATACAATTGTTTAATGCACCATAAATGATTTTTATGCAATTCATTATAAAATGTATAATTTAGTTTCAATTGCAAAATCTCAATTTATTGTAATAGTTTTTACATTACCAAATTTTGACGTCAATAACTACTGCCAATGATGTTCTTTAGACACAATTAAAATTAATCAAGTTTTATTCTGAAATACTGGCAGTACTCCTAGCAAAGCACTACAAACAAACTCCCAGCACTGGCCCTCATCACAACAGTTGTCGCTGTAAGCACTATCTGACCTCAGACACTCCTACAACCACTTCTAGCCCCCCATATTTAGAGAGCCTAAGGTCGTGGACAGCAAGGGAAGTACTGACAGGCTGCATGACCCAGTTACCACCTCTTAGGCACCAGGGTTTTAAATGATAGGGATGTCAAATGTAAACACTAATGGTGCATATACAGGTAACGATTTTGAAACCAACGATTTTCTGTCAGATTTTCCCTTGAAAAAGTGAACGATGTTTTGAAATGTAATGAACGATTTTTTTGACGAACGAACGAATAATGTTCCTTCCCTTAATGAAAATCGTCATGTTGGACAGTCTGAAATGGATGAACGATAACTACAATTGGGAGTGCGCATTTGTGATCGTTCATCGTTATAACTCATAAACTGAACGATTTTTTTTGAACGATTTAACATTAACGACGTCATTATCAACAAATCATTCAAAAAATCGTTACGTGTGTATGCACCTGATAACATAAGGGGTTTATCAAGAGTGGACACTAATGAAAACTCTTATGTCAAACTATGACCCAACAGACATGACATCAACGAACTAAGGGGCTACTGTACTCACAAATCAAGAATTTGACTTGGGAAACGGTCATAAAATTAGCAATAATAAAAAACAAAACACGACAATGCAAGATATATGAACCATTTAAAATTCGTCATAGATCTGATTTTTCTTCTGCCTCTGGAAACACACTATTACATAAAACATAACTAGCTAGTAGGTGTAGCAATATAGTTTATATGAAATTTTAGGTACATTAGTTGAAACTTGATCAGAATTTCGAGCACTGACACCACCACGAAAACAGCTTGATATGACAAAGACTGACAGGGAGACATGTAACAGGTACACAATATCCCTTCTTCTAGAAAGCAGACTTTACTGAATTCCCAAACACTCAAATGAGATCAGCCATAAACTATGTATGAGGTGCTGTGCCAAATGCATTTCTGTTTCACAGACATTTACATTTTTAAACAGGTACAATTTCAAGATCAAATGCCTAAACAATTCCATTAATGAAAATTCAGACTTCAGCAATGTTTATTTTGAGCAAATTAAGTGTAATTGTATTTTGCCAAGCTGATAAATTTATTAAAAAAAAATAATCCTAATTTTACAAATTGTTTATCAGACCGGTCAGGCTAGAATTCACAATTTATATTTACTCTGTATGAGGATGTACTTGACTTGTACAAATTGATACCTGCATGATAAAAGACCACATCTGTCTTTATCGCATATATTTGTACCAGTGTGACAGTGCATTACTCATAGGGTATACTGGATGTAAACAGTGTGGTCAATGCTTTCCAGAGAAGGGATACTGCATCTCTCCAAGTACACAAAGCTTGGAATCAATACAAACCCTGATAAAAAGAAAGCAGCATGCCAGAAATCTCTGAAGACTGCGCCAATACTGTTAGAGGTGCTTGTACCGTAGTTCTGCAAAGTCCCTTCTTGTTTATTATCAGTGGTACTAGAGCCATCGCCTTCCCTATGTACTTCCAAATGTGCTGCTTTTCTTAATTTCCTTCAGCAGAAGAGATCAAAAAGTTGGAGGACCTTAAATCACTGCCTTGCATTGTGGTAATGAAACAATGATATATATGCGCTAGATTGCCATATGTAATGGACGTGAAAGCATGTTAAAGTGCAGATATGAAACGGTTGGTTGCCACACCAGGGATTCGTCTTACATTGATACCACTTTAATAGTCCCCTTACTCACTGGATCTAAAATCTAGCAACTTGTGATGTAGATTCACATTGGGAAGACTTCCATCAAGCCTACATGGCCCTAATACACCAAACAGCAGCAAAAGTAGCAGATTTTCACAGCCAAGCTAAACAGTCTTTCAGAATGTCTATTAAATGGAAGACTTTCTATTGGAGTAGATAAAGTTACTTTCTGTAAACTAGCAATGCAGGTAATATGGATAGGAGATACTAATTTATGCATTCTAGCATTCATTTCTTGTTTTAGGTAAAGGATGAAGTGTTGGCACACAAATCTGTCTCTATGTTGTCCCATGCTGGATCTAAGCCATCCCGAGATTATACAGTATATCGGAATGCAGTATAAATCGGAGAAAACAGCCAAGGCAATATAAATGTTTGTTCTTAACAAGTACTAAGAATAGCAGTTCTTCGCTTATAGTTTGTACAGTGCAAAATGGGAAACATTTTGGGATAAAGATCTATATATACATTTTTTTTTGTAATTCACAATTAATGTGTCCTAAAATGTGATATTATCTTAATGTAATCCTATGTGGATGTTTTCTGATGTGCCTTTTCAGTGATTTAGCTACCAGATTCTACAAGTGACCTTGTCGTATGGCTGCACAGTAAAGCAAACTGTCTCGCCTGGTATACCGGTCTAGTAGAATAAGAAAATCTTAGTAACATGGGAGTGTGCAGTGTCAATCAGAAAACCAAGTGAATGCCTTGCACTGAGGTGGTCTGGAGTACACCTCTCAGTCAGTGTACACGTGATGAGACGGACCTCCGCACAAATTGTGACAAGTATGCTCATTACCTACCGCAGCAGTCTTTCCCTTAAATCATATTCTTATTGGTTCTATGTTGTCCTTAGAACTTATAGTATGCACAAGAAGCACATTGGTAAAAGGTCACAGGGTTAAACTAGCACCCAAATTTATAAAAACAGAAGGTCAGGTAAATGTTAAGCCAAATTCAAGTAAAGGCTGATAGATACAACATCAAATCTGTATCCAGAACAGTCCAAATCTGGCATAATCAGAAGAAAAGTTAACAGCGCAGCCTGGAACCTAACAGAACCTATCATGGACACACACAGTCACATAACATTTATCCTTTACTCACGAGCAAACCCATGTTTTCTGTATTCTAGAATAGCAAGATGCATCACTTTGTCTTCCAATCAATTGTAGTCAGGCAAGCCTGGAACTTGGCGGAGTGATCAGCAGTCACACAGCCCGATAGGAAATCGGTATGTAATGCCAGCTGTCGGGATGCCTCCTGTCAAAATACCAACAGTGACATCGGCATCCCGATAGTTGGTACAAGTTTACTTACCCTTCCTCCTTCTCCCCCTAACCCTCCCTTCCGGTAGCCTAACCCTCCCCACCCCCTAATCCTCCAAGTTGGTGCCTAAACCTAAGACTTCCCCCTACGTGCCTAAACCTAACTCGCCCCCCTTAGTCCCTAACCACCCCCAGTTGTGCCTAATCCTTCCCCCTAGGGGTGCACCTGTTACAGTGGTTTTAAACCCGTTAGTTATGCCCACCCTACTGGGTACAGGTTTCAGTCCACTTGCTTCCCTAGCTGTATTGAGAATTGTGGTGCTACTCATTATTTCTTTATTATAATGTACTGGTTACTGTGCTATCTTATTGTATACCCTATGTCTGGCACTGTGAACCACTTGTGGAGTCTTATAAATTGTAATAATCATCATAATAGGGAAATCAATGAAGAGAAATATTAGTCGGTGGCTCCTGTGCTCCTGCTCTCATGCCACAGTCTCCAGTTAATATCTACCAGCAATACCCTGTGGGTAAGAGGAGGAAACCATAGGGTTGTGAGATTTAAATGAGCATTGTCAGACCAAAAGTGTCTCAGGGCTGTCAGTAATGTATAAGTAGTCAGTCTAGGTGACAGTTGCGTTGCAATGTATTCATGTGCGTGTTGGGCCTGGGAGACATTCCGATCTAAAGCTGGTATCTGGCTGCAGGCAAGGTTTACATTTTTTTTTTCTAAAAGATGCATGGAGCAGAAAGTCAATGGGGGTAGCTCTGTATTCTGTTTAATAACACACCTAGGCACATTATACATAATAAAAACAGATAAACAAGATATTTAAATGAATTAGTAAGAGATTTAAACATCCACATATTTTAACATATCCATAATTATAGTTCTATTCTGTATTTCTAATTGGTTAGCTAATGAATGCATCAACACCACCACAGACACACTTCTGTATTGGCAAAGCAACAAAGAATAAGTAATATAACCCTTTGAATGTCTCGTGATGCCATTGACAATTTGGTTGTTCATGAGATATACTCATATTGAACAGATTTCATCTGTTCGGGTACACAACGTACTGCGGTATGTGATCCACTGGTACATCTACAAATGTAACACACAAAGGGTTAAAGAGGAAGATTGTCACACCTGAGTTCATTAGTATTGAAATACATGCGTGAGCAAACATTTTATATATCTAATGTATTTACCTTCTTCTTTTTCCACCAATGATTGGAGGCGCTTTAACAGTCCGTGTTGATACAATCTGGCAATGCACTGTTCCAAGCAGAAGCATCAACCATATTGGCCCAATTACTTCAGTGATGGGTACACAGTGAGGCCCGGGTGAAATGAAGAATAACACTACTGAGGCAACTACAATACATAACCAGAAATAAATTACATATGAGTAAATTCATTATATATAATCAATAATCTGACAAACTCTGAGGGAAAATAAAGCAAACTTACATTCAAAATATACAGCTATACAAAACAAGGATATATAGAACTATAAATATCTATTCTTTTCTTTAGTAAGCCATGTCATAACAATTACATAGTGTACAGATGAGATACACTCAGCGAGAGGTGAAAACACAAAGAAGTGGGTGACAACTGGGAAGGCATGGAACATGTGGGCACGGACCAGCGGGTGAACTGAGGGGCTAAGGTTGCACATTTTCGTTCTTTAAAAGTATACCAGATAGTAGTAGCACTAAAGGAAACTTGTAAGATGGGTAGAAAAAGAGGACAAGGAGGCGCAGGGTATGAGGGACAGGTGGTGTCGGGCATCCAGACTATGGAAGTATAATGATTGGGGGTAGAGGTGTATGGTAGTTAAGGAATGGAACAAGAAAGGAGTTAACACCTAATCCAGGCCGATCCTGAAAGGAAGTGTATATCCAACTATGGCGTACTGTAGGTGAGGAGATCAAGGAGGAGTATGTGGATGATTCCTTAAATTCAAGCCAATGAAACAGGTATAGGTGAACTCATGGATACAGCCAGTGGAGGAAAAAAAGAAATGTCATCCATAGAGAAATAGAAATATATATTCTATCTATATATACACACACACTATGTGAATAATATATATATATATATATATATATATATATATTTTTTTTTTTTTTAATTATTATTATTTATTTATTTATTTATTTTGACACATTTGGATGTGCAGGCTCTCCTTTGTATCTACAATTACCCATTTAGGGCCTTGGTTGCTTCAGGAGTGGTTTATTTGCATGTAGAGGTTGGAGTATTGAGGCGAGATAAAAGGAAAATAAAAACACCAGGACCATCTGGACCTTGTTTCCAGGATGGCCTGAGCCCATTTATCATTTTGGTCTAATACAGGACGATCATAGGACAGCTCCACCAGTTATGAAATGTAGATCAGCAGTACATGTCCAGTAGGGTGTAGAGACAGAAGGGATGATCTGTTTGGATACCTATACCAATGGGTTATTATTTTAAATTGGGTTTCAACAACTGTAGTGCTTTAGCAGCATGAATAGGTGAATCAATATAACTTGGTATTGATTGAAGGATTCCACTTAGGTCTCTCTCCCATGCCTTTGCATAGTGTGGTTTTTGGTGAACTCAATTCTCAAGGGTGAGATTATAAAACTGTAGAAATAAAGTGTGTTAGAGAGACAGAGTGAGTGCAGAGAGATTCGAAGGGAGTTGGGATTATACTATGTTCCCTAAGGAGAGTACATGTCAAAAGAACTCATTAGAAAGCAGGGGAAGAGTCAAGTTTACAGAGAAAGGGGCTTAAAGGAGACATACAGATCTGTTCTCATACACCTAGCGTCTATGTGCCCCTGAAATGCAAGATGCCCGGAGCAACTGAGAAGCTCTGAGAGGTGTAGTGTACGGTATTTTTCTTTAAAATTGTAATCTTATTCACATCCCATATGAAGCAAACCACCACTCAAAGCGTACTAGTGATGCTGGGCTTCGAATTTAGCCACACATGAATTTGCTTTAAAGTCCAAGGTGCAGCACAATGGAAGTGTTGCACATCAAATTGATCAGTGTAATCTAGCAAAATAGTTTTGCTGCTTCCAGTCTTATTTATGAGAATAAGACATACATTTTGAATGAGAGACATTTGGCGTGGTCGCGTCGCCCAGGACTTGGCGCGCCAAGGCGCTGTTTGGTGTGGCTGAGGCAGCAGTTTAGAAGTGGATATGTTGCCCGTAGCAACCAATCAGATTCTACTTAACATTTATTTAGCACCTTCTAGAAGATAAGAGCTAGAATCTAATTGGTTGTTATGGGCAACATCTCTATTACTAAAAACCCACACTTTAGTAAATATACCCCTTACCGCCCAAACTGTAGAGGACATTTTTTAGCAATATTAGTGTCTTGGGTGTGATTGCAATAATTAGGATGAGGGGTTCTTCAATCATTATGCTGTAAGGTAGGGTAGCCATCACCTGGAAACCACTGGAATGGTCACGCCTAAGAAATGGTAATACTTGGTAGACTTTCCAATTGAGGAACATACATGAATGTTGTGATCCCAATTGACCAATGACAAGCGGTAACTGTACTGCCTTCCATAAAGGTGTCAGTCTCAAATAATCTAATCACATCATTTCAGTATGAGTTTCTAAATCCATTACTTACAAAATACATATTCCCCTTACTACACATTCTACTTACTATATCTTGTCATTGTATTAATAGTAGTCAATATTCTAATCTCTGACGTGCAACGTTGCACTTTGCTAGTTTCATTTCAAATACAGAAGAAAAAAAAATTATGGGTTACTTTATGCAAAACTAATTGCGAAAGTGCTGGATTATCAGGTTTTAATTATAGCACAACAGAGTGAGCAGTGAAAAATATAGCACAAAAATATATGTATAATGTAACAAATAGACTGCAGTAATTATAAGAGTATTTTTTGTATCTAGACAAAGTGGATAATTTAAAATCTGCTTTATTGATTGTACCCTCAGTAAATATAAAACATGTGCAGGCTAAAAATAAAATTACCATGGAAACAGACAATGACAATGTAAATGCAAATAAAAGATACACTTGTTCAAAAGGTCAGACTTGCAAGTCACTAAATTTCACCATAACTTAATTTGTGTGATTTCAATTAATATACCACAGGTCTTCTAATCAGTAGTCTGACGAGCAAGGACGTAACCATCATAGGTGCGGCGGGTACATCTGCTATGGGGTCCAAGCTGAGCGGGGTCTGTCTTCCTAGACGGTCCCTTGTTTCTACAGTCAGGTGCATAAATATTTGGACATTGACAGAATTTTCATGTTTTGGCCTCTATTCACCACTACAATGGCTTTGAAATGAAATAAACAAGATGTGATTTAACTGCAGACTTTCAGATTTAATTTGAGGGGAATTACATCCAAATCAGGTGAACAGTGTAGGAATTACAACGGTTTCTATATATGCCTCCCACTTTTTAAGGGGCCAAAAGTAATGGGACAAACTAACCAATCCTAAATCTAACTTTCACTTTTTAATACTTTGTTGCAAATCCTTTGCAGGCAATTACAGCCTGAAGTCTGGAACGCATAGACATCACCAGACGCTGGGTTTCATCCCTGGTGATGCTCTGCCAGGCCTCTACTGCAAATGTCTTCAGTTCCTGCTTGTTCTTGGGACATTTTCCCTTCAGTTTTGTCTTCATCAAGTGAAATGCATGCTCAATCGGATTCAGGTCAGGGGATTGACTTGGCCATTGCATAACATTCCACTTTTTAGCCTTAAAAAACGCTTTGGTTGCTTTTGCAGTATGCTTCGGGTCATTGTCCATCTGCACTGTGAAGCGCCGTCCAATGAGTTCTGAAGCATTTGACTGAATATGAGCATATAATATTGCCCGAAACACTTCAGAATTCATTCTGCTGCTTTTGTCAGCAGTCACATCATCAATAAATACAAGGGAACCAGTTCCATTCACAGCCATACATGCCCACGCCATGACACTACCACCACCATGCTTCACTAATGAGGTGGTATGTTTTGGATCATTAGCAGTTCCTTTCTTCTCCATACTCTTCTCTTCCCATCACTCTGGTACAAGTTGATCTTTGTCTCATCTGTCCATAGGATGCTGTTCCAGAACTGTAATGGCTTTTTTAGATGTTGTTTGGCAAACTCTAATCTGGTCTTCCTGTTTTTGAGGCTCACCAATGGTTTACATCTTGTGGTGAACCCTCTATATTCACTCTTGTGAAGTCTTCTCTTGATTGTTGACTTTGACACATATACACTTACCTCCTGGAGAGTGTTCTTGATTTGGCCAACTGTTGTGAAGGGGTTTTTCTTCACAAGGGAAATAATTCTTCTGTCATCCACCACAGTTGTTTTCCGTGGTCTTCCGGGTCTTTTGGTGTTGCTGAGCTCTCCGATGCGTTCTTTCTTTTTAAGAATGTTCCAAACAGTTGATTTGGCCACACCTAATGTTTTTGCTATCTCTCTGATGGGCTTGTTTTGATTTTTCAGCCTAATGATGGCTTGCTTCACTGGTAGTGACAGCTCTTTGGATCTCATATTGAGAGTCGACAGCAACTGATTCCAAATGCAAATGTCACACCTAGAATCAACTCCAGACCTTTTACCTGCTTAATTGATAATCAAATAATGAGGGAATAGCCCATACCTGTCCATGAAATAGCTTTTGAGTTGATAGTCCCATTACTTTTGGCCCCTTAAAAAGTGGGAGGCACATATAGAAACCGTTGTAATTCCTACACCGTTGACCTAAATTTGGATGCAATTACCCTCAAATTAAATCTGAAAGTCTGCAGTTAAAGCATATCTTGTTTGTTTCATTTCAAAGCCATTGTGGTGGTGAATAGAGGCCAAAATCTGAAAATTCTGTAAATGTCCCAATATTTATGCACCTGAAACTGTATGTGAGGATTGTTGCCGGATGTGTAGACATACATCTATCCTCTGCGTGAGCACCGTGCGAATACCGCAGAGCGTCATTTCATGCGACTTTCCCTTACAATAAGCCTTATTTGAAAAGCAATGCGAATAGGACGCACAAGCAGCGTATGCCAATTAAAATGATATGCAGCATGCCAATAGTCTGTGTGCAACTGCGGTTATATTTGCATACGAAATGCAACGTTACAGTGTCAGTGACACAGTAACATAGCATTTCCCATGTAGATACAGCCGAAGTCACACACAGATTATAGGCATGCCGCATATCATTTTAATCTGCATAAACTGCTTGTGTGTCCTATTCCCATCACTTTTTAAATAAGACATTTTAAGGGAAAATTTGCATGAAAAGACGTTCTGCGATCGGTCATAAGGGGGCTGAGGGCGGGGATCCGCGTGGAAGGGTCCCCCTCTCATCAAGTCCAAATTATTTTCAACTCTATGATCCAGAGAGGAGCTTTAGCTGTGAGCAGTGAGAGTCCAGAGCCTGTAGTAAAGAGGGCAGCTGCCACCTGAGGAGACTCGATAAAAAAGCCCTGGTGTACCTGCTGTTCAGGGACCTGTTATGTGCAGTGATCGGTGGAGCTCCCTCATCTGAGAAGGCTGCAACACTGTTCTCAGTGACGAGACTACCAGAGAGCAGTCAATGAAGAGAACAGAGGGGCTGGAATAGTACAAATCCCTAGAGGTGGTTCCTGTGCAGGAGGCATGACAATGAAGCAGGTGTCTACGTGGCAGAGACCACCAGAGTGAAGCCCACTGAGGAAGGGAGCCGGCTTATTAGGGAGAGAGAGATCATGGACTTCCACCCGAGTGTAGTAGGTAGTAAGTATGTATACGGGGCTGCGTAGCCGCGGATTAATCAGATTGTCCATGATGATCCTAGTCCACCACCAAAACCACCTACAATTGGCACTTGAGTGTAAGATGTGGACGATGGAAGATTGTAGCCTGATCTGATGAATCATGTTTTTTTATGTCAAGTGGATGGCCGGGTGCATGAGTGTCATTTACCTGGGGAAAAGATAGCACCAGGAAGCATTATGGGAAGGCGGCATGCCAGTGGAAGAAGTGTGATGCTCTGTGCAATGTTCTGCTGGGAAACCTTGGGTCCTGACATTCATGTGGATGTTACTTTGACACTATTCAATGTTGCAGACCAAGTACACACCTTCATGGCAACAGTATTCCCTGATTGCAGTGTCCCAAGAAGCATTATCCTGCTGAAAGAGGCCACTGCTAAGACTGTTGAGGAATGGTTTTGATGAATATAACAAAGTTCAAGATGTTGATTCGGCCTCCAAATTCCCCAGATCTTAATCCGATCGAGCATCTGTGGGATGTGCTGGAAAAACAAGTCTGAGCCGTGGAGGCCCCACCTCGAAACATACAGGACTTAAAGAATCTGCTGCTAACGTCTTGGTGCCAAATACCACATGACACTTTCAGAGGTTTTGTGGAGTACATGCCTCGACGGGTCAGAGCTGCTTTGGCGACACGAGGGAGACCTACACAATATTAGGTAGGTGGTATTAATGTTATGGCTGATTGGTGTCCGGCACATGGAGTATCCACCATCAACTGATCAACTCTGCCAGTTGTCCTAGAAGTAAATCACTTTCTCCAAATGTATATCAAAGAGAAGACGGCACTCTGGCTCTTGCAAAAGTAATAGCTATATAGTCATATTTTCAGCAATTACACATTACATATCACGTTGCACCTTTTTCAAGACAATAAACAGGTACAAAAATATAAAAGAACACCTACAGCAAGAGGTAAGACTACTTATATATTAGTGCACCAAACCCAAACCTGTTTCCATGACATGACGTGATCACCGTATACCTCGACAAGTTGGTTATGAAATTCGCGATATATGGTTTGTCGATCAAACAATACATCAACAAGTGTGTACCCAGCTTTACTCTTACTCAAAGTCCTTCCGAATACAAGAAGAGCAGTACAGATTTACAAAATTATGTATACAATTAGAACAATTTGTTTGAAGGAAAAAGTAAACCCAAGATACTGCAAAGTGGGTGGTCTATAAAAAGATAGATTCAAAATAAAATCTTCAAAACTGGAGCACACCAATGATCAACTTGTGTTCAACCTACCTTGTAGAAGATATAGAAGCAGCAACCAAGAGAAAATGACCTTTGAAGTAACCTGAAGCCACCATCTATAGAAAAAGGGAAAAAATACAACTCGAACTATTCCTTTTCTTGTTAGTGATGTCCACGGGCTTTCTGGTTTCGCTTTTGCAAATGCTGATCCTTTAATCAAAAAGAGAGTGTATTAGTAAGAGAAACACACCTTCGGCCAGGCAAGTGAGGAGATGAGAGACCTGTTCATTCTCTGAATCACTATCCATGAAACGCTGAAATCTAGCAGGTGAAAGTACAAATTATGCAAAATAATCCAACCCCCCCCCCCCACAAAAAAAAATACAGAAAAACTACATTCCATCATTATAACATTTTGCTTAATAGCATTAATAGTTTTATTAAAACTGAAGTCAGACTACAACTATAAAGAAAAAAAACAAAGAAAACCTGAAATGGAGATGTCCAAGGGCTTAAGGGGGTAGGAAAACACACATGCACTCAGTAGCCACCTGCTCATTATTGCAAATATCTAAATCAGTCAATAACGTGGCAGCATATTAATGCATATAAACACGCAGACATGCTCATATAATGTGAAGGCCTATGAACATGCACTGGAATAGGTTTATTGTATGCTGTTTAACAATGTATGTACTGATTTCCCTTTGTGTACTGGATTTTTTGCACTTGTCTTGCTAAACTGTATGGTATGGTGTTTTTGCTTTAAAAAAAAAAAAAAAAAAAAAACTTAAAGGAAAAAAAACCAAAACATGCAGACATAATCAAGAGGATCAGTTATTCAGACCAAACCAGAATTGATAAAAATCTGATTCAAGTGACATTGACCGGAAACAGTATGATTTACCGTCGGCGGTTCAAATTCCGGGAGCGGCAGCCCGACACAGGTGGAAATCACATACGTCGAAAGGAAAGTATAAACTAACCTATTCTACCCCCTAAGCCTCCCTTAGGGGTGCCTAACCTCCCCCCAAGTACCTAAACCTAACCCCCCCTTCCCTAAACCTAAGTCCCCCTGGGGGGGGTGACTAACCCCAACCTCCCCCCGGGGGTGCCTAACCCTAACCCCCCCCTTCCCCTGGCCTGACCCTAACAACCTGGCGGGGGTGCCTAACCCTAATCCCCCCCCCCCCCCGGGAGCCCTAAACCTAACCCTGCGCGCCTTGTCAAAGGCAATCATAATTAGACAACAGTGACACAGAAATCTTACGGAAAATCCTGTGGTGGAAAAGTTTCAAGAGGATGCGGCAAGTGTCATCTAATAATTTTTTAATTAACCTGTTTTCATTAAAGAAAATAAACATAAGACAGGACAGAACAGTGCTGATACAGTAAAGGAGCTTTAGTAAAAGAAAGGGAGGGGAAGGCATATAACGGGGAAGGAGGAGTCAAAGCTCGACCTGATAGGAAAGCGATAGACTAACGGCAAGTGTTCAATGTCTTTAAGGCTCTGTAATTAGAATCCAGACATAAGAAACTTGTTCTCGTATCTCTATGGAAAAGCGATAATTGAAGATTGGGCCAAAATGTACTTACTATGGCTATGTAGGCCTGTGGCTATTCCAGACTAGTAATATAGACACAAACTTTCAAGCCTGATTAGAGAATGACTGGCATTTGGCTACATTAATTCTTTAACTGCTGGATAACAGTGTGCCAGGCTGTAGTTTTGGGTTAATTGCTTTGTGGTAAAATCATAAGGACACATACAGTATTTGATCATTCAGCTCTAGAGTTACTTTTTTCAGAAGCCCATTAACAAATAGGTCAGGTGCTAAGACAGCATTTCTAAAGGGGGGTTTCCAAATGATTGATATTAGAGTGAGAGTACCCATGAAGAGGGCATAATTAGCTATAGTGTGCCTTACACAAAGTGCAGCATATGTAATACATTAGACATATACAGAGCCAGCGAACACAGTAAGCCGTTAAAAGCGGTAGTAGGGCCAACCCATCTGAGCTGATTGCTTCTTTCCTGGATGTGGGCACCACTCCACAATCAAAGTGCCATGCTCTGCAGAGTAGACAAGCAAGGGGTATATTTACTAAGGTTGATTTGCTCAATGTTTGGTTGATTTTTAGTCAGTTTTGTATTTCAGGGCCTAAATCATGCATTTACTAACAGATGATTTTTGACAAATTATTAAACAATGTCAAAAATCATCTGTTAGTAAATGTGTAAATTAGGGATATATTACTGAAAGTCGATTTTTGGTCTAAATCACTCATTTACTTACAGATGATTTTTTGACATTATTATTATTTTTTTTTAAACAGATTTTAAAAAATCACCTGTTAGTAAATGTGTTAAAAACTTTTAGTAATACCTCCAGGAGTCTGTTGGAGTGTCAGACGATACTACCACAAAACAATAAAAGAAAAGCTGTTGTCCTAATGTGGTGCATAAAATAAAATTGTATTTTTATTGATATGAACTCTAAAAAAATAATGAGATAATATTATATCATCATTGAATATGAAAAAGTAGTGTATATAGCATGCTATATAACAGGTTTTTACCCATCCCCCCAAAAAAAACACCAAAAAACCCTGTTTTTTTGTTTCAGTGATTTTTTGCATTAATGTTCAAATGAAAAAAAAACAAAAAACTTGCTATGTATTAGAAAGCATTAAAACGTGATTGATCAAGGTTTCTAACATTAACAAACCAAAGTTATTAGGGTTTGATATGATTTATTTGACATCTTTTTAATAAAAAACAATTTTAGACTAAACACAAAAAAAAAAAAAAAAAGAAGGAGTTAAGCATTAGAACTGAAAATGTAAATTTTGTGTAAAAATGTAGGGATTTCTTACAGAACCCTTTGGCCAGCTCCTCTTGATACTTTTAGCAAAAAATTTTCGAAAAATGTCGTACTTTGGCGAAAAACGACAGCTGAAATTTCGGTCCAAATTTCTTTTTTTTTTTTTTTTCGTGAAAAATGCAATTAATGTATTGGAGCTGGTATTTTGGGGGTCATGATACACCAAGTGTTTTAAACATCGCAAGTGCCTGGTGCAGGCGTTTGTTTAGCGGTTTTAAAAGACCACCTGCGCCAGCCACATGCGATGTTTAAAATACTTGCAGCATCCTTATGGACCTCCGAAACATCAGACCCAATACGTTAAACGCATTTTTCACAGGAAAAAAACCCCTGAAATTTCAGCTGACATTTTTATCGACCAAAAGTACGCAACTTACGATTTTTATTTCCGCTAAAGTATCATTAAGGGGGCTGTCCAAAGGGTTCTATAAGAAATCCCCACATTTTTACCCAAATATAGGGATTTTGCTAATTTTTTCACCTGCCCTACACTGGAGAAAAGTTTTCTTCAGTTTTTAGGCGAAAAACTGACGTTTTCCCATCGTTGGTGAAATAGTCCGCAAATCGCCTGATCGCGGCCAATATATCGGCCGATCGGATAGCCGATTGGCAAATGACGGTGAAAACTGACTATTTCGCCTCTAATTGAATACAGCCCTAAGTCTTTCTTTCTAGCACTCATCTCAATAGGACTGAAGGTTTTGAATTGAAATACAAAGGTAAACATATTTCGGTTGCAAAGTGAAATACTCATTCAAGACGTTTATATATGTAGGTTTTATAAGACTTATGTATTTATATAGTCTATCCAATTTATTTTATATTAACATATAATTCAATCTGGTTTTAGTCTGTTAATGCCCCACTAGTAATTATGGGTGTGACATTTAAAAACTGACAATTGTGGACACACCTCTATATGACCTTGAGTAACCTAGCACCCATGAAGGAATATTTTTTGGAAAACTTGTATGTCTGTACTATCCAATTTGTGACACATGTATACCAATATAGTTATATACAAACTACACAGAGGATATTTTCTCCCATTCACACTGCTTCATCTCCAATAAAAAATTTTGACAAATCAATCAGAACTTTGTTATACACATGCCACATGCTTATAATACGCTGGGATCTTTAGTCCATTGCTATCATAAATGTGGTTACTATGGTATTGCGAGCCAGTTATTTTGATTAAGCATTTGTATATCTATATACTTAGATACTCAAGTGTCATCTACAAAAAGACAATTCATGAGAGGGTGCAACCAAAACACCACCAGGAAAAGAGGCTTGGTCTCTGATTGCGAATGCAAGCGGTTAAGGGGAAAAGGGGGCACCCCTGCCTCGTGCCATTTGTAAGGGAAAGGGAGATGACAAAAAGCCGTTGTTGGAAACTCTAGCAGTAGGGCCACTATACAGTGCTGCAAACGACTGCAATATTACACCCTGAAACAAATCTCTAAGTAATCTCCAATGAAAGTGACTGCATGCCTTTTCTGCATCTACGGAAAGGAGAACAAACTCCTGGTGATGTTTCAGCATAAGTTCTGCTCAGTGAAAGACCTTGCAGGTGTTATAAGATGCTTGTGTACCACGGACAAAGCCCACCTGGTCCGGATGGACCAACTCTGGGAGCAGGGGAGACAGGTGATTAGCAAACATTTTGGCACAAATTTTGATGTTGGAGTTGAAAAGGGCTACAGGTCCTACTGTCAGACATGTGGTGGGATGTTTCCCTGGTTTAGGCAGAGTGACCATTTGGGCCTCTAGCATTTCAGCATGGAACATACTTGTTGGGAGGAAAAGTTAAAAAGGAAGGGGACCACTGGGTCAGCATAATGTTTATAAAAGGAGTTGGAGATACCATCCGGACCGGGCGACTTCCCCGTGGGGAGTGCCTTTATAACAGTGAGAACTGTTTGCTCTGTCCATGGGGCATTAATAGTTAAAGATTCTAACCCCAACTTCGGTAGTTTAAAATCACGCAAAAAGATTGCCTCCCAGAGACATCTAGAGCGTAGAGCTATCAAGGTGCAAATTATACAGTTTGTCATAATAGCTAGCAAAAGAGCTCAGCAACCGTTTACTATGTGGAGCTATAAGAAACCTAGTTTTGTTCCTAGATTGGTGCACGCAGGCCTGGAACCTGACTTATTGCCAAGGTTGTAAAACTTTTCTTGAAGTTTCGTAAAAGCACTCTTTACTCGAGATAAGAACAACTTCTGAAGCTGGTATGGATACCATCTCCCTCCGTAAAGGACAGCATACATAATATAACTAGCAGGAGACAGAACGCAGCTTTCGAAGCTCACACATTCTCTTCACCTCCTGTTAAGATGTCGGTCTCTTCTGCTCTCTGGTGCTGTGAGATCATTTAGTGCTCAGATACACACACACAGCAGCCTTGGTAGGAAGAGCGGTTACCACTGGGCATGTGCAACAGCCCCTTTCGATCCCTTATACTGCATGCTGTGGCCGTAGCTCTAGTAACACCGTATTATATGCTATTGTGGTCATAATTTCAGCCACTGGCTGGGAGGGGTTCCATACAACTGAAAACCCACACTGAATTTGCCCATGTATGTATATATAAAAGTTTTGTACAAAACTGGAGCAACTGGAGAAAAAAAGCCAAACACAGTGAAAACACACAAATTCCATACATGCAGTGCCCTGGTCGGGAAGCAAAATCAATCTAAAGGCCGTGCTTCAAGTCACCTGTTAATTTTGTAATACAGTTTGTGAAAATCATTAGATTTAACTTGTTTACTTTTTTTCTTCCCATTGAAGTGTGTAAACTAACCATTTATATGATTTATAACCGAAAATACATTCTAGAGGGAATATAGAATTTCATACTATACCTCGGACAAGATCCACATCAATTAGGTCTGGCTTTACATGTCCAGTTTTCTTTGGTTTGTTTCTTAAACCCTGTGCAGAAGTAGGAAAAATTATTTAGAAGGGTATCAAACTGTAGAGGAAAACAATGCCACCCCCACAAGGACAAAAAAACTAAACAAATATATATAATCCATGAGACACATTAAACAGATTAAGAGATAGGACTTAAATCAGTGGAGCAAATATTTTAATTAGCAGCCCACCTTTTTTGCCACACCAAAATGTTGGTGTAGTTTATTAATTCTTTCCCTTATTCAAGCCCTGTGTGCAGCATCAGCCAGGGCCATGATGGAGTGAATCACTGCAAAAAACACATCACCAAGCCTCAGAACTGCTACTACTTCCCCGGGAAAGTGGGTGGAAACCAAACAGCTTGTATACTTGATGAGGAACGTATACATTATTAAAGTACAGGAAGGGCTAGACAGTAAGGACAAAAAGCAGACGTGTGTTCACTGTCAATTGCTGTATCACCATACATGATACGGAAACTGCTCAGCTTGGGTCAAAGGGAATTGCCAACATAAATAAGTGAACCACATCATTGCTTGGGAAATGGTACTGGTCTGGTAGTAGGGAAACACTTTACAGCAAAGAAAAATTCTCGGCAACAAAAATTCTATCCAGATATTAAACATAATATTTTAATGTCATATGTGAAAGAAAAGCTGCTGCCAACAATAGTAAAACCTGGGCTAATTTACAAACGGTAACTAACATAAAGGGAAGAAACAGGCAGCGCAGCTGATCTTCTGGTCACATCAAAAATAAAATGATTACAATTATTGATAAAAAAATAAGTTGTGCTACAAAAATAAAAAAATACATAACCGCGGACATAGCAATAAAGAAAGTAACCCCGGCAAAAAAATGAAAGGCGGCGGAATTAAATGTGAAAAGTACTCTTAGAGGTTTCACATGGTAAAAACAAAATTTACCAGCAAGGGATAAACTCCAGGTATAGGAATGCTGAACCAGATGTCATAGCCGTAATAAGAAGTCGTCCCCAGTGTGTGTTGATTTTAAAATCCTGGTGGTTGGTTCACCCAGATAATATGGCTGGAGACTAGAACGTACACTGGGAGTCACTGCACAGTATAGCTTTAGCAGGTCCTAATGGATGTATAATCATTCGTCGTGGGCTTGAAGGGAGCCAGACCCAGATTAAAGATGTAACAATTCCATAACAATGTAATAGCCTTTACACAATGTGCCTTTAAAGTTAATTGCTTGACCGCTAAGACTGATTGGAGACGGACATAAAAGGTGCAGCAGATCTGTAACATGCAAAGCAGGTCCATGGTGCGTGTGGTAACTGGAGTGCAGTGTGTCCAGAAAGGCATGGCCTCTGACAAAGTTACATGATGGGGGTGTGCTGAAATAAGTTAGGTGTGGTCATATTATACTAATACCACAGTGTGCACAGGCTGCTGCAAGTGTCTCACGACTTCTCTTCTTGGTTCGGCTCCCATCATGGACAGGCGGTTGAGCTGTGAACTCATTATAGGGGCAATGGGATGCCTATCATTAGAATTGAACACATTGTTTCCTCTGATAAACAATAAGCAAACCCACTATTGGGTAAGGCAGTGGTTCTAAAGCTTTCTTGAATCATAGCGCACTAGAGTTTTTAGCATTTTTTCAGAGCACCCAAAGGCAATAAATATCTTGCCGAGCTAATCACCAAAAATGAATAGGCCGTGCGCGCTGCAGCCAATGGGATCTGGCCGTGCGCTCTGCAGCCAATGGGATCTGGCCGTGCGCTCTGCAGCCAATGGGATCTGGCCGTGCGCTCTGCAGCCAATGGGATCTGGCCGTGCGCTCTGCAGCCAATGGGATCTGGCCGTGCGCTCTGCAGCCAATGGGATCTGGCCGTGCGCTCTGCAGCCAATGGGATCTGGCCGTGCGCTCTGCAGCCAATGGGATCTGGCCGTGCGCTCTGCAGCCAATGGGATCTGGCCGTGCGCTCTGCAGCCAATGGGATCTGGCCGTGCGCTCTGCAGCCAATGGGATCTGGCCGTGCGCTCTGCAGCCAATGGGATCTGGCCGTGCGCTCTGCAGCCAATGGGATCTGGCCGTGCGCGCTGCAGCTTATAGTGATTCTGTAGCATTTCCCCTCCCTGCGCGCCTTATGCTCGCAGTGATAGGCTTTACTCATGACCACGTCGGCCGTTGCCTTCATAAATAGCACCTGAGGCCGAATTTGTTCGTCAAGAACCCAGACAAGACGCCATCCTTTAGACCGTCCTGACCGGTGAAGGAGGGGAAACCACCTTCCCTGACCACAACAAGCTGGGAGTAGCAGGGAATCTGATCCCATCCACAGAGAGTGGAAACCCTAACATAAAAGCACCAGGCATCCTCATACCCTGCATAATGATTTTCTAGTTGCACAGGATATATATGTCTCCCAAATTATGGGGACAATAAATGACCCCTTTAAGTAATAGTGTAGTTAAGGGGGTGCTACCATGGACATATTATTAAAGTTGCAACAATAACAGAAGAGAAGGAAAATTAAATGTCCTGGGATGGTGCACTAAACTGATATTAAAATATAACTTTTATTGGATAATAATAAAAAAAAAATTTTTTTGTGTTATGATCTAAGAATATTTGAATTGTATTATGTTAAATTATAACTTTTATTGGATAATATCAGTTTAGTGCACCATCCCAGGACATTTCATTTTCCTTCTCTTCTGTGGTTATCCTCAGACCCTGCTCCAGCTACACCCCTGCCACGACCGGGCCCATGAAACTGCTGGGACCCTTCTCAGATCAGCCACTCAGGACAGAAGCCCCACGAAGGGAGGTGCAACCTAGGCCTTGATGCAAAATAGAAAAAGTGAGAGGGAGCCTGCCTCTCCCAGTCTGTGAGTACTATGTTATTGTTGCATTAACACATGGTCCCAGTTATGCCACAATATAATAACACATTTTACATCAAAACAGAATACTTATTATTAGGGGTGAGCGTATTCGGTTCTACTCGGTTCCGTTCGGATTTAAAAAACGAATCTTATTGGCTATCCAAAACTCGTGACAGCTGATACCCAATAAGATTCGGTTTTTAAATCCGAACGGAACCGAGTAGAACCGAATCCGCTCACCCCTACTTATTATATAGTTAATGTGATCCTGTGACCACATTCTACACTGGCTTTTGTGGATATCAATTACAGCGACTAGGCCCTGATAATTTTAACTTCTTAGCACCGCTTATTGAGACAATAAAATATTAAGTATTGCGGGAATGTATAATTATTCACATCCAGGATAGGGGCTCTGTGATGTGTAAAACTTAAGTGATTGCTTCAGGACCCGGCCATACTACTGCGCATGCATGTGCAAACAGTCAGTGCCAGGTAGTGATTCTATGGAACCCTCTCAAAGTAAATGTGTGAGAAGTAACCCATAGGCTACAATAGCTACTGGGGCCAAACTCTGGAATTAAGGGCCTGATTCAGCAGATTCCAGCTTATTGGGGATCTGCTCGTACCATTCTTTATTCATGGCTGTGCTCTTAAGCAAAATTGAGAGCGAACCCACTCCCTTGGCTGAGAAGCAACCCCACACATGAATGGTCTCAGGATTCTTTACTGTTGGCATGGCACAGGACGAAAACTTTTGGACGATGGCCTGGTTTCAAGAAGGGTAGCAAAGATGCCACCTCTCTCCAGGAAAAACATTAGGGACAGACTGATATTCTGCAAAAGGTACAGGGATTGGACGGCTGAGGACTGGGGTAAACTTATTTTCTCTGATGAATCCCCTTTCAGATTGTTTGGGGGCATCTGGAAAAACGTTGTCCGGAGAAGGAAACATGAGTGCTACCATCAAGTCCTGTGTCATGCCAACAGTAATTCATCCTGAGACCACTCATGTGTGGGGTTGCTTCTCAGCCAAGGGGGTGGGATCACTCACAGTTTTGCCTAAGAAGACAGCCATGAATAAAGAATGGTACCAAATCATCAACCAAAAGTAACTTCTCCCAACCATCCAAGAACAGTTTGGTGACGAACAATGCCTTTTCCAGCATGATGGAGCACCTTGCCATAAGGAAAAAGTGATAACTAAGTGGCTTGGGGAACAAAACAAACATTTTGGGTCCATAGCCAGGAGACTCCCCAGGCCCTAATCCCATTGAGAACTTGTGGACAATCCTCAAGAGGCAGGTGGACAAATAAAAACCCACAAATTCTGACAAACTCCAAGCATTGATTAGGCAAGAATGAACGGCCATCAGTCATTATGTGGCCCAGAAGTTGAGTGACAGAATGCCAGGGCGAATTGCAGAGGTCTTGAAAAAGAAGGGTCAACACTGCAAATATTGACTCTCTGCCTAAACTTAATGTAATTGTTAATAAAAGACTTTGACACTTATGAAATCCTTGTAATTTTACTTCAGTATAGCATAGTAACATCTGACAAAAAAGGTCTAAAAACAGTGAAGCAGCAAACTTTGTGCAAACCAATACTAGGGTCATTCTCAAAACATTTGGCCATGGCTGTAGATAATACAATATTCACATACAATGCAGACCCTGACCCGACAAGGTTTTTTTTTTTTTTATTACCAATTCATGCAGTGTGGAGCAGAAAATTACATGCTACATATAACATATATATTACTATGGGGTCACAAACTGGGTATTTAAGGTTCAGCTAACAGTTAACAAGTAAACAGCAGCAGTGCATCAGTCAATAAGGAATGCAACCTACATTAGGCCATCTAGACATTCAATTATTTTTGTTTTAATACAGTGATGGATTAGGCTAATTAACAGAAATATTGCTTTTGGTCACCATGCAATTAAACTGCAATGAGAATTTCACGTTTCACAAAGAAATCAACACAATTTAATTGAATGCAACCTGCAGAGAAGTCACAGCATTAGAAATACACAAGTGCAAAAGCTAATCAGTATTGCCGTTATCAATGTATCGAACAAGTACTTAAAAATAAACATGAAATATCAAATCATTCCCAGTTAGACACCGCAAATCGCACACTATGCAGATCTGTTCTACTTACCAATCTAATGAACTGCACACAACCATAAAAGAACACCATAAAAAAATAATTATGGGGGATTAACAGTATAATTCCCTGTACAAAGTTAAATATTGTTGTCATAGTCAACCTGGTGAAAATACAACTCCTATACAGTGAATGGTGAAGTACTGAATTTTACAGCTACTTGTATTATAAATATTCTTATTTAACTACATCCTCCAGTAAATACTGTTGAAGAGCAATGGAACTGTAAGTACGGTTACACTCTAATGGACTTTATGCATACCTAAACCCCCACCCCAAAAAACCCTCTAAAACACCACAAGAATATAACTATTGGGCAGGAAATGGAGAAACTCAACTATTGGTGCCCTACAAGCAGCAGCACATTGCAGACTTAATCCTGTTTGTAAAAGGGCTACATGTCAACAATCTTCAAATACATTTAATCCATTTTTCCTAATTAATTGCATCATTACATAACAGTACAGCTTGTTTCAATACTTATGCCCCTTTTACACCAGAGCTAAAACGTGGGTTATTGCAGGCACCTGACCATTGCAGATATAAAAATGGGATTAAAAAGAATGTCTTGTAAATAAAAAGACACCATGAAGCATGGCATACTATCAAATTTCACCCGACTCCTCATTCATTTTTTAATTGTTTCTGACAATATACATCTAGGTCTCATGCAACAATTGCAAGTAAGGGAACATAAGGAATTTCATTCTTTTAAATGAATTAAAAGTGTGTGTGGGGATAGATAATGCGTGTGTATTTTTTTTAATAATTGGTATATTGTGCCAACTCCAAAGTGGTATAAATTTTGGGCCAACAAGCACATCCAGCTGAAGCTACATAAGCAGTAACATTAATAGAGCGCCAACACTTGCACCAAACACAGGGTGACCCCCAGTGTAAAATAACTTATCCTGTTATGAAGAGGGTTACAAATGTTTTAGATATACCTGTGTGGAGGCAATATAGTTTAATAGTGCAGCAGTCCTTTAAAATATGATTTTCCACTAAGGAAAAATTGTAATGTTACAGTAAAACTGTTTTTGAGTAAAATTATAGCAGTTAGTGTACAAGTGAAAGAAAGAAGGAACTTTACCTTTATTTCCCTTTGTTCCACAGATTTCTCCCATATTTGCTGGTCATATGCTCCAATCTGCAAGTAAATCATATAAAAAAATTAAAAGATACGTTTGAATAAACCTTTGGAGGACCATGTCAAATAAATATATCTTTTAACGGTGCACTGGAGCAATAAAAACAACATTTGTAAAATAAGATTCTATAATATATTACACATTTAGATTTATATATTGCGAGTGTATCACAAGTTTGGGCAACATTTAGGTGTCTATTTTAAAGAGAAAACTACATGCTAATTCTAAAAATCACAAAATAAACAGTAAGTAACACAAAATTAAATGTTTAAGCTGCATTATGACTTTTCACCAATTATGCGATAACCCTTCAGCACTGACCAAAAATAAATGGTTGCTAGGAAGTAGTTTAGTGTCCAAACAGGTGCTGTAGCAGGAGGCACACCGAGCACTTAGGGCTCCACCCTATTAGGTACGAGTTGGGTCCTGCAAGCCGTTCTCCCAGTGAACTCACATTGCAAATTACATTCGCAATCCAATTCCAAACTCTTATTCATTTTTCAGAGTACATTTGGGTTTTTTGTTTTTACGTGCACCCCCTGAGCAGGTGAAAACGTAGGAAAAATCTTTAGTTTAAGGTAAAAATGTCAAATCACAGTGCAGAACCTCTGGTACACTCTTACCAATGAATAATCATGCTATTTGAGGGTTTTAAATAGCATAATTTGTCCAATAAAGACCTGTCAGACGCTACTCCATTCTTCAGACTGAATTGAGCCAGTGTCTCCTAGCTAAACCCTTTGCCAGCTATTTCGTGCAGACTGGGCCACGAGGGATCAGTGGGAATTAGTAGTGTTGCAGCAGCGTGTTTACACATACCCAGAACTAGGTGGTTCCAAGTTCCGGTGATCAGAGTCTGTGTGGAACAAGTGGTTCCAGGTGCAGGAGTAGGAGCCTGTTGGTGGCAGCGAGTTACCCGCCCACTGTGCAGTGGGAGGAGTCATTACCAGGCTATTACTGACAGCCAGGACCTACAGGCAGTTTGGCTGCAGAGTCCCGTTGCCTAGCCAGGACCTAGCCATTGTGGCTGGCGTGACACGGTGTCCCCGTCATTCCGCAACATTTGGGACCCCCCCAGACCTGTACGCCACTGCGGCGGCTCCTAACACTTTGACCGGGAGTCCTTGGACTTCTTGAGGGCAGGTTCTGTTTTCATCTTGCAGGCATTCTCTGAAGAACCGCAATGCATTGATTCACAGTGGTTTAAAAAATTCCAGCAAGATGACTCCTTTATTACATCAGTTGCCAACGTCCAGTGTTAGACAATGTGCGCCCATAAACACAGGATCTACTATTGGAATAGTAGAGTGCCGATTCTGAGGTGCCCTCCCCACTGGGCAATCCTGAAGTTAGTGACACGGAGTAATCCGGATCCTTTTCTTTCATGATACCCTGACAAACTGCTGTGAAGATAGGGGAAAAAATTATTTGCTCTTTTGTCTGAAGGTGGGTTCATGCTGGAACTGGCAAAACGACCCGGCACACAAATGCCGGGTATAAGCCAGGATTTTTACTTTTTTCTGTCTGAAAGTGGTATAAGAATAGACTGGTGCATGCATGTCCTGGTGAAGATGAGTATTAGCAAACCAAGCATCAGTCTAAGGGGCGAGTGCATCGCAATGTGTATTCATCTTGTTTGTGTGCTAATATACCAGACCCTCCAACATGACCCCTTCCTATTAGGTGTAAAATGCTCTGCATCTGGACTTCCAACCTAATTTATGATTGTAGTCACACAGGTAGCTGTAATAAATTAAGAGGGAAGTCCAGGAGCAGAAAATTTTGTACCTGATGGAAGGGGTCATGTTGGAGGGTCTGATATACACATTTATTTTGGTACATTTTGAAATTGAAAAAAGGTAGCATTAACAAAAAAAACACGCATTTGATTTGACACAATGATTACAATTGTCAAATTCTAGTAAGTATACTATACAATAGAGGAGACATTGTCATCCCATAATTGCTTTTAATTTATTAGACTTTAATAGAGTAGAGTAATCGAATACATCTATAAAGAAAGAAAATATGTAGGTTTCGTTAACAAAGTACACATATCAATGAAGTTAGAAAGCCCCAAATCTTGGCAACACCAGTGGAAACGATCAATATTTCATGAGGCATTTGTTTCACATCCTGGTTAGTTTTGCAATACAAAGTCATTAATGTCATGTAATGTTACCTCCTTCCCCTGCTGGGGAGCTGCTTGGTTGGTAGTTTTACAATGCAAGGCCACTAACATTTATTTACTTTTTTTAAACACAACTTTATTTATATACCTTGTGCTTCCCACACCTCTTAAAAAGGGAAATTCAGTTAAGGCCCCCATACATTAGCAATCGATTGTGTCAATTCTGCAATTTGCTATCGATTGTGTATAAAAACTGCAGTGTATGGGCTTCACAGATCGCAGATTGCAACCAAAAAGTGATTGGAATTGGTAAATCAGATTGTCCAACATGTTGGATTTCACAGATGGATTGGGGCTGTAAATTGCTAGTGTATGGACATGATCGGCAGATTTGCAGATCGTTAACAGTAAAATGATGGGCCTTTCAAGATTGTCAGATCTGTGTTCGCTGCAATCGATCTGCAAATCACTGAAAAAGATCTGTAATGTATGGGCGCAGATTGCTAGATTGGGAAATCCTAACATCGGGAAATAAATCTACAAAATTGTTCGTGGTTTTAAGATTGCTGATGTATAGGGGCCTTTAGGCATCGTGCACGGCCGTTCTTGGGTTCTTTTTTTTGCCCTCTCTTACCTCTGTTTCCCTCATCCCCCATGTCTTCCTAGATCTCATTTCTGTGCCCCAAAATCCTAAAATAGTAAAAATAAGTCAAGAGTTAAAAACATGGACCCAGAATGTATTTGATTAACCAATAAAGATAAGAGTAAGAATACACCCTGGGTCCATGTTTTAAGTTGAACTCTTGAATTTTTTTATTCCCATATTAAGTTTTGAAATTTTTATATTTACTATTATTGTTTTTTTTCTTCCTCATTCTCTGGATTTTTTCCCAGTGTTTTTATTCCTCCATTACCCTCAATTTCACACCACCTTTACTCATGTGATGTTTTCTTTTACAGTGTGCACCTCATCACACTGACACATCCTATTGTCGTGATAGTATACACAGACGTTTCTTCATAATAAATTTGTCAACCTCAATTCAGCCATTTACAGTGCATTCTTATTAATGTTGCAGTTTAAAGTAATTTCAACACATATGTATATATCTCACATAGGTGAACGCAGCTGGATTAAGGCTGCCAAGCAGCACTTAACTTTACAAGAATTGGAATTTTAGGGGATGGATCCCTAGGGATTGGATGCTGCAATCAGCTGGTCTGAGTGGACGAAGAGCGTCAGGTGACAGAGTCCAACATGGCTGCACCCATACTGTGGTTTAGGAGGGAACTATGGCATGCAGCTTGTGTACATTAATGCTGGGGAGACACGCTGTGAGCAAGTGGCTGCGGAGAGCCATCTCCATGCTCAGTGACAGGACACTGAGCGGACTGGGCAGGAGCAGCACAGACATACTTCAATACCAGCAAGTACCAATGTGCAGACCTCTGTGCTATCCGTAAGTGATGCACAGCGCTAGCCTGGACTGACACCGGAGAGGTAAGAAGGTGGTTTTTAGGGTTCGGAGCATGACATCCCACTTAGACTTCCATTTATGTCACCCCCACTCCCTGTATCCAATCTCTGCCTCACTCAGCTCCTCTTCTCTCTCTCATCTATGTCACCATCATCTGCCCCCTTATCTCTCATCTCTGTACCCCCCCACCTCCCTGTATATTATTTCACCTCATCCCTGTCTCCCTCTGCTCCAACACCCATCTTCCTCGTCAGTCTGTCTAATCTTTGCCCCATTTTAGACCTCGCATCCGTCCCCACCCTCTTAAGACCTGCAAGTCCACCTCATATCTGCTCCCAGTCCCCCACCCAGCAGCTGCAGTGCCCATCTTCCCTTCAATCATAGGGGTGGGGGTTGCTGGCTGCAGATGCTGACAGGAGGGAAGTGTCCTGTCTTACCAACGCTCCAGGGAGATGACAGAAGTGATGCTGTGTCTCCAAGTCTACCAGCCAGTGAGAGCTGTTAGGGGGCATGGCCACTATGCAGCTAGACCAGAGGTTCCCAAACGCGGTCATCAAGGCACCCCAACAGTCCAGGTTTTAAGGATATCCATGGGTGACTTAATTAGTACCTCAGTCAATTTGACTTAACCACCTGAGCTCAGCCATGGATATCTCTAAAACCTGAGCTGTTGGGGTGCCTGAGGACCACGTTTGGGAACCTCTGAGCTAGACACACTAGGGTTAATCCAATTAGGTGCGAGTTTGGATCCTGCAAATCGTTCTCACAGCAAATTTGCATGGCAAATTTCATTTGCAATCCAATTCCAATCTCACTTTAATTTTTCAGAGGAAAAATGTTTTTTTTGTGTGTACCCTCCAGAGCAGTGCAGAACCTTTGGTACACCCTCCCAATGAATGATCACACACTTCGAGTGGTTTAAATAGCACTATATGGCCAATAAAGTCATGTCCGTTTTCAGTTGAATGTCTATAAAAAAAACCTCAATAATGGGTTAAATTATGTGAAGTAGGTATGTGGAAGTGTTTTACAACTTTCAGATAAGAGGTAAAATGTTTATTTAAACTTTTTACAGTCTTGTATAAAAACACTGGAAACTAATATACAGACATTTTCTCTACCCCAAATGTTGGAAAAGACTTTAATTTGCTAAAAAAAAAACAAAAAACAAACAAACAACCACTTACTATCAGTTTTCCAATTATAATAAATAGTGCAAAAATTATGCATTTGACACCTTTCAAAAATCTCCAGTAGTTACCTTATGGCCGCCAACAGCCTTCTATATTATCCTGCTATCTCAGCTGTCACTTTTTGGGAGTGCAGGGTGTTTTACTCACTTTTTCATGCACTTCCAGCAGGTCACATTTTGTAGAAAAGTCACACATCCTCAGTGTGACTACCACGAATTGCCATTTCTAAATGGATCTCACATATCTCAAGGCCCCTCATACATCAGCAATTGATTGCAGCAATTTGCAATCGATTGTGTATAAAATCTTTCCCTTTTTCAATCGATTGCAAATTGCACAATTGCTGCAATCAATTGCTGATGTATGGGGGCCTTCAGGTGCACGCATTTCTGCAATATATGAGAGTTATAAGTAACAAACACGCTTTTGTAAACTCACACCTAATTGGATTGACCACACTGTAGGAGATAATATAGATAAGTGGACCTCAAAGGAATTTATAAATTTTTCTTTAAAAGTGGATGAAAAGCAAATGAAAAGCGTAATGGTGTGACAGTTAAACCATAACTTAACATCGGTCTATAATTATTCTTTACTGGTCATTTCAGGTTTGACAGATTCACATTTAACACATTTTCCTGATTGAACACAAAATTTAATAAATTAATTTCCCTTTTTTAAAAGTGTATAATGATCATTGGATTGTGAGCTTAAATTTATGGTCATATCTCACCACCATCCATTTAAATGGCTGGCTGTGCTGTTACGCTGTTCTATAAAATAGTAAGTGCACATGCAGCAAAATTAAATAAATGAACATAGGACTGTTATAATAGTACTATTACTAGCTGTACAACAATTTTAGGACTGGACATGTGAGTCTATAACAAATGCACATTATGTTTGTACATCAGTCACATTAAGTTACAACAGATTACATGTGAGCAATTACTTCCCTGATAAACAACCCATCTGTCTAGATTACTCATAACCGGCTTACGTTTGGTATACAGAAAAACTCTGAGACAGGCATGTATGTGTATGCAGAACCACAGAAAAGAGTGGTGTATATCACTGAAACACTGCACCTATAACTGTTTATTTGAAGGCTTACCTACATTCCACAATTTGAGAGAGGTCCCCAAGAAAAGAAGGCCACTCTCCCACATTACGTCCCCTTCCGTAGTTGAGGCATGATGACAAAATACATCATGTAGTGGCAGGGTTTCAGAGCACGCAGAAACCTCTGGACAAACTGACTTTTGTTAAGAGAAGTCTTCGCATCTACAATGGTTAAGCCTGCAATGGTGAGGATCCAATGTTACCTCACCATTGTAACTTTTTTTTTTACCTGATGTTCTACTGATGTATTGGTGGGGCTGTGCAGGCAGGCGCGTTTGCGGTGCACCTTCACTTAAATCCCCCAGTTTTTAAAACAGACATTGCTTAGCATGCTATACAAGGGGCTCGAGCTCGCAACCTCATATACCACAGTCAGACACGTAACGCATGAGTTATTGGCTCCTGTACAGGAAGCCCTGTAATTTTACAAATTTCACTAGTTGTGTTTGTTTAAGCCAATGCATTGAAGCAGATCTACGCAGCATGTGACTGCATACTACATAGATCTGCTTAGCTGCAATGGTTTAAACTGACAATTACAACTAGCTTTATATAGTTAGAAGTACTAGGCTTACATCACAGGAACAAATAGCTCACGTGTTAAGTGTCAGACTATTACATGAGGTTGACAGTTAGAGTCCCTTGTATGGCATGCTGAGCAATGTTTTCTCTAAATACAGGGAAGTTATTATTGCACATTTAATCTCTAAAGGTGCATACACACGATTTTTTGAACGATTATCGATATGGATATCGTTTATCGTTCAAAAAAATCGTTCACTTTCTGAGTTAAAACGATGAACGTGAACGATTATCGTTCATGCGCGTTCACGTTTGTAGTTCAGTCAGACTGACTAAATGAACGATTTTCATTAAGGGAATATGCAAAAATCGTTTGTAGTTCAAAAAAATAGTTCATTACACTTTAAAAAAAAATCTGACAGATAAATCCCGTCTAAACTGCATGGGAGCTATTCAATTATTTGCAAGACTAGACCCCTTCTCACGCGAGAATGCACAGGTTGAAAGCAGCTTCTCCAGTGCTAAGGAACGGATGTGCTGCAGTTATGGCGGGCCCAGCACATAGAACCAGACCCAAAGCCATACTTTACGTGGATCTCCGCTCGCACTTCAGGAGGGTGCGAGCAGAAATTTGCAATAAGTGCAGTCTTGAGGCTGGTTGCGTAAACAATTGAATAGCTCACGCACAGATTATGTTTATTGGTCATTATATAAAAATAAAAAAGTCATAAAAATTATATTGATTTTAATATTTACACTCTTTTGGGAATGTGATGTTATTCCAAGTAAATGTTTCTGGGACTGTGTCTGGGGAGAGTATGATGGTGCTGGAAGTGGTCATAGAGTTGACTCGAGGGGGGGGGGGGGGAGGGGGGGCATGATGTGGCTGCAGAAGGTTATGTGACTGCAGTGGGCATTATGTGATGTGGCTGGGGTGTGTTGCAGCTGAGAAGGGCTTGATGTGGCTGGCGGGTGATGTAGCTGGAGGGTGATGTGGGTGGGGGAGGGCATGATGTATTGTGTGGGGGTCACAATTATGTGCTCTATATTGTGTGGCTGCCACTAGGTTGCTCTTTGTATTGTGTGGCGTTCAGGCTCTAAGGCTGGGTACACACTGGACGACGTGTACCAGGACGATATGTCGGCCCGTCCGGAGCACATCAGAACGATAGCTCGTTCCGTCCTTCATTAACATGAATGGGGCTGCTTGCAATATCGTCAGGTTTGATGTGCAGCACATCAAACCTAATGTTGCATGCGACCGCAGGAGTGCGCATATCGTGCATACACACTGCACGATATGTCGTTACGATTTGTCCAAATCACAACATCGTCCCAGTGTGTACCTGGCTCAAGTACTTTGTGACATGTTCTCCCTAGATTAGAACATGCGTGGGCAATAAGCGCCCCTCCAGCTTTTGCTGAACACCGCATCCAAGCATGCCCTGAAACAGTTTTCACATGGCCAAATAGCAAAACTGTGGCAGGGCATGCAGGTTTGTGCAGTTCTACAGCTGGGGGCAGCTTATTATTGCCCACTGCCCTAGTTGTTTTAGTAGATTATAGCTCTGAGGTATATTATATAATGTCTATATAGAATGTTATACAAACCACACCTACACAGTGTTTGTCAAAATGCCTATTTCTTTTGCTGGCACATTAGAAGAATAGCCTGGGCCTCTTTCTTTTGAATGCCACCCCAAGCCAAATATTGCCAGCCCTTCCCTGTGTAGTACTCAGACTTTTTACTCATTATCTATAAACATTTATATATTTTAATATATAACTTATCTAGTGAGCCTACATTTACTACACTGCCCCTTGTTCTTTGAATGCATGTTGTGCAGCTGGGTGGGACATCTCCCTATTATATTTGAAATCTCTATAATTTATATTGAAAATAATGTTGTTCCCACACCTGTGTGTCTCCTCTCTTTAAAATGGCTCCTGAATTTCACAGACTGGCTCCTGAGTTCTACCTCATATTACACACTCCTAAATTGAAACATGTCATTCATTGAGTAGTCATTCTATCACAGACAATAACATGACAGTTTACCAACAGTGTACATTTTGGGTATGAAGTACAAATATGCTTCAAAGTTATTGCCCACTGTTGCAAAAGCAGAAAGAGCACGTCTACTGGTAAAGTTACTCAATTAAATAAGTTAAGGGGGAATTTAATTGTTTTAGCGCATCGGATTGTCTGTCATTTTAGACGGGGTGATATTTAATTGTTTGTTCTGGCATCCCAAACAAACCGGGTTTAGTTGTGTAAAGTGGCTGAATCCGTCCAAACTATTGGGTGCAACATGAAAATGTGTGAAAAGCCGGACTGTTTGCACACTTCTGCTCGCCACCTCAGGAGTGGGTGACCAGAATTGATGGGCACCCGCGGTATTTGCGCCCAAATAGAACAGCAATTGAATTGCTCTGTCGGGCTTAGGGCTCCCAAAAATCAACTAAATTACCTCCTTAGGATTAATTCCAACATTATAAAAATAGGAAACAAGGGGACTGCAAATACCATGAATCCTCACATTAATAAGTACAACTGTGGCCAAAGTTTTGAGAATGACATAAGTATTGGTTTGCACAAAGTTTGCGGCTTCAGTGTTATTAGACCTTTTTGTCAGATATTACTATGGTATACTGAAGTAAAATTACAAGCATTCCATAAGTGTCAAAGGCTTTTATTGACCATTACATTAAGTTTATGCAAAGAGCCAATATTTGCACTGTTGACCCTTCTTTTTCTAGACCTCTGCAATTCGCCCTGGCATACTGTCAATCAACTTCTGGGCCACATAATGACTGATGGCCGCCCATTCTTGCCTAATCAATACTTGTAGTTTGTCAGAATTTGTGGGTTTTTGTTTGTCCACCCGCCTCTTGAGGATTGACCACTAGTTTTCAATGGGATTAAGGTCTAGGGAGTTTCCTGGCCATTGACATTTCAATGTTTTGTTCCCCGAGCCACTTAGTTATCACTTTTGCCTTATGGCAATATGCTCCATCATGCTGGAAAAGGCATTGTTCGTCACAAAACTGTTCTTGGATGGTTGGGAGAAGTTGCTCTTGGAGGATGTTTTGGTACCATTCTTTATTCATGGCTGTGTTCTTAGGCAAAATTGTGAGTGAGCCCACTCCATTGGCTGAGAAGCAACCCCAATACTTACGTCATTCTCAAACTTTTGGCCATTGCTGTAATAATGGAGTATAAATACTTGGGCATTTTGGTGTCTAATGATATGCAAGAGTTCCCTGCTCTAAATAGAATACCATTATTCTCATATCTGAAAGATAGAATTAAATCCTGGCGCAAACTCCCCCTTACAATTACAGGACGGGTTCATTTAATTAAAATGGTAGTACAACCTAAATTCCTATGTTTTTCAACAGACTCCCGTTTACCTTTCCGCCTCACTCTTCCGAAAACTGAATAGCATGATCGCTTCTCTGATTTGGTTAGACAGACCACCACGTATTAAGTTAGATATACTCACCAGATCTAAAGCCTCAGGAAGGGGCTTGGCGTTGTCTAATTTTCGGTATTGTTTTTGCAGCTCAGCTGGCGCATCTGAGGCTATGGGTGCAGGTTAGTTCTGTAGACTCACTCCCGGCCCTATTAATTTCACAAGTGACACCTGGACACACACCATTACAAGCTTTGTTGAGCGACCCTTTCTCTCGTAATAATCCCCCCTATATATACAAGCACTGAAGGTCTGGCGAGCAGCTCATACATTAATGCAATTCCATGATATTGACCTGGATACTCCATTAAGGAAATCCCGTAAGTTGTCGGAAATCTCCTCCCTTCATCCTGGTGAGGTATGGGGCAGAAGAGGTATTACCACGATCAATCAGCTGTACCAGGATGGGTTTCTCAAATCATTTACTCAGCTCGCAAAGGAGTTTAATCTCCCCTATGCATATTATTTCAGATTTCTACAACTACGTCATGCATTGTCCACCCAATTTGCTATTGATATCCCTTCCATACAGCATTCTCCACTAAAATCTTTCCTCCTTCATTTAGGCCATAAACATACCCTCTCCTGTGTACATTAATTTTTATTGTCATATCACTATATCTCTGGTTTTCCCAGACTACAGCACAGTTGGGAATCAGAGGTGGGAAGTCTATCTGACGTAGAACGGAGTAGGGCACTTGTCTGTTCCTGGATATCTACTGCCTCCTTTCATTTTCAGCAAATTCAAATGTTTATTTTGCATAGATAATATATGACTCTAGTTAGGTTAGTGAAGTTTGGTGGGTGGTAATCTGATGTATGTCCCAAATGTCAATTAGCTTCAGGTACCTTCTGGCATTTACTATGGGAATACCCGAAAGTGCAATCCTCCTGGGTTCAGGTTCCTTGTGTGTTATCGGGCACGGGTATCCCATCCTCGATTCTTACACCTGGGTTCTGTTGTCGTGGAGCTATTGATGCAGATGCCCTAGATAAGAGTAGTTTGCAATATGCAGTGAATTTAACTTTAACCAAGGTCTGCATTGCCGGAGACTTTGGATTGCCCCAGGGAGTCCCAGCTTTCAGGCTTGGGTCTCGTTGGTCAATACAACATGAGCGTTATTTGTATATTGCCCGTAAGGCAGAATTTTAATTTGACCATATTTGGTCTAGGTGGCTCTCCTCAAAGTATGCTTCATCTCGACAAACGGACAATTTCACACGTTGATTGTTGATCCTGTAAAATGATTCTTACATTCATGTTGGTACAGGTTACATTTTAAATTGCTATTAGACCTACTCTCATCTTCAGATTGTCTTAGTATTAGGTCATGTATATGTGACTTTTTATGTTTTTCTTTTTATATTGTGCTACAATTATTCCCTGCTATTATTTATTTTTTCAATTATTGTCTATTATGTTAGTTTTCTATGTATTGTAACAATTATTTTTTTTCTGTTTAAGTGCAGCTATTTTGTATACACTATTGTATTGTTTATGGTGGAGTTTTTTTGTTTTGTTTTTTGTGTGTATTTGTTAGAAAATAATAAAAAGACTATTCAATTGAAAAAAATAGTAATAATGGAGTAACAGTATAACAGAGATTAGCATTTTTTACAGATATTATTCACAGGAGTTTACACATTTTTTTAAACTTTATATTACGTGTAACAACAGTTGTAATCACAAATAAAGATAAATAGAAATCCCAAACAACAAAAACATGTCCTTACCAAGGGAGTGGGATTCTAACATTTCAGCGAGTCACGGGGCAGATTTTCTAGGGAGCAGATTGTCAAAGCCCCCGACATATACGGTAGTTTTAAAATAATAGCAGATTCTTAACAAGCCTAATTTAGTCTTATTTCTGTTGCAGTTTTAAGTCCAACAGACAAAGCCACTGAATCGGCTGCTTTCACAAAAGCTGGTTAGTAAATCTACAACCTTGCAGCCCACCCACACCGATATGTTTATTTGCTTCAAACCCTGGGAATTCCATTTAACCCCACAGGAAGGATCATCAAGCATGTATGAATTTATGTAATAGTAATTCAGAGAGGGAGCTTCTTCCACAGAAACCAATACTGTTCTGAATTTACCAAGGAATATTAAAGATTTATTTATTTTGCGTACACACAAGTCAGCATTGCCCACAATTCCATCTACACACCCTGACTTCTGTCAACACTGTTACCTAAGTTACTCTTACAGCTGCATGTGAATGTGTGACTGAGATGTGTTGCTTGTAGTTGCGTATGCTTGCTACAGAGCATGTGCTCTGCTACATATAAGATCCAAGGGGTGTATGCAGTAGCAGAAGTTCCATATAGTCTCTTTGTAAAACATTATGGGGGAAATGTAAGAAGTGGTATTACCGATAATTTCGTTAACTGCTGCACTTACCGCTTCCCTGCATGTAATAATGTATGGAAGTGATCAGAATTATCGGCGCTGCTATACTTTGGGCAACGATCTGGTGTGGCAATGTATGACGGTCAGTGGCACTGACCGTGTAGACAACTGCAGCTATCGATTTTGACAACTGCATCTGTCGTTGACACACCACTGTCCCTGGCTTTCGGTTGTGACAGCCAGGGATTGAGCATTCAAAAAAACAATTAATATTTTTTCCCCAACAAAGCCCTTGGTACTGCTGGGAGAGAATGGCCAGCGCATGCGCAGAATGTATGCAAGCACCCATCACACAGTCGCAAGAGGGAGAGCGCAATTTGCCGGACAGGTGAATTTACACTGTCCCTCTTCAGAAAATCAAAAAATAATACATGCGAGCGGTGTCTGGACCTACTTCACAACGATAATAGGCGAAGCAGGTCCAGACAATTACTGATCATTACCTGCATGATCATACATCTCACCCTAGGTCTGTTACGTCCTAGTATTTAATCAATATTAACCTAATATGCAATATCATTGAAGAGTGATTAGAAAATAAAAAGATCCTTTTAGTGCTGATCAGTTTACATTGATAACACTCAGCACAGGTATGTGGAGGTGCAAATGATGTGAGACAGGTATGTGGAGGTGCAAATGATGTGAGGCAGGTATGTGGAGGTGCAAATGATGTGAGACAGGTATGTGGAGGTGCAAATGATGTGAGACAGGTATGTGAAGGTGTAAATGATGTGAGACAGGTGTGTGGAGGTGTAAATGATGTGAGACAGATATGTGAAGGTGTAAATGATGTGAGACAGGTGTGTGGAGGTGTAAATGATGTGAGACAGGTATGTGAAGGTGTAAATGATGTGAGACAGGTATGTGAAGGTGCAAATGTGGGAAAGATATGTGGAGTTATTATATTGATGAAAGAGGGATTTTTGAACTTGCAGATGGGAGTTAAGTGTTTATTTTGACTTTTTACAAACTTTTATAAAAAAAAACAAAAAACCTGCAAAATCACTGTACAAGCATTTTCCTGTACACAAAAATACTAGAAAGACTTTAATTTGATGAAATACCACTTGCTTCCTACAAATTCTTTAACGATTAGTAAAAGGTGCAACAAACCGCCATTTTACACCATTTAAGAGCCTCCAGTATTTTTGTAATGGCTACTAACAGCCTCCTAAATGGTTCTGCTCTCTCATCTGTCCCTTTTTTGGGACGGTTTCCACACTTTCATTCTTTCTCTTTTCCCAAATTTACAGAAACTCGCCATGAGTAGCGCAAATTTGAATTTCTAATTGGATTGTGCATTTTTCGGGTGCAAGCATTAACATGAAGTGTGAGAGTTTCGGGGAACAAACTCGGATTCGCAAACTTGCACCTAATTGAATTGACCCATACAGTCCAAGGTTTGTCTCTTACAGTATTTTATTGCCAAAAAGTCATCCAATACACATAACCATACCATTTTTTTTCATTCTCTTTGTGATAACCATGGCTTTTATAAGAGACAATAGACACTCTAATGTGGGAAGCTGACACTAGGTGGAGCCGATAAGCACCAGAAAGGGACAAGCTGGCAGAAGAAAGGAATTTGTGGTTTGCACATGTGCAGTGCAGTGAGGGAGATGCCGAGGAACGGAGTGGAGAGCGGGGTGAGATGCCGCAGGTCTGTGAGCAGAGACTGGGTAAGCAATTACGCAGAGCTGCTGCCAAGTGTTAGGGCCACAGAACACCCGCTGATAGTGCTGGGACTGCAGCAGAATCACCAGCAGTGCGTCAGAGATCCAATGTCTCAGCGCTGGAAGCAGCAGCAAAGATCCATGGAGGCTGTGCGAGTTAAACTGATCAAGGGAGACATCTCTACTTCAACTGTATTGCAATACTGAGTAATTCTAATATCTGAAAGAGACAGCTAGAGATATATACATACTAACAGCGTAATATATGTGCCGATTGAGCTACCATTGAACTGGGTCTTTTAGTAGAAAGAGAGGAAGCCATTTTGTAAGAAAGATTGATATGAGTCGATTAAAGCTGGGTACACACTAAACAATTGTGTACCCAGCGATGCGACCCACGATCCCAGATCGGTAGTCCGTATTTATTGGGCGATCCGGTGCCCGACATGCCAGCCCACGCCACACTGCCTGATCTTCCTGCATGTACAAAAGATCAGGCGATGTGGCTGACGACCCCCACGGGAGCGCACACTACACACTGTAGTGCATACACCCTGCACAATATCGACGATTTCTCGTTCCGATGCGCGCCGGTATCGGCCAAATTGTCAGCAATATTATGTAGTGTATGGGAAAGATTCCTGGACTGCACACCCTGAAAATATATATAAATATAAATATATATATATATATATAGACACACACACACACATATATAAATATAATGGGAGGTGCTACCTGATTAGACTAATTGCAGGAACAGAAACTAGCTAATCTCAGGTGCACAACTCCAAATTATTGATAATATATAAATGCAATAAAATTTAGCAATCAATAGAGGTTTTTAGAATAATTATGGCCAAGGTTATGGGCCTACCCACCATATCCAGGTAACCTCTTTAGGGTAGGTCCCTAACACACTAGGGTTCATGTAAAGAATGAAAATATATATGCAGCTGTAGCTGCTCTTAACTATCTCTTTACACTGCACTTTTCTTACTATGGCGGTGCCCTGGGGCAGCTTAGCTGGGTCAGTTTGGGGGGGGGTCCTGCGCTCTGGATTTGAACCCTAGTATGTTAGGGACCTACCCTAAAGAGGTTACCGGGATATGGTGGGTAGGCCCATAACCTTGGCCATGATTATGCTAAAAGCCTCTATTGATTGCACAATTTTATTGCATTTATATATTATCAATAATTTGGAGTTGTGCACCTGAGATTTGTCCGTTTCTGTGCCAATGTTATGTAGTGTGTAGGGGCCTTAAGAGTGCACTTGGGACTGAGCTACTTGAGTGCTGAAGAGAAGTGTGCTACTAAAGTGGTACTGTTTTAATTGTGCTTTAAGTGGAAGCTATTGTTCACCGTAATTAGATGCTAATTCTGTTACCTTTGCCTATTGTGGATTACAATTACATGCATGTAATGGGACAGTGACCACAGAGCAAGAGTGTATTGACTGTATTGTTTTTCTAATCGGCTGACTAATTACCTGCTTTGCTATTTCTTCATATATGAGTTAAGCTGGCCACACACTAGAACACTAGACCAACTTACATCCAACCAGCCAACTTGTTGATTGGTTGGAATGAAAATCTGGTAAGGAATGAAAGCAAATGACAATCAGCAATTTGCTCCCAAACGCCGGAAAATGAACACAAACTGTTGTTTGAACAAATTGTTTAGATCAAACATTTAACAAACTTGTCTGACGACCATTTTCATCTGTTTTCTGGCATTTAGGAGCAAATTGCTGATCATCATTTGCTCCCATACGTTACCAGATTTTCATTCCAACCAATCAACAAGTTGGCTGGTTGGATGTAAGTTGGTCTAGTGTGTGGCCAGCTTTACTGAGGTTATTGCGTGTTTATAGTATAGTATAGTGAAGTAACAGAGAAACCGTATTTTCCATCGTTCTAGCCAAAGAGGTGGTGCAACAGTTAGTTAAATAGGCTTCTTTATCCTATTAACTATTAGAGAGAATTATTGCCTGTTGTCTAGGTTATACTACCATAGTGCCAACTACTGTCTTGTATCTGTCATATTTGATGTGTGTTGAATTGACGGTCATTTGTCTGGCGATTGTTATTTTCTCAGATTGATCTCCATGGACCAACGTCCTCTTACTTCCCCTTTAATACATTTACTAGATTATTTTATTTATCAATGATGTCACGTTAATTAATTTTACTGTATGTATGGGGCTAGCCTTTCTGTTACAGCTTACAAAGGATAGGCTTGTGGAGTCATTGCCAGAGAAGGAGGAAAATCCACTGGAGCTGCCACCTTAACTGTAAGGTACCATCTAAACCTAATTTATCTGTGCCCATACCATATCTGCACACATTTAGTACTATAAAGGTGCCCATCCACTTGCAGATCTGAAAACTACTGCACGATTGACATACGACTGCACGATTACAATGTCGTAGTCTGTGATGAGCCTGCACTGAGCAAGCAGTCATTCAGTGCAGGGTCATCAATCCTCTGCAAACATGCTCAACCTGACGATATAGTCAGGTTGTCCAACATGTTTGCATGATAATCGATGTCTAAATGATGAGCGGGCACGCGCATCGCTGGTCGTTTTATTTGCAAACGATTGTTATCGTTCAATCGCTCAACTTAATAGTCTAGTAGATGGGCACCGTAAGAAAGGATGTAAAATTTCAATTAAAAATTCCCCCATGCAGTTTTTGATTTATCAATGTTTGAAAAACAAACAAAAAAAAAAAACGTTTATTTGTGATTATACGAAAACAGATTTTTTTAGGCTAGATTTGAGTTCCTTGTAAACCAAATTATAAATTTTTCTTTTGTTCAGACGCTTTATTGGACAAGCAACATGATTAGGTTTCAGGAAGGTAACAATAAAAGGTTACAGACTTAAACATTTGAAATCTGATTTCTAAAAAAAGAAAAAAAAAAAAAAAAGAAAAAGAAAACCACCCACAACAGAAGACGAAAAATACACAATTTTCAAAAATTTGGGTTTATTCCTTTACATTTTCAGATTTTATATCCCAAATTTAAGCAGCCCGTGGCCATTTACAGAGCGCAGCCGTCCCCATGCGGTGCTGCTGACTGACACTCACTGATTGTGAGAGTTGTACGGCCCCATCCCCTCCTTCACATCTCATGTTTTCTCCTGCACCTCAGTGTGACCGGACTCTTGATGTCTTTTCTGTTTATGTGACAGTCTGCAGCACAGCTGAAGCCCTGAGGTAGTGTAATTGTTAATACCAATTGAACATATGTAATTTAATATTTTTTTATCATTACATTTTTGATTGTCAAATAAGCTGTATATTTAGCACTAGTGGGGTGGAAGGGAGTATTGCAGACCTTGGTAAAGCTATTATTACATGGTTATGAAGATTTTAAATAGACAAGTCTTTTACGCTTTTATTGCACTTTATCTGTATTTAATATATCTATAAACTATGTAATAATGTCGTCATTACGATGGTCCTCAATACACCCTTCCACCACACATCAGTGCTAAATATACAGCTTATTTGTTGCTGTATCTGGGCCTAATTCAGAGATGGACGCTTTTGCACAGCTGCTGTATCTTTGTACGCAGCAAGTTGTGCTAAAATATGCAAACGCTGCTGGAGTTGGCTTGTGTAAATAGACGCCCACTGCAGGCTTTTGTGATCTAATGATGCATCCGAAGATGCAGCATCAGAGCAACTGCATGAACATTGGACATCTGAATAACCCTCAGGTTTCTGAGAATGTCCGGTTAATTAATTTTGCTGGGGCAAGTGAAACTGCGTCCAGTGACGCAGCCACTGGCATCAGCACTCCCAGAAAACGGGGCACGACGCCCTCGTTTTCTGGAATGCTGCTCGTCTCTGCCCCCAATTGCCAGCAGCATGTTAATCATGCTGCAGCTTTTGGGGAACTGCAAGAGTCATTACAGCCCCAGAACTGCACACGCACAGACAGACTTCTGCACATGTGCAGATCTAAAAACACCGGAGATGTACGTAAACCCGATGTTTATGCACACATCTCCGAATCAGGACAACTGTACGCATGTTTAATACCAGTTCCTGCACATTTGCAAACCAAAATAAAGTTATTACTTAGTAGTTGGGATATAAAGTTAGGTATTTTCTTATGACCTAGGGATGCCGTAAAAAGACTGATGAGACAATAAAGCTGGGTAAACACTGGTAGATATATTGGCCAATGAATTGATCGGCTAATATATCTTGTTTGCGTCTGCCAGTGTGTACCGGACTCTTGATGTCTCTTCTGTTTATGTGACAGTCTGTGGCACAGCTGGTTCACAGACATACCGTGTCGACTATGCTGCACAGCCGATACCAAATATATATACAGATATATTGGGGCATCGTGCTGTCTGTATGGGCGGCCAGGGAGGGGAAGGGGTGGTCGGGTGAACGCAGGTGTGCCAGTGCTCTTCAACGCTGTTGCAGGGGCGTGGCCATAAGCAGCCATAGCACTGATAGCGTGCGTGGCTGTTAGCAATTTCTGAGTAAGGTCAGGGCTTGTGCAAGTGTGCATATGGGTCCGATTTTTACAACTGTTTCGCTAGGTTGCCCTAGTATACGGATGTGAGTAAGGGGAAGTGGGCGTCCTGATGTCTGGCTGCGTTCGCAATGTGAATGCACACATTTAAATAGCACCGGTTTGAGCGATATTACCAAAGCTGCATTTTGTTAATTTCTGTTCATATATTTTCTGAAACAAGTTTGAAAAACGCTTTAGCCAATTTTTGTATTAACATATTTAGATATTTTAAATGCATTTCTGTCTTATAGTAGGTTTTCAATTGTAAAATTCTCATGGTATAACATGCTAATGCCTGATTCTATATCTATCTATATATAAAATCAAATGTCCATACTGTCAGACTCACTAACGCCCAGCCCAAACCCCTGGATCTAGAAACATGAAAAGCGGGGAGTAAATTCCTTCCATGACTCAGGTGCCCACTAAGGGATTTTTCTAAATTCGACTCCTAAGGGGGTGAAAAGGACTAAAATGTTTCCTCTCCCTGTGCAATGTCCTGTCTGTCTCATTGTGGCTGTAGCACAGTTCAAATTCAAACACCAACTGTCATCCCAAGTGCTGCCAAACATCACTGGCAGTTGGTGTTGCCCCTATTTGAATAGTGAGGGAAGGGAATGTGGGGGAGATGTATTATAGCGGCACTTAACGTGCCGCTATAATGCTTCCTGCTCCGCCTCTTCAACGAGGTGAAGCAGGAAGCACTAACGATGATGAAGCACTAACATCTCATCGGCCTGAGCAGGGGAGTGATAACTCCCCCCTCCAGTGATCCCCGCTAGAGACCACAGTGCATCAGCACTCACTAATGGCCGGCTCCACTGAGCATGCGTGGGATCGCAAGTATCGCAAGATCCCGCGTGCAGCCCTGGAGCCGGCAGCCCTCGCAGCAGGGACGGCGCTATCCCTGCCGTGGGGATAGGGCATCGCCAGGCTATAGCTGTCGATAGCAACAGCTGCAGCGGGTGGAATGGTCAGGTGAACTGACCGTTCATACATAGCCCAGGCTATCGGCGCTGATCATGACAGGGGCGCATTTACCGCCAAGACCCATAATCATACATGGGGAGAAGCGGCATAAGCACACAACATGTGCTGATGGCGCTTCATACATCTCCCAGTTTTACTACACAGGTGAGGGAGAGGAAAGTTTTACTACAGAGATCAGGGAGGGGAATGTGTTACTCCAGAGGTGAGGGGGGAAAAGTTACTACAGGTGTGAGTGACGGTAATGCATTACTTCAAGTGTGAGGGAGGGATCATATTTTTACAAAAGCGAAGGAGGAGAATGTTGAATGTGAGGGAAATGTGTTCCTACAGAGGTGAGCGAGGATAATGCTTACTACAGAGGTCAGGGAGAGTAATGCTTTAACAGTGATGCATTACTATAGAGGTGAAGGATTAATGTTACTGGAGTGGTGAGATGGAAATGGAAACATTAAATATCTAACGCTTACCCGAGTGAAACCGGGTACATCAGCTAAAATAGAAAATATAATCAGGTCGAAAAATACACTCAATACACAGCAGGAATAATAATCCAAAGTTTCAACACCTTTTATACAGCATTTTCCTCAGGGATATGAGGAAAAAGCTGTACTAAAGGCATTGAAACATCAGATTATTATACCTGCTGTGTATTGAGTGTATTTTTCGACCTGTGTTTCGCTTCACTGGAATGCATATTGTTCAAGCTGTGGAATAGAAGGAGATACCGGGCAAAGTAACTCAGCCATAACCGTGAGTGCAAACACCAAATAGATATCTATATAATTTTACACATAGGTCTTGTTGAAAATGAGGTGGTCAGTCACAGCACTTAATACCACATGATATAACTATACTCAAGCGAAGCTGTATCTTTACACTCTGGATACCAACATATGAGGCAAATATGTGCAGAATTCCAGATTTTTAGTGATCATGCGCCTGTGTTATAACCTTTTCAATATTTAATGACCAAGCATTTGAATAAAACCTTATTTACATAAAAACAACCACCATCACCTGACTAATGTAATAAATTGCCTCAGAGGACTCATCGCATAACACAGCTAGGTTTGGTCACACCGTAAACATTTTACTACTTCAAATGACAGTTCTCTCTTCCAAGTGTGTCCAATTATATGTATGAGTCTTATTATACAAGTATAGATGTGTGCATGTCCCATTATACATGTTTAGATATGTGCATGCATGTATGGATGTTTGCATGCATGTCCAGTTATACAGGAATATAAGTATGCGAGTGCATTAACATGCATATACGTTTTGCGTATGTGTATTTGTTGGGGGAGGTGGTGGACACATTGGATAGCTTTGCTTCGGTATGTTTTAGCAGCTTACTAAATAAATTTAAAAAACACCTAAAATATCAAATTCCTTAAAGTTTTGGTGGATAATTGGCATAGACTATCACCAGTTGACTGACTAAACATGCAAAAATCCAGTTAACCAAATACCGGATTTCCCCAAACCTTATTACGCAGGCACTGAGCTGTTGCTGCTACTCTGGGACCATATCTTAATATGAAATATAAATGTAAATCAGGAAATTGGACCAATATGCAAAAGGAGAATGTAGTTTTCAATAAATTAATGTCCTACAGGCATCCCAATCACAGCAGTCTTATGAAAAGTATTATATGCTGTTGTACTTCTACATAAATGTACAACCCTACATAGGTAATACTTTGAAAAAAGATGACCACATTAATACATACGAGTACTAAAGCAGCTAATTTCTTTCCATGCCACACATCTCTCTCTGTAAGTTCAGTCACAGACAGAAAACAAATACTACGCCATATATTCAGCATGGAAAGCCAATTATTCCAAATGACTGTGCTCACCAGAAACAGCACACACACATACGTACTGTAATAACAGAATAATAGCAGGTGATTTGCTGACTAATGTACATGCCAAACATTGCACAACTAGGAGCTCAGATACTCATTTAATAGTACACAGACAGATTAGGCCATCAGCTAAGCCATCAAAACCTTTCTGCCAATATACTGAAATTAAACATAACATTTTAGTTAAAAAGTGTACCAAAGTGTTTCTAGAAATATTTTAGAACACACAATCAAGGCAAAAGAGAAACATAGGTGAATTATGACCCTTATGCAATAAAGTTGTGTGTAATAAGAACAAACACAAATATTCAGTGGTATAACTAGAAATATAAAATTCATTAATACAATGTATTTAAATATACAAAACACAACTACACAATAAGCCAGTAACAAAAATAAGACCTTACCTTTTTCTGGTACCAAACTATTGCATCTGTCACTTTGGAAGCCATTTATTCTACACATTTGACATCTTAGGCTGCAACGAGAAAGAAAAACACTTGCATCAACTCTCTTCTGATCAAGTGCTGTGATGATGTATGTATAAATAGTTCAGCTAACTGCACACCAATAGGCGTGTGTAGGTACTTATATTACACCCTCCCTCATTACTATTTTACAAACGTGTTTTCAAGCTTGTTGCAACATGCTAATTATATAAGGGTCTTCAAAGGTTCAGACATCATAACCAATTATTTTTCCAAAGCACAGCAGATTTTCTTAAAAGGGATATCTACAAATATACAGTATAACAAAACACAATACATAGTTACTTTTTAAAAACACAACCAAACCACCTTAGCAGCTTTAGGTGAAACAAGTAACATACTGAAACAACAAATGTAATTTTTTTAAGCAAAGTTCCAGGATATAGCAAGAGAACATAATAGCTAGGCAGTAGAGCACTCCGGGACGTTAATAGTGAGATCAACAACTAATTTTTTGACAATACTTTAGTGCAGAACTACAAATAAAATGTAGTTTTGCTTTAACATACACCAGAATTGAAGATTGTAACTGTCATAGTGGTGAAATATGGGACATTGTTTATCCATTCCCCCCCCCCCTTAAAAATAACGGACAAAATATCCACTTGCTGATACAGGAACGACAGTACAATTATAACATTGTAATCGTACAGTCGTTCCTCACCCTGTAGGTGCCTGCACTGAACGATATGTAGTTCAGTGCAGGCATCCTCCCTCATCCCAGAACATGCACAATCTGTCATTATCGGCAGGTTGACCTGCATATTCATGAGATGATAGATGTTCGAAACAACCAGCGGGAGCGCGCATCGCTGGTCATTTTCGACATTTTAATGCCCGATTTGTGAACGATCAATGAGCGATTGAACGATAACCATGTCGTTATCGTTCAATCGCTCATTTTAATCTCCTAGTGGATACGCACCTTTAAACTTACAATAAATTTATCTTAATCTCAGGTAATTGTATTTCTTATATGAACTAGCAACTTAAAAGATCATATAGTTTTACTGCTGCTATTATTTAGACTGATTTTAAATTAAGCGAACTGTGAAGCTGTTAGAAGCGGGTTGGGTATGATATGTCAACAGTCATGATGTCAACATAGTGACAAAGAAAAAATACAGGTTCACAACTCCAAATTAACTGATTATATATAAATAAATACATTTTGCAGTAAATACAATAGAGGTTTTTGGCATAATCTTGGCCAAGCTTATGGGCCTGCCCACCATATCCGGGTAACCTCTTGTCGGGCAGGTCCCTAACATACTAAGGCTCAAATCCAGAGCGCAGGACACCCCCAAACTAGCCCAGCCAATCCACCCCAAAGCACCGCTCTAATAAGAAAAGTGAAGTGTTAAGAGCAGCCGCTGGCCGCATATAAAGCATAAAAATAAAAAAGTGAAATACATATATATATATATAAAGGAAACAGACAGTGAAGTATTAAAATGTGTTAAAAGAAAATGTGTTATACTGCGGTGCCCTGAAGCAGATCAGCAAAGCAATCTAGGGGGACCCACACCCCAAAAATGAACCAAAGCTGCACTACACAGTCTAAATATTAGCAGGACTTACCTATTATTGTGCCTCTGACTGGTGTGCATATTACATTGCCAGACTCCATGCTGTAACCAATGTAGTAGAAGTGCTAGTCGGAGTGGGAAGTGGCTCAGGCTTCCCAGGTGTGCAAATCAATGCACTAATTAGTTTACAAAGAAATAGATCTCAGACTGCACATTCTGGATATATATATATATATATATATATATATATATATACACATATATATATATATAATTGGAGGTGCTACCTGTGGAGACCATTGATATATACACAAAGAAAAAATACAGGTGCACAACTCCAAATTAACTGATTATATATAAATAAATACATTTAGCAGTAAATACAATAGAGGTTTTTGGCATAATCTTGGCCAAGCTTATGGGCCTGCCCACCATATCCGGGTAACCTCTTGTCGGGCAGGTCCCTAACATACTAAGGCTCAAATCCAGAGCGCAGGACACCCCCAAACTAGCCCAGCCAATCCACCCCAAAGCACCGCTCTAATAAGAAAAGCTTGGCCAAGATTATGCCAAAAACCTCTATTGTATTTACTGCAAAATGTATTTATTTATATATAATCAGTTAATTTGGAGTTGTGCACCTGTATTTTTTCTGTGTGTATATATCAATGGTCTCCACAGGTAGCACCTCCAATTATATATATGTATATATATATATATGTCCAGAATGTGCAGTCTGAGATCTATTTCTTTGTCAACATAGTGATAATGTTGACATTGACCATGGCGACATTCATCATGTAGATGTAATGAAATGTCGACATACCATCCCTGATGGGCCAGCGGTGACTTACCTGCTCCCAGACAGGACAGCAGCTCCATGTGACTGACTTCCGGGTCAGACATCCAATCCTCCAGAGTTTGGGTGAGTATTTATCCCTTATTCTTAATACCTACCCCTCCCCATAGCCTAACCTCCCATCGAAGCCTAACCCTCCCGCCACAAAACTAATATTGACATTCTGACGATGTTGACATTTCAACTGTCATAGTTATAAATGTCAGCATGGTCACTGTCGAACTTTTGACTATATCCTGTGAGAAGCATATGTGTTATTTACGCTTTGTATTTATTGACTATTACTGTTTATTACATTTTTAATCAATTGAGGCAATATTTCAAATGAATGTGTATATGATACTAGTGTATCAAGGGTTAATACACAGCTGCTAGTAACTAATCAATGTACCAGATTGGATATTTGCACCTGAAAAGAACTGCCAGTGGAAGGCAGACCACATACAATGTGAGCTTAACACGAAGAAACACTAAAGTATTAGGAATATGGCATCAGTAGCACACTGAAATCTATGCTGCAATAGTTTGTGGCATCTAGATATCCAAAAGGCAAACATCTCTAACCAAAATTAATGCTTGATATCTGGAACAATTAATTTATTTATCTGATACGGGCACTCCTTGGAGGGACATACAGTCCTGGAAAATATTTGTAGTCTAATTAAAGCTAGGTACACACTGGGCGATAAGCTAGCCAGTCGGGCTGACATATTGTACCGCGGGTACACATTAGAGTGAGGTTATGAACGACCACTCATTCCGTCCTTCATTAACATGAATGGGGCTGCTTGCAATATCGGTTTGATGTGCAGCACATCAAACCTAACGTCGCATGCGACTGTGGAAGTGCGCATACACACTGCACGATATGTTGTTACGATTTGGCCAAATCGTCCAATGAGTAACGACATCGCTCCAGTGTGTACCTTACTTAACTCTTCTGGTCTGCCTTTATCTGAGGTATCACTATAATTACTCCAGTAATTGTGATTTCCATTAAATACCTTATATCACTATATGTGTGAATATTTTATAAATATGTGGCATTTATGCCTTCATAAAAATTGTAATTGGATAAGGACTCAAACCTGTATGTTAGATGTAAGCACATTTATTTATTTTTGTGGATTATTTAATAGGAGGAGATCCTATTGTAAGACCTGCTCATCCCACAGTAATCTAAGTAATGAAGCGCACAGTTTGTCTTTGTAATTGATCACATTTTTGTCTGAATGATGTTGATCCGACTGGATAAATGTCATGAAACCACACAAATGCTGTTCTACATTGGCATGACAACTATTGCAGCAGCTGCGGAAGGACAAAAAAGAGGAGGCTGCAGATCGCTGGTCTATATTTGTGGATTAAAAGGACATTTGGCCTAGGGCAAGAAGCTTTTTAAGTCCTTAGCTGCCATCTGTGTTACTGCTGGCCCTGCTGCCCTCTAATATCATCTAACAATGATGTCCAACACTAAGGCATTTGATGCCCCAGAATGCTGCACGCGCCACATTCCTGGACTCCATAATTAAATTCTGCTCAGAGGGGAAGTGAGCACTGATATTCATGTCCTCCCTAAGTTGTGTGTGCAGTGAGTGCCTGCCCATTGATGTAATTGGGGATATATGTTTTTCTCCAGAAACCTTGATTGCAGTAATGGTGCATACACACAGGACGACCATCAGCGATAACAATATCTCTGAACGATCTCTCGGATTTGTCGAATGATCGATATCGATCATCCAGCACACCCCCAACGATCGCGGGTCCCTATAGTAACCTGATTGATATCGACGACCAGGTTGGCATGCATCGACGGTCGATGGACGATATCTTTATCATCCATAAGTGCCCGCGCATCGCAGGGCATTGGTGGGTTGGAGGCACCGAAAAATGCACAATATGAACGATAACATCAATATCGTTATTATCATGCATTTTAATTGTACCCTGTGTACACACCATAAGTTTTTTGTAACGACCATTATCTATTATTTTCTTCCAATTTGGTCAGCTTACAGTTTTAGCAGTCTTAAATACCTTGTGTCAAGTAATAGTAATACTGCAGCTAACAAATTTTTTCCCAAAATTGCAGATATCCATGATTACAGAGCCATTGGGACTTTTATCCATCTTTGATAACGTCATTAAGTGTCCATTTATATAAGGAAAGTTGTAGATTTAGAGGTCCTTTAAGATGTGCAATCAGACATTTTTTTGCCAGGTCATAACTTTCTCTCTAATAAAACGTATAGGTGCGTACACACTAGGCGATCAGGAAAGACAGTACGATTACAACAACGTAATCGTACCGTCGTTCCTGATCCCCTGTAGTGTCTGCACTGAACGATCAGTTGTTCAGTGCAGGCACTGTCCATCATTCCTGAACATGCCAATCTGTCGTTATCGGCAGATTGTGCTGCATGTTCAGGTGATGGACAATGTAGGAAACGACCAGCGGAAGTGCGCATCGCTGGTCGTTTCTGACATAAAAGTGCACCATTACTGAGCGATTGCACGATTACGATGTCGTAATCGTGCAGTCGCTCAGTAATATCGCCCAGTGTGTACGCACCTTAACTCTTTCAAAGACCAATCTGAAAACCAATGCTCAGGAAAAAGGGTGCAAAATTCCACAGCAACCAAAGGTTTTCTTAAGGTGCGTACACAGGTAGCGATCAGCCAGCGATACGATATTGCTAGCTGATTGTTAAGCAACATCCCTGGTGTTCTGGGTGACTGATATCGATCACCCAGCACACCATATACTTACCGGCGACTATAGCAACCCGTGATCACGGGTCCCCATAGTAACTTGCTCGATATCGAGCAAGTTGACCAGCACACACGGCCGATGGACGATATCGCTATTGTTCATATGTGGCCGCTCATTGCTGGTCAGTTGGTAGGGTCCAAGATGAGAAAATACTTAAACCAAACCAGACTGCAAAAACTAGTTAATGAGAGCATCACCTCATTCCCCTTTTACACCAAAGTCCCTAGTCTGACCCAGGATTTGGAACACTTTTCCAACCCGGATGAGACCTGGGACAGACCCTCTTTTACACTGCTGCGCCGGCACAGTTCAGCACTGACTCAGCCCTCCGGCGCAGGTGAGTAGCGCTCCATACCCTCCCTCTTCGCGCCCCCCTTACTTTACTTCGCAGTGGTCTGGAGGCAAAGTGGGCGGGGTGCGCTACTGCGTTCTAGTCTGCCTGGGAATGGACCCACTGAAGTTGGCCAATCGGGGAGGCATGCGGCGCGACTCAGGTCATCGTGACCTGGGTTGCGTCATTTATACTGCAGGGTCACACGGGAACGACCCGTGCTCAAGCCTGCAAGCTAGCCGGGTCGGATCCCTGGACCCAGGTGGAACCATTTAGACCTGGGGTCTTCAAACTTAGCCCTCCAGCTGCTGTGGAACTACACATCCCAGCATGCACTGCCACCTTTTTGATATAACAGCATGCTAAAACTATGTGCAGTGCATGCTGGGATGTGTAGTTCCACAGCATCTGGAGGGCCAAGTTTGAAGACCCCTGGTTTAGACTGACAAAAGTCGGTGTAAAAGGGGTATTAGAAACTTGACAACTACACTGCTTATTTTGCAGAAATACAGGTTTGGCAGAAACCTTTATCATTGTCGTACACAGTGTACACAAGCCTGAATTAAACAGACTTAAGAACATAAGTTCCTGAACAGCACGAGATGATAAAACAGGCACCACTTGCACACACATTTCAATGCTAGTCAGCAACAGAAGACAGACATTGGAAGTGTCTCATAAAAACACTCAAAATACCTGACATCCATATAGGGCTCTAGGAGGTTCACATTAGAATGCATGAACATCTAATTGATTAGTTGCAATGTGGGGACATATCTGTCTGCAATGAGAATTGAAACATGGAAAATAAACATTTTCCTTGCCAGCGCAAACATTTCACATGGAATTAAAATGATGTGTATATATATATATATATATATATATATATATATAAAATGTTTTTCTTACATATTTAAAGATAAAGAAGCTTAACTGTATGTGTTTACTCGGGTGCAATATTACATCTACAGTATCACCTGCCTGTGGCCCGATTGGAGGAGCCAATGTATGAATCCTGTCTGCATAGAAAGTACACAGAATGACACAAACTAAACACAAATACTGCAAAGGAGGCCAGGAAGTGATGTATCCACTAGTGATGAAGAACAGGAAGTCCTAGGGAATTTCTAAGTAGGCCTGTTATCCACGAGTGTGCAGCAAAATAGCTGCCTATTTTTGGTTTAACTTACACATTGTAGGCCTGATACAAAGTTGTAGGCTAATGCCATCGCAGCAGCGATCCTGTACGCAACTGCGGTGCGAAAATAGGCAAATGTTGAGAATTATATTGAGATGCCCACCTGCAGATTTGCAAATCCAAGCATCTGCATACAAAGAGGCTGCATCGGTCACACATTCTTTGATAATAGGACTTTTGAGTAGCCCTATGGTCGCAGAGAATGGGCGCATGTACTGAGACGCCTGAGCCACTTTCACAGAGTACGGGATCGCAGTCGCAGGCTGCGCCACAACCCGAAAACTGTTGTACATCTCAGAATCACGTCTAATGTACAATCCCCCTAAATGGGTATACTGAAAAAAACACACAAATGTTGATAGATTGAAACTGCACTGCATAACTGTTATACCTGTTTCAGCTATGCTAATGGAAAATCTGCTCAAGCAGCAGTCACATTAAACAGTCAGATTTGTTACAGTTTGCAAAACTTTGTTCTTTTACATTAAATACCCGCTACGGACTCCCTCTTTACACACACCGCAGCCGGAGAAACAGGACACAATTCTGGGGTTCTCGTAAAAGCTGGACGGAGCCAGTCTTTATTGTGCCAGGTACATAAATAAAACAAAATAAACAAAATCCTAACCCGTCTGGGTTCTAACTAGACAGTAAGTTCCCTCACTATCAGAACACTAAACAAAATCCCCGTCCACAGTACCTTCTGGTTTACAGCCAAGAGTGTCTCAGAGCAAGGTAACCTGCGGCCTGCTCTCCCAGGTATAAGACACTCATCTACAACTGAACACAGCTTAAAATCAGCCAGTTCCAGGTGTAAGCCCTAATGAACCTGCTACCAGGCTGAAAGGCCCAAAACCTGGAATGGCCTGTGGATAGAAAACTCTCTCTCCTCACATCCACACCCCCAGGACCCAAACCGGCTTTTCCAGAAGCCGATTCTCTGGTCTATTTACAAAACAAACTTCCCCTGGGGTTTTGTGGTTTTTTTAGAACACATAGGCCAAAAACCTAGGACAAACGTACCTGCCATCGACCACTTTACCAGTGCTTCTATCACAATAATATATATATCTATATCTATATATATACACACACACACATATACACACACATATACACACACACACACACAAACGCACAGAGCTGTGCTCCTCAATCACTCCTGTAATTTTTTTTTGGGGGGGGGGGATCTGGCTCCTAGATTTTAGAAAAATTTTGTTAAGCCCCGTCACACAAATAGTAATAAGTTGAAACGATATGTATAAGATTAAGGGAAATTTGAAGCCAATTTTGAAGTTTATACTTGAAGTGGCCTACGGATCAGGAAAGTCATTAATATGGGCATATCATAAGCAGGGGTGCTGTGTGGTATGGTGCTATGATGTGACTGTAGCTGTATGGGGGACAACATGGCAGCATGTGGCTATCTCATACCCTCATATACTACTATGCAATACTACACACTGGTAATCTGGGTTTACATATGCCCTCTAGAGGCATGGCATATTGACTAGGAGACATTCATTGCATTTTAAAATGGGCAGATGGTATGACAAGTCTGAGGCTCCGGAATCCCAAGTGTCCGTTTAAACTCAAATGCATCTGGGCAGAAGTTCTCTGGACTCTAAAGAGGGAGTTTCCCCAAATGCAGCAGAGTTTAAATGAAGACCTGAGATTACAGAGCCTCAAGTTGCATACACACGGTACGATCTGTACCACCAACAACTTGAAAGATATCATTCATAGATATCGTTCAGTGACTCATCCTGCCACATCTCTGAACAGGGAAAATTGAATATATAGCCAAATTTGGCCTGCTTGGATAGACGATGAAAGATATCTTTATCGTCCATGCGGGAACGCGCATCGTTGGTCAATCATTCCCTGCCTAAAAATGAACGATATAAACGATATATCGTTCAACGATATAGTTATCGTTAATGAAGATCGTCCCATGTGTATGCAGCATTAGTCTCATATCATTCGCCTGCTTATATTCACCATTCTGGTAAAAGTCCATAGTTTGGATGTTTTAGACCTATTATGTTAAGGTGGTTTTAGAGGTTGTTTTGCTTAATAAATAGGTTGTTTTGCTTAATAAATGTAACTATATTTTATCTCCATTTCTGTCCTCAATTCTCTTGTGTATCATACCTTGACCTAGTAATGTGGAGCCTATTTCAAGGAAGGTTCTACATTACTAAACAGAGTAAACTAACAACATTTTCTATCATTATATTTCTATTGTAGGTTTGATTTCTAAAACTTTGGTGCGCTATCACTTCTAGTTTTTGTGTTGCATATCCATGAATGTTGCTGTGAATGATCTATGGACTCCCACCATATAAGGGAAGTTTTATTTGTTTATTTCCAATAAGTTCCCCCTCCCTTGGTATAGCACCAACACTACATACCATGCATTCATTTGATTAACAAACAGACCAATCATTGAGTTGTTCTTAGAAAACAAGTATACTTTTGGGTTTAATCCTTCATACTATGTCTATATTTGAAAAAATAAGAGATATGGTAAGAACTTTCCCTTGTTATCTCTATTTCTACGAAGTCCATAGGGTTCCACAAGATACCTTGGGGTATTGATGACGACATCAGGCAACAGAGTTAATTTTCAGCCTCCCATGATGCACTGGGGTCCCTCTCCTATACCCCGCTCCCTAGCCAAGGCAATCAGTTTCGAAATAAGCCATAGGCCGGAGGAGGAGACCTAAGAGAAAAAAAAAGTCTGGAACACGCAAGAATCACATTCTCACCAGAAGGAGACGGAAAAACCGGTGACCAGATCAAAGCCCATCTGCAGTACAGGTGCGACAGGGCGGGAGTCCTAACAAGTTCTTACCATATATCATTTTCTACATCAGGATCCATAGGGTATCCACAGGATACCTTGGGGATATCCCAAAGCAGTATCCTTTAAGGGTGGGGACGCTCCTGTGCTGGAAGGAGAATCCGCTGCCCGAAGGAAGCATCCTGAGAGACGAAGGTATCAAATGCATAATACGTCACAAAGGTATGGACATTAGACCACGTGGCTGCCTTGCACAGCTGAACTGCAGAGGCACCACGGCGAGCTTCCCATGAAGGACCCACAGACGAGTAGAGTGAGCTTTGAGAGGATGGTACAGACAGGCCTTCATGAATGTAAGCCTCAGAAATCGCCATGCAAATCCATCCTGCCAAGGTTTGCTTAGTGGCAGGCCAACCCTTCTTATGGAAACCATAGAGGACAAAGAGTCCGATTACGTAAATAAACTCGTACGGTCAACATAAATCCTAAGAGCCCGTACCACATCCAAGGAGGCCTCACCAGTAGATAGGTCTGGGGAATTAAAGGCCGGTACTATAATTTCCTGATTGATGTGGAAACTAGATACCACCTTAGGTAGGAACCCAGGGCAGCACTGCCCTGTCCCTATGAAAAATTAGGAATGGGGGGGCGACATGAAAGAGCTCCCAAATCTGATACTATTCTGGCAGAGGCAATTGCCTGAAGAAACACAGTCTTTGCTGTGAGTCATTTTAAATCCACTGAGCCCAGTGGTTCAAATGGCGGTCCTTGGAGAGCCTAAGGACCACAGCCAAGTCCCAAGGAGCCACAGGTGGAACAAAGGGAGGCTGTATGCGAAGTACACCTTACATAAAAGTGTGGACATCAGAAAGTGTAGCAATCCTACGCTGAAACCACACTGAGAGGGCGGAAATCTGTACCTTCAGTGAAGCAAGGCAAAGACCATGATCTAAGCACACTTGTAGGAAAGCCAAAATCCTGGATATCCTAAAAACCTAAGGATCATAGCCTCTAGGTCGACACCAAAGAAAGTATGCCACACTCTGTGGTAAATTCTTGCAGAAGCCGGCTTCTGAGCATGGTGTTAACAACAGAGCTGGAAAAACCCCTGGACCTCAAGAGGGCAGTCTCAACAGCCACGCCGTCAATGACAGATGGCCCAGGTCCGAGTGATGGCAAGGACCCGGAGACAACAGGTCCGGTCGTAAAGGCAGCCGCATCGGAGCGTCTATGGATAGGCTCCTGAGATCTGAGTACCAGTGTTGTCTGGGTCACGCTGGAGCTATCAGCAGGAGCGTGCCGCCTTCTTGCTTGAATTTGTGAATCACTCGAGGAAGAAGGGAGAACGGAGGGAAGAGGTACGCAAACTGGAAGGTCCACCGGACCGACAGCACGTCTACCAGAAGTGCCTCTGTGTCTCTTGTTCTTGACCCGTACACAGGAAGCTTGTTGTTGTGTCGGGAGCCCATGAGGTCTATCTCTGGAAGGCCCCACTTTTTCACCAGTAGCTGAAACACCTCCTGGTGAAGAGACCACTCTCCTGGATGCACGTCTTGGCGGCTGAGAAAGTCTGCTTCCCAGTTGAGGACTCCTGGTATGAACACTGCCGAGATGGCAAGGAGATTGCCTCCGCCCACACCAGATTATCAGGGCCGCCTGACTGTGGGTTCCTTCTTGGTGGTTTATGTAAGCCGTGTTGGCATTGTCCGACTGTACCTGCACAGACTTTCCGTGGAGGAAATGTCTTGCTTGTAGGAGGGCTTTGAATACTGCCCTTAGTTCCAATATGTTGATTGGAAGCGCAGATTCTGCTGGCGTCCACCTTCCCTGGAAGAAGTGTGGACCAGACACTGCTCCCCAACCTCGGAGACTGGAGTCAGTCGTCAGAAGGACCCAGTTCGCAATCCAAAAAGGGGCGCCCCCTGTTCAGGTGAGTAGTCTGCAGCCACCAGGCTAATGACAGACGTACCTCCGGTGACAGCACCATTGTCTGTGTCCTTATCCGATGGAGCAACCCATTCCATCTGGAGAGGATCAACTTCTGCAGAGGTCTGTAGTGAAACTGGGCAAACTCCACCATGTCGAACATTGACACCATGGATCCCAGTAACCTCATCGCCGAGTGAATAGACATCCAGCGACTCCGCAGGCAACTGCGTACTTTTGCCTGTAATGCAGAGATCTTTTCCTTCATCACAAAGATCCTCTAATGTTGGCAGTCCAACAGGGCTCTGAGATGGAGCATCCTCTGATGGCACCAGGGATGACTTCTTCCAGTTTATCAGCCAGCCGTGAGCCTGTAACACAGAGACTGGCAATTGCAGATGGTGCTGAAGGATCTCTGGAGACCGTGCCAACAGCAGAAGGTCGTCCAGATAGGGCAACAAGCGGACCCCCTGCATCCACAGGTGGGCTGCCATGACTTTGGTAAACACTCGAGGCGCTGTAGCCAGACCAAAGGGCAGTGCCTGAAATTGGAAGTGTTGGTCTCCTACTGCGAACCTGAGGAAATGCTGGTGTGCTGGGACAATGGGGATATGCAGGTAAGCATCCTGAATATCTAGCGACACCATAAAATCCCCAGGCTCCATCCCAAATTGATGGAACGCAGGGTCTCCATCCTGAATCGAGGAACCCTCAAGAATTTGTTGAGTGATTTGAGGTTGAGGATGGGCCTGTAAGACCCATTGGGTAATACCCCGATCCTCTCTGGGACAACGGGACCGGTACTATAACTCCAGCCTGGAGCATAGAGTGGAGTACCTTCCGGAATTCCCGGACCTTGTCTTGGTCTGACTGAAGGCCCGTGGTGAAAAACTGGCTGGGAGGCCTCTGCCGGAATGAGAGGGCATAGCCCTGAGAGACCACTTCTCTTACCCAAGGGTTCACTGTTGTGATACACCAGCACTGGGAGAACTGAGAAGAAGCCGGCCCCCCACTTTGTGGTCCCCCAAGGGGAGGCCCGTCCAGTCAGGCTGAAAGCTTATCGTCCGACTTGGGAGTAGGGCGTCTTGTACTCCAGGCCTGCTTCTTTGGCTTGGCAGATTTCTTGGCCCCTGCCTACCTATGAAAGGACTGCACTTTGGACTTACCCTGGGTCCTATAGGACCAAAAGGATGAAGTACCAGACCCTGATGGGACTGTTGCCGATGGCAGACACCCAGACTTAGCTGCTGCCAGAGTGGCCACAATTTTGTTCAGATCAGGGCCAAACAGGACCTGTCCATTAAAGGGCAAGCATTCCAATCCCTTTTTGGAATCTGCGTCCGCTTTCGAAGAGCGCAACCATAGGGTGCTGCGAGCCACCACTGCTGCTTAGGAGATTCTGGAAGTGAGGACCCCTATATCTAAGGCCGCCTCATTAATGTACGTAGCAGAGTCTCTGAGGTTACCCACTAACTCCACCTGCTCAGGCGACGAGTCAGCGTCTAAAGAAGTCTCCAAGCTATCAGCGCAGCATTCCATAGCTCTGGCTGCCCAGCACACGGCCATTGCCGGTCTGGATGCCGCCGCCGCGCCGCCCCCCCCCTGCAAGGGAGTAAAAGGGATTTTAGGCATATTTCAACCTTGCGATCCGTAACATCCTTTAGGGAGGACATGGAGGGCATGGGCAATGTAGCACTCCTCACCAGCCGTGTGACATGAGAATCCACCTGTGGAGGGGTTTCCCATTTGGAAAAATAATTATCCACAAAGGGGTATGTAAAGGCCAAACGTTTCTGAGGTTGGTACCGCTTACCCGGATTTTTCCATGCCTCCTCTAAATGATCCACTAACTGACCAGATAGATACAGTGGCATCACCTTTAATATCCTTAAAGGCGGCATATTTGGATTTGGTCACAGGGGGATAGTCATCCTCAAAAACCAAGGCCGCACGGACTGCCCGTATAAGGCCTGTCATATATATTTTAGACTTAAGACTCCACCTCCTTAGTATGGAGGGGGGGCTCCTGGTCTGAAAAGTCAAAAATCTCTCAGTCATCAGACGTCATGTCATCCTCATCATAATGAGCAGTCTGAGACACTAAAGGCAGCTTAGCAGGCCTCAATGATGACTCCCCCTGCAAAACGTCCGTTAGGTGCTGTACCGTATAGGACAGTGAATTCACCCACGCAGGCTCTTGTGAGTCCTGGGGGGGGGCGAAAGTGGGAGACACTGGGGTACCATCAGCTGCCTGGGGAACCCCTGCATAGGAGATGACACTACTGACTGCTGTGATAACCCCATTTGGGGAAAAGCAGGGGGCGTCGCCAGCTGGCCCACAAGGGCTGTAAAGTGCCTTAGCAAAACAAGCCCAGGGTGGTTCCTGTACTGGCGCAGTGACAGAAATCGGGCTTGACAGTAAACAACATCGCCCTCCGCTATTGGTACATTACATGTGGTACACTTTAGCTGAAGAGGAAAATCACGTTCCCTCCCAGACATGGTAGCTGTATGTGACTCCCTTCACAGACAAATAGTTTTACTGTGAGGCAATGAGCACCCTGCAAGACCGCACCGCAAGGGCTTTAGCAGAAAAAGAACAGGGATAGTAAAATGGCTGACAGTTTCAGAAGTTAAAGTACAGGCAGACATCGCTAACATTAAGTAACTTACAATGCAGAAAACAAGCCCTGCACTGTTAGCACTGTGATCAACTACTCAGAAACAGAGCCTGGTAGGAAACAGCGCTGCATACTCTGAACTTGTAGGAGGAGAGTTATGCGGGGGGGACCCGGACCACTAAGCCACTTTCCAGCATCCAGCAGCGTTTGTCACTTCCTAATGAAAGAAAATGGCCGCCGAGGAGCAGAGAGGAGGCAGGCCCAGGGAGGAGCGCTGACACAGCCCACCAAACCGCTGTGGAGAGGCACTGTGCAACAGGGAAGGCGCTCTCCCCTGGCATGCATTTAACCCCAGGAACGCTGGAGACTGTCTGCTCTGCTGCAGCCCGCTGTCCCTGTGAAAGCGCAGGTTAGTACCCGGCTCGCAGCTAGTCCACAGGGAGCCCCCTGCCTGGGGACTCAGGACTGTGTATTCCAGCGAGCACCTCCTCGGTACCTGCCGCTTACCTGTCCCCTTGGATCCGGCCACAGTCTGGGCGGTCTGGGGTCACCGCTAGCCGTGAGCCCAGACCCCCACTAGCATCCCCGGATTGGTACCAGCGTTCTGGTCCGGCAGGGTGAAAGAGCGATCGCATGGACGTCTGTACAGACTGTCCATGCTGTACTGCTCTAGTGTGCAGCCACAGCTGCCTTTAAAAATCTTCAGGGGCTATTAACAGCCCCACTCCGTAGAAGGTGATCCGACTCCTGGCCGGGCACCGCCGAAAACTGATTGCCTTGGCTAGGGGGCGGGGTATAGGAGAGGGAACCCAGTGCATCCTGGGAGGCTAAAAATTAACTCTGTGGTACCTGACGTCATCAACAATACCCCAAGGTATCCTGTGGATACCCTATGGACCCTGATGTAGAAATAAACACTTCCATGAAAGCACCTATACTGTACAAATTTTAAAACTGCATCATGCAGTGATCTGATAAGTGCACAGAAAATATGCCCAGGATTCTTTTAGTCTTTGTAAGGGAGAATAAGCGCCAACATACCAATTACATTAGGAGAGAAACAAAATTCAAAACAATATTAAACTGAGTTATAAAAAGGACTGTTCTAAAACATTTTGTTGTTGAGTAGGAATCCTACAGGGCAAAAGGGTTTAAAAGAAACTACATCTGCATTACCAGCCTGGATGGCAAAACATTTGGGATAATGGCTACTGAGAACCAGACATTGTGCAGTCCACTCCACAGTCTAGCACAGCCGCAATTTTCCTCCCAAGCTGAGAGATGAACCACGTGGCCCTGGGAAATAGACTGCATATTGGAGCCCCTGTGCTCTGGCAATGGGAAGCAACGTGTTCGTAATAGGTGGTAGTGTAGCTTTAACTAACTCAAATTGTTTAATCACCGTAAAGACATTATAATTACATGATATTAACATAACTACAATCATTGTATTTACAAAACAAGAGTCATACCATAGTTACATAGAACTGTGGTTCTCAAGCTGAGCTGTGATTCAATGTTCAGTGAGTGGCTATCAGCTCACGTGTGTACAGTTTGGTTGCAATTAATGTTTTTGGAGTCCAGTCACCAAGTAAACAGGGGTGATATCCAAGCATAAGACATGAATAAGGCTTGGTAGTAGGTGCCAGAGAAATGGGTCCACTACATCTCGGAAATCAACAAAAGACTGGAGGAGCATTTCGCTGAGCTAATCGAACACATACTGTATGCAGTGTTCTCCCTAGTGCATTTTTGATCGGCGCTCCAACTATGGCATAAATGAAATGCAGGAACTGAATGTGTGATACACTATATAATGGCCGGATCTGTTTCAACCATACACTGCGTATTGTGACCATTGGCCAAGCCCCTTTGTCTGAAGCATCCAACAAGTGAAGAGCAAGTCATACGTATGAACTACATACATCTACAGGGTATAGCATTCCCTTCACTCACTTCAGACAGGGAGGACACTGGACCACACATCTAACATGCACGAGACTGATGTAGTGGTGTCCTGCTGATATTATAAGTGTCTTTAATCCCCCGATACCTCTAATTTGCATTACGATTGTGAGTAAATTGGAAGTGTTCAGCAAAAGTTTTCCTTTGGCGATACAATAACAGATAGGCCTAGTAAGTTTACGGAAAATATAAATTCATGGATGCTATATTCTGTTAGAAGACAATCTATGTATGTCTGTCTAAAAGTGCATAGTTACTAGTGTGGATTGTTATCACCAGATACTCAAAATTCTGCTTTAATATTTTTCTAGAAGCCAGACATTCCCAGCTTAATATGTTTTAACAACAAATTTCATTTGTATTAAAATTAGAATTAATAGTACATTAATAATGAAGAATAAAAGTCACATGTGTAATTCAGCTCCTTGTTGAAAAAAGGTTACGAAGTATGCGTTCGGCATCCCGGCCGCCAGGATGCCGACGCTTACATTACCGGCACCAGAATCCAGACGCCAGTCAGAATCCCGGCGCTGGAATCCCGAAGGTAAGTAACAGGGTGGGGGAGGTTATTAGGGTTAGGCACTAGGGGGAGTGTTAGGCACCAAAGAGGGAGGGTTAGGGTAGGGAGAGGGGGAGGGTTAGCAAACCAACCAACAAGTGTCGGTATGTTAAGCCCTTCGGGATCCCGGCATCGGGATTCTGACCGCCAGGAACCCGACTGTTGATATTTCATACCGAAATCCGGTTAAGATACCTTTAGTATCTACTTCTGCACTTCTTTCACATCAAAGTGCGGGAGACAAACATAACCTGTTGTTCCAATTTAGGCTGAATTACCAATACATCACAGGGATTGCAAAATACGTGCTATAGTGTGTTCTTACACGCTACAGGCTATTGGGGACCCAAATTGAAACACTAAGTGGGTCCCGCAGGACCCGCTGTGCGCAGCACCGCAGCAGCCAATCGTTGCCGGCAGCGTCTTCACAACCAATCATCTGGCTGCGTTTCCTCATCTAGTTCCCACCCCTCACCCAATCTCCAGGCAGCTCCGACCAGCCAGATACCAGGACCACCAGGCTCCACCGCCTGCCCGGGAGCAGCAGCAGCGGAGCAGCACCTCCAGCCAATCCCTCGCTACCTGTTTCCCCAGCCAATCACTGCCTTAGTCTCTTCAGTCAATCACAGCCTGCAGCGTCTTACGTCTCCTCTCAGCCCACCAGCGCAGCGCGTTGATCTGATTAAGGCCTTTTCCTCCAGCTCAGACCAGTCTCCAGCGGTAACTGTGCATCCTCTACAGGGCGCACTGACCCCGGGAGCCGCCGCCAGCACAATGTACCTATGTCGCAGAGACTGGCTCGACTCACCCAGTGCAGTGCAGCGCAGAGCAGCCACCCTCCTCAAAGGTAACTGCCCCATGATGTGTGCTCCGTGTATGGACAGCAAACCACTGACACCCCTTGCCTGCCTGCACTCCCCTGGCTGGCATCTGTGCCCGGAGAGATCGTTACATGCATGTAGGCTGTAACCCTGTAAGGTAGGGGGGGGGGTGTAGAAATGTCTCCCCCCTGCAGTAGTGTGTGTCCCCCTTGTGCCTGTAGTGCTGCAGACTTTAGAGAAGTTATTATTAATATAGCACTGCCAATAGTAGTCTGTGCTTAACTCCCTTTTTGCCCCAGTTGTGATCTACTCTTACCTCCCTCCTGGGGGCAGGGAGGAATGTAGATAGCAGTTGGGAAAGTGCTGGGGGGCAAGGATAGAGTTAGGGGCAGGGAGGTAAGGGTAGAAATCAGTTGGGGCTACATTGGAGCAATGAGGGGGTTAGGGGCAGGCAGTACTGGGGACAGTGCTGTGGGGGGTAGGGAGGAGGTAGATCGCAGCTAGGACAGTACTGGGGGGGCAAGGATAGAGTTAGGGGCAGGCAGTACTAGGGTAGGGAGGGGGCAAGGATGGGGTTAAGGATAGATAGCTGGGGCAAGCAGGTTCTTAGGGACAGGCAGTACTGGGGGTAGGAAGGAGGCAAGAGTAGAGTTCTTCAGTCGTTAGTAACCGCAGTGTCCCCATGACACCTCCTTGTGCTACTCTGCTAGTAAGTGGGAGGAGAGCTTATAGACACAGGTAAACCGTATACATTTTCTTGTTGTACTGGGGATATACACCTCTAAAAAGTTGTGTAGAGAAGCTCTCCTCCCCCTTACTAGCAGAGTAGCACAGGGAGGTGTCATGGGGACACTGCTGTTACCAATTGCTGAAAAACTCTACTCTTACCTCCTTCCTAGCCCCAGTACTGCCTGTCCCTAAGCACCTGCTTGCATCAAGTAACCATCTATCCTTAACCCCTGCCCCCAGTACTGCCTCAGCCTCTATCTACCCTTAGCCCTTCCCTACCCCTAACCCCATCCTTGCTCCGGCTGCTATCTACCCTTACCCCCTCTCTACCCCTAGTACTGCCTGCCCCAAACCCTATCCTTGCCCCCCAGCACTTTCCCAACTGCTGTCTGCACTTACCTCCTCCCTGCCCCCAGCACTGCCTGCCCTTGCCCCCCACTTCTCCCTGCCTCCATCTCCAGCTCTACCCCAACTACTACTTACCCTTAACCCCCTCTATCCCAACTGCTCCCTGCCTCCAGCATTGTACCACAATGTGTGATGGGACCCAGAAAAAGTGGAATAGGACCCCAATTTTTAAAAGTGAGGGGTCCCTGGGACCCACAAATTTTTTCGCTCAGCGCGATCACTTCATGATCATATTACATTCTTGACATCAACAGAAGAGAACATACTTTGATTGGTACTTTCTCTCTCCAAACTTCGATAAATCTCCCCAATCAGCTCCTGTCATTTTTCAAACAAAGCCTTGTAAAATGACAGACAGAAGCTGATTGGTTGGTACTTTCTCTCAAAGCTTTGATAAATCTCCCCCAGATAGAAACAAATACTGTTAAATATTGAACTGGATCTAAATATTGCTCAGAAAATATTTATGTCTTTAGTGTTTAGTTTTTTTGCTGCCTGTTCAAACATGAAATAAGTGACGCACCCCCTTTGAAATTAAGCAGACAGAAAAATGTAAGGAACCAAGAGAGTAAAACTACATATTGCACAGAGATGAAACATGACATGTTTATTGGGGTGTGGTTGAGAACAACAGATTCCATGACGAACACTTTAAAAAAAAATTATTTATTGAAAACAGTCATGTTCATAAAATTATATTGAGAACTTATACTTAAGTATTTTTGCAGAGCAGTTACTGACCTTAGATTAAGTATCTGTAAGAGCACCTGAACTTATTTTTATTTTGAACTTTTTTTTTTCCCCTTTTAAAAAACCATACTGGTTTTACAATTATTATTTTTTTTTATGTTAATTTCTTTCCTAATACCAGTGGTGTTTGTACTGGGCCACCTACTATGAAAGCCAACTCCTGCGACAGTTGTTTTTTGCAGAGGTACACAGGTAAACCGAATACATTTTCTTGTTGTACTGGGTATATCCACCTCTTAAAAGTTGTGTAGATAAGCCCTCTTCCCACTTACTAGCAGAGTAGCACAGGGAGGTGTCATGGGGACACTGCTGTTATCAATGACTGAAGAACTTTTAAAAGAGGAAGGACTGTGAGCATAATGTCAGCAAATGACTGAACAACATTAAGCCAGCATAGCAAGGGGCATATTAAGCAATGTCTCTGCTACTGCGCTACATGTTTTTGCCATGTGTATGAAATAACAGGGTTCCTAAACCAATGTCTGTAAAAAATCTAATCTTGCATGAGATAATTAGTAAAAAATAAACTATAGACTTGAAAGTATATATAAAATAATAATCGTTTTTATTTGTTAAGTTCAACTTTATATGCTCATTTCAAACAAACAGCAATGAAGAAACAAAATACATGTGACAAATAAGCACATTGAGACATACTTATTAAGGAAATTGGTTGTAACATGGTCATCAAGTCTCCTATAGTTCTGAAACTGTCGTTAGATGTAAAACTGTATTATAGTTAAAAGGGCCATGCTGAAAAAGTTTTCATTTTCACAAATATTTACTTTCTGACTTGCTCTTTAGCATTCGGAAGACATAATTTAGCTTTCAGGATATCAGGCACATCTTTATCACTGGATTATGGTGACAATGTAGTTCACGATTTTCTTAGGCGTTATGAAAACAATGATTTCAGCACTAATTATACGGTGTCGGCAGTTAGAATGCCAACAAGTAGGAGGACAGCAGTATGTCAGCACCGGCATGCTAGTACAGCACTGTAAAGCATTGTAACCAAGCCGGCTTTAGAAGTTTAAAACATGATTACAACTTTAATCATGATTCTTTGTTAAGTCAAGATTGTCAATGCTTTACAGCTCAGAACTAGCATGCCGGCGTGTCCGTTCAATATACCGCTGCTGCCCCGCTTCTACTTGTCATTCTGTCTACAAACTAACTACATCCCAATTATATGAGCATAGCTTGCAGTAGATGAAGAGCAAAGCTACCTTGGTGTATGTATTGCTGGTATCTTGAACACATGGTGGGGATGTTTGCATACTTGTGCAGACTCCCCTCTAGTTATACAATCGGGAAGCCGGCTGACGTAAGCCCGACAGCCGGCTTCCCGACTGCTTTATCCCGGCGAGGGTTAAATGACAGGTGTCAATCTAGACGCCTGTCATCTTTCCGACACCGGAAGACCGGCGCCCGACATCCTGATCGAAGGGATGCCAGGCGCCACGAGCGGACAGCTGCGCGGGGGGGGGGGGGGTGGTTTGGAGGGTTAGGTTTAGGTCTCCTGGGGGGCACCCCCCTGGAGGGTTAGGGTTAGGCAGCGTGGAAGGGGGGGCTTCGAGGGGGTTTTAGGGTTAGGCACAGGGGGGAGGTTAGGGTTAGGAACCCCTAAGGAGGGTTTGGTTAGTAAGTACTTACCTAGGGACAATCAGGATTTCCAGCGCTGCCGGGATCTCTCCAGCTGTCTGCCTCATGCTGCCGGATTCGAACTAATGGCCATGCGGCCGGCTGTATTTCATACCGCTTCCCTCCTCTTGCCTGCCCCTTACAGTAAAGATGGTTGAAATCTGAGCAAAAGGTAAAAGGACTGAAAAACTACAGATTCTGTGGCTATATTTTGAAAAGCACTTTACCAGTCTAGTCTAAATGCTCACTACAGGAGCCAAAACATTAATCAGTAATGGCGGCCACCCAGCCTGCTGCACTGCTCCACTCATTTTCATTATCGTGAGTTCCCAACTAGCGTTGACCAAAGCCTCCCTGGAATTACAGGTGGACGGAGTCAAATGGCAACTGCGGAAATTAAGCACCAAAAGCTGACTTGTGGCTAAAGTAGTAAAAAGGCCTACATTTACAGCTCCTATTATAAACTGCTCAAATATAAAAGGTAGTTCTAAAACATGAATTTGCTTTACCACACAGACTGGCATGACTAACTGCCAAATACTGAGTTTCCTAGGGCACTTCCCGAGTCACTTGTCTCACATGTCTAAAACATGACAGCTGAAGTCTATTTCTGTCTTTCTGCCTTTGCCGCACCTATAAACATTAATTGCTTACATTTGGCATTGAATACATTGAACATTTTGTTTCAAACAAATGCAAGGTGTTGCACAATAAAGTATATAATATGCAAAAACTAAAAGTAAATAATTTTCTAATTCAGTTACATGCGATACTATGTGTAACATCAGTTGGGCTGCAGAATAAACTATGCATACGATGTAAAGCAGACTGAAGTAAAATCTAAATTGTGTGCAGCTGTGTTATGTGTTCATTACAGATTTAGCATGCGCTTTTGTCCAAAACTTATGGCACAATCTGGAGTGAACTTTGCGTCTGATCACATAAACCACATCCAAACTGTAGTAGCACTGAGTTGTGGTGAGATGTGCACAGCACTATAAATAAACAGGCTAGATTTACTAAGTGGCATTCTAACTTTGCATACTATAGTCCTGGCCATCATTTCAGGGTATTCAAATTGGATCACGTGAAATTCAAGTTTCACCTTTTGCGGTTGACATCCTGTATATCCCCGATCTTCAGAAATTCCTGACTTGTATCTTAGACAAATAACATTACACCTTGGTAAAACCATGTTGCATTGCAGGTGGGGCAGATTTAAAATGTGCCGAGATTTAGATTTGAGGTGGGTGTGTCCAAACTCAAACCTAAAAAGTGTACTGTAAAAATAAAGCTGTCCAGTATTTGTGGGCTACATTCAAAGCAGCCAGCATTTACCCAGCATGCACAAAAAAATAAAATAAATGCATTTGCACCCCCCTTGCATTGTAACATGGTTTGTTCCAGATATAAAGTTACATGCTTTTTTTTTGGCTTTGTTCCAATCTCAGAATCAGCCCCATAGGGGCATTTCCAATTAGGTGCGAGTTTACCAAATATCACACCTGCGAGGCTTTTCCCACAGATGTGAGATTTTTGGTATTCAATAGGGTGCAAGTTTTTTGTTTGTTTTTTAGCACCTCCAGAGCAGGTCCAATTTTCCTTAAAATTCATATTTCTTCTTCAGGGTCCATAGGGACCACAGAATCTACCTTGGGGTATGTAGTGGAAACGATCCATTGCACCAAACAGCCTCTAGCTTTGTAGCTCCCAGCATGTATCAGTCCTCCTCCCTATACACCCCGCCCCCAGCCACAGGCATTCAGTGTTTTTGCTTGGTGTTTGGCAAGTATCCAGACGCACCTGTTATAACAGCGGACCCTGGCTTTTTTCTTTTATGATTTACTTATGTTTAATGACTGAGTTTAGCAGTACCAGGCACCGTTAAAGACGTAGGTAGTGCGACTCCTACTACCTCCGCCGGGGCCAAAAACACCAGTACCGCTATATGCCCCGAGGTTCTTGGCAGGCCTCAGCGTGGCTTATCTAGCGCCGGTGCTGAGGTCCGGACTGCAGGTCTGGCACGGAGATGACAGGTAAGTGCGCGGCAGTCCTAGCATCCGCTGTAGGAGACGCATCGGTGCAGCTGCGGGTGAAGGCCTCGTGTGACGTATCCTCACTAAGGCGGCTGTGTTCATATCGTCTGTCGCCGGGGACGGGTAGTAGACGCACTAGTAAGCATCTACTACTATTAGGCCAGCGTACCTGTGTCGTCAAAATTGCAGCTTAGGGGAGATAAGGTGCTCCCCTGGCCGCTCCACCCCCAAACCAGACGCAACTTTCGGGATGGAGTTCAGCGTCTGGTTTGCTATATTTGGCCACCTCGTGGTGAGACGCTCGCAGATCGCGTTTGTGTGTGTACTGCAGTAGCCGTTGGTCTCAGAGGTTGGTCGGTTTCCCTGTAAACCTCTCCCTTGGGCCTGGTATACAACACTCTATATCCTACCATTACCCCTCCAAGGCTGGCTAGTTGATTCAGAGTACCATTGGTAATAGCAATTGCGCATATTTATTTATTGTATGCGACTAATGCTAGCTGCTGTATTGTACTGCCTTTTTGTTTCAAACTGTCAGTTGTACCAGTCACTGTGTTTCTCCTCATCCCTCTGAAAGGTGTGGGGAGTTTCATTGATAGGGAGTCGCATTGCATTTATGCTTTACACCTTATACCAATTATACATTTGTCATGTCAAAGTGTAGGTGAGAAGGATGATATGCCAGTACTCAGATCTGTGTGTCTTGTTTGGCAGGCCTATCTGAGCAGGATGTTAACCTGGATGGTTTGTGTAGCCTCTATTGTAAACAGCTACCTGTTCAAGGCAGTACATCTAGAGCTCAAGAGCTAGAACCTGCCCGGGTGGTATCAGGATTTGTTGCACTTAGTGGACAAAGTCGCAGAAGCGCAGGCTCTGCCTGCGGTATTTCCCCATGCTATGGGGCATTCACAGCAGTTGCTTCCTTCTATGTATATACCACCTATGAAATCCTGTTGGTTCGGTTGAAATCCCCAGGCTCCATTGCCAGCATAATTGACCGTAGGGTTTCCATATGGAATTTTGACACATGTAATCACCCCCTTTGCTATGAAGCCCCTCAAAAGTTCTGGTGCAACCAATTACCTTCAGAAGTCACATAATTAGTGAAATGAAGTCCACCTGTGTGAAATCTAAGTGTCACATGATCAGTCAGCATAAACACACCTTTTCTGAAAGGCCCCAAAGGCTTCAACACCACTAAGCAAGAGGCATCACACCATGAAGACCAAGGAGCTCTCCAAACAAGTTTGGGACAAAGTTGTTGAGAAGTACAATTCTGGGTTGGGTTATAAAAAAAAAAAAAAATTACCCAAATCTCTGATGTTCCCCCGGAGCACCATCAAATCCATCATCATCAAATGGAAAGAACATGGTATCACAACAAACCTGCCAAGAAAGGGCCACCCACCAAAACTCACAGACCGGGCAAGGAAGGCATTAATCAGAGAGGCAGCACAGAGGCCAAAGGTAACCTTGAAGGAGCTGCAGAGTTCCACAGCAGAGACTGGTGTATCTGTGCATGTGACCACAATACGCCGTACACTCCATAGAGCTGGGCTTTATTGAAGAGTGGACAGAAAAAATGCCATTACTTAGTGAAAAGGAAAAAAAAAAAAGACACGATATGAGTTTGCCAAAAGGCCTGTGGGAGACTCCCCAATTGTATGGTGGAAGGTGCTCTGGTCAGATGAGACTAAAATTTAACTTTTTGGCCACCAAGGAAAACGCTATGTCTGGCGCAAACCCAACACATCCCATCACCCCAAGAACATCATCCCCACAGTGAAACATGGTGGTGGCAGCATCATGCTGTGGGGATGTTTTTCAGTAGCAGGGACTGTGAAACCGATTTGAGTCGAGGTCAAGATGGATGGTGCTAAATACAGGGATATTCTTGAGCAAAACCTGTTTCAGTGTGCCTGTGATTTGAGACTGGGACGGAGGTTCACCTTCCAGCAGGACAATGACCCGAAGCATACTGCTAAAGCAACACTCAAGTGGTTTAAGGGGAAACATTTACATGTGTTGGAATTGCCTAGTCAAAGCCCAGATCTCAATCCAATTGAGAATCTGTGGTCAGACTTGAAGATTGCTGTTCACAAGCGGAAACCATCCAATATGAAGGAGCTGGAGCAGTTTTGCCTTGAGGAATGGGCAAAAATCCCAGGGGCAAGATGTGGCAAGCTCATAGAGACTTATCCAAAGCGACTTGCAGCTGTAATTGCCGCAAAAGGTGGCTCGACAAAGTACGGACTTTAGGGGGGGGGGGGGGTGAATAGTTATGCACGCTGAACTTTTGCAAGGCAGTGTGTGGGTGTGATATATATATATATATTATATATATATATATATATATATATATATATATACATACACACATATATACACACACATATACACGAACACATACACACACACCTATATATCCTCTCCTGCTACCCCACTTTCATTCTCTTCTCCCCCAATTTGAGACTGGCTCAGCCTGTCTAGCACAGGGTACCTACATTTTTTATTGCTCTGTTGTATAAAAAAAACAAAACAATATAATACATTTCACTGAGATTACTGCATACCAGAAATCGCATTGACAGGAATATTATACTAAAATAATTAGGAAAACTTCTGTCTCTGCATCTGGACACATTCAGTGCACATCAACCTTTGGGTACACCAGATGTGAACCACCTAGCAGTTTATATACTGCTTGCACTTGTGTTTTCCGAAGCAAACAAAACCCTGTGGACAGTTGACAGACCATAGAGTCCTGAGATGCTGGTTCTCAGTTAATCTGCAGACAATCTCCAAAATTTTATTTCAAATAGCTGTCTCCTCTGTGTGTAGATCACAGGACCACTTTAATTGAACCAGCATAAAAATGTCTGAGGTTTTAGTAACACAAGTTAAGGGGGGTATCCACTAGACGATTAAGTTGAATGATTTGCAAACAATTGAATGATCGTTATCGTTCAAAGTGTCTAAAATGACCAGCGATCATCTTTCCAACATGCTGGTCAACCTGATGATATAGTTAGTTTCAGCATGTTTCCAGATTATTGATGACCCTGCACTGAACGTCTGCTCGTTCAGTGTAGGCTCATCACACGACTGAAAAATGACTGAACGATTACAATGTCGTAATCGTGCAATTGTTTTCAGATCTTGTAGTGGATACCCCTTAAGAATAATGCAAACTACAGGGAACAGGTATGAACAGGCCTGGAGTAAAAATCCATTTTTTGTCATTCTGAGCTACAGAAACAGAGCACTTGTACCCACTAATCAACTGAGTCAGCAGTGATGACAACTGTGAGTCACCCTCTGAATAATTGAGTCACCTGTTACATCATTAGATTGCTAGTGGCTTTCTATGCCAGGGCAGCTTTTCTGCCCCAGTCCAACCCTGGATCTGCTTACAATTATCCTTAAAAGAACTACTTGTGTGAAAGTTTCTGCCTGAACCAGTCTCTATCATTCCTCCTTTCTTCATCATAGCACATGCACTAAAAATGACTAATAGCCTTTCTATAGCAGACTTTGTATACGAGTTGTATTATAGCTGCTTACTGCACTTCATTATATGTGGAATGAAACACGGGTGGAAAATGTCCAGTATTAATATGGATCAGAGAAAAAAAATGAAAATTCCTAAAGAAAAAAAAACAGTCTGCTAAAACAGGGATATCCCTTCATCCAATGTTCAAAAACTCATTAATCATTAGTTAGCAAAGTGTCATGACACAGTCAATGTGGTGTATAGAAATGTACTTCAATCCAGAGATATTTAAAAGATTAGACCGTTGTCAGGAGTAGAGATATAGCTCCGTTTAAAGCCAGTATCAGCATATAGCAGAATAAACTTACAGCTCCTCTGTGTAAGCATGTAGTCCCGGTGTTCGCACCAGACACTCGTTACTACACACACACACACACACACAAACATGTAAAAAGTAACTCACAGTTGCGCCGTCCGTCCGAGCGTCCTTGGTAAAGTCATGTGAGTGTGACGAAATGCGTTAAAGGTATGGCTAGAGGACCACGTGGAAGCCTTGCAGATCTGGACTGCAGAGGCACCACGTCGAGCTGCCCACGAAGGACCCACAGACCTAGTGGAATGAGCCCTCACAAAGGATGGAACCGGCAGGCCTTCATGAAGATAAGCTTCTGAAACTGCCATACGGATCCAACCTGCCAAAGTTTGCTTTGAAGCAGGCCAACCCTTTTTACGGAAGCCATAGAGGACAAACAAGGTGTCGACTTCCTAAACATAGAAGTGCGGTCAACATAAATCCTTAAAGCCCGCACAACGTCCAAAGTGGCCTCACCCACTGACAGGTCAGGTGAGTTAAAAGCCGGCCCAACGATTTCCTCATTGATATGAGGACGGGAAAAAACTTTGGGAAGAAAATCAGAGTGAGTGCGCAGCACCGCCCTGTTCCCATGAAAAATCAAGAAAGGGGGTCTACAAGAGAACCCCTAAATCAGAAACACGTCTGGCCGAAGCGATGGCCAGAAGGAAAATTGTTTTAGCTGTCAGCCATTTAAGATCCACTGAGCCCAGTGGTTCAAACGGCGGTCCCTGGAGAGCCCTCAGGACCACAGCTAAATCCCAAGGCGCCACCGGTGGAACAAATGGCGGCTGAATTCGAGGAACATCTTGCATAAAGGTGTGCACATCAGGGATTGTAGCAATCCTACGATGGAACCAGACAGAAAGGGCAGATACCTGCACCTTCAAAGAAGCAAGGCGAAGGCCATGGTCTAGTCCCGCCTGTAGGAAGGCTAGCAGTCTAGACAGACGGAACTCCCGAGGTGCATAACCTCTCGGTCGACACCATTGGAAGAACGTATGCCACACACGATGGTATATTCTTGCAGAAGACTGTTTCCGAGCTCTCAGCATAGTGCGTACTACAGAGCTGGAAAATCCCCTGGACCTTAACATGGAATTCTCAACAGCCACGCCGTCAAACACAGCCGAGTCAGGTCCGGGTGAAGACAAGGACCCTGTGACAGTAGGTCCGGTCGTAGCGGCAACTGCAGAGGAATGTCCACGGACAGACCCTGAAGGTCTGAGAACCAGTGCCGTCTGGGCCACGCGGGAGCTATAAACAGGAGCTTCCATCCTTTCTGTTTGAATTTCCAGATTACCCGTGGAAGAAGGGAAAACGGAGGAAAGAGATAAGCAAACCGGAACGTCCACTGGACGGACAGAGCATCCACCAGAGACGCCTTTTTGTCTCTTGTGCGAGACCCGTACACCGGCAACTTGTTGTTGTGCCGTGACGCCATGAGGTCGATCTCTGGAAGACCCCACCTGTCCACCAGAAGTTGAAAGACGTCCTGGTGCAGAGACCATTCCCCCGGATGAACGTCCTGGCGACTGAGAAAGTCGGCCTCCCAGTTGAGGACTCCCGGGATGAATACCGCTGATATGGCCGGGAGATTGCGCTCCGCCCAGATTAGGATGCGGGACACCTCTACGAGTGCCGCCCGACTTCGGGTTCCTCCTTGCAGATTTATGTAGGCCACGGTGGTGGCGTTGTCCGACTGGACCTGCACGGGATGACCCTGGAGAACCCGATGGGCCTGCTGGAGAGCATTGAAAACGACGCGGAGTTCCAAGATGTTTATCGGAAGCTCCATCTGCCCTGGAACAAGTGTGGACCCGTGACTGCTCCCCAGACCCAAAAACTCGCGTCCGTTGTCAATAGGACCCAGTTCGCCACCCAAAACGGACAACCCTTGTTGAAATGGGTCGTCTGCAACCACCAGGCAAGGGAGGGACAGGCGAACCTCCGGAGTGAGCACCATCGCCTGGGATTTGATACTCTGGGGCAGTCCATTCCATTTGGACAGGATCAATTGCTGCAGAGGTCTGGAGTGAAACTGGGCATATTCCACCATGTCGAATACGGACACCTAAGAGCCCAGTAACCTCATTGCTGAGTGAAGAGACACACGGCGACTCTGCAGACAACTGCGCACCCTCAACTGTAAGGCATGGATCTTTTCCCTCGTCACAAAGATCCTCTGCTGACTGGAGTCCAACAAGGCTCCGACTTGAGACGGGATCAGGGTGGACTTTTGCCAGTTTATGAACCAGCCGTGCCATTGCAGAACTGCAATCGTCAGATCCAAATGGTGTAGAAGAAGCTCCGGAGATCCTGCTACCAACAGAAGGTCGTCTAGGTACGGCAACATGCGGATTCCCTGCAGCCACAGGGAAGCCGCCATGACCTTGGTGAACACACGTGGTGCTGTCGCCAGGCCAAAAGGTAACGCCTGGAACTGGAAGTGATCATTGCGGATTGCAAACCTGAGGAACTGTCGATGGCGCGAAAGAAAAGGGACATGCAGGTAAGCGTCCTGTATGTCCAACGACACCATGTAATCCCCAGGTTCCAGAATGATGGACCGTAGGGTCTCCATCCGAAACCTTGGCACCCGCAAGGACTTGTTGAGTGCTTTGAGGTTGAGTATCGGACGGTACGACCCATTGGGTTTCTGCACCAAAAAGATTGGAATAGAAACCCAGGCCCCTGTGGGAGAATGGAACAGGCACTGTAACTCCAGCCTGGAGCATAGTGTGCAAAACCTTCCGCAGTTCTGTGGCTTTGTTCCGGTCTGATGGAAGACCCGTGGTGAAGAATCGGGATGGAGGTCTGTGCCGAAAGGAGAGGGCATACCCGTGAGAAACCACCTCGTGAACCCAACTGTCTGTCGTGGTTACCGACCAACACTGGGCAAACCGTAGCAGGCGGCCTCCCACTTTGGGATCCCCCAAAGTTAGGCCTGGACCGTCAGGCCGCAGGTTTGTCATCGGACTTAGGGACCGGACGTCTGGTACTCCAGGCCTGCTTCCGGGGCTTGGCCGATTTCTTGGGGCCAGCCTGTCGGGGAAAAGACTGTGCTTTAGGCCTACCCTGGGCCCTGTAAGGCCGACGTACCTGAACTGGAAGGAACTGCAGCAGACGGGAGACATGCCGATTTGGCTGCAGCCAGCGTGGCTACAATTTTGGCCAGATCCGGACCAAACAGGACTTCTCCATTAAAAGGCAAAGCTTCCAAGCCCTTTTTGGAATCAGCGTCCACCTTCCAAGATCGCAACCATAAGGTGCGACGAGCCGCCACAGCTGCCGAAGAAGTCAGGGTACTGATATCTAAAGCCGCATCATTAATATAAAAGTGGCCGAATCCCGGAGATTGCCTATCAACTCGGTCTGTTCAGCCGAACAGTCTGAATCGAAAAACGCCTCTAAAGAATCTGCCCAGCACTCCATAGCTCTGGCTACCCAACAAATGGCCATAGCCGGCCTTGCTGCAAGCGAGGGAGTAAATGGACTTTAGGCAGATCTCCACCTTACGGTCCGTGGCATCCTTTGAGGACATTGAGGGCATGGGCAACGTGGCACTTCGGACCAGGCGTGTCACATGGGAATCCACCTGTGGCGGGGATTCCCACTTACCAGTGGCTTATCCGGTTGCGGACAATTATTTTTCCAAACGTCTTTGAGGCTGATACCGTTTGCCAGGATGTTTCCACGCCTCCTATAAGTGGTCCACCAATTGACCCGAAAGAGGAAGAAACACTGTGGCGTCACCCTTAACATCCTTGAAAAAGGCATATTTGGATTTTGATACCAGAGGTTCATCATCCTCAATAACTAAAGCTGTGCGGACTGCACGAATAAGGCCAGGTATATAAACCTTAGACTTAGCGTCCGACTCTTTAGTACGGAGAGGTTCTTGGTCCGAAAGATCCAGAATCTCCCCATCATCGGTCGTCCCCTCGTCATCCTCATAAGGAGTGGACAGAGACACCACCGGCCGCTTGTGAGGCTGCAACACAGACTCCCCTTGTAACACGTCTGACAAATCCTGCACAGAACTTGTCAGAGAATTAACCCACGCAGGCTCCTGAGAGACCTGAGGAGGGGAAATAGGAAGACTGTGGGGTACCATCAGTTGTCTCGGGAAACCCTGCATGGATGACTACACCACTGACTGCTGGGACAATCCCATCTGAGGGAACGCAGGTTGCGGAGCTAACTGGCCCACTAGGGTTGTAAGCGCTTTAGCGAAACAAGCCCAGGGCGGTTCCTGAACCGGAATCGTGACAGTAATTGGCCGCGCCAATAAAAAACACTGTCGACATTGAAAAGGCTGACAGTAGAAAGTGAAAGTACAGGCAGCAGACGCTAGCAGCAGTCACATACGATGCAAAGAATTCAATCCCTGCACTATCAGCGCTGATCCTCAACTACGCAGACACAGAGTCTGGTAGGACACAGCGCTGCATACACAGACCTGTTCCAACGGAGGAGAGGTATGCCGGGGGACCCAGACCACAATGCCACCGATCAGCAGCGTCCACCATGCTTTCTTGTAAAGATGGCCACCGAGGAGCAGAGAGGAGCGCTGCCACAGGGCCAATCGGCAGGTGCAGAGAGGGCTGTGTGCAGCGGGGGAGGCGCCGGCTGTGTACAGGGAAGGCGCGCTCCCCTGGCATGCAATTAACCCCTGGTCCGCTGTCCCAGGGGGGTAGTGGAAGTTCAGGTATGTACCCTGGCTCCACGCTGTAGCCAGTCCCCAGGGAGCCCCCTGCCTGGGGACTCCGGACCATGTTCCAGCGGGGACCCACCATGGGACCCCGCTGCTTACCTGCTGTCCCCCTTAAATCCGGCCATGGTCCCAAACACCTACCAGCATCCCCGGATCAGTACCGGCGTTCTGGTACCGGCAGGGGTGTAGGGAAGACAGCATGGACGTCAAGAATGACTGTCCATGCTGTACTTCCAGATGGGCAGCCACAGCTGCCTTGAAGAAAACTTCAGGGGCTATCCTTAGCCCCCCTCTCAACTTTTGCATCCGACTCCGAGCCGGGCACCAACGAAAACTGGGATGCCTTGGCTCGGGGGGATGACTTGGCTCGGGGGCGGGGTATAGGAGGGGGACCCTAGTGCATCCTGGGAGGCTGAAAACTTAACTCTATGGTGCCCGATGCCTGACGTCATCACCTATACCCCAAGGTATCCTGTGGATATCCTATGGACCCTGAAGTAGAAATATTGTTAAATATATTCACTGGTATGTCATTGTAATTACAATAATGTGTCAGTACATCAATGTAATTTAAAAAAAAAAAAAAAAAAAAGTTAAGTTTATTAAGTCTTCTCATACCAAGGGAGAATTCAATTGTTTTTAGGCAACCGATTGAGCATATCAATTGTTGCTCCAGTCAGGAGAAAGTGCCACAGGCACCTATTATCGCGCTTGTCGCACAAAAATGTACCAGGGTTTAGCCGCATAAAAGCAGCCAAACCCATCTAAAGTCATGGCTAGAGCGCTCTAACAGTCGTCTGGGCGCCCATAAGCCAGACTTTTCAAAGGTTTCCGCTCGTCAAGTCAGGAAGGTGCAAGCAGAAATCTGGGCACATGCTGCACTCATGCCCGATCAGAGCAAAAACTGAATTGCTCCTTCAGGTACTCGTTACCAACGGGTGCGCAAAAAAAAATTAAATTGTCCTCCAGACTAGCGTTTCTATTCTATTCTCCTGTTAAGGATGAATCTGTTCTCCTGTTAAAGTAGAGATGTTTGGATTGGCTACATTTGACTAGTTCCTACCACTTCACATTTGTCTACACTAGGAAACTATACACTCTGTGCTACAGTTAATATTGTAATACTTGGATTGGATATACTCTGATCTAGTATTAAGCAAATTGTTATCACTTTTAATAGAGTAAAGCAGATCAGGAAGAGTAGCAGAGTTATAGTAAGACATCAGAAACAAACGCATAAGTGTTAACACCATCTGTGATTGCAGTAAGCAGAATTATTTAACCATACATGTAACCAGCCATATTCTGGTGGTTATATAATGGTTCAAAGGGTATAAAGAAAAATGTAAAAATATATTATTTTTAACAGAGCTACAATGCTTAAATACAGTTATTCATTTAATTTACACAATTTCATTATCAGCGTACATCAGATAGCGAGCAGACTTTAAAGCAGTGAGTGCTTCCATTGCTGTTAAAAAGAGATGAGCAACTCACATGTATTTTATTATTTTATAACGCTAAAATAGGTTTAAGGTTAGGTTTAGGAGAAAATAAGTAATGCCACATGTCAACAATTTGGTGTTGGGAAGTTTAATGTCGACAATCTGAACATGTTGACTTTAATATGTCTACATAATGAATGTTTACCTATTGACCATGTTGACATTCTGACTGTCAACAACTCATACCAGACTCCTTCTGAGAAAGGGCTCTACCAATAGCAATGACCCACAATAAGATGTATTAAGCAAATATAGTTTTAGTTGAATCTACCTGTGTATTTTCAAATACAGTACTTTTTTTTTTTCAAAATTGTTTTCCCAGTATACAAATATAATATTGGAACAAAAATACACAATACTTCTATAACATTGTCATTCAATATTGTAACATTGCGTACACCAGAAAAGAAGGTACAACATCAAACTTGTGAATACCAAATATATTGTGGAAAAAAAAAAAACATGACAACCGTAAATCACATTCATATAGGGAAGGACAAACAGAACAGGGACACAAGGGTAAAAAATAAGCGGGGAGAAGAACATAAGGAATAGTAAAAGGCAGAACGCAGACATCCAAACTGTATGATAAAATGGATGTGGGCATTCAAGGTCTAATCAGTAAATTTAACAGAAATAACTGCTTATAGCCTATCAAGGCTGGGTAACTAAACTGGATCCTGTGGTTTAAAACCCAACCAACTAAACCATAATGCCACGTAACCAGATTGTTTATCATGAGTTGAGCAAAAGATTTCAGTCCTAAAGAAATCCAAATGTTGGCACCAATCCCAAGCTGAAGGAGGAACCGAAGAACGCTAACAAACTGGGATCACTGTTCTAGCTGCATCGTTCATATGTTTAAAGTGCCTACTCCTAACCCTTGGATTAGGTGCCCCCGCCTCCTCCACCATTTGGTACTTCAGTAGAAGCATTGGGGCGTATGAATTAGAGCATGGTTTCCTCCAATAGCTCCTCCTGGAGACCCATATCTATCCTGTTCTGACTTGGGGGGGGAAGAGGGGGCGATAAAATTGTAGAAGATAATGTATCAACCAATCGGCTCTAACTGCAATTTTTCAAACACAGCCTATACAATGACAGTTAGGAGCAGAATGGTTGGTACTTTGGGGGAGATGTATTAAATGTATTATTGTGGGTTTGGGTGGTAAATGACAGGGGACTCTGCGCCTGTCATTATCGGAGTTGCCATCTGCAAGACATTGCGCTGATATGACGGGTAATGTATGAACGGTCAGTGGCACTGACAGTTTCCGACAGCTGCAGCTATTGATATCGACAGCTGTAGTTCCCCTACCACCAAAGCAGGGACAGCACTGTCTTGCGCATGCCCAGTGGAGCTGGCCAGAAAGGGAGACAAAGCACTGTGGGCTCTGCAGGGGATCATCAGAGAGGGGGGAGGGGGGGGGTAGTTTTCACTCCCCCACTCCTGCAGATGGTGTTCATACACCTCACCGGTACTGCTTTGTGCTTCGTCTTGGTAAAGAGGCAAAGCAGGAAGAGTTATAGCTGCACGATCAGTGCCGCTATAATACATCTCCCCCATTATCTCTTACAATTTTATTTCTCTCCAAGCTTTCATGAATAGCCCCCCTTCCCCCCTCCAAATGGGTGCTGTCATGGAGGGGGAAATAAATATTTATCTTGATGCAAACATATATAATGTTATACTTAACACAAAACTGCCATCTACTGTCTAAAGTTCGAACTGCAACAGTATTATTATTATTATTATCCTTTATTTATATGGCGCCACAAGTGTTCCGCAGCGCCTTACATAGTACATAGAACATAGAACTAATAGGTGAACAAGAAACAAGTAACATACAGTACATTACAGTACAGGACAAGGACACAACTTATATACATTGCTGAAATAGTGATTAAAGCACTCACAATAAGCTGCCGGGAATTGGCGGTCCCGTGTTAGGTGCCCTAATGGGGAGTAGAGAGTAGAAGAAAATGTAAAGAGAAGCACATGAAGGAAGAGGTCCCTGCTCGTGAGAGCTTACATTCTAAGGGGAGGGGCAGACAGACAGGTGTGACACAGAAGGGGAGGGCAGACAGACAGGCGTGACACAGAAGGGGAGGGGCAGATAGACAGGCATGACACAGAAGGGGAAGATGGGAAGGAAAGAGCATGAGGTGGGTTAGGATGAGTGCTGGAAGGCCTTGATGAAGTAGTGGGTCTTGAGAGCCCGTTTGAAGATTTGTAGAGAGGTGGAGAGTCTGATGGGGAGAGGGAGAGCATTCCAAAAGGTAGGGGAGCAGCATGGGCAAAATCTCGGATGCGGGAGTGGGAGGAAGTAATCAGTTGGCAAGAGAGGCGGCATGCATTAGTTGAGCGAAGTGGGCGGGCGGGAGTGTGAAGGGAGAGAAGGTCAGAAATGTATGCGGGAGAGGATTTGGTGAGGGCTTTGTAGGCGAATGTAAGAACCTTGAATTGGCATCTGAAGGGGAAGGGGAGCCAGTGTAGGGCTTGAAGGAGAGGGGAAGCAGATGTAGAACGTCTGGAGAGGAAGATGAGCCGAGCAGCAGCATTAAGAACCGATTGTAGTGGAGAGAGGTGAGAGACTGGGAGGCCAGCTAGGAGAAGGTTACAGTAGTCCAATCTGGATATGACCAGTGAGTTGATGAGGGTTTTAGTGGCATCCTGGGTGAGGAAGGGTCTAATCCTGGAGATATTTTTTAGGTGAAAACGGCAGGACTGCGAGAGGTGCTGAATGTGCGGTTTAAACGAGAGGGAGGAGTCTAGGATAACTCCAAGACAGCGCACTTTGGGGCTAGAGGAGATAGTTGTGCCATCAATAGATAATGAAATTGTGGAAAGTGATGTAGTGGAAGAGGGTGGGAAGATGATCAGCTCAGTCTTAGACATGTTAAGTTTAAGAAAGCGCTGGGACATCCACAAAGAGACAGCAGAGAGACAGTTGGAGATACGGTTAAGGAGCTCAGGGGTGAGCTCAAGGGTGGAAAGGTAAATTTGAGTATCATCTGCATAGAGATGACATTGGAGGTCAAAGGAGTTAATGAGTTCACCCAAAGAGGATGTATATAGGGAGAAAAGGAGAGGTCCAAGAACAGAACCTTGGGGAACTCCTACCTTTAGTGGAAGTGGAGGGGAAGAGGAGTCATGAGAGGACACAGTGAAGGAACGATCAGAGAGGTAGGAGGAAAGCCAGGAGAGGGCAGTGTCACGTAGACCGAGAGAGTAAAGGATTTGCAGGAGGAGAGGGTGGTCTACAGTGTCAAATGCAGCAGAGAGGTCAAGGAGAATGAGCAGAGAGTAGTGGCCCTTGGATTTGGCAGCAAGGAGGTCGTTGCTGACTTTCGTGAGGGCAGTTTCAGTGGAGTGGAGAGATCGGAAGCCAGATTGAAATGAGTCAAGGAGGGAGTGGGAAGAAAGAAAGGTGGTAAGGCGGTTGTAGACAATACGCTCAAGGAGTTTGGAAGCAAAAGGGAGAAGTGAGATGGGTCAATAGTTGGAAAGTATGTTAGGATCAAGGGTAGGTTTTTTAAGAATGGGGGAGACAAGAGCATGTTTGAATGTAGAAGGGACAGTGCCAGATGATAGGGAGAGATTAAGGAGGTGAGCCAGATGGGAACAGGCAGAAGGAGACAGGTGGGAGAGGAGACGGGAAGGGATAGGGTCAAGAGTGGAGGTGGAAGGGGGGGAGGACCGGATGAGGGCCATGACTTCCTCTCCAGAAGCAGGGGAGAAGGATGTCAGAGTTGGTGAGACAGAAGGGGAGGGGTGGTAGGGGCAAGGAGGGGGAGGAGTGCTGAGGGTCTGATGGGATATGATGTCCTCACGTATGGAGTCAATTTTAGATGTAAAGTAGGTGGCAAAGTCGAGGGCAGAGAGCGAGGAGGGAAGGCAAGGAGGGGAAGGGCAGAGTAGGGAGTTGAAAGTGGCAAAGAGACGCCAGGGGTTTGAGGACTGAGAGGAGATGAGGTTCTTGAAATATGTTTGTTTGGAGAGAGACAAGGCAGCACTGTAGGAAGAGAGAATTAATTTGAAATGGAGGAAGTCAGCCTTAGAGCGTGACTTTCTCCACTGACGCTCTGCAATTCTTGAACACTTTTGTAGGTATCTGGTGCATTTGGAATGCCAGTGTGGATCTGCGAGGGTGAGTGGTTATTGCTGGAGCAACAGAATCAAGAGCAGAAGTAAGGGAGGAATTGTACAGGGAAGTAGCTTGTTCAGGACAGGAGAGAGAAATGATAGGGGAGAGAAGAGAGTCCAGCAGGGAGGAAAAGGCAACAGTGTCAATAGCCTCAATATTACGCTTAGTAATTGTAGCTTTAGGAGTTAGAGGAGGGGAAGGAGAGAGGGATAGGTTAAAAGAGAGAAGGTGATGGTCAGAGAGGGGGAATGGGCAATTGGAGTAATCAGAAATATCACAACGGTGCGTAAAGACCAGGTCAAGTGAGTGCCCACTCAAATGGGAGGGTGAGGAGGTTCATTGGGCGAGACCAAATGAAGAGGTGAGGGTAAGGAGTTTAGCTGCAGAGGATTCTGTGGGAATGTCAATAGGAATATTAAAATCACCTAGGATAATGGAGGGAAGGTCTGAGGAGAGAAAGTGAGGGAGCCAGGAAGCGAAGTTGTCAAGGAATTTGGAGGGAGAGCCAGGGGGACGGTAAATGACAGCTACTCTGAGGTTTACTGGTTGGAAGAGGCGTATAGCATGAACCTCAAATGTGGGGAATGTAAGGGATGGTTCAGAGGGTATTAGCTGGTAGGAGTAACTGGTGGCTAGAAGGACCCCAACACCACCACCATGGCGACCCCCAGGCCGGGGGGTGTGGGAGAAGGCGAGGCCCCCAGAGGATAGAGCAGCAGGAGAAGTGGTGTCAGAGGGTGAGATCCAAGTTTCAGTGATGGCTAGGAGATTCAGAGAGTTGGAGATAAAAAGGTCATGGGTGGGGACCAGTTTATTACAGACTGACCTGGCATTCCAGAGGGCACAGTATAGAGAGATAGCATTTGTGGGGGAGATGTGAATAAGATTATCCGGGTTGCTGTAACGTGGAGGTAAGCTTAATTTGGAGGACCGATATGAGCGAGTTTAGTGATGGTGCTGGCACCTGAGCTAGAAAGGGAATATGTAGGAGGTGGGTAGGGAGAGAGATGTGGATGGCAGTGGGGTGAAGTGACAGGGAGAGGAGTGTAGGAGGAGGGTTTGGTGGTGGGGTAGTAGGACAGAGGGGGGGGGTAGAACAGGAAGAAAGTGGAGTAAAGGGAGAGGAGTGAAGAGTAGGCAGACAGAGGAGGGGGGAGAAGGGGAGGAGGAGGTGGAAGAGATAAGGAGGAAAGGATAAAGGTGGAAGCAGGGGGCAGAATAGAGGATTAGGTAGAGACTGAGTGAAGGAGGGAGTTGACGAAAACCTTGTCATGGTGTTTATAGGTAAACAAGAGGAATGAAATTTGGAAATGTAAATGAGGTATGAGTGCAAGAGATTTGCAGGAATGCAAGTGAAAAAAAAAACAGTGATGTATCAAAAAACAGTGTATCAATATGTATGCAGATTAACAAGATTGTTATAGGGAGGATTAAAAGTGGGGTTCAAATGTGTGCAGAATATGAAAAATAATGCAGAATGTAAGCAGATAGATAGAGGATGTGAGGCTATGCAAGAGAGCTGAGATAAAGGACAGTGTTTCAAAGTAGATAGATGTAAACTGACATGGCAAAAAGTACGATAAGCATTGAATTGTATGCGAGAATCAGAAGGCCAGCATTATGAATAGCAATAGAAGTGTTCTTGCCGTGATTGTACAGGGAGTCCAGTTGTAGTCTGAGTCTTTAGATTGTTGAGTATTGGTTTTTATTGAAGTAAAGACCTACAAAACTATGGAACTTTCAAGTCATTACTTCGTTATTTGTAGCAGTTGAACAGTTGTGCTAGTTTCCATTATAAACATTCTAGAATGTTTGATTGCACCTGAGGGTCGCTTGTTGAATATAGAATTTCCATGCTGTGAAACCAAGGGTAACTACCATTCTTCGACTTCAGTGGTTCTAGTCAGACTTAACAGCGCGGTCAATTGAATAGCTCCAGGAACTCCTTAGCAAGGGCTATTCAGCATCGTGCTGAATTATCGCCCCATAATATTCCTTGACTGTTTCAGCAGGATGCTGTGTCCTACCAGCTTTTAAAATGACTAAATGCACCCTGCCCCTAGGGTGGCGCCCGCTATAACAGCCTGCCCTCAGCCATCCCCACCCACAAGCCGCAGTGTCCTGCGGGTGGGAAAAGTTGCGGTTTGGCAATCATGGAATCTATTCACAGTGAGGGGAGAGCTTGGGGGCAGCCCAGCATCCCCCCAAGTGCAGAGCATGCTCCCTACAGTGACGAACAAGGGGTGTGACATGAAGCCATGCCCTCTCCCAGATTGGCCACACCCCTTTTCGGGATCATGTGCAGTTCCCCTTCTCCCGGACTGCGGCTTCCCACTGTTCACCCTACAGTGAACACTAAGTGGATGTTACTTTGACACTACCACATACCAAAAACAGAATTTGATACTTACCGATAAATCCCTTTCTCCAATTCCATAGAGGACACTTGAGGCTTCATGACAGTGGGGTATAGACAGTGCTAAGTGGGAGCTGGCACTTTAAAATGTAAAAGTGTGACTAGATCCTCCCCCTCTATACCCCCCTACAAGCCCAGTCTTGGGAAACTGTGCCCGACGAGAGCTGGCCGAAACAAACGTAAGAGGAGGTGAAGCAAGTACACATAATACGGAATGTGTAGAAAGTTTGAAATAACAATACACCGAGAAAAACTTCAACCCGTCATAACTTATAAAGGACTATAACTATGTCAGAAAGGAACAGCGCAGGGTGGGCGTCCAGTGTCCCCTATGGAATCGGAGAAAGGGATTTATCGGTAAGTACCAAAATCCTGTTTTCTCCTTCATCCACTAGGGGACACTGGAGATTTCATCACGGCATCCCAGAGCTACCATTACGGGCGGGGGAGCGCTGAGAACCTTAAAAAACAGCACGGCCATACTGCGCTGCGGAGGCCGCAAACGTGTCAAATCTGTAAAGACGGAGAAAAGCATGCCAGCCCGACCAAGTGGCCGCCCGGCAAAGCAACTCCATGGAAACCCCGTGACCAGCCACCCTAGCGCGAGTAGAAGTACCACCTTCCATGACAGGTATTTAAGCTCCAAAGTCTCCAAAAGGTTCAGACAGAGTAGTTTGTAAGAAGGAAAGGACCTGATCCAGATCCCATGGGTCGTCTGAGGCACAAAGTGTTGTAATCGGATAACTCCTTGCAGAAAGGTCTGAACATCCGGAATTAAGGCCAGCTTCTTCTGGAAAAATAGAGACCGTGCCGAAATTTGAACTTTCAGGAAACCAAGGCGTAGTCCGGCCGAGAAGCCTGCTTGCAAAAAAAGCAGGAGTCTGGCTAGACTAAGAATTGTAGGAGGAGACTCTCGCCTTTCACACCATGAAACATAAGCCTTCCAAATACGGTGGTAATGTTTCAAAGTAACTTTTTCCCGGGCTCGAAGCATAGTAGGTTATACCCTGAATGGGATTCCTCTTCGTCGTAATATGGCCCTTTCAACAGCCACGCTGTCAAAAGTAGCCGCCTTAAGTCTTGATAGCCTAAAGGACCCTGTTGTAAGAGATCTTCTCTCAGAAGTAGGGTCCACGGATCGTCGATCAGCAGAAGGCAGAGGTTGGAATACCAATCTCTGCGAGGCCAACCCGGAGCCACTAAGAGAACCTTGGACCTCTCCCTCTTCATGCGTTGTAGAATCTAAGGGAGAAGAGGAAAAGGAAGGAACAGATAGACAAAACGGAACCTCCATGGTGTTGACAGTGCGTCCACTGCAACTGCCTCCGGGTATCTCGTCCGAGAGCAGTACAGACGCAGTTAATGATTTTGTCTGGACGCCATGAGGTCGACCTGTGGAAGACCCCACCGTTGGACAAACTGTCGAAACACCTGAGGATGGAGCTCCCATTCCCCTGGGTGCACGTCCTGACGGTTGAGGTAGTCTGCCTCCCAATTGTCGATGCCTGGAATGAAAATTGCTGAAATCACCACGCAAACTCTTCTGCCCAGAGTAGGATGCGGCTTACTTCCTTCATTGCCGCCCGACTTCGGGTGTAGCCCTGTGGTTTATGTACACCACTGCCATGGCGTTGTCTGACTGCTCGGCCTCGCAACAGGTGATGTGCTGGTTGAAGAGTGTAGAACACTGCCCATAATTCCAGGATGTTTATCGGCAGATAGGCTTCCTGTGAGGGTCAGCAGACGAATCACTGCCCCGCACCCTCTCAGACTCATGTCTGTGGTGAGGAGAGTACAATCCCACACTCCAAATCTCTTGCCCTCCAAAAGGTGGGACGAGTTCAGCCACCAGAAAAGGTATATCAGAGTTCTGGGACAACCTCACACGTTGGTGGAGGAAAAGATGGGATCCTGACCATTGGGAGAGGAGGTCGAGCTGAAACATTCTGGAGTGGAAACGTCCATAAGGAATGGCCTTGAATGCTGCCACCATCTCTCCCAGGAGTCAAATGCAGATGTGCATAGATACCTGACGATATTGAAGTACCGTCCTTACCATCTCCTGAATGGAGGCTGCCTTTTCCTGGGGAAGGAAAACCCGTTGACAGTGTGTCCAGAATCATTCCTAGAAACTAGAGACTGTCTCTTGCAGATGAGACTTGGGAAAGTTCAGGATCCACCCATGACCTATGAGGAGCTTGTGAGTCACCGCAATGTTCTTTAGTAATTGTTCTCTGGAATGAGCCTTCAGAAGGAGATCGTCCAAGTAAGGGATAATCGTGATCCCTTGTTTCCGAAGAACCATCATCACTGCTAAGACCTTCGTGAATACCCTGGGGGCTGATAAGCCTAAGGGTAAGGCCTGAAACTGGAAATGTGATTTCCGAATGGCGAATCTCAAACGCCTGGTGAGGCGGCCAGATAGGGATGTGAAGGTAGGAGTCCTTGATATCTAGAGATACCATGAATTTGCCTTCCTCCAGTCCGGCAATAACCGACTGAAGGGACTCCATCTTGAACTTGAAAATCTTCAGGTAGGGTTTGAAATCCTTCAAGTTCAGAATAGGTCTGACCGAGCCGTCCGGCTTCAGAACCATGAACAAACTGGAGTAGAAACCTTAACCAGTCTGATGCCTGGGAACCTGTAGCAAAACCCTCACGGATATAAGTTTGCCTGTCTATTGCCTGTTGTAATACGACACGCCTGATGTTGGAAACTGGCAAACCTGTTGTGAAAAACCGATGGGGCGGTTGAAAATTAAAATTGAGTTTGCATCCCTGGGTGATGAGGTCCCGAACCCAAGCGTCTGTACAAGGTCCCATCCATACTTCTCTGAAGTCCCGAAGACGTTCTCCCACCCAGGGGTCCCCCAGGTTAGAGGGAAGCCAGTCATGAACTAGGTTTGGTAGTGGATTTACTCTCCTGTTGAGCAGATATGGCCGCGAATCTGCCACAACCTCTCGAACCACGGGAAGTAGTAGGTGGTCCTCTGGAGCGGCCAAGGAAACGGCCCGGGGAATGAAAGGACTGAAACGAGAGCCCCGAGTAGGGCCTTCCAGGAGGCGGAGCAGCCGACAGAAGATAAGTGGATTTACCCTTAGTAGCCTGAGAAATCCACTTATCAAGATCAACTCCAAGTAAGACACTTCCCTTGAAGGGAAGAGCTTCCACAGCTTTCTTGGTTTCTGCGTCCGCCTGCCATTGACAAAGCGCCCTGCGAACTGAAACCGCCAGAGCTGAAGTTCTGGAGGCGAGATTACAAACATCCTTGGACGCCTCTCCAAGATAGGCTGCAGCTTTCCCTATGTGTTCTGCTAGAGGAATAAGTACCTCCACCGGGAGCAGGTCTCTCATCCCATCAGCTAACCGTGTTGCCCAAACCTCATTCGCTTTGTTAGTCCAGCAGCTTACAAATCAGCCCAGCAGCTGTATAAATGGACTTGAGAGTATTCTCCAGTTTCCTGTCCGATGTCTCTTTCAAAGGCGTGGCTCCAGGGACCGGTAGAATAGTAGGATCTACTGTAGGAGTTTCACAAGATTTTCTACTATCTGTAGGAAAAGGATAGGAAGATACATTTTTTATCCGGATGTTCCCAAGCAGAAACCAGAAGAGAATCTAGTTCCTGCTTTGTTAAAAAGAAAGACGTCCGTGCAGGCCCCTTTTCCTCATCTTCTATCTGCAATACTTGTCGAATTGCAGAACTGAACCCTTCTATCCCTTGGGACACAGGCTCAGGTTCCTATTGGAGCTCCTCAGGCGAATCCTGAGTATATTCGCCCTCCTCTAGAGCCGGCATTCCTCTTCCTCAGAGTTGTCCGACTGGAGAACTGAGTGTGCCGATCTCTTTTTTTAGACCTGCGGTAAGGGTCCCGATGGCGTGGCACAGGACAACGTCATCGCTTTTGCGATCCCTTCCATAGATGTAGCTAAAGACCATGTCCATGCCGGTTCTTCTATAGTAGCTGATCTAGAAATTTCTCTCTTTACGAGAAGCCATAACGGATGCAAACTGTTCTGCCCAAGACGGCGGTTCTGTCATCCGTGGAGACTCATGCTGTGGATTACAACTTGTCACAAAATGTGGGGCTAGATGACTGTCCCTGTGTAGTGTTCACTCTAGGTCCAGCAACAGGCGGGGCGCCGGACCTAGAGATAAGTCACTTCTGCGCGCACGTGCCCGAAATGGGGGCATGTCTTTATGACGCGTCCCCTTGTCGTCACTCCTGGGGGCGTGCCTAGCACTTACGGACATGCTGGGCAGCCCCCAAGCGCTGCGATCACTGTGAATGGATGCCGGGCACATGGGCCCGGCATCCATTCACCGGCGGTGACCGCTGCGCTGCCATTTTGACGATCCGCGGGTGGAGACAGAACCCGCAGGCTGTCTCAGTGGGGCGCCGCGCTGGAGGGCAGAGTGCTTTCTGCCCTTCAGAAATAGGGCAGGGCGCAGCGCCCCACTGAAACAGCCTAGCGGGAACGCTACCTGTGTATACTTTTCTGCACAGGTAAATGACTTCTGAGAAGCCTTAGGGCCCCTTCCAGCCATGGTACATACAAAACCCACACAAACAACAGTAAAGCGTAGTGTAGAGGGTTAACCGTAATGGTTGAGATATGCAGCGGTAGGAGAGCTGGGCAAAAGAGGAATAGCACACTTGCCCCCGAAAGCGCTTCCAGCAGTGCTAAAAATGCTAGGCACTATAAACAAGTAGCTAATGGAGAATAAAGTAGTTACTGTCTGCCTAAATGCTCTCCTAACCAGCCTAAACCCCACTGCGCACTTACAGGACAGGTCTGGCTCTCAGTCTCAGCGCAACATACAGTGTCCTCCATGTAATGGCAGTCAGCACACTTCAGAGAAGCGCTGGGGCCGTTGGGAGTGAGGAGCAGGACTCTGGAGTTAGGCGCTGTGCCCCCCCTCCCCCCTCTGGCACTTATTTCAGTGTAGAAAGCGCGCTGTGTGAGAGAGACCCCACACAGACGCTATTGTTTGCAGTCTGGCTCATTAATCAGAGCCACTGCTTCTTTATAAAACGACCGCCTGTGATGTTTAATCTGGCTACCTCGCTAATCGAGGTAGCCAGTGCATACTTAGGACTGATTGGCTGCCGGTTGCGGTATAGACTAATGGGGGACCTCTCTGTGCGCTGCGTGCCACAGCATGCAGTATCCCCAGAGACAGTGGTTTCTTTTGTAGTCAGGGACCCCAGGCGAACTGCAAGCAGTTGCAAATGGGTCTCTCTCGGCAGCCTCCAACGGAGCAGACAGGCAGGGGTAGATGCTGCCCAGTCATTCTCCATAGCTTGTCAGATTCAGCACAGCAGCGCTATTATAAAACTTTCCTATTCAAGGAAAAATGCATTTGCAATTCAATTCCAAACTCTCACTGAATCTTCCCAGCAAAATTCTAATTTTTTGGGTGCATCCCCCTGAGTAGGTGAAAAGGTAGGGAATATCTTTATTTTAAGGTAAAAATGCTGTGACACAGTGCAGAACATCTGTTACACCCCTCCAAATGAATGATCATGCTCTTGCAGGGGTTTAAATAGTATTATTTGTGCAATAAAGACATGTCAGTTTTCAGGTGAATTTTTCTAAAGAACTCAATAATGGGGTAAATGATGTGGAACATGTATGTAGGGAATGGGTATGTAATGCCGGCTGTCGGGATGCCTCCTGTCACAATACAGACAGCGGCATCCCAATGGTTGGTATCCGGACAGGGGTCAGGTAAGTATACTTACCCTCCCCTCCCCACCCTAACCCCTTCGTGCCTAACCCTCCCCCATTAGTGCCTAAACCTAACCCCTCACCCCCCGCCAGTAGAGCCTGACCCTAACACTCCCCTCTAGGGGTGCCTAAACCACCCCCCAAAACCAGACGCTAACTGACCTAAACCTAACCCTCCCCCCCCCCCCCCCTGCGACTAAGACTATGGGTGCCCGGCTTACCTTTGTTCAGGCACGTATCCTCCTGGATTCCGGCGGCAGGATTAAGATAGGAGTCGGTATTTCGATGGGAGTCTGTAATTCGACGCCTATCTTAACCGCCGCTCTCTTAACTACATCCCGTATATATGCAGATGGGGGCCAACAGTAGTTTTTTTCCCAACTTGTGTAAAAACACTTTTTTTTTTACCCAAAAATGTGTTGAAAACATATTTCCATCATTAATAAAAATGCAAAACTCAGCACTTTGACACTTATAAGAACCTCCAGTACTTCCCTGTTGGTCACTAATAGCCTTCTATGTGGTCCTGTTATCTTAGTTGATACTTTTTTGGGGTCCAGGAAGATTTCTCCAATTTTTCATGCAATTCTGCTAAGTCGTTTATTGTAGAAAAGTTGCGTGACCTTGCCGTGACAGTACATTTCTAATCAAACCTTGTATTTCGCAGGTACGTGTATTGTTGCAATGTGTGCAAGTTTCCTGACGCAAGTTCACTTTCTAGCATCTAATTGAATGGACCCCTTAGAATGTTCTCTGGCGCATCCCACTCTAGTTACATTGGGGACGATTCAATTCAGCGAAAATTAAATAGCGCGGGGGAGGGAGGGTTTGGGGGGAGTTCCCGGAGCTATTCAATTGACCGCGCTGTTTACTCATTCTAATGATTTCTTCTCGCACCCTCCTGAGAAATCCCAGTAGAGTGTCGGCTGCGAGCTGTTTGCCGGCTCAGCGCAGTGCTAACAGCCTTGCGGCCGGCACTTTAGTCTGAGAATGCCTGTTGTCGCGACTAAACACCCTGCTTAAGTAACAAGAACAAGCATTCTGACTTGCTTTTAGTCAGACTTAACATCACTGTGATTTGAATAGCTCTGGGACTAACATCCCGGTGCTATTCACATTGCAATGAGTTAAAACGCCCCCTTAGAGTATACAGGTGAAGAAAACATTAAAAAAAAGAGAGACATGCTTCAGTCACCAGCGCTATTTTATTAGTCACCATGGAGACCAGGATTTTCCTAGCAATGTAAGAGATAGACCATAAACTTGTAAACTCAAAAGGTGAATCTAGTAAACGACTGCCGTCAATCACTGACAATAAGCAGACAATTACTAGAAGATACTCAGCCCAAAGACTAGATTAGTGTATTGAGGGAACATAATCTGTAATGAGAACTGCCTTTCACAGACAAGTAGCAAGATCAGCTTCCAATAAAGAATTAATGACTTCATCACCAATGGATGTATATAAGAACAACCTAAGAATTGTTAGGAATACAAAAACTATAGTGAAGATAACTTATATCACAGCCCAGGATTCCAGTATGGTTACCAGCAATTGAATGTCTGTAGGCAATATTGCGTTGTCAAAGGAAATGACTTTACAATTGTAGTGTATAAGAAGTGCATGGAGAGGTGGCATGGCCATTACTGCTAAATCCAGGCTATACTAATGATAAGTGTAGACCATAAGATATATCATTAATAGTTTAGAGAGAGCTATCAGTTTCTCCCCTAACCACCTACTGAGAAGAGAAGTTACCAATTCATGGCCAAGCAAAGTGAATGTAGAAATGTAAATATTAAGAAATATGTATTTTGTTAAAGGTCCGTGTGCTGCAGCACAGGACTAAGCGTGGCCACTGCAGGACTCAATTCAGTACTTGAGGAGCTAAGTCGCAGCATGAAGTGGACTCCCACTGAGACTGTAGTGGAAAGGTTTGAAAGTGGAATTATGTATTTTCAATTTTTTTTACCAACTTTTTCTTATTTTTTCAAAAATAAATTACAGCGGATAGGGAAGGCACTGGAAAACAATAAATGTTGTTTGAAGGAAGGACATCAAATGTACAGAGGAAAAGACATTTATCAAAGTACCATACATTACGTAGAACTTACCCTTCCCATACAAGACAATTAAAATAATGTGCATCACTACTGCAATCCAGAAATCAAACAAAAATCAAGAATTTGCTAACCCCAAACTGTAATTCAATAAAATCGGGGGAAGGGGGGGGGGGGGGGGGTGTCATCACCCTTATTGCAAGAGCTGTTTTGTCCCAAAAATACAGCAAAGCAGTACATAATAATTGAGAGTTAGGGCCATATTCAATATGGGGCGAAAAGTCAGTTATCGGCAATAATTTATTTCCAATATCCCCGTATTCAATCACATTGACTTTTCGCCGCTGCGAAAAGTCAATGTTAAAAAACGGGGATAATTTTTCGCCAGCCTTTTGCTGGTGAAAAAAAAGTGCAGAATTGGGGTTTAGGGGTGCAGGCTTAAAAAAAAAAAAAAAAAAAAAATAGCCTGCACCCTTGGGAATGCCCCCTTAAAACGATCTGTGTCAAAAAAAAAAAAAAAAAAAAGAAGTTTAAAAACAAAACAGGGAAAGCCCAAAAAAAATTAGTTCAATTTCGGGGTTAAAAAAAATTAAATATGGGGAACAAATTTTTAACTAACGAAATAAATTCAGGGGGGGTTCCCAAGTATGCGGCAGGTGTTTTAAAGAATGCGGGAGGTATCGGCAGGTGCATTTTTGAAGATTTTTCAAAATCCACCTTAGGGACTTAAAAATAGGCTTGCACCCATTTTCATGTACCCCAAATTTGATGCACCTATTTTTTTAAAAAAAAAAACCTGATAAATTATCGCCGATAACGGACTTCTCGCCCCATATTGAATATGGCACTTCGTCTATATAGTATGATAGGCAGGATGAAGGAAAAACATATCAAGACAGTTGCTGGTATAGGTACTAAGAGGTTGTTCCAAATAATTTGAGAGTATTGGTTTGTGTGGAGTCAAGCGTCTCAAGATATCTATCACATTTTTTGTAAAAGAGGGGAAACCCCGGATTCCAGTGCTGGGAAAGCAGCTTGCCTATCAAAATATACATTTTCAATAGAATAGATTTAACCTCTTCAAGAAAAGGTGGAGTAGGCGAGGTCCAATTAACCAGTAGGGTTTATACAATTATTCACTATTTCAATTAAATGCTAAACATGTGTAGGAATAATATTGTAGTCCTACCATTTTTTTACAACTAGAAAACCTACCATTAATTGAGGGGACTTCCTTTTTTTTTTAATTTGACATAATGTGAGGGTGATCTGAGCTTTAGAACACCTTCCATGTGTGGAATTTTTTCTTCTTATTGGTGTTGCTGTTTAAAGTCATTGTCTGGTGATCACCAGACAATAACAGTGGACAAATTGTTTTAAAGAGAATCCCTGGATGTCAGTTCTGGAGAGAGTTGTTAAAATAACACCACCTCTAGGACCCTTTCCAGATGTCCAGATACTGGAGAGTAGCCATGAGCAGGACTACCTCCCCAGGCAGTCTGATGCACAGTGAGAAGAAAATACTCCCTGTCCATTAGAGAGATAATGGTAAACCTCTCCATCTGAGGGCATGTGGACCGTGCACACATACAGCTGGATTAGTTAAAGAAACAGGAGCTGGATTACCCCCTACAGGTAGTGTGTATCGAAACTCAATGCATGGAGCTCTCTGCAAGGTCTATTTTGAGTATATGCTCTGAACATCTAGAAGTGTTTAATATCTGTATGCTGTAAGTGTGTAATATCTGTACCTGTAAGCATCTTCAGATAAGAGATTGTCCTTTTCAGGACATTTACTGGAGCCAATGATCATCATCTGGCTGCAAAAGTGCTACATACAGAGACTGCACACAGCTGAGATGACACATAGAGGGGAATTCAATTAGAGGCGAAAAGCCATATTAGCCTGTTTTTTTGTGAAAAATTTGCCTAAAAAAAAAAAAAAATATTCACCAAATTCAATTCCAGGACAATTTCGCCTAAGTGGAAACAATTCTCCAAAAATGATTCTCTAATCAATAGCTGGTGAAAAGAAATGCAAAATCTTTATTTTGGGGTGCAAATGTGGGGAAACAACTCAAACCCCTTGGGACAGCCCCACAAAGGACAAATCTGCAAAAAAACAACAAAAAAAACAACCTAAGAACACCCCAAAAAAACACGTCATTTTTGGGGTGAAAATTTAAAAAGTGGGGGGATAAACATAAAAGTAGCTAAATAGACTTCTTGGGGGTCCCCAAGTATGGGTCAGGTGTTTTTGGGATTGCAGGTGCATGCAGCAGGTGGATTTTTCACGTTTTTTTAAAAGTTCATTTTAGAGACATAAAAACATGCTAGCACCCATTTTCAAGCACCCCAAATTTGACAGGACTACTTATTTTCGCCAAAAAATACAGCTTTATGCCATTCTTCACCACTTTTACCTAGACGCTAATAGCAAGCAATTTACACAACTTAAGTACCCAAAATAGTATTATTAGGGCTAATAGTACACATCTATATTTATTCCCTAGGTTAATATATCTTTTTCTGGGGTACAGACTGATTTCCCCGATTCTTTCAGTACTTTTCGCCTGTTCCGCATTCGCCTATTTCCGTTTTCGCCTGTTTTCCAATTGAATTAGGCGAAAAGCGGGGACGAGCATGGAATAAATTCGCCTCTGAAACAGGCGAATGAAGCGAAAGGTTGGACAGGTGAAAACTTCGCCTCTAATTGAATATGGCTCTTAGGGTGCATACACACCTGCACGATATCGGGCCGATTTGACAGATTTAGGCAAATCAGAACAACAAATCGGGCATATCGTACAGTGTGTATGCCCAATTTGCAAGATCGTGCGATTGGCTGGGCTGCACAGTCAATCACACGATATCGCATGTGAGCCTGTACATGTTAATGAAGGACAGAACAGTGATTGTTCAGTCTTTCATTAAATTTTTCCAGTGTGTACCAGCAATTATGCGACGTCCAGGGTGAAAACACTTTGCCCTGAACATCTGCACGATTGCTGGTCGTTTAGGTGTGTACCCAGCCTTAGTTTGCAGAATTAAAGAGATCCCACAGAATCATGCAGTGCTATACATCATCTGTAAAAAAAAAAAAAAAAAAAAAAAAAAATCTAATAGAAAAAAATAATAAAAATATATATATTTATATATATATATATATATATATATATATATATATATATATATATATATATATATATATATATGGGATGACTTGGTGTCTCTTTATGTGACCAATATCGAGGTCAGGCAAGTAAGGGTTCACAAAATATTGGAGCGCTCCTATATATATATAAAAAAAAACCAGAAAACTAAATTTTACCAGCTTTATTTACAGTTTTTTTTTTTTTGTTATTACCAACACCTATTTGTTTATCTTTCTCTGGGATGGTAGAATTACAAAGGAAAAAAGGCAGAATCAACAGATTTAAAACAGAATTGCAGAAATAACAAGAGATATGGTAAGAACTTACCTTTGTTATCTCTGTTTCTACGAAGTCCATAGGGTCCACAGGGTTGACCTTGGGGTATAGCTGGATCTGGATCTACGGGGACCACGCAGTTAAATCTTTTGCTGCTGCTCCCAGGATGCACTTGTGTCCATCCTCCTCTATACCCCGCCCTCGAGCCACAGGCACCTCAGTTGGTAAGCAGCCCAGGCCGGAGGAGGAGACTAAACAGAGAGAAGGAAGACTGGAACACACAAGAAACCATACTCACAGAAATGGGAGACGGAAAACTGGTGACCAGCAACACAGCCCATTTGAAGCCAGGTGCGCCAGGGCGGGCGCCCTGTGGACCCTATGGACTTCGTAGAAACAGAGATAACAAAGGTAAGTTCTTACCATCTCTCTTGTTTTGTACTTCAGGGTCCATAGGAGGTCCACAGGGTTGACCTTGGGGATGTCCCAAAGCAGTTCAACTAAGGGCGGGGACGCTCCTGTGCAGAAAGGAGAATCCTGCGCCCAAAGGATGCATCCTGAGAGGCAAAAGGTGTCAAACGCATAAAACCTCAAAAACGTCCGAATGGAAGACCAAGTGGCTGCCTTGCACATCTGAACAGCGGAGGCACCACGTCTAGCAGCCCAAGAAGGACCCACAGACCGAGTGGAATGAGCCTTAACAGAGGCTGGAACATGTAAACCTTCCTGTACATAAGCCTCCCTAATAACAGAACAGAGCCAACGGGCTAAGGTTTGTTTGTTGGCAGGCCAACCCCTCTTGAAAACCAAAGAGGACAAATAAAGAATCGGACCTTCTAACGGAAGCAGTCCACTCAACAAATTCTGAGAGAACAGAAAACGTCCAATGAAGCCTCGCCAGCTGTAAGATCAGGGGACTGAAAAGCTGGCACCACCAGTTCCTGATTGATGTGGAACTTAGGCACAACTTTAGGCAAAAACTCAGGACGAGTGCAAAGCACTGCTCTGTCCTGGTGAAAAATTAAGAAGGGGGGACTACAGGAAAGTGCCCCCAACTCGGATACCCTCCTGGCCGAAGCAATTGCCAGGAGAAACAGTCTTAAGTGTTAACCACTTGAGGTCAACCGACTCAAGAGGTTCAAAAGGAGGTCCCTGCAGGACCCGAAGAACCACCGCCAAGTCCCACGGAGCCACTGGAGGCACAAAGGGAGGTTGGATTCTAAGAACACCCTGGAAAAAGGTGTGAACGTCAGGCAGTGTAGCGATTCTACGTTGGAACCACACAGACAGAGCCGACACATGACCCTTCAGGGAAGCAAGACGTAAGCCCAGGTCAAGACCTGACTGCAGAAATGCCAAAATCCTAGAAACCCTGAACACCTGAGGATCAAAGTTTCTGGACTCAAACCACTGAAAATAAGTGTGCCACACTCTGTGGTAAATCCGTGCAGAGGTAGGTTTACGCGCCCTCAGCATGGTACTGATGCCAGAGCTTGAAAAACCCCGGGACCTTAAGACGGCTGTCTCAAGAGCCACGCCGTCAAAGACAGCTGACCCAGATCTGGGTAAAGGCAAGGCCACTGAGACAGCAGGTCCCGACGCTGAGGTAGAAGGAACGGGGCATCGACGGACAAGCTCCTGAGATCGGAGTACCAAAGGAGACGTCTGGGATACGCTGGAGTCACCAGCAGAAATGTGCCCCCTTCTTGTTTGATTTTTCTTAGTACCTGAGGTAGCAGGGAACAGGTACGCTAGGTGAAATGTCCATTTCACCGAGAGCGCGTCCACCAGGCTTGCGCCTGCGTCCCTTGTCCATGAGCCGTACACGGGTAACTTGTAATTGTGACGTGAGGCCATCAAGGTCCAACTCCGGCAATCCCCATTTGTCCACGAGAAGTTGAAACACCTCTGGGTGAAGCGACCATTCCCCGGGATGCATGTCGTGACGGCTCCCAATTGAGGACTCCCGGGATGAAGACTGCCGAGATTGCTGGAAGGTGGCACTCCGACCAAGCCAGGATCGTAGACACCTCAGACATCGTAGCTCGACTGAGAGTTCCTCCCTGGTGATTGATGTACGCCACCGTGGTGGCGTTGTTGGATTGCACCTGAACTGCCCTTACGTGAAGAGCGGTGCCTGACGACAGCAGAGCCCTGTACACGGCCCGCAGTTCCAGCACGTTTATGGGAAGAACTGCTTCCTCCGCAGACCAATGGCCCTGAAGAGACAACGAGCCGGTCACTGCCCCCCAACCCCGGAGACTAGCATCTGTTGTGAGCAGAACCCAGTCCGGGATCCAAAAGGGGCGACCCTCGATGAGATGAGCTGGCTGAAGCCACCAAGCTAGAGACTGGCACACTTCCACGAGACAAGACCAGTGTCTGGTGAGGTAACCCATTCCATTCCGATAGAATCTGCCCCTGCAGGGGCCTGGAATGGTACTGGGCAAATTCCACCATGTCGAATGTCGACACCATGGACACTAGGACTCTCATGGCCGAGTGTACCGACACCCTGGCACTGCTCAGGCAACTGTGTATCCGCAGTTGTAGGGAAGACACCTTTTCCGGAGTCAGGAAAATCCTTTGCTGACGAGAATCCAGAAGGGCTCCCAAATGAACCATCCGTTGTGATGGGATCAGAGATGACTTCTTCAAATTTATCAACCACCCGTGTGCCTGAAGACAAGCAATGGTCAGGTGGAGATGTCGAAGAAGTACCTCCGGGGAGCTCGCCAGCAGTAGAAGATCGTCCAGATACGGCAGCAGCCGTATACCCTGGCCCCAAAGGTGGGCGGCCATAATTGCCATGACCTTGGTGAACACCCTCGGAGCCGTGGAAAGGCCAAAAGGCAACGCCCGAAACTGGTAGTGATGTTGCAGGATAGCAAACCTCAGATACTTCTGGTGTGCCGATGCTATGGGCACGTGGAGATAGGCGTCCTGGATATCCAGGGAGACCATGTAATCCCCGGGTTCCATCGCCAGAATGATGGAACATAACGTTTCCATCCTGAACTTGGGAACTCTGAGGTATTTGTTCAGAGACTTCAAATTCAGGATAGGGCGATAAGAACCATTGGGCTTCTGTACCAGAAACAGAGTAGAATAGTATCTCGTCCCGCGTTGAGCCGGCGGAACGGGAACAATCACCTCTGCTTGTAGCAAGGATTGTATAGCCACCTGAATCTGGGAAACTTTGGTCTTGTCCAGAGAAGGACTCGTGCAAAAAAACTGGTGGGGCGGCCTGATCCGAAAAGACAGGGCGTACCCCTGAGAGACTACATCTCGAACCCAGGCATCCGTGGTGGTATTGTGCCAATACTGGGCGAATTGGAGAAGTCGGCCTCCCACTCTGAGGTCCCCCATCAGGCCGCAGGTTTATCCTCCTGCTTAGAAGAAGGGCGCCGAGCACTCCAGGCTTGCTTCTTGGGTTTAGAGGCGGTCTTAGCCGCCGACTGCCTCGGGAAGGACTGACCTTTTGCCTTACCCTGAACCCGAAAGGAACAAAAGGCCGAGCTCCGGACCTTGGCAGGCGTTGCCGCTGAAGGGAGGAAAGTTGACTTGGATTTAGCCAGGGTATCCACTATTTTGTCCAAGTCCGGACCAAATAGCAATTCTCCATTAAAAGGTAAGGCCTCCAGGCCTTTCTTTGAATCAGAGTCCGCTCTCCAGGACCTCAGCCATAAGGATTGGCGGGCAGACACTGCAGCAGCCGATACTCGAGAGGTCAGCAGACTAGCATCCAAAGAGGCTTCTCCAATGTAGGAAGCAGCGTCCCTCATCTGTCCTAACAACACCCTCTGGACATCCGGAGCGTCGTCCGGAAAGGTATCCTCTAAAGCGTTGGCCCAACCCTCAATGGCCTTGGCCACCCAGGAGATGGCCATGGACGGTCGGGCCACTGTCCCTGAGAGGGAGTAAATGGACTTTAAGCAAGTCTCAACTTTCCTGTCCGTGGGATCCTTCAGGGAGGATATAGACGGTAATGGCAAAGTATCGCTCCTTAATAAACGGGTGACGTTGGAATCCACCGCCGGTGGAGTTTCCCATTTTTTACAATGTGCCTCAGGAAAAGGGTAATTAGAAGCCAACCGCTTCTGTGGTAGGAATCTCTTACTGGGCGCCTGCCAAGCCACCGCCATATGATCCGTCAACTGATCAGACAGGGGAAACCGCAGAAGCCACCTTAGTTTTTTTGAAACTAGGATACTTCGACTTAGGAGCTGGTGCCTCATCCTCTATTAGGAGAATGGCTTGCACCGCCCTAACCAGCGCTCGCACATTAATGGATGACTTGGTATCCACTTCTTGGACCGATGTGTCCGAGTAAGTGTCATCATGAACCTCCCCATCATCTGAGGACCCCTCGGAGTCCGATACATGCGCCGCCTGCGCCATTAGTGAGCGTTTTGACACCCTAGAAGGCATGTCATTCTGCAACATTGACTGAAAAGCCGATGACACGGCCGCCAAATTTTGTACGGAGATGGAGAGCACATCTACCCAGGGTGGAGGAGCAGCCACAGGGGCCTGGAAGGGCACCACAGACTGCTGCGTCACAGGGGAAGCCTGTATATACATAGGTAACCCCGCATAAGGACCTATAGACTGAGACCCGGGGGAGCTCCGCAATAATTGCGGGACACCTGGGGAATGGGGGACGGCCGGCTGGGGCAACAACCTAGTAGGGACAGCAGTCGGGACCGACAGACGGTCCGCAATAGACACCAGCACCTGAGAAAACATTGCCCATGGTGGTTCCTGCGTCATAGGAGGTTTTGATGGGCCAGGAACCACCTGGCACAGTCTACACAGGCCATCCTGTGACAAATCCTCCCTATCCACTCCAGCAGAACAGCGTCCGCAGGAGACCAACACCGGAGCCACGGAGTGCTCAATCTCCTCGTCCGACATGACAAAATATATTATCTAAAATAAATATATCTGGCAACAGAGGCGAATCAAGCACACTCACCAGTGTGCTGAACAACAGCCGACAATATGGTACTGTGTTGCACACAACTGTATGTGACGGACCTCACAAATACGTGATTTGCCCCTCCCCCACACACCTGTAGGGCTTGTAAGCGAAGTAAAGGGATAGGTATAAGCCGACAGTAAGTAGAAATAAGCACAGACAGGCAGCACTAGCAAAAGTCAAATACCATGCAGAGAAGATATACTCATTGCACCTTTCCACTACAACCAACCTCCCAGATTGAATGTCTGGGAGGACTATAGCGCTGTGTACACTGTCCTTGATCGGGGGAGAGGTACACAGGGGGACCGGTTCGCGTGCTCCCTGAGAGATCTGCGCAGCCACAGAGAAAATGGCCCCCAGAGACCTCAGAGGAGTAGTGGCCGAGTAACTGCAGCTCAGCGACGCCAGACTACATGCTGTAAGGCGCGCTGAGGGGAGGAGCCGCTAAACAGGGAAGGCTTCCTCCCCTGGCTAGCTATTAACCCCAGGGCTGCCGGCTTCCCGCTTGCCATGTGAAATCCCTGGTGGTCTAGTGGTCTCACGGGGTATACCTCCGCAGAGGGGGAGCCCGCCGCCACTGCTAGCAGCCCCCGGTCTGTCCCCTAGAACATGGGGGCAAAAGACTGCATTCCTAGTAAGACCCGCAAGCCACCGCTAATCGGCGACTCGCGGCTTACCTTCTCCCCTTACCTTCGGCGACTCCGGCAGCAGCCCAGGGAGGTCCCCAGAGTCCGGCTAGTACGGACTCTGGCCTCCCGCCGCGATCCACAGTGCAATACTGGCGTCGCGGTGCCAGCGGGGAGTAAGAGCGGCAGCATGGGCATCTGCACAGACAGCCCTTCGCTGCCACTGAAGAGTGCCTGTTAAAAAATATGAGATATGGTAAGAACTTACCTTTGTTATCTCTATTTCTACGTAGTCCATAGGGTTCCACAGGATACCTTGGGGTATAGGTGATGACGTCAGGAATCGGGCACCATAGAGTTAAGTTTTCAGCCTCCCAGGATGCACTAGGGTCCCCCTCCTATACCCCGCCCCCGAGCCAAGGCATCTCAGTTACGTACCAAGCCATAGGCCAGAGGAGGAGAAACCGGTGACCAGAGCAAAGCCCATCTGCAGCACTGGTGCGACAGGGCGGGAGTCCTGTGGAACCCTATGGACTTCGTAGAAGAGATAACAAAAGTAAGTTCTTACCATATCTCATATTTTCTAATTCAGGGTCCATAGGGTATCCACAGGATACCTTGGGGATGTCCCAAAGCAGTATCCTTCAAGGGTGGGGACGCTCCTGTGCTGAAAGGAGAATCCGCCGCCCGAAGGAAGCATCCTGAGAGGCAAAGGTGTCAAACCTGTAATACCTCACAAAGGTATGGACAGAGGACCACGTGGCAGCCTTGCAGGTCTGGACTGCAGAGGCACCACGTCGAGCTGCCAACACAGGACCCACAGACCTAGTGGAATGAGCCCTCACAGAAGATGGAACCGGCAGGCCTTCATGAAGATAAGCTTCTGAAATTGCCATACGGATCCAACCTGCCAAAGTTTGCTTTGAAGCAGGCCAACCCTTTTTACGGAAGCCATAGAGGACATACAAGGCACGCACAACATCCAAAGTAGCCTCACCCACTGAAAGGTCAGGCGAGTTAAAAGCCGGCACAATGATTTCCTCGTTGATATGAAAACGGGAAACAACTTTGGGAAGAATATCCGGACGAGTGCGCAGCCCTGCCCTGTTCCCATGAAAAAAATCAAGAAAGGGGGTCTACAAGAGAGAGCCCCTAAATCAGAAACACGTCTGGCCGAAGCGATGGCCAGAAGGAAACAGTTTTGGCTGTTAGCCATTTAAGATCCACTGAGCCCAGTGGTTCGAACGGCGGTCCCTGGAGAGCCCTCAGGACCACCGCCAAATCCCAAGGCGCCACCGGTGGAACAAATGGCGGCTGAATTCGAGGAACACCTTGCATAAAGGTGTGCACATCAGGGATTGTAGCAATCCTACGATGGAACCAGACAGACAGGGCAGATACCTGCACCTTCAAAGAAGCAAGGCGAAGCCCATGGTCTAGTCCCGCTTGTAGGAAGGCTAGCACTCTAGACAAACGGAACTCCCGAGGTGCATAACCTCTCGGTCGACACCACTGGAAGAACGTATGCCACACACAATGGTATATTCTTGCTGAAGACTGTTTCCGAGCTCTTAGCATAGTCAACCGCAGAGGACTGTCCACGGACAGACCCTGATGGTCTGAGAACCAGTGCCGTCTGGGCCATGCGGGAGCTATCAACAGGAGCATCCCTCCTTCCTGTTTGAATTTCCAGATTACCCGTGGAAGCAGGGAAAACGGAGGAAAGAGATAAGCAAACCGGAACGTCCACTGGACAGACAGAGCATCCACCAGAGACGCCTTTTCGTCTCTTGTGCGAGACCCGTTGTTGCGCCGTGATGCCATGAGGTCGATCTCTGGAAGACCCCACCTGTCCACCAGAAGTTGAAAGACGTCCTGGTGCAAAGACCATTCCCCTGGATGAACGTCCTGGCGACTGAGAAAGTCGGCCTCCCAGTTGAGGACTCCCGGGATGAATACCGCTGATATGGCCGGGAGATTGCGCTCCGCCCAGATCAGGATGGGGGACACCTCTACGAGTGCTGCCCGACTTCGGGTTCCTCCTTGCCGATTTATGTAGGCCACGGTGGTGGCGTTCTCCGACTGGACGTGCACGGGATGACCCTGGAGAACCCGATGGGCCTGCTGGAGAGCATTGAAAACGACGCGGAGTTGCAAGATGTTTATTGGAAGCTCCTTTTCCGCCTGAGTCCATCTGCCCTGGAACAAGTGTGGACCCGTGACCGCTCCCCAGCCCCGAAGACTGGCGTCCGTTGTCAACAGGACCCAGTTCGCCACCCAAAACGGACGACCCTTGTTGAGATTGGTCGTCTGCAACCACCAGGCAAGGGACAGGCGAACCTCCGGAGTGAGCACCATTGTCTGGGACATTAGACTCTGAGGCAGTCCATTCCATTTGGACAGGACCAATTGCTGCAGAGGTCTGGAGTGAAACTGGGCATATTCCACCATGTCGAATACGGACACCATGGAGCCCAGTAACCTCATTGCCGAGTGAAGAGACACACGGCGACTCTGCAGACAACTGCGCACCCTCAATTGCAAGGCAGAGATCTTTTCCCCCATCACAAAGATCCTCTGCTGACTGGAATCCAACAAGGCTCCGAGGTGCAGAATCCTCTGAGACGGGATCAGGGTGGACTTTTGCCAGTTTATCAACCAGCCGTGCCATTGCAGTACTGCAATCGTCAGATCCAAATGGTGTAGAAGGAGCTCCGGGGACCCTGCTACCAACAGTAGGTCGTCTAAGTACGGCAACATGGGGACTCCCTGCAGCCGCAGGGAAGCCGCCATGACCGCCATCACCTTGGTGAACACACATGGTGCTGTCGCCAAGCCAAAAGGTAACGCCCGGAACTGGAAGTGATCGTTGCGGATTGCGGATTGCAACTGTTGATGGCGCAAAAGAATAGGGACATGCAGATAGGTGTCCTGTATGTCCAACACCACCATGTAATCCCCAGGTTCCAGCGCCAGAATGGTGGACCGTAGAGTCTCCATCCGAAACCTCGGCACCCGCAAGGACTTGTTGAGTGCTTTGAGGTTGAGTATCGGACGGTACGACCCAATGGGTTTCTGCACGAAAAATAGATTGGAATAGAAACCCAGGCCCCTCTGGGTAAAAGGAACAGGCACTATAACTCCAGCCTGGAGCATAGTGTGCAAAACCTTCCGCAGTTCCGTGGCTTTGTTCCGGTCTGATGGAAGACCCGTGGTGAAGAATCGGGACGGGGGCCTGTGCCGGAAGGAGAGGGCATACCCATGAGAAACCACCTCGTGAACCCAACTGTCTGTCGTGGTTACCGACCAACACTGGGCGAACCGTAGCAGGCGGCCTCCCACTTTGTGATCCCCCAAAGGGAGGCCCGGACCATCAGGCCGCAGGTTTGTCATCGGACTTAGGGGCCGGACGTCTGGTACTCCAGGCCTGCTTCCGGGGCTTGGCCGACTTCTTGGGGCCAGCCTGTTGGGGAAAGGACTGTGCTTTAGGCCTACCCTGGGCCCTGTAAGGCCGACGTACCTGAACTGAAAGGAACTGCAGCAGACGGGAGACATGCCGATTTGGCTGCCGCCAGCGTGGCTACAATTTTGTCCAGATCCGGACCAAATAGGACTTCTCCATTAAAAGGCAAGTCTTCAAGGCCCTTTTTGGAATCAGCGTCCGCCTTCCAAGATCGCAACCATAAGGAGCGACGAGCCGCTACTGCAGCCGAAGAAATCCGTGAAGTCAGGGTACTGATATCTAAAGCCGCTTCGTTAATGTAAGTGGCCGAATTCCTGAGATTGCCTATCAACTCGGTCTGTTCAGCCGAACAGTCGGAATCGAAAGACGCCTCTAAAGTATCTACCCAGCGCTCCATAGCTCTGGCTACCCAACAAGTGCCATAGCCAGCCTGGCTGCCCCCCCCCCCGCAAGGGAATAAACTGACTTTAGGCAGATTTCCACCTTACGGTCCGTGGCATCCTTTAAGGAGGACATGGAGGGCATGAGCAACGTGGCACTTCGGACCAGGCGCGTCACATGTGAATCCACCTGTGGCGGGGATTCCCATTTAGCAAAATAATTATCTGTAAACGGATACGCCACTGCTAAACGCCTTTCAGGTTGATACAGTTTGCCTGGATGTTTCCACGCCTCCTCTAAGTGGTCCACTAATTGACCCGAAAGAGGAAACCCTGTGGCGTTAACCTTAACATCCTTGAAAAAGGCATATTTGGATTTTGACACCGGAGGCTCATCATCCTCAATAACTAAAGCAGTGCGGACTGCACGAATAAGGCCAGGAATATAAACCTTAGACTTAGCGTCCGACTGTTTAGTACGGGGAGGTTCTTGGTCAGAAAGATCCAGGATCTCCCCATCATCGGACGTCCCGTCGTCATCCTCATAAGGAGCAGACAGACGCCACCAGCCGCTTGTGAGGCCGCAACACAGACTCCCCTTGTAACACGTCCGACAAATGCTGTACAGAGCTTGTCAGTGAATTAACCCACGCAGGCTCCTGAGAGCCCTGAGGAGGGGAAATAGGGAGACTGTGGGGTATCATCAATTGTCTCGGGAAACCCTGCATGGGCGACGACACCGACTGCTGGGACAATCCCATCTGTGGGAAGGTAGGCAGCTGAGCTAACTGGCCCACGAGGGTTGTAAGCGCTTTGGCGAAACAAGCCCAGGGCAGCTCCTGTACTGGAGCCGTGACAGTAATTGGCCGCGCCAATAAATAACACTGCCGACATAGCCCCTCCGCGTTACCCGCCCCCTCCGCTATTGGTACCTTACACTTAGTACACAAAAGCTGGAGAGGAAAGTCACTCTCAGACATGATGGTAAGTATGTGACCCCTCTCACTGATACTTGTTAGTATAGCGGGAGAACCACCCTGCAAGCACCGCACCGCAAGGGCTTTAGCAGAAGATGAACAGGGACAATGAAAAGGCTGAGAGTAGAAAGTGAAAGTACAGGCAGCAGACGCTAGCAGAAGTCACATGCAATGCAAAGAAATAAATTCCTGCACTATCAGCGCTGATTCTCAACTACGCAGACACAGAGCCTGGTAGGACACAGCACTGCATACACAGACCTGAACCAATGGAGGAGAGGTAGGCCGGGGGACCCAGACCGCGATGCCACCGATCTTCAGTGTCCAGCAGCGCTCACCATGCTTCCAGCAAAAGATGGCCACCGAGGAGCAGAGAGGAGGCCGGCCTGGGGGAGGAGCGCTGCCACAGGGCCAGTCAGCAGAGCGGAGAGGGCTGTGTGCAGCGGGAGAGGCGCCGGCTGTGTTACAGGGAAGGCGCGCTCCCCTGGCATGCAATTAACCCCTGGGACGCCGCAGCGCTACTGCTACTGGGGAGTAGTGGAAGCGCAGGTCCGAAACCTGGCTCCACGCTGCAGCCAGTCCCCAGGGAGCCCCCTGCCTGGGGACTCTGGACCATGTGTTCAGCAGGGACCCACCGCGGGACCCCGCTGCTTACCTGGCCATGGTCCCAAACATCTGGGGTCACCGCTAGCTGTGACCCCAGATGCCTACCAGCATCCCCGGATCAGTACCGGCGTTCTGGGACCGGCGGGGGTGTAGGGAAGACAGCATGGACGTCAGTACTGACTGTCCATGCTGTACATCCAGATGAGCAGCCACAGCTGCATGTAGAAAACTTCAGGGGCTAATTCTAGCCCCCCTCTAAACAGGTGCATCAGTTAAATTTAGCAAATTATAGAAAATCAGAGTCTCCTTTGTGATTGCTAATCACCAATAATTAAAATAGGTGCCAGACAAAATATTTGTATTTTTTCTTTAGTTTTATAATGGAGGGGAAAACAAATAAAAAAAATATATTAACTTACTGCAAAGTACAACAGTCAAATATTCTCATATAGGACTAAATATCTAAATTGAATGTATTCCTTGCAAGTCTTCTGTAATGCAAACAGATCTACTGTATCACTATGAGCACAGAGATAGATAAACAGGGCTCAACAAAATTTTGTAAAATCTAGGAGCCAGCTTGAAAGCCAGACTCAGTATATATAAATCAAAATATATGAAAACTAGTATAGACTAGTGTTCCAGTTAGGTCCAGCGCCAAACCTAGAAAGGGGCACTCCTGCACACACACCATTTTCATCACTTACAGACATGCCGGGCTGCCCCCAAGCTTTCCCGACTCTGAATAGATGAGCGCCATGTGCCTGGCATTTATCCACCGGCTGTAATCGCTATACCAATGTTTTTCCCACCCACGTGACAGCAGCCTGCAGGTGGGGACGGCACCCGCCATGTTTTAGCGGGGTTCCACCAAAAGGGCAGGGCACATTCTGTCCTTTTGAAATCTGGCAGGGTGCGGTGCCCCGCTAAAACAGCCTAGCGGAAACGCTATAGACGACTACTACAAACGCCCATTCAGTGTCCCTCAACCTCCTCTCATGCCATCAGATCACCACACTTGCCTCTTCAATTGTCATCAGATTCTGCCACAAGCCTATACCTGCCCCCACTTCAAAATATGCCACACACTAGGGCCTAAATTAACATTATGTTACATAGTACAGTTTCCCTCTCCAAGAAGAAAATGTAGCAGCAGAGTGCAGACAAAACAGTGAAAGCAGCCAGAAGCTGATAAGGGACTCAGACAGCTGCAATAAGCCGCTTTTCGGTGAAAAAATACTTATTGGGCAAACCTATTAGCCGCGTTTCTCTCATGTACGAATTTTTCATAGCAAAAAGTTGGTTAAAGTTTCACCACATCCTGAGTGGGTGATAAGTTGTGAAAAAAAACGACTGGGACACCCCTCCTTAACGACTATTTAGGCAAAATATATTTTTTAATTAGCTTAATTTGCCCAAAAGATTACATGTAATTTTTGGGGTGAAAAAGTGCAAAGTGCAGGAAAATGGCTTAATTGATGCGAGACAGGTATATGGGAGTGCTATATGAATGGGACAGTTGTTTTTAAGATTACAGGTGAGTGTTAGAAATTATTATTATTATTACCAGGTATTTATATAGCGCACACATATTCCGCAGCGCTTTACAGAGAGAATATTTGGCCATTCACATCAGTCCCTGCCCCAGTAGAGCTTACAATCTATATTCCCTATCAGACACATACACACTAGGGTTAATTTGTGTTGGGAGCCAATTAACCTACCAGTATATTTTGGAGTGTGGGAGGAAACCGGAGTACCCGGAGGAAACCCACGCAAGCACGGAGAATATACAAACTCCATTTTGAAGGGCTTTTAAAAACGTGTTTAAATGACTCAAATATATACTTATAGGCATTTTTTATGAATCCCCAATTTAAAAAAAAAAAAAAAAAAACTCCTATAATTATTTGAGTGTTTTAGAAAAATGCATATAACAGCCATTTGACCATTTTTAAGAACCCCAAATGCTTTTATTAGGACCACTAATACACTTTTATGCTATCCTATATAAGTTTGCAATTTTTTGGGGTACAGGCAGTTTCCCCCATTTTTACCTATACTCATCGCGGTAAAAGAAACAAAAAATTATTGCACAATTGCCGCATCACAGCTTTTGCAATAGGATTGTGCGAAAAACTAGAGCGTGCAATGCCGAAAGCCACAAAATGATCACACCAAAAGCAGCGAAATGTGTGTAAAACTTCACACGTTTAATTATCACTTTTCCGCAGCCAATTGAATTCCTCCCTATGTGCGAAGCCTGCAATAGCTCTTTCAGCAGACAATTACTATTACCATGCATCATGATATTATAATGACCCTCCATGGCGGGATTAGAACAAGACGCTGCAACTGCACAGTCAGCATCTAGCTCCCACAGGTATCACACTCCTCCTTCATCGTGCCAGCAGTACTGCAGCGGCAAGTACTCGGTCCTCATGTGACAGGCACACAACATCCAGAATTAGTACTTGGCTCTTGGAAACCTTAGTCGCCAGGACTCAAAGCACACATGGTACGATATCTATGAATGATAACGATATCGTTCATTTTTATGCACTGAACGACCAATGATGCGCGTTCCCGCATGAATGATAACGATATCTATGAGCGTCCATACATGCAGGCCAACTGGCACGATATTGTCAGCTTTGCCTGTTCGTAGATGTGGCAGGATGACTTCACTGAAAGATATCTTTCAAGTCATTGGTGGTACAGATCGTACCGTGTGTATGCAGCTTTAGTCACCATGGCAACTGGGATTTGTCGAGCCCTGATTTTATATTATAATATATAAAAAGTCATGGGATATCAGTATTTAAAGATAAGGAGAAGTGGCGTGTCCGTACGGACGTATTCGAAATGCCAATACCTGCAACAGTTGTAATATGACATCTCGTGAGTCAGTTTGAAAACCAGCTAGGCTGCTCATGGCAAGACAACGTGAATTATCGGAGTTCGAATGGGGCACGATAGTGGGTGCCCGACGAATGGGACATTTCATTTCTGAAGTTGGGCAGACATTCAACATTACTCGATCTACGGTATCATGTGTGTACCGGGAATATCTCATGGAATGCATTACCACCCACCATAACCAACGCAGTGGCAGACCATGGGTGCTTAAGGATCGTGACCAGAATAGCCCGTGGTAAAGACAAGTAGCATTCCCGCTAGGCTGTTTTAGCGGGGCGCGGGACACTGCCCTCCTTCTGGAGGGCAAAAAGCACCCTGCCCTCACACCCTGCGGATGCAGTCTTCACCCGCGGGTCGCAGTGTCCCACAGGTAGGGAAATGTGTGGTGACCCGGTCACCCCCTGAGAATAGACGCCGGGCGCATGCACCCGGCATCTATTCTCCCTGTCGGCAGCGCTTGGCGGCTGCCCGGCGTGTACATAAGTGCCGGGCACGCCGCCAAGAGTAACGAAAAGGGGACGCGTCTTATAGACACGCCCCCTTATCAATGGCCACACCCACTTTTCGGGCCACGCGCACATTCAATGCAAGAGGTACCAAACGCGTATTCAGCAGGTAACTTGTGGTGTTGTCCGATGAGTCAGAGTAAGTTGTTTCGGCTGATGGTAGGGTTTGGGTTTTGCGCCGAGAGGTTCATTCACACCCAAGATCCTGCAGCTACAAACATCGCACTTCCAAACATACAGCAGCCAGGAAACAACACACCAATCCAGGGTTTCCGTGAAATTAGCCAAAGCTAGTTTATTGTGCAGTAAAAGAAAACATAAAATAAAATCCTAACCCGTCTGGGCTCTAAACGTAGACGTTACCTCTCTAATAAGTGGAAGGACCTAATGCCCCTACCATAAACATAGGCATGTGCACAGTACTCAAGGTCATTAAATCACAATGGAGATGTATTAACCGCCGAAGTGGCATCGGTGCACATTATGTGCGCTCATACTCCTTCTCCCCCATGTATGATGGGGGCTGGGCGGTGAATGACAGGGGCGCTATACGCTCGTCATTATTGGTGCTGCTATCTATAAGACAACAGCTCCAATGGGCAGGGCTATGTATGAACGGACAGTTCGCCTGACCGTTCCGTCCGCTGCAGCTATTGCTATCGACAGCTGCAGCCTGGCGATGCCCTATCCCCACAGCAGGGACAGCGCTGTCCCTGCTGCGAGGGCTGCCGGCTCAAACGCTACACGCGGCATCTTACGATGCTAGCGAGATTACACGCATGCTCAGTGGAGCCGGCCAGGAGTAGACACTGCACATTAGCACTAGGCTGATGCGCTGTGCGCTCTAGCAGGGATTGCCGGAGGGGGGAGTTTTCATTCCCCCACTCCGGCCAATTGTCAGTGCTTCCTGCTTCGCCTCTGTAAATTTTAGAAGCAGGAAGCGTTACAGCAGCACGATAAGTGCCGCTATAACACATCTTCACCCATTGTCCCTAAACAGGCCTGCTGCCTCTTTCCATGGGTAGCGAGACACAGTCAAAATCCTGACACACCTTTATCAGCCTCTTACAGGTGCATGTACTAATTAGCCTGTTCTCAGACTGAAGACCCGAAATGTACAGAGCCAGTCCTCACTCTCCATCCAAAACCCCAGGAACCCTTATCCGGCTTTTACTAAAGGCCAAATATATCTCCTGTGTATGACCTTACTAGTGCTTTGGGAGGGGGAGGAGGAGTTTTTTTTTTGTTTTTTTTTTAGCTGACAGAACTTTATAGACAAAGGGACACATTCATATATACCATAATGTGTACCAAGCAACTTGTAGCTGGGATGTATAATTATCATAATGTTCTGGGAAGCAACATGTGCGTACTTGTGCCATTGTTCTCCTATATATTCAGCTACTTGTAATGTGTAAGTAGTGCACATCTGAGCTACTTAACTTCACTAATAAACAATCCTAAACTAATATTCATTAAATACAAGCAACCATCCTATGTTTGGCTTTTAACAAGATAACTTCTTATTTTGCTACACTTTTATGTTTAAGAAAAATAAAAAACAAAACAGACATAATGCACATGGAAATGTATATCTATCATGAAATGGTTTGGTCGGAATTCAATTGATTACGCAGTCCGGATCTCCCGTCTAAAGTGACAGGAGATTGCGGGCCGCTATTCAATTGATGCCGTTTTTCGTGCGGATTGCGTCCATAGAAGTCAGGTTTAGCCGCGTAAAGCAGCTAAACCCGACCAAAGTGCTGGGCACAACCACGAAAAGTGCCGTTTGTTCGCCCAAACAGGTCACTTTTCGCACATTTCAGCTCGCATCCCCCTGGGGCTGCGAGCTGAAATATAGCGCTAGCAGCTGATCGCGCCCGACAGGAGCAAGAATTGAATAGCTCCGTCGGGGGCAGGAATCAATTGAATTCCGCCCTTTAAGTCCTATAGTCACAAAACATTATAAAATGGTATGCATTGCAATCACCAGGACATACACTAACCCTAATTTCTTAATTATTTTAAAAAGACTGTTTGAAATGCTTATAATTAAACAAAGAAAAAAAATTTCACCCAGGTATTTTATACACACAATTATAAATATACACAGATTGTAAGGGCCCTTCTATGTCTGTCTCATTACCCAGTCTTGTTTTATTACCGTTTGTTTTCAAATGTAAAGCGCAAAATAGAATATGCTGCCACTATATACATCATACACACATTATTTAAATATAAACATAATTTGCAAGAGAAAAAGTAAAAGATAGTGACGGCACATGATACAGTCACTCTGGTAGCTATACAGCTTTACTATAAGCATAATGTAGCTGTGTAAAATCTGTATAAAGGATATTCTAGTATCCTCTGTAAGTGAGAGAGGGGGCAGCTGTGGGTGGCAGGCTAGCAGAACACGGTTATTACATGTACACGGCTAGGACAAGTCACCCCACGACATGTGAAAAGAAAGGTCATCTGTGTAACAAGACATGTGTGATACAGAGCAGCAGGTATGTGACAGGACATGTGTGTGCGGTGCAGGGAGAGTTAAAACAGAGGAGGCAAAAGCCTGTTGATGAGCAGCTGGCACACTGGGTCACTGTTATTACAGACAGCGGATACATGAGCGCAACGTTTTACAAGGACTACAGTCTACAAGGTGTCTCCTCGGTTACCTGCAGCCCCGGAGCCGACTCCGTCTCCTCCCGCCACGGGCACCGGACAGGACCTCACTGCTCAGTCCGGCATGAGCCCTGTGTCCGCGCTGCCGGTACGCGCGTTCCTTCGCCTCAGTACACCGGGCACGAGCCGCCCACTGGCACGCGCAAGATTCTCCCCCTGGTAACGACGGTTGCGTCATAGAGGGTTGACCAATCAGAGAGTTGCTAGGACACTTGGCGTAGTTGAGGCGGACCCGCAGCAGCGCACGGAGAAGCTATTGGAGGTAGTCAGACAAAGACTCCCCCAGCAGCTGATATCTTTTTTTTTTTTTCCATAACAAATATGGTGGGCGCGTGTCTAAAGCTCCCTTGGAATTAATCTGGCGTCCATCTTGGTTTCGGGAAAGACAACCTAGCGAAAGAGCGAAACACTACTATTAGGTCTTTGAATCAAACGCATCTTCTTACGAAACGATAAACTAGATTGTCAATCATCTTAATTCGATTATTTTCATGTATATTAACCATTATCAGGCAGAAATAAGCTTGATTCATACATTTTCCATGACTAAAGATGTCTGTTCTGTGAAACTCACAAGTGCGCCGTGATCAGTGTTAATGGTATGTATGGCTATCTCCTGCTAATTGGATGAGCCCTGAATGATGATAGCCAATCATCAGGCGAGCTTACAACAGGAAGCGATTCTTCCGTGATACTGATGGCCGTTTTGCTTTTGTAACGGGTAATGCGCTGCTGCTTCTCCTGGCTCCCATTACTAGAGGGGGATCTGTGTCTCTGATAATGACATTGCCTGACATGGTTATGTGCTGGCTCCTCTAATAATGACTGCTGTACTTCACTGCTGCTTGGTGAGAAGTGATTTGTATTTGTAAACATATTATATAATTAGACCTAAATATATGATGGTGCACTTGCAGTAATTAACGCTTGTGACATAGTGATATGCTCAGGCATTAGTGGCCAAATTGTGTGTTTCTCTAAACTGTCGTCTAGGCACCCTAATGGTGCATACACACGGTCAGATTTTTCTTCAGATCTGAACGACAACTATTTAAAAAATCGATGCGCGTTTCTGATGGTCAGATAATGATATCTGACATTTGATGTTTTTGCAGTCAGATTTGGACGATTCCATTCATTTTAATGCAGTCAAAAATCGTTCGTAGTTCAAATCGTTCATCTGACACATCTGATAAATCTGACTGTGTAATGGTGCATACACACGATCAGATTTTTTCTTCAGATATGGACGATAACGATTTAAAAATCGTTCAGTCGTTCATATCTGATGAAAAATCGTTCATATCTGACATGCCTGAACGATGGACGATCAACGATGCGCGTTCCCGTTTGTCATATAACGATATCTGACATCTGATGGGTTTGCAGTCAGACTTGGACGATTCCATTCATTTTAATGCAGGTAAAAATCGTTCAATCGTTCAAATCGTCCAAATCGTTCAAAACTTTGGTCAAATCGTCCAAATCGTTCAAATCGTTTAATCGTTCAGTCGTTCATCTGACAAGTCTGACAAATCTGACCGTGTGTACGCTCCATAAGTGCATACACAGGTAACGATTTTTTGAACGATTTGTCGTTAACAATGTCGTTATCGTTCAAAAAATCATTCAGTTTGAGTTATAACGATGAACTATAATCGTTCAAGCGCGCTCCCGTTTGTAGCACAGACGGTGTAATGGTTAGCGTTACTGTCTCACAGCAATAAGGTCATGGGTTCAATTTCCACCATTGACCTATCTGTGGAGTTTGTATATTCTCCCTGTGCTTGTTTGGGTTTCCTTCGGGTACTCTGGTTTCCTCCCACATTCCAAAAATATACTGGTAGGTTAATTGGCTCCCAACAAAATTAACCTAAGTGTGTATGTGTGTGAGCCTGTGATATAGGAAACCTAGATTGTAAGCTCAACTGGGGCAGGGACTGATGTGAATGGCCAAATATTCTCTCTGTAAAGCGCTGCGGAATATGTGTGCGCTATATAAATAAACTGATAATAATAATAGTTATCGTTCATCGTCCATTTCAGACTGTCCAACATAACTATTTTCATTAAGGGAAGGAACATTTTTCGTTCATCATTGTAAAAATCGTTCATTACCCTTCACAAAAATCGTTCACTTTTTCAAGGGAAAATCTGACAGAAAATCGTTGGTTACAAAATAGTTACCTGTGTATGCACCTTAACAGTCCAGGTTTTAAGTCTATCTGTACTTAAGCATAGGTGATTTAATTAGTACCTAATGCTGCATACACACGGTCAGATTTCTTATCAGATATGAATGATAACTATTGTAAAAATCGTTCATATCTTTGACATGAAGGGCATTCATCGACCAACGATGCGTGTGAACGTATGTCCGATAAAGATATCTTACATCGACTGTGTTTGCAGTCAGAGTTGGACGATTTCATTCATTTAAATGCTGTCAGAAATTGTTCATCATTCATGAAATCGTTGGTAAAATCGTTCATCTAGCAAATCTGACCGTGTATTTGCACCATTAGTCAATTTCATTTAACATTGTCAGTGCTTAAGCATGGATTTGCTTAAAACCTGGACTGTTAACTGGTGTGTGTTTGTAAATATGTGTATATGTAATAGATATATCACTCTTGGGTGTGCGGTCACGCTCTAAGGCGTGTGTATATCAGTGCGTGACCGCATACCGCAGTCATCTTATAAAATGGTCCTGTTCAAGTTCTTTGAAGATATCATTTTACCTGTCATCATTGGTGAGGATTGATGTCAGGTCCTTTGAGGTATGTATGTGGTCATTCTGCCATTTATTTTTTCATTTCTCCTTCATCCACTAGGGGTCACTGGAGTATGTACAATGGGGTATAGATGGGTGGATGAGTGGAACCAGCACTAAAAGAATTCATAATCAAAGTTGGCTCCTCCCCATCTATTCCCCACGGAGCCAATGTTTAGATTAAGTGCAGAGGGAGCTGGATGTCTTTACAGGGCTGTCCTCAGCCATTTCATTTTTCTTCATCATTTTAATTTTATTTCACGTCAACAGGCAGATTGCAATGCTGCTGCAGTCTGCCTGCACCGTGGGAGCCGCCGAAGGGACCCGCCACTGCTTACTGCGGCATGTGTCTAGGTCCCTACCACAGTAGTAGTCCCCCTATGCATTGCCCCCAGTAGTACTCCCCCCTATGCATTGCCCCCAGTAGTAATCCCCCTTATGCATTCCCCCCTATGCATTGCCCCCAGTAGTAGTCCCCGTATTCATTACCCCTAGTAGTCCCCCTATGCATTGCCCCCAGTATTAATCCCCCCTATGCAGTGCCCTCAGTAGTTTACCACCTATGCATTGCCCCCAGTATTGGCCCACCTATTTGCCCTGTAGTGACCTGGGCCTAATGCCCAGGTCACTCACCTTCAATTGGGCCTAATGCCGCCTATGTAGGCTGGGCCTTGTGCCAACCTATATACCCACAGGCCTATTACCTGGATTTATCCCATGGGGCTAGTACCCGACAACCCTGGTGGTCTAGGGAGGGGTTAAATAACGGTGGCCCAAGGCCGCCTACCCGTACGGTGGAAGAGGCTGCGGGGGGGAGCTTCGTTAGCTTTTTTTTTCGTTCCACTCCCACAGTCCTCTTCGGTCCTCAGCTTCATTCCTCTGCCGCTGGCCCTTTCTCTTCCTTTCTTCATCCTTGATCACGCCATCCTCTGGCCTTTTGCGCGACCATCGGAACTGTTGCCGCGCCGCTCTTCTCTTGTATTCGGGAAGTCTTCACTCCTCGCCTCCACCGCCCGACTGAACGTTCCCGCTCAGCGGCATCTAATTCAAGATGCCGCGAGTGAGCGGGGCTATGACGCGGCGAGTCGCGATTGGCTCATCACGTCTGCCTCCCATTTGCTGCTGGACTGCGAGCCGTGTTTGGCTCGCGGCCAGTGATAAACAACTGCCGCCGCATCTTGGCTTTTGGGCAGCGAGCTCTGCTTAGCTTGCGCCCGTAGCCAAGCTTCTCCCGCCGCCACTTTACCGCTGACGCTGGTGGAAGGGACCAGGTGGTCCCTTCACCAGGTACCCGCCGCGGTGGCTTACCCGGTGCTGGGAACAAACACCCTGTCCCAGCGCTGGGCACGGATGCTGTGCCGACACTTGATCCCAGCACGGCTTTCCACAGCAGCAGCCAGTGAGAGTCTATCTCACTGGCTGCTATAACAGACAGCGTTGTGTTGTTCTCAGGGGGATGCGCTGTGCTGCAGCCAGCTGTCAGGGATTGGCCACAGCATAGCGCGTCAATGGGGACCCGGCTACTTTTTAAAAGCGAGTCCCCATTGCTCAATATCGGGTAAAATACGCACTATAGTGCGTATTTGTGAATACTGAAGTAGCGCTCCCACTCATATCACTCGGGAACATACAGTTTTCTATGTAACTTTGCCTAGATTGCTGTTTCTTCTGTCTAGCGAAATGAAACGTACTGCAAAGACGAGCTACTACTTAAAGCTTACATACGCCAACTATGTGGGGGCTATATATATTAAAATGTCGTTTCAGGGATAAGTCATATTTTCATGTTATGCATAAGCCAGCCAGCTGCCCAGGGTATTGTAGCAGTCATATTTCCATGCTATGTGTTAGCCAGCTGCCCAGGGTATTGTAGCAGTCATATTTCCATGCTATGTGTTAGCCAGCTGCCCAGGGTATTGTAGCAGTCATAGTTTCATGCTATGCATAAGCCAGCTGCCCAGGGTATTGTAGCAGTCATAGTTTCATGCTATGCGTTAGCCAGCTGCCCAGGGTATTGTAGCAGTCATAGTTTCATGCTATGCGTTAGCCAGCTGCCCAGGGTATTGTAGCAGTCATAGTTTCATGCTATGTGTTAGCCAGCTGCCCAGGGTATTGTAGCAGTCATAGTTTCATGCTATGCATTAGCCAGCTGCCCAGGGTATTGTAGCAGTCATAGTTTCATGCTATGCGTTAGCCAGCTGCCCAGGGTATTGTAGCAGTCATAGTTTCATGCTATGTGTTAGCCAGCTGCCCAGGGTATTGTAGCAGTCATAGTTTCATGCTATGCATTAGCCAGCTGCCCAGGGTATTGTAGCAGTCATAGTTTCATGCTATGCATAAGCCAGCTGCCCAGGGTATTGTAGCAGTCATAGTTTCATGCTATGCATTAGCCAGCTGCCCAGGGTATTGTAGCAGTCATAGTTTCATGCTATGCATTAGCCAGCTGCCCAGGGTATTGTAGCAGTCATAGTTTCATGCTATGCATAAGCCAGCTGCCCAGGGTATTGTAGCAGTCATAGTTTCATGCTATGCATAAGCCAGCTGCCCAGGGTATTGTAGCAGTCATAGTTTCATGCTATGCATTAGCCAGCTGCCCAGGGTATTGTAGCAGTCATAGGGCCTCATTCAGACCCACTCGCAAGCGGCTGTCCCCTCGCAAGTGGGTCGATGGTGTGCACTGCGCATGCGCACGACGGAGGGAGCTCCGTCGTGCGCATGCGCCAGACGCGACGAGCGAAGGACTTTCCTTCGCTCGTTGTGTCTGATCAAAGGGGGCGTGCTGTCGATGTTGATTGACAGCACGCCCCCTTTAGTGGGCGTGCCGGGGGCATGCCTCCCAGACGGGGGCGTTCCCAAGGGAACGCCTACCGTCAGAAGCCGGCCCACTGACATCACTAGTGATGTCAGTGGGAGTGATTTTGGCTCTGATAGAGCCAAAATCACTCCGGGCCTTGCGGTTGAGAAACTCAACCGCAGGCTCCAGCTCGCAGTGGCGATGGTCGCGATGGTCAAGACCATCGCGGCCATCAACCTGCACGCTCTTATAGGCTGTGGGTGGTGACCCACAGCTATACGAGCGTCCAGGAGGACGCTCCATAATTATGGAGGACGGCCCTCATTCAGAGCGTGCGCTCTGCTCAGAGCGTCCGGCTCTGAATGAGGGCCATAGTTTCATGCTATGCATTAGCCAGCTGCCCAGGGTATTTTAGCAGTCATAGCATGAAACGATGTGTTAGCCAGCTGCCCAGGGTATTGTAGCAGTCATAGTTTCATGCTATGCATTAGCCAGCTGCCCAGGGTATTGTAGCAGTCATAGCATGAAACGATGTGTTAGCCAGCTGCCAAGGGTATTGTAGCAGTCATAGTTTCATGCTATGCATTAGCCAGCTGCCCAGGGTATTGTAGCAGTCATAGTTTAATGCTATGCATTAGCCAGCTGCCCAGGGTATTGTAGCAGTCATAGTTTAATGCTATGCATTAGCCAGCTGCCCAGGGTATTGTAGCAGTCATAGTTTCATGCTATGCATTAGCCAGCTGCCCAGGGTATTGTAGCAGTCATAGTTTCATGCTATGCGTTAGCTGCCCAGGGTATTGTAGCAGTCATAGTTTCATGCTATGCATTAGCCAGCTGCCCAGGGTATTGTAGCAGTCATAGTTTCATGCTATGCATTAGCCAGCTGCCCAGGGTATTGTAGCAGTCATAGTTTCATGCTATGCATTAGCCAGCTGCCCAGGGTATTGTAGCAGTCATAGTTTCATGCTATGTGTTAGCCAGCTGCCCAGGGTATTGTAGCAGTCATAGTTTCATGCTATGCGTTAGCCAGCTGCCCAGGGTATCGTAGCAGTCATAGTTTCATGCTATGCATAAGCCAGCTGCCCAGGGTATTGTAGCAGTCATAGTTTCATGCTATGCGTTGGCTGCCCAGGGTATTGTAGCAGTCATAGTTTCATGCTATGCGTTGGCTGCCCAGGGTATTGTAGCAGTCATAGTTTCATGCTATGCATTAGCCAGCTGCCCAGGGTATTGTAGCAGTCATAGTTTCATGCGATGTGTTAGCCAGCTGCCCAGGGTATTGTAGCAGTCATAGTTTCATGCTATGCGTTGGCTGCCCAGGGTATTGTAGCAGTCATAGTTTCATGCTATGTGTTAGCCAGCTGCCCAGGGTATTGTAGCAGTCATAGTTTCATGCTATGTGTTAGCCAGCTGCCCAGGGTATTGTAGCAGTCATAGTTTCATGCTATGCGTTGGCTGCCCAGGGTATTGTAGCAGTCATAGTTTCATGCTATGTGTTAGCCAGCTGCCCAGGGTATTGTAGCAGTCCTAGTTTCATGCTATGTGTTAGCCAGCTGCCCAGGGTATTGTAGCAGTCATAGTTTCATGCTATGCATTAGCCAGCTGCCCAGGGTATTGTAGCAGTCATAGTTTCATGCTATGCATTAGCCAGCTGCCCAGGGTATTGTAGCAGTCATAGTTTCATGCTATGCATAAGCCAGCTGCCCAGGGTATTGTAGCAGTCATAAGGCACGATTCAATTCAGCGCGATGTAAATAGCGCCGGGAGATAGCTCCCGGAGCTATTCAATTCATCGCGCTGTTAGGTCAGGGAAGGCTCGTTATCGCGCCTTAAACAGGGTGTTTAGGCACGATAACGGGCATTCCCCGACCTAACTTCCCCGCGCGAGGCTGTTTTCCCGGCGCTAATGGCAGAAAACAGCCTCGCTCCGGGACTTTTGTCGGATTTCTTCTCTCATCCCCGGAGGGATGAGAGAAGAAATCATTAGTCGGACTTGTCAGCGCGGTGTATTGAATAGCTTCGGGAGCTCACTCCCGGAGCTATTTACATCGCGCTGAATAGAATCGAGCCCATAGTTTCATGCTATGCATTAGCCAGCTGCCCAGGGTATTGTAGCAGTCATATTTTCATGCTATGCATTAGCCAGCTGCCCAGGGTATTGTAGCAGTCATATTTTCATGCTATGCATTAGCCAGCTGCCCAGGGTATTGTAGCAGTCATATTTTCATCCTATATGTTAGCCAGCTGCCCAGGGTATTGTAGCAGTCATATTTTCATGCTATGCATAAGCCAGCTGCCCAGCTCTGTTGGGCGCCCAAAAGCAATAGTTGCAGGCACAAACCATTCAATTGCCCCCTAAATTAATAAATAAGAAATTAATGTTTAAAAAAGATAGTGTTAGTTAATTATTAGGCTCAAAATAATCCAAAAACATAAAACAGAAATATGTTTATCCATGACAGAGATTGATTTTTACTTTTAATAACACTTATAAATGTATAATACATATTTGAACCTAAAGGGATAAGTCTCCATTATTGAATTAAATCCTTTATTAATGGTTCTAAGGTGTTACCCAATTGTAGGATAGCTGTGATAATTACTTTGACTTCTCCCAATCTACACATTAGCTCTCCCTATATTGGGTAAGGGTTGGTCCAATCACAGTATAGTGTCATAGACACAATTCATTTAAAGTAAAATATTTTTATCTTACCCCTTCCAGTGTTGAAGAATCCTTCTTTCTCTTTCATCCACTATGGGACACTTGGCTTTAGAGGTGTGGTTATTTGGAGCTGTCACTTTAAATAATTTAGAAGTGTGAAGCTCCTCCCCCTCTATTCCCCACCAGCCCTTTAGAAAAATGTTCCATAGGAGCTGGTTCACTCTGGACAGAGTTCCAGCATTTTGCTTTATTTTTGTTTACTTTTAACTTTTACATAGACTGACTGGCTAGAGGGACCCTTCGCCACCTAGCCAAAGATTGGGTCCTTGGTCCCTGGCGTACTGACTCGCATCAGGCGGGAGTGTACATGGCTTCTCTTAAAACCCTCCACAGCTGCAATAATTAGTGAGTATGAGAGCTTCGCTATCCACTTATGGACAAGGGCTGTGAGTAGTATGGGCGTCATGTTACAGCAGCTGCGCGCTCCCCCCGTCCCCCGCCTCTACCCTACGCCGGAGATGCTGAAACTGGAAGTGTGGAATCGGGATCACTGACAGGCTTGCATGGTCTGAGAATGAGGGATGGGGATACGTTTTTGATTACACTGAGTCTAGAATGGGGAGGATTGGAGGAGGTGTGACTATGTATGTGAAAAACAGCATAAATGCTACTATAATACAAAATGTTGAAGCAACAACTGAGACCCTTTGGGTGACTATAGAAACGGGGGACAAGGACATAATTCGCACTGTGGTGATCTATAGACCACCTGGACAGGATCGGGAACTGGATAAGTACCTATTGCAGGACATTACTAGATTGGCTTTAAAAGAAGAGGTCATAATCATGGGAGACTTTAATTTACCTAATGTAAACTGGGAGGTGTCTGCTGCAAGTTCTTCTAGAAGTGGCCACTTTCTAAATTCTCTGCAGGGAGCATCTCTCAAACAATTAGTGAGGGAGCCCTCTCGCAAAAATCCTATTCTGGACTTGATACTCACAAACTGTGACAGAATATCGGATGTAAATGTGGGTGAGAACCTAGGATCCAGTGATCACCAAGCAGTATGGCTTAGTATAAAGACAGGGTCCAATTCATGCCATACACAAACAAAAGTGTTAGATTTTAGGAAGGCTGACTTTGCAGAGATGGAAAGATGTGTTACTGAATCAGTGGCAGATTGGAAGAACTTGGAAGGAGTGCAGGAGTGGTGGGTAAAAATAAAAAATGCAATACTGAAGGCTGCAGACCTTTGTATTAAAGGGTTAGGAAAAGCACCAGGAAAAGGAAGCCAGTGTGGTTTACAAAACAGGTATCAACTAGTGTGAAATTAAAAAAGATGGCTTTTAGGAAATATAAGCAGACCCAAAATAATGACAGAGGTGTATCTTGCCAGAAGGAGGGAGGCTAAGAAGGTGATTAGGTGTGCAAAGGCAGAAGCTGAGGAGAAAATGGCCCAGTCAGTAGATAAAGGGAGAAAAACTTTTTGTAAGTATATAAGTGAAAGGAGGAAGTCACATGGAGGAATAATAAGACTTAAGACAGAGAGTGAGTACATGATCGGGGGAGACAAAGAAATAGATAGTGTAAATAATAATTTTTGTTCAGTTTTCACTACAGAAGGAGAGGGGAAGGGGCCATAGTTAAGTTGCAGAGGCATTCATCAAAATGAAGTACTTAAAATTTCATGTACAGAGGAGAGGGTCCTAACAGAACTCTCTAAACTGAAAGTGGACAAATCAATGGAGCCAGATGGGATACATCCAAGGATACTAAAAGAGCTTAAAGGGGTCCTGGTAACACCATTAACAGAATTATTCAACCAGTCACTAGTATCAGGAGTGATTCCAGAGGACTGGAAAAGAGCAAATGTAATACCACTGTACAAAAGTGGCAGCAAAGAAGAAGTAAGTAACTACAGACCAGTAAGCCTTACATCAGTAGTGGGAAAAATTATGGAAACACTTTTCAAAGAAAGAGTGGTGGAATATCTCAAATCCAACAATTTACAGGATCCCAAACAGCATGCATTTACTCAGGGGAGATCATGCCTAACAAATCTTATTGACTTTTTTTGAGTGGGTGACCAAAGTAATAGATCAAGGGGGGGCCGTAGATGTAGCTTATCTAGACTTTAGTAAGGCTTTTGATACGGTCCCACATCGCAGAATGATAAACAAACTGGAAAGCTTGGGATTGGATTATATGACTATTGAATGGATAAGATTTTGGTTGCAGGATAGGAAACAGAGAGTTGTAGTAAATGGAGTGTATTCAAAGGAGGCAAAGGTAACCAGTGGAGTACCCCAGGGATCAGTACTTGGGCCAATGCTTTTTAATATCTATGTTGGTGATATTGCAAATAATATTAAAGGGAAAGTATGCCTTTTTGCAGATGACACAAAAGTATGCAACCGGGTAGACACACCAGGAGGGGTAAAACAAATGACTGAGGCTGAGTAGACTAGAGGAATGGGCAAGAACATTGCAACTACAGTTTAATGTCAAAAAATGCAAAATCATGCACTTGGGTCCCAATAGCCTAAAGGCTAAATATAGTATCAAGGACACTATAATAGAAAATACAGAGGAGGAAAGGGATTTAGGAGTCACCATTTCAGAAAACTTGAAAGCAGGCAAGCAATGCACCAAAGCATTGAGGAAGGCAAGTCAGATGCTTGGTTGCATAGGGAGAGGAATCAGTAGCAGGAAAAAAGAAGTGATAATGCCACTGTATAGGTCCTTGGTACGGCCTCATTTAGAATACTGTGTTCAGTTCTGGAGGACATATCTCCAGAAGGATATAAACACATTAGAGACGGTACAAAGAAGGGCAACTAAAATGGTGCATGGCCTACAGCATAGAACTTACCTAGAAAGACTAAAAGATCTTAATATGTATAGTTTGGAACAGAGAAGGGAAAGGGGGGACATGATAGAAACTTTCAAATACATGAAGGGTTTTAACAAGGGACAGGAGGGAAGCATTCTTCAAAGGAAGAGATCTACAAGAGCATGAGGACATGCACTGAAATTGGAGGGAGGTAGGCTCAGAGGAAATTTGAGGAAAAATTACTTCACAGAAAGGGTAGTGGGTAAGTGGAATAGCCTCCCATCAGAGGTGGTTTGAGCTAAAACAGTGGAACAATTTAAACACGCTTTGGATAGGCATAAGAATATCCTTGACAGACGTAAGGAGTAAATAGGGTTACATGAAAAGGGGCAGACTAGATGGGCCAAGTGGTTCTTATCTGCCGTCAAATTCTATGTTTCTATGTTATTTAAGCAAGTATTGTTACACAGTTTATGGTATGTTGTCCTGAGGAAGGAGTGGAAGACCCCAAAATGTTGACCTTGCACTAATATGGATTGTGGATTTTCAAGTCTGAGTGCTGCCTGTCATTGTGGAGTTTATGGAGTAGGGGTAGTTACCCCATGAGGAGGGCACTAGAGCCAGTTGGGCAGCAAGCCTCATGCTAACAGAGTGCCGGAGGAGCGTGTATGTATGTATGTATGTGTGTATATATATATATATATATATATATATAATTTTCTATCATGGCGCCAGGATGAAGAGGGGTTGGGGGCGGAGCTTCATAGCGTGGGCTCTCTCTGTGCACGGGCTGTAACAAACAGCGCTGCTGCTGCTTTCACTGGCTCTTACACATATTCTCCCTGCACCTCTCCTCCCAGGCTGAGTACAGGCGTCATGTTACAGAGACTTCACGGCTACAGTGATTCTCTGGGCACCTTCTGACATCCATTCTACCCAGGTTCCTTTCAAGAGCTGTGAGTACACTGGGATGTACTGACTGGCTGGTGCTTGTAGGGAACCCATGAATTGGACAAGGGAGTGGTGTGATTTTCCCCCTTTGTCTCCCATTAGCCTTCTGGTCTCAGACTGTATATTTTCCTGTTCTGTGTGAGTGGGTTGTGTGTCTCTACCATGACAGGCAAGATAGCCACCAAAGCTTCTCAGAAGTTGTTTGTTTGCTCTTTAAGCAATAACAAAACTTGCATAGCAAAATCCTACTGGTACCACAAACTGATGCATGTACAGTAGTATATTCCCCTGTTACTATGATTTCCTTGTCTACACCGTGGGCCTCAGCCTTAGCGGGCATTTTGGTTTAGCGTTATTACAGTCCGCCTGGGCGGCTGGACTGGCCAAATCAGTGGATATGGGTTCCACTAGTAGAATGCCCTACACTTCCTACCAAAACGGTACCGCAGGATTAATAATTGGTACTCTGGGTAGAGCCATTAATCTTGGCAGTCAGCAGGTACTTAATTTCCCAGTAGACAGAGTACCTGAACAGTTTGATCTATTTGGTAAACAGCAAAAGAAGTCTGTTGTTTTTCCCTTTTCACAGTAACTTCAGGTCCAGTTTTCAGCGGCTTGAAAGCAACCAGATAAGCGTTTCCAGATACCGAGACATTTTGACTCCAGCCATCTGTTTCCTTCATCTCTGATAGAAAAGCGGGAAACCCTTCCATCAGTGGATGCATTTGGTTCTCGGCTATCAAAGAACGCTTCCGGTCACAGGTGCAATGACAATTATAGACCCTTCAGATCGTAAGCTAGAAACAACACTCCGATCTGTGTACACTGCTATTCAGACCAAGAATTGTTAGAGCTTGGGTTAACAAGGCTGTGGCCTGCTGAGCGGAGCAGTTCATTATGGGTCTGGACTCCTGCCTGGAATCGTAACTCAGCTCTGAAAGTACCGAACACAGTGAATCGGCGGTGTACCTGGGAGAGGCTTCCATGGATATCAGCCAGATCAGTGCACGTATATCTGCTTCCGCTATTGCAGCCCGCAGAGCTCTCTGGCTGCGTTCTTGGCAGGCGGACGCAGAATCCAAAAGGGAGAAGGCTGAAGATCTGCAGTTCACGGGTGATATGCTTTTTGGTCCAGAACTGGACTAATGGATATCCCAAGCCACATGGAGTAAGTCTACTTTCCTCCTTCAACTACCTCGCCATCCAGAAGGACTTACAATGGTCACAAGTTTCATGGCCCGCAGCCCTTTCGTGGGAGAGCCAGGGGTGCTTCCACACACGCTAGGGGTGGCAGAAGTAGAGGTTGCCTACAGACGTTAGCACGTCAACAGGAACTGCAGCCAGTTGAAAACAGGTGGCGTGACTGTCTCCCGTCCCACTTGGGATCTCATACTGCAGGAGCTCACTTAGACCTTTCAACAGGTTTGAAAAAAGAGCCAGACCTCTTCAGATACATAGATTTGCAGATTACTCTCCGTTGGGTACAGTATAGATTTCAAAGTTTCTCCTTCAGATCGTTTCTTCACAAAGGGTCTGCCGGTGTCGGCAGACAAGACCGAGGTTCTGCAAGGTCTCTCCTAAAATCGGCAGTTCTGGTACATCATCAGGGTCTGGGGTTCCACTGTAACTTTCTTTGTGGTAACCAGGCAGAACAGGTCTGTCAGGCTTATCCTGAACCTCAAGTTTTTAAACCAGTATCTGATGGTTCATCGCTTCAAGATGGAGTTGATTCACTCAGTCATTGCGAGCTTGGAACCGGTGGAGTCTCTCATTTCTCTGGATGTCCCATTTTGGAGACCACATCAACCTTTCCTGCGTTTTGCAATTAGTTTTGGGCGTTGCAGTTCGGTGTTCGGTTTATCCTCGGCACCATGTGTCTTCCCCAAGGTCATATCTGTCATGATTGCACATCCTTGGACATCAGGTGTGACCATAATGCCTTACTTAGATGACATGTTGATCAAGGCCCCATCTGAATCTCTTCTCTGGGACCCACGCCTTACCAACAGACTCTGAATCAGCACGGCTGGCTGATCTATTATTTTTTTTTGTTTAAATCCAACCTAATTCCGTCTGTCTCCAGTTTCTGGGGATGATCCTGGATACGAGTTTACAGCTGGTGTTCCTATCGGAAGACAAAGCCAAGGACATTCAGCTACTAGTTCAGTTAGTTCTCAGACAGAAGAAGGTGTCTATACTTATTTGTTTTAGTCTCTTGGGAAAGATGGTAGCTGCCTTTTTGAGGCACTACAATTCAGACGATTCCACTCCCGTGTGTTCCAGCTGGACCTCCTAACACAGGGGTCAGGGTCCCCCCTACTCTTACATCGGATGATCTCTCTGGTGGATGCAACCAAACAACCTCTTTGCGGGTCGAAGATTCGGAGTGTGGGATTGGATAATCGTGACGACAAACGCCAGTCTCCGAGAATGAGGAGCGGTAGTCCTAAACTGTCAGTTTCAGGGCCGTTGGCCTCCACAGGAAAGACGGTGGCCCATAAATGTGTTGGAACTCAGAGCAATTTACAATGCTCTGCTCGTAGCCGCACACTTACTAAGGTCTCAACCGGTGAGAGTACACAACGCGACGGCCGTTGCTTATATCAATCGACACGAAGTCGCATGTCTATCGGATTCTCTGGTGAGCCGAGAGTCAGTCAGTGATCCTGTCGGCAGTGTTCATCCTGGGAGTGGACAACTTGGAAGCAGATTATCTCAGTCGCCAGGATCTTCACCCCAGGGAATCAGGGTTTCGCGATTTAAATCAAACGATTTAAATGAAATTATGTAGCTGTAGCTCTGGATCATGCACAAAGACGCAACTGCACAATCCGTGATGTCGTACAAGTGTGAAAGAAGCTGTTATATGATCTTGAAGAGATTGGACACCACAACAATGTAGTAAAGATGGCAAAGGCAAGAGCTAAAATTACACTCACAGATGCTCACTTGCTTGGCTAATCTACTTGATCCTAGGTACAGGGGGAAAAAAAAACAGTCCTGCTGAAATTGAGACTGCTATATAGTTTGCTCATGCCAATAATAGTCAAATTATGCCGGTCATCATCAACTTTCGTGCATCCATGAAACCATTTGCACTATACATGTTTGAAGTGGACACCAAGTATCTCCTCTAGCCTGGTGGATGTCCTACGCAGCTTAACTTCAGTTAGACACTTCTGTAGTAAATCTTCTGCAGCTGATGTTGACCGCAGTTTCATCAAGTGCAGGAATTGAAAGGATTTTTTTCAGCGTATGGTTTTGTACAATCCAAAACACGCAACAGATTGGTAAATGAAAAAGGATCTAAGCTGGTTGCATTCTACAGAGCCTTTTCTGGTGAGGACGTGGACAAATACATGTACGTGTTTGACTCCGACTCAAACAACTGATTGAGTGAAATTCAGAACCTAATTGTACTTCTTGATGCAACTGTTTAGTGTGTATTTATTCTATTACTGTGTTCATTTTGTTACTGTTCTAACTTCAAAAAAATGTTAATTTATTGCTAAAACAAGGTTTAAAATCTAAAATTAAACAGGTTACTTAAAAAAAAATTTGAATAAAAAAAATCCTATTTAAATCCAAATCCGATTTAAAACAAATCCGAATTTTTTAATTTTTTATTTTATTTTTTTAAAAAAAATCAGATTTTTATGCAACCCTGCAGGGAACGGATGCTTCACCCAAACATATTGCAAGTCTTGGTCCGTCGTTGGGGTCAGCCTCAGGTGGACCTCACGGCATCTCGATTAAACCATCAGCTACCAAGATACATGTCCAGAACTTGATCCGGCTGCAGATGCAGTGTACGCACTCACAGTTCCATGGACCTACAACATGGTTTACCTATTTCCTCCAATTGCACTACTTCCTCGTCTTCAAAAGCGGATAGAACACGTCTGCCTCGTTCATACTCGTGGCACAGGACTACCCTCGGAGGAGTTGGTTCTTGGACCTTTGGACTCTCTTAGCAGACGACCCGTGGCCCCTGCCACTTCGTCTGGACTTTCTGCAACAGGGTCCTTTTGTACATCCCAACCTAGCGCTGCTGTGTTTAATGGGGTGACTGTTGAGGCCACTATCTTGAGACACAAAGGCATCCCAGAATCTGTTATCCCCACAATGCTTCGCTCCAGAAAACTGGTTGTGGCTGCGCATTACCACCGCATTTGGCAGTCTTACGCAGCATGGTGTGACAGTCGGGACTTTCCACCCTGTTTGTTTTTTGTTCAAACGGGGCTCGATGTTGGTTTTCATTTAGGGTCCTTCAAAGTGCAGATATCTGCTCTTTCTATCTTTTCTCAATGCAAATTAGCCCTCACATCTCAGGTGCAGACTTTTCTTCAGGGAGTGTTGCAGGTGCAGCCACCTTTTGTTCCACCTACAGCTCCCTGGGACCTGAATTTAGTACTTGCGTTTCTTTAATCTTCCATGTTTGAGCCGCTTGATGAGGTAGATATTAAGTATTTGTCTTGGAAGACTGTTCTCCTCCTGGCATAGGCTTCGACCCGTCGGGTTTTCTGAGTTGGGGGCCCTGTCTTGTAAACCCCCATACTTTATCTTTCATGATGATAGGGCGGCCTATTCTAGTGCCTTTCTTGGTTGAGGACTCAGTCTCTGGATGTTGTTCTGTATGATGCAGTTCGGAGGAGTTGGCCAGCGTCAAAACTAACGTTGGCGAGGTGGATTCGACTGACTATATGTCGAGCTTATGTCAGCAGCAATAGACCTCCTCCTCCGTCTTTTCAGAATATTCCGCACGCTCTGTGGGTACGTCGTGGGCAGCACGTCGAGGTGCCTCCACCGTGTGTGGCCTCTTGGTCCCCGGTACATACCTTTTTGTGAAGTTTTATAGGTTTGACACGTTTGCTGCTTCAGCTTTACGATTTGGCCGCCTTGTTCTGCAGGTTCCTCAGTATGCTCCCGTCCGTGGGGGAAAACTTTTTAAGACGTCCCCAGTGTACTTGTTTCCATTGTCCCCTAGTGGATGAAAGAGAAAATGGGATTTTGGTACTTACCGGTAAATCCTTTTCTCTGATTCCACAGGGGACACTGGACGCCCCACCTCAGCGCTCTTCACCTGCCTGTTCGGTTTGTTCCGTGTGTAGTTCTGTTTGTGTGACCTTTCCTTCTCTTTGCTCCTGTTGTTCTCCATCTTCTCTGTCTTCATTTTTCTAAACTGTGGGCTGGTGGGGAATAGAGGAGGAATAGCGTCACACTTATTATTTAAAGTGCCAGCTTCAACTAACCACGCCTCTAGACCCTAATATACTTGTTTCCAGTGTCCCCTGTGGAATCAGAGAAAAGGATTTACCGGTAGGTACCAAAATACAATTTTTTCATATTGATCTACTCTTGCGGGTCTGGGAAACCCTTTTTTCTCTTTAGGCTACAGTTATAGGGTAACTTCTGGTGCCATCCATACCTATTTAATTATATCTATTTACCTGATCTAAGTTAGGTCATCACCCATGTTTGCACGTGCACATCACACCTATATGCACTGCGTAACGTGCATGCACGTGCCTCAGGAAGGAGAGTGTGACTGGATGGATTTATGTTTTCCTATTGAACAAAAGTTACAGATACCTACATTTACAAGTTCATTCATGTGGACAAGTCCTGAGAAACAACACAGTTTCTTGTGATTGCTGAATGCTGTTAGCATCCACTGAAGAATGATGTCCTTGTAGCAACCATTATTCTACAGATGTGTCCACATACTTCCTTGCACATTAAGCAGCCCTTCTTGATTGAGTGACGTGACTCGGTAGCGCAGTGTGTCTTTTTGTGAGACCTTTTACCTTCAAATGAGTCATTTTAATCAGGCTTCTGCTGATTAAAATGATATTATAAATGTTACTGCGGGTGTATCTGCGTGCGAAATGCTACGTTACTGTGTCACAGCCGCTGACACTGTCATATTATGTGTAACGCGACTTGTAGCGTACGGGGTAAGATGTATGTGTTCACATCTGTATGTACATTACTGTTGCACCTCAATGCTTTCTTTTCTTGTTTACCGGCACAATGTAATTGCTCATTTTATTAATTTCACATACGCACAAACTTAAGCACTCCTACAACTCAATAAACAAAAACGGGGAGGAATCTACTGCGCACACTAGCGGCAGCAATTAGAGAGTACTAAAAAAGGAGATCATCCACCACCAAAAAGGGTACAATAAAACAAAAAGCAAGTACTCCCGTTCCTGCGCACAACTATTCTAGATATTCTTATATCCAGCCAAACATATAATGGTGGGGGTTCATATAAACCAACATGAGTGGGAAAATATGTATGGGTCCAGAATTTTATTGATTGAATGCCTAGTGACATAGAATATAAAGAAACCTTTTTGGGTGGTGTATACTCCGTTTTTTACGTGAGTACGGTATGTTCTTGACATATTGAAGACTTGAAGTGGAGGACTGTTATTTTAGACGTTTATTTGAGATATACTGTACCATTGGTGTTTTTTCTTCTTTTTCCTTCTCCCGAGGAACATTTGAGATGTATATTGCCATTTGTAGATTGGGATAAAGGTGACCGACAAGATTGAAGTTCCTTATTGATCAGAGACACTATTTGGAGTCAATTGAAAATAAGTGACTTTGATATTTTCCCACTCATGTTGGTTTATATTAACCCCCACCATTATATGTTTGGTTATAAGAATATCTAGAATAGCTGTGCCCAGGAACGGGAGTACTTGCTTTTTGTTTTATTGTACTCTTACAACTCAGAACTTCCTGTTTCTGGAAACTAGTTATACAAACAATCATTAACGTTTATAAGGTGCCAGAGACTTTGCAGAGCAGTACAGAGTAATGTAGATATAATATTATATACTAAAATTGTACAAGCAGAATAAAAAGTGCATTGGTGCAATTACTGATCAAAGAGCAAAACATACAGAGAAGATCTGCCTAATGGCATAGTACCAGGAAGGAGTGTGGCATATGTTGTCGCCATCAATGTGGAGGAAGAGCAGGTATCAGCTGTTATGTAGAAAAGGTCAGCCGCAATGCCTACGTAAGGCACAAATTGTGCCTGGAAGTTGCATTTTAGTCGATGAGCGGAGTCATCCTGGGCACCTGTAAGTGGGATTATGAAGCCAATGGTTCCAATTGATTAGATAGGGGTTAATAGTGGAGCCCAGGATAGGAGATCCGAGAGCGATAACCATCCCCAGTGGCTCCTCCTTGTAATGTTTTGGGTTCTCCAGGAATGGGTCAGGATCTAAAATGTTGTTTAAAATAAGCTTACGTTACACTGTGAGAAGATGGCATATCAACAGTCACATCATATAATATACAGCTCACAAACAGCTGATAACTGACTTTTTTTATACTGTACTAATCAGCAACTTTTATACCAAAACTGATTTTCATTATAAAGGTTGTTTATGATGGTCAGTCACAATCAGCTGCTACATCACAACCTATCACTTCCAAAATCTTACGACGCATATCCACTACACGATTCGCTCCATAAGCGCACCCACACTGAACGATAATCACGATATCGTTCAGTGACGTCACGCTCCCTCATCCCCGTACTTGCAGAACCTGACAATATCGTCAGGTTGTCCTGCAAGTATGGACAACGACCAGCGGGAGCGCGCATCACTGGTCGTTGACGGCATATCCACTGGCCGATATAATGAACGATAACTATATTGTTCAGTCGTTCAAAATATCGGCTAGTGGATATGCGGCTTTACACTTCCTCACAGGGAACAATGATGGCTCCATAGTCAAAACCTAACTTCCAGTCCAAGGGTTCTGGAGATGTATAGATAAATATGAGATTATATACTGATAAAGGGCCTGCTGACTAAATTGTGAAGTATATGCAATGTCAGGTACACACTAGAAGATGTATGTCATGGTTGCCTACTCTCCCGGTTTGGCAGAGAACCTCCTGAAAATTGGGTGCCACTCCTGGCCCCCTGCAAGAGAAGGCAACTCTCCCTGATTGGCCGCTGCCCCCCACGCCCTCCCCCCAGTGGCACCCACTTATCGAGCGAAAGTGGGTGGTCCCAAGGGGGGACAATGGCGCGATTCTCTTTGAATCGCATAATTGTAGCCCCTTCCCCTGGTAAAACGCTGGTAATATTGCTCCTGCACCGCCCACTTATACCGCCACCACGCCCCCTGCTACACCGATGTGGCTGCCCCCTCCTGGAGGGGACAGGCAGAAAGTCAGTAAATATGATGTGTGTACCCGGCCGATGCATGACATATCGTGCGGTCGTTTAATACCGCACGATCTGGTGAATGACCGCACCATATGTCGTTCACCAGTCACCTCTACAAGCAGGGAGTCGTTAATCAAATCGACAGATTGAGCCTACATGTAGGCTCAAATCTGTCGGATGCGATGAACGACTCGTATGGTCGCTAATAGTGAGTACATACTGGCCGATGTGGACAATATGTCGGCCCTATCCACCGGATCGGACAACATATCGTCTAGTGTATACCCATTTTAAGAGTCCTGACTAAATTGTGAGGTATAGTGTTCTAGCTAGACCGCAGGCAGCGCGCTGAGGTTGTGAGCACAGGGTCTCCGCGAGCTCCCTGAAGGGGGCGTGGCTGACCGGGGAGGGGGCATTTCCATGTGACACCCCTCCAAGTCCCCACACTAGAGGGCGTAGCCAGCATTTATGGAGGTGCTGGGCTTCACCCAAGCTCTCCCCCTCATGGTGAAGATGCCGCGCGCCAAAGTTCCGATTATCTTCGCTGGGTGAATAGATGCCGCGCGGGTAGGGAAGGCACAGCGCAGGCTGTTTTAGCGGTAAAACAGCCTCACAGGAACACTAATGCGGAGTACACACTGGCAGATATATTGGCCAATCAATTAATATGCCAATATATAATGTGCCCGTTGGCCAGTGTGCATCAGTGATATGTCTGTGAAATACGTAATTCGTAGACATATCGCATTGGCTCTGCTGCACAGCCGATGGCAGATACGTCTGTCCATCGTGCTGTTTATATGGGTGGTCAGCCCACCACCCGTACACATGCAGAGGAGGGTGCGAAGCGATCCTCGACCAGATGACTGATGATGGTTGTCAGTGCGTATGAACAACCGGTATACAATCGGGAAACCGGCTGCCTTAATACCAGCAGCTGGCTTCCCGACTGTCATATCCCGGCGAGGGTGAAATGCCGGGCGTCTAGATGTAGACGACTGACATTTACCTGACGCCGGGAGACAGGCGCCCAGCATCCAGATCGAAGGGATGTCGGGCGCCGCTAGCGGACAGCCTCTTTAGGTTTAGGGCACCCGGGGGGGACTTAGGGTTAGGCACCCCCCGGGAGGGTTAAGCTAGGGGGAGGGAGGGTTAGGCACACCCCCGGGGGGGACTTAGGGTTAGGCACACCCCCGGGGGTCTTAGGTTTAGGCAGCGGAGCAGGGGGGGTTAGGCACTTGGGGGGGAGGTTAAGGTTAGGCACCCCTAAGGAGGGTTAGGGGGTTAGGTTAGTTTATACTTACCTTAGGGACGATCGGGATATCCAGCGCTGCCGGGCTTTGCTAATCTGTCGGCCAGGCGCTGCCAGGAATCGGCCGGCGGTATTTCATACCGATTCCGAACAACCATCATCTGCAGATATATCTATTAGGTATGTATCCAGTTTGAGGTATATGTAAGTGTTGACTCAATTGTGAGGTAAATGTAAGTGTGTATCCAGATTAAAGATTGACAGTGTCTAGGTAGACACTCAATAGGTCAACACCAGATGGTCGACAGGCAATAGGTTGACGGGGAGAAAATGTCGACAGGTACAAACGATCAACTGATTATTGGTCGACTGTGCAAATGGTCGACAAGATTTTTTCAACAGATTTTTTTAGGGTTAGGCACATACGGAGGGTTAGGTTTTGGATAGAGATGGTTAGAGTTAGGCACTAGGGGGAGGGTAAGGCTGAAGATTAGGCTTAAATTTAAAAAAAAGTCTGTTGGTCTATTGAGTGTCTATCTAGACACTGTATCTTCTATACCACACCTTTGTAAGAGTGCTAACTAAATTGTGAGGTGAATATAATGACTAAATCAGAAGTTCCGAAATGTTTAAGGATATCCATGCTTGAGCATAGGTGACTTAATTAGTACCTCAATCAATTTGATTTAAGCATCTGGACAGATTTGTGGATATTCTTAAAACCTGGACCATAAGGGGCGGAGTTTGGGAACTTCTGGCATAAATTGCAGCTGTACAGTGTAATACAGTAATTAGGGGGTTCATTATGAAAAGCTGTGTTTCAGATAAATCCTGCTTTCCCCATTGTGATTATGAAAACTGTTTGTATTCCTTTTTTGCTAGCCCCTTCTCTCCAAGAAAAGTGTTATGAACCTAATTTGTATAGAGTAATAAATGGAAAAATATATATTTTCATTTAAACTGATGCATTAAAGTGAAATTTTGTTTTTGTCAAACCCCCCAAAAACTCTTTGGTTATTAAGTGGTTAAGAAGTTTGAAACTACTATCAGAATTCTATATCTATGCATACATAATGAATAATATGTTATTATTGCAATGCAGGGATACCACTCTTCATCTTGGCTTGGAAACCCCCTAAAATCAGTTTAAATGAGAATGTCCCTGGCGCAGAGAGTGCTGCTCACTTGGCTCTTCAGTTTACTCTTCCTGATCATGTTGGTGCTAAAGCTGGATGAGAAGGCCCCTTGGAACTGGTTCATCATCTTCATTCCTGTCTGGATATTTGACACCATACTACTTGTTATGCTGATTGTGAAAATGGCAGGACGATGTAAATCTGGGTATGATCCCCGGAATGGAGCACAAAATATGAAGAAAAAGTCTTGGTATCTTGCTGCCATGTTACTGAAATTGGCATTTTGTCTCATCTTATGTGCACTGTTGGAACAATTCACCAGTATGTATTTATGCTTTGTATTTATTCCTTTGTGGATACTATTGATCGGTGGGCTGATTGAACTTGGATTCAATGTATTTTATATGATCTGAGACTAACTCGTCCTGTTGGAAGCAGCTGAGCTTGAGGGAGGGATGGGGGGCAGTTTGCAGCTTGCCATCAAAATGTTTAAATTCCCCTATTGAATATCATCTTTGATTTCTTGAAGGTCATTTAAATGAAATACCTGTATTGTTAGCAGTTAAGTATCCACCACTATGGATTTGATTCACTTGTTTAAGGGAAACATGTTTTTGAGCTATATTATACTGTATGTAAATAAATAACATATATACGTATTTAATGCTCAGTGTTTTCTTATATCCCTGGTTACATTTAAATTACATCACTGTTAATAATCTTTTAGTAGGAGGGTAATAAGACCTCTCATTGCGTAAATTTATTCAACTCGTACATGTATGTATAGTCAGTAGTATGGCCCTGGTACAGATTATTTTTTCCACATAGTCCCCATACTAAGCATTTGTTTCAACGGCACACTGAGGCATCTATCCCGGCATAGAAGATATCCATGTCAAGTGCCTGAAGCTGGGACATGACTGCTTACAGAAAATGTTTTATTTATTTATTAACAGTTTCTTATATAGCGCAGCAAATTCCGTTGCGCTTTACAATTTGAATCAAGATTAACATTATACTGGGTTGTAAAAGACATACATACATACATACATAAGGGTAAGAGGGCCCTGCTCGCAAGCTTACAATCTATAGGGAAATAGGTGTTGATACACAAGGAAAGGTGCTACATATTGCAAATTAGTCCAGCCCAATTGCAGATATTCTTGTTGGGCTGTATAATCCATTCACACTGGAAAGTTGGCCTAGGGTTAGGAGGATGTTAAATTGAAGAAAGAGAAAATCACCGTCGGTTGCGAATCGTCTTCACCCAGGTGCTTCTTTAAAGGTCCAAAGAGATGGCAATCACTCGGCGCCAAGTTAGAGCTGTAGGGAGGATGGTCCGGTACTTAACCAATGGCAACGTCATCACAACTCACGCATGCGATTGGCTGAGTTTGGCGTTATCGTGCAGCAATAAAATGCCTATGATTTTGTGAATTTCTGTGATTTGCTTCGGTACCCAACATGAACACTTTTTACTGTGCCCCAGTTTTTCATGAGCGATGTTATGCACAGTACCCACTGGGATATTCAGTTTGTCAGCAATATCACTAACTCAAATGCGTCTGTCCATCTCAATCAGACCTTCAATGCAGCATAGATTGTTATCTGTGGTGAACATGCTTTGCCGGCCTGATCACTTCTCATCTTGAACGTCTGTCCTGCAGTTATCAAAGGCAGTGCACCAAACTCAAACTGGTTTCCGTGACCTGACATTATCACCATACACCTTGACAAGTTGCAATGCATTTCAGCTGCTTATCTGCCCTAGAAGCAGAAATCTGATCACACTATGGGCCTGATTCAGACCCACTCGCAAGCGGCTGTCCGTCTCGCATGCGCCAGACGCGACGAGCGAAGGACTTTCCTTCGCTCGTTGTGTCTGATCAAAGGGGGCGTGCTGTCGATGTTGATTGACAACACGCCCCCTTTGGTGGGCGTGCCGGGGGCGTGCCTCCCAGACGGGGGCGTTCCCAAGGGAACGCCTACCGTCAGAAGCCGGCCCACTGACATCACTAGTGATGTCAGTGGGAGTGATTTTGGCTCTGATAGAGCCAAAATCACTCCGGGCCTTGCGGTTGAGAAACTCAACCGCAGGCTTCTGCTCGCAGTGGCGATGGTCGCGATGGTCAAGACCATCGCGGCCATCAACCTGCACGCTCGTATAGGCTGTGGGTGGTGACCCACAGCTATACGAGCGTCCAGGAGGACGCTCCATAATTATGGAGGACGGCCCTCATTCAGAGCGTGCGCTCTGCTCAGAGCGTCCGGCTCTGAATGAGGGCCAATGCTCCTTGATGATTGACTATGTTTCTGCCAGCCCCGCTATCTTACAACTGATGTTGGAACAATATGACTGATATGAGGTGCAGTCTAATGGCCATGAGGAGAAGCAGTGGTCTACCTGCTCTGGCCTGATGGGAAATTGTAATGAAATAGAGAACATTACACATGAGAGGTCTTGTTAACTTATTGAACCACCCTTGTATAATTGTAAATATTATTGTAAGGATGGTACACAAATTGCTACTATCAAAATAAGGGTACAAAAATATTCAAGTGGTAATCATAATCTTGAAAAGTGGTATACAGGTGTGTCCACATTCATCTATCCTCCGTGCACTACAAATGTCGCTACACAATGCGAGAGCTCCGTGTGATTCGGTAGCGTCAAACGTCTTTTCATGCAACTTTTTACTTTCAAATGCTTCTTATTCGCACAGTGATGCGAATATTTAGATCAAATGATATGACACCTCTGTAAGAAAAGGTTATTTAAATGAAAGGCTAGATCACAAGGATAATTTATTTTTATAAATGAAAGTAGAGCTAAAAACATTTGTAGATTTTTAGTCAACAGTGTACTGTTTAATTTAGTTTTTAAATGCATGTGCTCTGCATTTGGAAATCAGAAGTATCTGTAATACCTGGAGTTTATATTCTTTACTAAAGCGCCACAGGGTGTGCTGGCCCATTTACAAATAAATACTATTCTTATTATTTAGTTATATGGCACTGCAAGAGTTCCGCAGCGCCTTACAAAATATATAAACAAATACGTGACCAAAGACAGGACAGTACAATGCAGGACAAGGACATGGATAATAGACATTGCTACATTAGCGACCATAACACCCACATAAGCAGCAGAACTTAAGCAACTAAAGGTGCATACACACAATGATTTTTTGAACGATTATCGTTAAACGATATCGTTTAACAAAATCGTTAACTTTCTGAATCAAACTGAACGATTATCGTTCATGCGCGTTCACGTTTGTAGTTGCCAGACTTGTCAACTCAACGATTTTCATAAAGGGAATATGCAAAAATCGTTTGTAGTTCAAAAAAATCGTTCATTACATTTAGTAAATGAACGATTTTAGTAAACTATTTTCATAAATTTTTTCAAGGGAAAAAATTGTTTAATGAAATGGTTCATTTACAAAATCGTTGTGTGTGTATGCAGCTTAAGTGTTAGGTGCCCTAGTGGGGAGTAAGAAGTAGATGAAAGTAAAGTAGGGAGAAGCACAAGAGGGTAGAGCTTACATTATAAAGGGTTACTACTAATATGCTCTCTACTGCTCCTGTGCAGCAAGTTAGTATGTTAGATGGGAGGCGCTTCTGCAACTAAACAAATAACTGCTTGGCAAATTTGCTTTGCCGAAATAAGCATTGCAGATTGTGGGGGAGATTCAATTAGCTATGGTAATTTACCGCAGGCTAATTGATCGTCGTGGGATAGTAACTTAGCCCCACGTAACGGGGATTTATTTTCGGGTCTCATGAGATTTGAAAAGAAAATCCCAGATAACTGCTGTTATTGGGTGATAACAGCCAGCTAACGCACAAATCCGGGAACTTTTCACAAATTCAGCGTGTTAACATCTGATAACCAGTGTTAACACCCGTTAACATTTTTATTTAACGGTAATTAACACAGCTTTCAGGCAAATTCGGGAGGCTAATTGAATAGCCCTGAGCATTAAAGCTAGAGGCTACCTCCTGGTGACTGAATTCCCACCTGAGTCATTCATAGGAACAATGCAACTCAAAATCAGTTTTTCATCCAATAACTAAACACCCTTTTATATGCACTTCTTAGATGCAACCCAGGGACACCACCCAATCACTATCGTGATTGAACTGAACAATTTGAGATATAATATGAAACAAGTCCTTATGCGTCCAAGTTCAATGAGGACAAATCATAGACATAGGAGGAACAAAATATAATAATATAGTATAAAATACTATATACAGTGCATCCGGAAAGTATTCACAACGCTTCACTTTTTCCACATTTTGTTATGTTACAGCCTTATTCCGAAATGGAATAAATAAATTTTTGTCCTCAAAATTCTGCACACAATACCCCATAATGACAACGTGTAAAAAGTTTTTTTGAGATTTTTGCAAATTGAATTAAAAAAAAAAAAAAAAAATCACATGTACTTAAGTATTCACAACCTTTGCTCAATACTTTGATGCACCTTTGGCAGCAATTACAGCCTAAAGTCTTTTTCTCATCAATAACTTTTTATTGAATATAGTACAACATTTTTATGGGGTACAGAAAGAAAAAAAAGGGGGGGAACATACATAAAATAAAAGGATGTGACAGTACACTTCAAGACATCAAACAAAAAAAACAAAAAAAGAACCAATAAAGAAACCATAGCTTCCTGAACATGTACTTAGATGTACTAGTCCCGCTCTGGAGTCTCATTTAGATCAAAAGGAGAGGCACCCGGAGGAACCGGAGAGGGTAGGGATAGGGGTGGCGCTCCCCCATTTGTGACTTAAGGTGCATACACACTAGACGATATGCTCCCTGAGCGATATCGTCTAGTGTGTCCCCGGCAGGCTGTGCTCAATGTCGTTCATGACATTGAGCACAGCCGCTGAACAATATCATTAGCGATATCGTTCAGCGCCGGGCTCTCTCACCCATTCCCTGACATGCAGCAACCTGACGAGGTCGTCAGGTTGGCCTGCATGTCAGCCCGATGAACGAGGATGACGAACGACCCGCGGGAACGCGCGTCGTCGTCATCGTTCATCTTTTTTGTGTTAAAAATGGACGATAAAGTGGACGACTGAACGATAACGATATCGTTATCGTTCAGTCGTCCACTTTAATCGCCCAGTGTGTACGCACCAATACAGATACCAAGGATACCATTTTACAGTAGGGGATGAAATAGTCATAGAGTGAGGAACCTCCCCCGTCTCCATTTCAAAATGGGATTGTGTTTTAGTTATGACTTTGGCAAATGGGGGAGGGGAAGGGGATTTCCAACTCTGAGCGATAGTAGCTTTAGCAGAAATCAGAATATGGCCAAGAACATATCGGTCAGATTTGGGTACAGAGATTGGGTACCAGTGGAGAAGGGCGAGGGAAGGATCTGGGATTAAGGTGAGACTGAGGACATCTTTAATAAGGTTGAACACTTCCTCCCAAAAGGGGCGTATTACAGGGCAATCCCAGAAGACATGAAAAATAGATCCTTCAGAATGACAGAGACGCCAACAGAACTTTGAGACTGTAGGCCAAATTTTATGCAATCTAGAGGGTGTCAAATATAATCTATTTAAAAGTTTTACATACATTTCAATATGGTTAGTGCATTTAGATATAGAGAAGGTAGAGAGATAGATAGTCTCCCATTGTGAGAAGGTAAAGGTACGTTGAAGGTCTGCCTCCCACCGGAGCTGAGCAGGGGACTTAACCGTCGGGGCTATGGGGGAGAGTACGGAATACCAAAAAGATATTGCACCCCTAGAGGAGGGGTTATTAAGTTTACTTAGAATTAGATGTGGTGGAGTCTGGAATACGGTAGGGCCGGTGTTCATCAGAGCATACCAATGTGTGAGTTGGAGATAGTAAAACCAGGCTGATGATCCCAATGGGTACTTAATGCACAAATCTGTGTATGGTATTAAAGAGGACGGGGAGAGAAAGTCTGCGAAAGACACCATGCCCAAGGACATCCAGTAGGACAAATTGAGATTAGGCAAGATCCTGCTCAGCGCCCGAAGGGAAACATTTCTGGTAGGTAAGGCAAAGTCGAAATGGGCCAAGAGACTGTTATCCCAAACTTTTAAAGTGTCCAATATTGTTTTAGGGAATAAAGGGAGTTGTGGTCGCAATCTATGAGGTATCCATAAAAGGTCAGGGAGGGGAAAGTGCCGCAGGAGTGCATGCTCCAGATCAACCCAGGGTTTGACTGCAGGAGGGAGAGACCAGTCACATATTTGAGAAAGAAGGGCCGCTTCATGATATCTAGTCAGGTCAGGGAGATTAAGGCCTCCCTGAGGTTTAGGACGAACCATGCGACTATAAGCCATTTTATGAGCTTTGCCTTTCCAGACATATGAAACCATCAAGCGGCGCATCTGTTGCAGTAGCCTCCCTGGGACAACATATGGAATAGCACGGAATAGGTACATCAGTTTTGGTAAGAGCATCATTTTGAACGCCGCTATACGGCCCAACCAGGAGATCTCGTGGCTCATCCAGGCAGTGGCTAGAGAGGACAATTGCAGCAAAAGGGGAGCATAATTTTCAGTAAAGACACCATCAATAGAGGAAGGTATATTAATTCCCAAATAGGATAGGGAAGACTGCTTCCAAGTAAAAGGATAACGACTCTTTAATGATCGTAAATAAGAAGGTGAGATATTAATAGGTAAAGCTTCAGTTTTTGTAACATTCAATTTATAATAGGATGCTGCGCTGTAAGAATCTAAAATGCCTTGGAGCGATGGCAGCGAAATCTCCGGGTCGGTGACAAACAACAAAACATCATCTCATCTGCAAACAGACATAGTGTATGGGAGGTATCATAAACAGAGAGCCCTGGGAACTCAGATGATTGTCGAATCTTTTGAGCAAGAGGTTCTATGGCCAACACGTATATTAGTGGAGAAAGTGGGCACCCCTGTCTTGTGCCGTTAGAGATTGAGAAGGGTGAGGAGAGAAATCCGTTACTAAAGACACGAGCAGAGGGATCAGAATAAAGGGCATTAATGGATCGGAGAATATCGCCCCAAAATCCATACCGATGTAAAACCTGACGCATATAATCCCAGTGAAGCCGATCAAACGCCTTCTCAGCGTCAAGGGATAAAAGAAGGCATTGTCCCTTATTGAACGATACCCATTCCACTAAATCCAAAACCCTCCGGGTGTTATCAGGAGCCTGGCGCCCATGGACAAACCCAACTTGATCAGGATGTATCAGACGGGGGAGCAGTGGGTTTAAACGATTGGCGATTAATTTAGCAAAAATTTTCACATCCGTATTAAGGAGCGCGATGGGTCTATAATTTTTACTCTCAGATGGGTCTTTACCAGGCTTTGGGATGGTGACAATTTGTGCTTCTACCATTTCGGGTGGGAAGGATCCAATATCGGAAGCTTCCGTAAATAAATTTAGCAAAATTGGGGAGAGGGCTTCAGTAATTACAGAGTAAAAGGAGTTTGAAAAGCCATCAGGACCAGGGGCTTTGCCCCTGGGTAGTTTCTGAATGACTTCCTGAATTTCCTTCAAGGACCAAGGGGCGTTCAGGGACTCCAGGTCGTCCGCATCTAGGGAGGGAAAAGATAGGTTATCTAAGAAAGAGGATATAACAGTAGCTGAAGGTTGGGGGATTGAGGGATCCTCTCGTAGATTATATAATTTCGCATAATAATCCGAAAATAAATTAGCAATGTCAAGAGGATTAAGGCATTTCGTTCCCGAGGGGGTTAATAAACATTTAATTCTATTGCGAGCTTGCTGGCCCCTCAGCTTCCGGGCTAATAGGCGGGAGGCTTTATTGCCGGCCGTATAGAATTTATGTCGTAAACGCGAAAAAGCCGCCTGCATACGTGACATAAAGAGCTTTTGGAGTTGTGTTCGCACTTCTTGGAGTTGTTTGCGCAATGCTCTAGTGGGATGAGTTTGATTTTGGGACTCTAAGGACCGAAGGGACGTTTCCAGATTATTCTGTAATTCACGAGAGCGAGCCTTAAATTGAGCTCCTTTTTGAATGGAAGTACCACGGAGTACTGCTTTTAAGGCACACCAATGTGTGAAAACAGAAGTATCGGTAGGGGAATTAGTCTGAATATATAATTTAAGAGAATCAGTTAGGGCCTGCAGCGTCTCTGAGTCTTTTAATTGATACTCAGGAAGGCGCCAGGGACGCTTAGAGGAAATGTGTTGGCCTATACTCCAAATCCACAGGACAGGCGCGTGGTCAGACCAAGCAATAGGGAGGATTTTAACCTTTTTAGTAGATTGTAGAGTTCGTTTATCTAGAAGGACTAGATCGATTCTGGAGTAACTATTGTGGACCGAAGAGTAAAAGGTATAATCCCTCTCATCAGGTAGATAAGTACGCCAAGCGTCATACAAATCATATTCCGCCAATAATTTCTTAAAGGCCAACGAAGGGCCCGTTTCACGAGGGGAAGAGGAATGTCCCTGCGGCGAGGACCTGTCTAGTTTAGGATCGAGGACTAAATTAAAGTCGCCCAGCAAAATGAGAGCACCTTGTCTAACTTTAGATATTTCCTCAAAGGTGTCTCGTAAAAAGGGAACCTGTCGGGAATTGGGGGCATATAAAGATACCAAAGTAACTAAAGTCTCCTCAACCTTCCCAATGAGAATAAGAAACCTGCCATTCCCATCTTCCACTTTCCTATGTAACTCAAATGGGGTGTTAACATGAAACAGTATAGCAACTCCATTACGTTTGAGAGGGCTATTAGCAGTATAGCATACAGGGTATCTATGATCCTTAAATACGGGGGGGGCTGAGGATGAGAAGTGCGTCTCCTGGAGAGCTACAATATTGGCCTTATGATGATGAAAAGTAGAAAGAGCCAAGCGTCTCTTTTGTGGGGAATTAAGCCCCTTGACATTTAGCGAAAGAACCTTAACCATTGGGACATTGAAAACAGTGCATAATGTAAGCTCCTCCAAGTATATATGTCAGACAGCAGCAAAACAAAAAAGAAAGGTTACAGATGTACATAAGAAAAAAGGAGAAAAATAAAAAACCAAGGTAAAAAAGAAAAATAGAGAACCCAAAAGGCCCGGTATATCGGGCCACAGTAGTTGCCGTGAGAAAACAATACGGCAACATGGTTAACATGTGGGGCGGGTCGTGACAATACCCATCCCTGAGACCTATTATGAAACATAATATAAACATATAATGATATAACATATTTACCTACCCCTCTCCACCCTAACAACAGGGAGATAATCCCAATACATATTATGAGTGAAAAGAGGATAGGAGGAGGGGAAAGGGATTATTTTAGTCAAACAGTAAACCACTTATTTTAAACAGAACAATACACAGAAGTTGTAAATAAACAACAGACCTTACACCAGTAAATTCTTATGAAACGACATAACATGAAACGACTGCAAAAGAAATCCAAATCTGTATCTATGGAAGAAACAGAGTTCTGACGTTGGGAAAAAAAAAAAGAAAAATGGAAAGGATTTCAGAAGAGGCAGCAAAAATCGGCTTCATCCCACTCGAGACCACTCCGATTGGATAGGGAGAGCTTGTGAAGGTGTAGGGATCGAGACCGGAATCTCCCATTCTGCTAACAATTTAACGCCAGCTTCCGGGGAAGAGATTACAAATGTCGAGCCATCTTTTCGTACTAGGAGCTTCACCGGGAACCCCCACCTATACTGGATGTCGTTATCCCGAAGCGCCTTCGTAAGAGGTTGGAATGTCCTCTGTGTATTTATAGTATGGATCGAGAAATCAGGAAACAACTGTAGGTTATTAAGGACTTCCACATCTGTCGAATCACGTGCCGCCCTGAGTATCTCTTCCTTGATGTGAAAGAAGTGAAGCCTCAGGAGAACGTCTCTGGGAGAACATGCTGGAGCTGAGCGGGGCTTAGGTAGGCGATGAATACGGTCGATCAATAAATCACGAACTTCTACAGATGGCAATAGTTTCTGAAAGATATTTAAAGCAAAGGACTGGAGTTCTGAATTCGATACCGATTCCGGGACGCCTCTAATTTTAACGTTGTTCCTCCGGGATCTATCTTCTAAATCTGCCAATTTGCTTTTGACAGCCGTCAACTCCGTGAGGACCGAATTGTGAGAGGTTAGAAGGTCATTATGCGAAGAGACTAGTTCTTGCATCTTAGTCTCCAAGTTATTCGTGCGATCTCCAACACCTGTCACTTCAGTAGTGAGTTGCTTAATAGACACTTGAAAGTCAGAGGTAAGGTCCGTGCGGAATGCCTGAAGCATTTGGTGAAGAGTGCGGACAGTAAGCGGAGCATCAGCAGAAATATCAAGGTTGACGTTAGGGCCAGGAGAAGGAACAACCTTAGTTGTCAGCGGAGATTTCCCAGTAGAGGAAGAATCGGTGGTTTTCTGTGCTACAAATTTAATAGGAGGCGCGAGAGTAGACAACTTGCCTCTTTTGTTGGGCATACTGGCGTCTTCGTATAGCAAATATGAGAAGATAGATGGTTACTGTTACCAACAGTGTAGTATTAGGTAAATATGGGCTGTGGAGGTCTCATAGGGATGTGAAAGTAAATCACTGAAAAAACATGGCAGCAATGTATGCTGGTATGAGGAAGATATAGAGGAATGCAATGTTCATCCAATAGGGGGATTGTAGTATTGGAATGAATAGGGCATACAGAAAGTTGATAAGAGCAGAACCAGCAAGAAGCAAGTATGTTATGGGCGTGTAGCCCTGATCCAAAATGGCGCCCTCGGCCTCCTCAGAGGCGTCTAATGGAGTCTGGTTATCAGCAGCCCTGGGAGAGGAGAGAACCGGCACAGCTGAGGAAAGTAGAGGCCAGGGGACGCACTCACCGCGACCAGGAGCGCCGGGCAGCGCCCGTTACAGCAGCGCCACGCGGGACCCCGCTGGAGCCCCAGGCCACGATCCGCGACACCCGGGTGGTGAGTAGATCCACTCAGAGGTATTAGGTCGGCCGGTGGGGGACAGCGGCTGTAGGATAGCCCCGTGGGGAGTTTCGTCAAGCCGCGCGGCACTCCACGATCCGCTGCGGGCAGATGATCCAAAATTTAGGCCGCGGCTTCTGGCGCGAGAAGGCCGCTGGTCTCCCGCCTCCGCACCAACGATTCCGGGGAGGCTAATTTCACTTCCCCTGCACTTAGCTCCACTATAGCCAGTATATGGGGGGAGAAGAAGCCCCTTTATATGCTGAGGAAGGGGTTTACAGGCTTCCTCGGACGGAGCTCACATACAGTGCTGCCACTCAGGTCTGTAGTCAGGCCACACCCCCCACAGCCTAAAGTCTTTTTGAATATGATGCCACAAGCTTGGCACACCTATCTTTGGGCAGTTTCACCCATTCCTCTTTGCAGCACCTCTCAAGCTCCATCAGGTTGGAGGGGAAGCATCGGTGCACAGCCATTTTCAGATCTCTCCAGAGATGTTCAATTGGATTCAAGTCTGGGCTCTGGCTGGGCCACTCAAGGACATTCACAGAGTTGTCCTAAAACCACGCCTTTGATATCTTGGCTGTGTGCTTAGGGTCATAGTCCTGCTGAAAGATGAACTGTCGCCCCAGTCTGAGGTCAAGAGCGCTCTGGAGCAGGTTTTCATCCAGGATGTCTCTGTACATTGCTGCATTCATCTTTCCCTCTATCCTGACTAGTCTCCCAGTTCCTGCCGCTGAAAATCATCCCCACAGCATGATGCTGCCACCACAATGCTTCACTGTAGGGATGATATTGGCCTGGTGATGAGCAGTGCCTGCTTTCCTCCAAACATAACGCCTGGCGTTCACGCCAAAGAGTTCAACCTTTGTCTCTCATGGTCTGAGAGACCTTCAAGTGCATTTTGGCAAACTCCAGGTGGGCTGCCATGTGCTTTTTACTAAGGAGTGGCTTCCGTCTGGCCACTCTACCATACAGGCCTGATTGGTGGATTGCTGCAGGGATGGTTGTCCTTCTGGAAGGTTCTCCTCTCTCCACAGAGGAATGCTATAGCTCTGACAGAGTGACCATCGGGTTCTTGGTCACCTCCCTGACTAGGGCCCTTCCCAGATTGCTCAGTTTAGACGGCCGGCCAACTCTAGGAAGAGTCCTGGTGGTTCCGAACTTCTTCCATTTACGGATGAGGCCACTGTGCTCATTGGGACCTTCAAAGCAGCAGATATTTTTCTGTACCCTTCCCCAGATTTGTGCCTGGAGACAATGCTGTCTCGGAGGTCTACAGACAATTCCTTGGACTTCATGCTTGGTTTGTGTTCTGACATGCACTGTCAAGTGTGGGACCTTATAAAGACAGGTGTATGCCTTTCAAAATCATGTCCAATCAACTGAATTTACCACAGGTGGACTCCAATTAAGCTGTAGGAACATCTCAAGCATGATCAGTGGAAACAGGATGCACCTGAGCTCAATTTTGAGCTTCATGGCAAAGGACGTGAATACTTATGTACATGTGATTTCTTAGTGGTTTTAATTAAATTTGCACAAATCTCAAAAACTTTTTACACGTTGTCATTATGGGGTATTGTGTGTAGAATTTTGAGGACAAAACTGAATTTATTCCATTTTGGAATAAGGCTGTAACATTACAAAATGCGGAAAAAGTGAAGCATTGTGAATAGTTTCCGGATGCACTGTATAGTGCTACATAATATATATCACTTATGTACTATAACGTGTATTTTATTCGATAACTGCTGGGAACATTAAAAAATAAAATTACCCAGGTCCCACAGGACACGCTTGACCAATCGGATATTGCTGGTGCTGATCATTTAATCGGAGGAAGAGGAGGAGACTAGAAAGGGTGCTCTCCTGCCCTCCAAGAACCAGTGTGTTTGGGGAGGGCTCCTGTAGTATGACTGAACACTATAAATGGGTGAAGCTATAAGTCACCCCCACTAATCAGCCTTGTATTTCTTCTCCAGCTTCTGTGAACTATAGCTCCCAGCATGCCATTGGCTGGCAGTGCTAAAAACTCATCAACAGGTAATGACCACAGAACATGTGAGAGTCCGCTTGCTGCAAACAGATGGGGAGAGGTAGTTTGTCTGGGACTGAGAGGAAGCTGCAGGGATTTGGGGTGGGTGATGAAAAGCAGCTTTCGGGGTATTGTAATAGGTAGTGGAGTGTCTGTATGGCTTGTGTGATTGGTACAGAGGGGTTCACCGAGCCTATGGGGCCTATAGAGAAATAGGGTTGCTGGAAGGGGACGATGCAGGAAAAGGTGAAGAGGGGGCTACTTGTGTTGGGGGGGTGGGGGGGGGCTGCTGGCCTTAGAGGAGAGGGAGATGTTCTTATTAGAGCAGGGGAAGATTGTTTTTGGGAAAAAGGGCTGTGATGGAGAGAGACATGCATATGTATGTGTGCACTGAAATCTTAATATCTGCAATCTCCTATTATTCAGTGGTCTCATCTATTAAGAGCTATAGCTGGCAAGGGACTCCATTTTGATACATCAGCAGGTGTGTGGCAATAGGTTCTGGCCGTGAGCACCGCGACCAATAGCTAAATTGCATTGTCTCCCCCCTCCAATGGTGGCACGGAATGCTTTGTATGAGATGAGGAGTAATCTGACTTTGGTGCCCTTCTCCGTCTGCATTTCTGGGTTAATTGGCAGCAGGCGATTATAGGGGCATATTGGTGCAGAGATATTAAGTGTGTTTTAGTAGGGACTTGAGTTCTGTCTTGTGGGGGAGGTCTGATTGAAGAGTATTTAATTGGCTATGGTGATGTCAGAAATACAATTATGGGAGGTATGATGTGTATTTAAGGGTCCTGTGCGCAGGTCTGGATTTGTGAGACAGTACAAAGTCACTGCGTCCATCTCTGAATCGGGCTCAAAATACATATCTAGCTTGTATATGAAATGAAGCAAATTTCAAGCAGCATTGCTAACACGGATGATCACTTTTCAGCTAATAGTTCTCCCTTGCTGACCCACTATGATGCTTCCCTTCACATGTCTTTTGGTATGTGAGCTACACTTATTCACTCTACTTGTATTATATTCACTCTCTCAAAACATCTGCTTTAATTTGGATGTTTATATTGTCACATATTGGATTTCTATGCATTTCCCCAGTACCACCATCCCTTCTCCTTCTTTCCTTCTATAGCCTGTTTGCCTTTTGATAAAATCTTCAATAAAAAAAGATTAAAAGAAAATTGACTAAGTATATCAAAGATGACATCATCAAGGAGCAACTTATACAAAATGTTTAATATATCATACTATAGTATACATATGTAATAATTCTCATTTACAATTTTTATATATAATCACATAAAAAACGAATAAAATGACTATATACGTATCAACCAATAGTAACCCCATTCCTGACTGACGTAATGATTTCAGCACAGAAGTCTGCCACTGTTCCTGCCTTTCTTAATACTTAGGCCCCCATTTCCTAACAAGTTTTATCACCAAAACGAGTGATATATGTCACTGTGTATGATAAATGGTGCTCCAGCCAATCAGCTCCCAACTGTCATTTTTATAACAGTTGACATTTGGGAGCTGATTGGCTGGAGCTCCTATCATACACAGTGAAATTTATCACTCGTTTTGGTGGTAACTCGTTAGTAAATGAGGGCCATAATTTGGCAGATAACCATTCCCTGCGCAGTGATTGCAATTACGAGCTGTAGCTTGTATTTTACCCAAAAGTGAGGACCGGGACTCACTTTTGTAGAATCTTTGGTTCTCTGGCAACTCGCTCCGCTGCGGCTAATACTCTGGCTCCTGCTTAAATGATTGATATCTCCCTGGACTATAAAAAGTGAAGATTGAGCCAGTCCTAGCTCCTTTCCTGGATCCTGCGGCACTCAGCACTACAGGAACAAGCAGCCCCGGCACCTGGCAGGAGGACAGCAGTTTAAAAAAAGCAGTATAGCTTCAGCAACCACCTCCTACGCTGTTTCAATGATAGAAGGTATGCAAGTAGTTAAAGTGTTTATTTGTACTGGTGTCTATCTGTTTACACTATGAGTGCTAATGCTGATTTGTATATTCAAACCGGTGGATCCTCATATTTTGACTGTTTTTACTTGCACTATGACAGTATGAGCTGGCCAATAGGAGCTGTTCAGACAAGTAGTTTAGTGCTGCACTAACACATTTTTTTCACCTGGGTTTGTCTGTTCTTAGCTTCCACAACTTTCAACTTCCGTTCCTGTCCTGTTTGTCTCGTTTTGTGGGTTTATTTATCAGCATTTGTTGACATTTAAATACCTGACAACTGTTCCTCATACAGCAGTGATCGCAGCCACCTCTTATGCTGTTTCACTGAAGCAAGGTCTACAAGTAGTTAGAGTAAACAGACACCTGTACAAATAAACATTAACTAATTGCAGACCTTGCTTCATTGAAACAACATAAGTAGTTTCAGTAGGGCTTTCACACTACTGATACTACCCCTGAGGAAGTTATGTCACCTTGATGAATTCAACTCATTAGGACATGTCCACTAATGCTCGTTTCAATGTAACTTAAGGGCTATATTCAATCTGAGGCGAAAACCCGTTATCGGCGATGACATAATTTTTGCCTATTGTCATTATCCCCGTTTTGAATTACAAAGACTTTTCGCCGGTGCAAAAAGTCTTTGTAAAAAAACGGGGATAACTTTTCTCCAGCCTTTAGCTGGCGAAAAAAAGTGCAGAATTTTGGTTTAGGGATGCAGGCTTAAAAAAAATAGCCTGCACCCCTGGGAATGGTCCCAAAAAAAATCAGGACGACGGATAAAAAAAAAAAAAATAGGGAAAAGACTTCTAAAATAGCTAAATGTAATCCAGTGGGGTTCCAAAGTATGCGGCAGGTGCATTTTTGCAGAAGTTTAAATAAATCAGTTTAGGGACTTAAAAATATGCTTGCACCCATTTTCAAGTAACCCAAATTTGATGGGCATAGTTATTTTTTCCCCAAAAAAATTGCTAAATGCTCTTCTGCATCACCTTCTTCAAAGCCACATTTATGCATTTGCCGCAGCTATTTAAAAACCTGACTTCCTTCAGCAGGCAAAAACGGGGGTACCCATAGTGATTCCCCCATGTCAGGACATTACCAGGTGTTCATTCCAACCAGCCAGATTGGACAGATATCCACTATACAAATTTCTGTCAGATATCACTAGATATACAAACGAGAGCACGATTGCAATGTCGTAATCGTGATCTCATTTGTATATCTAGTAGTGGATACCTGCCTTAATTGTTGTAGATCCTAGCCACTCAGAGATCCAATCTAAAGTACCCAATTGTAAATTAGCTCATCCTTCTTAATAAATCATCTGGCAGATTAACTTTCCTTGTTCCCATGGTGACCTTTAGCGCTGGTATAACTAACAAAATGAAAGTAGTGGTTTGCAGATAGTAAGCATTCCATCTACCAAAAAAGAAATTAGTACTGTAAATTACCTCAATCAGAGACACCCATTAACTGTAATGACGTACAATATCAGAAGAAATGTACTGTTAAAAGTATTAATTGTTGCCACTAAAATACATAACCGGAAGTAATCGATCATTACCAAAGTAACACTCTGAGGTCCAAGCTAACTCCATTAAAAGACTATACAGGAAGTATCCAATCATCGTATTAACTACAGTAAAGTTTTATTCACCATTCCAGGTCCCCAGTAGGGCCAGGGTTTTTGTCAAAGAAAGATTGAGGCTCACACCTGTGTACAGCCTTTTGGTGACTAAACAAGATCACAATTTAGAATCTGTATTCATCACCCTTGATCTCAGAACTATTTGATTAATTACTAAATACCATGTTTTCAAAAATAGATCTCTTTAGGGCATATAATCTAATTTAGAGTATAAACAGAAAAGAAATCGAAAACAGCCTTTAATACCAACTCTGGACATTACGGGCATTTGATGCCATTCAGGCTAACGCTCCTTCTGTGTTCCAAGATCTTATCAATGATACACTGTGCTTTTTTTGGGACATTTTGTTATATATTTGAGTATTATACATTTAGCATCTTAGATTATTGATGTCATGTTTGTCGAGTTCTGAAATGTTTTAGGGCAACCCAATTATTTGGAAAAAGAGAAAAATGAGAATTCGTGGCACCCCAGATCGCCTTTTCTGGGATATATAATCTCACTTCATGGTTTTTCTATGGATTAAAGTACAAACCATTAAAGAAAATGTAATAGGTTTCTCAGGAACTCAAATTACTTTATAAAGTTTAATCCCCCCTCTTCAATCATTGCCCTCAAAACTGCTTTAAACAAACAAATTATACATTGTTTGTATTTTACTATTGTTCTTTTTGCTCATCCTAACAAGTCAAATAGAACTTAACCAAAATGGCCAAAGTAATTCAAGAAAGTGAACCAAAAGCAAATGTGACTTTAAAGGTTTTTTTTTATAATAAACACCGCAAAGAAAGAATTGATCCAGTCACTCAGAAAATTCAGCCATGTGCATATTATTTTCCTCAGCTGTACATACTGTAAAGGCCCTCATACATCAGCAAAAAGAAAACCACAATTTAACAATTTGAAGATTTGTTGCCTGATTTTAGGATTTCCCAATCTAGCAATCTGCGCCCATACATTCCAGATCTTTTTCAGTGATTTGCAGATCAATTGCAGCAAAAACAAATCTGCCAGTCTTGAAAGGCTCCATCATTTTACTAGTAACGGTCTGCAAAGCTGCTGATCATCTCCATACACTAGCAATCTACAGCCCAATTGATCTGTGAAAACCAATATGTTGGACAATCTGATTTAACAATTCCAATAATTTTTTGGTTGCAATCTGTGAAGCCCATACACTGCAGATTGTTGTATACAATCGATTGCTGATGTATGGGGGCCTTAAGTGTGAAGATAGTTAAGTGGTTGGAGGGTGCTAAACACACTATTACCATACTAACTGAATATTAAAGACCTACCCCGGCCCAGACGGGTCCAATGGGCTTTATATTTTTTCAAGATTCAACTTGATCATTACATATCTTCCTAGCAAGAAAGAAAAAATCTGAATGCCGATGCTCTTTATGGCAAAGGAGTATTCAACTTGCGGCCCTTCAGCTGTTGTGGAACTACACATTCCAGCATACCTTACCACAATTTTGCTATTAGGGCATGCTAAAACTGTGACAGTGCATGCTGGGATATGTAGTTCCACAGTAGCTGGAGGATAGCATGTTGAATACCCTTGCTCGAGGAAGCTTTCTTCATGACAATATACAAACTATGATACTAGCAGCCCTGACTATTTATGATTTATTGAGACAAAATTAAAATCTGGCTCCATCCAAACCCCTAGGTATCTTCTTTTTATTCATGATTACCTACAACTATTAGCTGAATTACATGACTACAGACTTTCTGAGCATCATGTTGTTAGAAACTTGAGTAAAGTCCTTTACAGTTTAGATTGTTGCCCGACCTGGAGACAGGAAATATGTGACTATGTTCTCACATGCTTCTTCGAACACTTCTTTACAGTCTGTGCCTCTGTGGAATCTGTTAACAGCTCCAAAGCATCCCATATGCATCTATCCATACACTTTATTCGGAATATATCAGAATCCAAAGAGTACACAACAATATGGGTTGTCAACAGATTTCACAAAATAGCTCACTTTGTACCATATGATTGCACTTACAAGTTATAGGTGACAAGGGACCCAGTTTTGAAAATAAGCAGGCTCCAATACTGCTAATGGGATCTGGCTGCGCTCTGCAGCCAATTGGATCTGGCTGGTCCCTGCTATGTTCTCTTCTCACATCCCGTCTGTATAATCAGCGAACGGTCCTGTTTCTCTCTAAGCCCTTATTGGCCAGTGCATTGGGTGCTGGTCCCCCTGTGCAGAGTGGCAGTTTGGTTGACTAATGGGTGGTCAGTGCAAGGCAGGATGCAGTGTAAGGAGGTGCGCAGGATGTCCATTAACTCGCCCCCACTGATGAGAGACAAGTTGCCATTGCAATGGTGTGTAAAAGCCAAGAACATCATCGGAACTCGTCGTCCTCGCAGCAGGGACTTCCACATTTTTGCTCGCAGACCTACGGGAATGAGAACAAAATTCTGCAAGACCAGTGGTATTGTAAAGTGTGGCGTATAGTTGCACTTACTCGCGGGGGTTAGAATATTGCTCCTAATAAATTCCCCTCAAGGTTCTAGTTATGCCACAATATAGTTAGATATTTAACAGCATAACGGAATGCTTGCTATATAGTTAAAGTGAACCTGTGACCACATTCTACACTGGCATTTTAATTGCTAGGGGACATATTTATCAATTATTGGGACTAGGTACTGATCATTTTAATTTTTTAGAAGAGCTTATCGTGGAAATAAGATGTTAAGGAGGAAATTCAATTAGCCATGGTAATTTACCACTTGCTAATTGATCCCCTAGGGCAGGGGTCTTCAAACTTGGCCCTCCAGCTGCTGTGGAACTACACATCCCAGCATGCACTGCCACCTTTTTGATATAACCATGCAAAAACTATGGCAGTGCATGCTGGGATGTGTAGTTCCACAGCATCTGGTGGGCCAAGTTTGAAGACCCCTGCCCTAGGGCTATTAAATTAGCCCTAAAGATAGTCGGCAGGCTGCACTTATCGGATATTTTTTTTTCGGGCTCTGATCAGACCTAAAAAGAAATCCCTAATAACTAGCCAGTTATTCGGTGAAGCGAGGCACTTAACGCATAGATCTGTGAATTTATCACGGATTCTATTAGTTAATGCCCATTAACATGTTGATTTAACGGGCGTTAACAAGTTGCTCAAGTGAAAAAGGGACTCTGATTGAATAGCCCCGGGCGTTAAAGCCTGAGGCTATGACCCTTTTTCACGCCTGTTAACTTAACAGGGATACTTCAAGTCTTATATTGTTTTTTAGGTAGAGATGTTCATATTGTGAGTGAGGTACAGGATTACCAACACGTTTCATCAGATTGACTTCCCCTTGAAGAAGTCAATCTATGACAAAACGCGTTGGAAATTCCTGTACCTCACTGACAATATGAACCTCTCTACCTAAAAACAAGATAAGACTTGAACCTTTGTTTTTAGAAAATATTTATGCACTTTATAAACTTCATCCATTCTTACTGATTTTTACATATTTAATATTATCTACATGTCTCATTGATATCTATGTTGTATGTTTTGTTTTTTATTTATTTATTTCTTATAAACAGCTGTATTTCGTATATTAAATTTATATGTTTTTAAAACTCATTTGCTTCTAACGTATTGCATTTAATATTTGGGCTGACCTCAATATACATGAATTGTATCGAGGCATGGTATAACACTAATGTATTTATGCAACAATCGTCACTTAGCACTTTATATGCAGAACCTTAAGGCGCTCTGATCTGATACACTGTTTACATTCATTACTTATTTATAAAATGCTGACCATTTCTTATTTATAGTTGGATTGAGGCGACACCCTGTTGTTGCTGGGGGGTGCCTATAATATTTTTATTATTTCACTTTAATATTTTCATATAATATACTCGATATACTGGCGCTCTTGAAATTCCACTAACTATATATATCAAAATGGTCTTCAGCAGAAAAAAGGTTCCCCACCCCTGACTTACTGTAATAATGCTTTTTGCGTTTCACCATGAAACTGCAATAAAATAAATGTTATGAGGAAGCAGAGTTTACTGTAATGAAATTTAGATTATTAGTGTGGAAAGAATAAGGAACTGAAAATATTAGAACTGGTTAAAGTGGAAATCTCATATTGGAATGTAGGTCTTATTTATTAGCAACTTTTGTATCTTATAACAAGACGTTTGTCGATTTTCCAGGAAGTTCTCCTATAACTCAATGTTCTTTGCAAAATTGCTCCGTAGTGGAGAAATGCAATAATACCGCACAAAGGAATTCAACACATGAGTATAACGTGTTCTGAAAAGCAGTCATAAAGCTGTTATGGTCAAATGATGGTAGATGAAGGCATTACAAAGCCTCCTTACATGTGCTGGTGATGGTAATCACATGACACTAATCAATTGTTAATAGCAACTTGAATAATAATTCAAATGAAAAATGGACAAACATCCCAAATCTCCGGCTGAGAGCGCCTCTTATACCCCTTTTACACCAGAGCTAAAACCCAGGTTATTGCAGGGTTAACCCAGGTAGCTCCTTGGTGTAAAAGGGGACAGGGTTGGATTCCTGGGTCGGGTGACCTGGCAATCCAACCCAGGTAACTTGCAGGGTTTAACACAGGAATGACCAGTGAAACCCTACAGTGTAAACGGCGCAATCCGGGTCACGATGACCTGGAGCGCTCCGCATCCCGGCCGATTGGCCGGCTTCAGTGGCTCTTGGAGATGACGTCATCGCCAAGCGTCTACTCCCATGCCGGAAGAGCAGGGTCATTGCAGACCCGGCTCCGTTGTGAATGGTGCTGACTCGGGAATTTCCTGGGTCAGCGCCGGCTAAATTCCGGGTCTGATCCGGTATGTAACCCTGTTCCAACCTCCGGGTCAGAACCGGAATTTAGGTATAAAAGCAGTATTAGTTGAAAAACATCTCTGCAATGCGTGCTTTCCAACACTTTCTGAAGCTGAGCGGTCCTGGTTAGATTCTTCTTTTTCCCCTCTTTGAACTAGAGATAGCCCTGAAATCAACCCCTTTGGGGAAGAGTCCAGGTTCTGAAGGCTTTACTATTATGTATTAATAGGTAAAGATAAGGACCCCGGGCCCTTTGCTCCAGCTACCGCCCGATTTTGTTATTTTATACGGACATTAAGGGGCGTAGGCGTATTCAATTAGGTGCGAAATGTCGTTTTTGGCAAAAAACAATTGCAGGTGCGAATTTTTCGCGCATATCGAGCTATCCAATTGCTGGAGTGTTCGCATGTGCAAAAACTCCATATACAGAAACCAGAGAAAAGTTTTCCCCATCTCAGAGCAGGTGATAAAATGTGCAAAATCCCTATTTTTTGGGTAAAAAGGTGGGGACTTGGTTCAGAACCCTTTGGACACCCCCCTAATGACTAATTATCCAAAAAAAAATGTTAAAAGCTTAATTTCCCCTAATAATTAAAAGTAATTTTTGGGGTGAAAATTTCAAAAGTGATGGAAAATGGGTTTAAAGTAGTGGGTCAGGTATTTTGGGGGTGCTGTATGTATGGGACAGGTGTTTTTAGGATTGCAGGTGGCTGCAGCAGGTGTATTTTTTTTTCCCAACAAAATTTTTCTTTATTGAAGCATAACAAGTATATGACAGAAAATCTAAATTTGTTTTAAAACTGCACTTTATAGACACAAAAATATACTAGCACCCATTTCAATGTACCACCAATTTAACTACAGCAATTATTTTTTCCAAACAAAAATAACTTTTTATAATTTTTCCACTTATGCAAATATGCATATAACAGCCATGAGACACAATTTAAGAATCTCAAATACTTTTATTAGGGCTAATAATACACTTCTATATTGATTTCCTGTGTCAGTTCGGCTTTTTATGGGGTACGTGCTGAACTTTTTGCTAGTTCCGCCATGCGCAATTATTGCACATGTTATGCAATTGGATAGGGCGAAAAGTGGGAGTGCGCATTGAGAACGTATGTGAAAAGATTGCATCAAAACTACCGAATGAGGCGAAAACTTTGCCCTGCGAACGCTTTTCGACAAACGCGACTTTTCACACCTAATTGAATATGCCCCTAAATTGTTTACAAAAATTATAGCCAACCATCTTAAGCTCCTGCTCCCTAATATTATACACTCGGACTAGGTGGGATTTGTCCCAGGAAGGGAAGCCCAGAATAATACCACTAAAAATATTGATATTCTCCACCTGGCGTCTGGTAGTTCAACTCCAGTTATCCTGCTTTCAACCGATGCGGAGGAGGAGTTTGACTGGATGTTTATAAAGGGGGTCCTGGTGCATTTGGGCAAAATGCCTTCAAAGGATTTTGGCACTTTACCACCTCCCTTTGGCCCGAATTAGGATTAATGATGCACTCTTCGACCTGGCTAATATTAGCAATGGTACTAAACAGGGTTGCCCTCTCTCCCCACTAAGCTTGGGGGGGAGAATTAAAAGTTTGTGTTAATTTGCAGTTTACCTTTTGGCAATTCTTTCCAACCCAGTTATTTCTGTCCCCAATTTATTAAACACATTTCACAAGTTTGGCTAAATTATCTAATTTTAAGGTTAATTACTAAAGTCCATTGCAGTTAACTTGATGGCTCCCTCATCCTCAGTTGATGTTTTTTTTCTTGGCATGATGCTAGCCTCTGACTCCAAGATACTATTCTCAATAAGGACACTCCTCACTTATTTGTGGCCCCTACTTCAGCCCATCCTGACAAATATTTCTCTTGGCTGGGTAGTGTAGTGAAAATTAATATTCTTCCTAGAGTTTTGTATCTAAAGCAGATACTTCCTATCCATATTTTTACGCAGTGGATCCAGGAGTTGCTTAATTTGGTGAGGGATTTTGTTTGGGGAGGGAAGTCTCGTTTCAAGCATGCTATTCTATTCAGGTGCAAGCAAATTGTGGGGGGCTTTATTTTATCTATATTAGATTATATTTCTTTTTGTTGGGTTGGATTATGGACTGGACGATGCCGGCGGGTTCCAAGACAGTGGGTTCGGCTTGGGGGTCATTCTGTTTCTGCTCCCCTCTCAGCATACTCATGGAGATCCAGGGTGCCCACTTTCTCATCCCACAGTAGGCCCAACGTTGGCAAGATGGAATAAGTTAAGGAGGCTTCACCGGATCTCCACTTCGTTCTCGCCTCCGATACCACTTTTTGGTAATCCCGTCTTCCCCCCAGGTATCTCAGGTGCTTTATTTCAGATGTAGACTCAATCGAGTATTCTCTGTGTTGGCCAGCTCGTGGAGTCAGAAGTGCTTCCTTTGCGCTCTTTACAGGTTAAGTGGGATTTGCCGAATGCCGAGATTTGCCGTTACCTGCAATTTAAACATTTTGCTCACGGTAGAGACATGTGGTTGGCCTGCAGTAGACCACTGATCTCTTTTGAGTCTGTGTCTAGTTCCAGCACACCCAATACATTCTCTCTCTGAGTGTTACAAGCTGATCGAACATGCATCCTCCGACCCTCCTGAATTCCTTAATAATTAGGGAAAGGATTTACAAGTTTCTTTTGATACTATAGATCAGCATAATATTTTTGTCATTTTCATTGCTAGCTCTGCCAGTTATTCTGTCATAGAAAATCAATTTAATATTTTCAGTCTGGTATAGGTGCCCCCAAAGTCTATCCAAAATTATCTCTAATGTTTCTGACAGATGCTGGTGCTGCAACTCTGCAGAGATACATGGATACACATCTGTTGGGAGTGTCTAGCTTTACGCCCCTTCTGGGAGCAGGTTGTTTCCCTTTCCACGTCTATCATGGGCTGTATGGTCCCCACTGACCCTTCTGGCTCTTAAATTTGTACCTATCATGATCAGTCGAGTCTGGACCCATAGAATACAAATGTGTCTGTGGGCACAGGAACTGGGACCACTGTGCTATAGGTGAAGCTGTAGTAAGAATAGCTAAGTAATTAAATTATGCTACTTGCTAGAGCAGACTCTGGGGTAACGGGCTATACAGACAACCTGGCTGGAAGTGATAATACTGGAATTAGGAATACCGAACACTGGGCTGGGGCCAGTGAGATGTAAGCTGGACACCAGGCCTGGACCGGCTAGGCTTAGTGCCGGGCTGTAATAGTCCATGCAGGAGTTACCAGGCTGCAACTGGTATTTAGGTAGTAAACCAGGCTGGACTAGGACCAGTAGTGTAGTACAGCCCAAGAACACTTGAAGAGTGTGAGAGTGTGTGTGTGTGTGTGAGTATATATATCTATATCTATATATATATATATATATCTATATATATATATATATATATATATATATATATGTAGTTAGTACCGTGGTAATAAGCTGAGGCTATTCAATCACTATAATATGCTTGCTGCAGGAGAATGCTGGAGATATCCGGAAAAAATGTTCTAGCTGCACAGAACTGAGATGATAATGTCCAATATGAAGCAGATAACTTGCTTGCAGCAATATAAGAGGTTAACGTCACACTGAGATTCTGGAGATCTGCAGGGAAACAAATCATGCACTATTCCATGGGTAGGATGCAAATGGTTATTAACAGATATGAGTTGAACTCTGCAGCACTAGAAAACAGCAGGCAATACACACTGGAGAAGATTAAATAAAGCTAATAGGTGGAAACACAATCAGGAGAGACAAACAGACTGTAGAACTAAGACGCAGGCATATAAACAGGCTGTAGAATTCAGGAGCAGATTCCAGCAGGCTGAGAACTTGAGCACATTAAAGAGTCTTGTAATCAGTGAAGTGAAGCTGGAGAGTGCACAAAGCTTGAGAGGCCAGTAACCAGCTAGGGACTCTAAGACTTTAGCTGAATAGATGCACTGAAAACACATGCAGAAGGAATACCCAGCAATCATGAAACACTGTGATAACACTAGCAATTGCAAACTTGCTGCTATACAGAAGCCATAAGTACAGCAATGTGACTTATTGATCTGGCAGTGAGCTAGTGAACAGCGCTTATATAGGGAGTTGCAGGTCAAAGATTGGCTACCAGAGTAAGGGGAGTTAAAGAAGCATTCAGACTGGAGAAGATAGGGTCACATGATGAGCTGGGCCTAGTTACACAGTGGCACTAGAAACAAAGGCAATGAAGGGAGTGACATGAGCAGGGTGATCCTGGAGACACGGTATCCACAGAGAACCACAGAGGATGTCATACGAATAAGGTGAGCTGATCCAGAGGAGCAGGGCGTGATAGCACCCTGGCTCCTTGGCAACTTACAAAAAGTAATTGCTTAAATTCCTCAAAAGCGCAGCAAAGGTAGTGATGCCGGTTCATTGGAAGTCTATGGCTCCATCCTCCTTGAAGGAATGGATTATTAGGAATATAGAGGACCTTTGTTTAGGAACCAAGAAATTTGGGCCTCATGGTTGAAGTTTAAATCGCCTGAAGCTTATAAAAAGTCAACTGCTTTTTTTTTTTTTTTTTTCTTTAGAAGATGATGTGGTACTCTCCCCTCCCTTTCTTTCCTTCCCCCCTTAGTCTTTTTTTTCACCTGTTTGTATTGTGCAGTATCCATTATTGGTCCATAGATGTACCCATTACATCATTTGCTCATGTGTGTAAATTCTACATTGGAATATTATGCTATTTTCTCTTTGATCTCCTGTCTAATCATTATTGTTTGTATGTTTATAAACATATATTGCAAAAAAATAAAAAGGTTTGTTTTAAAATATTTAAATTTTTTGGGAATGTGGGGGACATTAAGATATACAAGCAAGTGGTAATGTTTCTGATGGTATGTGTAAAATTTTATTTTTTATTATTTTATACAAGAAAAAGTTGAATTAACAGAATCAGAAAAATCAACTTGCCTAAATGTAACTGACGTAAGGAAATGTTATATATTGAGCGGAGACTTACACATGGCACATCATTTGTAACTATGTTGCAAAGCATAAGTAGGCATGAAGGACAAGATTCTTATTAATGCCTTTAGAAAAGGAATTTGTTAAAACTAAACAAACCAAATTCAGAACATAACATTTTGTACTTATGACATTTAGGGCCAGATTCAATTAACTGCAATCAGCTATTATCAGCCCAATACTGCAACTGACTTCAGCTTGCACCTCAAAACAGAAATCAGCTAATGGGAGGTAACGTACAATGCCACTGGAAACCGTTCCGTCAGCTTCAGCAGCTAACTAAATCCGATCCAAAATGTAGAACTCTGAAACGATAGATAGCATTCTGTTTCTTCCCATTCTGGACAAAGGCAACTAAAGCAATATTTTGCATAAAAATGAGGAGTCACAGCTTTATTTAGGGTAAATATTTGAAGGGAAAAAAGCTAAAATAAATATAAATATATATATATATATATATATATATATATATATTTCTGATTGGCCTTTTGTGCTTTGCTATTTCTTACCGTTACATATTGGGGGTTAAGTATATACTCGCTGTGGCAGATGTTTACAATTCAACACAAATTAACCCAGAAGATAAAAATAATGTATGGTTTAATAATATAGAGAGAATGATAGTGCTCATTTTGCAAAGTACTCATTTGGATATTAAAATATATTTTTTTAAAAATTGCACGTTAAACTTTTTATACAACATTGGAACAGACAATGGGTTAGTAACTGGGCTTACTTGTAAACCCTCTTAAAGAAAACCTGCTTGAGTCAGTGACATCTGATTCCTGCATCCGTTTTCCCAAGCTCTGTGCAGGCTAGAATGGGAGGTTGTACAGGATACAGGGATATTTTACACTGCATATTAAATTAAAGATCAATGCCATAGGCATCATCACTGGAGCAATTCAGATTGCTGCTGTGCAGGGACAACTGCTCAGAAAAGCAGCTGTCTCCGCAATCAATAACACTGCTACATCTGTAGCCGCGTTACTTACCCTTTCTGTCGCTGGCTTCTGCGCATGTGTGACCTGAGGTCGTACATGTGCAGAGCCGCTGGTCACGCAGTGAGGAGGTGGCTCAGATCCCTGTTTGCATCCCCAGAACTCCTTCCCATAGGAAGGAGCGGGGCTACGACAACAAGTGCTACCTGAAGGTGGCATTTGTTCCCATAGGCAAACTGATAACTTTACGTTTTCGGAGTTTGCTGAATATCAGATGGTCCTAATGATGATAAATGTTCCGTTCTCTAAAATATGCGGAAAATAGTGTTTGTCTGTGTAACGGCCATTAAGTGATGATGAATGGACCACAGTGTCTTATTACTAAATGAAAAAAATAGGGATAGTGTCAAGCATTTAGTTACCTTAACTATGTTTTTTTTTATTTGAATTAATTATTCTTGACTCCATATAGGCAAAGTGTTTCTATTAACTGTTCTTGGCTTCTTCAGCAATGATTAGGGGTTACATGCTCATGAGATGGCTTTGTAAACACCAATATCAAATTAGTGGTAACAAAACCAAATGTTTTCCAACAGTGTAAAGTGAGTGGAGAATGACATGAGCTTTCAAGATAAGCATTCCAACTCTACCACAGACATTTATTTCAATAATAAAATCATAACAAATATAAACTTTTTTTGCAAATTTTGTCTATACAAAACAGCTACTTTATATTACTTCATGATTAAACAAATACAATTATACACACTTTTGTTGATAGTGTCCCTTTAGTTATTATATGAAGGTAAGCACCCTGCATAAAAAATGTGTAATAGAACTACTGAGTAATATCCAAATGGCCATCTACTATTCAAACGGTGATAAATGGGGAAAGCTGACACAGCCTATTGCCCACCTCCAATAACCTGTATAACGGTATTGCAGTTGGTAATGTACATTTTTAATCAACTTATCTAGTCCAGGTTGTTAGAATTGGAAAATAAGTAAGAAAAGCAAACAATTATTGAGTGTGAAAAGGAATCTTCCTCACAGATAAAGCCTTCAAAACACTTTATATCATTTAACAGACATTATCAGTGTACTCATGTATAGGTCTGCAACCATATATACTGGGAATTGCGGGTGTGTAATTGTGCTATTTTTATACTTGTTAACATTTTGTAGCCCTCTATCAAATATTTATGTAATGTTTTTTGTTGGTTGTATTTGTAACAACAAACTGCTTGTGCTATTAACAAACCCAATGACATTGTGTTGCAATCACACTCACATCACCACCCTGCAAACTATGTGCTACTTTTGTACAACAGTAAAATGTAGTTGCCATGGTCCTTTTAATCTCAACCTGTCCAGCTGATTCAATCCCTTCTGGCCTATTGCACAATCACTCCACTACACTGGGTCCTGCCATAACCAAGTTCATCATATCTCTTCCCAGGGAATCGTGAAATATCGGTAGTCGGGATGCCTTCTGTCAAAATGCCAACAGCGGCATCCCGATGCTCGGTATCCCGACAGGGGTCAGGTAAGTATACTAACCCTCCACCATTCTCCCCCTAACCCTCCTTTCTTGCTCCCTAACAATACCTACTCCACACGCTAACCATAACACTCCCCGTAAGTGCCTAAACCTAACCCTGCCTCCTCAGTGCTTAACTCCGCCCTCCCCAGTGGTGCCTATCCCTAACCTCCCCCCCCCCCCCTGTGGTGCCTAAACTTATCCCTCCCTTCCACGGCTAACAGCTACGGCACCCCGGTGTACTAACGTTCGGGATGGCGACTGTCGGGATTTCATCGTCTGTCTCTAAGCTGGCGTCTGCATTTCAATGCCTATGTTTAGTCCTGCAATGGGATTTCGATGACGGGATTCCAACAGACGGAATCCCGCCTGGAGGTAAAATTACTGCATCCCCGTTCAAGAAGTATTTAAACCCTCTGCTTTCAAATAGGTAATCAATCCCATTAATAAGAATCCCTCTTGGCTCATATCAGACTTTTTCTTTTAATAAAATTTTCCTCAAGGACTACTGGAGAACCCCTGAAAACCCTCCTTCTGTATCAGTAAACACACCAAAGGTCTCCTCATGGAGGTCTAAAAGACTCAAAATTATGTAAATGTAGAAAAAGTGTGTTATTTCACATATTTTGTCAATTTTCAAGTCATGTCTCTTCCTAACATAGGAAGATGTATGGACATGGATCAGGAGCTTGCTATCCCCCTGTATTGCCTACTGCATTCTTCCTCCATCTAGCATACCACTGGTAAGACTATCATGGCTGCGACCAATAAGGAATGCTGTTGTAACACTACACCTGCTGTCTGTTGTCTGCTGCCCCTCTGTCAATCCTTTCATTGACTTCCCAAGGACTTCAGTACTGTATTCAAAATGCTGAGCCTTGTTTACAACTCCCCCTATAACGCTAGTCTTACCTAGATTACTAACCTCATTCATAACACGCTCATTCACAGTCTAGTGACCTGCTAATATCTGCCCTTCTTATAACGCCATCCTATGAACTGGTGCAAGACGACTACTGCACAGCTCAAATTTTTAGGAGATTCTGCCTCAACCTCATCAGACACTTCTCATTCTTTAAACATAAATATGGTGCTAAAACACATTTCTTCAAAGAGTTCTATTCATCTTCTCTAATCCATGTTCTTAAAACAGCCACTTGTAATTTTTTCACCAGAAATCTATCATTACTGTCATTTTGTTCGTTTTATAGGTCAGTGCTGTCCAACTGGCAGCCAACAGATCTTCCTAGGCTTATGGGGGGCATCCACTAGACGATTTTATCCCTGTCCAACCTCTTAACGATTTTCCCTTGAAGTTTCCCTTGAAATATGATCTTCCACTCTGAACAATTTGCAAAAGATTTGCAAAAGATCTAACAATAAACTATGTTGTTTTAATCTGTGACTGAGAGCTTTCAGCTATAGTGGGCAGACAGTGGTTCATAGTTTGATCGTTCAGCGTAAACGATGTGTAAACGATTTGTAAGCAATCAAGTGAAATTGACCTGCATGTTCAGTCGATGGAGGAGACGATCAAACGACCAGCGGGAGCGCGCATCATACATCGTTAGAAACAATTACTGCACAACTTGCAAACGATGTTCAAACGATTATCGAACGATTTTATCATTATCGTTCAACTTTATCGTCTAGTGGATACCCCCCTTTATGTGTAGCCTACACATCCATAGAACCTGTTCTATGACAATTTATTTTTGAAAGCTTTTGGTCTGTGAACAGTTTTAGTATATATGCGGTCGAGGTTGGATAAGGGCACAAAAGGCTACCAATGACTATCTTGGTGGACTAACTTTTTGGGGACATTTGAAAATAGATCTAAAATAATAAATAAAAAAAAAAAGTATTTTATGACTGCTAACATTTGTAATGTCCGATATTTGTGCCTTGTATTGAGTATTATGTTAAACAAACTTATCAAATTGTGTTGTATGTTTTTAAGTGAGCTACAGTTTTTAGGTGTTTAATTGCAAAAACATTGTGTTTACATGCATTTAACATAAGTATATATGTCAGTGACATCTAAGCTCATGTTAATACATGCTCATACGAGCACTAGTGGAAGACTAATATGAGTAGTAAGCATAAACTATACAGATTGCTATAAGCAAGCAGTACAAAATGAATCGCGTGTGTCTGGCCCTCTTAGCATTATTTAAGTAAGGTTTGCAAATATTTATTTCCTAAAGCAGCAATCCCATGAAAAAATATTAGGCGCCAAATGTAATAGGGTGAGTTTAGAAAATGTGAGAGTTTAGCAGGAATCTCTCATACCATTACATTGGTCAAGTTGTATTTTCAAAATGGGAAAATATCTGGAGGAGAGTTTAAAATCATGAGTTTTTTTTATTCTGAAAACAATGCAAGTTTCCATGTTCTCGGACTCTATTACAATGGCAGAGTTTAAAAAGTGTGAGAGATTACTGCTAACATTTTCTAAACTCTCACCATATTACATTTGGCCCTAGGTGTCAGTTTTTGGCAACACTAATCATTGTGGCAGGAAGATCAAGATCATTGATATTTACTATCTCCACTTCAATATCCTTCCCCTCTGTCACCACACACACAAGACTGTGGGGGAGAAGTATCAAGCTTTCTACAAATAGTGAAGTTGCCCATAGCAACCAATCAGCTTTTGCTCATCATTTTATAGAATGTACTTGATAAACTCTTTAGAAGTCTTGATACATGACTCCTGTAATCCCTGTATCTGTGTAGTCGACTGACCGACTATCAGACATTATTGTTTTCCCTCAAGGGATATTCTGAAAGGCAAACAATCTGTAGAATAGTTAATAAGTAATTAAGAAAAATTAAAATCAGATTTAAAAATGTTTAAAACTTACGATATAAAAATAAAAAACTGTAATTGCATCTTTTACCTTCCATTCTTTTATCGATGTAAATGTACAGACACTAAACTATGTAACTCATGTTGGCCTGTCCTACAAACCCTCAACTGCTGTCAGCATTCTTACTATTTACCCCAAAATCTCAGTAGGGCTTAATTTTGAACATTGAATTTCATGGCAAAATTTATTGTAAACCATAGCAACCATACCGTTGCTTTCATTGGATAATTTGCACTACATAACTAAAGACCAATTTACAATGGGAGTAAATAAGCCCTGCTGTGCCAGGACAGAATGGAGCATGGAGTAAAACGGCAGGAGACAGGAACCAGAATTAAATAGACAGCACTGAGCAGTTACTGAGAATCATTTATCATACAACCTATGCTCCTGATGCCAACATGATGCAGGTGAAACATGTGGTTTTTTTTTTTTTAAACAAACTCTGCATGTGACAAATAATCATTACTTAGAAATACTGGACTGGCAAAATAAAGTGCTTCACAAAGTAACTCAAAAAGGAACATCTACCAGATCCCATTTCTTCACACTCTGAAAAAACATTTAGATGTAAAAATGAAAGAAAAAGTTAAATAAAATAATGGGCATGCCAACTGACTACCTCTCTACTGGTACTTTAGGGGACATTGTTGAGTGGATAGAGATTGTTTTTCTATTCTAATTTGAAAAGAAAATGTTAAATGCTATTAAACAATATAACCTGAAGGTGCTATGACTTGTCAACTTACTATTTTCAGATAATTACTAAATTACCTTAATACCTACTCATGTATAAATGGGAGGTTCTCCTCAACACTAAATCCATTACTATAGATCTAAAAAAAAATATATATATTTTTTTTTTTGCAATGCAGCCGCTACTGCAATTTAATTCTCAACAAATGGCCTTGCAGTTGGTTATGTAATCCCGGTGGCAGCATAGCCATTGGGTGAAATGCGACCCCGGAAGAACGAAGAGTCAGAATCCCGACATCCAAGGTAAGTACCCTATCCCAACCCCTCTCCCCCCCTAACCCTCCCATAGGGGTGCCTAACCCTAAGTCCCCCCGAGGGTGCCTAATCCTAACCCTCCCTGCCCGCACCCTAAACCTAACCCCCCTTGCCCGTACCCTGAACCTAACCCTCCGGGGAGGGGGGGTGGTGCCTAAACCTAACCTCCCCCCGGGGGGTACCTAACTCTAACTCTGCCTTCCCCTAGCCCTCCCCGGGGGTGCCTAAACCTAACCCTCCCCCCGCTAACACTAACCCTGTCCCTGCTTACCTTAGTTCGGGAGGCCATCTGTTGGGATTCCGTCGTCAGGCTAAAAATAGGCGTCTGGTTTTAGACACCTATCTTTAGTCCTATGTCAGAATTTCGACGCCGAGATTCCGTCTGGCGGCTTCACGAGCGTCGGTATAATAACTACATCCCTTGCCGTGGATTATCGGAAATAGCAAGTCAACAGCTGAATTGCTAATGGTTGCCTTCCCTACTCTACTCTACAACTATTCAACGAAGTATCTTTACTATACCATCTGGAATCATTGAGAAGGAAAAGCAAGAACTTTACAAAAGTTATAATCTCACAATCATTTGTCGTATTGTAGCCATATCAGACTTTGTCCACAAATAAAACCAAATGCATTGTTATGAACCTTTATTAGGTGGTTCACATTTCAGTATAAATCACACTAAAAAGATTTAAAAAAGCTATTTACACTACAGTGCTGACACCTTGAAAATGAAAAATTGATATAAATAAGCTCTATGGAAAAGCCTGGAATTGTCAAAAAGAATTCTGGCTCATTTTACAAAAAATATATATGTCAATGTCAGCTCTATCCTAGAACCTACAACTCAAAACTTTAGAGAGACTTTATGTTAAACCTGCAGTGTTTACAGTGCATCTGGCCCTAAGTGCTTTGATATTTCACAGTTATGGACAGGCACTGAGGAATGTTACATCGCTACATAACTATATTCAGTAACAGACTACAGAGCAAGTAGAAGCTTGCCCCATGATTACCAATCTTTACATTATTATTATTACGTCATGTAGAATAAAAAATAAAACTATATATACATATTTTAGCACAGGTGTTCCTCTTCTGTTTGCACAATTGGGTTTGTTGGTGTAGGTTGCCGTATGTCCTCTATACTTTCTCTGGAGTCTATGTTAATAATTCTCAACAGAGACTCACTCCCAGTCTTGCCTTGTGAGTCCTTAACATGATCAGTCTTTACTTTATAGGTCTGACAGTCTGTTGGTGCAATGGAAATAGTTGGAAGATTAATATTGTCAAACACATCACTAATTTGGTGGGGTGACACTGGTTCACGTTTTACTTGCTGTGTTTTTTGTTGAGGGTCCTTTAACTGCCAAATGTCAGAAAACTGCACGTGAGACATATGCGTGCTTGCTGTATTGAAAGTATGGTCTTCTTTCCCAATGTCTGGTTTGATCTCTCCTAAAACAGTTTCTTCCAAATTAGGTTTCGTCATTGCCACTTGTGGGTGATACATCTTGAGTCGGATATGCCAGGCCAGACTACAGACAGCTGAAACTGTCTTGAACTGATGCACAACATTTCTTGGAATAAAGTAGATGTCATCGTCATATAGCTGAATCCTAGCGTAGCGAATGCCTTCTCTTCGCAGCTGGTTGAGTTTTGCATCGTCAACCCACTGCACACACTGAAACAACACCAATATTAATGTATCAATGTATGAAAATACCATCTTCTCATGTCGTATAGTAAAAACAAAATAACATAGCAAAATAGAATACAAGTTTTAAACGCCTGTCATTTGGGGGCGGCCCCACTGACATCACGAGTGATGTCAGTGGAGAGATTCCGGCTCTGTTAGAGCCGAAATCTCTCTGGGGCTTGCAGCCACGAGACCCTACCACAAGGGTCTCGTCGCAAGCCCGATGGTCTTGACCATCGCGACCATCATCATGGCCGCTTGCTGTAGCTGTGGGTGGTCACCCACAGCTATGCGAGCGGCCAGAAGGCCGTTCTAAAAAAAAAACAAAAAAAAACAAAAAAAAAACCCGGCCCTGATTCAGAGCGAGCGCTCTGTCAGAGCGACCGGGTCTGAGTCAGACCCTAAATCCCGACACGGGACTTAAGATAGGCATCGAAATATAGACGCCTATCTTAATCCCAACGCCGGAATGCAGAAGGATGCTGCCTGAACAAGGTAAGTCCAGGGCATTTTAGCAGCTAGCCGCAGTGTGGGAGGGTTAGATTTAGGCACCCCTGGGGGGATTAAGGGTTAGGCACCTGAACAGCCACCGGTATTTCAATCCCATTCCACACCAATTATACTTAGCTAACATGGCATATAAATTTACAATCTAACAACTGGTATAATATAATACTGCAGAAAAATAAAGCAGCCTGATACAAGAGCAAGATTAATATATGGATTGCTGATTCCTTTGGTATATGAAGTATCCATATACACAGATATTCTTTAAAAACTGCTGACAGACTGGAAGAACAGTAAGGTACACCCACCCTTCTAAGAAAAACAACAAAAAAAATCCAAAAGTCTCTGGCACACAATGTAGCCGATGCTTGGAAAGAACACAAACTTGTAATAATACCAACACTGGATAATTAAAGTTAATATTCTAAATAATAATTTGTTTATCTCCATTAAAAAGGCATAACGAAGAAGGGTGCAGAAATACTGGTCCTACTGCAGTCCTGTTCTCAGTTACAGAAGTACAAAAAAAAAAAAAAAACACTTACCAAAGATGCATACTTAACAACAGATACAATAGACAATGGAAACAAACCATGCACTCTCTTTTTCACACATCACTGCACTCAAACTATTATGCACTAATTGCACAAATACAAAAATGGACTTCAATAAACATAACTCTCTGATTTATAGTAACACAAAATTATTTCAGCATATCACCAACTAATAGACAATGGCTGCTTCAAAAAGGAATATAAAATAATGTAATGCAATTACAGGTTGAGTCTCCCATATCCAAAATGCTTGGGACCAGGGGTATTTTGGATAACGGAATATTCCGTATTTTGGAATATTTGCATATCATAGTGAAATATCTTGGGAATGGGACCCAAATATACACACAAAATTAATTTATGTGTTATATACATCTTATACACACAGTCTGCAGGTAATTTTATACAATATTTTCAATAATTTTGTGGCTCAAACAAAGTTTGTGTACAGAAATGATTTTTAATTTATCTTTCATTTACACCTTATACACACAGCCTGAAGGTCATTCCTGCGGTGCCGGGCTGGAGGTCACTGACGCCGCGCGCGCCGCTGCACCCGGCGCCAGTGACCTCCATTCCTGGGGGTAATGGACGGACAGCCGGGCATACAATGATTCATATGCATGCCCGGCTGTCTGTCCATTACCCCCAGGAATTTCAGTTTTACCCCAAATGGGGTAATTTACCCGTTTCCCGACCACTGGTAATAAATAAATAAACCCACAAAAAAACAGCCATTTCTAAAATGAACACCCTAGTACAAGAAAGAAAACCTCCATAATCCTGATAACAAGACAATTTACCTGGGATAGTGGAGGCTCATGTAAGTCTAGCTGTAGTCTTTGTACCACCTCCAAGAAATCTTCAGCATGAAAACATATTACATCTTTGGTTATCCGAGGCTGTTCATTCCTATATTGTAAATGGAAATAAAAGATTAAGGTAAGAACAAGTTTTCTGTGCAAGGCAGATGTAATACCATTGATTAAGCACTGTTCAATAAACTGCAAGTTAACATAGTACGCATGAAAATATACAGTTACTATATTTCAATATTTAAGAGAACATATAGCATGTAATCTGACTAAATGCAAGTTTGATCATACAAAGTGAGGGTGTCTGCTCAGGATTTATCAGCCCTTTGCAAGTTTATAAAATGAAACCTATAGTTTTGAAGGCTGAAACAGAAAAAAATATTTTTGAGAAAAGGGGATTTTTGTTTCTTACCTGTAAAATCCTTTTCTCTGAGTACATGGGGGTACACTGGTAACCATGGGGGAGATGTATGAAGGGACAATATGGGGGATGAGTGGTATTAGCGCATGTTAGTGGCGCACGTCCCTTATGCTCATCTCAAGTCACAGACAGTGATTCTGCTGAGAGCAGTTTATCTGGATGGGTCAGGAGTGAAATTGGGCATATACCACCATGTCAAAGGTGGATACTAGTTTCCCCAGCACCTGCATGCAAGAGGTGATGGTCACTTGGGGAAGACTAAGAAAAGCAAATAGTGTTCTGAAGCAAGATCCTGGTTCCGGCAAAGTGACACATGCTGAACTCGGGAGTCCAGCAATGCCCCCAGATGGAGCATCTCTTGTGACAGGGAAATGGGCATAACCTTTGTGAATACATAAGAGGCCGTAGAAAGACAAAAAAGCAAAGCTTGAAATTGCAAGTGATCCGCCTGCACCGCAAACCTGAGGAACCGCTGATGATCCTCCAGAATGGGAATATGCAAATAGGCATCCTGGATATCAAGGGAGGCCATGAAATCCCCCTGTTTAAGTGCTTGGATTATTGAGCGAAGGGATGCCATCTGGAACTTCAGAACCCTGAGAAACCGGTTGAATGATTTCAGGTTGAGGATGGAGCAGAATGAGCTATCTGGTTTCTGAATCAGAAAAAACATCTGTTCAAAACCCGAGGCCCCCCTGGGGGTGGGGAACTGGGACAATGACGTGGGAGGCCAAAAGAGACTGGATGGACTTCCTTCAGGCCACAGTTTTTCAGTGGATGACAGGAACACGTGTGATAAAAAAAAGTGTCTGTTCCCTGAACATTAAAGCGTAACTGCAGGATATGATCCCTTTCACCCAAGCATCGGAAGTTGTCGATGGCCATGTCTCTGGAAAGAGCAGAAGACTGCCTCCCACACTGGGGGGTCCCAGGTGGGGGCCTGCACAGTCATGCAGCGGGCTTATCGGCTGCCTTTGCACGGTCTACCTCTGGATTTGGAATCCTTAGAAGAGGAGCCCTGAGATCTGGAATAGGATTGTCACTTGGCCTTGACTTGCGGGCAAAAGGAACGAAAGAAGAACCCTTTGGACTTAGGAACTGTCGAAGATAGGAAGGCAGTCCTGGACGCCGCCACAGTAGCGACAATCTCATCTAGCTTAGGTATGAATAAGATATTTCCGTTGAAAGGAAGAGCCTTTCACTGGGTCTGCCCTCCAATTGGTCAAAGGGCTCGTCGGGCAGCCACCGGCAACACAGACACCTTGGAGGAAAGGAGGCCAAAATCGATGGCAGCTTCGCCATGATGGGCACCAGCTTCCCGAATTAAATGAATTGTGGAAAGCAATTACAATCAGTGGGTGCCAGAGCAGAGACGCTCCATAATGGAGTCAGCTCAATTCCCTAAAGGCCTTAAGCCTGCATTTGCATTGGCGAAAATGGATTTTAAAATCCATCCGGCATCTATTCACCTAAAGTGTGAGAAATTGGGGGCGTCACAAGGACATGACACCTTTCGGAAGCATGCGCAGACACTCTATGCCTGCACCCTAGGGGGGACACTAAAGCCCTGTACTCAAGGAGGCTCAGTCAGAGTGGATTGTGAAGTCCCCATGGCAGAAAGAGTACCCTCTGGAGGCTGACCTTCGCTTTCAGTAGGAGGGGAAAGCCAGAAAGCTCCAAGCTGGTTAGCCAATTGTTGCATGGCCTGGGACAAGGTAGCTGCCCACACTGGTTCATGGACAGGATCTGTGGCCAATAGATTAGCGCTCATCCTCTGCAAACCATCTATCATAAACACTATCACAGTTCTGTGCCTGCACAGAAAATTTCTTTACAGCTCCGGCAAGATAGATTGCGCAGTACAGTAGCGCCCCCCTCCCTAGGGGCTTTCGATGCGTTGCCCTTGGAAGACATGAGAATGCGATCCAAGGAATACCTCCACACACGTCTACAATCAGTTACCAGTGTGCTATAACATTAAGAGCATAGAGCACGAAATGGGTGAAGTACCACAAACTAATAATACAATACAGTCCTGAAAGGTTAACAGTATCAAGAAACACTAACACCTGAACAGAAATAAAGGAATAAGTGTTCAGCCTGACACTAAATACAAGGAAAAGCAGGGTATAAACACTATTTGCAAGACAAACAAATGCAGGATAACGTAACACAATATTACAATACTACCAAAGTACAATAAATGTAGAACAGACCTACATCTGTATCAGTACAGGCACACAAACATTCAATGCAAAAAAAAGTATGATGGGGCCTCCAATTCTGTGGCAAGATGTCTTCACAGTCATTGGCCCATTATTAAATCTGACCCTGCTCTGTGCAAAGTGGCACAAGAACTACCGATGATGGCATTTAGGAGGGGCAAAAACCTGAAACAACTGCTGACGCATCCTCCCCAATCTAGGATACTGAAGGATAACACCTGGCTCCTTACCCAGAATGCTAGATGCATAAAATATATTGGCTGCATGACTTGTAGGCAGATAACCGGGCTCAAGCTTCCCTCACCCACACAGTGGTCGCCCCCATTCCTATTCGCTATAAGTTGCATTGTCTATTAGACTTTGTGATATATCTATTCATATGCCCCTATGGACTTGCGTATGTGGGCATGATGGCCAACCACAGGTGTACCATAACACAAGTATTATCCACTGGGAATTCTGACAAACCGGTAGCTCAGCATTTTTTGCTTAGATGACATCAAGTTTCCTCCTTACGCTGCGGCATCATTGATTGGATCCCGCCTCTCACACGGGGTGGTGTTCGAATATTACTTTTGAAGAAACTTGAGGCAAGATGGATCTTCCGTTTTGGGCACAGTAACACCACATGGATTGAACAAATGCAATCCATTGAATGTTTTCCTACGTTGACTTTTGTTTTTGTGAATATATATTATTTTTTTATTCTTTAGTTATTTTTTTTATTATTTTGTGACCAATACACCTTAGTTTTAATTTCATTATGTCATTTTTTGTGTTCTTTTTCTTTTTTGCCATGTCAGATATTGTTGCCATTTAGGCTTTACTTTAGAATGCTTTAATTGTTCTATTTGTTTCTGATGTTTATTCTATGTTTTTCCATATATACCAGGTCCTTATAACTACTCTAACTACAGTGTGCCTTCATCTTATGATTTGAGTGCAAGTGGGCACATTATCCACGATTACATGGTGACGTCGCTATTCTGCGTTCCAGCTGGAACGCAGTAGCGATATGGCATCTGTGGTTGTCATGACCAGTGTCTCGGCTGTGCTGCAGATTATGTATTAGCCGGATGTTGTCATTCCCGAAATGGATGACACGCACCACGTGGTGACATGCGCCAACCGGATGTGCACTGCATTGACCTGACCTAGCCGGATGTTGTCACTCCCGGCCGGATGGATGGCACGCACCACGTGGTTAGGTGTTTGTGCACCAACCGGATATGCACTGCACTGGCCGGACATGTGTGAGGTGTAAGCCATTCTTATCTGATTGCGGCGGCTCCTGTTGATTGTCAATAGGTGAGTGATTAGGCTTTTGTGTTCTATCCATTATGACGTATGTGCTGTAGTTTGGTGATTTTTGGCGCCCTTTTTTGGGGTATTTATAGGGGCCTGGTAGGCATGATCTGTGTTATGCTGGCTTCTGGGTGGGCTGTTTGCCCTGATGCAATTGCTGTGTGGTTGTGCCTCCTGAGGATGGTCCTATATTGACCGAAACATTGAGATACCTCCTCAAGCCTGATGCCTGTGGTATGATGTACATGGAATAAATCTAATTTTGTCACCTTTTCAAAATTCTGGTGAGTGCTCTGTACGTCTGGACTCCAAGTCCTGGAAGCACCCCAGTGGATGACATATTTTATAGATGCGAGTGCGAACTAACAAGTGTATGTGTTTGTGTGAGAGATTATATTATATATTATACACACACACACACACACACACACACACTGTTCAAAAGTTTTGGGTCACTTAGAAATTTTCTTATTTTTGAAAGAAAAGCACTATTTTTTTTTCAATGAAGATAACATTAAATTAATCAGAAATACACTCTATACATTGTTAATGTGGTAAATGACTATACTAACTGCAAACATTTGGTTTTTAAATGAACATCTACATAGGTGTATTGAGGCCCATTTCCAGCAACCATCACTCCAGTGTTCTAATGGTACATTGTGTTTGCTAAGCGCGTTAGAAGAAATAAACTGCATACATACACAACGATTTTGTTACCAACGATTTTCTGTCAGATTATCTGTCAGATTTTTTTAAAGTGTAATGAACGACTTTAAACGATTTTTGCATATTCCCTTAATGAAAATCGTTTAGTTGGTCAGTCTGACAACTACAAACGTGAACGATAATCGTTCATCGTTTTAACTTAGAAAGTGAACGTTTTTTTTCAACGACTGAACGATATAGTTAACGCTAATCGTTCAAAAAATCGTGTGTGTATGCACCCTAAGGGATGATTAGAAATCACTTGAAAACCCTTGTGCAATTATGTTAGCACAGCTGAAAATGGGTTTTCTTGTTAGAGAAGCTATAAAACTGGCCTTCCTATGAGCTAATTGAGTTACTGGAGCATCACATTTGTGGGTCTGTACTCTCCAAATCGCCAGAAAGAGAGAACTTTCATGTGAAACTCGACAGTCTATTCTTGTTCTTAGAAATGAAGGCTATTCCATGCGAGAAATCGCTAAGAAACAGAACATTTCCTACAACGGTGTGTACTACTCCCTTCAGAGAACAGCACAAACAGGCTCTAACCAGAGTAGAAAGAGAAGTGGGAGGCCCAGATGCACAACTGTGCAAGAAGACAAGTACATTAGAGTCTCTAGTTTGAGAAATAGATGCCTCACAAGTCCTGAACTGGCAGCTTCATTAAATGGTACCCGCAAAACGCCAGTGTCAACGTCTACAGTGAAAAGGCGACTCTGGGATGCTGGCCTTCTAGGCAGATTGGCAAAGAAAAAGCCATATCTGAGACTGGCCAATAAAAGGAAAAGATTAATACAGGTTGAGTCTCCCATATCCAAAATGCTTGGGCCCAGGGGTATTTTGGATATCGGAATATTCCATATTTTGGAATATTTGTATATCATATTGAAATGTGTTAGGAATAGGGCCCAAATCTAAACACAGAATGCATTTATGATTCATATACACCTTCTACACACAGCCTGAAAGTAATTTTATACAATATTTTCAATAATTTTGTTGTTCAAACAAAGGTTTGTGTACATACATGAAATTAATTTGTTTCATATACACAAAGCCTATAGGTCATTTTATACTTTATTTTAAATAATTTTTTGCCTTAAACAAAGTTTGTGTACATTGAACCATCAAAAAGCAAAGGTTTCACTGTCATGCTGAAAAAATATGAGATATGGTAAGAACTTACCTTTGTTATCTGTAGTTCTACGAAGTCCATAGGGTTCCACAGGATACCTTGGGGTATAGGTGATGACGCCAGGCATCGGGAACCATAGAGTTAAGTTTTCAGCCTCCCAGGATGCACTAGGGTCCCCTCCTATACCCCGCCCCCGAGCCAAGGCATCTCAGTTACGTACCAAGCCATAGGCCGGAGGAGGAGAAGGAAGAGAGAGAAAAAAGATCTGGACACACACAAGATTCACATTCTCACCAGAGGGAGACGGAAAAACCGGTGACCAGAGTAAAGCCCATCTGCAGCACAGGTGCGACAGGGTGGGAGTCTTGTGGAACCCTATGGACTTCGTAGAAATAAAGATAACAAAAGGTAAGTTCTTACCATATCTCATATTTTCTACTTCAGGGTCCATAGGGTATCCACAGGATACCTTAGGGATGTCCCAAAGCAGTATCCTTCAAGGGTGGGGACACTCCTGTGCTGAAAGGAGAATCCGCCGCCCGAAGGAAGCATCCTGAGAGGCAAAGGTGTCAAACGCATAATACCTCACAAAGGTATGGACAGAGGACCACGTGGCAGCCTTGCAGATCTGGACTGCAGAGGCACCACGTCGAGCTGCCCACGAAAGACCCACAGACCTAGTGGAATGAGCCCTCACAGAGGAAGGAACCGGAAGGCCTTCATGAAGTTATGCTTCTGAAATGGCCATACGAATCCAGCCTGCCAAAGTCTGCTTTGAAGCAGGCCAACCCTTTTTACGGAAGCCATAGAAGACAAACAAGGCGTCCGACTTCCTAAACGAAGAAGTGCGGTCAACATAAATCCTTAAGGCCCGCACAACATCCAAAGTGGCCTCACCCACGGAAAGGTCAGATGAGTTAAAAGCCAGCACAACGATTTCCTCGTTGATGTGGAAACTCGAAACAACTTTGGGAAGGAAACCAGGACGAGTGCGCAGCACCGCCCTGTTCCTATGAAAAATCAGAAAAGGGGGTCTACAAGAGAGAGCTCCTAAGTCAGAAACACGTCTGGCCGAAGCAATGGCCAGAAGGAAAATTGTTTTAGCTGTCAGCCATTTAAGGTCCACTGAGCCCCGTGGTTCAAACGGCAGTCCCTGGAGAGCCCTCAGGACCACAGCTAAATCCCAAGGCGCCACCGGTGGAACAAAAGGTGCCTGAATTCGGAGAACACCTTGCATAAAGATGCACACATCAGGGATTGCAGCAATCCTATGATGGAACCAGACGGACAGGGCTGTACCTTCAGAGAAGCAAGGCAAAGCCGATGGTCTAGTCCCGCCTGTAGAAAAGCCAACACTCTAGACAGACGGAACTCCCAAGGTGCCTCTCTGCCGACACCACTGGAAGAACGTATGCCACACACGATGGTATATTCTTGCAGAAGGCGGCTTCCGAGCTCTTAGCATAGTCCGTTCTACAGAGCTGGAAAACCCCCTGGACCTTAACATGGCCGTCTCAACAGCCACGCCGTCAAAGACAACAGAGTCAGGTCCGGGTGAAGACAAGGACCCTGTGACAGAAGGTCCGGTCGTAGCGGCAACCACGGACAGACCCTGAAGGTCTGAGAACCAGTGCCGCCTGGGCCACGCGGGAGCTATCAACAGGAGCGTCCCTCCTTCCTGTTTGAATATCCGGATTACCCGTGGAAGAAGGGAAAACGGAGGAAAGAGATAAGCAAACCGGAACGTCCTCTGGACGGACAAAGCATCCACCATAGACGCCTTTTCGTCTCTTGTGCGAGACCCGTACACCGGCAACTTGTTGTTGTGCCGTGACGCCATGAGGTCGATCTCTGGAAGACCCCACCTGTCCACCAGAAGTTGAAAGACGTCCTGGTGCAAAGACCATTCCCCTGGATGAACGTCCTGGCGACTGAGAAAGTCCGCCTCCCAGTTGAGAACTCCCGGGATGAATACTGCCGATATGGCCGGGAGATTGCGCTCCGCCCAGACCAGGATGCGGGACACCTCTACGAGTGCCGCCAGACTTCGGGTTCCTCCTTGCCGATTTATGTAGGCCATGGTGGTGGCGTTGTCCGACTGGACCTGCACGGGGTGACCTTGGAGAACCCACTGTGCCTGCTGGAGAGCACTGAAAACGGCGCAGAGTTCCAAGATGTTTATCGAAAGCTCCTTTTCCGCGAGACTCCATCTGCCCTGGAACAAGTGTGGACCCATGACCGCTCCCCAGCCCCGAAGGCTGGTGTCCGTTGTCAACAGGACCCAATTCGCCACCCAGAATGGACAACCCTTGTTGAGATGGGTCTTCTGCAACCACCAGGCTAGGAACAGGCGAACCTCCGGAGTGAGCACCATTGTCTGGGACATTAGACTCTGAGGCAGTCCATTCCATTTGGACAGGATCAATTGCTGCAGAGGTCTGGAGTGAAACTGGGCATATTCCACCATGTCGAATACTGACACCATGGAGCCCAGTAACCTCATCGCCGAATGCAGAGACACCCGGTGACTCTGCAGACAACTGCGCACCCTCAACTGTAAGGCAGAGATCTTTTCCCCAGTCACAAAGATCCTTTCCTGTCCGGAGTCCAATAAGGCTCCGAGGTGCAGAATCCTCTGAGACGGGATCAGGGTGGACTTCTGCCAGTTTATTAACCAGCCGTGCCGGTGCAGTACCGCAATCGTCAGGTCCAAGTGGCGTAGAAGGAGCTCCAGAGATCCTGCTACAAACAGAAGGTCGTCCAGGTACGGCAACATGCGGACTCCCTGCAGCCGCCATGACCGCCATAACCTTGGTGAACACGCGTGGTGCTGTCGCCAGCCCAAAAGGTAACGCACGGAACTGGAAGTGATCGTTGCGGATTGCAAACCTGAGGAACTGTTGATGGCGTAAAAGAATAGGGACATGCAGGTATGCGTCCTGTATGTCCAATGATACCATATAATCCCCAGGTTCCAGCGCCAGAATGATGGACCGTAGGGTCTCCATCCGAAACCTCGGCACCCGCAAGGACTTGTTGAGTGCTTTGAGGTTGAGAATCGGACGGTAAGACCCATTGGGTTTCTGCACCAAAAACAGATTGGAATAGAAACCCTGGCCCCTCTGGGAGAATGGAACAGGCACTATAACTCCAGCCTGGAGCATAGTGTGCAAAACCTTCCGTAGTTCCATGGCCTTGTTCCGGTCTGATGGAAGACCCGAGGTGAAGAATCGGGATGGGGGCCTGTGCCGGAAGGAGAGGGCATACCCGTGAGAAACCACCGCGCGAACCAAAGTGTCTGTCGTGGTAACCTACCAACACTGGGCGAACTGCAGCAGGCGGCCTCCCACTTTGGGATCCCCCAAATGGAGGCCCAGACCGTCAGGCCGCAGGCTTGTCATCTGGCTTAGGGGCCGGACGTCTGGTACTCCAGGCCTGTTTCCGGGGCTTGGCCGATTTTTTGGGGTCAGCCTGTCGGGGAAAAGACTGTGCCTTAGGCCTACCCTGGGCCCTGTAAGGCCGACGTACCTGAACTGGAAGGAAACGCAGCAGACGGGAGACATGCCAATTTGGCTGCCGCCAGCGTGGCTACAATTTTGTCCAGATCAGGACCAAATAGGACTTCTCCATTAAAAGGCAAAGCTTCCAGGCCCTTCTTGGAATCAGCATCCGCCTTCCAAGATCGCAACCATAAGGTGCGACGAGCAGCTACAGCTGCCGAAGAAATCCGAGAAGTCAGGGTACTGATATCCAAAGCCGCTTCATTGATATAAGTGGCCGAATCTCGGAGATTGCCTATCGACTCGGTCTGTTCAGCCGAACAGACGGAATCCAAAGACGCCTCCAAACTATCAGCCCAGCGCTCCATAGCTCTGGCTACCCAACAAATGGCCATAGCCGGCCTGGCTGCCCCCCCCCCCCCCGCAAGGGAATAAACGGACTTTAGGCAGACCTCCACTTTACGGTCCGTAGCATCCTTCAAGGAGGACATGGAGGGCATGGGCAGTGTGGCACTTCGGACTAGGCGTGTTACATGAGAATCCACCTGTGGAGGGGATTCCCACTTGGAAAAATAAATGTCCGCAAACGGATAAGCCACCACCAAGCGTCTCTGAGGCTGATACCGTTTGCCAGGGTGTTTCCACGCCTCCTCTAAATGGTCTACTAACTGACCCGAAAGGGGAAACACTGTGGCGTCACCCTTAATATCCTTAAAAAATGCATATTTTGACTTGGACACCAGAGGATCTTCATCCTCAATCACGAATGCCGTGCGTATAAATCGTATATAGTGAGTGGTGTTGTAACAGGCGCCAAGCACCTTCCCAGGCAGCAGACAACTATACGTGATGAGTACCACCCTTCAGTACTAAGTGTACACGAATAATAACAAGTTACGTATAGTTAAGTGCGCACAGTGCTCCCAAATCAAATTAGGAATGGTAATCACAATACTTCCCCGACTCCAATCAAGATGTCGCATATAATCTTCAAAATGATGTGGTGGTACTTCCATACATATGAAAAACACAAGATCGGCCAAACAGTGTAATACAATCACCAATAAAATTTATTAAACTTCTTAAAAATAAAACAAATATATATTCTTCAATACCCTATATGCAGGATAAAAAAATCCTACGTGCTGTGTGTAGGATAAATATTCCTACATATGAGTACACAATCCTATATAGCGAAGGTAGGGGAATTACCAGAAGTCCCTTCAATAAGGGCCCGTAGTTTTTATAGATGGAGGTTTCCGGATCACCTCTGTCTCTGGGTCCTTATTTGAGGGGTATTCCTGCAGTTCCTCTCTCCTGGATGTTCTGTCACTGTAAGCCAACGCGTTTCGGGAGTCTGCTGCTCCCTTCCTCAAGGCATAGTGACATGTGTAAAACTGATCATTTTTATAACCTTAGCATGATTCACTTCCAGGTCAAAAGGTCATGGCATTGAAAGTCGTAATACCCTCAATTCCACAGCAACTCTCTCTAATCTAATTGTCCCTGTGAGATCACACAATAATTCTGATGGATAGTGTAATTATACACAGGGTCACATATAAACAATCTAAAATGCAATTCTTATCATTTTATCGCCGAACCGGAAGTGCGTCACTTACTTCCGGCGCTATACACGTCCGTCCACAATGCGCTCCCACCACCTGCGTCATACACAGATACACAGTTCCTACACGTTATTCCCCCACGTGGTGGTTCCCTGTCCTATTAGCGTCCCCGCTTCCAGTGTGTGGAACGCATCTGGGACCCACTGTACTTCCGGTTTGGCGGCCATCTTTAAGAAGCTTTTTGCATTGTCTCTGATAGTGCGGCGGCCATATTTGGTGGGATACTTCTTCTAAATATTCACAAAGATCCGGGTAGCCATCTTTTATTGGGTTATAAAACGATATGTTTTCTACATAATACTATCTTCATACTGGGGGAGTCATAGATGATTCTTTGTCTCAGCATGATGATGAAGAGAAGGATATAATAGATTAAAACCTCATAATATCCCCAGTGTAAACATACTAAAAAACAAAGGATAATCATATAAAATGGAGTAAAATTCTATGGAGAGATAATGAAATACTGAATCTTCCATTACACATTTACTAAAAAACGAAGGATATTCATATAAAATGAATAAAATTCTAAGGAGAGATACATAGATAGTAATATTTAGGGATAATGATAAAATATAAATCATACTAATTATATATGGAAGGAATATAACTGACTATATAAAACCGTGAATAGATAGTGGAAAAAATAGTGAAAAAGTGCATGGTGCATAATGATAAAGATAAAACTCTATAAAAACCATTTAAGCTCAAAATCTGAGTTGAGACCTCTTGGTATCATCGTTTTTAATTTAAAAATCCACTGCATTTCACTTTTTGCCAACTTCTCTTCATTTCTTTCTCTCCATGTACTTTTAATGTTTTCAATCGCCATGAACCTTATTATTTCTTTTGTAGAGCAGTTATGTGTTGATTTAAAATGATTCGATAGGGAGTGTGTTATTAGTCCATTTCTGATGTTTCGAAGATGGTCTCCCCATCTCGTTTTTAAGGCTCGGCTGGTTCTCCCTACGTAAACCAAATTACAACTGCATTCAATTAAATATATCACATTCGTCGTGTTGCATGTCATAAAGTGATTTAGCTTATATGTGCTCCCTTTGATTGTAAAATCAATATATTTAGTTTCTTTCACTTTAATCTCTCTGCACGCTACACAGTTGCCACAGCGGAAAAAACCTTTACTTCGTATCGGGTGCGAGTTCTCTGTATTGGGTGCACTCTTTGTTAACTTGTTCTTCAAATTGGGTGCCAGTCTATAAATAAAAGCTGGTTTTGTGGGTAATGTCTTTCTTAGTACTGGATCTTTCAACAATACGTGCCAATACGTTCAAAGGGAGCACATATAAGCTAAATCACTTTATGACATGCAACACGACGAATGTGATATATTTAATTGAATGCAGTTGTAATTTGGTTTACATAGGGAGAACCAGCCGAGCATTAAAAACGAGATTGGGAGAACATCTTCGAAACATCAGAAATGGACTAATAACACACTCCATATCAAATCATTTTAAATCAACACATAACTGCTCTACAAAAGAAATAATAAGGTTCATGGCGATTGAAAACATTAAAAGTACATGGAGAGAAAGAAATGAAGAGAAGAAGTTGGCAAAAAGTGAAATGCAGTGGATTTTTAAATTAAAAACGATGATACCAAGAGGTCTCAACTCAGATTTTGAGCTTAAATGGTTTTTATAGAGTTTTATCTTTATCATTATGTACCATGCACTTTTTCACTATTTTTTCCACTATCTATTCACGGTTTTATATAGAGGCAGTTATATTCCTTCCATATATAATTAGTATGATTTATATTTTATCATTATCCCTAAATATTACTATCTATGTATCTCTCCTTAGAATTTTATTCATTTTATATGAATATCCTTCGTTTTTTAATAAATGTGTAATGGAAGATTCAGTATTTCATTATCTCTCCATAGAATTTTACTCCATTTTATATAATTATCCTTTGTTTTTTAGTATGTTTACACTGGGGATTTTATGAGGTTTTAATCTATTATATCCTTCTCTTCATCATCATGCTGAGACAAAGAATCATCTATGACTCCCCCAGTATGAAGATAGTATTATGTAGAAAACATATCGTTTTATAACCCAATAAAAGATGGCTACCCGGATCTTTGTGAATATTTAGAAGAAGTATCCCACCAAATATGGCCGCCGCACTATCAGAGACAATGCAAAAAGCTTCTTAAAGATGGCCGCCAAGCCGGAAGTACAGTGGATCCCAGATGCGTTCCACACACAGGAAGCGGGGACGCTAATAGGACAGGGAACCACCACGTGGGGGAATAACGTGTAGGAACTGTGCATCTGTGTATGACGCAGGTGGTGGAAGCGCATTGTGGACGGACGTGTATAGCGCCGGAAGTAACAGTGACGCACTTCCGGTTCGGCGATAAAATGATAAGAATTGCATTTTAGATTGTTTATATGTGACCCTGTGTATAATTACACTATCCATCAGAATTATTGTGTGATATCACAGGGACAATTAGATTAGAGAGAGTTGTTGTGGAATTGAGGGTATTAAGACTTTCAATGCCATGACCTTTTGACCTGGAAGTGAATCATGCTAAGGGTATAAAAATGATCAGTTTTACACATGAGGAAGGGAGCAGCAGACTCCCGAAACGCGTTGGCTTACAGTGACAGAACATCCAGGAGAGAGGAACTGCAGGAATACCCCTCAAATAAGGACCCAGAGACAGAGGTGATCCGGAAACCTCCATCTATAAAAACTACGGGCCCTTATTGAAGGGACTTCTGGTAATTCCCCTACCTTCGCTATATAGGATTGTGTACTCATATGTAGGAATATTTATCCTACACACAGCACGTAGGATTTTTTTATCCTGCATATAGGGTATTGAAGAATATATATTTGTTTTATTTTTAAGAAGTTTAATAAATTTTATTGGTGATTGTATTACACTATGTTTGGCCGATCTTGTGTTTTTCATATGTATGGAAGTACCACCACATCATTTTGAAGATTATATGCAACATCTTGATTGGAGTCGGGGAAGTATTGTGATTACCATTCCTAATTTGATTTGGGAGCACTATGCGCACTTAGCTATACGTACCTTGTTACTAATGCCGTGCGGACTGCCCGAATAAGTCCAGGAATATAAACCTTGGACTTAGCGTCCGACTCTTTAGTACGGAGAGATTCTTGGTCAGATAGATCCAGAATCTCCCCATCATCGGACATCATGTCGTCATCCTCATAAGGAGCGGACAGAGACGCCACCGGCCGCTTATGTGGTCTCAACACAGACTCCCCTTGTAACACGTCCGACAAATGCTGTACAGAACTCGTCAGTGAATTAACCCACGCAGGCTCTTGAGAGACCTGAGGAGGGGAAATAGGGAGACTGTGGGGTACCATGAATTGTCTCGGGAAACCCTGCATGGGTGACGACACCACTGACTGCTGGGACAATCCCATCTGTGGGAACGCAGGCTGCGGAGCTAACTGGCCCACGAGGGTTGTAAGCGCTTTGGCAAAACAAGCCCAGGGCGGCTCCTGTACCGGAGCCGTGATAGTAATTGGCCGTGCCAATAAATAACACTGTCGACATAGCCCCTCCGCGTTACCCTCCCCCTCCGCTATTGGTACCTTGCATGTAGTACAAATAAGCTGGAGAGGAAATCACTCTCAGACATGATGGTAAGTATGTGACCCCTCTCACTGATACTTGTTAGTATAGTGGGAGAACCACCCTGCAAGCACTGCACAGCAAGGGCTTTAGCAGAAGAAGAGCAGGGACAGTGAAAAGGCTGACAGTAGAAAGTGAAAGTACAGGCAGCAGACGCTAGCAGAAGTCACATGCAATGCAAAGAAATCAATTCCTGCACTATCAGCGCTGATTCTCAACTACGCAGACACAGAGCCTGGTAGGACACAGCGCTGCATACACAGACCTGTAACCAAAGGAGGAGAGGTAGGCCGGGGGACCCAGACCGCGATGCCACCGATCTTCAGCGTCCAGCAGCGCTCACCATGCTTCCAGCAAAAGATGGCTACCGAGGAGCAGAGGGGAGGCCGGCCTGGGGGAGGAGCGCTGCCACAGGGCCAGTCAGCAGATGCAGAGAGGGCTGTGTGCAGTGGGGGAGGCGCCGGCTGTGTACAGGGAAGGCGCGCTCCCCTGGCATGCAATTAACCCCTGGGACGCCGCAGCGCTACCGCTCAGCCGCAGTCCGCTGTCCAAGGGGGGTAGTGGAAGCGCAGGTTAGTTACCTGGCTCCACGCTGCAGCCAGTCCCCAGGGAGCCCCCTGCCTGGGGACTCTGGACCGGGTACTCAGCGAGGACCCACTGCGGGACCCCGCTGCTTACCTGCTGCCCCCTTGAATCCGGCCATGGTCCCAAACATCTGGGGTCACCGCTAGCTGTGACCCCAGATGCTTACCAGCATCCCCGGATCAGTACCGGCGTTCTGGTACCGGCGGGGGTGTAGGGAAGACAGCATGGGCGTCAGCATTGACTGTCCATGCTGTACTTCCAGATGAGCAGCCAGAGCTGCTTGCGAAGAAACTTCAGGGGCTAACCTTAGCCCCCCTCTAAACAGGTGCATCCGACTCCGAGCTGGGCACCAACGAAACTGAGATGCCTTGGCTCGGGGGCGGGGTATAGGAGGGGGACCCTAGTGCATCCTGGGAGGCTGAAAACTTAACTCTATGGTGCCCGATGCCTGACGTCATCACCTATACCCCAAGGTATCCTGTGGATACCCTATGGACCCTGATGTAGAATATTCCGTATTTCGGAATATTTGGATATGGGAGACTCATCCTGTATGGGCACAGACATTGGAAAAAAGTGTTATAGACAGACGAATCAAAGTTTGAGGTGTTTGGATCACAGAGAAGAACATTTGTGAGATGCAGAACAAGTGAAAAGATGCTGGAAGAGTGCCTGATGCCATCAATCAAGCATGGTGTAGTCAATGTGATGGTCTGGGGCTGTTTTGGTGCTGGTAAATTGGGAGATTTGTACAAGGTAAAATGGATTTTGAATAAGGAAGACTATCACTCCATTTTGCAATGCCATGCCATAGTGACAAAAACCCAAATTATGCAAGAACTATTTAGGGAAGAAGCAGGCAGCTGGTATTCTGTCTGTAATGGAGTGGCCAGCGCAGTCACCACATCTCAACCCCATTGAGCTGTTGTGGGAGCAGCTTGACCGTATGGTACACACTAAGTGCCCATCAAGCCAATCCAACTTGTGGGAGGTGCTTTAGGAAGCGTGGGGTGAAATTTCTTCAGATTACCACTGCCGGCGCCACCCGTGGTTCTTCGCCTTGCCGGTGACAGCCGCTACATCGCAGCTCCCTGCATAGCAGAGAGCTGCTTTACCCGCTTCCCTGGTCTTCCAGAGCCAGCAGGGGATCTGTGATCCGGCCGCCAGAAGAGGTAGATAGATGGTGGAGCGGCGGTGGGCGCATTTTATGAGTCTGTCCCGCTTGTTCAGTAGTAAAAAATTAAAAAGAAAATAAACTGTCTGTGTGCAGCAGCTTTGGAAATTCTGCCCAGCTACTTGGGCACCAAACAAAAAAACTGGCTTACAGGACTGGGGATGGGCATAGGGGAAGAGGAGCCTTTGCTGCAGGGGGAAAAGTAGTTTAGCCATATGGTGCCCAGGATGCCTGCTCCCACTGTACTCAGGGTTCCCAGTGTCCTCCCTCCCACTGATGAACGAGAAAAGTCCAGGCAATCTTCTGCTTAATGTTCTTATGTCCGAGATGGGTGCGGTATGAAAAGTCGACATTCAGAAGGACGATATGAACTTTAGGTCGACATACAAAAACATCAACATGTTCATAAGGTCAACATTTAACATGGTCAACACCAGAATGTTGACAGTTGTTTTGCTTCGTTTTACCTAGACCTTACCCTAACAATAAGCTAAAAACTGTATGTCGACATTCTGTTGTCAACAATTTAACCATGCTCATATTTTTTGAATTCTACATATTGATTGTCAACCTAAAGTCCTTTTTGACATTCTGACTGGATTTCCTCTGGGATTTATTTTAAGAGAAACTTGATGAAATTAACTTATAATGTATTCCCTATTTAAAAAATATAAAAGATACTAGCAGTTACACAGGAAAACTGTAACCATAGAAAAGCACAATGCTGCTTTATTTTTTGTATTAATGTACAAAGAAACTGGATGGAAAAGCACAAGGCAGAGTGAAACCATCATCAAGGAAAAGTGTGTGTTCATAACCTGCATTAGAGCAAATTGTATTATGAAGGAAAACCCTCATTTTTAGTGGCCATTTGTTTATTCAACTGCTGACCCAAAGGTAGGCAACATTTTTCTCTTTGGGGCGCCAGATGTTTTAACACTGCAAGCCAGAAAAGTTTTGGGAAATAGATGGGCACTACAAATGTTAGTGGCTTCCCTGTCCTTTCTTTTTGGAAGTTAGTTTGCTTATGTCAGGTTGATAATTTGTAGTCTGGAGACAAAGGCATTCTTCAGAATTGTATATTGTTATTTGAATGAGCAGAACTAACTGTGGCAGGGTTCAGTCACCAGAGACCCAGGCTTGGGTTATTCAATTTGGAGAGGCTCTGGAGATCCAAAAAGAATAAGAGGTGAGCAGTACATCTATGCCGAGAGGGCCTCATCTCTCATGTCAGTGATCGCAAATACGCACTATAGCGTATATATTTTACCCGATAATGAGCACCGGGGACTCACTTTTGCAGAATGAGTGGGTCCCCGGGGATTGGCTACTTGTTAAATTATTGATATCTCCCTGACCCAGTGGCAGGGAGAACTATTAAAATGGAGGAGGAGCCTGCCCTTTGGCGCTGTTCCTAAATGCAGCAGCTGCAGGATCCGGCTGGCACTTAACGCTACAGGGACAGGTGGCTTCAAAGTAGTGTGCAGAAGGTAGCCCCGCACCCTGGACAGGCGGTGCCACCTTGAAGTTGACCCAAGCACCCTGGCAGCATAGAAGGCTGGCAGACCCGGCATGAAGGCGGCTCTGGCATAATACAGGCGGCAATATGAGGAGTTGCACATTCCTGCATTCTCTGACCTGGAGTAAAGTTAAGTGTTTAATAAGCGGGTGGTGGGCGGGGGTGTCTATTGGTGTGGGTTCAGCTAATAATGCAAACAGGGTGGGGGTGCCACGAAGGCTAACACTGCAATCAGTGGCAGGCACGCAGGCGGTCCAGAAGGTAGTTCCACAGTACTGTCATTTAGTGTTCATAATCATTCAGCACCTTACCTCCTTCCCTTATCCCCAACACTGCCTGCCTCTAACCCCCTCTTTGCCCCCCAGAACTGCCTTAGCTAGCCACCCTTATCCCCATAACCAGCACTGCCTGCCCCTAACCCCCTCCTTGCCCCCCAGTACTGTCCCAACTGCTACCTACACCGGAATGGGTATGAAGTGCCTAACCCTAACTCTATCCCTACCACTCTGCCTTCCCCCCTAATCCTCTCTTAGTGGTACCTAACCTTCCCCCGGGGGTGCCAAACCTTACCGCACCCTGAACCTAACCCTCCTGGGGGGGTGCCCAACCCCAACCTCCACCCTAGGGGTGCCAAACACTAATCTCTTCTCCCAAAAAAACCTAACCCCGCAAGACTCCCTATACCTAACCCTCCCCACCCCCAAAGGCTAAGGGCTCCCCGACTTACCTCGCTAGGGCTGGCGTCCTCGGCATTCCGGCGTCGGGATTAAGATAGGCGTCAAAATTCCGATGCTGGGATTCTGATGTCGGTATTGAGACCTCATAGCTACATCTACACTTATCCCACCTTCCTACCCCAACGTCCACATGCCCTTACACCCCTGTAATCCTCCCTGCACAAACTGCTACCTGCCTAAACCCCTATCTCTACCCCAACTGCTGCCTGCCCTTACCCCCTACTACCCCAACTGTTAACTGCTCCTAGCACTGTCCCAGCTGCTGTCTGCACTTACCCACTCTCTACCCCCAGCACTGTCTGCCCTTCCCTCCTTCTAGCCCCAGCTCCACCAAAACTGCTTCTTGCAATTAACCCTCTCTACCCCAACTGCTACCTGCCCCTAACCCCCTCCTTGCTACCCAGTATTGCCCCAGCTGCCATTTCATTTGCCCTACTCCCAGCATTACGTGCCCTTAACTCACTCCTACCTATCCCCAGTACTGCCCCACCTGCTATCTACCCTTATCCCCGCCATACCCCCAGCACTGTCTGCCCCTAGCCCCCTCCTTGCCCCAGTACTGTCCCAACTGCTTCCAACACTTATCCCCCTTCCTACCCCAACTTACACATGCCCTTACACCTCTGTACCCTCTCCCTGCACCAACTGCACCCTGCCTCAACCCCCACCTCTACTCCAACTGCTGCTGCCCTTACCACCTACTACCCCAACTGTTAACTGCCCCTAGCACTGTCCTAACTGCTGTCTGCACTTATCCACTCCCTACCCCTAGCACTGCCGGCTTTACCCCCCTCTAACCCCAGCTCCACCCCAACTGCTTCTTGCAATAAACCCCCTCTACCCCAACTGTTGCCTGCCCCAAGCACTGCACCTGTTGGCTACATGAGATCAAAGCATTTTCGAGCAATTATAAGCATTCAATACTGTAAAATAATAGTGTGACTAAACATGGTGTATGTGTAGGGCACGTGGGGTGGTCTGATGCAATATGGGGAGATCAAAAGTATAATATGTAATGGGACCCAGAAACAGTGGTGTAGGACCCCATTTTTTTTTTTTAAAGTGAGGGGTCCCTGGGACCCACAATTTTTTTTGCTGAGAGCGATCACTGCATGTGCCACTCAAAATATCCTAGAGTGACACCTTGTGGCACTAGTACCAATGGTTGCCTACCCTGTGCTAACTAATGCTAGACACTGGACAGTAAAAATAAACCGGTCACAGAAAACGTTAGGAGTTGGTCACATTTAATTTTAAGACAGTTTTAAAGAGGGTTACTATATATTACGTACTGCCATCCAAAAAATAAAACACAATCACCTGTCTTCAGCAAAGCGTTATCGATGGTTTGCTTCATAGTATAAAACTCAAACCTGCTAGCAGCACTATATGAAGGAATACATTTCCCCTTAAAATATTTGTGTTTTAAATAGCCACTCTCATAATCCTATGCTAAGTAGGTGTGGGGACTCTCAGGAACAGACGTTGCATCACTGGCGCAGGAAGGAGGGGATAGAGGTCAGACCAACTGTCAGTAGCGGTAATGTAGCCATTACTAAAGGTGGCCATACAATGTGCAAATATCATCCCAATCAGCCAATTATTGGCTGATTGGGCCAATAATTGCACACTGTATGGTCACAACCCAGCACCAATTATCAGCCTTTCAGGAATGAAAAATCTTCAAGCATGACTCACAGATACAATTACACTGTATAACAAACACTTTTAATTTGTTTCCTTTCTAGAAATAGTTATACTTTACTCATTTGAGGTCAAGATAAACGAATCTGGCCAGTATGTTTTTATTAGCTCTAGTTTTTGAGCTACACTATTTGCAGTATATGGGCACAATTCTATTCAATGCGATGTGAATAGCGCCGGGAGATAGCTCCCGGAGCTTTTGTCGGATTTCTGCTCTCATCCCCGGGGGGATGCGAGAAGAAATCCTAGTCGGACTTGGCAGCACGGTGTAATGAATAGCTCCGGGAGCTCACTCCCGGTGCTATTCACATCGCATAGAATAGAATCGTGCCCTATGTACCTCAGTAATAGTCATAGTGAAGAGCAATTTTAACATAACCTGATGTTATCTTGATACAACATAAATAAGTGTGAACACAAAATGAAACCTACTATACAGCAACCAAAAGTACTCTCTCATAGTAGCCTATTCATGAGAGCGCTTTCTCATTTTGCTTGTCACTTGTATTCCACTTCTGGGGCAGCTCTTGTCACTGTCCAACAGTAGTCAGCAAGTATAGAAGCCATCCACCTACACCGATATCTTCGTCCCAATGCTGAAATGTCTTGACGGAATTGCTCACTGTGCTCATCACTCACTGCACCACAGTTGAGTGCTCGAAGTGTGCCGGTGTACACCGGTATGGTATACCGGCACGTCAAGAACTGAGCCGCCCGACACTCTGCCTGGCTAGAGAGGCGGCGCCGCCTTCTCCATATGTCAGGCACCTGCCGAGATGGTTACCAGCAGGTGGCCGGCATTGGAGTGGGGCTTCATGTAAATACTGTTTGTTGGTGTGTATGTCTGTCCTTATGTGTAAGGGGCACTACTACCGTGGATAATGTATAGGGGGCACTACTACTGTGGGCATTCTATTAGGGGCACTACTACTGTGGGCATTGTATTGGAGGCAATACTACTGTGGGTAAAGTATAGGGAACACTACTACTGTGGACATTGCATAGGGAGCACTACTACTGTGGGCATTGTATAGGGGGCACTACAAGGGGCAATGTATAGGTGGCACTACTGCTGTGGGCATTGTATAGGGGCATTACTACAGTGGGCATTGTATTGGAGGCAATACTACTGTGGGCAAAGTATAGGGAACACTACTACTGTGGACATTGCATAGGGAGCACTACTACTGTGGGCATTGTATAGGGGGCACTACAAGGGGCATTACTGTGGGCAATGTATAGGTGGCACTACTGCTGTGGGCATTGTATAGGGGCATTACTACTGTGGGCATTGTATTGGAGGCAATACTACTGTGAACAAAGTATAGGGAACACTACTACTGTGGACATTGCATAGGGAGCACTACTACAAGAGGCACTACTACTGTGGGCATTGTATAGGGGGGTACTACTACAAGGGGCATTACTGGGTGCAATGTATAGGTGGCACTACTGCTGTTGGCATTGTATTGGACGTAATACTAATGTGGGCAATGTATAGGGAACACTATTACTGTGGACATTGCATAAGGGCACTACTACTGTGGGCATTTTATAGGGGGCACTACAGCTGTGGGCATTGTATAGGGGGCATTACTACTTTGGACATTGTATTAGGGGCACTAGTATTGCGTGGCATAATATGTTAAAGGAGTTCTACAGTGTGGTACACTACACTGATGAAAAGGGCGTATATTAAAGGGAACATCCCCTTTAGAGTCACCACAACCCCTTTTCCTGTACACGCATAAGTAAAACCTTGGATTTTCCATACCCCCACTTCAAAGTTCCCACTGCCGCAGTTGTCAGGGAAGAAGTCCAGATGAGAATCGAGAAAGTGGATTTTGAGTGACATGTTGCAGCCTAATTGATACTTTTCTAGAAGGTTGTTCACAATCTCAACATAGTTTCCATCTCTTCTGTTACATAGAAGCCACGAATACCTCATGTAAAGGCTTCCCCAAGCCACTCTCATTAGTTCAAGAATTTGTGGACCAACAAATATCCCTTCCTTAACTTTAGCAGCGCTCAGAAGTGTAAAAGGGATTAACAAAGATGGAGACGTTTTCAAGTACATGGAGAGGAACATTTCCAAAGTTCTTTATAAGTCCAAGTTTGAAGAGGGGGCAGAAGAATTTTGCTTCTTTCAAGCAGAGGACTGTGATGGACAAAACATGGCCTACAATGACTCAACATTCCTGTATTCAGGTTTGCCAAACTACATATTCTCTATACCAAAATTTCCTAAAATACCCCTTCATCATCATAAATGGGCCATATCTTGATACCAAGAGCTAACAGTGTTTTATATGTCATATAAGTGCTTGGTATACCGAAATCAATTAGACCACAGGTTCTCAAACTCGGTCCTCAGGACCCCAAACAGTGCATGTTTTCCATGTCTCCTCACAGAATCACAAGTGAAATAATTATCTCCACCTGTGGATCTTTCAAAATGTGTCAATGAGTAATGAGTACACACCTGTGCACCTGCTGGGTGACCTGGAAAGCGTAAACTGTGTGGGGTCCTGAGGACCGAGTTTTGAGAACTACTGAATTAGACTTAACTATTTTCATGTTGGAAACATTTTCACTGTTGTGCAGTGTAATTTGTGCGTGGATATGCTCACTATAAAAACAGACTGTACAAATATCTGGCAATGGGTCGTTCTGAAGAGCTCAGTGACCAAGCGTGGTATTGTGATAGGATGCCACCTTTGCAATACCGTTCCCACGGTCAACTGTAAGCGATATTATTAAAAAGTGGAAGCGTTTAGGAACAGTAGCAACTCAGCCTCGAAGCGGAAGACAACGTAAAAACAGAGCGGGGTCAACGATTGCTAAGGCGCATGGTGCACATAAAGTCACCAACATTCTGCATATTAAATAGCTGAAGAGTTCCAACTTCCACTGGCATTAATGTAAGCACAAAACTGTGCAGCGGGAGCTTAATGAAATGGGTTTCCATGGCCGAGCAGCTGCATGCAAGCCTCACATCACCAAGTCCAAAGTCAAGTGTTGGATGAAGCACACAGACACTGGACTGTGCAGCAGTGGAAATGTGATCTGACGAATCAGGCTTCTCTGTTTGGCAGTCAGACGGGAGAGTCTGGGTTTGACGGATGCCAGGAGAACGTTACCTGCCTGACTGCATTGTGCCAATTGTGAAGTTTATCGTCAATCTCTGAATGTATTGGAACCTAATGGACGAGAATGGTGTGGGGCTGTTTTTCAGGGTTTGGGCTACGGCCCTCATCTCCAGTGAAGGGCAATCTTAATGCTTCAGCATACCAAGACACTTTGGACAATGCTATGTTTCCAACTTTGTGGCAACAGTTTGGGAAAGGCCCTTTTCTATTCCATCATGATTGTGCCCCAGTGCACAAAGCAAGGACTATAAAAAGACATGGTGTGAGCAGTTTGATTTGGAAGAACATGACTGGCCCGCACAGGGCCCTGACCTCAACCCCATCGAGCACCTTTGGGATGAAGTGGAACGGAGATTGCGAGCCAGGCCTTCTCGTCCAACATCAGTGCCTGACCTCATAAATGCTCTACAGAATTAAGGGGCTTTTTAAAGTATATGTATTTGAATACAATGTCATTACAGTCCCTGTTGGTGTAATGGTCTGGCGACCAAATACTTTTGTCCATATAGTACGTGTAGTATGTGTGTATATAAATACACAGACAAAAGTCCATGAAAGAGGCCTTTTTGCCTCTTTGATACCCAACATTTGGCAGGAAAAATCAGAACTTGGCGGGAAAATACAAGCAGGTTCCGAGCCAGCACATTTTGTGTGTGTGTGTGTGTGTGTGTATATATGTGTGTGTATATATATATGTGTGTATATATATATATATATATTATATATATATATATATATATATATATATCACACACACATACATACAGCTAAGGTGCAGCACTCCCTTATAAAAAAAAACAAAAAAAACACACAGACCACCAGGGAAATAAGGGAACGTTTCAGTACTTTAAGTACTATCTTTTATAAGGGAGTGCTGCACCTTAGCTGCATATTCAATCCTTTTTGTGCGGGCACCCATGCAGGATATGTATCGTTTTTGTGAGTGCCAGACCTCTTGAAGTGTGTGTGTGTGTGTGTATATATATATATATATATATATATATATATATATATATACACACACACACATAACAAGAGATATGGTAAGAACTTACCTTTGTTATCTCTGTTTCTACGAAGTCCATAGGGTCCACAGGGTTGACCTTGGGGTATAGCTGGATCTGGAACCACGGGCACCACGCAGTTAAAGCTTCGCTGCTCCCAGGATGCACTTGGGTCCGTCCTCCTCTATACGCCGCCCCCGGCCACAGGCACCTCAGTTGGTAAGCAGCTAAGGCCGGAGGAGGAGACTAAACAGAGAGAAGGAAGACTGGAACACACAAGAAACCATACTCACAGAAATGGGAGACGGAAAACCGGTGACCAGCCACACAGCCCATTTGAAGCCAGGTGCGTCAGGGCGGGCGCCCTGTGGACCCTATGGACTTCGTAGAAACAGATAAAAAAGGTAAGTTCTTACCATATCTCTTGTTTTCTACTTCAGGGTCCATAGGGGGTCCACAGGGTTGACCTTGGGGATGTCCCAAAGCAGTTCAACTAAGGGCGGGGACGCTCCTGTGCTGAAAGGAGTACCCGGCGCCCAAAGGATGCATCCTGAGAGGCGAAGGTGTCAAACGCATAGAACCTCAAAAACGTTTGAATGGAAGACCAAGTGTCCGCCTTACACAGCTGAGCAGCGGAGGCACCACGTCTAGCAGCCCAAGAGGGACCCACAGAACGAGTGGAATGAGCCTTAACAGAGGCTGGCACAGGTAAACCCTCCTGTGCATAAGCCTCACAAATAACTGAACGAAGCCAACGAGCTAACGTTTGCTTGTTGGCAGGCCAACCCCTCTTGTGTAAACCGAAGAGGACAAACAACGAATCCGATGTCCTAACCGAAGCAGTCCGGTCCACATAGATTCTAAGTGCCCGGACTACATCCAAGGAAGCCTCACCAGCTGAAAGATCAGGTGACTGAAAAGCTGGCACGACAAGCTCCTGATTAATGTGGAACTTGGAGACCACTTTGGGCAAAAATTCAGGACGAGTGCGGAGCACCGCTCTGTCCTGATGAAAATTCAGAAAAGGGGGGCGACAGGAAAGCGCCCTCAACTCTGACACCCTCCTGGCAGAAGCAATTGCTAGGAGAAAAACGGTCTGGAACATCAGCCACTTGAGGTCCACCACCTCAAGAGGCTCAAAAGGAGAACCCTGCAAGACCCGTAGCACCACCGCCAAGTCCCAAGGAGCCACAGGAGGCACGAAGGGAGGCTGTATCCTGAGAGCACCCTGGAAAAAGGTGTGAACATCCGGTAGTGTAGCAATCCGTCGCTGAAACCACACGGACAAAGCAGACACATGAACCTTCAGAGAGGCCAGGCGTAAGCCGAGGTCCAAACCTGATTGAAGGAACTCCAAGATTCTGGAAACCCGGAAAACCTGAGGATCATAGTTTCTGGATTCACACCACTGAAAGTAAGTGCGCCACACCCTGTGGTAAATCCGTGCGGAGGCAGGCTTGCGTGCCCTAAGCATGGTACCAATGACCGAACTGGAGAAACCCCTAGACCTCAAGACGGCTGTCTCAAGAGCCACGCCGTCAAAGACAGCCGACCCAGATCCGGGTAAAGGCAGGGCCCTTGAGACAACAGGTCCCGACGCTGAGGAAGAAGGTACGGAGAGTCTATGGAGAGACACCTCAGATCGGAGTACCAAGGATGTCTGGGCCACGCCGGAGCAACCAGCACGAGCGTGCCGCCGTCCTGCTAGAATTTCCGCAGAACCCGAGGAAGTAAGGATATTGGAGGAAACAGATACGCCAGGTGAAACGTCCATTTCACCGACAGCGCGTCTACCAGACTGGCGCCTGCGTCTCTTGTCCTTGACCTGTAAACGGGCAATTGTGATTGTGACGGGAGGCCATCAAGTCCAGCTCCGGCAGCCCCCACCTGTCCACGAGTAGCTGAAACACCTCTGGGTGAAGCGACCATTCCCCGGGATGCATGTCGTGACGGCTGAGGAAGTCCGCCTCCCAATTGAGGACTCCGGGAATGAAGACTGCCGAGATCGCTGGAATGTGACACTCCGCCCAAGCAAGGATGCGAGACACCTCCGACATCGCTGCCCGACTTGGTGGTTGATATACGCCACCGTGGTGGCTGTCGGACTGCACCTGAACCGCCCTTCCATGACGAGCGGGACCGGACGACTGCAGGGCCTGATAAACCGCCCGCAGTTCCAGAATGTTGATGGGAAGAAGAGCTTCTTCCGCAGACCAACGACCCTGAAGTGACAACGAGCTGGTCACTGCCCCCCAACCCCGAAGACTGGCATCCGTCGTGAGCAGGACCCAGCGGGATCCAAAAGGGGCGCCCCTCGACCAGATGAGCTGTCTGAAGCCACTAAGCCAAAGACTGCCGAACCTCTGGGGACAACACCAGCAACTGAGAGCGGATCCGGTGAGGTAACCCGTTCCATTCCGATAGAATCAGCCCCTGCAGAGGCCGGGAATGGAACTGGGCAAATTCCACCATGTCGAATGTTGACACCATGGAGCCCAAAACCCTCATAGCCGAATGGACCGACAGGCGGCAACTGCTCAGGCAACTGTGTATCCTCAGCTGCAGGGAGGAGACCTTCTCCGGGGTCAGGAAGATCCTTTGCTGACGAGAATCCAGCAGGGCTCCCAAATGAACCATCCGCTGAGATGGAATCAGGGAGGACTTTTTCCAATTTATCAGCCACCCGTGCGCTTGCAGGCAAGCAACCGTCAAGTGGAGATGATTAAGCAGTACCTCCGGGGAACTCGCCAGCAACAGGAGGTCGTCCAGATACGGTAGTAGCCGTACATTCTGGTTCCGAAGATGTGCGGCCATGACCGCCATAATCTTCGTGAACACCCTCGGTGCCGTGGAGAGACCAAAGGGTAGCGCCCGGAACTGGTAATGGTGTTGAAAAATAGCGAACCTCAGATACCGCTGGTGCGAAGGTGCTATCGGAACATGGGGGTAGGCGTCCTGGATATCCAGGGACACCATGTAATCCCCCGGTTCCATCGCCAGAATGATGGAACGTAACGTTTCCATCCTGAACTTGGGAACTCTGAGGAATTTGTTCAGAGACTTCAAGTTGAGGATAGGGCGATGAGAACCATTGGGTTTCCGCACCAGAAACAGAGAAGAATAGTACCCCGTCCCTCGTTGTAATTGAGGAACGGGAACAATGACCCCTGCTGTCAGCAAGGACTCTATAGCTTCCTGAATCTGTAAAGACTTGGTCGTATCCTGAGAAGGACTCGTGCAGAAAAACTGGTGGGGCGGTCTGTGCCGAAAAGACAGGGCGTACCCCTGGGAGACCACTTCTCGAACCCAGGCATCCATGGTGGTATTGTGCCAGCACTGGGCAAATAGAAGAAGTCGGCCTCCCACTCTGGGGTCCCCCAGAGGGAGGCCCGTCCCATCAGGCAGAAGGTATATCTTCCTGCTTGGAAGAAGGGCGACTGGCACTCCAGGGCTGCTTCTTGGGCTTAGAAGCGGCCTTGGTCGTCGACTGCCTCGGGAAGGAGTGACCTTTTGCCTTGCCCTGAACCCGAAAGGACCGAAAGGCAGAGCTCCGTACTTTGGTAGGTGCAGAAGCCGAAGGGAGGAAAGCTGATTTAGACTTAGCTAGAGTATCCACAATTTTGTCCAAGTCTGGACCAAAAAGCAACTCCCCATTAAAATGTAAGGCCTCCAGTCCCTTTTTGGAGTCAGCGTCAGCTCTCCAGGACCTCAGCCACAAGGACCGACGCGCCGACACAGCTGCAGCAGACATCCGAGAGGTTAGCAGGCTTGCGTCTAACGATGCTTCCCCAATGTAGGAAGTCGCATCCCTCATTTGACCTATCAACGCTCTCTGGATCTCCGGAGCATCTTCCGGAAAGGTATCCTCCAAAGCATTGGCCCAGCTCTCGATGGCCTTAGCCACCCAAGAGATGGCCATGGACGGACGGGCCACCGCCCCCGAGAGAGAGTAGATAGACTTCAAACAAGTCTCCACCTTCCTGTCCGTGGGATCTTTCAGGGAGGAGATCGACGGCAAAGGCAGCGTAGCGCTTTTAATTAAGCGGGTAACGTGGGAATCCACCGCTGGAGGAGTTTCCCACTTCCTGCAATGAGCCTCCGGAAACGGATAGTTCGAAGCCAACCGCTTCTGCGGTTGGAACCTCTTGCTGGGCAACTGCCAGGCCCCTGCCATATGATCCGTCAATTGATCGGACAGGGGAAAAACCGTCGATGCTACCTTGGCCTTTTTAAAATTTGGGTATTTTGACCTGGGGGCGGGCACATCCTCCTCAATGTGAAGGATGGCCCGCACCGCACTAACCAATGCCGGCACATTAATGGAAGACTTAGCCTCCATCTCCTGGGCCCTGGCATCCGAGTCAGAGTCTTCATGGATCTCCCCATCATCCGAAGACACGTCCGTGTCCGTGAACTGAACCGCCAGTGAAGCCGGAACGGAACGCTTGGACGCCCGTGGGGGCAAATCACTGTGCAACATATGTTGAAAAGCCGATGACGAAGCCGCCAGACTCTGAACAGAGCTGGAGAGGACGTCCACCCAAGGCGGGGGTACTGCCTGAGGATACCCCTGAAAAGCTACCATCGACTGCTGCGGTACCGTGGGGGATTGCACGTATACCGGCAAACCCGCATAAGGACCCACAGTCTGAGACCCGGGAGGAGACTGCACCAGACGAGTCACACCCGGGGAACGGAGCATGGTAGGCTGGGGCAACGCCCTAGAAGGGGCCGTAGTCGGGACCGCAAGTCGGTCCGCGATTGACGCCAGCACTTGCGCAAACATTGCCCATGGAGGATCCTGCGCCACCGGGGGTTTAGAGGGTCCAGGTACCAACTGGCACCGCCCGCACAGACCGTCCTGAGACAAATCTGCCCCATCAACCCCTGCCGAACAGCGTCGGCAGGAAAACAACACAGGAGCCTCGGAGCGCTCATTCCCCTCATCAGACATGACACAAATATTTTTGCAATAAAAGTGTCTCACCGAAACGAGGTAAGGCGTATATAACACCCACGCACTCCCAAGTATGCAACCCAAACAGCCCACAATATGGTACTGAGGAGCACACCGCAGTATGTGACGGACCTCACAAATACGTAGATTTATATAAGTGAGGTACACAGAAAGAACACCCCTCCCCCACGCACCTGCGGGCCGTAGGAGAAGGAAAGGGATAGGTAAAAAGCTGACAGTAAGAAGAAAATAAGCACAGACAGCAGCACTAGCAAAAGTCACATACCGTGCAGAGAAGTATTACTCACTGCACCTTCCGCTACAATCAACCTCCCAGATTCAGTGTCTGGGAGGGCTATAGCGCTGCGAACACTGTCCTTTGCAGGGGAGAGGTACGCAGGGGGACTGGTCCACTGGAAGCCTGCCTGGGAGCTCTGCGATGCTGCCTGAAGATGGCCGCCGGAGAGCTCTGAGAAGGAGTGGCCAGGAGATAACAGCCCAGCGACGCCAGCACACATGAGAGAAGGCGCGCTGGGCTGAGGTGAGGAGCGCTGAAGCAGGGAAGGCTGCCTCCCCTGCTAGCCGGTTCCCTGCCGGTACTTACACCCCGGGGGCCAGCGGTCACGCGGGGTATTCCTGAAGAGGGGGAGCCCGCCGCCGCTACTAGCGCCGCCGGTCTGTCCCCAGAGACCGGCGGCATGAAGACTGCATTATCCCCGCGTGCAGCGCTGACAGCGCTGCACGCAGCTTACCTGGCCCCTTCAGTCCGGCAGCAGTCCTTGGGAGGTCCCGGAACCACGCTAGTACTGACTCCGGGGTCCCGCTGCGATCCCCGGATCAGTACCGGCGTCGCAGCGCCAGCGGGGCTGTTGGAGCGGCAGCGTAGACGTCCAGATTGACAGTCTGATGCTGCCGCTCTGAAGACAGTAAAAATAAAATAATAAAATCTTCATTTTTAAAAAAAAAATAAAGCTATGGGGCTGCTTATGCAGCCCCACTGCGCAGGGTGACCCGACTCCGGCCGGGCACCAACTAAAACCGAGGTGCCTGTGGCCGGGGGCGGGGTATAGAGGAGGACGGATCCAAGTGCATCCTGGGAGCAGCAAAGCTTTAACTGCGTGGTGCCCGTGGATCCAGATCCAGCTATACCCCAAGGTCAACCCTGTGGACCCCCTATGGACCCTGAAGTAGAAACATACATATGTACACACACACACACATATACAATTCACTCCAGAAGCACTCCTCTCTAATCCAGTATTGTAGAGCGTGCAATTCCTCACATAAGCCTCCAAACAAGGTGGGTTACGGTGTGCAGCATCAAAAACAGGCGGCACGCATTGCAATAGTATCACAGGACACCAGGTAATACCGACGTTTCAATGTCCTATACAAACATTTTCCTCAGGGTATGTATGTATGCATATACATATATACACACACACAGATGTATGTAAAATCTTTGTATTTATACATAATGAAGGGTTCCAATACAGTCAGAGATTGACGATTGACACTGAAAGGACTGTATTCAAAAGAGGACATGCAGACCACCTTTTTTTTTTTTTTTTTTAAATCCACCTTTCAGCTACACATTTGTTAGTAGATACTATTTATATGACACACGTTATAACAGCTGTTTTAATATATCATTTGCTTTTTTTCATGTGGTAAAAGGATTTTTTGCAATAGTTAGCATATTGCTAATTATTGCATGGAAAACAGAGGACTTTCATTAACCTTTGTATAAATAAGTGATGAAGAATTTTTCAATGTACTTTTTTCAAATTACACGGTCAAAAGAGTTTATTAATTATTGTGTGGATAATCAATTATAGGACATTTCTTGTACTTGGAGAGGTTATCTCCTGCAATTATACAAAAATGTTCAGTGTTGTGTCTCTGCAATATGCCCTTGACAAAAGCTGTCTGACTTAATGTGGAGATGTATATACTGCTACAACGTGCACTGAGAAAATTCTTCTCATTAAATTTTAAGGCAATTATGATAGTGGTGCTATGAGAATATTTCAATCTGTGTGGTTCACTCTTTTTATATATGTATTATATTTTCGCCTTAATCACCAGTACACTGACCAGCCTCAGTACTGTAGTATAACATGTTGACATTCAGGAAGTCACAATTGGACACGTCTACATTCACGTCGTCGACACAGACTTAATATCCAAAATTTCAACATTATGAATGGCCTATTTTAGACTAACTGCACCCTAACTTCGTGTGAAGATATGTTCATGTCAACATTATAATCGTTGACATTAGTGCCAACATGGTGACTACATACCGTGCAATTGTTGAGATGTAACACACAAGCAGCTGAGTTGCTATATCGGTTTCATTTTCCAAAAGATCAGCGGTGGCCAACCCGCGGCTCTCGAGCTGCATGTGGCTCTTGTTGATGCGATGCGGCTCGGGCCCTTGCAGACCCCCACTGCAACTGTGAACACTGGCCTCTGAAGCGATAAGACGCTAAAGAAGTCTTTGATCGCTTCAGAGGCCAGTGTTCCTAGTGATGCAGTGAGCGGGTGACTACATTAAGTCACCCGCGATGTGAGGAGCCTACATGCCTGCTGGATCTAGTGAGATCCAGTCAGCGGCAGCCCCAACAGCGTGGAGCCGGCTATGCGATGAGGGAAGTACTGGGGGGCACTAGTTTAGAGGGCACTGCATATGGGGCAAAACTACGGGGGGCTAAGATACTTATAATAGTTACTTATACTAAGTAACTAATAATAAAGGTACTCCAAATGATTTGCTAATTATAGCATAGCTTATATATCTAAGGGACTAAGGGGGCTATTTAATAAACATACATTTCTCCAAACATAAATATCACATATCATCACTATTTTCTTTTCGTCATATTAAAAGAAATATGTTGCGGGGACAGGTGAAGTGAATACGGCCTGTCCTTGCGAACTCATCAGGGCTGTTAAGAGATATTTGTGTATTTTAACCTCTGCATGTGCTGGTTAGAGCAGGTGCATTGTGCGTGAAGTCGGTGCCAAACAGGAGCCGTGTGTATGCGTCGACACATCGCTGCTTCTTCCCGGGCCGGCTACTACTCCAGGATCCCTGGTAGATAAACAACCCCACGCGTGCGCATCTGATACGTATTGTGTGTTGGCAGTGCACTTCAGCACAAATAATCCCAACAACGTCCAGAAAGTTTCCCAGATGTATTGCTGCTTAATCCTCAAATTCCTCTTGCCGGGAGGATACAATTTTTCTAAAGATGCAAACAATAACAGGATTTTGGTACTTACCGATAAATCCCTTTCTCCGATTCCATAGGGGACATTGGAGAACATAGACAGTGGTGGTATAGACGGTGCTGAGAGGGAGGTGGCACTTTAAATATTAAGAAGTGTAACTAGCTCCTCCCCCTCTATACCCCCCTCCAAGCCTCAGTATTAGAAAACTGTGCCCGAAGGGAGTTGAGAAAAAACAAACGGAAGAGGAGGCGGCAAAGCCAGTACACAGAACATATGAAAAGGTTGAACAAAACAAAAAACGTAACACAACCAGAGACATCAAATCATTGTCCAACAGACATAACATAAAAAGACCCCAACCCTGGCAGGAAGGAACAGCGCAGGGTGGGCGTCCAGTGTACCCTATGGCATCGGAGAAAGGGATTTATCGGTAAGTACCAAAATCCTGTTTTCTCCTTCATCCACTAGGGGACACTGGAGAGCATAGACAGTGGGGACGTCCCAGAGCTCCCAGTACGGGCGGGAAAGCGCTGAGAACCCTGCAAAACAGACCGGTCATACTGCGCTGCAGAGGCCGCAAACATGTCAAATCTAGAAAAAGAAAGGAATGTCGGCCAGACCAAATATCCTCTCTGTAAAGAACTACATGGAAAAAACCCTGTGAGCAAACGCCCAGGAAGAGCCTACAGAGCAAATGGTGTAGGAGAAACACAGACTCCTAAGATGAAGTCATATATGCCTGATTGATAATCATACAAAACCAGAGGGCCAGAGACTCTGTTGAAGCTGGCCAACCAAGACGAACTGCGTCATACAAAACAAATAAAGCTTGATATGCATATGGCTGCAGTCCCTACCACATAAAAACAAAGAGGCCTAACATCATCCAAGGATCCTGACGAAGGAGAGTGTCGAGGAAAAACCGGTACCACAATAGGTAGGTTGACGTAGAAAGCCGAAACCCCTTTTGAAAGAAAATCCATTTTAGTACGGAGGTCCGCTCTATCCTTGTAAAATATCAGGAATGGAGGACAACAGGATAGAGCTCCCCGAGCCAACACCCTCCTGGCTGATGCCATTGTTACCTTCCATGAAAGGTATCTGAACTCCTCCAACCACCAAAAGGTCAAACAGAGGAGACTGCAAGAAAGAAAATACGAGATCCATTTGCCATGAGCCGCAGGAGGAACACAGGGTGGTAGCAACCGAATCACACCCTGTAGAAAAAGTCTGAATCTCCAGAATGCTAGACGCACTTGTTCTGGAAGCAAATGGTCAAAGCTGAAAATGTAACTTTCAGCAAACCCAATCACATACTGTACTAGGCGAGAACCTGTTTGCAGAATGTGGCTAGGTTGAATTCAGTAGGAAGAGCCCCTCCACATTCACACCACGCAACAGAAGATTGACCCTAATGGTGGTAATGATTAGAATTACCCTCCTTCCTAGCTGTAAGCATGGCAAGGCTTGCCCTATATTGGATTCCTGTAATTCTGAAAATGGCCTTTTTAAGAGTCACGCTATCAAACATAGCTGTCTTCAGTGTGGATAGACTAAAGGAACCGGTAGTACGAGAACTTCTCTCAGAGGTATAGGCCACTGATCGTCGACCTGCAGAAACTGAAGGCTGAAATACCAAGATCTACTATGTCAATCCAGAGATACCAAGAGATCCCTGGCCCTCACCCTTCTGATGTGTAAAATCCAAGGGAGTAGAGGAAACAGTCAAACGTGAACTGCCACGGTGATGACAATGCCTCCACCGCCGCTGCCTCCGGGTCTCTCGTGCTAGAGCAGTAGAAAGTGAGTTCATGATTGCGACTTGATGTCATGAGGTCGACCTGAGGAAGACCCCACCGTAGGTAAACAAGGGACCTACAGGAGTAGAGCCCTGAATGCTCGTCCTACTGGCTAAGGAAGTCGGTCTCTGAATACTCTGCACCTGGAATTAAAGTATTCGAGATTGCCATTGCAAACCTTTCCGCCCAGGTTAAAATCCGGCATACTATCTTTAAAATTGCCGGACATATTCACTGTGATTAATGTACGCCACTGTCTTGGCGTCGTACTGTGGCCTCACAACAGGTGATCAGCTTTCTGAATAGCTTCCAGTGAAACCCAACGGCCCTGGAAGTGCTGATCTGTAAACACAGCTTCACATCCTATCAGACTCGTGTCTGTGGTGAAGAGTACCATCCCCGACTCAATCTCTTTCCCTCCAATAGGAAATCTAGTTCAACCACCAGAGAAGGGTATCCGAGTTCTGGGACTAACTTTAACCGGTAGGAGAAGGGAAAGATGGGATTCTGCTCACTAAGAGAGAGGGAGTAGTTGAAAAGAAGAAAAAAAAAAAAAAAAATTCGGAGAGAATTCCAAATCAATACCAGACGATGTTGAAGGACCCTCTCGTCACCATGTCCTGAATGGAAGCTGCGCTGTTTTTTTTTCCCTCCTTTTTCCGTAGCAGAATAGACTAGGGAAAACACAGATACCACCCCTGACGAGGAGGTTGTTGTGAATCACTGACCTTTTGCAATAATTAGACCCCGTAATGGGCCTTCAGCAGAGGATCATCTAGGTAACGGATAATAATGAACTCCTGTATCTGAAGGAGAACCGTCATGACAACCATGACCTCTGTGGAAAGGAGAGATCCAGAAAACTAATCTCAGAAGCACCTGAGGAGGCGGCCTTAAAAGGGATGTGAAGAAATTGTCTTTGATATCCAGAGATATCGAGATTCTCCCTTCTCTAGTCCCGCATCAACTGAAGGGACTAGGTAAAACTTAGAAAATCTGTAGGAATACAGTGAAATTCTAGTAGAGAATACAGATATTATGTAGGTTGCGCACCGGAGGGGGGGTCTGCAATGGGTGTGCTGTTTGTATGAGAGATTGTCTAGCTCTCTATGGATGCAATATTGTAATAAAAGGTAACAGCGCACAAACCTTGGCAGTGTGAATGTGACGCATTAGACTGTTGGTGCTTGATAGAGAAAGTGAGGTCTGACTGAGTCGTAAGGCCTCAGAATCACGCAAAGACTGGTCTGATGGCTGGGAACCTGAATCTTCACAATTGTGGATAGAAGCTAGTGTATAATCATCTGTAAAACAATACTCCTATTGTTGGAGACTTGGTAAAAAGAAAAAGAAGGTAGAGAGAGAGACTAAGTCAAGCTTGTATCCTCGGGTGATGAAAACCCAGACCCAATCGTTCGTACAAGACACCGTCCATACGACACTGAAGTCCTAAAGACTCGCTTCCACTGTGGAAACCCCCAGGTAAGAGGAAAGCCATCCTGCCCTAGACTCAGTAGTGGACTTAACTTTATATAGGAGTAGATGTTATAGCGACTCTACCCTGAATTACGGAACCACAGGAAGATGCACAATCCGGAACCCGAAAGGGCCGAAACGAGGGTCCTGGTATAAGGACTTCTAGGGGAGGAAACTGCAGACAGTATATGAGAGGATCTACCCCCTGTAAATTACCATGACAGGACGCAGTATCAGACCTGTAGCTGTACAAATGGAATTGTATCACCTTATATACTGCTATGCATGAAAATGAGAAAAATATATATATATATATAAACGCTGGGACATCTGAAATTTGTTTATCCGTATGTTCCCTAGCCGACAACAGGGCATAAATTAGTTTTATGCAACTGAAAGTTCAATAGCAAGTCTGTTATTTCCTTTTGGAAAGAATACTGTGGGGGACAGGACTAGTGTCCCCTTTTTGCCATACCTGTCAGATTTAAGCCTACACCACCTGGTATCCCCAGGCGGTCTCCCAGTGCTAACCATGCCTGACCCTGCTTAGCATCCAAGATCAGACGAGATCGTTACATATATATATATGCATATACATAACAGGCAATGTAATTACCTGCACCACCAGTGATCCATGTTTTCGAACCAGGGTCTCAACTAACATGACCACTAGTGCAGCAAGGTATTAGTGCACAGAGCTATACGGCTCTTACACACTCTAGATTCACTGCAAGGAAAAAAACAAAACACATTATCCGCACATGGAAAAGTTTTTACAGTATCTGACCCTGATCAGTGGTACGGGAGCCTTTTATGAGGGTAACACTCCTGTCTATCTCAGTCAGTGATAGCTATATGTATATATACACATATCTAAGCTCCTTAACAGGAGTGTCATCCAATTACCTTGTACGCTACACAATAGGGAGTTAGTGTTACACAATATTTGTAGGTATGTAGAGACCTTAGTCTCATGACACATACATACCTTACACAAATATTAAATTGAAATGAAAAAGGTCAACAGCAGAAATCGGTATACAGAGACAGAAGAGAGCCACACCTGCCCTAATAGCGCTCCTAGCAGTGCCAGAAAAACGCTAGGCAGATATTGAAATGCTCTCCTGCCCAGCCTAAATCACACACTGTACTTACAGTTCCCTTTAGACTATCAGGATCACTACAGCAGCATATATAGATATAGGTGTATAAACACATTTGGCAGAGTTGTAATCACCGCCAGCATCTTCCAGAGAAGCGCTGGGGCTGCAGAGGAAGAAACAGGGCTCCGGAGCTAAGCTCCGCCCCGGGGATAAGCTCTGCCCCCAGCAGGACTCCGGAGCTAAGCTCCGCCCCCTGCTATGGAGCTCAAATGTACTGTAAGCGCGCTATTTAGTATTGCCACGCAGTAAGTGGCAATCATCCTCTGTTACTAATGAGCCTGTATGAGGCTCCTGCAGCAGGGAATGTTCCTGCTACACCCGCTGCTTACATGGCAGCTGTGTGCTCCACGTGGTGAGCTACAGCTATCTGCCCTGCTGCTCCATTAGCCGGAGCAGCTTTGTGCTGTGAGTGTACCAATATAACCTGGCTACCCCGCTACTCGAGGAGCCAGGGATACTCACCACTGCTGCCTGCTGCTCTGTCAGTCAGAGCAGCCTTGCGCAGAGAGAGAGGAAGGGCAGTAGTAACTGTATTATACCATAATAATTACCTGGCTACCCCGCTACACGGGGAGCCAGGATACTCACAGCTGCTGCCTGCTGCTGTTTTGCGCAGAGGTTGGCAGGGCCCAGTATTATACCGCCTTTTATACTAATAACCTGGCTACCCCGCTACTCAGGGAGCCAGGGATAATTACAGTCACTGCCTACTGCTCCGATCGTCGGAGCAGCCTTGCGCAGCGAGTTCAATAACCTGGCCACCCGGCTACTCGGGGACTCAGGGATACTCACCACCGCTGTGTGCTGCTCTGTCAGTCAAAGCAGCCTTGCGCAGAGAGAGAGGCAGGGCGGTATCTTAGTTACAGCCCGCTGCTCTGTTAGATGGAGCAGGTATTATACCGCCTGTTATAATAATAATAACCCGGCTACCCGCTACTCGGGGAGCCAGGGTATACTCACAGGTAGCTGCGGTGCTGCCGGCGGCGGTAGTGACTGATGGGGACCGTATGCGCGCTGCACGCAGCGGCATGTGGAACCCCTTAAGGAGACGGTGGTCTCAGCAGTCGGGACCCCAGGCCAAGTGCGTGCACTTGCGAGCGGGTCCCCTGGCAGCTCCATTGTCGCAGACAGGCAGTGCAGCTACTGCCTGCCTGTCCTCAATGATTCTATCTTCAGCACAAAAGTGCTATCTAACTATATTACCAACCCCTGAGGAGTGTGAAACACATCAGCTCCCCTCAGGCACAAACTAATACTGAGAAAGGGGTATAGAGGGGTAGGAGCTAGTTACACTTCTTAATATTTAAAGTGCCAGCTCCCTCTCAGCACCGTCTACACCCCCACTGTCTATGGTCTCCAGTGTCCCCTAGTGGATGAAGGAGAAATAGATAGTGGAATAGTATAAAAGATAATCTTTACTTATAATAATGCTCACATAAATTAAAAGTAAAGACTTTGCACACAGCCCGGTAATCAGTCCTCGTCAGCTTGCAGATCTCTCAGCCGTCGTAGGAGCCTCCGGACCAACACTGCTGGAGGTAGCATATGACGTAACACCTCACATCAGCTTGGCCACTCCCAATGCCTTTCATCGATGATTGACGAATTCATCAGCGAAACACGTTGGGCTTGGCCAAACTGATGTGAGGCGTTGTCGTCATCGGTCACAATATCAAACACAAGAGCAGCTTAATGGTGGCGCAGAATGTCCATTAGATCTTGGCCAGTGATGCCAGTGCAACTGCATCTTTCAACACAGTCGCTGGACACGACACTCTTGCATCTTACTAGCCACCCTGTTACACAGCAGGCATGCCTCCAACATTGCCTCTCTGGGCAGGATGCATGATGCATTGCATACCACTACCCTCACATGCATGCAAGCGTTAATCCAGCCAGCAAGTGTTCCAGTATCTTGGTCCTTCTGGTGAGCATGTAGCAGCAGTCTTCAGATCGGTCTGAGATTTAGCAACAGGCTCCAGAGTCTGAGATCCAGTACATCACTGTAACTGCACTGAGTTCCAGTGTGTGATAATACATTTAAAGGGGGCCTCCATGTGTGCGCAGTATTGTCTCCAGTGCTAGACGGTCACACAAAATAATTGACTTCAAGGTAGCCCTGATATATGGGTTCCACCAAGGTTAGACGTGTAGAGACCCCAAAAAAGTGTAACTCCCTTCTGGAAGATATATAGGCGACTCATCCTTCGCTTACCTGTCTCTGCAGCTGAACAAAGCAGAGGTCAGAGCGGGGAGTATTTTGAGCGAACCTACCTGGTGATAAGGATCGCTATGGTGCCGATACTACTTCCAGTCCGATTACCCACTAGGACAAGAGGTAATATTTACAGATGTTTAAAGCACATCTGTATTTCGGAGCGTGTGCACTTTTGGCTTTGTCAAGGCTTGTGCGTTATATTTTTCTGTATGTTGCCCATGCATGCACACCTTGCAGGCTGGCAGAGTATGTGCATAATACTTTGTTATAATGTGACAAGCATTTTACAATATAGAAGTAGCCTAATGGTAAGCGATGCAAATTGGTGGGACCACATCCTGGAATCTGAGAAAATATAACAAAATGCAGACAAAGGTAGCAGACGGCACAAAATGTAGCTCATAAAACTATGTCTAGTATAAACATTTACCTGCCTTTTGCGAAATTAAGCTAAGATATTTTTTGAAGTTACAGTCCTTTAACCAAAGTAGACTACTTTATATCAGCACAGAATACACAATACTGAAGGTAGCAGAAATATATAGAACTTGAAGACTAACAGGAAATATAATATCTGTTTATTTAAAAAAAAAACAGCAAGTGTTAAAAGGATGTTGGGACAGCAAGGTACTTACCACTCGCCACAATGTACAGCCTTCAGCACACCTACTGCTGCTGTCGTCTGACGCTCAAAGCCTTGTCCTATGTGATCAGCGTGTGCTCTTGTCCTATCTTCAAAAAGCATTTCCCGAGGCTCACTAGCTCGAGGTAGGTACTGTAGGTTTTTTATTTCATTGGTAGTTCTGGTAGAAGAAAAACACAAATACACTATAGATTTGAATCTATAATTATAAAATCATATGTCCTGAGCGCCCAGCCCATACCCCTGAACCCAAAAACATGAAAATCGGGGAGTATACATCCATGAAGTAGGTGCCCACTAAGAAGGAATTTTTCTAAATTCGACTCCCAAGGGGGTGAAAAGGACTAAAATGTTTCCTCTCCCTGTGCAATGTCCTGTCTGACTGTCTCATTGTGGCTGTAGCACAGTTCAAATTCAAACACCAACTGTCATCCCAAGTGCTGCCAAACATCACTGGCAGTTGGTGTGGCTCCACTATTTGAATAGTGAGGAAAGGGAATGTGTTACTAAAGAGGCGAGAGAGAAAAATGTGTTACAACAGCAGTGAGAGAGGAATGTGTTACTATAGAGGTGGGGGAGGGATTGTTTTTCTACACAGGTGAGGGAGAGGAATATTGAATGTATTACAATACAGATGAGGGAGGGAAATGTGTTACTACTGAGGTGATAGTACACAGGTGAGGGAGGGTAATATCTTACTAGAACAGTGAGAGAGGGGGTGCATTACTATAGAGGTGAAGAATTAATATGTTATTGAAGTAGTGAGATAGAAATGGAAACAGTAACTCTCTAAGGTATAACCAGGTACATCAGCTAGAGATGTGTGTATATATATATATATATAATTGAGATATATATATATATATATATAATTGAGATATATATATATATATATATATATATATATATATATATATATATAATTGATATATATATATATATATATAATTTTATTTTTTTTTAATTATAATTTGTTTTAGAAACCTACTATCAAAAGGGCAATGAAATATGCTGGCGCTACATAAGTAAATGTTAATAATGCTAATAAATAATTCTGATAAATAAATAAATGCAAGTCAGTCTTGAATCGGATTTAGAAAAAGTTTAAACAAGGAAGCATTGCCAATCAGTTAAAGAATGGAACAGACAGACTATTATATTTCAAAAACTTTAAAAACTGTGAAGCTATCTGCAGTCAACCTAAAAAAATGGCAAATGAGTGAAGATTTGCATGTCTTCCAACAAATCCATTAGTGAGGATTAAGGGGGGGAATTAAATTAGCCATAATTTACTGCAAGATATTTGACCCCCTGGGGCAATTCAAGAAGTCCCAAAAGGTAGCCTGTAGGCTGCACTTAACACTGATCAGTGCCAAAAAAATAAATTCTGTGTTAAAGAGCATGTTAACGGGTAACCAGACCCTGTTAACACATAGGTCTGTGTACTTATCATGGATTCTATGTGTTAATACGTTAATTTAATGGGCGTTAAAAAAAAAAGGGGCTTGGGTGAAAAAGGGGCTGGAATTGAATAGCCCAATGCATTAGTGCCTGAGGCTACAACCCTTTTTGACCCCACTAAATTAATGGGGTTAATTGAATTCGGTCCTAAATTATTTATCTGGTTATGTGACATAGGCCCGTACTCAATTAGTTTCGCACCAGCGATAAAGTTTTGCCTCCAGGACTTTTCGCCTACATAGCGTATTTTAGCCGCAGAAATTTATCGCGCGTGCCACCACTATTCGCTGTATTCAATTTCAATGGACGCGAAAACGGAGACACGCGAAGTCAGAACAGGCTAAAAGTGGAGTCAGAAAAGGGGAAATCAGCCTGAAGCCCTCAATAAGCTGCAGAAACATTGGGGATCAATGTAGTAGTGCCCGATTAGCCCTAATAAAACTGTTTGGGGTACTTAAGTTCACACAATTGCCACTAATTCGCGTCTTTGCACAAGTAGAGAAGAATGGCATGAAGCAGTATTTTTGGGTGAATATAAGTTGTCCTGTCAAATTTGGGATACCTGAAAATGGGTGCTATCATATTTTAAAGTCTCTAAAGTGAACTTCTTCCCCCAAAAATGCACTTGCAATCCCCAAAACACTTGACCCCTTTCTTAGTGTACCCCCAGAACCTTATTTCGCTAGTTTTCGAAGTTGTCCCCCCCACATTGCACTTTTTCGCCCCCAAATTCAAAGTAATTTTTTGGGGTATTATGTTTTTTTAGGAATTTTTTGACGCAGTTGTCCATTGGGGGGCTGTCCCAAGGGTCCTGCACCCCAAAACAAAGATTTTGCACTTCTTTTCTCCTGTTTTTTTCAGAGGAGAATATTTTTCACCTATTACATTGCATTCACTTTCCTCGTATGCGAAAAGCGGATGGAATTGAAACCGGCAATACTTTTCCCACAGGCGAAAAGTCGGAAATTCGGCGATACTTCTTGTGGATAATTGAATACGGGCCATAGACGTAATTACTGAATGAATGCTTTGTTTTAAAAAATAAATAAACCCACCCTGCTAAATGTATTTCCTTGTCCATGGTGTTGTGGTTTGCTGCAAGTCGTACCACATACTTTCATGGAGAAATTCTGCCACTGCCTTGATAAAGACCTGCCCAGTATAAACACAAGACTCTACAGCAGGGGTGGGGAACCTTCTTTCTGCAGAGGGCCATTTTGATATACATAACATTATTAGCGGGCCTGGTGCAGGTCACGCCCCCTCTGTGTGATGTCACATGTGGAAGGGGCCACAATCGCCGGTGATTACAGTAATGCCCAGCGCATCACTCTATGCTCCGGGGAGCTGTAAGGTAAACTGTGTGACCGTCTGAAGCATCCTAAGGACGCTTCAGGCGGCACTGCTGCATAGATTCTGGCTGCAGTGTGCCATTATAGGCACCCTGCTAGCCAGATGAAGTTAGCAGAAAAAAAGCTCAGAGGGTGAGACCGAATGATTCCGGGGGCCTTATACAGCCCCCGGACGGGAGGTTCCCCACGCCTGCGCTACAAAGTGCTAACTGGTTTTCCAAATGGCAAAGCAGTAGTGAATGTGTAAGCAGACAAATACCACAGAAATTACCTGCCGAGTTGTGTTCAGAATGTATATCACCGGCAGTGTGTGGCAGAAATATTTCGATGTTGTAAAATATATGTTTTAATAACTTAAAACTTCTGAAGAAACCTTTATAGAAAAGTTTGGAGACTCCAGGCTAAGTTTACTAAGCAAGGCCTGAATTTACTTAAGGTCATTTTGACATTGTAATCTCAACCTGCCATTAATGTCTGTTTCTAAAACCAGATTTCACCTAAAAAACAAAGTGGTTTAGAAGTGAAGCACAGACAACCATAAGTGACAGAATGCCCTGGCATTCTTGATATGGACATATCTAGCTGGGCCAAAGGGAATGTGACCAAGCGATATTGGAAATAGCCCTAACGCTATCAGCATTGCAAGGTCTCACTTCCCTAGGTATTGCAGTCCTATGCTGGTTGTCACTATGGTGGAAGAACCCACGCTGCATGTCTCCCAGCTCTAGTGCCTCCAGTCCTGGCTGGTAGAAACTAGTGCTTGTTAGTGGAAATTTCAGGTAATACCCCAAGCTCTTAGTCCCTCTGATTATTTGCACCACCACTCTAGGCTTAAAGACCTAGTGCTGGTTAGTAATTCAGGGGAAGGATGGTGGTGGTAAGTCCTAAGTGTATACAACGCTTTACACAAAATGCCCCTCAGAGGCAACTCATTTGTTTGTGTGTTTTTTTCCTTTGCCTGTCACTTCGTAAAACTGGTAGTTTCTATTCTTTGAATTGGAGAAAATCAGAAAGGTATTTTGTGTTCTAAAGTGTGGTTTCTCAGTGTTTATGCAATGGTATTGAATGTAATAAATCAGTGAAATGCAATCCCGTCACTTAGTAAATTTAGCCCTTCAAGGAAATTAGAGAAATTCTAGAGCTTCATCTGTGAATAGGAGGTATTAAAAATTTGTAAAGGCATCAAACAAAAAGCTATATGTGAGCATACATTCGGGTTTGGTCAAACGAGTTATAACAAGAGAGGGTGAGCATAGATCACTAGGTTCCCCCAAAAGAACCTTCATTGATGAATATTTAATCTTATTTACTATATGTTTTTAGATCTATTACTTACACTTGTATCTGTAGCAGTTCTGTTTATAAGGATAATTGGCTCAAGGATTATTGGTAGAATTTAGATCACACACTTTTTAGTAGTTTTATTAGTCTGAGGAGATGTGGTCAGGATACCAGCAGGCGATATCACGCCCACCAATATCCCGACACTCACATCCCGACATGTGACTAAAGATAGGCATCGAAATCCTGACGCCCGTCATTAGCCCCACTACTTAATCCCAACACCCGGCACATCGAACAAAGATAAGCCGGGTGTCTTAGCATCTAAATCCAGGGAAGGGGAGGGGGGGGGGGGGGGTGTTAGCTTTAGGGACCCCCCAGGGGGTATTGGGGTTAGGCACCCTCCCCCCCAGGGAGAATTAGGTTTAGAGTAGGAAAAGGGGGTGTTAGGGTTAGACACCACTAGGGGTCAGGCACTCCCCTTCCCCCGAGAGGGTTAGGTTTAGGGTGCGGGTTAGGTTTAGGCACTACTAAGGGAGGGTCAGGATAGAGAGAGTTATACCCCTTTTACACATGGCAAAAACCTGGGTTTTTGCTGAATCTACCCAGGTCGCACCTCAGTGTAAAACTGTCCCTGAAAAATTACCTGGGTCAAGTGACCCAGCAATCCAACCCAGGTAGTTACCAGGGTCGGACCCAGGATGGACCTAGGTAATGGTGCAGTGTAACCGACGCAACCCGGGTTATCTGACCTGGGTCATGCCTAAAATTAGCTGATTGGTGGTTGTGGATCAGTCACCTCCCACTTTTTATGACCTCACAAGTTTAGCAGGGCTGACCTGAGTATAACCCAGATCGATGGTGCTGTGTAAATGGTGTATGACCTGGGTTGGACCCATGTTTGAAAACCAAGGTTGGACCCGGGTTTTTGGTGCAAAAGAGGTATCGGAGTACTTACCTGCTGCAGTCGGGATTTCGACACGTCGGGCTGCCACTGTCCGTATTACATACCAATTATAGTCACGGTGTGGTGAAACTCGGATATGCGCTGTGCAGCAATCAGTGTTTGATAGTGCTTTGTTTGTGATATTTATTCTACTCTCACACTTGTCAGGTAAATTACTTTGTAAGAAAGATATGAAGTAGAGTCAAGAATGAAGGATGAGAATAGAAAATGCACTGCTGCCTGGCGGTGCCCATTCCTCAGCATTCTGGTTCTGCATTACCGCCACCTGCCAGCAGCATTACTGGCTATGTTCTGTACATAGATTTATACCTTTTTAGTGAGCTGTTTTTGTAAACCTCATCAACTGTAACCATCCGTTGTAGGAAGTGTAGCTGTATACAACCAAGCATTGCCATGCTTCTCCTTTGGCTGTTTAAATTGTGGTGTGTAGCAATGTAATGCTCCACAGATTTTTATTTAAGTTTTAAATTAAAAGTGAGATGAGAAGAGAGTCTGCAGAGTGGGAAGGAGGCAGAAGGAAGCACATCAACCATGATCTAGAGAAAAATGGCTACAGCTGTATTTGGAGACACTGCTTTATACGAACATCTGCAACAGCCAGAGACTAGACAATATTTGGCTGTGTGAATAGGTGAATGAAATAAAATATCTATTAGCATTTGGTGGTTATTGAACACAAATTATGGCATACATTCTGTTTCAAGAAGGCTCTTTCTGTATTATTTAAAAGGAAGAAGACACAGGAGATAAAAATGAGTATGTTAGGAGGAGTACTTGTAGAATAGCATCCATTATCAATCACCATTGCGGAGCCATGGATGTTTTGTCAGGGATTTGTTCCTACAATTGCCATGACGTGAGGAAGTGCTGATTACACAGATTACCAGGGCTAGGTTGAGGTTTGAATATACCTTTTTCTTTTAAAAGGAGACTTTGGCATATCAGCCACAGGAATCATCTGTTCTCCAGGTCGCACCCACATGATGGGACCATCATCACTCTCTTTGCGGCTCTTTAGCTGAAGGCTTGAGTGACTCCCCCAAGGCAAAGTACACTGTCATTCAAGTGAAATTTTGAGACAATCAGTTCTACACATTCACTGGTAGACAAGCAGGTATTAGCAAAATGTATTTGTAGAATGTATACCTTTTACATTTATACTATAATGACATTCTGTAAAATGTACTCCTACAAATTAATAGTAGTGATAACTTCAGCATTAACAGCAAAATAAATTCCAAGCACTGGAAAAGTGCTAGCTAACACATTGCTGCAAAATGGAAACAATCTGTTTTTGGTTTACCCATTTTCTTGATAACATTTGATATTGAAAAGCAACCAGAGTGAAACAGAAATGACCATAAAAATGTAAGTCTATTCTTCCTGAAATATTCTAATTAAAAGGGGTTTTCCACCTTCAGATTACTGTACAGCCATGGCCAAAAGTTTTGAGAATGACATAAGTATTGGTTTTCACAAAGTCTGCAGCTTCAGTTTTTATTATGGCAATTTGCATATACTCCAGAATGTTATGGAGTGATCAGATGAATTGTAAAGTCCATCTTTGCCCTGACAATAAATTTAACCCCAAAAACAAAATGTCCACTGCATTTCAGCCCTGCCACAAAAGGACCAGATGACATATCAGTGATTCTCTCATTAACACAAGTGAGTGTTGACGAGGACAAGACTGGAGATCACTCTGTCATGCTAATTGAGTTAGAATAACAGACTGGAAGCTGTAAAAGGAGAGTGGAGCTTGAAATCATTGTTCTTCCTCGGTTTGCACTTATTTCCTTGCAGGTAACAATGGCCATCATTGTTGCTTTGCACAAAAAGGGGCTTCACAGGCAAGAATATTGCTGCTAGTAAGATTGCACCTAAATCAACCATTTATCGGATCATCAAGAACTTCAAGGAGAGAGGTACAATAGTTGTGAAGAAGGCTTCAGGGCGCTCAAGAATATCCATCAAGTGCCAGGACTGGTCTCCTGAAGTTGATTCAGCTGCGAAATCAGGGCACCACCAGTGCAGAGCTTGCTCAGGAACGGCAACAGGCAGGTGTGAGTGCATCTTCACGCACAGTGAGGCAAAGACTTTTGGAGGATGGCCTGGTGTCTAGAAGGGCAGCAAATAAGCCACTTCTCTCCAGGAAAAACATCAGGGACAGACTGATATTCTGCAAAAGGTACAGGGATTGGACTGCAGAGGATTGGGGTAATGTTATTTTCTCTGATGAATCCCCTTTCAGATTGTTTGGGGCATCTGGAAAAACTCTTGTCCGGAGAAGAAAAGGTGAGCGCTACTATCAGTCCTGTGACATGCAAACAGTAAAGCATCCTGAGACCATTCATGTGTGGGGTTGCTTCTCAGTCAAGGGAGTGGGCTTACTTACAATTTTGCCCAAGAACACAGCCATGAATAAATAAAGAGTGGTACCAAAACATTATCCAAGAGCAACTTCTCCCAACCATCTAAGAACAGTTTGGCGACGAACAATATATTTTCCAGCATGATGGAGCACCTTTTGCCATAAGGCAAAAGTGATAATAAAGTGGCTCAAGGAACAAAAGATCAAAATTTTGGGTCCATTACAGGAAACTCCCCAGACCTTACTCCCATCGAGAACTTGTGGTCAATCCTCAAGAGGCAGGTGGATAAACAAAAACCCACAAATTCTGACAAACTCCAAGCTTTGATTAGGCAAGAATGGGCGACCATCAGTATGTAGCCCAGAAGTTGATTGACAGCATGCCAAGGCGAACTGCAGAGGTCTTGAAAAAGAAGGGTCAACACTGCAAATATTGACTCTTTACATTACTTAATGTAATTGTCAATAAAAGTCTTTGGCACTTCTGAAATGGTTGTAATTTTACTTCAGTATACCATAGTTACATCTGACAAAAAGGTCCAAAAACACTGAAGCAGCAGTATTTTTGAACGTTCTTGAGCTCCCTGAAGCCTTCTTCACAACTATCGAACCTCTCTCCTTGAAGATCCGATAAATGGCTGATTTAGGTGCAATCTTACTAGCAGAAATATCCTTGCATGTGAAGCCCTTTTTGTGCAAAGCAACAATGATTGCACTTGTTTCCTTGCAGATAACAATGGTTAACAGAGGAAGAACAATGATTTCAAGCTCCACCCTCCTTTTAAAGCTTCCAGTCTGTTATTCTAACCCAATCAGCATAACAGAGTGATCTCCAGTCTTGTCCTCGTCAACACTCACCTGTGTTAATGAGAGAATCACTGACATGATGTCAGCTGGTCCTTTTGTGGCAGGGCTGAAATGCAGTGGAAATTTTGTTTTTGGGGTTAAATTTATTGTCATGGCAAAGAGGGACTTTGCAATTAATTGCAATTCATCTGATCACTCTTCATAACATTCTGGAGTATATGCAAATTTCCATCATAAAAACTGAAGCAGCAGACTTTGTGAAAACCGATACTCGTGTACTTCTCAAAACTTTTGGCCATGGCAGTATATTTAATGATTTGTACATGTTCTCCATTAATTTTTAGCAAACACATTACTTCATCTTTGTAGTTTCCTTTTGTAGTTTTAGCAACATATATTTGTATAATCAAGCAGATGTAGGTTTGTTGCCATGTGCTACAGGTCATCTTGTGTGTTACGTACACCCGATGCAAAAGAATCTAGAGAGCTGTATTGTTTTTGCAGGTTAATGTAAAGGTTGATATAAAATGTATAGCTTCACCTAATGATATACATAAATGGCTTCAAAGTACCAATGCAATCCAGAAAGTCAAACCAATATAGTTTGTAGATTCTGCATGAACATCTGCACAACTAAATACCTTGGGGGAGGGGGGGTCACACTTTGGATAACTAGATAACTAATACCCCTTTTCCAATGATGCTAATACCTGGGTTATTGCAGTGTCAACCCGGGTCACGGCTCAGTAGAAAAGGCTCCTAAGAAAAAATCCCAGGTAAACTAACCTGGCAATCGTTCCTGGATCTCGAGCAGGACTTTACGTGGCTAAGACCTGCATAAGGCTCAGTGGAAACTGATATACCGGGGTCATCTGACCCAGGTCCCGTTCACAGTATAGGGAGCGCCACATTTCCCTGCACTTTGTAATCTCTAAGTTCCGGCAGAGGTAAGCACCGGCAATATCCTAAGTCCAGTCTGCTGTGTAAACCGGGTTTAAGTAACTGTAACACGGCTTGAAACCTGTGTTCAGTGTCCCGGGCTGGACCCTGGATTTTAGTGGAAAAATGGTATTAAAAAGAAGGCTTTTGAAAAAATAAATAAAGGGTGGGGGTCCGATGTAGATAAATACTTATGGGTCAATTCAATTAATAAACCCTTTGGTCACGGCTTCCCGAGAATTATGAATGGTCAACAATGTGCACCTTGACGGGGTTTGGAGGTGAAGTGTGTAATGTTTGTGGCAGCCAGGTGCTGGAGAAAGCACAGGCATCCTGCATCAGCCATTACTGTGTCATTCCATGCCAAATCATCTAAAAAAAAAAAAAGCAACTTTTCAACCCGACCGACTCAGGTTTTCAAGAAATTTGGTAGGGTGATAGATGACATAAAGCAACTTTCATATGTAAAATTTTAGCTCTCAGTGATACACGGTGCTCATGCAACAGGGTTGCAAACATGACAAAAAAAATGTCAAATTTATGCTTGCAAGGTCAACTAATACCAATCATAACTTTGCTTCTAATTGTGGTAGAACTTTCATGTTGGTCGTGTTTTGAAGCGAAGGGTCCATAGTATTCATAAAGAATAGTTTTATATTTAAATATTGACTTTTACATTTCAAGTTCACATGACGTGAACTTCAACCTTGAATATCTAAAAAAAAAGTGTATGTTTATTTTTTTTTAGTAAATATAGTATGTCACACAAAGTAATTAGGGCATTTGAAATGTGTCAAATGGCTGATTTTCAAATTTTTTTATAACATTGAAAAAATTATACAGAGCAATTGTTTTTCAGAAAATTAAATACATTATTTTGGGGTGTATAAAAATGCCTGTCAGCCGATTTTTTTTGTCCAATTTAGCCACTTTTAAAAATGTGTTAAAAAAAACAACCCTGTAACTCCCACTTGCAAGCATAAAAACACCTGTCCCATTCATACAGCACCCCCATATACCTGTCCTACATCAAGTAACCCATTCTAAATTTTGCAGAATGCTACCCCAAAAATGACATGATTATTAGAGAGGTGTGAACAAGATCTTAAAGCTTAAAACAGAAAAATGTGTAAGAAACAGAAGATCTGCTCTTACCTTCAGGAAAGGTGACTCTTCTAACATGTCCAAGAATTCTGGGAAGTAATCCCCCACTTCCTCATCAACTGCCCCAACCAGGCTGATTTGCCTCATTGCGCCTGCTCTATAAGTACCATGAGAATAAGTTCTCTTTACCTACAGAAAACACAGTGCACATGCTAAGAGTGTAATTCAAATATACCTTCTAAAAAGTTATTTTAATTAGTCTTTAAAGCACCTCTGTCATTTTGGATAAACATTTGTCGACCATTACAGTGCACAATTACAGAAAGGGTAAATAAAAACATTCTGCAGCTGGTGAAAGAATTTTAAAAACGTCAAAATTTGCAGCTAAAAAGCAGCCATACATCTTCTAACCATAGCACACTGGCTGTCCATACAGCTTTATCAAACGACATTTGGGCGAAAGCCTTCCATAGTATCTCAGTCACCTTACCTGAGAGGGGACTGTATATGATTTTGAATGCATTTCAGTGTTATAAGTGAAATGTTATTGCAAATAAAAGAACCTTGGCAAGGTTTGCAAGCTTAAAATGTTTTGATCAAATTATGAACTAATACCTCCTGCTTTCTTTTTTTTTTAAGCTATATACACATTTGGAGTAGTAAGGGTAAGCACTGACCACAATCATTCATTTTTTTCAAGTTATGCTTTCTATATGTCTCCTAAATGGAAAGGTCTAAAAGTGAGTTTACACAAAAGTAATTCTTTTGAAGGCTACCTAGTTTATAGGATTTTGCCTATAGGCAGCTCACAGTTTATCATTTGCAGCATGGAGCAGAACACAGGGCTCCTGAAACAAGCAGGTTTCTTAACAAAACCATTAGGCGATAGACAACGTAACTAGTGTTCACGCTAGGCTGTTTTAGCAGGGCGCCGCACCTAGCCAGATTTTAAAAATGGGATTTTGGTACATACCAGTAAATCCTTTTCTCTGATTCCACAGGGGACACTGGAGGTGCTTACGCTGGGGTATAGAGACGTGGATAACTGGAGCTGGCACTTAAAAATAATCTAGAAGTGTGAAGCTCCTCCCCCTCTATGCCCCATCAGCCCTCAGTTTAGAAAATGAAGCCCGAGAGGAGATGGAGAACAAGCGGAGTAAAAGGGAGAGAAGAACACACAATAATCAAAACATACAACATACGGAACAAACCGAACAGGCAGGCGAAGAGCGCTGAGGTGGGCGTCCAGTGTCCCCTGTGGAATCAGAGAAAAGGATTTACCGGTAGGTACCAAAATCCCATTGTCTCTTTCATCCACTAGGGGACACTGGAGGTGCTTACGCTGGGGACGTCCCAAAGTTTTCCCCACGGGCGGGAGCACTCTGCGGCACCTGCAGAACTAGGCGGCCAAAACAGCGGACGTATCAAATTTGTAAAACTTGACAAACGTGTGAACTGAAGACCAAGTGGCCGCACGGCCCAATTGTGACGTGGAGGCTCCCCTACCGGCCGCCCATGACGCACCCACAGAACATGTGGAATGAGCCGAAATGGACGAAGGAGGCTGGCGGTCGGCATTAACCTAAGCCTGATGAATGTCAGCCGGATACAACGTGCCAAAGTCTGCTTAGACGCTGGCCAACCCCTCCGAACCGCATCATAGAGAACAAAAAACGACTCAGACTTACGGAGGGAAGCAGTCCTGTCAACATAGATGCGGAGAGCTTCAACCACATCCAAGGTAGAAGAACCACCAGAGTCCTCCACCCAAGATGGTACCACAATAGGCTGATTAATATGTAAAGCCGACACTACCTTGGGAAGGAAGGCGGCTACCGTGAAACAGAAGGTAATAGGACAGAGCACTCAATTCAGGAACTCTACGAGCCGATGCTAGAGCCAGGAGGAGGACCATCTTCCAAGACGAGTACTGAATATCAACCTCTTCCAAAGGTTCAAACATGGACGACTGAAGAAACAGAAGCACCAAGTTCAAGACCCAGGGAGCTATCGGAGGTACAAAAAAGGAGGCTGCAAACGCAAGACTCCCTGAAGAAACGTCTGCACCTCAGGAATGAGGGCCAATTGCCGTTGAAAGAAAATGGAAAGGGCAGAAACATGCACCTTTAAAGTTCCAAGACGAAGGCCAGAATCCAGACCAGTCTGAAGAAAAAAAACAGAAACCGGGACACCGAAAAGTCCTAGAGGGAAGATCCCGACTGGAACACCACGATATATAAGAACGCCAGAGGCGATGATAATGCGCAGCCGAAACTAGTTTCCTGGCACGTAGCATGGTGGGAATAACAGTCTGGGATTCCTCTTTATCTTAGGACAACGGTTTCAAGAGCCAGCCCGTTAAACGCAGTTGCGCTAGGTTGGAGTGTATGAAAGGACCTTGCTGCAGCAGATCCGGGCGCAGAGGAAGGGGCCACGGATAGTCTGCCAATAGAGACCGAAGGTCCGAGAACCAACTTCTCCAAGGCCAGTGCGGAGCCACGAGAATGACAGAGGCTGACTCGTGTTTTATCCTTTTTTAGCAGTCGAGGAAGAAGTGGAATCGGAGGAAAAAGGTCAACGATGTCCTAGATCCACGGAACTGTCAGAGCGTCTACTGCCACTGCCTGCGGATCTCAAGTTCTTGACACGTATACCGGGAGCTGACTATTCAATTGTGACGCCATGAGGTCCACCTGAGGACATCCCCATCGACGTATCAGTGCGTTGAACACGTCTGGTTGAAGCTTCCATTCCCTGGGATGGATATCCTGGCGGTTTAGGTAATCTGCTTCCCAGTTGTCCACACCCAGGATGAATACCGCCAACAGGATTACTGACTGGCTCTCGGCCCACCTGAGAACCTGAGTTACTTCTCACATGGCCCTGCGACTCAGAGTCCCTCCTTGGCGGTTGATGTACCCGACGACCGTCGCGTTGTCGGACTGAACTTTTACCGGACGAGTTCTTAGAAACTCTGTTGTTTCCATCAGAGCATTGTAAATCGCTCTGAGTTCCAACACATTTATGGGCCACTTTTGTTCTAGAGGGGACCATCGACCCTGAAAGGTATAATCGAGGACTACTGCTCCCCATCCTCGAAGGCTGTCCGTTGTTACGATGATCCAGTCCCACACTCTGAATCTCCGGCCCGCTAAAAGATTGTTGGATTGTGTCCACCAGAGAAGGGTCACTCTGGTAGCTGGGCTCAGGCGGATCTGTCGATGTAGAAGCAGATGAGACCCTGACCCCTGTGTTAGTAGGTCCAGCTGAAACACCCTGGAGTGGAATCGCCCGAACTCTAGTGCCTCGAAGGCCGCTACCATCTTCCCCAGGAGACGCAAGCAAAAAAGAAGGAGGGACACCTTCTTTGGTCTGAGGAGCAGCTGAACCAACCACCGGATATCCCGGGCTTTGTCTATTGGATCCTCTGTGAAGCCGTATCTAAGATCATGCCCAGAAACAGGAGCTTCTGGGACGGATAGAGATTTGATTTCTTGAAGTTTATTATCCAACCGTGTTGGAATGTGGTTCCCAGATGGGAACGTGGAGATAGGCATCCGTGATATCCAGGGATAATAGGAACTCTCCTGGTTCCAAGCTCGCAATAACTGACTGCAGAGACTCCATTTGGAACCGATACATCTTCAGATACAGGTTCAATGACTTGAGGTTCAAGATGGGCCTGACCGATCCATCCGGTTTGGGTACTACAAACAGGTTAGAGTAAAACCCCATACCTCGATGTTCTGGAACCGGAACTAGCACAGATGATACTACTAGAGACTGGATAGCCTCCTGTAGAACCCTGGCCTTGTCTGCAGGTATTGGCAGACTTGTAGTGAAGAACCGAGGTGGAGGGGGGATCTCGAAGTCTATTCGGTACCCCAGGGAAATTAGTCTGCAGATCCACGGTTCTGGCGACGTCTGGTTCCAAACTTGTTGAAATCTTTGCAGGCGGGCTCCCACTGTAGGTGGTCCCAGGTGGGACGGAAGACCGTTATGCCACCTGTTTCTCAGCTGGCTTAGGCTCCTGTCTACGTGCAACCGTGTGTGGGCGGCCTCTACTCTGTCGCCTCTTGCTTGGGAGGGAGCCCCTCTGGCTCTCCCATGAAAGGAAAGTGGCGCACGAAAGGAATGAAACGAAGGTCCAGCGTAAGCTCTTCTGGGAGCCGGTGAAGTTGAGAGGAAGGAAGACTTACCCCCCCCCGTGGCCTGGGATATCCATTTGTCTAATTCCGGGCCAAACAGCATGTCGCCATTGAATGGTAAACCCTCCACCGCATGCTTGGATTCTGCGTCCACATGCCAGGAGCGCAACCAGAGGGCTCTGCGGCCCGAAATAGCAGAAGCAGATATGAGAGCACTAATATGAATAATATCTTTTGATGCTTCTCCCAGGAAAACTGCAGACTCACGAATGTATTCTGCTAGTATGCGTAACCTGCTCTGGAAGTACCACAGTCCAAACCTGTAATCAACTGGTCAGCCCAGCAAACCACAGCCTTGTTAACCCAAGCAGTAACAAGGGTGGACCTAAGCGGAGCACCCGCTGCAGTATAAATAGATCTTAGCGTTATCTCCAATTTACGATCCGAAGGATCTTTTAGTACTGTGGCTCCCGTTACTGGGAGTGCCTTAGAGAGACGGACGCATCAACTGGAGGGAGCTTTTCCCACTTCTCCATCATGGATGATGGAAAAGGGTAGCTAGAAGGAAACCGGCGCGGAATTTGGAACCGTTTATCTGGTTGTTTCCAGGCCACTGAGAGCTGCTGTTGAAGATGCAGTGAGAATGGAAAAACCACCAATTTGGTTGTTTATGAAATAATTCACACTCCTGGGATGCAGGAATAACATCTTCAGGTAATTTAAGGATTTTTCTGACTGCCAAAATTAGAGATTCCACCCCGGGAGAGGTGGACTCTAACTCTAGAGGGGTATCGTCCTGTAACGCTTCCTCCAATTACCCTTCCTCTTCCGTAGCGAGGAATTCCTCGTCAGACTCTTCTGACTGGAGAACAGTCGATAAAGGACGCTTTTGTGTTGGTCCTTGTAAGGAAGTGGAGGGAGCGGACACAGCTGTACCCATAACCTGTACCAGGGTGTCAAGAGACTTGGGGCCTGATTCAGAGCCGTTCGTAAGCGGCCGCTCGTTCGCTCCGAGCGATGTTCGCACAACTGCGCATGCGTATGGGTTGTAATACGCATGCGCGAACCAGTCATTGTGGTCGGAATTTTTGTGCTTGCAAAATAGCGAATGCCTGCTAATTTGAGTGACAGAATTGGGCGTTTGTGGGTGGTAACAGGGGAAGGTGCTTGAAAACGGGGAGTGGAGATCCGAACGCAGGCGTGCCAAACTGTCAAAACGGGCGTTTTAAGGGTGTGCATAATTAACAAAGCAGCGTCATCGGCCACGTCACTTGGTTGTTTCTTAGCCTGAACTGTTCGCATGATTGCGGTAGGAAAATCCAACCACAAGCACTGCGAGCAGTTCAGACGCCTTTCAATGTACTCGATTAATCAAATAAATAGCGGAGATGACGTAGGATGCGAGCAGCCAGGGGGCGTTTTTTTAAAAATAGCGAGCGCATATTTTGTTCACTCGCTCAGACATGGAGGCGTCAACAGACCGCAAAGAGCGAGCGCTCAATTTAAATAGCCGGCCCCTTTTTCTGAACGACCGTTCGCAAATAGCGTCCGGCTCTGAATCAGGCCCTTGGTTAGCCCAGCAACCCAGGGAGGCTGAGACTTACATGCCTCAGCTAACTCAGACATTAAATCCGTCATTACTCCTACCATGTCAGCGGCCCATGTAGGCGCAGGTGAGGCAATAATAGCCATAGGTGGATCAATTGCTATACAAGCATCACATAACGTGGACCCAGCAGCATGCGGCTTGGTTAATTTATTGTTACACATAGAACAAACAAACATCCTTTGAGATGCCTTTGTTCTGTTTGACATGGATACACACAGTCACCACACACAGAGGGAGAGAGTATATACAGAAGTAAAGATAAACAGAAGGCTGGCTTGGGACACAGAAGAGGAGATACACCCACTCCCTTCCCAGATTAGATTCCCTGCACCCCCAGTGTATTATGCACAGCCTCTGTACCAGAGCCTTCTGTGCTTAACTTGTAGCTTTTTAGCCAGGAACGGGGAGCAAAAGAATCCAGCCTTCAGTTCTGCTGCACTCTTCCTGTATAAGGGAGAGATACAGGCATGAAACAGTTAACAAACGGCAGCCACGCTGTTACTACAGCCGCTTGCCGCGTATAGTGGAGAGACAGCCCGCACTGCTTAGGCTCCGCCCCCTTCTTCATGCCCTAAGGGCTCCATTATGGCTGCTATGTGGTCCATCCCCCCCTCCCCTCCGCGCTACCCGCATGTATCAGCGGGGAGAGGGGAGAAGCAGGGAGCCGCGTGTATCAGCGGGGAGAGGGAAGAAGCAGGGAGCCGCGTGTATCAGCGGGGAGAGGGAAGAAGCAGGGAGCCGCGTGTATCAGCGGGGAGAGGGAAGAAGCAGGGAGCCGCGCGTGTAGTGCTGTGTACACACAGCTTCCCTTACACAGTGCAGCATGTGCTATGCACACACTAACACAGCGCAGCATGCTGTGTTAGCGCTGGGCAGCGGGGCAGCGAGTGGGGGATGCGCAGCTTGTTACTCACTGTGTGTCCCCTGTAGTCTCTCTCTGGCAGGTCAGCAGTCTTCTCTTCTTGTGTGAAGACTTAGCTGTGGCGATAAGGAGCTGTCAGAGCTCTTGTAATGAGCCCTGTGCACTCCTTCCTGGTGTTTGCTAAAACACCAGGGCGCCAGGTACCCGGACCCCACCTTTTAGATAGGTGGCGAAGGGTACCTATAGGAGTGTAAAAGATGCTTTTAAATAAAAAAAATTAAATAAAATAAATGTATTTGCTGGAGCACAGCATAATGTGACCAGCTCCATGAGGCACATTTTCTAAACTGAGGGCTGATGGGGCATAGAGGGGGAGGAGCTTCACACTTCTAGATTATTTTAAAGTGCCAGCTCCAGTTATCCACGCCTCTATACCACAGAGTAAGCACCTCCAGTGTCCCCTAGTGGATGAAAGAGAAAAGGGCAAAATGTGCCCTGCCCTTTTAGCAGCACCCCACTAAAACAGCCTTCCAAACTCGGAAAAGTTGCAGTGACCAATCGCCCGATGAATAGATGCCGTGCGCACGACACCTATACGAGAGGGGAGAGCTTGAGTGGAGCCCATCCCCTCCGTAAGTGATGGGCACGCCCACAAGTGTGATGAATCAGGGGCGTGTCACAAGGACCCCATCCCAATCTGATAGAGCCAAAATCACTCCTGGGCTTGCGGCAGCGAGACCCTATCGCAGGGTCTCGTCGCAAGCCCGATGGTCGCGATGGTCTTTGACCATCGTGACCATCTTTTTGGCCGCTCGCATAAGCTGTGGGTGGTCACCCACAGCTATGCGCCAAATTTAGCTGGGACGGCCCTGATTCAGAGCGAGTGCTCTGGTCAGAGCGTTCAGCTCTGAATCAGGCCCTATGTGTACACTAGATCGCTCAGATCCACATCAACGATAGATTACATAGTGTGTACCCAGCTTAACACTTGTATTATAGTAAAAAGACATTGGAAAGCTTAACAAGCACTTCTGTCCCATAAATAAGGAAACAGCAATTTCCACATTATTTAACCAAGGTGTAATAAAGTGTCTACCACAAAATATGTAGTATTTCTCCTGCATTTGACACAAATTGTAGCATACTGCCATCCACCTAACAATGAATGAGGATGGTCAAGTAGTGCAAATGAACAAACACCAAAAGTTGCCTTACCCTACATAGTGAGCTGGATCACTATGCCCATCAGAACTACTTTGCACTGCACATGCACGGATACAATTTCCTATTCACCACTAATGAAATTAAAAATAGATACAGAAAGCAGTTCACTCATTGTATACATTAAAGCTTCAGGGTGCCACCTTTAGTGATATCCAAGCTAGTATTAGGTTCTAGAATCTAATGAGGACACATGCAAGTGTATTATTGGTTTATTTCTAGCATTTTTGTCTGTTAGTATCCTTAGGTTGTAATTGGTCTTAACAGCCATTTTAAATTAAGACCCTTGCGTAGGGAACTGATTTTTTTTTTTTATATTGTAACAGCAGAGCACTATCAGCAGGTAGTCCGCAACAGAGCTGGTGGAGACTGCTGGGAATAGCAGACAGGGAATGGGGCAGGCCTGAGGCGGCGAGCAAAAATGTGCAATAAATCCTGGTTTGAGCACCCAAACCCCTAATCAACACTTAAGATTGGTTTACCAGTTCTTCTAATCGGGTGCAACAGGTTCGATAATAAATGGGCCTTAAAAAACAACAACTGTATCATCCACATGATGTGGTATGCTTCAGATCATGAGCCATTCCAAACCTTTTTGTTCCCCATCATTCTGGTACAGGTTGATCTCCGTTTCATCCTTCCAAAGAATGCTGTACTAGAACTAGGCTGAATTTTAGATGTTTATTGGCAAAGGCTATTCTGGCCTATATATTCTTAAAACTTATGAATGATTTGCACCTTGTGGTGAACTCTCTGTGTTTGCTCTTGTGAAGTCCTAGACTTGGATAATGATATATTCCAGCACCTTCAAAATGTTAAATTCTCCCAATGTTTTTCAGGGCCACACAATTCCGAAAAATGGGGACACTCTTAAATTACACAGGATCAGGGGCTGTCATGTGGAAATTGGCAGTCTGCCAGAGTCAAAAACTTTATGCATATTAAAACCAGAATGAGTCCTTTTTAAAATGACCATATATATTAGTCAGTCCCCTGTACTTGCATGGAAGGGCGTAACTAGAACTTTGGCGGCCACATAGATCTTAAAATGCCCAGCCCGCTTGCCCAAGAGATGAAAAAAAAAACAAAAACACATGTGCCCCCAAACACAATCCATTCAGGTTATGCCACACAGTGGCATACACTACACAGTAATCTCCCTTACACCTTATACCGCACAGTAATGCCCTCTACAAATTATGCCACATAGTAGTGCCCCATAAAACACATTCCTGACAATAGTAGTGCCGATTATACATTACTTACATTATACAACTATGTGCTATTTAGAGAACATATTAATAAATTATATTGAGTGTCAGACTTATTATGTGATGGATAACGGATCTGGTTAGTTACACCATTTACACCTAAATCCCGGGTCTAACCCAGGATTAATGGTGCATACACATGGTCAGATCTGTCAGACGAACGATGAACTACGAATGACAAAGACTAACAATAAACGACGAACGATTTTACCAACGATTTCATGAACTACGAACGATTTTTGACAGTAATGAATGAAAATCGACCTAATCTGACTACAAACACCAGATATCGTTATTTGATAAACGGGAACGTGCATCGTTCATCGGTGCAGGGAGACGTCAGATTTTCTTTCAGATATGAACAAATTTTAAAATCATTACTGTACAAATCTGAAGGAAAATCTGACCGTGTATGCACCATTAGAACACATTTCCAACCCGGATCAGACCCATTTTACACTGCGGCACCAACTTGGGGTATGCCCAGGTAAGCACTGTTCACACAGGAGCCGGGTCTACAGTGACCCGGCTCTTCCAGTGTTGCAGTGGACGCTTGGAGATGATTTAATCTCCCAATGCCACATAAACCGGCCAATCTGGTAGAATGCGGAGTGACCCAGATCACGCCGTTTACATTGCAGGGCGACACAGGAACGAACCCTGTAAGCTACATTTACATTGACAAAAAACCTGGGTTGATACGCGTTCACATGCAACAACCTGGGATTTTCAGGTCGGTGTAAAAGGGGTATTAGTGATATGATTCATATGTCTTGTTTATTTAAACCATTTATGCTACAATAAGAATTTTTGATTTTTAAATTGATCATTTATATTTCATTGCATGAATAAGTTTATGGAATAGTTTTTTACCCGCTAGTTCACATTTTGTTATAACTATATCAAGGTAGTTTTCCATATTGTACATAACAAATACCCACTATGCAGACATCCTTCCCTCTGACTATCGATTGATTGTTGACCTCAGAGGCTCCCATACTCAGGGCCTGATTCAGAGTTGGGAATAGAGAGAGATATCTCTCTTAACTGATCATCTTGGTGAAACCATGATTCATTGCAGGTGGGGCAGATTTAAAATGTGCAAATATATTTAGATTTGGGAGGGAGGTGTCCAAACTGACATCTACAGTGCAGTGTAATAATAATGCTGTGCAGTATTTGGGAGCTACATACAAAAGCATCCAGTATTTACCCTACATGCAAAAAAATAATAATATATATTTACACCCCTTGCATTGCAACATGGTTTGCCCAGGTACACAGTTAAGTGCTATCTCTCTCTCTATTCCCAACTCTGAATCAGGCCCTCTGTCCTCAAGGCAACCCAACAGTCCAGGTTTCAGGAAATCCATGCTTGGGCTCAGGTGGCTTCATTAGTACCTCAGTCAATTTGATTTAACCACCTGTTCTCAACCGTGGATATCTCTAAAACCTGAACTGCTGGGGTGCCTTGAGGACTGTTTGGGAATGATAGATAGATAGATAGATAGATAGATAGATAGATAGATAAACACACACAAGGGTGGTTAAATATCTAAGTAAGATAAGATCTGTCACAGCCTTGATAAGTAGCCTTCCAGCTCGAAATAGTCAGCGGTCTGGTGTGCAGCTACCTACTAAGGACTTGTATACAAGCTTGTGAGTATCCAAAGCAGGGTGATATCCACAGCCCCTGTTTTGTTACCTGGAGTGACACTCACTTTTACCTCATGGAATGACCTCTTGCCTTTTTAGTATTGCTTTGAATACGAGGTAAATTTTATTAACCTCATTATCTATGTGCTCTTGCTCTATATGTATATTTATGTCATCTGCACTATAGATGTGTCCTCATACATCTAGCCTCCTTGTGTGTTAAACTGTGTTCTTCAAACTGACTGCTCCAGTTAGCGCTGCTGTATTTCTCCACGGCCGCTGTGACTAGCCTGGCCAGCCGATATCAACAACGTCACTGCTGCAAGCCGCGGCGGGCAGTATGATGAGCAGACAGTGCCATTACGTGTGTTCTTCTTGCTGCCGGTCTTCACTGAAAACCCCCAACGTGTTTAGTGCGGTGATCGCACTTTGTCAAAGATCGCTTATCCAAACTAAAGGGTCCTTTTTTTTTTTTTTTTTAAATAGTGAAGAACTTTGTTTCCATTATAAAAATGGAAGTCATGACCGGAAGTGCATTTAAAAGCGGCGGTAACTGCATGTAAAAGGGACCACCTTTATTAAAAAAGGCAAAAATAACAGTATGAATTGTAGAAAAATCAAATATAATATAAAAACATTTTTTTATATATATATATATATATATATATATAAAAAATTGTAAAAAATTGTTAAAATTATAAATCTTAAAAAAAAAAAAAAGGTATATAAAAAAATATAAAAAACAGCTGCCACTTATTAGGTGTGTGAGTATAATTAACAAATTGTATATACCATATATATCAGATTACTTCAATTATCTAGAGATGGAGATCTATTTTAAAAAGTTTTCAAGACATTAACATATTTATAGGAAGGCATTAAATTTGAAGTCAATGTTTAGTCCAAAACTTTACAACTTCATGGATTAAACAGACTTCAATTGTAATGCCTTCCTATAAATATTTTAATTTCTTAAAAACTATTTAAAATAGATCTCCATCTCTAGATAATTGAAGTATTCTAATATATATAGGGCAGCACAGACGGTGTAATGGTAGCATTACTGCCTCACAGCACTGAGGTCGTGGGTTCAATTCCCACCATGGCCCTAACTATGTGGAGTTTGTATATTCTCCCTGTGCTTGCGTGGGTTTCCTCCGGGTACTCCAGTTTCCTCCCACACTCCAAAAATATACTGGTAGGTTAATTGGCTCCAGTATATATATATATATATATATATATATATATATATATCCAGTATAATTACAGTGTATGTGTGTGCGCATGTGATAGGGAACATAGATAGTAGCTCCACTGGGGCAGGGACTGATGTGAAGGCCAACTATTCTCTGTAAAGCGCTGCGGAATATGTGTGCGCTATATAAATAACTGGTAATAATAATAATAATATATAGTATATGCAATTTGTTAATAAGTGGCAGCTGTTTTTTATATTCTTTTATATTTTATTTTTAAATATTTCTATTTTTAAGATATATAATTTTACAATTTCTTACAATGTTTTTATATAAAATAATGTTTTTATATTAGGTTATATTTTTCTACAATTCATATTGTTATTTTTGCCTTTTTAAATAAAGATGGTCCCTTTTACATGCGGTTACCGCAGCTTTTAAATGCACTTCCGGTCATGACTTCCGGATTTTTAAATGGAAACAAAGTTTTTCACTATAAAAAAAAAGAGCCTTTAGTTTGGATAAGCCATCCTTGACAAAGTGCAATCACCGCACGAGACGCATTAGAAGCTTTCAGTGGAGACCGGCAACAAGAACAACACATATAGCAGCACTGTCTGCTCATCATACTGCCCGTCCGTGGCTTGAGCAGTGACGTCATAGATATCGGCCAGCCAGGCCAGTCACAGCAGCCGCTGAGAAATACAGCAGCGCAGACGGGAGCAGTCAGCGTGAAGAACACACCACCGGGACCCAGCAGATTGTACAGAGATTTCTGTTACCAGCTGAAGACAGAGGTAGAGGCAGTTAGTACTGGACTTATACGTTGTCTATAATCACCACCTGCATCAATATAATAAACCCGGTCTCCACCAATATATTATAAAAAGAGCTAGAAACATAAGTGTGTACAAAACGTAATACATACATCTTTGTTTATTTTTTTCCACTGTTTTTTTTTCTCTGTTTTTAATAGTTTTTTTTCAGGTGCCACTAACATTATTAGCGCTCATTTAAAAACTGTATTAGCGCTTGGCCTTTTCTTTGTTCCTAGGACTAGATGCGATAGCCTTAATAATCTAGCAATTAAATCAGTAACATTTTTATGAAAACTTTAGACTTAAGCTGGCCACACACATAGCAATATTTTACCCGATCTGGCCGATTCAGACACATTTTAACGACAAATCGTGTAAAATATGGCCAAATTGAGAGTAAATGGCGAGTCCCCACTCACGATGCGCGTCCCCGCTGGTCGCACATCGCATCGTCAGATCTGCCGTGCAGTAGGGCAGATCTGACAATCAGGGACACAATGCACTGGAAAAAATATGAGATATGGTAAGAACTTACCCTTGCTATCTCTATTTCTACGAAGTCCATAGGGTTCCACAGGATACCTTAGGGTATAGGTGTGACGTCAGTCGCTGGGCACCATAGAGTTAAGCTTTTCAGCCTCCCAGGATGCACTAGGGTCCCCTCCTATACCCCGCCCCCGAGCCAAGGCACCTCAGTTAGTTATCAAGCCATAGGCCGGAGGAGGAGAAGGAAGAGAGAGAAAAAAGATCTGGACACATACAAGAATCACATTCTCACCAGAGGGAGACGGAAAACCGGTGACCAGAGCAAAGCCCATCTGCAGCACAGGTGCGACAGGGCGGGAGTCCTGTGGAACCCTATGGACTTCGTAGAAATAGAGATAACAAGGGTAAGTTCTTACCATATCTCATATTTTCTACTTCAGGGTCCATAGGGTATCCACAGGATACCTTGGGGATGTCCCAAAGCAGTATCCTTTAAGGGTGGGGACGCTCCTGTGCAGAAAGGAGAATCCGCCGCCCGAAGGGAGCATCCTGAGAGGCGAAGGTGTCAAACCTGTAATACCTCACGAAGGTATGGACAGAGGACCACGTAGCAGCCTTGCAGATCTGAACTGCCGAGGCACCACGTTGAGCTGCCCACGAAGGACCCACAGACCTAGTGGAATGAGCCTTCAGAGAAGGAGGGACCGGTAGGCCTTCATGAAGATAAGCTTCAGAAATAGCCATACGGATCCAGGCTGCCAAAGTTTGCTTTGAAGCAGGCCAACCCTTTTTACGGAAGCCATAGAGGACAAACAAGGCGTCCGACATCCTAAACGAAGAAGTGCGGTCAACATAAGTCCTTAAGGCCCGCACAACATCCAAAGAGGCCTCACCCACGGAAAGACCCGGTGAGTTAAAGGCCGGAACAACGATTTCCTCGTTAACATGAAACTGGGAAACAACTTTGGGAAGAAACTCGGGCCGAGTGCGGAGCACTGCCCTGTTCCCATGAAAAACCAAGAAAGGGGGTCTACAAGAAAGAGCCCCTAACTCAGAAACACGTCTGGCCGAAACTATGGCCAGAAGGAAAACAGTCTTAGCTGTTAGCCATTTAAGATCCACTGAGCCCAGTGGTTCAAACGGCGGTCCTAGGAGAGCCCTCAGGACCACAGCCAAATCCCAAGGCGCCACAGGTGGAACAAAGGGCGGCTGAATGCGGAGAACACCTTGCATAAAGGTGCGCACATCTGGGATTGTAGCAATCCTACGGTGAAACCAGACAGATAGGGCCGAAACCTGTACCTTCAAAGAAGCAAGGCGAAGCCCATGATCTAGTCCCGCTTGCAGGAAGGCGAGAATCCGAGACAGACGAAACTCCCGCGGTGCATAACCTCTCGGTCGACACCACTGGAAGAACGTATGCCACACGCGATGGTATATCCTCGCGGAAGACGGTTTCCGAGCTCGTAACATGGTACGCACCACAGAGCTGGAAAACCCCCGGGACCTCAGCATGGCCGTCTCAACAGCCACGCCGTCAAAGACAGCCGAGTCAGGTCCGGGTGAAGACCAGGACCCTGAGACAGAAGGTCCGGTCGTAGCGGCAACCGCAGAGGACTGTCCACGGACAGACCCTGAAGGTCTGAGAACCAGTGCCGTCTGGGCCACGCGGAGCTATCAACAGGAGCGTCCCTCCTTCCTGTTTGAATTTCCGGATTACCCGTGGAAGAAGGGAGACCGGAGGGAACAGGTATGCGAACCGGAACGTCCACCGGACGGACAGAGCATCCACCAGAGACGCCCCTTCGTCTCTTGTGCGAGACCCGTACACCGGCAACTTGTTGTTGTGCCGGGACGCCATGAGGTCGATTTCTGGAAGACCCCACCTGTCCACCAGTAGTTGAAAAACGTCCGGGTGCAGGGACCATTCCCCCGGATGAACGTCCTGGCGACTTAGAAAGTCCGCCTCCCAATTTAGCACTCCCGGGATGAAGACCGCTGATATGGCCGGAAGATTGCGCTCCGCCCAAACCAGGATCCGAGAGACCTCTACGAGAGCCGCCCGACTGCGGGTTCCTCCTTGCCTGTTTATGTAGGCCACGGTGGTAGCGTTGTCCGACTGGACCTGCACCGGGTGACCCTGGAGAAACCGCTGTGCCTGCTGGAGAGCATTGAAGACCGCATGGAGTTCCAAGATATTTATTGGAAGCTCCGCTTCTGTCGGCGTCCACCTGCCCTGGAACAAGTGTGGACCCGAAACTGCTCCCCAGCCCCGAAGACTGGCGTCCGTTGTCAACAGGACCCAATTTGGAACCCAGAACGGACGTCCCTTGTTGAGATGGGTCGTCTGTAACCACCACGCAAGGGACAGGCGAACCTCCGGGGTGAGCACAATCGTTTGGGACTTCAGAGACTGAGGCAGCCCATTCCACTTGGACAGGATCAGGTGCTGCAGAGGTCTGGAGTGAAACTGGGCGTATTCCACCATGTCGAACACCGACACCATGGAGCCTAGTAACCTCATCGCCGAGTGTAAGGACACCCGGCGGCTGTGCAGACAACTGCGCACCCTTGACTGTAAAGCAGAGATCTTTTCCCCCGTCACGAAGATCCTTTGCTGTCCCGAGTCCAATAAGGCTCCAAGATGCAGAATCCTCCGAGACGGGATTAGAGTGGACTTCTGCCAGTTGATTAGCCAGCCGTCGTTGCAGCAATGCAATGGTCAGGTCCAAGTGGCGTAACAGGAGCTCTGGAGATCCTGCCACCAATAACAGGTCGTCCAAATATGGCAACATGCGGACTCCCTGCAGCCGCAGAGAAGCCGCCATGACCGCCATCACCTTGGTGAAAACACGTGGTGCTGTCGCCAGGCCAAAAGGTAACGCCCGAAACTGGAAGTGGTCGCTGCGGATTGCAAACCTGAGGAACTGTTGATGGCGCAAAAGAATAGGGACATGCAGGTAAGCGTCCTGTATGTCCAATGACACCATGTAGTCCCCAGGTTCCAGAGCCTGAATGATGGACCGTAGGGTCTCCATCCGAAACTTCGGGACCCGCAAAGACTTGTTGAGTGCTTTGAGGTTGAGAATCGGACGATATGACCCATTGGGTTTCTGTACCAAAAATAGATTTGAATAGAAACCCTGGCCCCTCTGGGAGAATGGAACAGGCACTATAACTCCAGCCTGGAGCATAGTGTGCAATACCTTCCGCAGCTCCGTAGCCTTGTTCCGGTCTGATGGTAGACCCGTGGTGAAGAATCGAGCCGGGGGTCTGTGCCGGAAGGAGAGGGCGTATCCGTGGGAAACCACCTCCAGAACCCAAGTGTCTGTCGTAGTGGTCGACCAACACTGGGCGAACTGTAGCAGGCGGCCTCCCACCCTGGGATCCCCCAAAGGGAGGCCCGGACCGTCAGGCCGCAGGCTTGTCATCTGGCTTGGGGGCCGGACGTCTGGTACTCCATGCCTGCTTCCGGGGCTTGGCCGATTTCTTAGGGCCAGCCTGTCGAGGAAACGACTGTGGTTTGGGCCTGCCCTGGGCCCTAGATGACCGAAAGGACGATGGTCCAGAACCAGAAGGAGCAGCGGCCGACGGGAGACAAGCCGATTTGGCTGCCGCCAGCGTGGCCACAATCTTATCCAGATCCGGACCGAAGAGAACTTCTCCGGTAAACGGCAACGCCTCCAGACCCTTTTTGGAATCTGCGTCCGCCTTCCAGGATCACAGCCACAAGGTGCGACGAGCAGCTACCGCTGCTGAAGAAATCCTAGACACCAGAGTACTAATGTCTAGGGCTGCCTCGTTGATGTAGGTGGCCGAATCACGGAGATTGCCAATCAACTCCGCCTGTTCGGCCGGACAGTCGGAATCAAAAGAAGCCTCTAATGAATCCGCCCAGCACTCCATCGCTCTGGCAACCCAGTAAATGGCCATAGCCGGCCGGGCTGCCCCCCCCGCAAGGGAATAAGCGGACTTCAGGCAGATTTCCACCTTGCGGTCCGTAGCATCCTTAAGGGAGGACATGGATGGCATCAGCAATGTGGCACTACGGACAACACGGGTCACGTGAGAATCCACCTGTGGAGGGGATTCCCACTTTGCAAAATAATTATCCGCGAATGGATAAGCCACCGCCAGGCGTCTCTGCGGCTGGTATCTTTTGCCAGGCTGTTTCCACGCCTCCTCTAAATGGTCCACCAACTGACCCGAAAGAGGAAAGACTGTGGCATCGCCCTTCACATCCTTGAAAAAGGCATACTTAGATTTAGCCGCTGGGGGAACTTCGTCCTCAATCACCAAGGCTGTGCGGACCGCCCGAATAAGTCCAGGAATATATACTTTGGATTTAGCATCAGCGTCCTTAGTATGGAGAGGTTCCTGATCGTAAGGATCCAGAATCTCCCCATCATCAGATGCCCCCTCGTCATCCTCATAAGGAGCCGACAGAGACGCCACCGGCCGTTTATGCGGCCGCATCACAGACTCCCCTTGCAACACATCCGACAAGTGCTGTACAGAACTCGTCAGGGAGTTAACCTGAGAAACCGGGAGCGGGGAAATAGGGAGACTGTGGGGTACCACCAATTGTCGTGGGAAACCCTGCATGGGTGACGACACCACTGACTGCTGGGATAAACCCATCGGTGTAAACGCGGGCTGCGGAGCTAACTGGCCCACTAAGGCTGTAAGCGCCTGAGCGAAACAAGCCCAGGGCGGCTCCTGTACCGGTGCTGTAACCGTAAGAGGCCGCGCCATGGACAAACACTGCCGGCAAAGGCCTTCCGCGCTACCCTCCCCCTCCGCTAACGGTACTTTACACGTAGTACACTGTAGCCGGAGGAGAAAATCACTTTCGGACATGATGGCACCAAGTATGTGACCTCTCTCACTAATTATAACTTAAATAGGCGAGAGACCACCCTGCAGCACCGCACCGCAAGGGCTTAGCAGAAAGAACAGGGACAGTAATAAAGCTGACAGTTTAGAGAAAAGTTACAGGCAGCAGCGCTACCACAGTCACATACAATGCAAAGAAAATCAATTCCTGCACTAACAGCGCTGATCACTCAACTACGCCGACACAGGGCCTGGTAGGACACAGCGCTGCATACACAGACCTGACCACAGCGGAGGAGAGGTATGCGGGGGGACCCAGACCACGATGCTTCCGTCCAGCGCTTCCAGCAGCGTTCACCATGCGTTCTGGAGAAGATGGCCGCCGAGGAGCAGAGAGGAGGCTGGCCTGGGGGAGGAGCGCTGCCACAGGACCAGTCGGCAGCATGCAGAGAGGGCTGTGTGCAGTGGGGGAGGCGCCGGCTGTGAGACAGGGAACGCGCGCTCCCCTGGCATGCATTTAACCCCTGGGACGCCGCAGCGCTACCGCTCTGCTGCGGTCCGCTGTCCAAGGGGGTAGTGGAAAGCGCAGGTTGGTCGCCTGGCTCCACGCTGCAGCCAGTCCCCAGGGAGCCCCCTGCCTGGGGACTTAGGACCATGTGACCAGCGGGGACCCACCGCGGGACCCCGCTGCTTACCTTTGTCCCCCTTGGATCCAGCCATGGTCCGGAACATCTGGGGTCACCGCTAGCTGTGACCCCAGATGCTCACCAGCATCCCCGGATCGGTACCGGCGTTGTGGTACCGGTGGGGGTGTAGGGAAGACAGCATGGACGTCAGGACTGACTGTCCATGCTGTACATCCAGATGTGCAGCCACAGCTGCACTGAAGAAAGCTTCAGGGGCTCTTCTAGCCCCCACTCCGACAGGTGCACCCGACGCCGGCCGGGCACCAAACTAAACTGAGGTGCCTTGGCTCGGGGGCGGGGTATAGGAGGGGGACCCTAGTGCATCCTGGGAGGCTGAAAAGCTTAACTCTATGGTGCCCAGCGACTGACGTCACACCTATACCCTAAGGTATCCTGTGGATACCCTATGGACCCTGAAGTAGAAAAAAAAAGTTAAGATGCAAGATAGATCTTAAGTCAGATAGGATGCTTTTTACTAAAAATAGTGTGTAGGACTGTCGGGGAAGAGTTCAGGGGAAATCGCACACATCATGGGATAGTGTGCAGATCGCTATGTGTGTGGGCACCTTTAGAGAATATTTTGCTGAGAAAACAAATCCTAACATGGAAGAAATCACTTTCTTTGCATTCAAAACCGGTTTTATTTGACCTACAGTCTACAAACACTAGTATTCATACCTTTTGACGTTTAACTGATTATGACATTTGAAATGTAAATACCAAACTTTATTTTGACAACCTCTTATTTGAGTAGAGAGAGGCCTAGTCATCCTTGAAAAATAATACATCCATAACTATTAGCCCCACCTGACAAAGGGGGAGCAGTTGTTTTAAATGATTGGCAGAATTATGATAATGCAGTACACCACCAATTGGCAAATTTATCCACATACATTAAAGTGGCTGACATTCCTATGTACAAATTAAAATAAAAAGTTAAATTTGACTAGCCATAACGTTGTATATGGAGGTTGGTTTGATAAGGTTGTCTCTTTTTTTATTTGTAGAGGCTCCATTGTGTCCACTTTTTTTTTTTTTACGCACTGCCACAAATTCATAAGACTATGTAGAACCCATCTGGATGTTCGATTACATCAGCGAGAGGATCGCTCTTAAAACCACTTGCACAATTTATTGACAGCTTCTGTTAACTGGTAGAACCAGTTATTTGAGGGATACAGGAGACTTACATTATAAAATAGGGATGGGAATCATTTGATGTTTCATCGGAAACATCGGTTAAATGGTTTCAATGTTAGATGTTTAACCCTGCAATGTTTTTGATTCAATGTTTCATTACTATCACAAGATTTCTCCCCCGATGTTTTTCCCTGCTTTTCCAATGTTTTTTTTTATTTTATTTTTTGTAACACTGTGTGGTGGTGTCACTGCTTTGGGCTGCCAGCTGGCTCTCTCCTTGTTTTATAGTCAGTTACAACTAAAACTACAACTATTAATAATAGAGTACAAAACACTGACCGGGCTATGGCTGCTCTGTGCATGCTGCTGCTGGGGGAGGTGGCTGACAGAGTGACAGACACTCTGGTCAGCCAATTAGTAGCAGCACGTAGAACAGTCCCACCCCTGGCTCACTGTCACTGCTCTCAGTGAACACTGGTTGGCTGCCAGGGTGTCTGGCTGCTGCAGCTATTGGTAACTGAGCTGTCAGTCTCACAGTGTCACTGTCATGCACTCACTGCATGTGACAGACTCAGCGGTGCCTAAGTGTCTGGAGTGACATCATTGGTGAGGAGCTGGGAGGGTAACAGCTAGATCCCCTTCCGTAGATTTACCATGACATCATCAGCCAGTGTCCAACGTCATTCCCTACCATCCAAATGGGCATAGAGGGGGAATATAACCATGTGGCGAGTGTAGCGAGCCACCGTGCCTGAAGCGTGGCGAGCGAAGACAGCAGTAACACACAACACTTCTGCAATACTGTCTGTCACTAGTAGTGAGTACTGACAATACAAATAAAATGGCACCACCCAAAAGTCATTTGTGGAAACACTTTGATAGGAAAGATAATGAGCCCAACACCTAAGTCCCCCCCGATAGTGCCTAACCCTAACCCTCCCTCCCCCTAGCCCAACCCTCCTGGGGGGGTGCCTAACCCTAAGTCCCCCCCGGGAGCCCTAAACCTAACCCTCCCCCCCCAGCGGCTGTCCGCTCGCGGCGCCCGGCATCACTCTTCTGTCTTCCGGCGTTGGTATCACATCTGCCGGGCTCACGCCCGGCGGTATGTCATACCGATTCCAGGAATACTATCTTATATGAAACAAGTAACCATCCACCAAGACTCAAGGTCAGTTTACTCATCTCACAATTTTGAAGAGTATTCAGGTACAATTCCAATGCTGAGAACATGAAGCATACAGAAAGGAGACAAATGATCTTTGTAATTCAATATAATGCCTCATCTTAAGTAAATAAGTCCATTTAAACAACTGGCTGATCCACTGTTCAGGGGAACTTTACAGGAGACATCAATAATCACATTTTCCAACTGAGAGAACTTAAAACAACTTTCAATGCGACCTACTGTATGTGCCGACCATCCAACAAAAACAGCAGTCTAGTAGCCTAACCCACGTAAACCCAGATGTTCCAATCAGACTGGAGGTCTCCAAGTACACAAAACAGGCAAGACACACACGGGAGAGACAGCAGGACACAGGATTCAGGATACAGACCAGAGGCTTACGCAGGAGCATAAGCTATAACCGGCATTGGTGTGCAGGGCTGGTTGCCTAATAAGAAGCATCTCCACCAATCACAGGCAGCCAGAGAGACCAGCCAGAGTAGGCATCCCGGGGCTGACCGTAAGGGCCAGGCCAGTGTTCCCTACAGCTGCCCGGCACCCCGACGCAAGGTCCTGGTTGCAGCATTCATAACACTGGTAATATTTTATTAATATACTATACCCGTTGCCTAATATAGCCTACATTTCACTATTGTGCTTATGTGGGGAGATTCAATTGCTTTTTTGGGTGCCCAACAGAGCAATTCAATTGTTGCTATGTTTGGGTGCCCATGTGCGTATAGCAGCTAAGTCCTGCTTTGGGAGCCCAAACAACTTTTTGCACATCTCTGCTCACCACCTCAGGCGGCTGCGAGCAGAAATTTGTCTAACCGCGTATATGCGTGCCCGAGCAAAGCAACAATTGAACTGCTCCAGCGGGCGCCCATTCATTTAGGGAGTCCCAGAATGCCAGGCGCGGCCACAACAACGTCACTGAGCGCGCAGGGAAGAGGCAGACAACCCACAGGACACGGAGAGCAGCAGCAGCTTGGCGGCGGTGGTGTCAGAAAACTTGAGTCATTTGATGTAGGGGCATGGCGGCGGTGGCACGCGTAGTACTGCAGGATACTCACACCACCTCCACTCACTGCTGCAGCCCCTGGCCCTGCCTGTGCCTCACTGTGATCTCTGGCCGCTGCTGTCAGACTGTGCAAAAAGTATTCCTGATCATTCAAATCACATTGTATGGGGCAATACTCTGTGTGACACAGTATGTATGGGGCATTACTCTGAGACATTATGTAATGGACATTACCCTGTGCGGCATAATGTGTAAGGGGCATTACCCTGTGCGGCATAATGTGTAAGGGGCATTACCCTGTGCGGCATAATGTGTTATAAGGGGCACTACCCTGTGCGGCATAATGTTTTATAAGGGGCATTACTACAGAATTGGTATGAAATCCCAGCAGTCGGGATGCCTGCTGTCAAGTATGGTAACCGTCCCCCATTGTGCCCCTAACCTTAACTGTCTGTTGTTGCATCCTAAAACTAACCCTCCCCCACCCTTTGGTGCCTTAACCTATCCCTTCCTCCTTAGTGTCTAACCCTAACCTCCCCCCACCCGTGGTGCCTAAGCCACCCCCGGGGGTACATAACCTTAACCTCCCCCTTCCGTAGCCTAACCTAGCGTTCCCGCTAGGCTGTTTTAGCAGGGCGCAGCGCCCTGCCCTCCAGGAGGAGGGCAAAAAGCGCCCTGCCCTCACAGCCTGCGGGTGCCGTTCTCACCCGCGGGACGCAGTGTCCCGCGGGTGGAGAAACATGCGGTGTCGCGGTGACGTCCCGGTCACTGCCGTAGAATAGATGCCGGGCGCATGCGCCCGACATCTATTCTCCCTTTCTGCAGCACTTGGGGGCTGCCCGGCATGTCCGTAAGCGCCGGGCACGCCCCCAAGTATGACGAAAAGGGGACGCGTCTTATAGACACGCCCCCTTTTCATGACCACGCCCCCTTTCCGGGCACGCACAAGATTACCCTCTCTAGCTCCGGCGCCCCGCCTTGCTGCTGTTCCCAATCAATCACTTCCAGTCTCCCAGAATACCGGTGGTGCCAGGCGTGATGTTGTTGTTCATGGCAGTGTATTCACCTTCTGCTGGGCGTGTTTCCTAAAGCGATGAACAGGGGGGGGCGTGTCACAAAGCCACACCCCCTATTAGGGAGCGTGCTCAGAAAAACACCCTCTTGTTTCTGCTTGATTTTTTTTTTGTGGGGGAGAAAGGAGGGGGGGGGGGGGTGGAGCACCAATGGGAACTCTCGCCCTGAGCTCCACAAGGTCTAGTACCGGCCCAGGGTAGGGCATATGGATTGTAGTATGGACCAAGTATTCTCTGTAAAAGCACTGCAAAACATGTGGCTGTGTGATATACGTGCATGATTGTCTTTATGGCACTTACGGAATTGCGGGACCTGCGTTCAAAGCTAGACTGCAAGCAAGTCTTTCGGCTAGAATTCAACAGGCTACATAAGGAGCAACAACAGGTAGAGGAAAATATACAATATTTTCTTGGCTGTCTTGAGAAAGGTAATCCATGGCTGAAACGTCAACTTGGATATGGACTACATTTTGTAAGAATTAAAACTTTGCCTTATTCATTTGAGTGTCCCTTTATATAGATTCGCTGTGCCCACCTAGATTTCCTAGGTGCAGACTGCGTGTATAATGATATAGGGGAGAGGGATACACAGTGTATATATAAAAAATAAAGCCACTAATTCTATGGAGACCATTTGTCTCAGGATGTGACATCATCATTAAGCATCATGGTTAGTATCCCTCTTTAATTGGCTGTGTAGATATATAAATATAGCTCTTTTGCTCATAGCTGGTATCCCCTTGATGAAGTCTGACAAATGAAAGACGAAACGCGTTGGTTCTAAAATACCTGTACACCTCTTATGGACAGATCTCTTTTTGTTATATTTCTTGTACGTGTGTTTTTAAGCCATTGTTTGTCATTTGTGGAATTAAATTTATGTTTTTTACCCTTTATTACTTGCTGTGGGTTCATTTTGGGACACATGTGTTCCTAATAAGGCTTTTTGCAGCCATGCATATGCATTATTGAAAATGATACACACTATGTTGCATTTATCTTTTTTTTTCTTTTCATATGCCATAATTCCAATGATGGTCATGTGATCAAAGTTTATACCACCAGATAAGTAGTGTCGATTCTTTCTTTATTTGCACAAGTTATTTGTATCATATTTTGGACACGTTTGGGCGCTTATACCGTGTTTCCCCGATAATAAGACCTACCCTTAATTTTGTAACCCGGTCCAAATTAAGCCCTACCCCGAAAAGAAGACCTACCTGAACTCATTTTGAGCTGGGAACACTGCAGAGACCAGCGTTCCCAGTCATGCAGTGCGCGGGTGACGTCATGACGTCACCCGCGCACTGAGGATCCTGTGCGGCCGTGCCTACTGGATCATGTTAGATCCAGTCAGCGCGCAGGTGAGAGCGACATCCCGGACGGCAGTGAGTCAGGCAAGTGCACTGCAATAAGGGACACTGCTACAGGGGGGGCCTGCATAAGCGGCACTTCTACAAGGGGGCCTGCAAGGGGGGGCATGCATAAGGAGCACTTCTACAAGGGGGCCTGCAAGGGGGTGGCATGCATAAGGGGCACTTCTACAAGGGAGCCTGCATAAGGGGCACTGCTGTCAATATTAATTAATATAAGACCTACCCCGAAAATAAGCCCTATGGTGTTTTTTTTAACAAAAAAAAAAATAAGACAGTGTCTTATACACGGTATTACACTCCACTTCGCATGTTTGATCTTTGCATGTGTACAGCAGCACATCTTTATTGTGTGATCAGCAGCCACTCACTGATCATATGAGTGTCACTTATTATATATATTTTTTTTAATCACAATATAATTTTTTTTATCCGAGCGCCCCCATATTCATTGCTAAATCACACACACACTACATACATACATATACACACTCCAGCACCATAAACCTAGAAAAACTTGCTATGGTGCCCTGCTCAGGGGTACACACCGCCATATACACTCAGAGGCTTGCAAGCAGTGAACCCTGTGTTAGGGTGTTTATTAGGTGGTCAACGTTTCGGGAACAGTCTCCCCCTTCCTCAGGACAGCATTGCTGTTGGAAGGTGATACCGTTCCCAAAACATTGACCACCTAACAAACTGGTTTAATCCGAATCGTGGCTTATAAGAAATTAAAACTAACACTCTCCTTACCTGAGCATGGAAGTTCGAAATGGTTGTTGTCTCGATGTCTTTCTTCCCCAAGATCTCCATTTTAACTGGGGAGTTGGGAAAGTTAAAGGAAAAGTAATCCAAAAAATCAGGTAAATAAGTAGCTGCTCCATGTACTATGCCCATGACATAAGATGCACAGTTTTCATTTTCACCGAAGATCAGACCCACAAATTCCTCAGCAAACCTTTCCATCTCCACAGGAGACAGGTGAGAAAGTTCACTGTTGTATGCATGTATCAAAGATGCTCCACCATTAGGCTGGTGTTCTACGTGGATGAGGTGCTTGAATTCCAGAGATTCCAACCGCTTCAGCTTATGCTGAACCCGAGGTTCCTTCAGGGAGAGAAATGGAAATTCATGCTCTTTTGTCCCCTTCTTTTCTTCTAATTTCACAACTAATTCCTTTAAACGGTCATCTATTTCTACTTTGGCTTCCTGGTTTTCGTATTTTCCCATGTCAGAGACCAGTCCTGAGCAGATCGTCTGAATTGATTTGCTGTACATTTTCGGCTGTTTGTGTTTCTCACCCTCTTTGTGTTTCTTTTTCTTTTTTTTCTTAACCTTTTTAATTTGTAATTCTTCAGTGTTTGGTTTTGGCTTTTCATTTGAACCTAACAAAACAAAACATTTATTTTAAAACATTTTTTGTAGATTTCACATATGCAAGTAATAATTTTGGTTTAAAGATAATAAAAAAATAGAATTTCTGTTCATTTAAAAAAAAAAATAAAAAAAATAAAAAAAAAAGGACCTGAACCAACCCCAACATATATATACACACTCTGGTATCCGGACAATTATAGTAATGTTGTGCTGTAGTCACTTTTGTGATAAAAAGTCAGTTAAGTATTATGCTTGTTTTAATAGTTCTAGACACGCATTGTGCACCAAGTTTTTTGGGGATTTTATAATTTTTTTTGAAAGGCAGCAAAGCTTGAAAACACGTAGCTGTGCCTCCCCTTTTTTTGGACCTTAATTGGACAATACTTTGAACTGATGTATGATTCATTTGCCAGGCAATAGGAGTTGGATATCATACCTACCTGCTACATTACATGGCCTCTGCTTCTGCAATTGAACAGGTGAGCCTGCAAGCGGGGCTGAATCTTTGCTAGCAAAGCGCAGGGAACCTGTTACCTATACCCTTGTCTACCCCGGATCCTAATTGTGCCGCACCAAGCAGCCAGCGTCAATACGCTGAACAGAGGCTGTCTGACTGGCCAGGAAATAGGGACCTTGACCATGAAGGTATTATGTTTTATGCACTGCAACCTTTTGCTTAAAATCTCACCAGTACGAGTCACCGCGGCAGTGGCCGTACTTTACGGCAGCTGGGAATCGGCAAATTTTGCCCCTAGGGCTGCGTGCAAAATTTGGCGAATTCAGGTTCGGTTTGGGCTGCGAAGGTTGCGATGTGCCGGTCCGTTGCTGGAGTTTTAACGCCGTTGCAATTGCACATCGCACGGAATTGGATTGACCCCTATGATAAATAGAACAGTTTTACCTCTACTAGTGGGTGGCTCAAGTAGTAACATTGTTGCTACTGCTAGTTTTCCGATTTATTCATACTAGCAATATTGTTTCTAACGTAATCAGCCTGAGCAATAAGTGTGAGGTCCTCACATTTATTGCTTGATTCATGCATATGCTACTTATACGATAGAATAAAAACTTTTATATTTGGGAATATAAATGCAGTCCAGGTAGTTAGTTTACCAGTGCATTCTCCTTTGATTTATTATTTCTGTATATGGGATTTGCAAATGTTTCCATTTTTTTTTTTTAAATTGCAGCAGGTGAACTATATTTACTGAGTAAATGATTCACAAGCGCTGGGGAATTTCTTTAATCTTAAATCTACACAATACACCAAAGCTGAGAGGGCGCTCAGATTACTAAGTAATGACTGTTACCCATCTCTACAGCTCAAATGAACCTACAAAGTGGGATACCCCCATATGGTGTTTAGATAAACGCAGTGTTTTTTCATTTTAAACATAGATTGTGGTCTATCATCACTTAGTAATCTGAGCGCCCTCTCAGGATTGGTGTATTATGTATGTATATTTGTAAAAGATTACTACTCTTGGTTGTTCAGATGTGCTCTAATATACGCATTTAACCACCCAGGGCATGCGTATAGCATAGCGCAACCACACACTCAAGAGTGGTAATCTTTTTTTATAATATGGACAAAAATAGGATTTTGGTACTTACCGATAAATCACTTTCTCCGAATCCATAGGGGACACTGGAGTGGAGCCTGGCACTTTAAGTTTCTTAAGAATTGTAGTTGGCTCCTCCCCCTCTAAACCCCACCTGAACTCAGTTAAAATTAACAAAGTCCGAGCGGAGATGGATAGAAGAGCAACAGAAGAGGAGAGACAAGGAGGAACCAATTAAAAAAACATTGAAGACCAAAACGGTGAACACCTCGACCTGAAACAGGCAAACTGCAGACAAACTATATGCAGCTGAAAAAAATCACTAGAGGAGCACTGTAACAAGAAACAGCGCCGGGAAGGCGTCCAGTGTCCCCTATGGATTCGGAAAAAGGGATTTATTGGTAACTACCAAAATCCTATTTCTCCTTCATCCACTAGGGGACACCCCAAACAAGTCAAGCCAACAGGCACAAAAAAGTTGCCTTACTACCCTGAGAACCCCACTGAAAACAGTGTTTCAGAGAGCACCAACAAGAGACTGTCTTATTCTGTAAGCAATATAAGAACAAGACGCAAGCAAAAACGTAACCACATCCAGAAGAAGTAGCTGCAGTCGACCAAGAAGAATCACAAGGATATACCATCGAGAAAGTCCATCCTGATACAAGGAGGCCGGCTTTGAGCTAAGCATAGCCTGATTGCTAGGAACAAGTATTGAGGGTGAAGGACCGGGCCGTAACCTCTGACCCTACCGAAAGAAGGTAACAGCCAACCGTGGAACGGTCGGCCATATCCATCTAGAGATCCACCTAAGCTAGAATCCCAGTATATTAATTCAGCAGTTATCATTTTTCTGGTATTATACACATTGTCAGGCGTACATGGCGTGTTTCGGATCATTCTGGCAGCGTTCAACTGCAAGGCTCCCTGTTAGGGAGCAGTTGGCACATGGTAGCAAGTTCCAGTATCCTTGCTTGGCCTCATGCTTTTTTCAAGGGTGACATTCTCCACCTGTGCGGACAATCTTTTTCCGTCAATCATTCCTTAGTTGTTCTGCAATAATGTGCTAAGGCGTCTAAATAATGCACCTATGTGGCAGGCCAGTTCTACTCTCTCTTTAGTGAAGTGGACACAAATCGTTGATTATATGTGGCGGCTGTTGGTTACAGTCTGTTCCTTTTTCGTTTATTAAGATGAAATTGGAGGAGCTGGTTTATTCTGCCTCACCTCCCCTGGATTGCTCCGTTTTGTATCAATTACTCTAGGGGTCGTTCAGTTTCTTACTTGGGGCATAGTGTGTGTGTGTGTGTGTATACATACACACACACACACACACACACACACACACATATATATACACACACACACACTACAAGGCGGTCTGCTGATCATGTGTGTGTTAAGAGAGACCTAGTTGTCTTAGAATACTGCAAATTAACATTGGTTTCCTGCCTCCGTTATCTGATATTAACTGATAATAACAGATATTACACTCGATCTTAGCTAAAAGGTCGAGAACCGATCTATGAGGCAGAATTTCTACCATTACAATCTTTTGTTTTTGTGGAAGGAAACCCACTCAAGCACAGGGAGAATATACAAACTCCATACAGTTAGGGCCCAGGTGGGAAGAACCCACGACCTGAAAGCTGTGAGGGATATTCCTAGCTATCACCCCCAGAAGGGGTACCTACACTGATTTGAAGTCTTATGGCAAACAAACCTACTGCAAGAAGCACTCTTCGATAATCGACCAGGGACTGAAGTGTATATTGTAGACAATGGGCCTGATTCAGAAAGGATCACTGTTCTGCTAATACGCAAGCACAGCAGTTCCTAATATTAGCAGTGAAATGCAGCTTAGCCCTGCCATGCCATGCCGCTGGTGTGCGGGGGACCTGTACCCAGCGGGTCCCTAGCGCACGCTGCATCCTCCGGTGATTAGACTTGTGCTGAGGTCAGGGACCCGGATGCGCGCCTCAAGAAGCGGTGGCCGGTCCCCACCGTTAGTACATTACCTCAGCTGTTATCTCTGCTGGTATGTGTCAGCGTCTTTTTGTCTGGCATGCTGCGGGTGGTGGGGTCAGTTTATTGCGCGCCATGGGAGCACGCGGTTCTCTCCATCCGGCACGCAGGAGCTAATTAATTTGTTATGGGGCCGCCGGGCAGGAGCGCAGTGCAGTGTGGGTCTATGAGCTCTGCCAGAACAGAGGCGCTGATTCACTTCTGAATCAGAAGCCTCAAAGCACTGCGCCCATCTTCTAGCATGGCTCACTGTCAGCCGGGAGTCCCGCTGCAGCTAGTCAGGAGCGCTACATCAGCCTGACTCCCTGTGACATAGGATTAACTGGGAGTCCGCTTCCCGCCATAAGTGGCCTCTGTGGATCTGCGACTTACAGTGCACCTACCCCCCTGCTAAGGGGGGTTGGGATTACTTACCACTGCGATAGCCGGCCGGTGGGCCTGTGGGGACCAGTACACAAGCCGCAGGCATCTGTTGCAGATCACCCCAAGGTCCGTTGACCCTGTGGCCCTGGGACCCAGACACGAGCAGCAGGCATCTGTGGTGGGTCATGCCGGCGGCTCCCACGATGCAAGCAGACTGGCGCGGCCAGCAGTCTGCCTGTTGTAAATAAAAAGAATTAAAAATAAATGAAGGAAAAAAAAAAAAAAAAATGGCTGAGGACAGTCCTGGAATTGCATGCGGCTCCCTCTGCACGTAATCTAAAACTGAATTCGGGTGGGGTATAGAGGGGGAGGGGCCAGCTACAATTCTGTAGAAATTTAATTCCATTCATCATCCGCCTATACCCATCGTGTATACTCCAGTGTCCCCTAGTGGATGAAGGAAAAATAGTTCTACATGGAGAGGATGTAGGTTGAAACTGATACAGATTATGAGGAGAAAATAGTTCAGAGTAGGCTGCTTAATTTGATTTATAATGACTAAATATTTAAATGGATAACAGTGCAAGTGGATAAAACCAGTTGTACATTCAGCATAGGCTGTTTAAACAGTTGTACATTAATGACTACTGTCACTGTAAAAGTGGTTCACTTTGGAAAGAAAATGTGTTATACTGTGAATTGTACTGGCAGGAAGTGCTTTATGCTTCTTCAGGGCTACCGTTGGCATGTCTACTGTTTGCTGTGCTGGATTCTTAAAGTGGCTGCGCATGCAAGTCCCATTCACCGCTTTGGTGAGGACTGATGTCAGGTCCTTTGAGTTATGTAGTAATTTTGAGATTTCTTGAAATGTTTGTCAGAAATGTCTATGTCTATCAGTGAGGCAGTGATGTCCTGTTTTTCTGTGAGCGATGTTATTGCTTACACTTTGTGGAGTGATACAACTGTAGCTTTGTGATGAGGTTTTGAAAACAGTGGGAAATATCACGTGGTGAGCGGTCCTTGGGAAATAATGCATGGCCATGTGGTCTAGTGTGTCCTAACTCGTTGGTGGGATCAGTCTCAATATACCATCCAATGTATTATTTAAGAAAACATTTTTTAAATGTATAAATATAAATATATATATAAAAATTTCTCTGCATCCACAGAAAAAAAACAGCACTCCAAATATTCCAAGAGGATTCCTTTAGTGTTGAAATTCACAATGGCATGAACAGGTACAGTCACATATAAAAAATACGCTAGTGTACTCAGCAGCAGTATACAGTCAACAGGCTCCTATAGGCTTACTGTGCCCCGTGATGAAGGTGTGAGAAAGCACCGAAACAGCTGTCGGGCTGTGATACGCCAGCTCCTCAGGGCAACAGCACGCTTGTTCCATGGTGGTGACTATGCATGAGAATATTGCAGCTGCCTTTATTATATTATTGGAACCTCGCTGTTTGTTCCCTATGCTTGAGTAAGCCTATAGGAGCCTGTTGACTGTATACTGCTGCTGAGTACACTAGCGCATTTTTTATATGTGACTGTACCTGTTCATGCCATTGTGAATTTCAACACTAAAGGAATCTTCTTGGAGTAGTTGAAGTGCTGGTTTTTTTCTGTGGATGCAGAGAAATTTTCCTATATTTATTGAACCGTGCACTCGTTCTTTGGATATTGGGAGTGTGCGCATTTGTTCTATGGACTCTATATACACACATATATATATAAAAATAATGAACATTGAGAGCGCACGTGTGAGAAATGGTAAAAGACACTCTTTACTAATAAATCTGCTCACGTACATCAGAAGTAAAAAAAAAAGGCAAGCTTAGCTTTAACAGATCACACGGTTCCCGATACACAGTCAGGGTAGCCGCCAGGAAAACTCTCAAAGGATCAAAGCCAACTCCAGAGGCAGCAAATGATGTCACTACGTTCACGTCTTTAGCCACGCCCAACGAGTTTCGTCATAGGAGACTGTCAGGGGGTGTGGTTTTTCTCAGTCATGTTTTTTTATATCTCCATACTCATAACTTTAAATCATTAATCAATTAAACCTATATACATTTAGACTCCAGCATAAAAAAATAATAAGGCTAGTCAATGCGCCATATAAACAAAGTATATTCATTAAGTTTATCTATATTATATATCAAAAAAATAGCAGCATCGATATAAAATATAAACAAATTAATCACATATATAGGGGTATTCAATATGGAGCGAAAACGCCGTTTCTGCGAGGTTTTCGCTCGGATGATGTCATTTTCGCCGGTTTTACTTTTACACCGTATTCAATTTGAAAACTTTTCGCCGGTGCGAAAAGTATATTGCATTCGACCCTGCGAAAAAGTATCACCAAGGAATGGGTGGCGAAAAAAAGTGCAGAATTGGGGTTTTGGGGTGCAAATTTTGGAAACCACCCTGCAACATTCAGACAGTCCTCCAAAGGTAAACTGTCAAAACTTTTTGAAAACTACCTCAAGAGGACCCCAAAAAAAGCACTTTCATTTTTGGGGCAAAAAATAAATAAATTGGGGGGTACAAAGTTAAAAACTAGCGAACTACAATCTAGGGGGGTCCCCAAGTATGCCCCTGGTGTTTTTTTCATTGCAGGTGTTTGCGGCAGGTGGATTTTTCACGTTTTTTTAAAACTTCACTTTAGCAACTTTTAAATATGCTCACCCCCATTTTCAAGTACCCCAAATTTGCTTGGACTACTTATTTTCAGCCAAAAAAAGTTCTAAATACTATTCTCCACCACCTTCCCAAAACCCCAAAATAGCAGCTATTAAGCCCGTTTAAAGACCCCAAAAACCTTCAGCAGGGCTAATCGGGGGTATCCATAGTGATCCCCCATGGCAGAGCATCTTTTTGGGGGTGTTAGGGTGATTTCCCCACATTCGCCGGGTGCCTTTTTTGTCGATTTCATATTGAATACGGGTATAATCGGGGGCGCGCGCGATACTTTTTCGCCGGCAATAGCACCGATGTGCGGCGAAAACTTCGACACGCATAGACGGCGAATTTTTCGTTTCATATTGAATACCCCTGATGGAGTTCAATAAATATTCAACTTTGAGCTTGATCCAGATCTTACGAATTATATTAACCTAAATTGAAAAAAAAAAAAAAAAAAACCCCACAAAGATCAAGCTTCAATTAAAAATAGATTAAAAACAGACATATGCTTCTCCTTGCTCAAAAAGTAAAGATTTGTACATCATTTTAAAAACACATCTCTTCCTTTACCGATCAATATAGAACAAAGAAATATACACAGATTTCATAATCATCGAGGCTACCATCAGTCTCTCAAATCACTAAATATATAAACAAACAATCTCCTTCTATCCATCATGTGTTTTTCTTTTAGAAAATATAAGTATATCTATACTAACACAGATGAATATCACCTACAAAAAGCACCTATATTCCAGCTGTAAACATCAATATTTGCACTCAATACAACCAAAGGTCCGACATATAAGCAAAACAGTCGGGATAACATCCAACAGCAGCTGTCATGCAAAGGCGTACCTCCGGTAATATCAATCTTCCAAAAACGGAACGATGTCACAACTTTCATTCAATCTTAGTTGCACAAAAGTGTTCAGAGTATATATCCAGAAAGTTTCTCGTTTTGACAATTGTTTTAGGATATTTCCTTTTCTCACATCAGGAATTATCTGTTCGATGACCTTAAACATAAATTTATCTAGACTTGAATTACAACACTGAAAAATGCCGGGGAACACTACGATTCCTACCATTATTCAAGAAGTTCCTAGTGTGTACTACCACCCTTTTTACCTGTCGCTTAGTCTTGCCAAAACGCGTGGCTAAGGACGTGGACGTAGTGACGTTACTCGCTGACTCTGGAGTTATCCTGGCGGCTACCCTGACTGTGGATCGGGAACCGTGTGATCTGTTAAAGCTAAGCTTGCTGTTTTTAACTTCTTATGTATGTGAGCAAATTTATTAGCGAAGAGTGTCTTTTACCATTTGTCACGAGTGCGCTCTCCATGTTAATTAAATTTTCTAGATAATTGCCTCTCGTGGCTAAGAGTCGGGTAGCAGCAGCACTACATGGACTTTCTGCACATTACTGCTAGAGATAGATGGATAGAGATTATATATACACACACCCACAACTAACTATATATATATATATATATATATATATATATATATATATATATATATAATTTTTTTTTTTTTTTAACGGCACTCACCATTCCTAGATTTGGGATGCACAACATGGTATATGACCACATTGTTTAAATAGAATTCACAGGGGCTCTGCACTCACCATAATAACTAACAATAATAAACATAACAAACAGTGGGGTTTTGGTTCATGAATTGATCAATGCATTTAAGCTTGCAGCCCCCATCACGGGACCCCACTTTACTGCAAGTCCCTACTCTATTGCTCAGAATTATAACATGGACATAGCCATCACATTAGTGTTAAACTCAGGGTATGCCATCAAGGTTTAAAGCCACAGCAACTTTGCTTTTAAACGTGAGACAGCCACAAAGCACGGGTGTGATATAATAAGATAATAGTTGTGTCCAGCGCTAACCTCTTTATACTAATTCAGATGTCTGAAGTGTGGAAATAATGATATATAGTGTTATAGAAAAGTACAAAATGGATTTAAACTGTATACGTTGTAATAATAATGGTATTTATTGATTAGTTTAAAAATTGTATCTTAATTATGAAGTCCAAGTACTCCTGTGCACTTATAGAAAAATAAAATTGATTAAGATCAAACAGATAGCCAGAAAAATAAAGCTATGTTCCTAAACACTGGCTCTGATTTCTAAACAAAAAAAGGCTCCCGAGTGCCTTCTGTGATAGACTGTCAGCGATTGTCCACGTCTCTTGTGTCAAACTCCAGTCCCCAATGTTGGGAGACTGTCTCCAAACAGTCACCTATATACGAGTTGCAGGTAACATAAGTCGACCCTTTTAGGGGGTTCCTTTCCGTATAGCACCAAATGCCTACGTCTCCCTTTTAACCAATGTATGTGACAACCCGTATTAGGAGTGATATTGGTATCTGTAGAAATGCAGAGTATGTCCCATATATGTGGGGTGTGTGGGTATACCCTTAATCAGGGCTTCCCTACCGTATAAGTGATCATACGTTCCCCTACTAAATAGTATGGTAGAATTGCAGTATTGTATGTGACTGCTATAAAAAAAAGAGAGAGACAGGGGCGGCATCCCGCACCACTGACCTTACCGTTGGCCAAATGTTGTAGTACTCGCTAGGTGCGGCTACCAACGGTTGTCTCTGATCTCTGTTCACCCTCCACTATGTCCGTGTGCCGGGGGTGAACAGCGCGCACAGATGGATGGTGCGCCGGCAGTCTGCTGCTAAAGTCTGGACGCTTCCTGGTAGAGTGGATCTTAGCGTGGTGGACGTGTGTCAACAACGCGTTTCAGCCCAAATTGGCCTTTTCAAGTTGATCTGTGATAGTCTTTAGTGTAGTATATAACCAGCGCTCCTCCAATCATCTCATTAGTGGGCCTTAATCATCAGTCCCTCCTTCTTAAGATCTCTCTAATGAATCTCTTATTAACCTCCGTATGGCAATTCCCATATTGCATTAATCAAATTCCGTATAAAGGTGAAAAAACTGACATATTACTATAGTATTTGTATATAGTGTAAACTGGTATGCCTAGACATTTGTTCAAAACACATTGCAGGTACGTGTGTGTGTGTGTGTGTGTATATATGTGTGTGTGTGTGTGTGTATATATATATATATATATATATATATATATATATATATATATATATATATATATATATATATATATATATATATATATATATATATATATACATATACATATACATATACACACACACACACACACATATTGTGTGTGTATATGCAGAAGTATTCTGGTCTGGATATGTGGTAATTACTAATGTGATATTCAACAGAATTATAAAATAGACAAGACATGTGAGGAATTTTAAAGAAAGAATAGAGAGGATTGCCATAATACACAGGTTCTCAAACTCGGTCCTTAGGACCCCAAACAGTGCATATTTGCAGGTCTCCTCACATAATTACAAGTGAAATGGTTAGCTGCTCCTGTTGATCTTTTAAAACGTATCAGTGAGTAACGAATACACCTGTGCACCTGCTAGGCAACCTGTAAAAAGAGAAGAGAACTGTGTGGGGGACCGAGTTTGAGAACCACTGCCATAATATATTCTCATTTCCGTGTGCTGGATATTCTGAAAAATATGGTAGTGTGACAAATATAATGTACTAAAAATGGGATTTTGGTACCTACCGGTAAATCCTTTTCTCTGATTCCACAGGGGACACTGGAGGTGCTTACGCTGGGGTATAGAGGCGTTGATAGCTGGAGCTGGCACTTTAAAATTTGGAAGTGTGGAGCTCCTCCCCCTCTATGCCCCACCAGCCCTCAGTTTAGAAAATGAAGACCGAGGGGAGGTGGAGAACAAGTGGAGTGAAAGGGAGAGAAGAACACACAATAACTGAATCATACAACATACAGAACAAAACCGAACAGACAGGCATAGAGCGCAGAGGTGGGCGTCCAGTGTCCCCTGTGGAATCAGAGAAAAGGATTTACCGGTAGGTACAAAATCCCATTTTCTCTTTCATCCACTAGGGGACACTGGAGGTGCTTACGCTGGGGACGTCCCAAAGTTATCCCCACGGGCGGGAGTGCTCTGTGGCGCCTGTAGAACAAGGCAGCCAAAACGGGACGCCGAAGAGGCAAACATATCAAATTTGTAAAACTTGACAAACGTGTGAACTGAAGACCAAGTGGCCGCCCGGCACAATTGTGACGTAGATGCTCCCCTGCCGGCCGCCCATGACGCACCCACAGAACGTGTGGAATGAGCCGAAATTGACGAAGGAGGCCGACGGTTAGCACTAACATAAGCTTGATGAATAGTCAGCCGGATCCAACGTGCTAAAGTCTGCTTAAACGCTGGCCAACCCCTCCGAACCGCATCATACAGGACAAAAAGCGACTCAGACTTACGAAGGGAAGCATCCTGTCAACATAGATGCGGAGAGCCCTAACTACATCCAAGGTAGAAGAACCAGAGTCCTCCACCAACGATGGTACCACAATAGGCTGATTGATATGGAAAGCCGACACGACCTTAGGAAGGAAAGCGGCTATCGTCCGGAGTTCCGCTCTATCCGCATGAAACACTAGGTAAGGAGGTTTATAGGAAAGAGCCCCCAATTCCGAAACCCTACGAGCCGAAGCGAGAGCCAGGAGGATGACCGTCTTCCAAGATAGGTACTTAAGATCAACCTCCTCCAAAGGTTCAAACATGGCCGACTGAAGGAACAGAAGAACTAGATTTAGATCCCAAGGATCAATTGGATGTACAAAAGGAGGTTGCACGTACAAGACCCCTTGAAGAAACGTCTGCACCTCAGGAATGAGGGCCAATTTCCTTTGAAAGAAAATGGAAAGGGCAGAAACCTGCACCTTTAAGGTTCCCAGACGAAGGCCAGAATCCAGACCTGTCTGAAGGAAAAGCAGAAACCGGGATAAGGGAAAGGTCCTAGACGGAAGATCCCGACTGGAACACCATGAGATATAAGCGAGCCAGATGCAATGATAATGCGCAGCCGAAACTGGCTTCCTGGCGCGTAGCATGGTGGGAATAACCGCGTCTGGGATACCCCTACGTCTTAGGAAATCGGTTTCAAGAGCCACTCCGTTAAACGCAGCTGCGCTAAGTTGGGGTGTATGAAAGGGCCCTGCTGTAGAAGATCCGGGCGCAGAGGAAGGGGCCACGGATCGTCTGATAATAGGGACCGAAGGTCCAAGAACCAACTTCTCCGAGGCCAGTTCGGGGACACGAGAATTACCGAGGGTGACTCCTGTTTTATTCTTTTTAGAAGACGAGGAAGAAGTGGAATCGGAGGGAGAAGGTAAACGAAGTCGTAGGTCCACGGACTTGTCAGAGCGTCTACTGCTTCCGCCTGCGGATCTCGAGTTCTTGACACGTATACTGGAAGCTGACTATTCAATCGTGACGCCATGAGACCCACCTGAGGACATCCCCATCGACGTATCAGCGCATTGAACACGTCTGGATGAAGCTTCCATTCCCCGGGATGGACATCCTGTCGACTTAGGTAATCTGCTTCCCAGTTGTCCACACCCGGAATGAATACAGCTGACAGGATTATCGACTGATTCTCGGCCCACCGGAGGATCAGAGTTACCTCTCCCATAGCCATGCGACTCCGAGTCCCTCCTTGGCAGTTGATGTAAGCGACAGCCGTCGCGTTGTCGGACTGATCTCTTACCGGACGAGCCTTTAGCAACTCTGTTGCCTCTAACAGAGCATTGTAAATCGCTCTGAGTTCCAACACATTTATGGGCCACTTCTGTTCTAGAGGGGACCATCGACCCTGAAAGTGATAATCGAGGACTACTGCGCCCCATCCTCGAAGGCTGGCATCCGTGGTTATGATGATCCAGTCCCACATGCCTAACCGTTTTCCCGCTAACAGATTGCTGGATTGTGTCCACCAAAGAAGGGCTACTGTGGTAACCGGTCTCAGACGGATCTGTCGATGTAGGAACAGATGAGACCCTGACCCCTGTGCTAACAGGTCCAGCTGAAACACCCTGGAGTGGAACCGGCCGAACTGTAGTGCCTCGAAAGCAGATACCATTTTCCCCAAGAGACGCAGACAAAGCAGCATTGACAGTGTCTTTGTTTTGAGGACCAGCTGAACTAAGTCGGATATGCTTGGCCTTGTCTGTTGGAAGAAAAATCCTCTGAGATTTCGTATCCAATATCATGCCCAGAAATAAAAGTTTCTGGGATGGACTGAGATTCGACTTCTTGAAGTTGATTATCCAACCATGTTAGATTAGAATGTGATATGTCAGTAAGCCATGATCTGATAGAAGAGGCACAGATGGAGCCTTGAGTAACAGATCGTCCAAATAAAGTATTATGTTCACTCCTGATGACCGCAGGAGAGCGATCATGACTGACATGAGTTTGGTGAAGATGCGGGGAGCCGAGGAAAACCCGAACGGCAATGCCCGAAATTGATAATGATCCTTCAAAATGGCGAAACGCAGAAAGGCCTGGTGTGGTTCCCAAATGGGAACATGGAGATATGCGTCCTTGATATCCAGGGATAATAGGAACTCCCCTGGTTCCAAGCTCGCTATTACTGACTTTAGAGACTCCATCTTGAAACGATACATCTTCAGATACCGGTTCAAGGACTTTAGGTTTAAGATGGGCCTGACCGAGCCATCCGGCTTGGGTACTACAAACAGGTTTGAGTAAAACCCCATACCTCGTTGAAGTTCCGGAACTGGAACTATCACAGAAGATACTACTAGAGACTGGATAGCCTCCTGTCCAATACTGGCTCTTTCTGCCTGTATTGGCAGACTTGTAGTGAAGAAGCGAGGTGGAGGGGATGTCTCGAAATCTATTCGGTACCCCAGGGTAATTAGTCTTCGGATCCATGGTTCTATGGAAGTCTGGTTCCAAACTCGTTGAAATCTTTGCAGGCGGCCTCCCACTGCAGATTGTCCCAGGTGGGACGGAAGACAGTCATGCCACTTGTTTCTCAGCTGGTTTAGGCTCTGATGTACGAGCAACAGTGTGTGGACGACCTCTACCTCTGCCACCTCTTGGTTGTGTGGGCGCACCTCTGGTCCTACCACGAAAGGAATGTGTCGCCCAAAATGAATTAAACAAAGGTGCCGTGCAATTTCTTCTGGGAGCCGGTGCAGCTGACGGGAGGAAAGAAGATTTACCCCCCTGTGGCTTGGGATATCCATTTGTCTAATTCCGGCCAGAACAGTATGTCACCAGTGAATGGTAGACTTTCCACCGCACGCTTGGATTCTGCGTCAGCTTGCCAAGCGCGTAGCCAGAGGGCTCTGTGGGCCGAACTCGCCGAAGCAGATATGCGAGCACTAATCTGACTGATATCCTTTGAAGCTTCTCCCATGTAAACTGCAGATTCACGGATGTGGTCTGCTAGTAGACGTAACTCTGCTCTGGAATTACCTGAGTCCAATCCTGTAATCAATTGATCGGCCTAGGAAACCACCGCCTTGTTAACCCAAGCGGTAACAAGTGTGGGCTTGAGTTGAGCACCCGCTGCTGTATAAATAGATCTTAACGTTGTCTCCAACTTACGATCCGACGGATCTTTTAGTACTGTAGCTCCCGGTACTGGGAGTGCTTTTTTCTTTGAGAGACAGGAGACAGACGCATCTACTGGAGGAGGGTTTTCCCACTTATCCATCATGGATGAAGGAAAAGGGTAACTAGATGAAAACCGGCGCAAAATCAGGAACCTCTTATCCGGCTGTTTCCAAGCTACCGAGAGCTGTTGCTGAAGTTGCTGCGAGAACGGTAAAACTGCAGAGCTCTTCGGTTGTTCGTTAAATAATTCAAACTCCTGTGATGGAGGAATTATATCCTCAGGTAAATTCAGAGTCTTTCCGACCGCCAAAATTAAAGATCCCACCCCGGGAGAGGTGGACTCTAACTCCTGAGGGTTGTCGTCCAGTAACGCAACCTCCAATTCCCCTCCGTCGGTATCTAGATTAAGGAATTCTTCCTCCGACTCCTCTGACTGTAGAACAGTCGTCAGAGTACGCTTCGGTCTCTGGTAGGTAGTGGAGGGCTGCGGATGCCGCTGTGCCCATAACCTGTACCAAGGTGTCTAGAGACTTAGTTAGCCCCGCCACCCAGGGAGGTTGAGACTTGCGTGCCTCAGCTAACTCTGACGTTAAGTCTGACATAACTCCTACCATGTCAGCGGCCCACGGCGGAGCAACTGAGTCAGGAATAGCCATCGGTGGATCAATTGTTATACAAGCATCACATAACGTGGACCCAGTGGCATGCGGCTTAGATAGTTTGTTGATACACTTAGAATAGACAAACATCTTTTGAGCCACTTTTGTTTTGTTTGACATGGATAAACAACAGTCACCCAGACACACAGCAGTGATGAGAAATAAAAGGGAAGGCTGGTTGGGACACAGGGGAAGAGGTACCCCCTCCCACAGATTAGATTCCCTGCACTGACACCCCAGTGTTACTCACAGCCTCTTGCCAGGGATGTAGACAGGAGAATCAGCCTTCTGCATGTGCCTGCACACTACCTGTGGTGGAGAGATGCAGGCAAACAGGTTAAAACTCGGCTCCAAGCTGCTCTAACAGCCACTGCCGCGTTAATTAGACCAGGGAGCCTGCGTTATTAGGCTCCGCCCCCTTTCTTCTCAAGTCCGAGGGACTGTAAAATGGCCACCACGCTGTTATCACCTTCCCCTTGCGCTAGCGCCGCTGAGAAGGAGCCGCTAGTCGCGCTCATCAGCGGGGAGTAGCATATCATTGAGCAGCGCTTCTAGTGCTCTCTGAAACAAGCGCTGGCAGCAGGGCAGGAGTCGGGGAAAGTGCATGTGATCATACTCACTGCGCTCCCCTCTGGACGGCTCCTCTGTATTAACAGCACTCTCCTCACAGCTTCTTCTTGGAGGCAGTCTGTGCTGTGTGTGCTGGCGTTAAGGAGCTTTCAGTAGCTTTTAGTTTAAGCACTGCACACTCCTTCCATATTAACCCAGGAGGTTAACAGGTCGCCAGGTACCCGGACCCCACCTTTAGACAGGTGGCGAAGGGTACCTCAAAAACAATGTAAAAGATGTTATAAAATAATAAAATAAAAATAAATAAATATGTTAAATAAAAGAAAGATAATCATTGACTTGCTGGAGCACAGCAGGTTGTGACCAGCTCCTTAGGCACATTTTCTAAACTGAGGGCTGGTGGGGATTAGAGGGGGAGGAGTTCCACACTTCTAAATTTTGAAAGTGCCAGCTCCAGCTATCCACGCCTCTATACCCCAGCGTAAGCACCTCCAGTGTCCCCTAGTGGATGAAAGAGAAATATGGAATATGAATATCCTCCATCTGTATTTTTTAATCATGGTTAGCAAATGATCTCCAGCTATATTCATTTAAGCGATATTTTTTTAAATTGTGGTAATAATATATATATTTACATATTTATTTATTACTTATATCCGCATCCAACTGATATTAAACACCAAATACTGTTTCATGCTTTTGTTGACATATTGCTGCCTACAAATGGTGCCTCAGACAGGATTATGTACTGCATGTACCTCCACAATGGGCCCATTGTGTATATGTATATGTCCGCATAACATATTATATATGTGCATAGCACATACCAACATATGTTTATGCGCAACCATGCATACGTGTAGAGATGTTCTTATTGTTCTGTCTTCATGTAGATATAAATACAGCTGGAGGATATTCATATTTTAGTACATTATATTTGTCACACTACCATATTTTTCAGAATATCCAGCACACGGAAATGAGAATATATTATGGCAGTGGTTCTCAAACTCGGTCCTCAGGACCCCACACAGTTCTCTTCTCTTTTTACAGGTTGCCTAGCAGGTGCACAGGTGTATTCGTTACTCACTGATACGTTTTAAAAGATCAACAGGTGCAGCTAACCATTTCACTTGTAATTATGTGAGGAGACCTGCAAATATGCACTGTTTGGGGCTGTTCACCCCCGGCACACGGACATAGTGGAGGGGAACAGAGATCAGAGACAACCGTTGGTAGCCGCACCTAGCGAGTACTACAACATTTGGCCAACGGTAAGGTCAGTGGTGCGGGATGCCGCCCCTGTCTCTCTCTTTTTTTTATAGCAGTCACATACAATACTGCAATTCTACCATACTATTTAGTGGGGGAACGTATGATCACTTATACGGTAGGGAAGCCCTGATTAAGGGTATACCCACACACCCCACATATATGGGACATACTCTGCATTTCTACAGATACCAATATCACTCCTAATACGGGTTGTCACATACATTGGTTAAAAGGGAGACGTAGGCATTTGGTGCTATACGGAAAGGAACCCCCTAAAAGGGTCACCTTATGTTACCTGCAACTCGTATATAGGTGACTGTTTGGAGACAGTCTCCCAACATTGGGGACTGGAGTTTGACACAAGAGACGTGGACAATCGCTGACAGTCTATCACAGAAGGCACTCGGGAGCCTTTTTTTGTTTAGAAATCAGAGCCAGTGTTTAGGAACATAGCTTTATTTTTCTGGCTATCTGTTTGATCTTAATCAATTTTATTTTTCTATAAGTGCACAGGAGTACTTGGACTTCATAATTAAGATACAATTTTTAAACTAATCAATAAATACCATTATTATTACAACATATACAGTTTAAATCCATTTTGTACTTTTCTATAACACTATATATCATTCTTTCCACACTTCAGACATCTGAATTAGTGTAAAGAGGTTAGCGCTGGACATAACTATTATCGTATTAGATTATATACCCTCTTTGAGTTTGGACAACTCAGTGTCCAGCTGCTTCCAAAGCTATTGGTGGATACACTGTAGCGCTGGTGTGCGGATCCTATAAAAATCACGGGTGTGATATGTATTACCGCCGGCCGCAATTCCCGACAGCGGCTGCCCAACAAAGGAGGATATACCGATCATCCTAAAGGTAAGTGTATACTAACCTAACCCCCCTAACCCTCCTTAGGGGTGCCTAACCCTAACCTCCCCCCATGTGCCTAACCCTAACTCCCCCTTCCCCGCTGCCTAAACCTAAGTCCCCCGGGTGGGTGCCTAACCCTAACCTCCCCCCGGGGGTGCCTAACCCCAACCCTCCCTCCCCGTAGCCTCACCGTAAGTCCCCCCGGGAGCCCTAAACCTAACACCCCCCCCACGGCTGTCCGCTGCGGCGCTCGGCATCCGCTCGATCGGGATGCTGGGCGCCGGTCTCCCGAAGTCAGGCATACGACAGGCGTCTAGATTTAGACGCCAGTCATTCATCATTAGTCAGGATAAAGCAGTCTGGAAGCCGGCGGTCGGCATTTAGACCGTCGGCTTCCAGACTACATCCCCAAAGCACACCTGTTGCAAAGCACCTAGGAAAACAGCTGACACAAGGGGTGAGAATGTGATCACAAAATGATTAATTATAAAAATTAATCAAACAAAAAGCACTAATCCACGGCACTCACCATTTCTAGATTTGGGGTGCAACATGATATGTGACCACATTGTTTAAATAGAAATCACAGGGGCTCTGCACTCACCATAATAACTAACAATAATAATAAACTTAAATGCATTGATCAATTCATAAACCAAAACCCCACTGTTTATTATTATTATTGTTAGTTATTATGGTGAGTGCAGAGACCCTGTGAGAGAGAGATATATACAGTTTTTTTTATACTATGTGTATATATTACACACAAACATACACACACACATTGCTTTAGAATTAGATCGCCGAAGAGATTAAGTATACTATAAGCAAAGCATCCCAACTACTCCAACTTTCGCAGCAGCTATGTAATAGGTAATTTCTCTGCCACTGAAAGCGGATCTCACACACATCAGAGTGCTGAGACTAAATATGCCGCAGCAGAAGAATGGTTTGGATAGCTAAACTGCACCATTCTGTTAGTTCTGCAGGAAGGTTAGAATTTTATATGTACTATGAATGGGCATTTTTTTTCACCCAGGAAAAACGGTTCATGTAATGAAAATTCAGATGTGGTCACAAAGGTTTATATACAAAGTAAACTTATTTATGTAGTGTGGGTTAGATTAGATATTACTTTGGTAAATCTACAGTCTGGAGTAATGAGCAAGTGGATCTTGTGCAAGTCAATGGGCCTGGAGAATAGTGGTCCACAACTGCACACTAAATTGAAAGATAAAAGGCGCAAAAAAGCAGAAACAATTCCAGTATTGTGTAAGGGGGGTAGGGGAGGGGGGTTGGGGATTTACTTAAACATGCTCATCCGACCATAATAATATGCCCTAACAAAAACATTATTACTAAATCAGTGAACAAGTTGCAGACAACTTATCACAGGCAGTTACTCAGTGCTGGCATCTGCCACTGACCGAATAAGAGCCATTTTCAATTTGAGCGGACCAGCAATACTTTTCCACCTCCCGGACTTTTCGCCTACTTCGTCTGTTTTGCAAGCGGAAAAAATATGAGATCTGGTAAGAACTTACCTTTGTTATCTCTATTTCTACGAAGTCCATAGGGTTCCACAGGATACCTTGGGGTATAGGTGTGACGTCAGTCATCGGGCACCATAGAGTTAAGCTTTCAGCCTCCCAGGATGCACTAGGGTCCCCTCCTATACCCCGCCCCCGAGCCAAGGCACCTCAGTTAGTTACCAAGCCATAGGCCGGAGGAGAAGAAGGAAGAGAGAGAACAAAGATCTGGATACACACAAGAATCACACTGTCACCAGAGGGAGACGGGAAAACCGGTGACCAGACCAAAGCCCATCTGCAGCACAGGTGCGACAGGGCGGGCGTCCTGTGGAACCCTATGGACTTCGTAGAAATAGAGATAACAAGGGTAAGTTCTTACCATATCTCATATTTTCTACTTCAGGGTCCATAGGGTATCCACAGGATACCTTGGGGATGTCCCAAAGCAGTATCCTTTAAGGGTGGGGATGCTCCTGTGCTGAAAGGAGAATCCGCCGCCCGAAGGAAGCATCCTGAGAGGCGAAGGTGTCAAACCTGTAATACCTCAGGTAGGTATGGACAGAGGACCACGTAGCAGCCTTGCAGATCTGGACTGCAGAGGCACCACGTCGAGCTGCCCACGAAGGACCCACAGACTAAGTGGAATGAGCCTTCAAAGAAGGAGGAACCGGCAGACTTTCATGAAGATAAGCTTCAGAAATAGCCATACGGATCCAGGCTGCCAAAGTTTGCTTTGAAGCAGGCCAACCCTTTTTACGGAAGCCATAGAGGACAAACAAGGCGTCCGACTTCCTAAACGAAGAAGTGCGGTCAACATAAGTCCTTAAGGTCCGCACAACATCCAAAGTGGCCTCACCCACTGAAAGACCAGGTGAGTTAAAGGCCGGAACAACTATTTCCTCGTTAACATGAAACTGGGAAGCAACTTTGGGAAGAAATTCAGGCAGAGTGCGGAGCACTGCCCTGTTCCCATGAAAAATCAAGAAAGGGGGTCTACAAGAGAGAGCCCCTAAATCAGAAACACGTCTGGCCGAAGCTATGGCCAGAAGGAAAACAGTCTTAGCTGTTAGCCATTTAAGATCCACTGAGCCCAGTGGTTCAAACGGCGGTCCCTGGAGAGCCCTCAGGACCACAGCCAAATCCCAAGGCGCCACTGGTGGAACAAAGGGCGGCTGAATGCGGAGAACACCTTGCATAAAGGTGCGCACATCCGGGATTGTAGCAATCCTACGGTGAAACCAGACAGACAGGGCCGAAACCTGTACCTTCAAAGAAGCAAGGCGAAGCCCATGATGTAGTCCCGCTTGTAGGAAGGCAAGTATCCTAGACAGACGAAACTCCAGCGGTGCATAACCTCTCGGTCGACACCATCTGAAGAACTTATGCCACACGCGATGGTATATCCTCGCGGAAGACTGTTTCCGAGCTCGCAACATGGTACGCACCACAGAGCTGGAAAACCCCCTGGACCTCAACATGGCTGTCTCAACAGCCACGCCGTCAAAGACAGCCGAGCCAGGTCCGGGTGAAGACAAGGACCCTGCGACAGAAGGTCCGGTCGTAGAGGCAACCGCAGAGGACTGTCCACGGACAGACCCTGAAGGTCTGAGAACCAGTGCCGTCTGGGCCACGCGGGAGCTATCAACAGGAGCGTCCCTCCTTCCTGTTTGAATTTCCGATTACCCGTGGAAGAAGGGAAACCGGAGGAAACAGGTATGCGAACCGGAACGTCCACCGGACGGACAGAGCATCCACCAGAGACGCCTCTTCGTCTCTTGTGCGAGACCCGTACACCGGCAACTTGTTGTTGTGCCGGGGCGCCATGAGGTCGATCTCTGGAAGACCCCACCTGTCCACCAGTAGTTGAAAAACGTCCGGGTGCAGGGACCATTCCCCCGGATGAACGTCCTGGCGACTTAGAAAGTCCGCCTCCCAATTTAGCACTCCCGGATGAAGACCGCTGATATGGCCGGAAGATTGCGCTCCGCCCATACCAGGATCCGAGAGACCTCCACGAGAGCCGCCCGACTTCGGGTTCCTCCTTGCCTGTTTAAGTGGGCCACGGTGGTAGCATTGTCCGACTGGACCTGCACCGGACGACCCTGGAGAACCCGATGTGCCTGCCGGAGAGCATTGAAGACCGCACGGAGTTCCAAGATATTGATTGGAAGCTCCGCTTCTGTCGGAGTCCACCTGCCCTGGAACAAGTGTGGACCCGAAACTGCTCCCCAGCCCCGAAGACTGGCGTCCGTTGTCAACAGGACCCAATTTGGAACCCAGAACGGACGTCCCTTGCTGAGATGGGTCGTCTGTAACCACCAGGCAAGGGACAGGCGAACCTCCGGGGTGAGCACAATCGTTTGGGACTTCAGAGACTGAGGCAGCCCGTTCCACTTGGACAGGATAAGGTGCTGCAGAGGTCTGGAGTGAAACTAGGCATATTCCACCATGTCGAACACCGACACCATGGAGCCCAGTAACCTCATCGCCGAGTGTAGAGACACCCGGCGGCTGTGGAGACAACTGCGCACCCTCGACTGTAAAGCAGAGATCTTTTCCCCCGTCACGAAGATCCTTTGCTGTCCCGAGTCCAATAAGGCTCCGAGGTGCAGAATCCGCCGAGACGGGATTAGAGTGGACTTCTGCCAGTTGATTAACCAGCCGTGCCGTTGCAGTAGTGCAATGGTCAGGTCCAAGTGGCGTAGAAGGAGCTCTGGAGATCCTGCCACTAGTAAAAGGTCGTCCAGGTACGGCAACATACGGACTCCCTGCAGCCGCAGAGAAGCCGCCATGACCGCCATCACCTTGGTGAACACACGTGGTGCTGTCGCCAGGCCAAAAGGTAACGCCCGAAACTGGAAGTGGTCGCTGCGGATAGCAAACCTGAGGAACGGTTGATGGCGCAAAAGAATAGGGACATGCAGGTAAGCGTCCTGTATGTCCAATGACACCATGTAGTCCCCAGGTTCCAGCGCCAGAATGATGGACCGTAGGGTCTTCATCCGAAACTTCGGCACCCGCAAAGACTTGTTGAGAGCTTCGAGGTTTGGAATCGGACGATACGACCCATTGGGTTTCTGCACCAAAAAAAGATTTGAATAGAAACCCTGGCCCCTCTGGGAGAATGGAACAGGCACTATAACTCCAGCCTGGTACTCCATGCCTGCTTCCGGGGCTTGGCCGATTTCTTAGGACCAGCCTGTCGAGGAAAAGACTGTGGTTTGGGCCTGCCCTGGGCCCTATAAGACCGAAAGGACGATGGTCCCGAACAAGAAGGAGCAGCGGCCGACGGGAGACATGCCGATTTGGCTGCCGCCAGCGTGTCCACAATCTTGTCCAGATCCGGACCGAAGAGAACTTCTCCGGTAAATGGCAACGCCTCCAAACACTCTTTGGAATCAGCGTCCGCCTTCCAGGATCGCAACCACTAGGTGCGATGAGCAGCCACCGCTGCTGAAGAAATCCGAGACATCAGGGAACTAATGTCTAAGGCCGCCTCGTTGATATAAGTGGCCGAATCACGGAGACTACCAATCAACTCCGCCTGATCGACCGGACAGTCGGAATCAAAAGACGCCTCTAATGAATCCGCCCAGCGCTCCATTGCTCTGGCAACCCAGCAAATGGCCATAGCCGGCCGTGCTGCCCCCCCCGCAAGGGAATAAGCGGACTTCAGGCAGATCTCCACCTTGCGGTCCGTAGCATCCTTAAGAGAGGACATGGATGGCATCGGCACTGTGGCACTACGAACAAGACGGGTCACGTGAGAATCCACCTGTGGAGGGGATTCCCACTTTGCAAAATAATTATCCGCGAACGGATAAGTCACCGCCAGGCGCCTTTGCGGCTGGTAACGTTTGCCAGGCTGTTTCCACGCCTCCTCTAAATGGTCCACTAACTGACCCGAAAGAGGAAAGACTGTGGCATCGCCCTTCACATCTTTAAAAAAGGCATACTTGGATTTAGCCGCTGGGGGAACTTCGTCCTCAATCACCAAGGCTGTGCGGACTGCCCGAATAAGTCCAGGAATATATACTTTGGATTTAGCGTCAGCGTCCTTAGTATGGAGAGGTTCCTGATCGTAAGGATCCAGAATCTCCCCATCATCAGACGTCTCTTCGTCATCCTCATAAGGAGCCGACAGACGCCACCGGCCGTTTATGTGGCCGCATCACAGACTCCCCCTGCAACACATCCGACAAGTGCTGTACAGAACTCGTCAGAGAGTTAACCCACGCAGGCTCCTGAGAAACCAGGAGCGGGGAAATAGGGAGACTGTGGGGTACCACCAATTGTCGTGGGAAACCCTGCATGGGTGACGACACCACTGACTGCTGGGACAAACCCATCTGTGTAAACGCGGGCTGCGGAGCTAACTGGCCCACTAAGGTCGTAAGCGCCTGAGCAAAACAAGCCCAGGGCGGCTCCTGTACCGGTGCTGTAACCGTAATAGGCCGCGCCATTGACAAACACTGCCGGCAGAGGCCCTCCGCGCTACCCTCCCCCTCCGCTAACGGTACTTTGCACGTGGTACACTGTAGCCGGAGGGGAAAATCACTTTCAGACATGATGGCACCAAGTATGTGACCCCTCTCACCAATTATATATGAAATAGGTGAGAGACCACCCTGCAGCACCGCACCGCAAGGGCTTAGCAGAAAGGACAGGGACAGTAATAAAGCTGACAGTGAGAATAGAAGATACAGGCAGCAGCGCTAGCACAGTCACATACAATGCAAAGAAAAATCAATCCCTGCACTAACAGCGCTGATCACTCAACTACACAGACACAGGGCCTGGTAGGACACAGCGCTGCATACACAGACCTGCCACAGCGGAGGAGAGGTATGCGGGGGGACCCAGACCACGATGCTTCCGTCCAGTGCTTCCAGCAGCGTTCACCATGCGTTCTGGAAAGATGGCCGCCGAGGAGCAGAGAGGAGGCTGGCCTGGGGGAGGAGCGCTGCTACAGGACCAGTCGGCAGTGTGCAGAGAGGGCTGTGTGCAGCGGGGGAGGCGCCGGCTGTGAGACAGGGAACACGCGCTCCCCTGGCATGCATGTAACCCCCGGGGCGCCGCAGCGCTACCGCACTGCTGCGGTCCGCTGTCCCAGGGGGGTAGTGGAAGCGCAGGTTCTTACCTGGCTCCACGCTGCAGCCAGTCCCCAGGGAGCCCCCTGCCTGGGGACTCTGGACCATGTAACAGCGGGGACCCACCGCGGGCCCCCGCTGCTTACCTTGCTGTCTCCCTTGAATCCGGCCATGGTCCGGAACATCTGGGGTCACCGCTAGCTGTGACCCCAGATGCTCACCAGCATCCCCGGATCGTTCTGGTACCGGCGGGGGTGTAGGGAAGACAGCATGGACGTCAGGACTGACTGTCCATGCTGTACATCCAGATGTGCAGCCACAGCTGCATGAAGAAAAGCTTCAGGGGCTCTTCTAGCCCCCACTCCAACAGGTGCACCCGACTCCGGACGGGCACCAAACGAAACTGAGGTGCCTTGGCTCGGGGGCGGGGTATAGGAGGGGACCCTAGTGCATCCTGGGAGGCTGAAAGCTTAACTCTATGGTGCCCGATGACTGACGTCACACCTATACCCCAAGGTATCCTGTGGATACCCTATGGACCCTGAAGTAGAAATATTGCGCGCGTGCCCACTATACCCCGTATTCAATTTGAAAGTACGCGAAAACGGGACCCGGTGAAACCTGAGGCGGAAAGTACTGTCAGATTTGGGGAAATCAGCCTGACACCCCCCAAAAGATGCTCTGACATGGGGGTTAGGTAAGGTTACCCCCAATTTGGCTTGCTGAAGGTATTTGGTGTTTTTAAACGGGCTCAATAGCTGCTAAATAGCGTTTTTGTATACATGGTGCAGAATAGTATTTAGGAGTATTTTTTGCAGAAAATAACATATCCAAGCAAGTTTGGGGTACTTGAAAATGGGGGCCAGCATATTTAAAAGTTGCTAAAGTAAAGTTGAAAAAAATCGTGAAAAATCCACCTCCAGAGTCAAGAACGCTAGTTTTTAACTTTGTACCCCAAAATTTATTTTTTTTTGCCCCCTTTTTCAAAGTCATTTTTTGGGGTGTCCTTAAGTGTTTTTTACATATATTTTTGACACAGTTTACCTTTGGGGGACTGTCTGAAGGCTGCAGGGGGGTTCCCGCAAAGTTACACCTCAAAACCCCAATTTTGCACTTTTTTCCGGCTGCATTTCATAGGAGAAACTTTTTCACCTATTACATTGCATTGACTTTCCGCCTAGGCGGAAAGTCTTTCCAATTGAATACGGAGTAAAGTCAAAACAGGCGAAAACTACGTCATCGGCGATACGGACTTTTCGCCTCAAATTGAATACGGGCCTAAGGCGCATAGTAAATCCAGGCAGTATACCCTAAGCCACCTGACATAGGGCCTGATTCAGAGCCGCTCGTAAGCGGCCGCTCGTTCGTTCCGAGCGATGTTTGCCCAACTGCGCATGCGTACAGATCGTAATACGCATGCACGAACCAGTCAGTAGGGCCGAAAATCGTTTGTTCGCTAAATAGCGAATGCCTGCTATTTTGAGTGACAGGAGGAGGCGTATGTGGGTGGTAACAGGGGAAGGTGCTTGAAAACGGGGAGTGGAGATCCGAACGCAGGCGTGCTTAAAGGTCAAAACGGGTGTTTTATGGGTGTGCATAATTAATACAGCAGCGTCATTGACCACGTCACTGGGTTATTTTATAGTCAGAACTGCTCGCAAGATTGTGGTAGGAAAAACCAACCACAAGAATAGCGAGCAGTTCATACGCTGGTCGATGTACTCGATTAATCTAATAAATAGCAGACATGACGTAGGATGCGAGCGGCCAGGGGACGTAGTTATCCAAAAAACGACCGCAAGTTTTGTTCGCTCGTTCAGACAGAGGCGTGAACAGACCGCAAAGAGCGAACGGTTCATTTGAATAGCCACCCCTTTTTTCTGAACGAACGACCGCAAATAGCGTCCGGCTCTGAATGAAGTCCATAGTACTCCCTTAGCATGATACCCAATGTGGGCAATTCAATTCATTAGCCAGAATTTAGCAACCAGGCAATTGGGATCAATTCAATTAAATCCAAAGACAGGCACTATTTGTGCGAGAATGCACAGGATTGACTGCATTAAAGCAGCTACCCGAAGCCCTACTTATTTTGCGGTATTGCCTATAAAAGCCTATGTGCAGGTAAGCCTCAAGCCAGAAAGCTGACCTTATATTTAAAATCTATAGGATAACAATAATCACATGGGTTTGCCAAGGTGCACAGTTCCATGGCTCTATTTAGCTTTGCTCCAAATTCATAATCAGCCCTTCTCACTGTTACAGTAGGACTGACCAAGAAAGGGAAGACTTTGGTGCAGCTTAACAGATATTGCAATATTTGGAACGAACATTCCCTGACTTTTTATAGAATACAATGTGGAGTGTTCATAGCATAGAGTGTATGGTGAGTGCAGAGATTCCATAATAATAGAGGATAGCAAAAGGTTGCCAACCCCAGTTGTAGATTACGGTACAAACCTTTATGTACTACCTATACCCCTTTCATACATAGCCTTTCAACCCGGAGTATTGCCAGGGCGTGAGGCCCGACCTGGGTCTCTGCTTTGTGTGAACATACCCGATCCAAGTTGGATGTTCCAGGTCCAGGACACTGCTCGGAACCAGACTTATTTCTGGGACCAACCCGTGGCGCCTGTAGTGTGAAAGGTGCGACCCAGGTTTTTTAGATCTGGGATTAGCTGAAAATACTTGATTGACTGTTTGAGGCACTTGCAGATGACCTTACCTACAGGCGCTAGAGCACATGATAGTGGAGCAGACGCCATTTCGGATACCATGGCTCACTAGAGTAAAGATGAGGCGCCCTTCTCCTTCTGAAATTACACTCTGCAATGTAGCACAGTGTCAGCAGCTGCATCAGTCTCAAAAAGTCACCACTCAGTTTTCATGAGCTCATTATAGTGAGCAAAAACGATCCCCATTTAATGATTCACTGAATGCCAGGGCATACACAGGTTCGACCAGTCCAAGGTGTAGTGTGAAGGGGGGTTCTTAGTTGAGACAGGGGTAGAAGCAGTATTCAACAACCCGGGGAAGAGACCCGGCTCATGACTGAAAGGGGTATTACTGAGCTTTACATTTAGGAGCGGATTCAATTAGCCACGATAAATCGAAAGCAAGAATTTTCGCATTATTCATCAGTTTTGGTGCGATATTTTCACGTCTTTTGGCAATGCGTGCTCCCGTTTTCTATTATAAGAGATTTGAAAACAGCGCATGGAAAAACCAGCGAAAAGTACAGAACATTTTGGGGAAATCAGTCTGTACCCCATAAAAAGCCCAACTGACATAGGAAATCAATAGAGAAGTGTATTAATAGTCCTTTTAAAAGTATTAGTATTTAAATTTTGTTAAATGGTTGTTATATGCATATTTGATAAATGTTGAAAAATGAAAATAAGCAATATTTTTTAAAGAAAATAATTGCTATAGTTAAATTGGGGGTACATTAAAATGGGTGCTAGCATATTTTTGTGTCTATAAAGCATCCGATGTGTACCCACCTTTAGAGCAGCACCTCCCTTCTAAAGGGGCCTATCCACTAGGCGACATGAAAGACTGAACGTCTAGTGTTCAGACCTTCAGGTCGCCGAGGTGCGGTGCCCGCACTGAACGTCATTCAGTGCAGGAGCCCGACCTCCTACCTCTGTACATGCCGAACCTGACAATCGTCGTGTTCGGCATGTTCAGTAGATAGTCGGGGTCGGCAAGGACCCAGCGTGCAGGCGCATCGCTGGTCCTTGCCGGCTATCCATTAGGCCCCTTAACAGTTCAAAATAGTGGCTTTAGTATACTCTGTATGGTTCATACCTTTCTGTAATAATCTGACTTCTCCATTTTCCTTCTTGAATTCATTCATTAGTTTATGTTTCTTTTTTTCCTTTTGCTTCTCTTTATCTTTAATCCTGATTTTTTCTTTTATCTCATCTTAAAAGATAAAAAGTAAAAAATACAATGAATTGACTTTCTAAAGTAGTAACTATAAGAATAATATAAAATTTTGCAGAAAAAAAAAAAGATAATGGAAACAACTATTTTTTTAAACTACTGTTTTAAGAAAACAAAGCTTTTTAATTAATACAAATAAATCAACATTTTCCATATACCTTAAGCTTTCTACTAATGTACTGTACATATTCAATGACTGTACACAATGAGGCTAATTCATACGTGCAATGGTGAAAGCAGATTCAAGATTATCGGGAATCTGCAAGTGCGCAGAACCTGTTCTGCGAATGTACAGAACGTGTCCTGCGTCATTCAAGGGGCGTTGCAGGAACGCCCGGCGTTCATGAAAACGGAGGTGTGTTGGCCCCAGTTTTCCCGGCAAGGCCAGGTGCTGCGTTCACGGACACAGTTTGCTGGCTTCACAAGCCGGACAGCCTGAGTAAGCTGAGTATTACTCAGCTGGCCGGCGGCCCGGTGCCATAAACCATCGCGACGGGTGATGCCAGCATGCAAACTCGGTCGCAGTGCTGGGATCGCAAATGCATCCAGGGGATGAATACACCTCCTGCTGAATTTGCAATTTCCTGCCAAGATGCATCAGCCCCAATATACAAAAATAGCTACTGGCAAAAAGGTATTCCACCAGTCACAATACGGACTGTTTTGGGTCCATTCATGATGAGGAATTTTTAGACATTTTGAGACTGTAGACCCAAAAGGGGCTGATTCAATTCAGCACGATAGAGTTCCCAGAGCTATTCAATTGACCGTGCTGTTAAGTCCGGCTAGAAACACTTAAGTCGGAGAATGCCGGTTACCGCTCCTTAAACTGTGTGTTTAGTGAAGCTAACTGGCATTCTCTCACTTAAGTGCCAGCCGTGAGGTTGCTAGCACAGTGCTAAGCCGGGAAACAGCATCATGGCCAGCACTTAAGTCGGATTCTTGCATGCACCTCAGGAAGGTGCAAGAAGAAATCCTGTAGTTGGACTCAACAGTGTGGTCAATTGAATAAGCTCCGCTATTCAACATTGCGTTAAATTGAATCGCCCAAAAGTGTCTGATGCCACAGCGCCACCAACAATTAGGTTATTGTAGTAGAATTATTACATAAAGGTGTTTTGGTAGGAACTGGTATGATTAACCACCGGACGCATGGCCGGCGGTTCAACTCCCAACACCAGCATCCCGGCAGCAGAGAAAATCCCGATCGTCCTAAGGTAAGTATTTGCTAACCTATTCTACCCCTAACCCTCCCTTAGGGGTGCCTAACCCACCCCCCGGGGGGGGGGCCTAACCCTAACCCCCACTTTCCCTAGCCTAACCTACCAGGTGGGTGCCTAACCCTAAGTCCCCCCCAGGAGCACTAAATTAAATCCTCCCCCCCCTCCCCCCCTGCAGCTATCCGCACTCGGCGCCCCCTCGATCGGGATGCCGGGTGTCGGGCTCCCGGCGTATGTCTAATGACAGGCGTCGGGATTTCGACGCCTGTCATTAGACACTTTCCGGAATTAGACAGTCGGGAATACGTTCGTCGGCTTCCCAACTGACACCCGTTTTGGTACCATCCAAGATGGAATAATGTGTTTAAAAGAGTGCACAGGCATATGAATGTTGAAGTTGTAGCACTGATAAAAACTTCAATCTGTATTCATACACCTAGCAAAACAGGATTATTCCTTATAATGTCAGTTTCAACTAGATTTTACTTACAACACAAGCCAAAACAAGTGTTATAGCTGGGCTTGCATTATAAAAAAGGTGACTCTTGGCTCTGCAACTCAGTTATGTTCTACTACTTGTGACTTCATATGAATTTCAGATACATTATTTGGAGAACAGTATGCTGCCAGATGTTAGGTTACAGATCTTCAAAAGGACATCTAAATCTAGCCTTCAAATGACTTTATATAATATATTTAAGACATCTGTACATTTTTAGATTTTTAGGTATATCAGATTTTCTCGCTAGGTGGCTATTGTGAGCCTTAAGGGGGGTATCCACTACACGATTAAGTGGAACGATCACGATCGTTTGATCGTTCAATCGTTTGCAAAAGTGTCTAAAACGACTAGCGATGCACGTGCCCGCTGGTCTTTTAGACATCTATGATCTCTCCAACATGCTGGTCAACCTGACTATATCGTCAGGTTCAGCATGTTTCCAGATGATTGATGACCCTGCACTGAACGTCTGCTCATTCAGTGCAGGCTCATCACACAACTGACAAACGACTGCACGATTACAATGTCGTAATCGTGCAGTCGTTTTCAGATCTGGTAGTGGATACCCTCCTTTAAATGGTTTGAAATAGACAAAAGATTGTTCTGTAATACAAGACAAGCATATATAAAATAAAAAGCATCTAATAACAATTTGATATGGGACCTTTCAATTACTTTGTAGTACAATTATTATTTCGATTAACTTGGATTTTAGATTCAACGCTTTTGAAAATGGCCACACAAGATAAAACAGAAAGCTGCCAGAATGCTTGTCAAAACCCAATATGTGCATGTATTTACTTATTTGTGCACACCCCAGAGTTAGACAGATAAAGATGAGAATTAGGAGGGGGAAAAAAAAAAAAAAACACACACACACACACACACACATTAGGGCAGATTCATTTACTCCCATTGGCAACTCACATCACACATTTTCTGACCATTACTGTAGGCCGATTCTGCTTGCACCACAATGGGCTGCAAATAGAATGGGCCTCATGCAGGCAATACGAGAAAGACACCGAAAAAGTAAGGGCTTCTGCGCCTAACTGCAACAGCTGCTTTTAACTTGTAGATCTAAAATGGCTTCATACATAATTATATCATTACATGATCAGGTAAAAAGCAGCTACACTGCAAAGGTGAAACCAGGACCTCTTTGTGAATGGCTCTTAGGCTCTCATTCAGAGGCGGTCGCAAGAAGCGACCACTCGTTCTGAATGAGGGCGGCCGCTTGCTTTTTCTAGTGCGGCCTCCTGCTCGCTAGCTAAGCTGTGGGTTACCACCCACAGCTTAGTGACCGACCAGGTTGATGGTCGCGATGATCAAGACAATCGGGGCTTGCGACGAGACCCTAAGGTTGGGTCTCGGCAACCGCAAGACCCAGGGACCTTCCTGCTCTGATCAAGCAGGAAGCTCCCCACTGACATCACTGCTGATGTCAGTGCGGCCACCCACAAAACGTTAGGCGTTCCTTAAGAAACGCCTCAGTTTGTGAAACCATCCCCCGCCCGGCCTACAAAACGGGCCGAGCTGTCGATCAACATCGACCGCCGGCCCTTTTGTAGTGAGCTCCGGAGCGAGAAAGTTTCTCTCTCGCTCCGGGACTTGCGCAAGCGCAGTGCGGCCGCAGGACAAAAAAAATCGAACCGGTTGCGAGGTGGATTTTTAACTTAGACACTGTCTCCAAAAAGGTCTTAATCTTGATTTCGAGCTCAAATGGTTTTTAGACTAAAATTGAGTATTTGTTTTTAGTTTTTTATATATTTATTAATTCTTTCTTTTTCTATTCTCTTAAATGTCCTCCACTTTGTTGGAAAAATGTTCCGCTGGGAGAGGGATGGGCAATGCCAGAATACTAAGTACGACATAGTTATTTATATACCAGCGGAACATAAATCTAGATGAAGGATATATGAATTTGAAAGAAAATCCTACAGCATTGATGTACGAGTAATCTGGCGGAATAATAAAGAAATCTCTTCCAAAATGGCGGCGATTGAAGTCCAATCCATCCCCTAGTGAAGCAAGAATGAATAGTACAACTTCCGTGTTGTGGAACACATACAACTTCCGGATACAGAGGAAGTTGTAACCAGTGGAACGCAGATCACTTACGGTCAACACCGGAAGTTATGTAATCGCAGCGTGTGCCCGCATTTAGCGGGAATTGGAGAACCAATGAGGAACTGATAGAGGGTATAAATAGATACATTGTTAATACCACAAGCCACCTTTGCCTGAGGAAGGATCCCCAAGATCCGAAACGCGTTGTAGGAGGCGTTTTGTGGAACAAGGAGGAACTTCTGTTTGGGAATCCAGCCATCCTTGGATTGTTAAAGCTCCCTGCGGTGGTGCCGTGCTATTGAGGCCCGGGACCCTTTGCTGTTAATTAGCATTTGCCCACCGCAGCACCCTACTCCGGTGAGAGGCTGTTTCTGGAATCCCACTCCTATGTCCCTGTATTGGATATGTAATTTGTCATTGTATGTGATGTACATATTTTTAATTTTGTGTGTTTTAAGTATGTAATAAATGAGATTGTATTGCACACTTTGGGTAATCTATCTATTATCCTATTTAAAAAGGTTATAACAATAAGCGCTACCAGACACTCTTTTCTTGTAAAAATTCTGCTTTGGAAGTCTGGTATTACTTCTATTTTGTGTTGTCTACAGCTGCAGGATTGTTTTTTGCGCAAATTAGCTTCACTCATTTTTTGATTAATCATTAGGTCAACACCAAAGAAATTGTCAATGCCACCATAGTCAAATTGTTAACAACCGAAATGTCGACATGGACATGAGGAATACATGGTCATTAGGTTGACAGATAAAATGTACAGTCAAAATGATGAAAATTAATAAAAACGAAACGGTCAAGAAAAATAGATGTCGACAGATAAAATAAATAATTGGAGCAAAATTTTATTCAGTGGGAGTTGAATAGCGCCTGGGAAGCTGGTCCCAGAGCTATTCAATACAGTGCACCGTTCAGTCCGACTGTTACAACTCTGGCACTATTAAACTTCTTATGAATTGAAGCGCCCCCATAATGACCAGTCAGTTTACAAATGTACAAGATCGCATCCCACTGAAAGAAACAGTGATCCTGTCATGACAGCCAGCCACTTTGGGGGCGATTCAATTCAGCGGGTGTTGAATATCGCTGGGAGGGAGTTATTAGGTCGGCACTCTTCAACTTAACTTTTAAAGTGTCGGAATAAACAACGAGCAGAATTGAATAGCTTCGTTAGCTATCAACAGCGCACTGAGTTGAATTCCCCCCATTGAAAGATATGCCTAATTGTCATATCAAAATGTGTAGAAAAGTGGTAGGCAACCTGTGGTACGTCACATGCCATGCCGCAGTTCTGATATTCGGGTAAGCTAAAAATGTGGCAGGGCATCGTGGCATGTGGAGTCCCACAACAGCTGGACTGCCAGTTTGCCTACTGAGGGTAGAGCACTGCGAGTAAACACTGATCCTATCATGTCACCCATACAGTTATATTTCCCTAACTGTCACATAATAAAAATCACTGTCACCCCCTCCTGCTAGTGAACTTTGCACTGACTAACAGCATGCATGTTATATGCCGCACCAGAAATGAATTACAGCGACTAGTCTTCCTGCTAGGCTGCACAATGCCCGATTTTAAAACTGCAAAATACACCCTGCCCTACCTGCCGACACCCTGCTGAAACAGCTTGTCTGTTGTCACAAGCCCTCCTCACCCAACCACACCACCACCACGGACCAGTGTCCCACGCGGGGGGAAATTGAGGTGCAGCAAACTGTGGCATTCCAGTTGTAAGATGGTTCTCACAACTAAAATGTAATCTGTAAATAGTATAGGACTGTGATTTAACATAGGTTGTAACTGGACTTGCAGGATATCCAGAACTTGAAAGTCGGCTGATGAGACTAATTGATATGCTGATTCTTCAGTAAATATGTACGGATACATACATATACAGACACATTAACATTTTAATAAGCAGAACACACTTTAAAATTTGTCTATTTACCAAAACTGGGAAAGAAGACTTTTCCCCTATTAGTTTGTTTATTAGAAGTCACAAACCATAAATCTTCATGTTTCAAGTCGATAAAGCCCACGGATATAATGTACTAATCTTCAAAAAATAAAACATCTATAATGTAGATTATGAATACAATAGAAAATCAGTTTCAGTATCCTGCAGTAACTCTGTGGAATCCCAAGAGCAAGCTGCCTGTGGCTCTAATGAAACAGTCCTACAGAACATGTACACCAAGACAGGTTATACAGCTATTCAACACTTTGCGAGAAAAAGCAATTTCATCTGTGCTTACAGAAACTGCTAGGCTATCTTGTTCAGTTACCATAGCAACAAATGAATTGATGACATCTTTATTGTGTTTCTGGCATAAGCCTTTTAATTACTGTGTGTTGCATAGTATGTTTGTTTATTATTTGTACAGCTCTGACTGTTAACATTTCAAAAAGGGCTCCATGAAGCCTGAAATGTGGTGGCTGCAAGTGATCTCATCTAGTGCTATATATAGTGCAAAGCAATTTCTTCACAAACTTACTTTTAATACACAGACTATTTCACCATACTTACAAAGCAGCTTAAAAGTTTGTGCTTAATGAAAAGTTCCCCACACATAAAATGGACAAGAACAGTTAAGGCGGGTATCCACTACTAGATATACAAACGAGAGCACGATTTCATGACTTTACGTATTTTGGGTGCTCTGGATAAAGTGTATATTATTATAATTCCCCTAAAGGATATATTGCATTAGCTAAACAGAGCAAATGGCCACGTGACAACTAGCCTGTGTAGACAAGCTTCATGAATATAACGTCTGCTCTCACTCCAGGTGGCCCTGCTCGAATACACACCTTACATTAGCAGGCTTCCTGCAATAAAATACCTTCAAAGCCAAGAGTGTTATCTTAGGTTTGGGTCTTGTAGCTGGGCTAATTAGCATCTACACAAGAGTCTGGGAGAACAAAGGACTTTACTTTTGAGCCTGGGAAGTGTGGGGGCTGCTGAGAGAGGGGGGCGTGTGGAACTATAAGGCTCAGCATTCCACACTGCTAGGTGTTCACTTGGTTTAAGTGAGATCTAAGTACACCATTTCTCATACACACATTAATACGCACAATTGCGCTGGTAACTAATCGCATATTAGCGAATGCATAAGATCCTATATGAAAAAGCTGTTCATTAGCTTTATGTGCATGCATCTGCTCCAAGTTAACTAGCGTCTTTACATCAAACCCAGCATACTCACACATTACATATTGACATACAAGGTTCCATAAGCTTTAAGGTATAAGATTTAAGTTTGTGCATTTAGTATAAATGCTGTGAAATAAAGATTATTTGGTATCTAAGGTTTTATACATGCTAAGTAAGCCATGTTTGGTTTTGTACTGATGCGTACTCTTTCAACAGAATTCCGGTATTATCGGTGTGGAGATCGCATCACGCATTCTCAACTTATGGACCGCAGAGACTTCAAGCAACAAAATGTATATTATGAACAACCGTTAGGATGTTGCATGGGGCGGGAACCCAGAGACCCTCAGTTGTTGGAGGCTGGGTTGTGTCTATTTGAACCAGCCTGTTAAATGCTCTGTAACAGATGCATCCCCCTTGAGGACCAATGGCATCAGCAACAAACTTCTCTATTGTGTTGTCTATTTCTGGGGGGTATAAATGTGTGCTCCAACACTGGGTCTTAGTCTTGGGTCTTAGAATGACGAAGGGTTTCTTGCTGATGCCTAACATCCGGTCTGGAAGCGCTGCGTATGTATACTGTACTTGGGTCTGTATAATTCCTTTGCGCCGAATTGTGTATGGATCAATAGTGTGTAACTGACTGTACTTTTACTTGAATAATACTTTGTGTTTCGGAACCACACGTTCCAAGTCTGGAGTCTTTATTTACTGTATAAACTGCGTACGCAAATTAGCGTCATCCTTAGAAGGTATAGGCAGGATATCAGAAGGTATAGGAAGGAGTGTGTAGAGGTTCTAATCCAGTATCGTTAACACTATGGGCCATATTCAATCCCAGACGAAAAGCCATTTTCTGCAAAAAAGTATCACGAGTGACGTCCTTTCACCATGTGAAAAGTTTCCTCCGTATTCAATTCCAAAGACTTTTCGCCGGTGTGGGAAATTCAATGCAATGGAACCTGCAAAAAAGTTTCACCTATGAATAGGTGTCGAAAAAAGTGCAGAATTGGGCTTCTGGGGTGCAAAGTTGCGGGAAGCCACCTGCACCCATGGTAAAGTCCCCTAAAGGCAAACTGCATCAAAAAGTTAAAAAAAATACTTTAGAATACCCCAAAAAAGAACTTTCATTTTGGGGGCGAAAAAGTCCAAAGTTGGGGGACAAACTTAAAAACTAGCGAAATAGACTCCAGGGGGGTCCCCAAGTATGCACCAGGTTTTTAAGTTTGCAGCAGGTGGATTTTTTACGCTTTTTAAAACTTAAACTTTAAAATAAACTAGCAGCCATTTTCTTGTACCCCAAATTTGCTGGTACTACTTATTTTGTCCAAAAAATAATGCAAGCAAAGATGCTAAATAGCAGTTATTGAGACCATTTAAGTACGCCAAATAGCTTCAGCAGGACTATTCGGGGGTATCTAGAGTGATCCCCAATGTCAGTCCATCTTTTGTTGGATGTCAGGCTGATTTCCCCAAATCAGACAGGACTTTTCGCATAGAGTTTCGCTCGGGTGCTGGTTTTGCCAATTTCTAATTGAATACGGGGATAAGCTGGCACGCGAGCGATACATTTTCGCATTGAAAACCAACGATGTCAGAGAATAGTCCGGCATGCGAAAAGTTTCAAATTTGTGTTTTTCATTTTCTATATCCTGAATCTAATGAGAGTCTTTTGACCGAAGATTGACATCACCAGATAAACGTGTAATTTTTTTCACAAACATGTGTGTACGTATATATACACCCCACAACATTTTTTACTTTACAGAGACACATTCAGACGCTTATATTACTCTTCACTATGATTGTTGTAGGTTATGTGTTCAACAGCACATTTCTGTTTCTGAGCAAGTAGCAACCATTCGTTTACTATTATATATACACACTAGTGTTCACTCTAGGTCCGGCGGGAGGCAGGGCGCCGGAACCAGAGTTAGGGGGCGTGACCAAAGAAGGGGGCGTGTCTGTATGACGCGTCCCCTTTTCGTCACTCCTGGGGGCGTGCCCGGCACTAACAGACATGCCGGGCAGCCAAGCGCTGCACCGCCGTTTTGACCACCCGCGGGACACATCGACCCGCGGGTGGAGGCAGGACCCACAGGCTGTCTCAGCAGGCCGCTAAAACAGCCTAGCGGGAACACTATACACACACACACACACACAACCGTTTCGGGCGTGTCACATCCTTCGTCTGCATTCCCATATGCAGTAAACATGACTCCTTTGTACCCAGTCCTGAAGGAGATTTTATTGACGTACTTTAGATTTCAGCCACAATATTAAATCCTCTGTGACAGCTAGACTACTACACTTGCGTAAGTAAAATTTTTATTGTCTGCATCTGACAATTTCTTCCCACGCATCACATTTTATGTCATGACACCAAGGAATAGAAATGGCTTTCTTTTAATTAAAATAGGAAAGAAAATATTATAGGAAATGAGTGAAATTACAGTTTAAAAAAAAAAAATGCTTGACCTCTCCATTATATGGAGTGCTTTCTCTGGTTTACAGAGGATTCCAAAATACCACAGTTTCTGAGAGCACAGAAACCCAAGCCTGAGTCGCCATACAGACTGGCACAGAAAGAAAAATAAGAGTTATGGTAGACTTACCTAGATAACTCCTTTTCTTCAAAGTCCATAGGGTCCACAGGGATACCATGTGGATATTATGGTTGGAGACCAGGCACCAAATAATTAAAGCTTCAGCTCCCAGGATGCCTTGGGTTCTCCTCTATATATACCCTGCCCCTAGCCATAGGACTTCAGTTTAGTTAACAAGCCTCAAGGCAGGAGAAGGAAAGAGGAAGAGCAATCGTACATCAGAAACACTTACACAATATGAGGGAATCTGTGCCGAAAGAAAACAATTTACCCATGCAGCCAGGTGCGTCAGGGTGGGTTCCTTGTGGACCTAGAAAGAAAAGGAGTTATCTAGGCAAGTCTACCATAACTCTTATTTTCTTCTTCAGGGTCCATAGCATGGGGATGTCCTAAAGCAGTACCCCTGGGGTGGGGACGCTCCTGAGCTGAAAGGAGAACTCGTCGCCCAAAGGAAGCATCCTGAGAGGCAAATTAATCAAAGGCATAGAACCTAAGAAAAGTGTGGACAGAAGACCACGTGGCTGCCTTGCACAATTGTTCAGCAGAGGCACTACAGCTTAATGCCTACGACAGTAGAATGTGCTGTCTCCATGCTTGGCACAGGGGGATCAGACTGTGTACACCGGACATGCGTAGCCATCTCGCCAGTGTCTGCTTATTAGCTAGCCATCCTTGTTTGTGAAAACCGTATTATACAAAAAGAGTATCTGATTTTCTAACAGAGTTTGTACACTCCACACAGATACAGAGAGCACACACTCCACATAGATAGAGAGCACAAACTACATCCAGGGAGGCTTCACCTACAGAAAGACCTCGAGCTTGAACAGCTGGAACTACAATTTCTTCATTCACATGAAAACGGGATACTACCTTAGGAAGGTAACCGTCCCTTGTACGAAGAACAGCTTTATCCTGGTGAAAACTCAAACATGGGGAGCGATAAGAAAGCACTGCCAAATCATAGACTCTGCGCGCAGAAGAGATAACGAGGAGAAAAAGTGTGTCTTTGCTGTCAACCATTTCATATCTACAGAGTCCAAGGGTTCAAATGGGGGAGCTTGTAGCCCTTTAAGAACCAACGAAAAATCCCACGGTGCTACCAGTGGAACAAAAAGGAGGCTGAACTCGCAGAACTCCCTGAAAAAAAAAAAAAAAGATACTAATATCTGGTAATGAGGAAATTTTCCTCTGGAACTAGACTGACAGTGCAGAAACCTGCAACTTCAAAAGTAGCCAAGCCGAGACCACGGTTTAAACCCACATGGAGAAAAGCCAGTATCCTAGAAGATCTGAACACCTTAGGATCATACTTTCTGTGGGCACACCACTGACCAAAAGAATGCCAGACCCTGTAATAGATGAGGGTAGAGGCAGGTTTTCGTGCATCAAGCATTGTCTGAATTACATAACTGGAAAACCCTTTTACTCTTAAGATGGAAGATTCAAGAGCCATGCCGTCAAAGCCAGACGAGGTAAGTCCGGATGCCAGCAAGGACCCTGCCATAGAAGAAAAGGATACGGGACTGTATTGACAGATTCTGTATGTCGGTGAACCAATGACGTCAGCCTTCCTGCTTGAATTTCCTCAGAACTCTTGGGAGGAGGGAAATCGGAGGAAAGAGATACACCAGATTGAAGTTTTATCTTACTGCCAGTGTGTCCACCAAGGTAGCCGATGGACCTTGTGGTTGTGACGTGACGCCATAAGATCCATTTCTGGAAAACTCCATTTGTTTACCAGAAGCTGAAACACTCCCGGATGGAGACCCACTCTCCGGCATGTATATCCTGGCGACTTAGGAAGTCTGCTTCCCAATTGAGTACTCCTGGTATGAATATTGCCGAGTTGGCCAGAAGATGACAATCTGCCCAAATCAGAACCCTGGTCACCTCTTTAATGGCTGCCTAACTTCTTGTGCCTCCCCGATGATTGAGGTAGGACACTTATCGCATTGTTGGACTGGATCTGGACCGGGTTGCCCTGGAGCAGGTCCTGTGCCCTGATAAGTGCTTTGTATACTGCTCGCATTTCTAGAATGTATATTGGCACATGACTTTCCTGATTTGTCTATCTTCCCTGAAAGGTGTGATGACCCGTCACTGCTCCCCATCCGCAAAGACTGGCATCTGTGGTAAGCAGCACCCAATTTGGAATCCAGAATGGGCGTCCTTTGTCAGCCACCACAGGAGGGAGTACACGAACCTCTGGAGTAAGGATCCTCTGGGACTTTATTCGATGATACTGTCCGTTTCACTTGGGAGAGAATCAATCTTTGCAGAGGCCTGGAATGGAATGAAGCATACCTCACCATGTCGAAGGTGGATACTATTGATCCCAAGACCTGCATTGCTAGCAGAATGGATACCCTTCGCATTCAAAGCAGCTTTCGTATATGCAATGATAGGGCCACAATCTTATTCTCTGGTAGAAACACCGTCTGTGCCCGAGAATCCAGAAGAGCTCCCAGATGTACCATCTGCTGTGTTGGAGAAAGTGATGATTTCTTCCAATTGATGATCAGGCCTTGCTTTTGTAAGCAAGCTATGGTCAGTTGAAGATGGTTTTGGAAAACAACCGGAGTCTGTGCAATTATCAGGTGGTCGTCCAGATATGGCAGAATTCTGACTGAAGCCATAGATAGGCAGTCATGACTGGCATTATTTTTGTTAAAACCCGGGGAGCCGTAGATCAGCCAAAGGGTAGAGCCTGAAATTGGTAATGTTGCTGAAGGACAACAAACCATAAAAATTGCTGGTGGGATGGTATAATAGGAACATGCAGATATGCATCCTGAATGTCCAGGGAAACCATTTAATCCCCCGGCTGCTTTGCCAAAATAATTGATCAGAGAGTTTCTATACAAAACGTGGGTACATGGATAAACCGGTTGAGGCTTGATATGCCCCATCCGGTTTCTAAACCAAAAATAGATTGGAATAATAACCCCTTCCCTGTTGCAACACAGAAACCGTAACTATTACCCCCGCCTGCAGCAGGGAGCGAATGACTTCCTGAAAGACCAAGGCCTTGACCGCATCTGATTGGGGATCTTTGCAAAAAAAAAAAAAAACTTCTTTGGGGTGGTGCCTCCTGAAAGTGATGGCATACCCCTGAGAGACCTCTTCTCAGACCCAGGCATCTGTTGTTTGATACCAACAATCCGCAAACTGAAGAAGTCGGCCTCCCATCATGGGATCCCCCAGGAGGAGGCCCGCCCCATCAGGCAGAGGGTTTGTTATCCGGCTTAGAAGCTGGACGTCTTGCCGGACCAGACCTCTTCGTTTTTCAGCAATATATTTTGCGAAAACTAGACGCCTTACAGGAAGGCTGTTCCCTTGCTCTTCCCTGAGAAATGAAGGACCTAAAAGAAACCTGTCTAGACTTTATAGTCGACGTATATGGGAGACCTGCTGAATTTGAAGCTGCCAGAGTAGCTATTATTTTATCCAACTCTGCTCCAAAAAGTACTTTTCCATAGAAAGGTAAAACCTCCAGCACCCTCTTTGATCCTGTATCAGCTTTCCAGGATCTTAACCAAAGGGCCCAGCATGCCACTATTGAAGCTGCTGATGCTTTAGAAGCATCTACAACAGCTTCTCCCAGATAGGAAGCTGCTTCCCATATATGAGAGACATACATCATCTGTTCTCTGGTAGCATTTGGTAAAGAATTTTCCAATGCACCCATCCATTCTTCAACCGCTTTGGCTACCCAGGCTCCAGCCATAGCTGGACGAGTAACGCTCCAGATGATGAAATAATAATTTTAAGACATGCCTCAAACTTTTTATCCATGGAATCCTTCAAGGAAGATACCGATGGAACTAGCAATGCAGCATTTCTGATTAAATGCGTTACATGAGCATCCACAGTAGGAGGTACCTCCCGCTTAGTACATGCAGAAGCCAGGAAAGGATACAACAAGTCTCTTATTCACATAAAAACGTTTGTCAGGGTTACCCCATGCCTCACCCATAAGCTCAGTGATCTCTTCAGAAAACTCAGTTTTGAACACCTTCCGGTGGTGTTTAAACACTGGAGCCTTCTTACTGAGAGCTGTTTCATCATCCTGAATGTCTAGTGTAGAAGTCAAATAATTGGTTGTGATCGCTTGCAAATTATTATCTGACAATCTAGTCGTCGATGGTCTGTTGAAGAGCGAGTTGGACGATGCTCTGCGTCAGCTCAGTCTGATTGCAGCACAAATGTGTATTTGTGTCTGTAACAAATTAAAATATGCACAGAGACTAGTATGTTCAAACAAAGTGGTCTAAATGCAAAATTACGAATCATTGTCAGGAACCTGCAAATCGTAAACAATTGTGTGCCTTTTTTTTCAGTACTGTTTTGGTTCAAAGGAACTGGCATTTAGACTTTGAATAGGCAGAGGAAAACCTTTGAATTAGCTATCAGACGAGGTGGCAACGGCAGATAGCTGGAGGTCTCCCCCTGTTTGGAAGTGAACCTTGCTGCTTGTAACACCTTGCACTGTCATTTTAAAATATGTCAGAAATGGATAATATATATATATTAATCCATTACAAATACCCTAAATTACTTAACACACACATAGACTTACATGCATACACACATTAAATAAAACATATAAATATACAAAACGCACAGCGCACAGTTACGATGTTTATCAAAGCACAAACGCACCACACATTAGCAAAACTACGCAATATCCTCACACTTACACATAGCAAAACTTATAAAAAAAGTTCCTCCACATTAAAAGCTTAATATTAGAGGTTTTATTAGCAAATAATTGTGTTGTGAAATGTATGTATATGATATTTAAGGTATAGAAGCTAGTACATGTCATGTTTGGTACCATTCTAAAACTCTGATTATTTGCAGATTTTCGGTTCTATCGGCAAGGAGATCGCAGCAGGCATTCGCAAGATATGAATTATAGGTTAGAATGTATCTCTGTATGTAGTGTTTCTTTATTAGTTCTTCGGAAGGAAACATACACAAAGAAGCAGTTGGAAAGCTGATCCATACCTCTGATGACACCATATGAACTAACCAATGAACGGAGTGACCTAAAGCCAGAACCAATGAGCATCTGTTATGTTGTGCCTTTGTTGTCTCTGAAACCTGTACCGAATATAGGCTTGTGAGCTGGGGCAGTAGGCAGTCATTTCCTCCATATCCTTGGGTGACGGTGACCGCAGATTCAGGATTCAAATACTGCATACTGGGCCAGTGCGCATGCGCAAGTATCGGTTTTGTACCTTGTTAATGTATCATCTTTTGCGCTAATTGCACTTAGATCACAGCGTGTAACTAAAATGCTTTTTATGTGAATAATAACTTTTGTGCTTTGGAACCACACTCAGTCTGGAAAGTGATTATTTCATATGCGTACGCTACGCTAAACAGCGACATTTAGGGTGTATAGATTATTAGGAATTCATACTAGGATTGATTTAACCGCCTTCACCAAAGAAGGAACATCCACTGTGGACGGACGGTCCTCCTCCCCTGAGCTACACCCTGGAGAGGAACCTTGATATTAATCCTCTGAATCCATATGTTGAGCTGCCTGATAAAAAGCTAACTTGCGCTTAGGCGCCTTAGTAACTACCAGTCTGCTATCAACATTCTGACTAGAAAGGCCATCAACATCCTTCCAGGAAAAATTCATAGGAGGTGCAAACATATCATGCTGTGAACACCCCATCCAAGGAGGCATAGTGGGAGCAGCCATACGATCCACAAACTGCTTCATTACCTGGGACAAAGAATACCCAAGTAGGCTCTTCATTGTCAAAAGAACAGAATATGACACAAGAGCTGTGGCGCTTTATATGATGTTACACAAATTTAACTGTGCAAATGAAATATCTATATACATAAATATGTCTAAATAACGTCCCAAAGGGTAACTTTCATGTTGAAATTTTTCTTTGATGAATTGGCATACCCCCAACTCACTTCTTCTCAAAGGTTGTGTAAACATATAAAAGGTATCTTTCCTTATGAACAGCCTTTCAATGTAAACACTTTTTGAAAAGTTGCGTACCAAAACTCACACTGTATGGTATGAGTATAATCATATAACGGTTTCTTTCAAATACCCATCTGGAATTTTCTTATGAAATGTGGGGGTACGTACCCCAACTTACGTGGAGTGGTGAAAAAATAATCCTATAAAGGTTTCTTTATTCTCCCCGACACTTTAGATCCTCCAGAGATATAAACCCATAAATTCCATAAAAAAGGGGTTTATTTAAATCAAAGGGCCTGATTCAGAGCCGTTCGCTATTTGCGGTCGTTCGTTCAAAAACAAGGGGTGGCTATTCAAATGATCAGTTCGCAAATTGCAGTCTGTTCACACCTCTAAGTCTGAATGAGCGAGCAAAACATACGCTCGTTTATTTGTTAAAAACGCCCCCTGGCCGCACGCACCATACGTCATGTCCGCTATTTATTAGATTAATCGAGTACATCGACCAGCGTATGAACTGCTCGCTATTCTTGTGGTTGGTTTTTGCTACCACAATCTTGCGAGCAGTTCTGGCTATAAAATAACCCAGTGACGTGGTCAATGACGCTGCTGTATTAATTATGCACACCCATAAAACGCCCGTTTTGACCTTTAAGCACGCCTGCGTTCGGATCTCCACTCCCCATTTTCAAGCACCTTCCCCTGTTACCACCCACATACGCCTCATTCTGTCACTCAAAATAGCAGGCATTCGCTATATTGCGAGCACATGAATTTCGGCCGCACTGACTGGTTCGCGCATGCGTATAACGATCCGTACGCATGCGCAGATGTGCGAACATCACTCGGAACGAGCGTACTGCCGCTAGCGAGTGGCTCTGAATGAGGGCCAAAGTTCCAAAACAAGTTTCCACAAAAAAGGGTAATAAACAATAAAAAACTAAAAGGTGCACATGAGGCACCATAGAAAATACATACAGTCCAAAAAAAGTCAAAAAATAAATAAATAAAAAACATAAAAAGAAAATAAAAATGAAAAAAATTCCTTCTGGTAGGGTTACTCACACCTTCAGTAATGTCAACGCGTTTCAGTCCTTTGGGACCTTTTTCAAGACATACTGCTGGTGTGGGAAGCCAGATATTTATACAGAGACAGACCAATCAGTTATGCACAGGAAGTGGTCATTTACATAATTGTTCATCATTAACAGGTGGAAGTAGAAGAAAAAAAAAACAAAAAAACCCCCCATAAATAAATAAACGACATTGTCAATGTTCTAACATCACTAACAATCGTTATCACTTTTTATAGCGATTTTATCAAATATATAATGCACAACTGCCCAGACATACAATGAATGCATCATGGGAAATGTAGTTCTAACACAATTAAAAGTATTTAGGTAATGTGTCTTAATTATACAGTCTTTTTAACCTAAACCGTTACTTAGTTCTTATTCTATATTCTTTATTGTCCAACATCTCATTAAGTAATTGTAATCCAAATATGTTTCGATAATAATATTAGATCTCAAACCGGAAATTACATAACGCTATTGAACTCAGATACTGTGACATTTGGAATTATGGGAAATGTAGTCCGGAAGTGACGCGCCGCCGTTCAACTCCAATGCTATAACATTGAGAATTGTGGGATATGTAGTCCGCTTTTGTAGTTTTTAAGTTATACAAATTGGATTCTTGAATAGCGATTATGTATCCACATAACACCCTTAGTTGTCGCTGATATAAGATCCTCACAAATCCATTGCAAATAAGATTACACACTGGTGATTCACAGTCCTAGTGCGCTTAGCAACAAATGATGACATATACTCATAAAAAATATAATTAAGTATCTATATATAAAACAAATGCCACTAGAAACAACAGAATGTATATACACAGAAGTGTTTATACTCAAGGATGCTCCACAATGGAGTCAAACAGATTATCATACCGATTATATTTGCACATAAAAGATGCAGCAGAAGGGCTATTTATAGATATAACTAGAAGGTGAAGACACAGAAATATCAGTATAAGAAAATATAATCGGTATGATAATCTATTTGTTGCTAATAGGATATTGATTATTAATTGTTTATTTTTTTACATGCATCTGTTCTCTGATGTGTCTATGAGGATTATACACCGATGGTGACTGCGGTTGCTATGGTGACGCTAATAAGCTGTTCAGAGAATTTATTCATATCATCAAAGAATTATCAGCGGGAACTACATATCCCATGAGTCCTAATATGTTTCCCCTGTGTCCGAGACGGCGTCACGTCATTTCCGGTGTCGGATGGAGTAACGGCAGTGAAGCGCACTAGGACTGTGAATCACCAGTGTGTAATCTTATTTGTAATGGATTTGTGAGGATCTTATATCAGCGACAACTAAGGATGTTATGTGGATACATAATCGCTATTCAAGAATCCAATTTGTATAACTTAAAAACTACAAAGCGGACTACATATCCCACAATTCTCAATGTTATAGCATTGGAGTTGAACGGCGGCGCGTCACTTCCGAACTACATTTCCCATAATTGCAAATGTCACAGTATCTGAGTTCAATAGCGTTATGTAATTTCCGGTTTCAGATCTAATATTATTATCGAAACATATTTGGATTACAATTACTTAATGAGATGTTGGACAATAAAGAATATAGAATAAGAACTAAGTAACGGTTTAGGTTAAAAAGACTGTATAATTAAGACACATTACCTAAATACTTTTAATTGTGTTAGAACTACATTTCCCATGATGCATTCATTGTATGTCTGGGCAGTTGTGCATTATATATTTGATAAAATCGCTATAAAAAGTGATAACGATTGTTAGTGATGTTAGAACATTGACAATGTCGTTTATTTATTTATGGGGGGGTTTTTTGTTTTTTTTTTCTTCTACTTCCACCTGTTAATGATGAACAATTATGTAAATGACCACTTCCTGTGCATAACTGATTGGTCTGTCTCTGTATAAATATCTGGCTTCCCACACCAGCAGTATGTCTTGAAAAAGGTCCCAAAGGACTGAAACGCGTTGACATATTACTAAAGGTGTGAGTAACCCTACCAGAAGGAATTTTTTTCATTTTTATTTTCTTTTTATGTTTTTTATTTATTTATTTATTTTTTGACTTTTTTGGACTATGTATTTTCTATGGTGCCTCATGTGCACCTTTTAGTTTTTTATTGTTATTTATTACCCTTTTTTGTGGAAACTTGTTTTGGAACTTTGATTTAAATAAACCCCTTTTTTTATGGAATTTATGGGTTTATATCTCTGGAGGATCTAAAGTGTCGGGGAGAATAAAGAAACCTTTATAGGATTATTATTTCACCACTCCACGTAAGTTGGGTTATGTACCCCAACATTTCATAAGAAAATTCCAGATGGGTATTTGAAAGAAACCGTTATATGATTATACTCATACCATACAGTGTGAGTTTTGGTACGCGACTTTTCAAAAAGTGTTTACATTGAAAGGCTGTTCATAAGGAAAGATACCTTTATATGTTTACACAACCTTTGAGAAGAAGTGAGTTGGGGGTATGCCAATTCATCAAAGAAAAATTTCAACATGAAAGTTACCATTTGGGATGTTATTTAGACATATTTATGTATATAGATATTTCATTTGCACAGTTAAATTTGTGTAACATCATATAAAGCGCCACAGCTCTTGTGTCATATTCTGTTCTTTTGACATCGATTGTTTTTTAGAATTGTGGTGATATTCTTGTTAAGAATAAGATATTAGACTACTGGCAGCTGTTTGTTGCGCCCTTAAAATAGCATCCTCTTTCTTCTTCCAAGTAGGCTCTTGTCCAGGACGAGGTAAACTGGACTGGTTAGGTGGCTCTTTATGACAGACAACACACACACCATCCTTAATGTCCTGAGGGGACAAATAAGCCATACAGGATTTACATGAAACCAGCACAGAGTGTTCCCCCTTCTGTATCCCTGTATCTTTTCACATTTTCAAAATAAAGGCAATAATTGCATTGTTATGTGACAGTCTTCACAAAATCTTAATGAATGTGAAGTACTGAGAAAAAGACCTCCAGCCCAAGAGGATGGAGAGAAAAACAGTGATAGTTAAAATTGACAGACAGAAATAAGACAGTAAAAGCTGGGTAAGGCGCGCTCTCTATATGGTGGGGCAGTGTGTAAAGTGCTTGGGTAAGAGTGATCTGTATGACAGAGAGACGTAGACGGTGGTGTTGGGTCAAGGTAATTTTATTGGTTTAAGGTAGGTAGGCACAATGCTACTAGAGGGTAATTGACCCAGGAGCAGTGGGGGGGGGGGGGGGAAGAGCAGGATGGGTGCACGGGGGGGAAGGTGGGTAGACCCTTTTAGGGGGCTCCTTTTCCATGCAGTTCTGGGCCAGCACGTTGTCCCTGCTGGACCTTTGGTCGACAGTCTTAACGCCCGGCACAGTGTAGGTGGAAGTCTGGTAAGGATAGATGATGTGGCGGCGTCCCGCAATTTGTACAACTTACCTACCGGTAGGTGCCTGTGTAGGCGTTGCGATTTGGGGGTGGTGGTCGGCAGTCTCTGATGGTATACAGCGGCAGGTTAGATGGCCGTTCTTGTTGTGCTGCAGCTACTGGTGCGGCTGTGCCCCGTGATGGTGGCACAGTTGGTCTTGTTTGCGCTGGCAGGGTGGGTCAGCGTGGTGGATGGAGCCTGGCTGGATGCGCAGGCTGCGGCAGGTCGGCGTCTCCGTGTTTGGGATGCGGGCCGGTACCTGCGTGTGTGCCACGTCGTGCAGCGGGACGGCCGGGTGAGGCTGTTCGGATGAGGGATGCCGTGTGTGTGCAGTGAACGCCGGCTCCTCGTGGTTCCTGCGGCTGTTGGCGCCCAATGTGACCCCCCTGCTGTCCCAGCGACCGCTGATCACAAGGAGCTGCCAGCACCTCCGGCGAGCGGCACCCCCGCCTTGTGACCGTGACACGCCCGGCTCTCAGCCTCCCCGCCCCACATTGGGCGCCAACAGCCGCAGGAACCACGAGGAGCCGGCGTTCACTGCACACACACGGCATCCTTCATCCGAACAGCCTCACCCGGCCGTCCCGCTGCACGACGTGGCACACACGCAGGTACCGGCCCGCATCCCAAACACGGAGACGCCGACCTGCCGCAGCCTGCGCATCCAGCCAGGCTCCATCCACCACGCTGACCCACCCTGCCAGCGCAAACAAGACCAACTGTGCCACCATCACGGGGCACAGCCGCACCAGTAGCTGCAGCACAAGAACGGCCATCTAACCTGCCGCTGTATACCATCAGAGACTGCCGACCACCACCCCCAAATCGCAACGCCTACACAGGCACCTACCGGTAGGTAAGTTGTACAAATTGCGGGACGCCGCCACATCATCTATCCTTACCAGACTTCCACCTACACTGTGCCGAGCGTTAAGACTGTCGACCAAAGGTCCAGCAGGGACAACGTGCTGGTCCAGAACTGCATGGAAAAGGAGCCCCCTAAAAGGGTCTACCCACCTTCCCCCCCCCGTGCACCCATCCTGCTCTTCCCCCCCCACTGCTCCTGGGTCAATTACCCTCTAGTAGCATTGTGCCTACCTACCTTAAACCAATAAAATTACCTTGACCCAACACCACCGTCTACGTCTCTCTGTCATACAGATCACTCTTACCCAAGCACTTTACACACTGCCCCACCATATAGAGAGCGCACCTTACCCAGTTTTTACCAGTCTCTAAACTAGGTAGGAACAGGTACTCCTACCACAGGCGCAGCACTCTTACACCCCCTACCCCCATACCTCCAGATACACGCACATCCCCTCCCCCCACCTCTCTTCCCCCCCATTACTCTTTCCCTCTCCCTCCTGCCTCAATCCACCCCCACAGTCATATCAGTGAGCGCGGTTCACCACCCTTTATTCAGAAATAAGACAGTGTCAATACAGCAGCTAGCAAACAGTCACATACAATACATATAAAATAAAATGACAATCGACTAAATCAACTACACAAACACAAAGGAATGGTAGGATGTAGAGCACTATATACCTTAACCAAGGGACAGGTATACAGAGAGCTTTACCCAAATCCTACAGAGACCAACAGCTACAGGGCGCACTGAGCATGGACTGTGAGGGTCTCATATACACATGGAGGGTAGGCGGAGCAACAGAGATGAGCAAAATCCTTCGTGAGACAATTCATGTGTGGGGTTGCTTCTCAGCCAAGGGAGTGGGATCACTCATAATTTTGCACAGCCATGAATAAAGAATGGTACCAAAACATCCTCCAAGAGCACCTTCTTCCAACCTTCCAAGAACAGTTTGGTGACGAACAATGCCTTTTCCAGCATGATGGAGCACCTTGCCATAAGGCAAAAGTGATAACTAAGTGGCTCGGGGAACAAAACATCTAAATTTTGGGTCCATGGCCAGGAAACTCCTCAGCCCTTAATTCCATTGAGAACTTGTGGTCAATCCTCAAGAGGCGGGTGGATAAACAAAAAACCCCAAAATTCTGAAACTCCAAGCAATGATTAGGCAAGAATGGGTGGCTGTCAGTCAGTGGGGGGAATTCAATTTAGTGCGATGGAGAATAGCTGCGGGAGGGAGCTCCCGCATCTATTCAATTCAAAGCTCTGTTTGGGTGGGCAAAGGATTTCTTCTCGCACCCCCCTGGGGATGCAAGGAGAAATTAGACAAAAGTGGCGAGCAAGCAGCTGTTTGCCGGCACTTTAGTTGGAGAATGCCGGTTACCACACCTTAACACCCAGGTTTAGTCGCGAGAGCCGGCATTCTCTGACTTACCTGCTTCCCGACAAGGCACACAGCGCATTGAATTGAATAGCTGTGAGAGCTCCTTTCCGCGGCTATTCATCATCGCGCTGAATTGAATTCCCCCCAGTATGTGGCCCAGAAGTTTATTGACAGCATGCCAGGGTGAATTGCAGCTAGGTCTTGAAAAAGAACACTGCAAATATTGACTCTTTGCATAAATTTAAGGTGCGTACACACTGGGCGATAAAGTGGACGACTAAACGATATCGTCAACTATATCGTCCATTTTTTACACCAAAACGATGAAAGATAACGACGATGCGCGTTCCCGCGGGTCGTTCGTCATTGTCGTTCATCGGGCAAACATGCAGGCCAACCTGATGATATCGTCAGGTTGCTGCATGTTGGGGAATGGGGGAGAGAGCCGGGCGCTGAACGATATCGTTAATGATATCGTACAGCAGGTGTGCTCAGTGTCATGAACGACATTGAGCACACCCTGCCAAGGACACACAAGACGATATCGCTCAGGGAGCATGTCGTCTATAGTGTGTATGCTCCTTTAATGTAATTACTTCAGTATACCATAGTAACATCTGACAAAAAGGTCTAGAAACACTGAAGCAGCAAACTTTGTGAAATACAAAACTTGTGTCATTCTCAAAACATTTGGCCATGGCTGAAGAAAGGACAGGACACCCTGCAAAATACAGTATTGATGTGTAGCTGCATGTGTACATTATATGGGGAGATTGTGGTCTCCTATACATAACTATGTAAAGCTGGATTCATACCTCCAATGTGTTCTTTAAAAAAACACAACAAACTACTACAGGCGTCTTAGAAAAGTCCCACCAAAAGAGTTCTGCTCGCCAACTCAGGTGGCAGAAAATCATGTATTTCCGGCAGTCGGCAGTAACAACTGAATAGCTCTGAGGGGAGTGCAAAAACAAGCTGCGCGCAAAAACAATTAAATTCCCTCCAATAAGAATAATGAACAGTAAATAATTTATTAAAAGTAATACTTTAATATGCTATATAAGAAATTGTTAATAAATAAATAAAATAAATAAAATATCTGACGGCACTATACTTGGAACATAAGAAAAATCCAGCAGAAAAATATGTACTAATATACACAGAATTTCTTCTATACACTAAATTTAAAAATGTCTGAAATAAAATGCCAATAAAGGGGCGTATCCAATTAGCCCCGAACATTGTTCGGGCACTAATGGATTCCCCAGGGCTGTCCACTTAGCCCCGAATGCAGCCCGACGCCAGCACTTATCTGGGCTTTTCTTTCGGGACCTTATGTGTCCCGAAAAATAATCCACGATAAGTGCCATTTTTTTCACCTTAAAAAAGGCGAAAGCACATACGTCGACAAGCTTATCGCGGACCCTATGTGTTTTTGCGAGATAGATCCTATTATTTCATTCTAAATAATAGGATAGGCTGAAAAAAAAAAAAAAAAAAAAAAAAAAACACTGGTGAAAAACAGGGATAATCGTTGAAAAATCCCTGTTTTTCGACGATTGTGGGGATCAATTAGCGACAGAACAATATTCGGGACTAATTGAATACCGCTCAAAGTAGTAAAAGCAGTATTAAATTAAAGACACTTAAGGATGGTACAAACCAGACGATGTCTAGCATGTACCGACCTCGTAAGAAACAGACCTGGCGGGGGGGGGGGGGGGGGGGGTTAGTGGAGGGGTGTCCTCAGATCTCTCTGAATGTACAAAAGATCCGAGGATGCGACGGACGACCTGTGGGAATGATGCGTCTGAATCGGCCAAATCGTTAAAAATATTGTGTAGTATGTACCCGGCATTACAAAATAAAACATATTGACAAATGGGGAAATTTCATAAGAGTCTTTGCAGAAAGTCTTTTTAATAATAGTCTATTCTATTATCAAAAAGAAAAGTTTTATTATAGATGTCCCTGCTCTTGTCTATATAATGAGCTCCTACTGTAGACAAGGCCTGTCTATAAGTACTTAGGGAGCTATTCAATTCAGGGCGCTGTTAAGTCCAACTAAGTCGCAGAATGCTGGTTAGCGCCATTAAAGCTGGGTGCTTAGTCATGCTAACCGGCATTCTCTGACTAAAGTGTCGACCGTGAGGCTGTTAGCGCTGCGCTGAGCCGGGAAACAGCCTCACGGCAAGCACTTTAGTCGAATTTCTGCTCGAATCCACAGGAGGATGCCAGAAGAGATCCTTTAGTCAGACTAACAGCACGGTGAATTGAATAGCCCAGGGAACTCCTTCCCAGCGCTATTAACAGCACTCTGAATTGAATCGCAACCCTATAAGCAAACTTACCAGTGTGTGCCAGACCAGGTGATCTCTGTTTTTCTTCATATAAGAAAATGAAAGATCATTTGTAAATTACTACATATAAGGACTGGACAGTATGGTCACCAGGTCAACTTCTGCATACCTCAGCATTACTATTCCACAGACTAACAAAACCATGAGATCAGTGTTGCCTTTATTTGCAACTGAACCCGGAGCATGTGGTGCACCAGCTGCAAATGTGCGAGGGGTGACATAGCCTGCTATAAAAGAGGTGGCGGAGGTAGGGGTGGTACGGTCTACTATTACATGAGAGGGACACGGTTTGGTTAACTGCTTAGTGAGGAAGTTATCTGGACTATACAAAATATTTTGTAGAAAAGTCTTCTGCTCTTATTGTGCTAAGAGCACTGAAGCTTTTGACCATAAATCCTAGTTGTTAGAAGAATTTGTCTGTTTACAGTATAATATATTACAGCATATTTTAGGTATGCTATTCCAAACTATATAAAAATACCAAGATTATAAATGGAGCTTATATACATTTACTTATATTATAGAATAGATTTGCGATGGCGGATACACCTCCTACACAATAAACGGTGATCCCAAACAGCAGCCCATCTAACCACTGAAAAAAATATTCACCTTACTTTTCAAAATACAGTAGATGCACATAGGATTTTGTGATGTGTGGGGCAAGGCTTACAGATGAGATCTCCAACAGTTAAATTGATAACCACATGTAAAAATAGATATATACATAGCGTAATACAGTACAGTTGAATATTAATAAGTGTCCCCTGTGTAACAAATTCCACACATTCAAGGGTGGTGATAAAGATTCCATTTTGCTCCAAAAGATGAAATTTCACCACCCAAGATCCCCTACCTTACAGGGTAAGGTACAGGTATCCAGACGGCTAGATATTACAGTGGACCCAGCACTCCAAGCATGCACTGGTGTGTTCCGCTACTACACCATCAAGAGGAGGACGCAATCACCAGGATTCTGATTGTTTATCAGTGTTAATTATATAGGAGGCTAGGGACTCCTCAGGGGGACTTTTTCTCTTACCTGCAGCTTACCCTGTGTAAATTGGGAGTTTTACCTTAACTTTTAAATATATAATCAAAGGGAAATATACTATGTATACTTATTCTTGTCATCCATTATGAATTCACCATAACAAATCAGAGGAGAACATAAAAAGAATTGACTATAAGGCCAGTTGTCATCTAACCATATGTAAGCACAATACCAATAGGGGATCCCAGGTGGTTGAATTTCAACTTTTGAAACGAAAGGATTCTTTATCATCAACCTTGAAAGTGTGGTGTTTTTTACACAGGGGATTCATTTTACACTAGGTATAGTTACATGTTATTTTATTTGATTGTTAAAAACATCATCCGCTAGCCAAGCACTACACCATCACACAATACTGTACTAGCATTACAGAATGGCAACATCTTATGTAGCATTTTACAGATAATTATTGGTTTTGAATTCATCTTTTTATTTTATTTTTTAAACACAAAAAAATTAAACACAAACATGGAGAGAACATACAAACACCACAGATGAGACCCTCGTCCGAATAGAAACGAATGACCAGAACAGAGGTAATAATTTTAACCACATGCCACCCTTGATATCTAATGTGCCCTGTTAAAGCCATGCTCAATTAGCACCATATTTTCTGCATGAATGTCTCCTCATTCAATTATGTGTCACTCTTTAGAACACCATCTTGACTCGAATGCCAGTAGTGCAAAATCATTGGATTTTACAATGATGGTATAAAGGGAGAACACTGGAATTTAATGCATTTATGCACAGCTTTCCACCTCAGGCTCCTCTTGACTCAGAAAAAAAAAATGTTTATTACATTTTAGGTGAGGAATCACTATATCCCTGCAAATGGGTTGGGTACGGGATGCCTGCGCACAGGCTTCCAGCGGTCAGAATCCTGACGCCAGCATCCCGAGTGGGTCACAATCCAGACAGAAGGAGGTAAGTAAACTATCCATCCTCTATCCCTAACCTTCCCTCACCGCAGCCTAAACCTACACCCTCACCAACCGCCCACAACCTAATCCTCCCCATAATGACTAACCCTAAACCTCCCCTTAACCCCAATACTTACTGTCAGGATGCCGGCGCCGGGATTCCGGTGCCAGCATCTAGACATAGCAATCACGCTAGGCTGTTTCAGCTGGGCGCCCTGCCCTATTTCTGCAGGCCCTCCAGCGCGGTGCCATGAACACACTGAAGAGATATGAGGTACAAAGGTTTTTCAAAAGATTTTGCCTTACAGAGGGTACACAGTACATTCTTGTGAATTAGAACGAACACACACACATTTTTTTTTTGCAGTGATGATTTTCTTTTTTATATTATTTAATATTTTTTTATTACTTTGCATATTTGTTTTTTCAATACACTCATTTCTGTGTAATAATGTTATTTGTTGTATATTATTTCTATTGATTGGTGTGAGCAATGTATATTTCTATTCGGCCACTCGTGGCTGTTTCTATGGTGATACATTTGTATTTATCTGCACCCCAGGCCCTGATTACACCTTGTCTATGTCCTCTGCTTTAGGGGGCTGTATAACACTGACTCCTGTTGTATCCGGTTCAGTAAAACACAGCACTGTGTTCTCACTGATCTGGCCGATTCTCCACACCCCCTGCAACTTCCATTTCAGTGAAATGTAGAAGTGTGGTGTTGCTGCTGCTTTGGTCGGACGGGATGTATTGCCTCCTCGTTGGAGCGCATACATCGAGATAGCATGTGCTCCAGAGAGGTACTCGGACCGCGATGACAGTCATTTGGACTGTTGTCACTGCAGGTAGTGATGTGGTGATTTTGTTTTTCATTGAAATTTGAAAGATGACTTTGCGCTACACAGGAGAACGATTAGGGGTTAACATTGGTCTGGAAATGAGGTCATAAAGAGTATAATTATATTGAATTATGTAGAGTGGGTACATATGGGGCCCAGGGGGCATGGTCTTACTTGCTGTAGGTGTTTGGCGTGTTGCATATGCTGTCTATTGTGCACTGCAGTGCTTCCGGGTGAAGGACTCGTGTGGTGTCAGAAACATTTGAAGATTTTACAGTTCTTTTTGGTATATGGAAAACAGAAAGGGAGTATCCCCTAGATATCCCCCAGCACACTAAATGTTACCTGCAACAATACATTAAAACTATATAGTAATAGAAATTCAGAGATATTTGTTGCATGAATTTATAAGTACATGGTAAGCTGCCAGGCCACCTCACCACTTTTCTGATACTGGCATTTTATGTTTGCTTTTTGGTATATGACCTGCAACAAGTAAGAAATAAAAAACTGCATTTCATATATAAAAGGAACCTGGTGAGGGCTCCTGATTTTTGAACTATCTATATACGACGTCCTCATTGCAGGATGTGGGATGACACCCCAGTCGGTGGAATACTGTTGGAGATGTGAATATATTATTTTTTATATATATATATATATATATATATATATATATACATACATACACACACACAGTGTGGTTGGCACTCCCATACAAAAACATAAGCCTGGGCGCCCCCTGTGGACAGCTAGATGTGCTCCCCAATATAATCATCGTGATGGCGGCACTCTGGGAAAAAAATAAACTCTTGAGTTTCTGAATAAAATATATATATATATATATATATATATATATATATATATATATATATATATATATATATATATATATCTTAGCCATTTTCACCACGGTGGACAGATATTTTTGTTTCCTTCATACTATCTTAACTTATATGCCAAGTTGATTTTATCCCTCCGGTGTAAAAGAGCGTGCTAATATTAAGACTAGGTAAATTACGTTTTTTTTTTTAGTCCTCAGCAGTGGCGGCTTAAGAGGTGGGGCCACAGCGCGGTCCAATATTCAATTAGGGGAACCACACCAACTGCTGCCAATTTGCCAAACGTCACTGGCAGTTGGTGTGGCTCCGCAATTTGAATGTTGGACTGAGCTGCGGCCCCACCTCTGACGCTGCCACTCCACCCAGACAATTTGCTATTGAGTCTATTCATGTACAACATGAAGTGGCTACTAAAAGATTTCACTATATATTGCATCACATCGATGTAATATATAGTGAAGTTTGTAATATATAGTGAAGTTTAGTAGCCATTCATGTAGACTTACCTGTCCGGCGTCTTCCTGCGGTATCCAGCCCCTAGGTGATCCCTGGACACAGTGAGAAGACAAATATCGGTAGCCTGCCTCACTGCACATGCCCTGGCGTCCAAGAGCAGCAGGTCAAGTCAGACCTGCTGCAATGGCCGCTGGAAAAAGGAGGCGGAGCCAGCGCCAGGTGCTGAACAGACAGCAGGGACGTGTGCTACTTCCCTGTTCTGTTCAGGTTGCTGTACAGATAACACCATCCTCAGATGGCAAATCTGTACCGCAGGAGAGGAACGGAAAGCTCACAGTACGGTGATGTGATGCAGGCATGGAGCAGGAGTGCTGCTGGAGACGTAATACACTTCTTCATGGTAAACTTGCTCCATGAATAGCACGAAGCAGACAAGAGCCCTGATTTCAGCTAAACAGGGCTCTTCTCTGCTTCATGAATAGACCACTTAAGGCGCACATCCCTTACCCGAATAAACAGAGCGATTGAACGATAACGACATAGTTATTGTTCAATCGCTTGTTAGCCAGGCACAAATCGGGCAGCATAGTGTAAAAAACGACCAACGATGCACGCTCCCCCGCTGGTCATTTTTTACATCTATCACCGTCCGAACATGCTGGTCAATCTGCAGATAACGACAGATTGCCCATGTTCGGGGATGAGGGAGGGTGCCTACACTCTTGGCGGGATGAACGACTGATCTTTCAGTGTAGGCACAGACTGTGAAACGATTACAATGTCGTAATCGTGCAGTCATTTCAGTTTGCTAGTGGATGTGCCCCTTTACATTCCCACAGCACTTGGGACATATTGCTGTGTCACCCAATCACCTCGATCAAGAGGGAACATTTTACCACTTTTCACCCATTAAGGGGTAAAATTTAAAAAAAATCCAAGCTTAGTGGGTACCTACTCATGGAAAGAATATACTGCCTGAATTACATGTTTCTAGGTCCAGAGGTTTGGGCTTGTCGCTGATGAGTCAGTCAGGACATTTGTTTTTATTTGTAGATAATTAGGAGACAGACATTGCACTGGGAACAAATCAGCAGAAAATTAAAATACAATTAACAATAGATTACACTTAAATTTCAGGCAGTATAAACCTCAGTTGCTCTCTGATTACTACCACATCGCTTCAATCGTTTTTCTTCCTTGTGTTAGCATAGATACAAAAACAGAGTGCTTGAGATGTATACTACCCTACATTTGAAGTATATTGAAAACAAACTGCTTAGCACCCAAAACAACAGGGGAAACATTAAAAGAATAAAAGTGACCAGGCTGCTTTTTCCACACAACAGAGAACAGAACATATAGGCCTCAGGTGGAAGCCACATAATGGATCCATCTGCCCCATACACTACATGGTGAGCACATGCAAACAACAACAACCAGTGACCTAGGGAACTCACAGGAGCAGCGAGTAATGGCTCAGCAGCATCAGCCGATCACCACCTGGGTGATGTGTCCTGCACAGGCGATGTAATGTATGTACATCAGGGGGGGAGGAGGGGGAGAGCCCCAGCACACGGAGCCCATGTCAGGAAGAGACAGGGACGGTCATACTCACCTCTGACAGCAGCGGGTGGTGGGGCACCAGGGGGGCCGGGGATTCCCTCAGTCCCGGCCGCTACCTCACCGTTATTCTCCGCACAATCATCGCGCCGCTTCCTCCTCTCCTTGTCGCGTCTGTCTCCAGACTTCCTCGGTCTGTCGGCCGCTACGAGCCGGGCGGGCGGTGCTGGCTGCTGGGAGCTAGACGAGCCGGGCGGGGCGAGGCATGGGCTGCTGCCGGCCACTACTGGGAAGCTCCTTGTTGCTGAGGCGCCATATCCCGGTCCTGCCCGGTTGCTCCCGCCCCCTCCGCCCTCGCCATTCACACGCTTCGGCTTGAAGCTCTTTTCCTCTGACCGGATCTTCTTGGCGGGATGCAGATCGCGGCCGCCGGTGGAGGACGGGGGAGGCTTCCCCTCCGTGCCGCCCCTCACCACCATCACCTCTCTAGCTCTCGGCAGCGCTTCATGCTTGTCAGCTGGCGCAGCACGGACACTGTGCCACAGCTCCGCCATTTTGGGCTCCTGCGATACCCAGACTCCGCCGCCGAGCTGCCAGGGAGGAGTGGGCGGGGTCATCTGAGCTTGACCAATGGCGCGAGGACCAAGAGGCGGGCTCTAGACAATTACTTCCAATCGCGTGACTGAAAAGGGGCGTGGAAGTAACGTGACGCCAATGTTGAAGTCAAAAAGGCGCATGGGAGTCGAGGCCATTTTGTCAGTGTCACCGCGGAAAGGAGTAGTGCAGGAGAAGGAGGAGGCGGCTCCTGCTGAGGCTGGAGACAGTTGGCGATGGCGGCCTGTCAGAGGGTGTGCGGGGAGGCGTGTCCGCTGGGAAAGCAGCAGGCGGCACAGGAGGGAAGCTGACACCGAGCCCCGTGCGTCTCCCAACGGCAGGACAACACCGCGGCGCTCAGTCTGCTCCCTCGTCACGTGGCGTGGGCCGTGTTACTGCGCGTGCCGTAGGTCTGTGTCTCCGGTCCACGCACTGGCTGCCGTATGTGAGGTGATCGCTCGCTGCTCAGCTGCTGTCTGTATGCGCGTAGTGTTGCAGAAGTATGTCATCATGACGTGGTACAGGAACCAGCCATGGCCTCCGGGTTATATGGGGGGGGGGGGCAGGCAATGTACTGATGTGTGTGTCTCCGTACACTGGCTACACCCGAATAGTCTGCCCTTGGCGTAGTGAGATCACCCACCACAGACTGACTGAATTGCATGGTAAAATGTTGGTGGATCGTCACGGTACAAGACCACATCGTATTGTTCCTTTTATGTTTCGTTTGCGTAGAACTTAATTTCTGTCTAGTTCTCCGCAGTGTCGGTCACAAGTGCACTTGCTGCTAATACTAATAATGTGTATGTAAGGTCGGATTTCCTCTCTGTACTGACGACGTGTTTCTGCATACACAGGAAATAATGGCTGTTATGTAACGTCTTAAAGTATTGCACCCAAGTCTCTCAGGCTGCGGCTTACATCCATCCGTGCTAATGCAAATGAAAGCAATGTTACTAAAGTTTGCCTGCCAGCAGACTTCTTTTGACACCTAAGTGTACACACCTCCATGCTCGTTTAAAGGCACATTAGAATAGTTAGTGATGCACTATTACATACGTTATGGTTTTTGTCATTTTTGTGATGTTTCATACCTAGTAGCAATTTTAAACACACCCCCCCCCCCCACACACACACACACGTGGTTGCAGACTTTTATTTTTTTTATTTTAAGTTTCAATTTATCTTTAGGGGGCTTAAGTAGCCTTAATTTATATGCATTATTTATTTTAAGGTTATAGTAGCAGTACAAATCACTCTGCTTATGTTCAAAATTATCAATGAATTTCTACAGTATTAACTTTTTGATATAAAACCCATAGCAACCTCCAAATGCATAATGGATCAGACATGAATTTGCCTGGTCAATTTACATAATTAGAGCACCATATATTGTTGCTGGCTCAGACTATACCTGAACAAAGAAAATAACACTTTTTTTTAGGATATCTGAAGGCAAATATTGTGTATTAAAAAAATTTTATTTTTTTTTTAAAGTAATTTTCAGTTTTTCTTTACCATTATCATTAACAATCATCAGATACATTCCCATTATCACAATTCAGTTTAAACTGTATGCAAATTAGGCCTTTTCTGTACTGCACATGAGCAATATAGTTAACTCGTCCCTACGTAAGGTTTGTGTTGAGAAGCAAATGTATACCCCTTTCAGACTAGCTCCATTTCAACCTGGGTAGTTACACGAGATCTACCTGGGTTGTGGTGCAGTGTAAACTGGTAACCCGCGTCATCCGACCCATTTCCAGCATAGGCAGAGCCGGTGCTTGAATAGGATCTCCTCTCCTAGTGCTGGCAATGCACTGACGTGGCAGACCAAGGAATAAGCTGCCTGGTTGAAAGGGGTTGCATCTAGTGTGGACCCTTGCTCAAAATGCTGGGTGTGACCTGGCATTTTGATCTGAAAGGGGTATCATTGTGCACAGGGTATTATCATTTTTGATACCCGGGTAGCCCCTTGGTGTAAAAGGGGACTGGGTTGGATTGCCAGGTCAAGTGACCCGGCAATCCAACCCAGGTAACTTGCAGGGTTTTACATGGGAATAACCTGTGCACCCCTGCAGTGTAAAGGGTGCGATGCGGGTCAGGGTGACCTGGATCGTGCTGGCTACAGGGTTGCGTGGAGGTGACGTCATCTCCAAGCGTCCACTTCAATGCCGCGTCTCTGCACTCCAGTGTGAACGGCGCTGACTCAGGAATATCCTGTGCCGGCTAAATTCCGGGTCTGATCCGAAATGGAATCCTGTTCCAACCTCCGGGTCAGACCTGGAATTTAGGTGTAAAAGCTGTATAATTTGTCTGAAATATCTGCTGAAAAGACAAATGCGACTCTGCTGTTGCTGGGAGTATGGGCAGAAGCATTGAACAGAACAGTGGAAAGTGCATACTCACTTCACTTTTTCTCCAATATTGTACCATCAATGAAAATTAAACTGCACATAAAGCCTGATTTTTAAATGCGACCATATTTCTTCTGAGAAAACGTGATCGGAGGTGCATACTTTCTCTTTAATATATCACGTGAATGGGTCAACAACTGTATAGGTCTGTACCCAGATTAACTTAGACTAAAGAGAAGACTCCCCTCTTAAAGATGCAGATGCCTCTACTTTTGTATATTCCAGTATGGAGGCAGTAAGGGGAAGCAATAATGATGCACTATCAATATATTTTCCATAGTGTATGTTTATGGTGATCACCAGACTATAGGTATTAAGAAGCATCATCATTTAGAAAAGGTGACTTCCATCTTTCAAATGTGGGTGCCCCCATGATTTGCAGGGACAACTATGGGTGTGATAGGCCGTGTGTTTTCTGTAGTGCATGGTAAAATTGTCTGGTATTCACTAGATCAGAGCTTCCCAAATGCAGACATTACAGTCCAAGTTTTAAGGATCTTCATGCTTGAGCACATGTGACTAATTAGTAACTCAGTTAATTTGATTTAACCATCTGGACTCCCTCATGGATATCCTTAAAATGAACTGTAATGTCAGAATTTAGGAAACACTACACTAGATAATAGGTACTAAATGGGCCTCACATCAGTTAGAAGTCTGTATCCCCCTTAGTTACTGGGAGCCAAGATGGGCTAGAGCAGAGGTTATCAAACTCTGTCCTTAAGGCACACTTATGGTGCGTACACACTGGGCGATTAAAGTGGACGACTGAACGATAACGATATCGTTATCGTTCAGTCGTCCACTTTATCGTCCATTTTTAACACAAAAAAGATGAACGATGACGACGACGCGCGTTCCCGCGGGTCGTTCGTCATCCTCGTTCATCGGGCTGACATGCAGGCCAACCTGACGACCTCGTCAGGTTGCTGCATGTCAGGGAATGGGTGAGAGAGCCCGGCGCTGAACGATATCGCTAATGATATCGTTCAGTGGCTGTGCTCAATGTCATGAACGACATTGAGCACAGCCTGCCGGGGACACACTAGACGATATCGCTCAGGGAGCATATCGTCTAGTGTGTATGCACCTTAACACTCAATGTTTTAAGGATAACCGTACTTGACCACTGGTGACTAGCAACCTGGGTTGCTGCTAGGTATAAAAGGGGCCAGGACTGGATTTTTGGGTCAAGAGCCCCAGCAATCCAACCCGGGTAGGTTGCAGGTTATACACGGGAACAACTTTGCGCTTAGAAATTATGCTTTCTCCAAAATGCAGTCAGAACAGTTCCACTGCACACGTGTGCTGTGTAAATGGCACTTACGTGGGAATAACCCGGGTAAGCGCAGCAGTCTGAAGGCTGTATGACCTGGGTCTGACCTGGTTTGGAACCTTGTTCCAAATATTGGGTCAGACCCATGAAATTTGTGTAAAAGGGGTATTCATTAGTACTTCAATCAATTTGCTTTATCCACCTGTACTCCACCATGGATATTTCTAAAAATCTGAGCTGTTGTGGTACCTTGAGGATCGCATTTGGGAACCTCTGGGATATATCTTTCCTAATCCCTACACAAAATTGTTTAGAAAACTTCCATCTTTCTATGTTGTGCGATGGGGGAGATGTGTATGCAGATTATAAACCCCCACAATCAAGGGGAATTTGTTTTGTTCCAGGTCAACACATATGTGTCTTGTCGGATGGGGTAGGGTATGTTAATTTCAAAAATGGAATTATTTATCTGTTTTTCTTAACATTTGCTTTGAATTACCCAAATATCAAACCAACCAATTATGCATTTTATCAGGCTGTTTTAGGTGTCGCAACATCTCTCCTATACGTAGACCAGCATTTTCCAAATCAAGTCCTCTGGGAACCCTGAAGACACACATCCACTAGGCGATATTAATGAGCGATTGTGCAATAGCTCATTAATTGTGCACGATGTCGGAAACTACCAGCGATGCGCGTTTCCGTTTCTGACATCAATCATCACCCGAACTTGCCGATAACGACAGTTCGACCATGTTCGGAGATGAGGGAGGGTGCCAACATTGAATGACTGATCATTCAGTGTAGGCCAGTCGTTCCCAAACTGGGTGCCTCAAGGCACTTGTAGGGGTGCCTTGGGTTGGTGGTCAAGTACCAAAGAAAAGTTTGGGAACCACTGGTGTAGGCACTGCAAGGGATGGGTAACAACGGTACGATTACAATGTTGTAATCGTATTGTCATTACATCATCACCTAGTGGATGTTTTACAGATCTCCTTAGTACGCGAAATAAAATTTGCATCACCTGTGAATCTATTAACCCCTGCATTGCAGACAACTAATGGAAAATGATAGTATTTGTTGGGTACCATATTCTTCCTACACAAGTGTTTAAATCGAGACAGCGAACATTTGAAACAAAAAAAATTTCAATTAATGTGCAGGGGGTTTTTTTGTCAGAAGCTACACATAGAATACTGCTGTTTGCTATTTTGGGAAGGTGGATTATTACATAACAAATTACTAGTTTATTTTTTTTGTATAGGAAGATGAAAGATTGGCCTATACACAGGAAGCTAGGCATCGTTGCAGATCGTGCTGAACTGAATCTCGAGTGATTTTGAGAAACTGTTGCAATCCCAATTAACTGTTAGAATTGTTTGAATGGACAATACAAAGTAACCGTAAATAAGGTGGTGGATAGAATGATTGTGCAAAAATATAATAAACAAAGTTCAGTAAAGAGAAGAGATATACTCAGAACCTTAAAATGTCTCACTGTCAAGACATCAGAAGTTATACAGTGTTAGTATGCTATAGTGAATTGAACTACAGCCTGATGGTATAAAACAGTAGTATAATCACTAAAAGGAAATTACAAAAAAAATAAAATAATACCCTGCAGCTAATACCCCTTTTACACCGGAGTTAAAACCCGGGTTTTTGAAGGGTTAACCCAGGCAGCTCCCTGGTGTAAAAGGGGAGAGGGTCGAGTGACCCGGCAATCCAACCCAGGTAACTAGGGTTTAACACGGGCGTAGCCCGTGAAACCCTGCTATTGGAACAACGCACTCCGGGTCACGAAGACCTGGAGTGCGCTGCTAGCCGGCCGCTTGGCCCGGCTTCAGTGGTGCTTGGAGATGACGTCATCTCCAAGCGTCCACTTTCACTCCGCAAAAGCCGGGTCTATGCAGACCCGACTGCGGTGTGAGCGGCGCTGACTCGGGAATATCCCGGGTCAGCGCCGGCAAAATTCCGGGTCTGATCCGGGTAGGAACTTTGTTCCAACTCCGGGTCAGACCCAGAATTTAGGTGTAAAAGGGGTATAAGTGATTGCACTGCCCGATTCAAATAGCTGAGATAACCCCGCATGCTAACTACCAGGCAGGATTTTTCCTTTGCAACTTCAGGAGCTGCAATGTGGAATCAGCATTTACCACATGGAGAAAATGCTAATGAATTTAATAGCTAGTCCCCACATGGCGTAATCAATTAGCTCCATGGTATATCTCGTGGCTAATTTAATTCTTTCCTCAGAGAAATAAAAACATTTAAGTCCCTCTAAACTGTGTAATTCAGCGCACATAAAGTGAAATTAGTTACCATCCATAGAATTCCCAGTTGTCATGAAGTGTGGACAGGTGTAGTCAGTTTTGAATCCTTGAGCAAATAATCTTTGCAGAGTGATGGATAGCCAACAGAACTTGTATATTTGGTAACCGACTCTTCATCTAGAACTAGTCATAGATGGCACAATTAAGGGTGTTCAAAATGATGGTGATAACAGCTGGATGCGCACCATTTATGACCAGTTCTTATAGGCAAAGAGTGAGTTGTATTTTATTCGCTCTGGACATTGGTTCATCTAAGATTATTTTGTGGTCCTTTCTACATTAAGAGTTAGAATATATATTCTATCTCACAAACATACAGATATGTCCTTGCTCATGTAGCCTCAATAATACCCCTTTCCACTGCCCAAATACCCCAGGTTATTGCCAGGTCTACCTGGGTCACAGCTTGGTATAAAAGGGTCCTTAAAAAATAACCCAGGTTGAGTTACCAGGGAATCCAACCCCGATAGATACCACGGTTGAACCTGGGTAACGGTGCGGTGTAAATGGTGCAACCTGGGTTATTCGATTCAGGTCACGCGAAAAAGCTGCTGATTGGAGCTTGTTAGCAGTCACCGCCCACTTATTATAACCTCATCTTTGTGAGTCTGAAAAAAGCCATTTCTAATGACATACAAAGGTTTTGCAGGGCATACCTTGGTTGAGTGTAAACGAAACCAACCTGGGTCCAAGATGCAGTGTAAACGGTGTCTGACACAGGTTGTAACCATGTTCGAAAACACTTGTCGGACACAGGTTTTTGGTAGAATAGGGGTATAAGCTGTGCAACTCTGATAGCATCAGGTGTCTTTCTTTGCAGAAAAAGGTTCGCAATGTGCACCAGGAGACTGCTGATTAATTAACTGTGCAATGGAGACTGTATATGGGACTTGGCGTGGAAAATAACCTTGGACGCTGCATTTTAGCATTTTGCCTGCTGATTTAGACACACACAGATATACAAGTGTCACATATCAAATTAATCGGCACAGACTCCTGGAGCATCTGTCGCATTGCGACTTAGATGCATTTTCAGCAAAAAACAGATGCATGGTGCTAGCAGTGTCTTACGGGACCAGGCGCACCAAGAGAGACTGTTTAATGAGACTGCAGCAAAGACGAGTGAGGACACATTTAAAAAAGTCATATAACAAGAACTTGGGAATGGCCTTCCGCTATCTTCCATGCTTGCCTAAACTGCTGTTAGGCTTTCTGGTAAAAGTGGACCAGGGATGTCTGAATTTGGCCTAGCCCATACACTGTTGCAGATTTGCCACATTTTCCTGCATTGTTTTATAATATACTAGTGTGCACTATAGTAATTCACTAGACGTTGAGGTTCCTGCTATCAAAAATGACTGGACTCTTTCAAACTGTAAAAAAAAATATATTGCGCTCAAAAGGGTTAACTTAGGGGGAAAAAATAAATAGAGCCAGCACCCATCCATCAAAGAAGAAATCTTTTTAGCCAGAAAATGATGCAAGAAGATCCAAATATATAATGTCACATTAGGGGCCAAATGTAATATGGTGAGAGTTTAGAAAATGTTGGCAGTAATCACACTTTTTAAACTCGCCCAATGTAATGGAGTCTGGAAACTCGCATGTTTTTAGACTGAAAAAAACTCACGATTTAAGCTCTTATCCAGATGTTTTCCCATTTTGAAGATAAAAGTCGACCAATGTGAGAGTTTACTGCTAAACTCCCTATTACATTTGGCCCTATGTGCTTAAAGTGCAATGTAGGAGATCAGGCATAGTTGTAGCAGCATAATCTAACCGCACAATCTCAGCAGCATATAGTATATACTCCTCACATAGTAGTGCCAGACACCATCCCCCATTAATGCAGCTCGAAGGCCTTTTTGGTGCAGATCATGTGATTATTATGTTGCCCTAAGACATAATCGTCACTTGTTACAAATCTTGTTAATACACCACTATATATCATATTGATGTTGAATGTTGGCTTTAGTATGTGTGTAATTAATATATATATATATATATATATTAACACACACGCAATCAGCAAGTCACCCACATGGTGCCAAAACAGCTCTGACCCGCAGAGACATGGCCTGAGATATCTGGCACCAAGAAGTCAGCAGTAGATCCTGTAATTTGCAAGGTGGGGCCTCCGTGGCTTGGACTTGTTTTTCCAGCACATACAAAGATGCTTATATGAGTATTATGACTGCTGATGCAGGAAGGTTTATAAACCATGTCCTGAAAGTCACTTTCTCTTTGTTTGGTTCCTACTGTTTCTGGTGTTTGTACACTGTAAGGTGCCGTATAAGGGATAATAATAGAGATCTTGGGAATATGGAGGCCAAGTCAACATCTTGAACTCTTTGTCATGTTTCTCAAACCATTCCTGAACAATTTCTGCAGTGTGACAGGGAACATTATACTGCTGAAAGAGGCCACTGCCATCAGGGAATACCAATGCTATGAACAGGTATACTTGGCTTGCAACAATGTTTAGGTAGTTGGTACGTGTCAAGTAACATCCACAAGAATGTCAGGACATAGGAGAAACTAAGTTGTGCATTAGCAAGCCTGCAGAATTTTCTTCTCTAGTTACCCCCCCTGTCGCCACCTGCCTACTAAAGAGTGGACACAGAGCTCCACCTCCACCCTGGCTCTAAACAGTCCTTTCACTGGGTACTCGTGTAATGTGCTATTACAGGAGCAGGGGATGCTGTGGCCCCAATGCGACAGCTGCATGTCCTAGACCCTGAAGAAAAGGAGAGGAGGCAATACCAAAAGCTATCATGTAAGTGTCAGGAATACATTTTCCAGTATTGGAATGTTATTATTTACCCTAGCTTTATCCAGCTTCATACAGTATGTGCAGAAATGCAAAATGATCTGGCATGTCCGAGCAATCGATATTTTTGATCGGTTGTGCGCAAACACTGTACAATTATCTGGCCGATCCGCCGAGATCGGCCATATAATTGTATAGAATATGTCCAGCATAAGTAACATAAGCAGTCAGTGTTATTCATCACATAAAACAAGTAAGAAGTAGGGGTGGAATGGAAACAAAAGACGCAGGACAGGAGAGCAAGAGGGGGAAAGAGCAAGACAAGAGATGGAAGAGACAAAGAAGCGGGATCAGAGAAAGGGGCAAGAATATCAGAGCGTCTTTATGCTGCTAAAAATCCCTCCCCTAGTGAACAAGCGTGCGCACAAATGTGCAAGGACTGAGACACCCACTCACAGCGTCTGAAGACGCTACATTACCTAGGGTAGGTGCAGTTTCTCCACATGAGAAAGGCCTCCTATGCGAGCTGCTGTGACTTAGTTCATAGCAGCTTCCAGTGACACGTCTATAAGATGCAACATCTGTGTGTGTAGGATTTGCCACACCCCATGATCTCCCAAGTTGCTGCACAAGAATGCCTAATATAATTCCAACACCCTGTGTACAAACCTGCACTGCATCTCTATGAGCAGACAATCAGGACGCAGTACATTGTCCAGAGCATCACACTATCTTCGTCAACTTGTCTTTTTTCCATAGTACATCCTGGTACCATCTCCATCCTAGGTAAAAGATGAACACGCACACAGCAATCAACGTCTTTTAGAAAAGAAAAAAAAAAACATCATCAAACCAGGCCACCTTCTAACTCTTATGTGCCCATTGTAGGTGCTTCTAGCGGTGGACTGGATTCAGCATGGGCACTGTGACTGGTCTGCCGCTACGCAGCCTCCATACACTGCGATGCAGTGTGTGTTGTGTCACCTATAGCCAGCATTAACTTTTTCATCAATTTGTGCTACAGTAGCTCTTCTGTGGGATAGGACCAGACAAGCTAACTTTCGCCTCTGCAGGTGCAGTAGTGAGCCTTGGGCGCGCATTACTGTTGCTGGTTCACTTGTTTTCCTTCCTTGGCCAAGTTTTGGAAAGTGCTAATTGCACAACGGGAACACCCCTGCAAGACTTGCCGTTTTGGAGATGCAATTACAAATTGGCCTTTGTCAAATTCGCTCAGATCCTCACGCTTCCCCATTTTTCCTGATTCCAACACATCATCTTCAAAGACGGAGTGTTCATTTGCGGCCTAATATATCCCACCCCCTTGACTGGGGTCAGTAAGATAATCATTGTTATTCACTTCACCTGTCAGTGGTTTTAATGTTATGGCTGATGTAGATGTATACATACAAAAGGCTCCCATACATCGACGGATCTTCGCAATTCCCTAACCCCCAGATGCCAGGGCATCGGTGAAAGCCAACATGTTGCATTTTACGGATTTGTCGATCCCAAAAAAAATATGATCTGGATTGGCAAAACAGGGATTTTTTTTAAACATAAAAAAATTCCTTGACGGATCATCGATGGCCACAGATTGGCGTTTCCGGACAGGAAAACAGCTAATGTATGGGGCCCTATAGATACATACACATACACCTTACTGCCTCATTCTAAGTCTTCACTCTAAACTGTCTGTAGTGGTTACTATTTGCACTGCAAATGTAGCAAAGCATACATTTAATACCAAATGTGTTTAGTATTGCTTTGTTGCTGTCATGTTGTATTTTTGTTCTGTGGTAGGGAAATTAGATTGTAAACGCATATACATGATTGGTATTGCCATGTCCTGCGCTCTGTTTAAGGAATATATGTCTGTGGTAATAGCTTTCAGGGAAGGAGTTTTTTTTTTTTTTTTAAAGAAAGATGCTACTATTTTATAAAAAGTGGTTGTTTAATTGAAACATTTGTACCCATCACATGTGTATTTAATGCCCCATATTATTCTAAAGAGCTTTATCTATCACCAAGTAAAAACAAGACAAAATTAGTTTTGACAATGAAACAGTGTATATTATAAAAATAACCTTTAGCTTACAATTTACAAACTGTATTACAATCGTATCTGTTAACCTGATATGCTGGCTTCTAGTATCCAGCTCGAATGATTAAAAGAACGAACACAAAAAAAAAAGTCGGAAAATAATTTACACTGTATAAACAAGTTAATATCATGCTGAATTTCTTACATCTTCTGTTAATATATTTTGACTGCAATAAGTCAAATATCTACCTGCTCACCCTGTATAAATAGAAAAAATGCATACAATATATAATCAAGTTAGCAAAAAAGTAGACTGTAAACTATCATAAAAGTTTTACTATATTAACAGATCTACAAGCAGCGTGTAACAGGGTTAAAAGACATTAAGGCAATAATACTTTAAGTTACAAAATCATATGTAATACTTTTTTGTTTTTAAACAAAGTGTTACATAAGGCAGGTATATGGTCCCAGCAAATAAACATTTAGCATACTGGAAAAAATTCTCTTAAATATGTGTACAATAGATTGTACCATTGTGCAGGTTAACCTACACTGTGTATAAATGCATGGAATACTTTCCTACTAGTAGCATTTCCTTATAGTACAGTTTTGGAACTAATGCTTTTCCACGAACAGAGGTTAATTTGTCTGCAGGCTGAATCATTGTCCATTGAAAAGGCAACATTTCTCACTTGTTTTCATAGAACATTAATGAAATGTGAGGAGTCATCATGTGCACTGTGATGGTGAATCCCGTGATTCTTCCGATTTATCACTGTTACTCAAACCTGTGGATAAAATAGAATTATTACTGTACCAACTGTGAAATTTTAGGCCATATACAATAGCATATTGTTTTTAAAGTAATCAAAGTACAACCACCACCCAGAAGCAACTAAATCTCACAGGAGAGAAAAAAATATTGGTCTTGACTAATTTACACAGTATTTGCTCTTAAATACCTTGATTTAGTGACCAAAATTCGAAAAGGGGGCAATTCAATTCAGCACACTGTTAACAGCGCCAGGAAAAAGTTACCGGAGCTATTCAATTCAGCGTGTTAGGCCGACTAAACAATTTCTTCTTGCACCCTCTTGAGGGTGCGAGCAGAAATCCAACTAAAGTGCTGTCCGCGAGGCCATTTGCCAGCTTATCGCAGCACTAACAGCCTCGCGGCTGGCACTTTAGTTAGAGAATACCGGTTAGTGCGACTAAACAGCCAGCTTTACTCGTGCTAACCGGCATTCTCCGACTTATGTTGGACTAGTCAGACTTAAAAGCTTGCCGATTTGAATAGCTCTGGAAACTCCTTCCCGGAGATATTCACAGTGTGCTTGATTGAATCAACACCGAAGAGTTAGCTTCACATTGTAATCACTACAATTAGTATTTGTTTAATTGGACTCTTTACCTAGGTAGACTTAAGGGCCCCATACATCTGCGATGGATTACAGCGATCCCGCATCGCAGAAATTCAATATGTTGGATTTTGACGATCGCAATCAAAAAGTGATAGTGATTGTTTAAATCGGGGACATTTAACATGTCAAAATTCAGCGACGAATCGCAGAACATCAATGGTGGGCGGTCCACATTTCTGCCCCGGAAAAGCCGGCATTTCCCATCACATCGCCGGATTGCGACAATCAGTCGCTGATGTATGGGCAGCTTTATTCAGTGGATAGATGCGGTGACAACCTAGACAATTAGCATTAATGCTTGGATTCCTGCCATTTCAGCAAGAATTACATTTGCATTTTGGCCTAATTGTTCATAATAAGTATATGGGCATATTGCAAATTATGTTTTTTATTTTAGGTTATAATCCTCATCACCCTAGTATGTCTTCTGGGATCCTCATCCCCCTAGTATGTCTTCTGGGATCCAACGTTATCACTATGTGAAGTTTTTGTCCAAATTATGTGAAGTCATCCAAATCCATCCAGTGGAAGGACCAGAACAGGCCCCCCAGATCAGAGGTTCAGTCCAGACGCCCCCGGGTCAAAGTTCTGCCCAGCGGGAGGTCAGACTGGGACCCTAACCCCCTACCCTAATACATGGCAAGGATCCAACTGGACTACTTCGTGCTGGTTTCATCCCAATCGGTGCAGGGGTTGTCCAAATGCATAACCGGACAAACAGACCAAATAATTTTATATAATAGATGAAGAATCATGTGAACATATACTTCATGTGGCTAGCATGGACTCTAAGTTATTAACTAATCAGCAAGTCATCAGGGACTGGCCCATGACATTAGCATAAGGGGAGGGGGTATATAAAGCTGATAAAAGCAATTAGAGCATTTTGCTCTGTGTCAGACTTGGGGAATCAATTCTAAGGTGAAGTTTGGACCTGCATTTCCTGGGTTCCTCCTTGCCAAGAATTAGTTTAATTCTGAATTTACGTTTTTTTTTTCCTTTTTATTTTGAAATTACAACACACATTTGTCTATGTAATATTTAACCCTTTTAATGTATGCCATTACTGTAACTAAGCATTGTACTTCCTTTTGTAAATAAAGTGTTCCTTTATTAGTCTTATTTTCATATATGCTCCAGAACCTAGTCTTTGAAGAAGCTATTAGATGGCTACGGTTACACTATAACATTCATTGCTAGAAGCAAGGGAAGACCAACTGAGCGCTAGTTTGTGTCACAAGAGACTGCACAATTGTAATAGATTGTGTCAGGGGAACTCTGGCCCCTTTTATTTTCCAAGAGTGGTGGCAGTAAAGAAAGATGTATGGTAGAGCAGAGTGATAGAATATTAATTCTAAAGCTGCATACACACACAACGATGTTAGTAACCAACGATTTTAGTGAACGATTTTCGTTCAGATTTTCCATTGAAAAAGTGAACAAAAACCGTTCACTAAAAATTGTTGAATTACTGAACGATTTTCATGAACGATTTTTTAATCATGCATACAGTGAATGGAAATCGTTCATCCTTTATCGTTCATTCTGTACAACATGAACAATTTTCTGAACAAAAATAGTTTGTTGGACAGTCAGAATGGACGATGGACTACAAGCTACAAACGTGAACATGTATGAACGATTATCGTTCACCTTATCAAGATGAACGATTTTTTTTTTTACGATAACGACGTCGTTATAGTTAAATCGTTCAAAAAAATCGTAATGTGTGTACGCACCTTATGTATTATATTAGGCACTGCCCACAATCAGGACTTCGGATCTGTGTGATCACAGTCCTGGTGCTAGTGTATTACCAGTCAGGGTGATACAATTATTGGCTCTGACCTAGTCTGAGTAAAGCAGGGGATACCTATTGGGATCCCTGACAGTGACCATCAGGAAGTCCACTTGCCGCAATCTTGATTTAGAATAATTAAACTACTCAAGTGTACACACATATTTGTAGCAATACACTTCACATAGCTAAAGGAGTTCTGTCATTTACAAAATGTTGCAATACAAACAAAATTATCTCAAAAGGAAACTAATCCTAGTTTTTTTAATGTAATCTTCATACAATGAATGTATGAAAAATATTCATCTAATTGTACCTAGTTTCTGTTACTGTGCTATTAAGTTAACCTTATCCCCAAAGATTTACTATCAACATTACTGAGGTACAATAATGCTTTCAAGATACAATAGTCTGTGTCAGTGGTTCCCAAACTGTCCACAAGGCACTTTTAGCAATACAGATTTTAATGCAACCTATGGTTGAGCACACGTGACTTAATTAGTACTTCAGTCATTTCAATTTAAACCATCATCTGTGCTCAATCATGGAAATCCTTATAATCTGGACTGTAAGTGTTCCTAGGGGAGGGAGTCTGAGATTATGGGGGAGATGCAAGAAGCTCAGAAGCGGTATCAGCGCACGTTATGTGCGCCGATACGGCTTCTACCCGATGTATGATCAGGGGTTTGGCAGTAAATAGTGCCCCTGTCATTATCGGCGTTGCTATCTACAAGATAGCACCGATCGCCTGGGCCAGGTATGAAAGGTCAGATCGCCTGGCCGTTTGGCCCGCTGTCGCTATAGACAGCCCGGCGCTGCCCTGTCCCTGCTGCCTGCTCCAGGCTGCGCACAGGAATCTCGCAATACTTGCGAGATCCCGTGCATGCTTAGTGGAGCTGGCTGGGATTGAGACAGCACTAGGCTGATGCGCTGCGGTCTCTAGCAGGTAGCGCCGGAGGGGGGGTTATCGTTCCCCCGCTCCAGCTGGTGAGATGTTTATACATCTCATTGGTAGTGCTTCGTCTCGGTAAAGAGGCGAAGCAGGAAGCGATATAGCGGGACATCAAGTGCAGCTGTAATACATCTACCCCAATGGTCTATAGGCTGTGTCAGTGTAATATCATGAAGATAACATGTACTCCGTGCCATTATATGCGAAGATCAACAATGGGAAGCATACGAAATCCTGCGTTTGCTCATAACCCACACCCTAGTACATAAAGTGCTGTGGGTAGTCACAGGTAAGCACAGAACATTTTTGAGATGACAGTCCATTTAATGCATCATTCCTTTATTAAACAGAATAAATTGTGAGGCTACTGAAACCTATCATCCACCACTATTAGACTGATTAGCAAGTGTTATAAAATCAAATACCAATAGTTGCACAGTCTTGTGGCTTCAACATTTGGTCATTCAAAGCCATGGAATTGCACAATACAGTATGTGGAATGGCATCAGATTGGTGATCTGGAACATACAAAGAGAAAAATGTTTAAACCATTTGTAATATACACAACATAAATATATATCAATAGGCCTGTATTGCATCCATATGACAAACTAATAACAGTTTCTGTTAAACTCATTAGTTGATTGGTTTGTTGCAAAATCATGTGTGATCCGATAGAGAAACCGCAAACTGTGGCAAATGTGGAACATGAATCTTGTCAGCAACGATTTGTTACCACTGAAAACGTCCCTTTTGCATCTTGGTCTTACATTATGTAATCAAAACATATTTACACATTGAAGTGTGCAATAAGTTTCCGGATGCACAAAGAGTATTATATTTACAAACAAGTGAACATTAATTTTTTTCAAAGGATTCACAAGAGGAGTCTATGCAGAATTGCATGCGCTAAAAACAATGGGTGAAGCAGCTGGACCAGTCCGAAGCGGTTAGGTCTTCTACATGCTGGATGAAGGTCTCTACTGCAGTTTCCAGTGACTCAAAACGAATCCTATGCATCTTGATTTGTGGGAACATGAAGTCGCAGAGGGCCTGGACTGGACAGCAAATGACCAAACTACTGGAGGCGTTCATGGGCTAGAAAATCCACCACTTTACTGGACTTGTGGGCAGGTGCATTCTCATGATTGAGAAGGTTACCACGAGCACAAGTTCTTAGACAACACATAGAAATGGTTACCAGTACTTGTGCCAGGCTTTGGTTGGCACACCAGTCTCCATTGACAGTGCTCTGCTGAACGAGTGGTACGGTAGCTACATGACCAGTCTTGGCCACAGAAACAGCTACCATCTGCTTGACCATGCTGCGCTCATGTCAAAACTTCTGTGGTGGCGCACCTCCAACTGGGGGGTCCGCTGGGCTGACTGTTTGGTCTCTGGGTCGAAACTGTAGATCTAGGATTCATCGCCGCTGGTCTCCCAGACAGTTTAAGCAACCACCATAAAAACTGGCCAGCATGTTGTGACTCTAAGTCACCCGAGCCTCCTTCTGCTCTCGAGTCAGCTGATGGGGCACTCATTGTGCAGAAACCTTGTTTAGGCCAAGCTTTTCATGGAGTATCGAGCAGAGGGATGCCGATGAGATACCTATCTCCTTCTCTAACTGGGCCACTGTCACCCCGGCATCAAACTCAACAATCACCCACATGGCAGCAACGTTGTCCTCGGTGATGGACTCAGTTCGGCTGCAGTGTTCATCTGTGTGCCGTAATTCTGCAAACCACTTAAACACAGTGGTTTGGGATGGTGCTTCCTCCCCAAAAGCATCTTGCAGTCAGTCGGAACTTTCCTCCTGTCACAGACCATTCTTGTACTCATACAAGATCAAGGTTCTCCAGTGGCCTCTGTTGAACTCCATAACGAGTTTCTTGAAGGAAGTGAACAAGCTAACTTCTTCGGTGTAAAAGTACTGCTTATATACGGTTCTGTGCTCCGACTTTAGTCAAGATTATTGTTCACAACCAGTCAGATTGTGTCTACTCTACTTATGCACTGCTTATCTGGACTCTATTTACGCATTGAAGTGTACACGAGATTGGGCATACTAATTGTTAGTGGCACACAATGATGGACAGTGAAGCATGCTGTAAACTAGACGTACATATGTGTCCTCAAACACCTATTCCTTTTCCACCATATTGCATAAAGTACACCATTATTTCTTCAATTTTGCTACTTTGTGCATCTTTATTTGCAGATAGTTTACTAGGTATCTAGGATTAGTTTTTTGTCACAAAGAAATTGGTAACAAGTCAGATGAAGCATAATGATGCATGCCGCAGGTTACTTAACAGACCTGTCTTTTGTCATCTTATCGAGCATACACACGGTCAGATTTGTCAGATGAACGATTTTACCAAAGATTTCAACGATTTTGACTGCATTAAAATGAATGGAATTGTCCAAGCCTGACTGCAAACACATCAGATGTCAGATATCGTTATCTGACCATCGGGAACGCGCATCGTTCAAATCGTTCATCTGACAGATCTGATAGATTTTCCTTCAGATATTAACAATTTTTTTAAATAGTTATCGTTCAGATCTGAAGAAAAATCTGACAGTGTGTATGCTCCATTACACAGACTGTACTTTCCTCAATTTTGCTCCTTAGCGTGCAAATACTGTACTAGATACTTAGGATTATTTTTTTTTGTTGCAAAAGAATTGGCTATAAAGTTACAAAATAAGCACTCGTATAGGACCTGTCTTTTGCCTCTAACTTAAACGGTGTACTTTGTTCATAGTTTTGGGTCTTAGTTCACTCATATAGTGTACTAGGTACTTAGGAGTAGTGTTTTGGCACAGCTAAATAGCAAAGTCTGTGGCTCTCTAAATGGGGCATTTGGTGCATTTGAAGTTAGGTGTATGTGGACACATCTGTACGGAACAGACCTTGTATATGAAAATACTATGAGTGTTGATTTAACAGTTATAAGTTGTTAGATAATATTACATCCAATTAAGAGTGAACTAGCACATTTGTATTTCAGCACAGCACTGCCGGATCTTAAGCTACACAATCTATGAATCCTATTACCATGTCTATATTAAGTGCTCCTGGGAATCGCCAATTATATAATTACTTTGGAGGACTGTTGCCTCTGCATTCATTCCTAGTTCCTTATCGGTCAATTAACTGGATGAACGGTCTTACAGGTTCTATTCACTTTATCTCACTTTTGTTGCCTTCCAAAGTTTAAGTGTAACAGAGTAGTATTAAGACACATTGAAGGCACTTCTTCCATTAGCTGCAGGACTTAACCCGGGATCTGAAACCCTGTGGTAAGTGCTAAGCCATAGCCTAAGGGCGGTAGCAGAAATCTGCATTAAGTGCACCCTCTGGGCTTACCGCATGCAGTAATTTACTTGTTCCGTGAGTTAAAACCCAACGGCAACTCCCACAGCTACTTGAATCATCCCCATTGTCTGTATTTACATATTTTCTTAATATGTTCCTTAATATTTGTCTTTTTATGTTAGCTAGTTTAGTATAATAAATGATATACCTTATATGAAACACAGATTAATTTAAATACAATCCTTTGAAGCACAGTTCTTTTTTGATCTATATAGTATTGTACGGTTAGCATTTGCCCTTTATATGAACAATTACTTTAGAGGTATTACCCACCTCCCAACTCTCTTTTTTTATAATACTGTGGTCACTATCAAGCATTTAGGGGCCTATGTATCTAGTGGTTTGTTACATAAAATTATGCAGAAACTACAGTTTCTGCATAATTTTATGTATTATTCCTATGTACTAATAGCACAATGCAGGGCATTTCGCAGAAATCTCTGGCAAAGTGCTAATTAGCACTTCAGATCGCAGTCGATCTGACCACCTATTTACTAAACTCCAAAAAGCAAAGCTTTTCGGAGTTTAGCTCCGGTAGATTACACCATCTTCAAATGCTGTAAACTACTGTAAGTCTATGGAGGCACCAAGAGCAGGAGCCCCGCTGGCTCCGGAAGTTGAAGCTGTGCACATGCGCAGTATTCAGCTTCCCCAGGAAAAGACTTTTACTTCTGTGAAAGACTTCTCTAGTTTGCCAAAGGATATAACTCACAGGGACAGCGGTTACTGCAACTGCTGTCCCTGTGAGTTCCCCTTTGTACATAGAGGGGATATTTTCATTAAAAATAAAAATATCCCCTGCAAGTTGGATACATAATAATCACAGCAGTACAATTATTATTAGAGCATAGACCCCCTAATTGTTTGGCAGTGGTTTTTTTGGTAGTGTCAAACAGTGACCACATTATTTAAATGGAATGTAATCTTAATTGTTTTGCTAAACTGGTTATAGCATAGGGTAAACTATACTGTATAGCCATGGCCAAAAGTTTTGATAATGACAACTATTGGTTTTCTCATTTTGTTGCTTCAGTGTTTTTAGACCTTTTTGTTAGATGTTACCATGGTATACTGAAGTAAAATTACAAGCATTTCATACGTGTCAAAGGCTTTTATTGACCATTACATTAAGTTTATGCAAAGAGTCAATATTTGCAGTGTTGACCCTTCTTTTTCAAGACCTTATGCTGTCAATTAACTTATAGGCCACATACTGAGTAATGGCTGCCCATTCTTGGAGTTTGTCAGAATTTGTGGGTTTTAGTTTGTCCACCCGCCTCTTGAGGATTGACCACAAGGTCTCAATAGGATTAAGGTCTGGGGAGTTTCCTGGCCATGGACCCAAAATTTTGATGTTTTGTTCCTAGAGCCACTTAGTTATCACTTTTGCCTTATGGCATGGTGCTCCATCATGCCGGAAAAGGCATTTTACGTCAACAAACTGTTCTTGGATGGTTGGGAGAAGTTGCTCTTGGAGGATGTTTTGGTACCATTCTTTATTCATGGCTGTGTTCTTAGGCAATATTGTGAGTGAGCCCACTCCCTTGGCTGAGAAGCAACCCCACACATGAATAGTCTCAGGATGCTACACTGTTGGCATGACACAGGACTGATTGTAGCCCTCACCTTTCCTTCTCCGGACAAGCATTTTCTCAGATGGCCCAAACAATCTGAAAGGGAATTCATCAGAGAAAATAACTTTACCCAAGTCTTCAGCAGTCCAATCCCTGTACTTTTGCAGAATATCAGTCTGTCCCTAATGTTTCTCCTGGAGCTTCTTTGCTGCCCTACTTGACACCAGGCCATCCTCCAAAAGTCTTTGCCTCACTGTGCATGAAGATGCACTCACACCTTTCTGTTGCCATTCCTGAGCAAGCTCTGCACTGGTGGTGCCCCGATCCCGCAGCTGAATCAACTTTAGGAGATTGGTCCTGGTGCTTGCTGGACATTCTTGGGCGCTCTGAAGCCTTCTTCACAACTACTGAACCTCTCTCATTGAAGTACTTGATGATCCCATAAATGGTTGATTTAGGTGCAATCTTACTAGCAGCAGTATCATTGCCTGTGAAGCCCTTTTTGTGCAAAGCAATGATGACTGTGCTTGTTTCCTTGCAGGTAACAATGGTTAACAGAGGAAGAACAATGATTTCAAGCTCCACCCTCCTTTTAAAGCTTCCAGTCTGTTATTCTAACTCAATCAGCATGACGGAGTGATCTCCAGCCTTGTCCTCGTCAACACTCACCTGTGTTAATGAGAGAATCACTGACATGATGTCAGCTGGTCTTTTTGTGGCAGGGCTGAAATGCAGTGGAAATTTGTGTTTTTGGGATTAAGTTCATTGTCATGGCAAAAAGGGACTTTGCAATTAATTGCAATTCATCTGATCACTCTTTATGACCTTCTGGAGTATATGCAAATTTCCATCATAAAAACTGAAGCTGCAGACTTTGTGAAAACCAATACTTGAGTCATTCTCAAAACTTTTGGCCATGGCTGTACTATAATATCATCCTGTGCAGGCTATGAGAAACTTGTGGTTTTGTCTTCTTGCATATTGTCAACTGAATTTTAATAATGTATGCAGAGACATATCGCTTACTAAACAATTTCAATTCAATATTGTATTGTAATAATATTCTAAAAAGATTGACAGCTCCAGCTTTAAGGATGAGGAGAGACGGCAATTCTACTGAACGCTGATGTCTGCAAGCAGATATACTAGTGTGATGACAGAACCCAGGTTAAATGTCGTCATTTTTTTCTAATACATAAACTTGTTAGACAAGTTGAAAGGGAAAAACGAGTGTAGCCTTAGGTCCAAATGTAAATTACCTGTGACTTTTGGACAGTGGTACAATTTACGCGATATAGCAGCTAGATTTATAGTGTCAAGTTTTAAGGCAAAACCAGGTTGGCAAAATGTTTTTTTGGCATTTCCAAGTAAGAGATTCTGAATAAATAATTTGACAAGACAAAGACTTCCATACAACAATCCAGTATAAACTCTGCAGTCAGGGCATGCAACCACATCTTACGGTTGTGAAGAACATGGTGACCAAGGGATCATTAATCCTTTACCCAGTGTATCAGGCCTAGCTGTAAAGTATCCTAGCAACCACCATGCAGTATTATCAGAAGGCTGTCTTTAGCAAGTTACATTGTGAACAAGGAAAAATGGTGAGTCACAATTTACAAGCAGCCAGCATGCAGGCAGAGCATCCTGAACACACCGTAAAATGTATGCTTTAAAAAAAAAAAATACCTCCCTCAAATTTAAGTGATTACATTTACAATCTAACACAAAGAGAAGGTAGAAACCTTGACGTGCAAAATGAGACAGATGAATCAACTGTTCAGATTAAAATAAGAAAATAAATAAAAAATAAAAAAGGAAATTGTTTCGTCATGCCAGAAAAGTTAAAAGTACTTGGGGGTTTATTTAATAAGTGTCGGTTTCAAACACAGTGCTTCCGATCGTGTTTATGCCTGAAATGCAAAAGGGCAATGCTTTTACTAGCTGTGTTTTGCCTTTTAAATTTCAGGCATAAATACTATCAGCAGTGTCAGGTTTTACAACCCAATGCATAGTAATTAAACCCCCAGCTATAGATCCTTCAGTGTAAAGCTGGGGTACACAGACAACCTGTGTACCCAGACGATCCATGATGCGACGGACAACATATCGTGCGGTCCGTACACACCGCACGATCTGGTGAACAACTGTGCGATATGTCGTTCACCAGCCACATCCAAATACACGGGGTCATTCAATAAAATTGCTTATTTGAGCAGCATGTACGGCAGATCTGTCGATGCGATGAACGACCTTGCGAGAGCGTGCATGGGCTGACATAGTTAGATCTAAGAGAGCTGTGCTCGAATTTGAGCTGTGCATCTCATGCATGAAGTATCTTAAGCACAAAGTATCCAAAATGAACAGTTAAAAAACAGTTGAACAAACATTGAACTACATCAAGAAGCAGGTAATTTCTAAATGTAACTATATGCATTTTGTATTCTAAATCATCATTTACCAAATATTATTCATACTTATTTCACTCCATGGCGTGTTCTCTAAGGCTATTACATCCTTCACTCTCCCTGCAGCTCACCCCTATGTGCACATTGCAGCCTCAATAATCTACTCCCCTCTTGTGAACACACATGAGCTATTTAATTATCTTTATAAATTGACAATAACATCCACAACCTGTCGCCATAAAAAACTTTCATACAAAACCCACAACTATATTTATATATCTCTCCTTCTACTTCTATTAGCTGGTGACATATTACCAAATCCAGGCCCTACACACATCCCCTACTCACAACGGAATATAAATCCAGCTAACCTCAGACACATCACGTGCCTCCCATCACCCTCCAAAACAGTGAAATGTGCCTTATGGAATGCACGCTCTGTCTGCAACAAGCTAACATCCATCCATGACCTCTTTATTTCAAATCACCTCAATCTTCTGGCATTAACAGAAACATGGCTCACACAAACAGACGCAGTCTCCCCTGCTGCACTCTCACATGGTGGCCTACACTTCACACCTGGTAATAGTAAAGGAGGTGGAGTAGGAATACTACTGTCCCAATCTTTTACATACACAGTTATTCCACAGGTACCGTCCCTTACATTTACATCATTTGAAGTACATTCTATTAGGACTTTCACTCCTTTCTCACTGCACATTGCTGCTATCGCCCACCTGGACCACCCAATCAATTTCTGGAACATTTTTCTGCCTGGCTCCCTCACTTCCTATCCTCTGACATCTCCACCATCATCGTGGGTGATTTCAATATCCCCATTGACAGTCCACAATCCCCTCATGCCTACAAACTTCTCTCCTTAACATCCTCCCTTGGCCTCTCCCAATGGACTGACTCCTCTACTCATCAAGATGGCCACTGCCTTGATCTTGTATTTACCAGACTATGCTCAGTTTCTGATTTCACTAATTCTCCTTTCCCGCTCTCAGATCATAACCTTATCGCCTACACACTCTCCCCCATTATGTCAACCTCAATGCCAAGCAAATCAACCAAACCTCCTAAAACCCGCAGAGATATTAATGCTATTAATTTTGAACAACTATCCAACTATCCACCTCTCTAGAGCAATCACTCTTACCTATTTCTAATTTCACTTCTCCTGAGACTGCTGTATCACACATGAACCAGACCCTAGAACTAGCCCTTGATGAAGTAGCTCCAGCAACCCATCACATTCCGCGTAGACTTCGACGTCAACCGTGGCATTCCAAATTCACAAGACGCCTACAAAAACTCTCACGTAAAGTAGAACGTCAGTGGCGAAAGTCTCATACTCCAAGTGACTTCCTCACATATAAGACTATCTACCACTCTTATCGTAATGCACTGGATAATGCCAAACAGACATATTTCCAATCTGTCATCTCTGCCCAAGCCTCTAACCCCAGGCGACTTTTTAATACATTTAAATCACTACTTACCCCTCCGTCACCCAACCCGCCTGCTACTATCAGTGCACAAGATCTTGCTACCCATTTCAAGAACAAGATAGATAATATCCAAAATGAAATGGTATGCACTTGTTCAATTCACTACCTGAACCCAGTGACATGTTCTCATCATTTGACCCCACTAATGAAGATGAAGTATCTACATTCTTCTCATCCTCCTACTCTACTACCTCTCCTCTTGATCCTATGCCCTCACAAATCAGTAAAGCTCTGTCTCCTGTGCTCATCCCACACTTAACTAAAATCTGTAATCTCTCTTTCTCTACTGGTATATTTCCATCACTATTCAAGCATGCAGTGATCACACCTATTTTGAAAAAACAAAATTCTGACCCTAACGCTCTCTCAAATTACTGTCCTATCTCCCAGGTACCTTACCCTTCCAAGCTACTGGAGAGACTTGCCTACACTCGCCTCACACACTTTCTTAACACCCACAACTTATTAGACCCACTTCAGTCTGGCTTTCGTTCCCAACTCTCCACAGAGACAGCACTGACTAAGGTAGTAAATGATCTGGTCACTGCCAAGGCTAAAGGCCATTATTCACTTCTAATTCTGCTAGATCTCTCTGCTGCCTTTGACACTGTTGACCACTCTCTCCTCATACAAACACTACAATCCCTAGGTCTTCAAGACACAGCCCTTTCTTGGTTCTCATCCTACCTATCTAATCGCTCCTACACTGTTCGCTATCTCTATCAGTGGGAGTACCACAAGGCTCAGTATTAGGTCCTCTGCTTTTCTCAATCTATACCACCTCTCTTGGCAAACTAATTAGCTCTTTTGGTTTTCAGTATCATCTGTATGCGGACGATACTCAAATTTACTTATCCTCCCCAGAGTTGTTACCATCCATGCTGGTCCGTGTCACTGACTGTCTCTCTGCCATTTCATCTTGGATGTCATCTCGCCACCTCAAACTTAATATATCCAAAACAGAATTAATTATATTTCCACCAGTCAATTGTAGTTACCAACCTGATATCTCTATCACTGTTGACAACTCGACAATCAACCCCACAAGCTCGCTGCCTAAGGTGTCATCCTTGACTCTGAACTGTCTTTTGTTCCCCACATTCAATCTGTCTCCAAATCCTGTTACATACATCTAAAAAACATATCCAAACTTCGACCATATCTTACGCAAGACACTGCAAAAACTCTTATGCATGCACTCATAATTTCCCGCATTGATTATTGCAATAGTCTGCTTATTGGTCTTCCCAAAAACAGGCTCTCCCCACTACAATCCATTTTGAATGCAGCTGCGAGGTTGATCTTTCTCACCAAACGTTCAGTGTCTGCTGATCCACTGTCAGTCCCTCCATTGGCTGCCGGTCTTCTACCATATTCAATTTAAAATACTTACACTCACGCATAAAGCTAATAACCAAACCACACCAACATACATCTCTTCACTTATCTCAAAATATCTTCCAATCCGACATCTCCGCTCTGCACAAGATCAGCGTCTCTCATCCCCACGCATTACTTGTTCCCATGCACGGTTACAGGACTTTTTTCGGGCTGCACCAACCCTGTGGAATGCCTTACCACGAACAATAAGACTTTCCACTAGTTTCCAAACGTTCAAGCGTTCTCTAAAAACTCACTTCTTCAGACAAGCTTATCAGATTCCAGAACCGCCCACCTAACCTTTTTATAGCATCCCTATCTAACTCTCTTCTCATAGTAAACACCCATCACATCTTCTACTTCTTCAATTTTACTTCCTTCTAACCCTAGGCCAACTTTCCAGTGTGATTGGATCATACAGCCCACCAAGAACATCTGCAATCGGGCTGGACCAATTTGCAATATATAGCACCTATCCTTGTGTATCAACACCTATTTCCCTACAGATTGTAAGCTTATGAGCAGGGCCCTCTTACCCTTATGTATGTGTCTTACGTTTGTCATGTATGTATGTCTTTTACAACCCAGTAAAATGTTAATGTTGATTCAAATTGTAAAGCGCAACGGAATTTGCTGCGCTATATAAGAAACTGTTAATAAATAATAATAATAATGCGTACACACTTGCTGATGTGGACGATATCTCGACCCAATCCGCTGGATCGGATGATACATAGTCTAGTGTGTACTCAAATTAAATTCTTGCAAAGTTTCTCCAATTTGTGGGGTGATCAGCAAGGAGTAAAACCAATAATGTGGCGTGAGAACATATCTTTTATAATATAGTGTGGAAAAGGTGTTACTTGGGTGAATTTTACAATTTTTAGGAAGTTTGTAAGACTTCCACTACACCAAGGACTGGCATGACTAAACACATGACTATTTTTTAAACTTGCAATATGAACATATGATTTATCTGTCACCTTTTGACCTTCAAGGTTTCTACCCTTATTGTAGATTCAGGTTGAGACTTTTTGGGGTCTGGAGCACTTCATATAGGTGTCAAACAGTTATAAATGTATAATCTTAGGCAGTAAGAATAGTGATAAAAGTGATGCTAGGCGGCATATTTATAGAGGTGGACATGTTGCCCATAGCAACCAGATTCTACTTATCATATCTAGCACCTTCTAGAAGATAATAGCTAGAATCTGATTGGTTGCTATGGGCAGCAGTACCTCCATGTCCATCCTGCACTTTAGTAAATATACCCGTCGCTTATTATTTCTATGTAACACACAAAAAGTGTATTTTTCAAACTGGCCTCTCAAAGTCTATTAAATAAATGTGCCCCCCTCTCCCTAAAACCTCACCCAATAGCGCAGAAAAGGCCCAGCATAAACTGCGTTTCTATTGCAAAATAATCTTTGTAAAAAGAGAAGACGTTTGCAATGGCTAATGGGCAAAGACAGAACATTCTTTGGAGGCACACCAGCAGCTTCATTTAAGTTTCTGGAGCCGTGCAAAAACAAGATTTCTATTTGCGGTGTAACATTATGTAAATATGATTAAGAGATGTAGAGGTGGCAAATTGACTGGCTTCGCTTGTTGTGTGAAGGTGCACACAGCCAATTCTGCTCAATTAAATTATTTCCCATGCAACAGCTCTGAGATGACAGATTGGAACTAATTCCGCTTAAAATAGGACTAATCTGAAGCTGGGTACACACTAGACGATATTTCTTCGAATTCGGCGGATTGGGGCGACATATCGGGCACATCGTCTAGTGCAAGGGTGTCAAACTCGTGGTCCTCCAGCTGCCGTGGAACTACACATCCCAGCATGCACTGCCACCATTTCGCTTTTCGGGTATGCTAAAACTGTGGCAGGGCATGCTGGAATATGTAGTCCCACAAAAGCTGGAGAGCTGTGAGTTTGACACCCCTGGTCTAGTGTGTACCCGCTGTGTCACTGACCATGCGACCTTCCACTTACTGTTAGCGACATTCTCTGTTGGCCCTGCATTCAGGTCCCACAGGCGATATCCTAAGCATGGCCCCTGCTGTTTCTCTGTCGCTGCTGGCATCGGCAAGTGTGTTTACACTTGCCGATACTGGCTCCCCCGTCGGATCCCATTGCTGACTAGGTCGGGTACACTAGACAGTCTAGTGTGCGCGTTGCACTCCAGTAGAAAAGCTCATTTGACTTGTATATCAGGTGTATGCCTGTACACAGGTAGTTTAATACTTCTACTGACATGGTGAGAGGGAAACAAACCACAAAAGCTTACATGCTGGGCATACACTTGCAGATAAAATATCTATTACACGGACAAACCTTTTATCTGGCAGCCTGTCACCCAGCAGATATAGGCAACACTGAGATATTTTTCAGTGTATGGCAAACTATGGGCCACATTCAGTTAGGCTGCGAAAAGCCGTTTCGGCGAAGCTTTTTCACAGATGACGTAATTTTTGCCTATTTCACTTATCCCCCTATTCAATTTGTCTGACTTTTCACCAGTGACCAACTAAAAAGTATCACCTATGAATAGGTGGCGAGAACAAGTGCAGAATTGGGGTTTTGGGGTGCAGACTTTCCAAAACCACCCTGCATCCTTTGGACAGGCCCCAAAGGTATTCTGTGTCAAAACATTTTTTAAAAAGTACCACAGGACACCCCAAAAAGGTACTTTCATTTTGGGGGTGAAAACAAAAAAAGTTGGAGGACAAACTAGCGAAGGGGGTTCCCCAAGTTGTTTTTTTTTTATTGCAGGTGGATTTCACGATTTTTAAAAATTCACATTAGCCACTTTAATATATGCTAGTACCCATTTTCAAGTACCTCAAATTTGATGTGACTACTTATTTTTCCCCCAAAAAAGTTGCTAAATTCTATTCTTCACCACTTTACCAAAGACGCTAAATAGCACCTATTGAGACCATTTAAAAACCCCAAATACCTTTAGCAGGGCTATTCGGGGGTATCCATAATGAACCCCCATATCAGAGCATCTTTAGGGGGAAGTCAGGCTGATTTCCCCAAAAATGACAGCACTTTTCGCTTAATTCGTTATCGCCGGCTCCCATTTTAGCTGTTTTGGAATTGAATATGGGATTAAGCGGAGAAGAGCGTGATATCTTTTCGACGCGAACCTCGGATGACAGCGAAAACTCCGGCAACAGACTTTTCGCTCCAGATTGAATATGCCCCTATATCTGCACTCCTCCTGGGGAGGAGACATTTCAACTTCCCTGTGAAGGAACAGGGGAAATATCCGCAGGTCGGTCACAGCAGTGCATAAACTGCCTGCTGCAACTGAGTAACTTCAAAACATAGCGTCGGTCGGACATGCCAGACTGATCAATATTTTCCAATAGATCGCGCCCATACACAGTACAGTTATCCGGGCAATCCAACAATATTAGGCTGATCGCCCAGATAATTGTATTGCGTATGCCCAGCAATAGACTTCTCCTGTTAGGGACCTTATGTGGAAACATATACATTTGAATAGATTTGATTGCAGTCATTGTTTAAGTAGCTATCCCATGAAGAATTTTTTTTCTTTTGTAAACATAATTATTTTTTTCTTCAGCCTGATATTACTCATTTACAGTATAATTATATACAATATCACAGTCTACCATGGCAACTAGTTACATGGCACAAGATGTAGCAAGCAGGGAGAGTTTGAACACTATACATCAATGATTCCCAAACTGAGTGCCATGGCACCCTGGGGTGCCTTAGGGCATTTACAGGGGTGCCTCGGTTTGGTGGCCAAGTACCAAATAAAATTATTTTTAGTCAGTGTGATAGGCAAAACCCATGCGAATGACTGCCAATCAAATAATATGTGGGCAAAAAAAAGTGCAGCCCTATCAACCACCACATAACAGAACCTAAGGGTGACATAAGCACAATTTACTGCCATGGAAAAAATGCTGATACTCTAGGGCGCCGTGATTCTAAAAAGTTTGGGAACTATTGCGGTATACTATAATAAGGTCTCCCCCAAATCTCAGGTGTGAGCAGTGATTTTGCCCTAAAGAGAGGCACTTAAAAAGAGGTTAATCTTTAGAAAGATAAGTCACTGCTATTAGATTCATACTTCCAAAAATAAAATACTTAACTTGCTATTTAATGAACAAATATGTGGGATTGTGATTTTAAGCAGTTAGATTAACCAAATTTAAATAATTTGTCAATGCCGAATTTAAATGCAACCATTTTCTATTTAAAGAGAAACCATGACATATTATTGATAGCGCAACAATGGACTATATCAAATGTATAGCAAAACAGGACTCAATTATGTTATGTAAAGTTAAATTAACCAACTTTACCATTTATTAACATTTAAGGAAAACAATGTAATTTCTTTATTAATTTTCCTGCAATGTCATATTTTAGCCTCCAGCTGTAAACTATTCTGTTCTTTTTTCATAATAGAAGCATTTAGCTACTGTCTATATACAGCATAATTGTAGAAACACCTGTAGCGTATACAATGAAAGAAAAAGTAGTAAAAGACAAATTTGGTGGTAACTATGCAATTTTTTTTTGTATTTGTGCTACTACCTCTGTTGTAAATACTGGGTGTAAAATTATAATTTATTAAGGCAGGTTCCCTATTGGAGAATGTGACTTTAATATGGGCTATACAGCTCTAGAACCGGGCTCGACAAATCCCGGGGGCCAGGTCGACCAGATTTTGCTGCCTGGCGACCAGATTTTGAAGGGAGGAAGCAGTTCCTAGTTAGCATCAGCAGCTCCAGTGGAGATCATGGGCAGAACCGCCATCAGGGGTAGAGGGGCCCGAGTGGCAGCAGTTTAGATCTGTGCCAGGCCGCCAGCTGATTGCAGTTGGCATACCGGCAGTTCAGAAATAGACACAATTGACATTGGCTGCATTTCGAATATAGGGCCGGCCAAGAGCCAATCAGTGCTCTCGGAACGGCAGCCAATCAGGAGCGGCAGCGAGATTTTATTAGCTTGCAGTCGGCACCACACCATAATAATAATGCCCCCGGCGTTGTTTCTTATGTCTGGCCGGGCGGCTTCCGATGTGCCAGATATATGCCTATCCTCAGCCTGCCAACTCCTCATGCCCTCGTGCTGCTCTGTGCCCTGTTAAGCAACCGGGGAGGGGGTAATGTCAGGGCAGAGGCGTAAAGAGGGCGGAGCACCTGGGTGTCAGCAGCAGTGTAGGGCGATGTCCAGAGTCCTTCCGGACAGGCGGCCGGCCTTAGACCACTCACATACTTTACTCACTTGATGCCGGCCATAGAGTTAACCACAGTGCGAGTCACTGTACTTTTGAATGAAATGACACATACTGACAATAGCAGTCAGTGTGTGGCCACCTAGAGGAGACTGAGTGCTGGATCATTTCACATAACAAAATTCAGTGAGTACTTGCAGGACTTCTGGCAATTGGAGGACTGAGGAGACACCAGGAAAGTCCTGCTGGCAGAAATTGGGCACCTGGCTGTGTGGGTGCTGAGCGTTATTCTGAGTGAGCTGCACATCTCATCCTCCTCCAAACTGCACATACCCTAGCTCTCACCCTGGGGATCCAAATCAACTTCACCTTGGAGGTGACAGAGGGATGCTACAAATGGTGAGTGACCTCTTTCTTATTACTGCAGATGCTCATGTATTAACACCCACCCCCACAGCCCATTCTTGGAGAAGTTTTAAACTAGTTTAGGCACTAATTTATGTCCCACCCCTTCTGGCTCCTACACTTTTATCCTGGCTCCTAGATTTTATAAAAATTTGTCAAGCCCTGCTCTAGAATGTCTGGAGTTATTTTTAAATGCCCATGCAAGATTATTTAAGCAAAGGAATAAAGACGACTTATTGGGGCACCCTTTAAATTGAAAGATTAAAATTAAACTTTTATTGGATATAATTAAACTAGTATTACCTTCAAGAACTGAAATAAAGGAATATGTATACGTAATGAAATTTGTTACCTAAATCACACAGAAAGGAGGAAGCTTAAATGTAAAAACACAAAGCACAAAATTGCCCTAAGTTATATTGGGGTATATTGGATCATTCTAACCTCACCAGCTTGTGCAGGGAAGTGCCCTTCGGTGTATAAAGATCTGTATATAACTTATCGTTACAGTTTATAATCATGGTCCAAAAAATTGGGTGAATATATTTGAGTCGAGGATCATGTCAGACTAAATAGCGGGATTAAAAAAACCTCATTCTCGAATTCACGATCACTGATGGATATCTTGGTATTAATAGGTCCATAGCAATGTTGAGAGAATATATTTTATATATAATATGAGATATGGTAAGAACTTACCTTTGTTATCTCTATTTCTACGAAGTCCATAGGGTTCCACAGGATACCTTTAGGTATAGGTGATGACGTCAGGCATCGGGCACCATAGAGTTAAGTTTTCAGCCTCCCAGGATGCACTAGGTTCCCCCTCCTATACCCTGCCCCCGAGCCAAGGCATCTCAGTTACGTACCAAGCCATAGGCCGGAGGAGGAGAAGGAAGAGAGAGAAAAAAGATCTGGACACACACAAGATTCACATTCTCACCATAGGGAGATGGAAAAACCGGTGACCAGAGTAAAGCCCATCTGCAGCACAGGTGCGACAGGGCGGGAGTCCTGTGGAACCCTATGGACTTCGTACAAATAGAGACAACAAAGGTAAGTTTCTTACCATATCTCATATTTTCTACTTGAGGGTCCATAGGGTATCCACAGGATACCTTGGGGATGTCCCAAAGCAGTATCCTTGAAGGGTGGGGACGCTCCTGTTCTGAAAGGAGAATACGCCGCCCGAAAGAAGCATTCTGAGAGGCAAAGGTGTCAAACGCATAATACCTCACAAAGGTATGGACAGAGGAACACGTGGCAGCCTTGCAGATCTGGACTGCAGAGGCACCACGTCGAGCTGCCCACGAAGCACCCACAGACCTAGTTGAATGAGCCCTCACAGAGAATGGAACCGGAAGGCCTTCATGAAGATAAGCTTCTGAAATGGCCATACGAATCCAACCTGCCAAAGTTTGCTTTGAAGCAGGCCAACCCTTTTTACGAAAGCCATAGAGGACAAACAAGGCGTCAGACTTCCTAAACGAAGAAGTGCGGTTAATATAAATCCGTAAGGCCCGCACAACGTCCAAAGTGGCCTCACCCACTGAAAGATCAGGTAAGTTAAAAGCCGGCACAACGATGCCCTCGTTGATGTGGAAACTCGAAACAACTTTGGAAAGGAATCCAGGACGAGTGCGCAGCACCGCCCTGTTCCTATGAAAAATCAGAAAAGGGGGTCTATAGGAGGGAGCCCCTAAGTCAGAAACACGTTTGGCCGAAGCAATGGCCAGAAGGAATATTGTTTTAGCTGTCAGCCATTTAAGGTCCACTGAGCCCAGTGGTTCAAACGGCGGTCCCTGGAGAGCCCTCAGGACCACAGCTAAATCCCAAGGCGCCACCGGTGGAACAAAAGGTGGCTGAATTCGAAGAACACCTTGCATAAAGGTGCGCACATCAGGGATTGCAGCAATCCTACGATGGAACCAGACTGACAAGGCAGACACTTGTACCTTCAGAGAAGCAAAGCGAAGCCCATGGTCTAGTCCCGCCTGTAGGAAAGCCAACACTCTAGACAGACGGAACTCCCGAGGGGCGTAACATCTCGGTCAACACCACTGGAAGAACGTATGCCACACACAATGGTATATCCTTGCAGAAAATGGTTTCCGAGCTTTTAGCATAGTTTGCACTACAGAGCTGGAAAACCCCCTGGAACTTAACATGGCCGTCTCAACAGCCACGCCGTCAAAGACAGCCGAGTCAGGTCTGGGTGAAGACAAGGACCCTGTGACAGCAGGTCCGGTCGTAGCGGCAACCGCAGAGAGAAGGGAAAACGGAGGAAAGAGATGAGCAAACTGGAACGTCCACTGGACTGACAGAGCATCCACCAGAGACGCCTTTTCGTCTCTTGTTCGAGATCCGTACACCGGCAATTTGTTGTAGTGCCGTGACGCCATGAGGTCGATCTCTGGAAGACCCCACCTGTCCACCAGAAGTTGAAAGACGTCCTGGTGCAGAGACCACTCCCCCGGATGAACGTCCTGGCGACTGAGAAAGTCCGCCTCCCAGTTGAGGACTCCCAGGATGAATACTGCTGATATGGCCGAGAGATTGCGCTCTGCCCAGACCAGGATGCGGGACACCTCTACGAGTGCCGCCCGACTTCGGGTTCCTCCTTACCAATTTATGTAGGCCACGGTGGTGGCGTTGTCCGACTGGACCTGCACGGGGTGACCTTGGAGAACCCACTGTGCCTGCTGGAGAGCACTGAAAACGGCGCAGAGTTCCAAGATGTTTATTGGAAGCTCCTGTTCTGCCTGAGTCCACCTGCCCTGGAACAAGTGTGGACCCGTGACCGCTGCCCAGCCCCGAAGACTGGCGTCCGTTGTTAACAGGACCCAGTTCGCCACCCAAAACGGACGACCCTGGTTGAGATGGGTCGTCTGCAACCACCAGGCTAGGGACAGGCAAACCTCCGGAGTGAGCACCATTGTCTGGGACCTTAGACTCTGAGGCAGTCCATTCCATTTGGACAGGATCAATTGCTGCAGAGGTCTCAAGTAAAACTGGGCATATTCCACCATGTCGAATACTGACACCATGGAGCCCAGTAACCTCATCGCCGAATGCAGAGACACTCGGCGACTCTGTAGACAGCTGCGCACCTTCAACTGTAAGGCAGAGATCTTTTCCCCCGTCACAAAGATCCTTTGCTGACTGGAGTCCAGTAAGGCTGCGAGGTGCAGAATCCTCAGACGGGATCAGGGTGGACTTTTGCCAGTTTATTAACCAGCCGTGACGTTGCAGAACTGCAATTGTCAGGTCCAAGTGGCGTAGAAGGAGCTCTGGAGATCCTGCTACCAACAGAAGATCGTCTAGGTACAGCAACAAGCGGACTCCCTGCAGCCACAGATAAGCTGCCATGACCTTGGTGAACACTCGTGATGCTGTCGCCAGGCCAAAAGGTAATGCCCGAAACTGGAAGTGATCGTTGCAGATTGCAAACCTGAGAAACTGTTGATGGCGTAAAAGAATAGGGACATGCAGGTATACGTCCTGTATGTCCAATGACACCATGTAATCCCCAGGTTCCAGTGCCAGAACGATGGACCGTAGGGTCTCCATCCGAAAACACGGCACCCGCAAGGACTTGTTGAGGGACTTGAGGTTGAAAATCGGACGGTACGACCCATCTGCACCAAAAATAGATTGGAATAGAAACCCTGGCCCCTCTGGGAGAATGGAACAGGCACTATAACTCCAGCCTGGAGCATAGTGTGCAAAACCTTCCGCAGTTCCACGGCTTTGTTTCGGTCTAATGGAAGGCCCGTGGTGAAGAATCGGGATGGAGGCCTGTGCCAAAAGGAGAGGGCATACCCGTGAGAAACCACCTCGTGAACCCAAATGTCTGTCGTGGTTATCGACCAACACTGGGCGAACTGCAGCAGGCGGCCTCCCCACTTTGGGATCCCCCAAAGGGAGGCCCGGACCGTCAGGCCGCAGGCTTGTCATCTGACTTAGGGGCCGGACGTCTGGTACTCCAGGCCTGTTTCCGGGACTTTGCTGATTTTTTGGGGGCCAGCCTGTCGGGGAAAAGACTGTGCTTTAGGCCTACCCTGGGCCCTGTAAGACCGAAAGGACGACGTACCTGAACTGGAAGGGACCGCGGCAGACAGGAGACGGGAGACATGCAGATTTGGCTGCCGCCAGCGTGGCTACAATTTTGTCCAGATCCGGACCAAATAGGACTTCTCCATTAAAAGGCAAAGCTTCCAAGCCCTTTTTGGAATCAGCGTCCGCCTTCCAAGATCGCAACCATAAGGTGCGACGAGCAGCTACAGCTGCCGAAGAAATCCGAGAAGTTAGGGTACTGATATCCAAGGCCGATTCATTGATGTAAGTGGCCGAATCCTGGAGATTGCCTACCAACTCGGCCTGTTCAGCCGAACAGTCGGAATCCAAAGACGCCTACAAACTATCGGCCCATCGCTCTGGCTACCCAACATACGGCCATAGCCGGTCTGGATGCCCCCCCCACAAGGGAATAAATGGACTTCAAGCAGATCTCCACCTTACGGTCCGTAGCATCCTTCAAGGAGGACATGGAGGGCATGGGCAATGTGGCACTTCGGACTAGGCGTGTCACATGAGAATCCACCTGAGGAGAGGATTCCCACTTAGAAAAATAATTGTCCGCAAACGGAAAAGCCACCGCTAAACGTCTTTGAGGCTGATACCATTTGCCATGATGTTTCCACGCCTCCTCATAATGGTCCACTAACTGACCCGAAAGAGGAAACACTGTGGCGTCACCCTTAATATCCTTGAAAAAGGCATATTTGGACTTGGACACCGGAGGATCATCATCCTCAATAACTAAAGCTGTGCGGACTGCACGAATAAGGCCAGGAATATAAACCTTAGACTTAGCGTCCGACTCTTTAGTACGGGGTGGTTCTTGGTCAGAAAGATCCAGAATCTCCCCATCATCGGACGTCCCGTCGTCATCCTCATAAGGAGCAGACAGACACCACCGGCCGCTTGTGAGGCCGCAACACAGACTCCCCTTGTAACACGTCCGACAAATGCTGTACAGAGCTTGTCAGCAAATTAACCCACGCAGGCTCCTGAGAGACCTGAGGAGGGAAAATAGGGAGACTGTGGGGTACCATCAGTTGTCTCGGGAACCCCTGCATGGGTGATGACACCACCGACTGCTGGGACAATCCCATCTGAGAGAACGCAGGTTGCGGAGCTAACTGGCCCACTAGGGTTGTAAGCGCTTTGGCGAAACAAGCCCAGAGCGGCTCCTGTACCGGAGCCGTGACAGTAATTGGTCGCGCCAATAAAAAACACTGCCGACAAGGAAAATCACTCTCAGACATGATGGCAAGTATGTGACCCCTCCACTGATAATCGTTAGTATAGTGGGAGAACCGCCCTGCAATCACTGCACCGCAAGGGCTTTAGCAGAAGAAAAGCAGGGACAGTGAAAAGGCTGACAGTAGAAGGTGAAAGTACAGGCAGCAGACGCTAGCAGCAGTCACATACAATGCAAAGAAATTAATCCCTGCACTATCAGCGCTGATCCTCAACTACACAGATACAGAGTCTGGTAGGACACAGCGCTGCATACACAGACTTGTTCCAACGGAGGAGAGGTATGCCGGGGACCCAGACCACAATGCCACCGATCAGCAGCTTCTAGCAGCGTTCACCATGCTTCTGTAAAGATGGCCACCGAGGAGCAGAGAGGAGGGCGGCCTGGGGGAGGAGCGCTGCTACAGGGCCAATCGGCAGGCAGGTGCAGAGAGGGCTGTGTGCAGCCGGGAGGCGCCGGCTGTGTACAGGGAAGGCACGCTCCCCTGGCATGCAATTAACCCCTGGGACGCCGCAGCGCTACCGCTCAGCTGCGGTCCGCTGTCCCAGGGGGGTAGTGGAAGCGCAGGTTGTTACCTGGCTCCACGCTGCAGCCAGTCCCCAGGGAGCCCCCTGCCTGGGGACTCAGGACCATGTTTCAGCGGGGACCCACCGCGGGACCTCACTGCTTACCTGCTGCCCCCATTGAATCCGGCCATGGTCCAAAACATCTGGGGTCACCGCTAGCTGTGACCCCAGATGATTACCAGCATCCCCGGATCAGTACCGGCGGGGGTGTAGGGAAGACAGAATGGACGTCAGTAGTGACTGTCCATGCTGTACTTCCAGATGGGCAGCCACAGCTGCCGTGAAGAAAACTTCAGGGGCTATCCTTAGCCCCCCTCTAAACAGGTGCTCCGACTCCGAGCCGGGCACCAACGAAACTGAGATGCCTTGGCTCGGGGGCGGGGTATAGGAGGGGGACCCTAGTGCATCCTGGGAGGCTGAAAACTTTAACTCTATGGTGCCCGATGCCTGACGTCATCACATATACCCCAAGGTATCCTGTGGATACCCTATGGACCCTGATGTAAATATATATATATATATATATATATATATATATATACACACATACACATATACACACACACACACCGGAGTGCCACCGTTGGACTTGTATATTTCAGCAGCTCGCGTTTTTGGACGGCACCCGGCAGAGCTACCATATATATGTTAGGAGTATTCTTGTCAATTCAGATGATCTAAATCGTACCTTTGGCTATACAGTAGAATCCAGTGAATATAATATACGTAGGTTATGAAGGGATGTGATATATATCAAACAATATATTAACAGTAGCTCGCATAATGGTGCAACAACATATTTTATGCAGCAAAGAACAGCAGGTAATTTTCACTTGCTTAACAGAATAAGGTAAAAGACATCAGGTACCAACAGTAATTAATTAAGCTTAACATCAAATGTCAGATAAATTGTATTTTCCCCAAATTAATTAGCTGAAGCATGTCAACAGTCAAAAATCAACATTTGAGTAACAATACCTCGGTTTGCTAGAAGGTATGCAGTCGGCATGCTTACGGTCTAAATCCCGATGGTCTAATCCCAGCAAGGGTCTAAAGACAGATGTCGAATTTCTGACGCCTGTCATTTTACCTATGCCGGGGGCCCGACGACCGGCATATCAATCGAAAGTAAGCTGCGTGGAGACAGCCGCGGGGGGAAGGGGGGGTTATGGGGATGTTAGGTCAGGGGCTCCCGAGGGGGACTTCGGGTTAGGCCTCCCTGGGAGAAAACATCCTGAGACTATTCATGTGTGGGGTTGCTTCTCAGCCAAGGGAGTGGGCTCACTCACAATTTTGCCTAAGAACACCAGCCATGAATAAAGAATGGTACCAAAACATCCTCCAAGTGCAACTGCTCCCAACCATCCAAGAACAGTTTGGTGAAGAACAATGCCTTTTCCAGCATAAGGCAAAAGTGATAACTAAGTGACTCGGGGAACAAAACATCGGAATTTTGGGTCCATGGCCACGTAACTCCCCAGACCTTAATCCCATTGAGAACTTGTGGTCAATCCTCAAGAGGCAAGTGGACAAACAAATTCTGACAAACTACAAGTATTGATAAGGCAAGAATGGGCGGCCATCAGTCAGAATGTGGCCCAGAAGTTGATTGACAGCATGCCATGGCAAATTGCTGAGGTCTTGAAAAAGAAGGTTCAACACTGCAAATATTGACTCTTTGCATAAACTTAATGTAATGGTCAATAAAAGCCTTTCACACGTATGAAATGTTTGTAATTTTACTTCAGTATACCATAGTAACATCTTGCAAAAAGGTCTAAAAACACTGAAGCAGCAAACTTTGTGAAAACCAATACTTGTGTCATTTTCAAAACTTTTGGCCATGGCTGTATAAGTGAGCCCATAAGTCAGTGTAATAATTTGTATAGTCCCCCAAATATCGAATATACATCACTGATCACCACCAAGCGTATGTATAGCGTATTTTAGAATGTAAGCTCTTTTGAGAAGGGCCCTCTACCCTCTTGTGCTTCAACCTACTGTATTTTCATTTATCTCTTACTCCCCACTAGGGCAACTAACACTTGGCTGCTTATGTGGGTGTAAAGGTCACTAGTATAGCAATGTTTATCATCCTTGTCAGTGTATTGTATGTGTCTGGTTACTTATTTGTTTATGTACTTTGTAAGGCACTGCGGAACACTTGTGGCACCATATAATTAAATGATAATAATAATAACAGCTGATTGGGTAGATTGAATAAAATCATGACAACAGCTAATATATTACAGTGGCTACGCCTACAGCGTTAGTAGATATATAAAGGACAGGATTAGTCACCCAATTGTGATGTGGCCTCACCGTTGCTATAGAGAAGGGGCATAGCTCGAAGAGCAAATCATGCCCTCGGGAGTCGAACGATCATAGTGGGGCTCCTTCTGGTATCCAAAAAGAGGGGCAGTCATAAGATGTATGCCGATATAGCCCCAATTAAAGAAGTCTGCTCTAATATAACTGCATACTACTGGCTACTCTTATATCAGATGTAAAGTAAGTTTAGTAGGTTTAACACTGCCTAATGGTCAGTAAATAAAGATAGAATTCTATATGAAAAACAACAGAAAATATAAAAATGAAGAAAATAAAAAGAATAATTAAATAAGAATGTATGTGCCATCACTGCATGATGTGAGATACAATCACAGTAAGCATAGTGTTATTGGGAAATAAGTGAAATATAGAAAGGTAGTACCTTAATTATAATAAAATATGAGAGTGGTTGAATAAGAAAAATATGATGATTAGAATTCCTATTTGGAATATACAGTGCATCCGGAAAAGTATTAACAACGCTTCACTTTTTCCACATTTTGGTATGTTACAGCCTTATTCCAAAATGGAATAAATTCATTTTTGTCCTCAAAATTCTAGACACAATACCCCATAATGACAACGTGTACAAAGTTTGAGATTTTTGCAAATTTAATTAAAAAAAAACAAAAAGAAATCACACGTACATAAGTATTCACAGCCTTTGCTCAATACTTTGTTGATGCACCTTTGGCAGAAATTGCAGCCACAAGTCTTTTTGAATATGATGCCACAAGCTTGGCACACCTATCTTTGGGCAGTTTTGCCCATTCCTCTTTGCAGCACCTCTCAAGCTCCATCAGGTTAGATGGGAAGCGTCAGTGCACAGCCATTTTCAGATCTCTCCAAGTCTGGGCTCTGGCTGGGCCACTCAAGGACATTCACAGAGTTGTCCTGAAGCCACTCCTTCGATATCCTGGCAGAGGTCAAGAGTGCTCTGGAGCAGGTTTTCATCCAGAATGTGTCTGCGCATTGCTGCATTCATATTTCCCTCTATCCCGACTAGTCTCCCAGTTCCTGCCGAAGAGAAACGTCCGCCCAGCATGATGCTGCCACCACCATGCTTCACTGTAGGGATGATATTGGCCTGGTGATGAGTGGTGCCTGGTTTGCTCCAAACATAATGCCTGGTATTCATGCCAAAGAGTTCAATCTTTGTCTCATCAGACCAGAGTCCTTCAGATGCATTTTGGCAAATTCCAGGTGGGCTGCCATTTGCTTTTTACTAAGGAGTGGCTTCCGTCTGGCCACTCTAATATACAGGCATGATTGGTGGATTGCTGCAGAGATGGTTGTCCTTCTGGAAGGTTCTCCTCTCTCCACAGAGGAATGCTGTAGCTCTGACAGAGTGACCATCGGGTTCTTGGTCAACTCCCTCACTGGGGCCCTTCTCTCCCGATCGCTCAGTTTAGACGGACGGCCAACTCTAGGAAGAGTCCTGGTGGTTCCGAACTTCTTCCATTTACAGATGATGGAGGCCACCGTGCTCATTAGGACCTTCAAAAGCAGCAGATATTTTTCTGTACCCTTCCCCAGATTTGTGCCTAGAGACAATTCTGTCCCATAGGTCTCCAGACAATTCCTTGGACTTCATGCTTGGTTTGTGCTCTGACATGCACTGTCAAGTGCAGGACCTTATATAGACAGGTGTATGCCTTTCAAAATCATGTCCAATCAACTGAATTCACCATAGGTGGACTCCAATTAAGCTGTAGGAACATCTCAAGGATGATCAGTGGAAACAGGATGCACTTAAACTCAATTTTGAGCTTCATGGCAAAGGCCGTGAATACTTATGTACATGTGATTTTATAGTGTTTTTTTTTTTTTTTTTTTAAATTAAATTTGCAAAAATGTAAAAAAAAAAATGTCAAACTTTGTACACGTTGTCATTATGGGGTATTGTGTGTAGAATTTTGAGGACAAAAATTAATTTATTCCATTTTGGAATAAGGCTGTAACATAACAAAATGTGGAAAAGTGAAGCGTTGTGAATACTCTCCGGATGCACTGTATCTATAAAAGACACAGAAGGGATAGAGGAGAATGAATAGTGAGAGTTCTGGGAATTCCAAAATTGCTTCTGCTTCACCCATGCAGGACTGTTGTAAGCAAATGGAGTTGTGCATGCTGAAACACCTCTATATGAGCAGTAGTCCATCTATCCAACTTACTTGAAACAGTTATACATTGACACACATAAGAACTAGGTGAAAAGGAAGGTGAAATTCAGGTGGAACTCTACATTCAGAGAATTGAGACACATACAGCTGCATTTAAATAGACCAAATACACAGCATAAATATATCTGGGAAGAAAAGTTTTGTGATGCACTAAACTCAGTATAGGCATCCTATACTATTAAATGATATAATTATCTATGCAAACTATCACATGGCAAGGACTCACTGCGGAGAGTTCCTTGCTTATCTGTAGAGCGAGTTTAACTGGCAAGCATACAAATCTGCATTGCAATGAAATCCTTATTTCTCGCGCATCAATGCGGATAATCCAAACAGCAGCTGAATACTTCAAATCAGGCATGAAGCAGAAAAAAATAAAATCTGAAAGTTATTTTACCAATTTGACAGTTTTTCAAAGCTTAATAACAAAAGATGTTTTAGTAACAGTTTAGCTCCCCTTTAAAGCTTCCTTATCACTGAGAAGATGGTAGTGCAGACACCCCTCCCCACCCATGGGAATCTATGCTCTACCACCTTTTACTAGTTGGAAAGTCAGTTTAAGATCTTATGCTTGTCAATATTATGGCAGACAACAGTACACATAACACGTCCTAGTCTTCATCAGCCTGAGCAGCCTGTTGGCATAGGAGATAGTTGTGATTTTTACTGTCTAGCAGAAGTGCTTTATCAATAAGGTGTCAGCAAGAGATAACTTTAGAAAAGCACATCAAATGGGATGTCCTTACCTTTTTGAGAGCTGGAATGTTTTGCCATAGATGAACCATGTCTGGCAATAGACATGGGCAGTACTTTTCTAGTTGATGGGTTTTCAGCGGCAGTGGCTGCAGACACAGTGGCACTTGCGGTTGATATATTGGACAAGCTTTTTGTCATAGATTGATGAGAATCCCCTAATTCTGTGTCAGAATCATCAGAATGAAGAGGATTAGTAAAAGATAAGGGTGCCTGATGTGAAGAAGTGTTATGGTCAACCTGACTCTGGGATGTAAGAAAATCACTATTTAATACAGTCTTACTATCAGAAGAAGATGCTTCTAAAGGTTTGTATGCAGAGTCAAACACATTTTTACAGTTTGCATGTTCATTGCTCAAAGCAGTAGTAACACTGAGAGGAAGATGGTCTGGTCTTGTTAGAGCGTCTGAGCTTCTCTGAAGTGGTGCATCATCTATTGATTTAGCAGATTTCAAACTCCTACAATCAATACAAGAGTTTGAAGATATAACTGCTAGAGAATCCAAAGAAATGGACGCTTGAGTTTTAGGTGACTGGTCAATGGAATAAGATGAAGCAGATTTAATTTTGATGCCAAGTCCTCTATGCAAACCTGTACTTGTCTCAAAACTTTTAGGGCTTTCTTGAAGAGGTACTTTCTTTATTTCAATGCTCAGTTTCCGCTCTAGCTTCTTCTCAACATTGGGCTCATTCTTTCCTGGAACACTGGCAGATTTGTTATAGTTCTCATTCATGTCTGTTGCATTTTCTGAGGAGACCATATGCATAACGGGCTTTGGATGATAACGATCACATTCTTGCCACACTGTAGTCACAGTTGGAAAAGCAGAAGGAGGTGAAGGTGTTAAAATTGGTGGCACAGGAAGAGGCTCTGGAGGTTGCAAGATTTCTTCCTTGACATCTCCTTCTACAAGACAACTGTAAAAATATAAACAGAATTTACTCACATGATACATATAACGTAGAAGTGTATTATGTTTGAATAGGCAAAACGTTACTCTGTATTGTACAACTTGCCCCTATAGGAGGGATTTTTTTTGTAGGTTAAACCAACATGTATACACATTTGTCACAATTTACATGGCATTTAAATAAAAAATATCTTCAATTAAATTGGTATGTGATTCAAACATGGGTAAAAAATGGTGGCCTTAGGCCTTAGGTGCAAAGCCATTAAAGGAAAAAAATTCTCTAGCATATCACACAAATAACCAGATATATAACATACACACACATACATACATATTTACGCAGCTCTTCATTAAGGTGACGTATGGTCACCATAACAGCGACTGGTGGTAATATACTGCAGTGTGGCTTGAGCCAAGTCATGATGGAAGAAAATCTGTGGGACGGCTTCCCAGTTTTCAGAATTTATAAAACACACACACATTAATATATATATATATATATATATATATAATATATATCATATAAAAAATGCAATACGGGCCGGCACTCATGCCCTCAGGAAAATAAACAACCAGCACATACAAGCTGCGGCACTCAGAGTTTATGTGAAAACATTAAGATTGTATTAATATTAAATCATCTGTGTCAAACCCACCAAATCTGGTGGATTTACAGATGATTTGTTTGTGCTGGTTATATATATATATATATATATATATATATATATATATATATATATATATATATATATATATATATATATATATATAGCTATACATACATACAGCGGATGAAGGTGTGAATATCATCTTAAAGATTCACAGATAGGTTACAATTCTTTGTTCATTTGCACGTGGCTCTTAATACTATATTTTCTGCGCACACACATTGATGGTGAAAATAGAAGATTTTGCACTATTGGGTGCTTCTCATTTTTGTTGATAAGATTACTTCTCAAGCACTTCTAACAAGTGGTGTTTTTCTAGAGTAAAGCAGCCCTCCTAGAAAATGATTTTCAATTGTAATTATTACTTGTATTGTTATTTACTTACATATTATAATCAATAGCACCAATACTCAACCCAGTCTATTATAACAAACCAGCTGTCCCAACTGACCAGGGTACTTGCATACAAGTTATATTTTAGATGAGAAAAGTAAGCTAATTTGATAAGACCTGACACAATGGTAATCAGTCGTACTAACATTTTGGGGTCAATCCTATTAGGTGCGAACTGCGAGTTGCGAGTTTACTTCTTGAAATCTGCAGACTTTGCAGCGAAGCGTGCTCCCGAGAATTCTCCAATCCAATTAAAAATACCTATTCGCACTACTCGCAGCGTAGGGGTGCGAATTTACTGCCAAATGAGATTTTAAAGAAATGTATGAAAATATACGGAGACCATCCGGGACCCTCCAAAATGGATAATTTAGTTAGCAGGACCGTATAGAAGGCTGTTTGTGGGCATTAGGAAGATACTATAGGTTTTTAAATGGTGTCAAATGGCCAATGTGTTGCTTTGTTTTATTTAAATGCAAGAAAATAATTAAAAAAACAACAACTTTTTTTCATTGAATCTGAAACAAATGAAACGAAAAATGTAAAAAAAAAAAATTGGAAAAAGGTGATTTTGGGGTAAGTTGAGGGCACCTTGAAATACTAATAAAAATTATTGTAATTAAATTTGGGGTGCCTAAACTAACAAAAAAGTTGATTTGGGGGAAATTTGAGGACATTATTTATCCCCAAAAATTACTTAATTATTGGACTAATTAAGCTAATTGGAAACTTCCAAATGCCTAATTAGTCATTAGGGTAGGGGAGTCCAAGGGGTTCAGCACAGTATCCCAACATTTGAACCTTTACAAATATGAGATATGGTAAGAACTTACCCTTGTTACCTCTATGTCTACGAAGTCCACAAGGTTCCACAGGATACCTTCGGGTATAGGCGATGGCGGTAGACATCGGGCACCTCAGAGTTAAAGTTTTCAGCCTCCCATGATGCACTGGGGTCCCTCTCCTATACCCCGCCCCCGAGCCAAGGCAAATCAGTTACGTACCAAGCCATAGGCCGGAGGAGGAGAAGAAAGAGAAGAAAGTTCTGGAACACACAAGAATCACATTCTCACAAGAAGGAGACAGAAAAACCGGTGACCAGAGCAAAGCCCATCTGCAGTACAGGTGCGACAGGGCAGGAGTCCTGTGGAGCCCTATGGACTTAGTAGAAAGAGATAACAAGGGTACGTTCTTGCCATATCTCATATTTTCTACTTGAGGGTCCATAGGGTATCCACAGGATACCTTGGGGATGCCCCAAAGCAGTATCCTTTAAGGGTGGGGACGCTCCTGTGCTGTAAGGAGAATCCGCTGCCCGAAGGAAGCATCCTGATAGGCGAAGGTATCGAATGCATAATACCTCACAAAGGTATGGACAGAAGACCACGTGGCTGCCTTACAAAGCTGAACAGCAGAGGCACCCCGGCGAGCTGCCCACGAAGAACCCACAGACTAAGTGGAATGAGCCTTAACAGAGGATGGAACAGGAAGGCCTTCCTGAATGTAAGCCTCAGAAATTGCCATGCGAATCCATCCTGCCAAAGTTTGCTTAGTGGCAGGCCAACCCTTCTTACGGAAGCCATAGAGGACAAACAAGGAGTCCGACTTCCTAAATGAATTGGTACGGTCAACATAAATCCTTAGAACACATACCACATCCAAGGAGGCCTCACCAGCCGAGAGGTCTGGAGAATTAAAGGCCGGCACAATGATTTCCTCGTTAATGTGGAAACTAGATACCACCTTAGGTAGGAAACCAGGGCGAGTGCAAAGCACAGCCCTGTACCTATGAAAAATTAGAAAGAGCGGTCAACATGAGATCGCCCCAATTCTGAGACACTTCTGGCCGAAGCAATGGCCAGAAAAAACAGTCTTCGCTGTAAGCCCAGTGGTTCAAATGGTGGTCCTCAGAGAGCCCTCAGGACCACAGATAGATCCCAAGGAGCCACTGGTGGAACAAAGGGAGGCTGAATACGAAGTACACCTTGCAGAAAGGTGCAGACATCAGGAAAAGTAGCAATCCTACGCTGAAACCACACTGACAGGGCAGAAACTTGCACCTTCAGAGAAGCAAAGCGAAGACCGTGATCTACGCCTGTAGGAAAGCCAACACCCTGGATATCCTGAACACCTGAGGATCATTGCTTCTAGGGCGACACCATTTAAACAAAGTATGCCATACTCGGTGGTAAATTCTTGCAGACGCAGACTTCCGAGCTCTGAGCTGGAAAAACCCCTGGACCTTAAGAGGGCTGTCTCAACATCCACGCCGTCAAAGACAGACGTCTCAGCTCCGGATAATTGCACGGACCCTGAGACAACAGGTCCGGACGTTGAAGCAACAGCATCGGAATGTCTACGGAGAGACTCCAAAGATCTGAGTACCAGTGACGTCTGGGCCACGCTGGAGCTATCAACAGGAGCATGCCGTCTTCTTGCTTGAATTTTCGAACCACTCGAGGAAGAAGGGAGAATGGAGGGAAGAGGTACGCAAACTGGACGGTCCACCGGACCGACAGAGCATCCACCAGAAGAGTCTCCGTGTCTCTTGTTCTTGACCCGTACACATGCAGCTTGTTGTTGTGTCGGGAGGCCATGAGGTCTATCTCTGGAAGGCCCAACTTGTCAACCAGGAGTAAAACACCTCCTCGTGAAGAGGCCATTCTCCTGGATGCATGTCTTGACGGCTGAGAAAGTCTGCTTCCCAGTTGAGGACTCCCGGTATGACCACCGCTGAGATGGCAGGGAGATTGTCCTCCGCCCAAGTCAGGATGTGGGACACCTCTGTCAGTGCCGCTTGACTTCGGGTTTATGTAAGCCACCGAGGTAGCGTTGTCTGATTGTACCTGCATGGGTTTTCCATGTAGAACATGGTTTGCTTGCTGGAGAGCTTTGAATACCGCCCGAAGTTCCAAGATGTTTATTGGAAGCGAAGATTCTGCTGGAGTCCACCTGCCCTGGAACAAGTGTGGACCCGTCACTGCTCCCCAGCCTCGGAGACTGGCGTCAGTTGTCAAAAGGACTCAGTTTGCCACCCAAAAGGGGCGTCCCTTGTTCAGGTGAGTTGTCTGCAGCCACCAGGCCAGAGACAGACGTACCTCCGGAGAAAGCATCATGGTCTGTGTCTTTATCTGATGAGGCAACCCATTCCATCTGGAGAGGATCAACTAATGCAGAGGTCTGGAGTGAAACTGGGCATATTCCACCATGTCGAACATTGACACCATGGAGTCCAGTAACCTCATCACCGAGTGTACAGACACCCGGCGGCTCTGAAGGCAACTGCGTACCTTTGCCTGTAATGCAGAGATCTTTTCCTCCATCACAAAGATCCTCTGTTGTTGAGAGTCCAACGGGGCACAAAGATTGAGCATCCTCTGCGAGGGAACCAGGGTGGATTTCTTCCAGTTTATCAACCAGCCGTGATCCTGCAACACAGATATTGTCAGTCGCAGATGGCGCTGGAGGATCTCTGGAGACCCTGCTAACAGAAGGTCATCCAGATAAGGCAACATGCCGACCCCCTGCGTCCGCAGGTGGGCTGCTATGACCGCCATGACTTTGGTAAATACTTGAGGCGCTGTGGCCAGACCAAAGGGCAGTGCCTGGAACTGAAAAGGTTGGTCGAGTACTGCAAACCTGAGGAATTGCTGGTGTGCTAAGATAATAGGGACATGCAGGTAGGCGTCCTGAATGTCCAACGACACCATGATATCCCCAGGCTTCACTGCCAGAATAATGGAACGCAGGGTCTCCGTCCTGAACTGAGGAACCCTCAAGGACTTGTTTAGGGATTTGAGGTTGATGACGGGTTGGTAAGACCCATTGGGTTTCTGCACCAGAAAGACATTGGAATAAAAACCCGTGCCCCTCTGGGATAACGGAACATGCACTATAACTCCAGCCTGGAGCATAGAGTGCAACACCTTTTGGAGTTCCAGGGCCTTGTCCTGATCTGCCGGAAGGCCTGTGGTGAAAAACCGGCTGGGAGGCCTTCGCTGGAAGGAGAGGGCATACCCCCGAGAGACCACCTTGTGTACCCAAAGAGTCCTTGGTAGTCAGGTACCAGCACTGGGCGAACTGAAGCAGGCGGCCTCCCACTCTGGGGTCCCCAGGCTGAATGCTTATCGTCCGACTTGGGAGTAGGACGTTTTGTACTCCAACTGAGAAAGGACTGGATCTTGGACTTACCCTGGGCCCTATAAGGCCGAAGTACCAGACCCTGATGGGACTGTAGCCGATGGTAAACACGCAGATTTAGCTGCTGCCAGTGTGGCCACAATTTTGTCCAGGTCAGGACCAAACAGGACCTGTCCATTAAAGGGCAAGCATTCCAATCCCTTCTTGGAATCTGCGGCGAGCTGCTACTGCTGCCGAGGAGATTCTGGAAGTGAGGAGACCTATATCTAAGGCTGCCTCATTGATGTACGTGGCTGAGTCTCTGAGATTGCCCACTAACTCCACCTGTTCAGGGGAAGAGTTGGTGTCCAGAGATGCTTCCAAGGTATCCGCCCACCGCTCCATGGCTCTGGCCACCAAGCACACGGCCATAGCCGGTCTGGAAGCCCCTCCAGCAAGGGAATAAATGGATTTTAAGCATATTTCCACCTTGCGATCCGTAACATCCTTTAAGGAGGGCATGGGCAATGTAGCACTCCTCACTAGGCGTGTGACATGAGAATCCACCTGTGGAGGTGTTTCCCATTTGAAAAATAATTATCCGCAAATGGGTATGCAAAGGCCAAGCGTTTTTGAGGCTGGAACCGCTTACCCGGATTTTTCCACTCCTCCTCTAAATGACCAACTAACTGACCAGATAGAGGAAATACAGTGGCATCTCCCTTAACATCCTTAAAGAAGGGATATTTAGATTTGGCCACAGGGAAATCCTCATCCTCAATCATCAAGGTGGAACGAACTGCCCGTATAAGGCCGGGTATATAGACTTTAGATTTAGACTCTGCCTCCTTTGCACAAAGGGGCTCTTGGTCTGAAAAGTCAATAATTTCACAGTCATCAGACGTCATGTCATCATTATCATATTGAGCCGTTTGAGATAACAAAGGCCACTTAGAAGGCCGCAAAGGTGATTCCCCCTGTAAAACTTCCGCCAGGTGCTGCACCGTAGTGGACAATGAATTCACTCACACAGGCTCCTGCGAGACCTGGGGGGGTAAAACCGGGAGACCCTGAGGTATCATCAACTGCCGTGGGAACCCCTGCATGAGACTACAGTCTGCTGCGATAACCTCATCTGGTGAAACGCAGGGGGCCTCGCCAACTGGCCCACTAGGGTTGTAAGTGCCTTAGCAAAACAAAACCAGGGCGGTTCCTGTACAGGCGCAGTCACAGAAATCGGGCGTGATATGAGATAACATGCCCTGCATAAACTCTCAGCATTCACATCTCCCTCCGCTAACAGTACATTACATGTGATACAATTTAGCTGAAGAGGAAAATCACGTTCACTCCCAGACATGAGTGTAAACGGAGTGTATGTGACTCCCCACACAGACAAACACTTTGTTTACTGTGAGGCAATGAACACCCTGCAACGCTGCACCGCAAGGGCTTTAGCAGAGGAAGAACAGGGATAGTAAAATGGCTGACAGTCAGAAGTGAAAGTACAGTCAGACAGCACTAGCAGATAGTCACATACAATGCAGAAATAAATCACCTGCACTACAAGCACTGTGCTCAACTACACAGACCAGAGCCTGGTAGGAAACAGCGCTGCACACTCTGACCTGATCGGAGGAGAAGTATGCAGGGTAACCCTGACCGCGATGCCACCTGTATCAAACTCCAACAGCGTTTGCACACTTCCTAGAAAATGGCCACCAAGGAGCTGAGAGAAGGCGGGCCCGGGGGAGGAGCGCTGACACAGCTCACCAAACCGCTGTGGAAAGGCACTGTGCAGCGGGGGAGGCGCCAGCTGCGAGACAGGGAAGGCGTGCTCCCCTGGCATGCTATTAACCCCTGGGACGCTGGAGCATATCCGCACTGCTGCAGCCCGCTGTCCCTGGTGGTCTAGTGGAAAGCGCAGGATCAGTACCTGGCTCCACGCGCAGCTTGTCCCCAGTGAGCCCCCCCTGCCGAGGACGAAACGGCTGTGAATCGGCGGCAGGACCCCACCGCTTACCCCTTGAATCTGGTCACAGTCAGGGATATTCCGGGATCACCGCTAGCGGCGACCCCAGACACCCCACCAGCTTCCCCAGATCAGTACCGGCATTCTGGTCCGGCGGGGTGAAGGAGCAACAGCATAGACGTCTGTGCTGACTGTCTATGCTGTACAGCTCATCCTGTGCAGCAGAGCTGCTTGAAAATAAACTTCAGGGGCTGTAACAGCCCCCCTCTGAATAAGGTGACCAGACTCCGAGCCGGGCACCTACGAAACTGATTTGCCTTGGCTCGGGGGCGGGGTATAGGAAAGGGACCCCAGTGCATCCTTGGAGGTTGAAAACTAACTCTGAGGTGCCCGATGTCTGCTGCCATCGCCTACACCCCAAGGTATCCTGTGGATACCCTATGGACCCTGAAGTAGAAATAAAGACTTTCCTTTCCATCTCTCAGGGAGGTTCGAGTGGAAAGTTGCGAATTCAGTCTGACTGATCAGTGCGAGTTGCTAATTGGATTGCAAAATTAATTCGCTATGCGAATTCGAAGTGAAAATAGCAGCTCGCAAATCGCACCCAATAGGATAGACCCCATAGCCTTACATTGTGGGCCATGTTCAGAAATTACACTAAACTATAAATTGTGATTACCTAGATACTTGTGAAGGAATGGAACTAATCAGAGGCAATTAATCCAATAGGTCCAATTGCCAATAAGTTGCATCGCTGTGTGTAGTTTTGTCAGAAAAGAAGGACTAAAAAACATGAGTCACCGGCTTCATCACACCAAACCATCAGCACATACTTGGTATGTACAAGTAGTACATTAATATATATTAGTGATGTAAAGAACAAGAACAATGCGGGAGTACTCTAATGCAGTGTCCTCTTATCCTTTTCCAAAACATAGTGGGAGACACAAGATATGCCATTTATTGTCTTGTTAAATGTATTTGCAACCTTCATACTCTAACCAACCGTATAATTGCTTACATTAAGCTATATACACACAGGACATATAACTACATGACTGGTTAGATTGTAATTGCAGAAGCACTGATTATTAACCACTTGCCTGGCTTGGTCGCATAGTTTGAAACCACATCAGACTGTGCGTTAGCCGACATGGTCGTAAACAATGTGACCAGTCTGAAACACACAGTGGATGGCTACCGGAGGATAATCTTCCAGCTGCTGGCACTAGCAGAGGGACCGCATGGACCCTCTGCAATCCTGCTCCCTCCCCCAATGTCTGCTGATCAGTCAGCAACACAGGAACCCCCACCCGGCATCTGCAGGGAGGAGCAGCTGCTGGGGAAATGTTAATTAACACACCTCAGGCTCCCCCTTCCCAGTGTATACCTGGTGGCTTCTCAGAGCAGCCCTTGGGGAAATCAAAGTCATAAACGTTCCCATCATTGATAGTCCAATATACAGTAGATCGATGACAGATATAATAAAATCGATGTCAATGTTGTGTTTCAAAAAAAAAAAAAAAAAAAAAAAAATTTTTTTTTTAATAAAAAAAAGTGTTGGTTAAGTTATAAATCGATGTTCTTGACCTAATTCAATCATAAAAAACCCAACAATTTCTGAGCGGTTTTTGGGGAAAAAAAACTTGCAGTTAAGTGGTTTATGCTGGGCATACACTATACAATTATCTACAAGATATCTGGCTGGTTGGAATGAAAATCTGGTGGTGTATGGGATCAAATGACAATCGACTATTTGTTCACAAACACTGGAAAACAGACAATAGATGTTCAGCCACATTGGTTAAATAAAATGTAACCAAATTTGTTTGTCTGTTTTCCAGTGTTTAAAACCAAATAATCGAATTGTCATTGGCTCCCACACACTACCAGGTTTTCATTCCAACCAGCCAGATTGGACAGATAATTGTATAGTGTATGCCCAGTATAAGACAGTAAATCAATATCTGCTTGAAACAATAAGTCCTGTCTAGGACTTATTAGAATTTAAAATTCTCAAGAGTGAACATTATCCGTGTAAACCTCTGTATCCCTCGTATGTCTTGTAATCTATTCTGTTATAACCACACTGATTTAACCACATGAAACTTGTATTTAAATGACTAACATAGGTCATGGGAGAAATGTCACCTTTCAGGGATTTAGACCACTGAGGGGAGCTGTTAAAAAGACCAAGTTTTACAGGCTGGGTGTCACTGTCTACTAAGCCATTCCCATTACTTAACGTTACCATTTTCACAGTTAGAATAGTATTTTAAATTGTTTAGCGGCAACAAGCTTTATTAGTCAAGTATGGCAAATTACAACATCACATGAAATTCACACCACTTTTGGAACAATGACAGCACAACTGCAACTACACAAGTGGGTACAAAGAACTGAATTCAATAAGGCTTTGGAAGATTGCTGGAACAGTCCCAAAGAAAAACTCTTAAGTAGTTCTGAAATCTCAGTTATACAGCATGAAGTTTCAACATCAAATAAAAGCTTTGGTGCCAAGCCCACAGAATGCAGCATATGAGCCAAAAATAGACAACACTTAACTCTTTTCCAGGAAGCCAAAATAGAAACATTGCAGCATTCTTAACTGTACTGTGCGACAATATACAGTGGAACAAGAATATGGCTGAAATACATAGCCCACACTACATAAAAATGGAGCACAAAAAAATAAGGATGACTAAATAATAGTCATAATGTGAACTGCAGGCAGTAACTCATATTTAACCCTGAACTCACTGAACAGTAGAACTAAGGCTGCCATTGTTCTGCAATCATATCTTATCTAGTCAGCTTCTATCTGTCAACTTTCATGAGTGGTTTGTATCCAAAGTTCTCCAGATTGTTCTGGCCAAAAAATTTTGGGTTACAGAAGCCATGATTTCAGAGTTAAAGTTTAATATTGCCTGAACTTATGCTTCTCACTAATGGCACCATTTTTTTTTTATTGAGATGCATAGCAGGAGAGAAAAACAGCAAAGTCCAATCATCAATAATTCCTTATCCTTAGGACAGGTAGATAAACACATCTCCAATAGGTATACAGTGTAGCTCTTCCACTGTGCCTGAGTGACTTCCCAATCAGTTCTGATAAATATGTAACCTCCCAGACATGGGTGGGTAATCTGAGCTGCCATGGAGAATTTAAAGGAAAACCAAGCATCAGTGATTCAAATTCATATTTTTCCTCTTAAATCCCCATGACAGCCAAGAAAATGTGATGTACCCAACCAATAAAGAAAATCACATTTGCTGCAGAAAGCTACCTTGTATTTGAATGGTATTAGTACACCTAGAAGTTTATTTGCCATAAGATTCAAATAATAGCCATAGAGGCTCTAATTTTGCCTTTCCTCTTTAATTTTGAAAGCTGAAAAGAGCCTTCTAGAGTTAAAAGGAATAGTTAGACTATTGCGTTCCCGATTTATAGCTTCTTGTGTCCTTGAATTGCTGATGTGATGAATGATAAAAATACTTCGAACATCACACATGTGACAATTGGTTTGATTTCCATCCAGAGGACTTTAGTATCAAAGTTTCTTTTTCTCCCAATATATGGGCCCACTTAAATTCAAGATTAGCTTAACTAATCTTACAATGTGTGCCTTCTGCCCAGGAACAGAACTAGAGGAGTCTTCTACTGTTGATACTATAGACCTTGTTGAAGAAGCAAGTGTGTCTAAAGAGGTTTCACACAGGAATTATATTCCTCTTTGAGTGATAACCACACTTTTACCCTGTACTACTAGTTTGAATTCTCTCTTAGGGCCTGATTCAGAGCCGCTCGTAAGCGGCCGCTTGTTCGTTCTGACCGATGTTCGCACATCTGTGCATGCGTACGGATTGTAATACGCATGCGCGAACCAGTCAATGCGGACGAAAATCGTTTGTTCGCTAAATAGCGAATGCCTGCTACTTTGAGTGACAGAGGGAGGCGTATGTGGGTGGTAACAGGGGAAGGTGCTTGAAAATGGGGAGTGGAGAACAGAACGCAGGCGTGCTTCAAGGTCAAAACGGGCGTTTTAAGGGAATGCATAATTAATCCAGCAGCGTCATTGACCACATCACTTGTTTTTTTTTAACTCAGAACTGCTCGCAAAATAGCGGTTGAAAAAACCAACCACAAGAATAGCGAGCAGTTCATACGCTGTACGACGTACTCTATTAATCTAATAAATAGCGGACATGACGTATGGTGCGAGCGGCAAGGGGGCGTATTTTTCAAAATTGCAACCGCAAGTTTTGCTCGCTCGTTCAGACTTAGAGGCGTGAACAGACCGCAAAGTGCGAACGGTTCATTTGAATAGCCACCCCTTTTTATAAAACGAACGACCGCAAATAGCGAGCGGTTCTGAATCAGGCCCTTAATCTGAAGGCTCCGGCAACTGAGATCATAGTGATTCCCAATTTTCAAGTTGTTCCTAAAGAAATCTGAAGCTTTTAAAAAAAATCTCCATCTTTCTACAATATCACACATGCTAGCTATGGCTGCATCTACTTTAGGAATCAAACATTTCTGTACTTTATCATTAAATGGATGCTTGCTTTCTATAGTCTTAGCACTGGGTACTCCGGTTTCCTCCCACATTCCAAAAATATACTGGTAGGTTAATTGGCTCCCTACAAAATTAACCCTAGTGCGTATGTGTGTGCGCGCATGTGATCGGGAATATAGATTGTAAGCTCTTCTGGGGCAGGGACTGATGTGAATGGCCAAAAATTCTCTGTAAAGTGCTGCAGAATATGTGTGCGCTATATAAATAACTGGTAATAAATAAATAATTAAATTGGGTTGACACTTTTCAACCAGTGTCCCTTGCCTATGGATAAAATATCTTACTACCTGATGTGCCAGGAAGACACTGTTCTTACAAATGCATTTCTCAAAAGGGGATTTTTGTGTGGACATGGATTTTGTGGTCTAATTCATCCCCATGGATTTATATAAAAGTTTGAGTAAGATATCTGCATTATTCAGATTAAATCTGCTAGTTGTTTCTTCACTTTCCACAGGTTAATTACTAGAGTAACGTTCCTGAAGAATTCCATTCTGAATGAGCACCTCTATCTTCTATATACATACTTGTCAGTAATCTTTCTTTCTCCTTGCTTAGCAAATAAATACTTCATAGTGACCAAAACAATCTTTAATCCCAGCTAAAAGTGTAAACTGATCTCGGACTATGGACCTCATTTAAAAGCGGTCGTTCGTTGCAAGCGGTCGCTCTGAATCAGGGCGGCCGCTTGCATCCTGAACGACCACCTCCTTGTCGATCGCTAAACTGTGGGTTAACACCCACAGCTCTAGCGGCCGACATGGGTTATGGTTGCGATGGTCAAGACCATCGTGACCATCGGGGCTTACGACCAGATCCTAAGGTTGGGTCTGGGCACTCGTAAACCCCAGGGAGCTTCCTGCTCTGATCGAGCAGGAGGTTACCCACTGACATCAGCAATGATGTCAGTGGGGCTGCCCCCAAACGGCAAGCCTTCTGGCGGGAACGCCTCCATTTGGGCAGGCACGCCCCCTGCCCGCCTCACCATCAACAGCTCGCCCCGTCTGCTGCGAGACCCCTAGCGATGAAGCATCCATCGCTAGCCGGGTCTCGCGCATGCGCACGAAGGAGCTGGCTCCAGCGTGCGCATGCCCAGTGGGGCAACATTGAGTCGGTTGCGAGCGCTCAGCGCTTGCGACCGCCTCTGAATGACCCCCTATGTCCTTAGGTCTGAGAACTGCGTTTAGTACAAAAGGTTAGCCTGTTTACTATAGGGACCCGCGATCATTAATCGCGGGTCATTATAGTAGTTAGGGGGTTAATGCATGTGTTGGATGCTCGATAACGATCATCCAACACATGCAGGACGATCAGATCACAATCGTTATCTGGTCGTGGGTGCTGTATGACAGTGTGTAAGCACCATTAGTTGGAGACATTGTAATGGTTGTCATAGACAGAGGATGGAAGAGAAAAATTAGATAGATGAGATGATTGCACTCCAGGATGTAGTGAAAAAAAATTATATATCTTTTAATCCAGTCAGGGACATTTACAGATCATTATGGACTTTTTTTTCCCAAGCGTGAAGACTTATTGGTTAGAATTGTTAAACAGCTTCCTTATACATTATCTTCATTTGGGGTACCATGAAAAATTAAAGTGAACATGGCAGTCATGACTGAAAAAGATGGACGGCTGTACCTTAAATCTAAGCCTCCCCCTTCTATGGAAGTCTGTTAAATCAATCCAAAATGTCTTGTAGTAACAACCTTAACTAAATTATGCTGGTTTACATGTCAATATTGCAAAGACTAACAATGAATTGAAGAGAGAAAGAGAACTGTCCTATGTAGTGCACTGAGGAGCTGTATTATTAAAATATAACTTATTTATAACAAATTTAATATCACAATATTATGAAAGATTAAAAGACCAGCGAAAATTGGAGAAAAAAAAAAAAAAAAAGGTGTGTCAAAGTGAGAACTAAGTGATATAAAATTTATTGCAGACACACATAATCAGACATTAAAAGTAATAGTCAAATGTATGCTACTTGGCCCTCAACTTTCCATTGTTAAGACTAAATTACACATTAAGGTAGCTGAAGGCAGCATATGCCTGATGCTACATAAGATACTGCTTATGGGGGTTAGAAAATTTCAGTGGGTGTTTTTCAGCCACCCTGCCTTTGATTGACAGGTTTAGACTGATGTTTCCTCGGTCTATCACAGGGCTTTGGAGGGGAGGGCATTAAAGCTCATATTTAAAGGGAGGAAGCAGGGTTCACTTCCTCTTCTGTCAGTGAGAAATTCCCACCCATCCCTACCCGATTGTTTACTATATTGTTTATGGTTTTAACTATATAGTTTTCAGTGTATATTGTAAGGCGGAAAAGCATTGCTTCTCAGCGGCCCAACAGGGCGCAAGTGGCAGTTGCGGGGCACCTTTCCTTTCCCAGGGCAAGTTGTCTCTGCCCTTAAGGGGGGAAATGGGCTTCTTCCTAGAGGTTGGGCCCACAGTAGTTCTAAGCCAAATAAAGGGGGGTGTAGCCTATCGTAACTCTGATTGCGTCAGAGGCCTTCAGGTAGCCTCATTTACTATTTTAGCGTGGGCTAGAGCTTGGGAATAAATGCTTTTTTCTTCGCCACCAAAAGAATGTTTTTCCTTGTAATAAAATGTTTGTTTAATTTTTGATTCCACTTCAGTTGTTGGTGTCTCCATTAAAGTTAAGTAAGGTAATAAACATCTTTGTGACGATCTAACTCCTCAGGGATAGAGGGCTTATATATGTAAACTGGTGAGGAGATAGCACTACATAAAAAGGTACACAGTTTGGTGGCGTCACCATACTGTGACAACTAGGAAATGCCCAGATCTGCATCAGTTGAAATCTGACATCTCGTGAGTTAGTTTGAACAAGGGCTAGGCTGCACATGGCAAGGCAATGTGAATTATCGGAGTTCGAAGGGGGCATGATACTGGGTGCTCGAAGATTTGCGGACATACAATATTCCTCAATCTACAATGTCACGTGTGTACCGGGAATACCTCATGGAAGGCATTACCACCCGCTGTGGACAATGAAATGGCCGACCATGGGTGCTTAATGATCGTGAACAGCTGCGTCTGGACAGAATTGTCTATGGTAACAGACAAGCAACACTGGCTCAAAATCGTATCCAAATTCAACGCAGGAGGTGCCAGGAGCACATACAGCAGATCAGTGCAGTGTTCTTTATATTCCATGGGATATGGGCGTAGAAGACCCACCAGAGTGCCCCTGTTAACACTACGACACCGGACACAGCGCCTCACCTGGGCTCGTGACATCATTAATTGGACAATGGAGGACTGGCAACACGTAGCATGGTCCGATGAGTCACGGTTCCAGTTGTGTCGGGCTGATGGTAGGGTTCAGGTGTGGCACAGACCCCATGAGGCCATGGACCCCAGTTGTCAACAAGGCACCGTGCAGGCTGGTGGTGGTTCCATAATGGTGTTGGGTGTGTTCACATGGCAGAGGTTGGGTCAGCTGGTCAGCCTGAGCACGCCATTGACCGGTAACAGCTATGCTGCTTGGCTTGATGACCATTTGCAGTCCTTCATGGACTTCATGTACCCACACAATGATAAATTTTCCTGCAAGATAATGCACCGAATCATCGGTCCCAAGTTGCCCAGAAATGGTTTAAGGAGCATTCTGGAAAGTTCAGGCGAATTGTGTGGCCACCACGTTTTCCTGCCATGAACCCAATCGAGCATTTATGGGAATGGTAGAGAGGTCAATTCGCACCTAAGATCCTGCATCTACAATATCAGGGAGCTGTGGGAAGATCTATATATACATACACACACAGATATATATATACACAGCCCGGTGTAAAAGATAAAACAGAGATGGTGGCTGTATGTACCGACGTTTCAATGCTATTTTAACATTTTTGCCACGGTAGAACCGGATGAAAATGTTGAAATCACATTGAAACGTTGCTGCATACAGCCACCATCTCTGCTATTAGATATAGATCGAACTATATAGACAGAGACATGTAGAAATATATATATATATATATATATATATATATATATATATATATACACACATATATATGCATACACACAGTCAGGTGCATAAATATTGGGACATTGACAATTTTCATATTTTGTCCTCTATTCACCACCACAATAGCTTTGAAATGAAACAAACAAGATGTGCTTTAACTGCAGACTTTCAGATTTAATTTGAGGGTAATTACATCCAAATCAGGTGAATGGTGTAGGAATTACAACGGTTTCTATATGTGCCTCCCACTTTTTAAGGGGCCAAAAGTAATGGGACTGTCAACTTAAAAGCTATTTCATGGACAGGTGTGGGCTATTCCCTCGTTATTTCATTATCAATTAAGCAGGTAAAAGGTCTGGAGTTGTTTCTAGGTGTGACATTTGCATTTGGAATCAGTTGCTGTCGACTCTCAATTGTTGGCAATGACAGCTTCAACACACCTCCTGTATGGAGAAACTAGTTGCATGCATTGCTCAGGTGTGATTTTGGCCCATTCTTCCACACAGTCTTCAAATCTTGAAGGTTCCATGGGCCTCTTTTATGAACTCTGATCTTTATAGTTATTTCCATAGATTTTCAATTGGATTCAAGTCAGGTGATTGGCTGGGCCATTCTAGCAGCTTTATTTTCTTTCTCTGAAACCAATTGAGAGTGTCCTTGGCTGTGTGTTTGGGATCATTGTCTTGCTGAAATGTCCACCCTAGTTTAATCTTCCGCATCCTAGTAGATGGCTGCAGATTTTTATCAAGAATGTCTTGGTACATTTTTCCATTCATCCTTCCTTCAATTATATGAAGTATGCCAGTACCGTATGCTGAAAAACAGCCCCACACCATGATGTTCCCACCTCCAAACTTTACTTTTGATATGGCGTTTTTGGGGTGAGGTGCAGTGCCATTTCTCCTCCAAACATGATGTGTATTATGGCATCCAAAGAGTAAACTTTTGGTCTCATCTGACCAGACTATATTCTCCCAGCAATTCACAGGCTTGTCCAAATGTTGTGCAGCAAACACAAGCTTCAACATGCTTTTTCTTCAGCAATGGAGTCTGGCGTGGTGGGTGTGCACACAGGCCATGGTCGTTGAGTGCATTACTTATTGTTTTCTTTGAAACAATTGTACCCGCTAATTCCAGGTCTTTCTGAAGCTCTCCACAAGTGGTTTGGCTCTTGGACAACCCTTCACTTCTCTGTCAGCAATCTTGCGAGGAGCACCTAGTCGTGAACGGTTTATGGTGAAATGATGTTCTTTTACACTTTCGGATTATGGCCTCAACAGTGCTCACTGGAACATTCAGAAGTTTAGAAATCCTTCTGTAACCAATGCCATCAGTAGGTTTTGCAACAATAAGGTTGCAAAGGTCTTGAGAGCTCTTTGCTTTGACCCATCATGAGATATTTCTTGTGTGACACCTTGGTAATGAGACACCTTTTTATAGGCCATCAGTTGGGCTGAACCAGCTTATATTAAATTTGCACTGACAAGGGGCAGGATTGCTTTCTAATTACTGATAGATTTCAGCTGGTGTCTTGGCTTTCCATGACTTTTTGCAACTTCTTTTCTTCATGTGTTCAATACTTTTCTCCTGTGTCATTACATATTACACATAACTTAATTTATGGACATCCATGGTTTGATTTCTTTGCATGTGTGGATTGCATTGGTTGTTGCTGACATTTGGTCAAAATTTCATTACAATAGCCCCATTACAAATATATTTACTGAGAAAAAAGTTGATGTGTATAATGCTATTTTACCGGCTGTATATGAATGTCTTTTTGGTTCAACGTGCGAATGCATGGTTATTTGAGTTACCATTTCCTTCCTGTCAACTTGAACTGGTCTGGCATATTCTCTTATGACCTCTCTCATTAACATGTTATGTTTTTTGTTTTGAGTACAATTCTCTGTTGTGGATGAAAATCATAGGAGATTGACAGATTCAGAGATTCTCATACCACCCCATCTTATACCAACAATCATTCTATTTTCAAAGTCAATTAGAAAATATTTTTCCCATTACTCTATTTGGCCAGAACAACTGAACCTCTTTAATATGTCTACATATGCTCCTACACATTGAGTTGCTGCCACCAGTTGAGGATGTAAGCCGTAACACACACACACCTTCCCCAGATTAGCACTTTGGACAGCCCTTCCTCTATTTCCTGATGCCTTATCTTCTCCCAATGGGCCGAGCTCTCAGCGGCTCAGCCCCACTGTCACAGAGCATGGCCCTGTGTATCCCTCTTCCTCTCTTCAACGATTGTGTTTATAGTGTAATAACTACACAACATATAAATAAGCATTTACCAACCTCCGAATTCGTGGTGGCTTTGGTGGTGGAGAGTCAGATTTCTCATTCTCTGCAGAACTAACTGGGTTATCGGTACTTTCATTCTACCAATAAAGAAAACAGCAGATTTTATTGGTCAATACACTTTTTTTATTTTTTACATTTTCACATACAAAATAACATTTATTGAGATGATTGAGGAGTAAAATTAAATTTACCAATGGAAAAAAAAAAATGTGTTGTAGCACTCAAGATTAACTAATTAGGTAACAAATAGGCTGCAAATGCTCAGGAAATACATACCAAGCCATCCACAGTCTTCCCAGATTCGCTCTCATACATTTGGAGCTGCTTCTCAAACAGCTGTGCTATAGCACGATGCACAAGTTCATACTGTTCCTAGTAAGGCAGATGTTGCCAAGAAAAATATATTTAAGTTTTTCAGATTATTTTGAAAAAATGGAGGAAAATCTTATTTTTCTATGTTTAACAAATTAAAGTAGTGTACACATCTCTTCAATTGGCCAATAAGTACATTATTAAACTAGATTTTTGTTTTAGAATAAGTATTTAACAAGCAAACGCCTTCATGCTAAATATTTTCAGCTCTAGGTTCCAATGTCACATGCATTAGAATCTTAAAAGCAGCACAGCTAAGATAACTTGCAGCTATACTTTCACAGTAAAAGCAAAGAAAGGGAAAAGTATTCCTATTAAAGAAATTTCTTAATATTGCACTTAAATTAATTTCATACCTTAGTCTGAACTGCCGAATGTCGCTGTGTCCTCATGTCTTGAATTAGACTGAAAACATTAAACTCTTCAGGTATCCTCTAAAAAGAGAGGGCATCATCATGTCAATGACATTTTACAATTGTGAAGGCTTCTTCTCAAAAACCATTTATGAAATTTGACCTACCCGAGCTTTCAGCAAATTCCATGTATAATCTATTGCACAAATAGCGCCTGTCCTTCCACATCCCGCGCTGTGAAAAACACAAACTAAAGCTATTGCTTCAAAGCATAAATTTACCATGCAGAAAACATGACAAGAAAGAAAAATCTTATCACATACATGCACACACATACCTGCAATGTATACATATGGGAACCTCTTCATGGGCCTGATAATCCCTCATTAAGCTGATCATGTCTAGGATAGAATCAAAGGATGATGGGACGTCATGATCCGGCCAGTTGACATAATGGAACTGCTGAATTCTACGCGATTCCTGAAAAGCAACACAACATTAGCATGTGTAAAGTACAAGAAGCTGCATATGTAGCATCAGAAAGAAAATAGAATGCATTAATAAAAGGTCAGGAATGCCACTAGTTTATGCAGATACAGTAGCCTTATAAAAGATTCAATTATTGTGTTTGCTAAAAAAAAAAAAAAAATACATCCAAAAATGATGTGTAAATAAGCACATCCTGACCACCAAAGGCTAATCTGAAGGGATGTAAATGTTCTGCTGCGATTTATCGTAGACCAAAAAGAAAACGTGAAGAGAACACAACTACTTCTAGCATGTTTCAGGTTTTCCAAGTCACTCCAGTGTCCAGGTATTTCTAAGGAAAAGAAATATAGCTATTTCTGCCAGAGCTGCTGCTTATTAGGCCAAGCAGATATTTTCTTTGGTGACAGAGAAAGAGCAGACAAGAGTCAAAGGAAAAGCTTGTGAAAGTATAATCTAAGGAGAGAGTAATGACGAGACAAAAGCGTCAAGAGTGCTGGGATGGTTACTGGTAAGGCAAGTATTAGGTGGGGGTAAGGTAGGTTATAGAGGTTTGTTTTGAGAAAGTGTTTTACATTTTGGTAGTCTCTGGTCAGATGGGGTACAGAGTTCCATAAGAGGTAAAGTAAAGGACAAGTCTTGGAGACAGATGTAGGAACTAGAGACGCAAGTCACAGGGAGAATATTTTGTGTCAGATATATATGGGGCGTTGTTGGCGAGTATCTTAAATTGAGTTCTGTAGATCATTGGGACCCATAGCAGGGACTGCACTATGAGTATAAGTGTATACACAGTACCGATTAACATTTAGTCATACTAACATATCAAAGTATAGAGGAAAGGGAATTTGGAAAAAAGATTCTGCACAGGAATATATGTCAATTTGGAGATGTAAGAAAGAAAACCAACAGTAATATAGTCGTATAGATTCAAAACATCTATCTTAAATTCAGATATTAGTTGGTGGTGCACCCCAGAGTCAGAGAAGTCAAAATATGCAACAAAAATCCTTGCCTAGGCAAGTGAAGATGAATCCTTTGTGGGGCACTCTTAATCAAAAATTATTATATATATCAAAATGCTAAGTAATGATGATTAAGTTAAAATATCAATTTTAATTAGTATACTCCTTAAAATACATAGGAAATAGTTGTGAAACAATGAGTTATTTCCTGGAAATGCGGCGAATATAATCACAAATAAGTACTCCTAAAGAAAAGGAAAAAATCTTATTCCCTAGTGGGATAAATAAGGAGTAGGTATCTCTCAGTCACAGACACTAGCTGGGTATATTAGGTTCTGAAATTGAACATGTTCATTCAAATTTAACGGTATGAAAATGGAACGAAAGTATAAATTATGATCCTGATTGGAACGCATGTAATCTTGTCCTCACAAACAATTTATATATATATATATATATATATATATATATATATATATATATATATCGGACATAGACAAAATATTGATTCATAGAGAATACATATTTCATGCAGCATTCCACAGTGTTTAAATGGCACATATATAATCATCTTCAAAAATGAACAAATTTGCAGAGAATTGCCATTGTCCAACATATAACCATTAACTAAAAAAATCACAAAATAATGGCAGAATGAAATGAAAACCAAGGAAACAAAATAACAGATGGAAAGTATTGCAGTATAAATGTATACCCTAATTTGTATAGTCATGTATAACAGGTAATTTCAAGTGATTTTGGGGTGATTCTCCCCTTAAAAACAGAAGGATATAACCATACAGACAATTAGGCCGTGATCATGTCCAAGCAACACGGCTTTCCTGCGGTATTCCACATTAGTTTGAGGCATATATTTATGCTGTACATTCAACTTTAGGAACAATCACGAATACAAGTTGTCACGAATACTCCTATAACCTTTGAATAAAGAGATCACAAGAAGTTTCAGAATGAAATTAATGGATAATTGCTTGTTGGTTTAAGACAATTATCCCCTTAAGTAGTAAAGGAGTACAAGCAAGCAACCAGTTATGCTCTGATCATATCCAAGGATATATTCATTATGCACCCATACACGTGTTGGTCATAAAAAAAAAATGGAGTATGTAAATAACATCATCCCTCTGCAGAGTTTATGACATGTAATTATTCTATTGTAGACATGACATTGGTGCTGGTATATATAGAGTAATAAAGTTAATAGAATAAAGTGAGTCACATCTACTGTTGTTTCACGAGGAACTAGTCTCCCTCACTCTCTCATCACCCATTTTTTTGAGTGCCAGCAGAAGTGGAGAGACCCTTATGTGACTCACTTTATTCTATTATCTTAATTACTCTATATATACCAGCACCAATGTCATGTCTACAATAGAATCATTTTATGTCAAACTCTGCAGAGGGATATTATTATTTACATACTCCATTTACTTTATGACCAACACATGTATGGGTGCATAATGAATATATCCTTGGATATGATCAGAGCATAATTGGTTGCTTGCTTGTACTCCTTTACTACTTAAGGGGATAATGGTCTTAAACCATCAAGCAATTATCCATTAATTTAATTCTGAAACTTGTGATCTCTTTATTCAAAGGTTATAGGAGTATTAATGACAACAACTTGTATTCGTGATTGTTCCTAAAGTTGAATGTACAGCATAAATATATGCCTCAAACTAAGATGGAATACCGCAGGAAAGCCGTGTTGCTTGGACATGATCACGGCCTAATTGGCTGTATGGTTATATCCTTCTGTTTTTAAAGGGAGAATAACCCAAAACCACTTGAAATTACCTGTTATACATGACTATACAAATTAGGGTATACATTTATACTGCAATACTTTCCATCTGTTATTTTGTTTCCTTGGTTTTCATTTCATTCTGCCATTATTTTGTGATTTTTTAGTTAACGGTTATATGTTGGGCAATGGCAATTCTCTGCAAATTTGGTCATTTTTGAAGATGATCATCTATATATGTGCCATTTAAACACTGTGAAATGCTGCATGAAATATGTATTGTTCTCTATGAATCAATATTTTGTCTATGTCCGATATATATATAGTTTGTGAGGGCAAGATTACATACTTTCCAATCAGGATCATACTTTATACTTTCGTTCCATTTTCATACCGTTAAATTTTAATGAACATTTTCAATTTCAGAACCTAATATACCCAAGCTAGTGTCTGTGACTGAGAGATACCTACTCCTTATTTATCCCACTAGGGAATTAGATTTTTTCCTTTTCTTTAGGAGTACTTATTTGTGATTATATAATCGCCGCATTTCCAGGAAATAACTCATTGTTTCATAACTATTTCCTATGTATTTTAAGGAGTATACTAATTAAACTTGATATTTTAACTTAATCAAAAATTATTATATATATCAAAATGGTAAGTGATGATTAAGAGTGCCCCACAAAAGGAGTCATATTCACTTGCTTAGGCAAGGATTTTTGTGTTATACTAACATAGTAAAACAGCTAATCAGAGCTAAATGTAAAACATTGCACTACCACCCTTACTTTTATACAAGCAGTAATTAGGGTTTATGTACCACTGTATAAGACACACTGAAATGCAATATATAAAAATGTGTGTTGAAAATAAGGGATCACTCACTGGCAACATCATGGTATACTATCATTTATAATTAGATTATATGAAATAATGAAATAGAAATATTATAACATTCCCTTTATGTACTTTCATTTTATAGTTAAAAATGTATAACAAAACTACTGGAATGTTACTAATACAATGCAATCCAATTTATTTAATGACCCTTGAGAACTTGCTCAATTTTAGTAGTATCATTAAAGTGTCTCAGTTTTAAAGCCTTAAGAAAAATGATATCTGATGACAGTGATTAGAATTGCAGCCTTGATAGTTTCCTACGAAGTCTCAGTCTCCCTTTTCATCCTCTTCTCGGGTTGGGTACGGGATTCCAGTGGTCAGAATCCCGACGCTGGCATCCCAACTTTGTTACAATCCCGACGCCTACAGATAAGTACCCCCCTACCCTAACTCTGCCCCAAACCCTCCCTCCCCCTTAGTGCCTAAACCTAAATACTGCCTAAACGTTAACCCTCCCCCCTAGTGCCTAACCCTAACTCCACTACTTAACTTTGGGATGCCGGCGCCGGGATTCTGAGTAGGATTGGGTTCCGGCGACGACAACCCATTGCCGGTATTTAAACTACATCCCCTCTCATCTGTATTCTTTTATGTCAATTTGGTCTGTTTTATATTTGCGGTTTTCCGCTGATACAGTTCCCACATCTTTGGCCTCATGCAATAAAATGCAATCATTTAGTTACATAACACTACTTCAAAAGTCTTATTAATCACCATTGTTATACCAAGTCACAGCACTGCCAAGCAATGTACTGTATAACATTTCTTTCCATAATAATGGAAGCTCATCTGTTGAGAAAATAAAATTTTTCCTTAATAAACCATTTTAATATCTTTAATATTTAATCAAAGAAACAAAATAATGAGCATGCGGTGCATACATATTCTAATCACAGGCGTTATACATTCACATATAAAAAATAAAAGGGGGGTGGGGGGTATCTAGACAGACAGGGGATTTTCTGAGACCACACTTACGTTCTGAAACTCCAACAGAAGTGTTCTAACAAAGTAATCTTTCCTCGACTGTTCTTCCTCCTATATAAGGACAGATAAACGAGTCATTCATAATGCATTCCTATTAACAGCAAATAAACAGTGGTTTGAGGTGTTACTTTTGAATGAAGCTGCTTATTTACAAGTTGATATGAATAGGTGTACTGAACATAGATTTCATCTAGAATCAACATAAATATAACATTAGTAAAATTGATTATTTGCTATACAGATTGTCAAAACAGACACCATAGAGACCTTATGTGTCACAATTCAGACAGCAATACTAATGCCACTACTGAGCACTAGGAGTTACAAGTCAATTCAGAGTCAAGTCAATAGCATAAATTTTCAGCTCCAATGTACAGTTAACATTAATGCATTTTTATAAAACGGGCTTAAATTGTTTTAGTGCTGCTAGAAAGGCATAGGGCATGCCCCACCACATTAACCCACATCCGCAACCTACCCACAAGACACTATAGTGTGCATGCCCCACATCCCTCTTTCCTCAGCTCCTCCCACCCCTGTAACTCAATTCAGCCATGCCCACATCACCTCCCCTGACAGCCCGGCTGTCCCCGTCAGTCATTCCTGCTGTGCCTGACACCTCCCATTCTCCTCAAATCTGCCCCACCCGGTCACTCAGCCCACCCCAGGAAAAATAAGAACCTGGGAACAACAGCTCCAAATTTCAGTAAAAAGAATAATTGTAAATATGGAGTTGTTGATGGAGAAGTAGTAACCATGTGAGCATACCATAGTCTGTAATGCATACTTACACAAGAAACATGGAACAGCCCAAACGTTAAAGGCTGTTCGCCAAAGTTTGGGTAATAACGCTCACATTTTTTCTGTCAGAAAAATAAAAATAAATTGAAATACATTAAAAAAAAAATTAAAGTATACACATTATACATTCTTGTGCTTGGTGTTACGTACAATACATAACTTTGAAAACAATGCATTAAACACATACACATAAAAGACAGTATCCTGCATCTCACACACTTTAGCTAGTTAAGCTTGCTGTGGGAAACACTGTCCTTACAGCTTATGTGACAGAACCAGATAAAATGTGAATCAAATCATCAAATTTCTCTGAATAGAAAGCCACACAGATTTCTTAAACTGCAATTTGGCACCAACTTTAAAAGGTGATTTCAAAGAAGTTTAGTTGAGAGTATAGTGTAAAAATTTAAACAAGAAGTTGAAACTGGTAACGGCTCAGGTGGTCTCCAGATTTAACAGCAAACAAGTCTGTATATATTAATAATTAGACTTAATATAAGTTCATGTAATTAAAACTATAAATTTTTACAAGTTTTGGGTTAACGGCAACATTTTGAAACTTTAATTTCCAAATGAACCTTTTTAAATAAGCAATAACAATTATCTGTAAATTTGGCCTGCACTGTTTAAACATACTCTATTTTCCACAAAATAACCAATATCAGATCTGCAATATCAGATCTGCATTACTTCCTATTGATTGTCTACATTTGTAGGAAACCTGTGCTTTGTGTACCAATGAGTATAACAGATACAAGGGAAACTACAGTCAGTGAAATAGAACACTCAGGGGTATATGTACTAAGCCTTGGAGAGAGATAAAGTACCAACCAATAAGCTCCTTACTCTTATTTTTACAGGCTGTAAGGAGCTTATTGGTTGGTACTTTATATCCATCCATTTCTTAGTACATCTCCCCCAGAATCTTTTGAGTTGGAATGAATCTGGGTTTAAAATGGTTTTAGGAAAAATTGTGAGGGGTCCTTGGGTTGGCAGTGGTGGTAGGGGGGTTGGAGAGAGTCTGCTTTGGGCACGTGGTGTTTGATTACATTTTGTTTTAATTGACTATGGAGCGAAGACAAATGTGTGGTCATTCTGAAGGCTAGAGTTCTACACGTGTGGCAGGTAAGTGTATCAGCTGCCTTTTACTACGTCTCTAACTGCTGAGTTTATTTTCTATAGTCTCTCCACCTTTTATCAGTCATCTCCTTATAGAAAGTTATTTTTCAAATATACAAAGCTGTATTCTCCCTGCAGTATGCATGTAACTACTTTTCTTTAACGCAAGTTAAAGAAAAGTTACTATTATTTACTAATAATTACATTCAGTTTTAAGTACTGTCCATATACCAATTGGTAAAATTGTAACTAAAACCCCAAAGGAAGGACAAGTAAACAAATTTTAGCTTAGGTTATTGTTCCACAATACATACCCGCCCCATTTCAAATTCACGACAAGCCATTACAATGATCTATAGGGAAATATAAAAAAAGAAAAAAAAAAAAGTTAGTAAAAATCAGGTTAACAACATTTCTTCTTGAGATTGTAAATGCCTCTAGCATATTTTTCATGAGCAGTGTTCTACATTCAAGCTAGGCACAGAGTTTCTAATCTCGAATGCTGGGTACACACTAAACGATATGTCGTCCAATCCAGCGGATCGGAGAGACATATCGGACACATAGTCTAGTGGGAATTGGTATGAAATACCGTCGGCAGCATGGCCGACGGTTCGATTCCCGTCAGCGGCAGCCCGACAGAAGCAGAGTGCGACGCAGCAGAAGCCCGACAGCGCTGGAAATCCCGATCGTGGATAGGTTAAGTATCCACTAACCTAACCCTCCTTAGGGGTGCCTAACCCTAACTTCCCCCCCCAAGTGCCTAACCCTAACCACCCCCATCCCCGCTGCCTAAACCTAAGTTCCCCGGGGGGTGCCTAACCCCAAGTCCCCCCCCCGTGGGTGCCTAACCCTAGCCCTCCCTCCCCCTAGCCTAACCCTCCCGGGGGGGTGCCTATGTCCCCCCTGGGAGCCCTAAACCTAACCCTCCCCCCCCTCGGCTGTCCGCTCGCGGCGCCCGGCATCACTACGATGCCGGGTGCCTGTCTCCCGGCGTCGGGGAAATGCGGGCATCTACATCTAGACGCCCGGCATTTCACCCTTGCCGGGATAAGACAGTCGGGGAAGCCGGCTGCCGGTATTTAGGCAGTCGGCTTCCCGATTGCCTCCAGTCTAGTGTGTGCCCGTTATATCGCTGACTATGCGTGCTCCCGTATATCAGCTACATCGCCCGTCGGTATCATTAAGGGATATTGGGGGGGGTGGGGGGGTTGGGGGGGTGTCATGCTGTCGAATGCAGCATGGCCACCACAGTCGCTACCGGTTTCGGCAAGTGTGTATTTACTTGCTGATGCCGCCCCCCCCGCCGCTAACGAGGTCAGTACACACTAAACATAGTCTAATATGTACCGGTCTTTAGCGTTCGTCTCTCTAGGGCACAGGTTCTAAAACTCGGTCCTCAGGACAGTGCATGTTTTCCAGGTCTCCTCCCAGAATGACAAGTGAAAAAATTATCTCCACTTCTGTATCTTTTACAATGTGTCAGTGAGTAATGACTACACCTGTGCACCTGCTGGGTGACCTGAAAAACGTGACCTGGGTGGGGTCCTGAGGACCAAGTTTGAGAACCACTGCTCTCAATTGTCTGCGATGATCTCGCACTTTACGGCAGCCTGAACTCACAAAAGAGCTCGCAATCCCATAGGGTTGTGAGCAAAATTGTGCGAATTCGGGCTCAGAACCGGCCACAAGGGGTGCGTGTTCAGGCGCCATTGCCAGTGTTATAACGCTATGGCAACAGCAACTTGCACCCTTCGCAGACAATTGGATTGACCACAGTATAGAGTTTGACCAATTTACTAAGGTAAGGCTATGTACAGACCGATAATTTTACTTTATTTGTGCACTGGTTTTTGAAAGGACAGAAGACAAGTACTCACAGACATAATTCATCACAATCAAGAAACGGATAGTGCATATGTGCAAAAACTGAAATGCTTTATAAAATTGTATCCAAAACAAATCACCAAAGTATTGTAGTTTCATTCAACTACCAGGATATCCAATTTAGTTGACACTATTGGATAATTATTACCATTAGTTTCTTTCATTTCAGCAAACACATTATCAATGTTTGTGTCCAGATAATACCGAAAAAAAAGCCACAAAATCACCATGTTAGAGATTCAATACTACTTATATAGCACTGTGCAGACTCCAGCCAGTGTGAGGCAATCTGTGTACTACCAGTTTACAGGTCGTGCATGCAATATTAAAGTGTGAGTTTAATACATGCAAACAAATGGTGTCAATGACTGGGAAGGCAAGCCTGTATTAAAACAAATATTGTTTATTATATAAAGGTCATTAAAAATACACGCATATGCAACATACGGTTATGTGAAAAATGGTATACCCTCTTGAAAACCCGTAATTGTACGTATCAGGACATAATTATCATGAAGTCTCACCATGTCCCAAAATCTGGTCAATTTCAAGTTCACGTGACATATAGCCCTGAACAAATTTTAATCATGCAGAGAAAAGGGCAATTGGTTCGGCGAGTTTGCATTAAATCATTAATTTTACATACTCAATTAATACACACGCACACACAATATACATACAGTCATGTGAAAAATGTACACCCTTCTCAAAATCTATATTTTTGCATATTTGGGAAGAAATATAAAATTTAGTACTCACTTAGGTGGGTATTTATCAAAGCTGGAAGAGAGATAAGCTTGTGAGATAAAGTACTAACCAATCAGCTTCCAATTTACATTTTGCAGGCCGAGTTTAAAAATGATAGGAGCCGGTTGGGTGGCAATTTATTTTTTACAATTTTCTCTCCCTAGATAGATACATACTATTTCTTCCTACTTTATGGCAGCAGTCACACGTGGGTTTACATCCCATCCTCATAATATTAGACAGGAAGTTTTATTTCCCCCTCGGGACCGCCCCCTTAGGGTATAAAGGCTCAGTCATCCCCTTCCTCCTTGGTCTTTTTTTCCCCATCTCCTAGCTATGACAGTGTAGGGAAGTTTGTTATTTTTATCCAGAACTAACCTCATTAAGTAAATGCGCCTCCCCCCCTTCCTCGTTCTCCATCCTCACGCTGCGGATATGGTGGGCGAAAGTTGTACTCCTGATAATGGCAAGCAGCTGTGCAGGGAACGGCCGGCGGAAGTGCCTATGACACGGCCGTTCCCAGGATTCTGTACGGCGGAAGTGCTGCACATACGTCGGTGTTGGAGCACTTAAAATGGCGCTGAAGCAAGGATTGTTATGGAGCTGCTTTTGCCCTCCTCTAAAAGAATGGACTTAGGGCCTGATTCAGAGATGGGAATAGAGTGAGATCTCTCTCTCAACTGATCATCTTGGTGAAACCATGCTGCACTGCAGGTGGGGCAGATTTAAAATGTGCAGAGAGATTTAGATTTGGGAGGGAAGTGTCCAAACTGACATCTAAATTGTAGAGTAATAATAAAGCTGTGCAGTATTTGTGGGCTACATGTAAAAGCAGCCAGTATTTACACTACATGCAAAAAAAAAAATTATGTATTTATGCATTGCAGCATGGTTTGTCCAGGTACACAGTTAAGTGCTATCTCTCTCTCTATTCCCAACTCTGAATCAGGCCCTTAGAGTGATCCTGCCTGTGATCCGGTGTCCCCAAATCTGGATAGAGAACCTTCTCCTCAAAAGCCTGTATGTGCCCAAAAGAGGCAAGTCCTCATAGAGGGCACTGTTAATATATATGATAGTTAGGGTGTATAGTTATAGTTGCTATCCTATCCTCCAGTGTCTCTCCAGCTTTAGGAGCCAAGATGATTTGTAAAAAGAAGCACCCTGCATCTATCTGTCCTGCTTGTGATAAACCTTTTTCTGGTGATAAGGGATCTAAGTTTTGCAGTGACTGTCAGTCTGAAGCTACACCTGTTGTTATAATCAATCTAAACAGCTGCAGAATTTAATGGCATATGGTAGGAAAGGGGAACCTCAGGCCCGGGGGCGGTATAAGGCCTGCGGAATCATTTGGTCTGGCCCTCTGAGCATTTTTCTGCTAGCCTCATCTGGCTAGTAGGGTGCCTAGAATTGCACCCTGTAGCCAGAATCTATGCAGCAGGGCTACCTGGAGTGTCCTTAGGACGCTTCAGACTGTCACACCGCTGCCCTTACAGCTCCCCGGACCATCCTCAGGATGCTCCGGGCATTGCTGTAATCACCGGCGATTGTGAACCCGTCCCCATGTGACATCACATGGAGGGGGCAAGGCCTGCACCGAGCCTGCAAATAATGTTATAAATATCAAAATGACCCTCAGCAGAAAAAAAGGTTCCCCACCCCTGGTTTATGGAGTCACAGGATCTAAAAGGTCTAGGTCACAAACTAGTTTGAATTTTGACTGTGATGGTTTTCCACCAGAATTGATGCTTGAACAAGAGATGCAGGATATCTCTAGTGCAGAGTCTGGTGAAGTACAGGATGTTAGAATATTTAACTTGGATCTTGTAGACAGTCTGTTAAATAATATATATATATATATATATATATATATATATATATATATATATATATATATAAACTATGAATTATAAAGAGAATGTGGAAGAAGTGCAGGAATTACTGTTTAAAGACAAATCTAAGACAAGCAGATATTTTCCAGTGCATAAAATTATGAAGGAGATCATGTGTAAACAGTGGCAAAATGTTGATAAAACGTCTGGGTAATGTCACGAGCATTGATCGCATGTATCCTATTAATGACGACCATTTCTTAGTTTGGTATGCCTAAGATTGACGCAGCAGTTTCTGAAATTGTGTCTAAAATGACCATTCCTCTTGAAGATGGAGCTGTTTTGAGAGACAGTATGGCTAAAAGGATGGAAAGCTCCTTTAAGAAATTGCATAGCGCCGCAGCAGTCTCATTGAAATCCGGTGTGGCAATAGCCTCAGTCTCAAGAACTTTGAGTATCGGTTATGAACACAGACTTGGAAAAGAAAATTTCCAGACATTATCTACAAAAAAGTCTCTCTACAATAAGTAAAGCCATAGATTATCACTTGATGTGTTAATCTATATCTGCAGGAGTGACAGCGAGAAGGGCCCCATGGTTGCAGTCTTCAGCAGCGTATATACATACAAAAAAGGCTAGTTCTGTTACCTTCTGAAGGTTTGCTGCTCTTTGGTGAAAAGTTGGAAGCAATCATACTTAAAGTTGACTGGAGGTAAATCTCTGGAGCGAAGGAGCAGGTATCATTTGCCATCTTCTAAACAAAAGTTTAAAGAAGTTAGAAGTTCTAGACCTGGGCGGCAATATAGTGGCAGATATTCTGCCGGGATGACAAGGAGGTCCTTTCATCAGTCCTATGGAAGAAACAATAGGAGACAATGACTATCCCGGGTCCCTGACACAAGGCGAGTCTTCTAAAATTTGCCAACCAGTGGAAAATTACTGTTCAAGACAATTGGATGTTGGAAGTAGTGTCTTGGGGATACCGAATAGAGTTTCTAGAGATGCCAAAAGAGAACAATTTTTAGGACTCAAGTGTAGAGACTTTGGAAGTCAGGTCTCTGGAAGACAGTTTGGAGAAAATTATCAGCTCAGGAGCAATAGAATTTGTCCAGTGGTTGGAAGAAACGAAAGGTTTCTATTCACAATATTTCTGGTGGAAAAACCTTCAGGGGGTTTCAGGTACAATACTGGACCTCAGACAACTGTCCAAGTTTGTGAAAGTGAAGAAATTCCGTATGGAAACACTGAAATCCATTCTGACGGGTAAAGGACGACAGGATTTCTTCAAGTCAATATATCTAAAGGATGTCTATTTCAATGTTCCAGTGGACTGGAGACATAAGTTTCAGAGATTGTGTGTCCTGGGAAAACACCTACAATTTACCTGCCTTCCATTGAGACTGGCAACTTGCCCGAGAACATTTACGAAGGTCCCGGGAACACGATAACTATCTGGGCGTATTTAGAAGATCTGTTAATTGCTGGAAGTTCAGAAGAAATTGTACTAAAGGCGGTAGACAGTACGATATCATTTGTTCAGGATCATGGTTGGATTATAAACTGGGAGAAAAGCCAGTTAAAATGAAGACAGCAAACAATTGCTGGGCGTATGGATAGACACCCTAAAATATGTAATCGCACTATCTGGAGAAAGATGCGAAAGTTTCAAAGCTTAGCCTCTTTTATTCAAGGATGCAACACAATATTACTGGGAACGATGTCTTCACTTATAGACATAGGGGGTCATTCAGACCCGCTCGTGAGCGTCAGGACGCTCGCAAGCAGGTCGATGTTCCCCACTGCGCATGCGCACGACGCAGGGAGCTCCATCGTGCGCATGCGCAAGACCCGGGGACCGACGGGCTTCCCATCGCTCCGGGTCTCGCACCAAAGGGGGCGTGCAGTCGATGTTTATTGACAGCACGCCCCCTTTGGTGGGCGTACCGGGGGCGTGCCTGCCAGACGGAGGCGTTCCCATGGGAACGCCTACCGTCTGAAGCCGGCCCCACTGACATCACTAGTGATGTCAGTGGGAGTGATTTTGGCTCTGATAGAGCCAAAATCACTCCAGGGCTTGTGGCAGGGAGACCCTACCGCAGGGTCTCCGTCGCAAGTCCGATGGTCGCGTTGGTCAAGACCATCGCGACCATCTTTTTGGCCGCTCGCATATGCTGTGGGTGGTCTCCCTCAGCTATACGAGCGGCCAGGAGGCCACTCCATTTTCATGGACGAGGGCCCTGATTCAGAGCGAGCGCTCTGGTCAGAGCGTTCAGCTCTGAATAAGGCCCATAATTCCTTGGGCAAGAGTGAGGATGAGAAGGTTACAGGTTAACCTACTCCGATACAGCAGAAAGGGACTTCCTCTGTCCTATCAAGTAAACATACATCAAGAAACAAGGGATTCACTATCTTTGTAGACAAATACAGAGCAAAACTCCAGGACAACACCATTATTAGAAGCTCCAGGTTTAGTCTTAACCACCGATGCGAGCTTGGTAGGATGGGAAGCCAAGCTGCTGGAGTAAAGTCAGCAGGGAATCTGGACTATTCAAGAAAAGATGATGTCCTCAAACTAGAGAGATGAGGGCAGTTTGGAAAGCTATGAATTGTTTCCAAAATCAGTTAAGAGGAATATATTTAAAGATATTTTCAGACAACAGATTGGTGGTGGCCTATCTGAACCATCAAGGTAGAACCAGAAGCCAATCTTTAATGGAAGTAGTATCAAGAATCTTGGAGTGTGCAGAACACCACCTCAGTTCCTTGTCGGTCCTTCATGTACCTGGGAAGGACAATGTTGTTGTATTTTTCCTCAGAAGACACCAGGTTCTACCTGAAGAGTGAGAATTGGATGCTCAAGTATTCATGAACATACTAGCAAGGTTTGGTCACCCACAAGTAGATCTGATGACAACACATCAAAATACCAAGTTACCAATTTTCTTTTACAGATACCACCTGCCAAAACCAAGCGGAATACATGCTTTCTCCCTGATTTGGGACTTCAAACTGGGCTATGTATTCCCACCGTTTCTAATGATCTCCCGTGTACTAAAAAAGATCAGGGCAGATCAAGTGAAGGTGATAGCTGCTGTCCCTTATAAGCCAAGAAGAGTATGGTTCCAATAATGATGAGAATGATGGAAGGAGACCCTTGGATTCTGCCAATCACACCAGGATTGTTGCATCAGGGTACATTGTTCTATCAGAATCTCCAAAACCATCGTTTGGACTGTCTGAACAAGTGGTAAAATTTCTTATGAAAGCAAGAAAGAAAATATCTTCAGATATCTATTACAGAACCTGGAAAACCTTTGCACTCTGGGCAGATTCAAGATTTGATATTATGAATGCTGACATGCCACAAGTGTTGCAGTTCCTGCATGATGGATTTGGAAAAGGTTTAGCGGCTTCAACTATTAAAGTACAAATTGCAGCATTAAGTGTGTTGTTAGACAGAAGATTATCTGAGGAGAATGTTCTGTCAAGCAAAGAAAAGAATAAGTCCTCAAGTTAGGTCTGTCTTACCCCCATGGGACTTGAATCTGATTCTTAATGCATTAATGATAGCTCTGTTTGAAGCATTACATGTGATTCCATTGAAATTATTAACATAGAAGGTTGTCTTTAACTGCTATTACTTCAGAAAAAAGAGTGAACTGTAGCATTATGGGCAGAAAAGCCCTATTTAAATATATTGCCAGACAAAGTCACTTGCCTATGGGGGGATACCCAGACACTTAAATGGTACATACAGAACGATCTAATACCCAAGGGACTACGTATCAATAAATTACCCACACACAAATTTGAAATTAAATCTTTTATGAACAAATGGGAAGAAAGAATCAATAAACAAATTAATACCGCGCTCCAATTTAGAATGCAGCCTAACAGATTTTTCTGAAGAGATCACCACCTCTCCAACCTATATAAACTTATCTACAAACAATGAAAATCACGGCGCTTTCTCAGGGTTACTTGTTGATCATATCAATATATAGTGTTCACTGTAGCTCCGGCGCAAGGCAGGGCGACCGAGAAGGGGCGTGGTCACCGAAAAGGGGGCATGTCTATAAGACACGTCCCCTTTTCGTCACTCTTGGGGGCGTGCCCGGCACTTATGGACACGCCGGGCAGCCCCCAAGCCCTGCAGACGGGGAGAATAGATGCCGGGGCGCATGCGCCCGGTGTCTATTCTCTGGCGGTGACCGGGTCACCGCACATTTCTTCACCCGCGGGACACTGCGACCCGCGGGTGAAGACAGTTCCCGCAGGTTGTTAGGGCAGGGCGCTTTTTGCCCTCCTTCTGGAGGGCAGGGCGCTTTTTGCCTTCCAGTAAGAGGGCAGGGCGCCGCGCCCCGCTAAAACAGCCTAGCGGGAACGCTAAATATAGTCTCTAGACTTATGTATATTCCCCCGATGTCAATTCCAGGTGCCCCTTAATCATATATTCATTTTGTCATGGTTATGGACATGTAAAAGAAGGAAATAATCACATATAGTGAAGTTCCATTTATTCAATAAACGTATAAAACATTTCCACCCCCATGGGATATTCAGCGTACCATAAATGAAGGTGTATCCTATACACCAGAAAACACATGTAACAACAATGGTTCCAATCCGGATTTAGAAACCTGTTAACGCGTTCCCTGGATCTGGAGATAGTTCCCACCACTCACGCTTCTGGCAATCTGCTCCCACCTTCCACCAACGCGTTTCAACTTTATCAAGTCTTTTTCAAGGTGCAAAGTCTCTGGTGGATTGTTAGTGTCTTAAATACCCCGCCCTCCCCTTTGATTGGTCCATAGCATCATCGTTTACAAACTGTGTGAACTTAACAATACTTGCATTCAACACATGCCTTTTATATCTGGGCATCCTGCACTTCAATTTTGTATAATCATGTATATATTATATTTCATTAAATACATATAAAATCCCGTTTTTATTTTTTTTTATGTAATCTGTTTTTATTGAAAACGAAAACAGCACAGTACATATATGGCCTACAACGGCCTACATAAACATCAAATAAGTACAAATAACAATAGAAGTTCAATGGACAAATATAATCATAAAGCATGAAATAAAAGAGCAAGAACGAACAAGTCCCAGATCGCTTAGTTTTGAACGTGCTTTCAAATATTGCTAGCTAAAAGAAAAGAAAATACAAGAGCATAAACCAAAATAACTAATAAAATAAGATACATAAAAATTAAGAAAGAAAATAATATATAAAGATAGAAAAATGGGGAAAAGTAAGAGGATGTCGCCATATCCTAAGAGGCATTTAAGTATTTATTTTGTACTCAGTAGTCTCTTTACAATTCAGCCAGCAATGCCAAATGTCTGTAAAATCTAGGGAAGATCATTTAGACAATGAGAGGTCTTCCATACACATATACTGATCTATTCTCTGGAACCATCGAGAGATAGGCGGACAAGTCGAAGACCTCCAATAACATGGTACAGTAGCCCTCGCAGCATTCACCAGATGACGCACCAAGGATTTTTTATATATGGATATCGGAAGGTCAAATAAATTTAGTAACCAAAATTCAGGTTTATCAGATAAAGGAAGACCAATGATCAATTCCGATAATTGTCGAACCTTCCTCCAGAAGTCAGCTATCACTGGGCATTGCCACCAGATATGGAAAGGAGAGCCCACCGCCTGTTGACAACGCCAGCATAGATCAGATAAATTTGGAAACATCCGGTGGATGTGTACAGGGCACCTATACCATCTAACCTTTCAAAAGACTTTGCGTTAATACAGCCTGTGATAGTCTGGATCTACCTGAGCCCCAAGCAAAATGACCCACCAAGCTTTGTAATTCCCTAAAAAAAGGAAACTGGTATGGTAGTAGGCAACACTTGCATCAGATAGAAGACCTTAGGTAAAATAGACATCTTAACAGTGTTAACTTTACCCAACCAGGATAGCTTCAAGTAGAGACCATTTCTGAAAATCTGTCTTAAATTGTTGAATAAGAGAAGGAAAATGTAGTTGGTATAAATTACTATTTGAAGGGGATAGAAGAACACCCAAATATTTAAGACTAGAAGAAGTCCAAACAAAGGGAAAAGCACCTCTAAGACTCGTCACAGTGCTGTCAGGGGCTGATATATTCATGGCAACAGATTTGGAAGAATTGATTTTAAAATTAGAGATCCCACTGAATCTATCAAACTCATGCATGAGGGCAGGGAGAGAGGTCACCGGCAAAGAGATGGTAGCAAGAAGATCTTCAGCAAATAGTGCCAATTTGTACTCATGATCTCCAATCTGCACACCTTTAATATCCCCGTTACACCGGATAGCCCTCGCCAATGCCTCCATGCAAAGTACAAATATAAGAGGAGACAGTGGGCATCCTTGACGTGTGCCATTATTATAAAATCCCATTTTAAGTAGCACTTCCTGTATTCAATTCTCTATGGAACGCACTAGGTTGTTTATGGGTAATATATATTACCCTATCATCTATGAGGCCCACATATCTTTTTTCGACTGGGAGGCCGTGCACGTGACTTCACACGTCACAAGGCTCTCCCTCCCAGCCGTCCCTGGTATCCACGTGATCTCTAGATCACGTGCCCGCGTCCAAATAGCCACGTGATCTCTTGAGTCATGTATCCACGACCTATGTCTCGTGACTATTCTTTGGAAAGCAAGCTACATCATAAGTAATGACGGACTTCTGCGTATCAACTATACATCCGCCTCTTCCTTATATTAAGGTGCAAAGTGCCCTTAAAACCTTAAGGGCACTTAAACCTTAGTAGCACTGGATGTGTAGTCACAGGATTTACTCTCTTGTTTCACATGATTCCTACACATAGCACATAGCCCGCATCTAAAGAATACTTTTGTTTTAATTCTACCGCCTCTTCGTACTGGTGCCGCACTTTTAACTATTTTATTTCCAATATTCTGTGCTTTTTTATATATGAATTTGGGTTGATCTAGGAGAATGGTCTTAATAACAGGGTCCTGTTTTAATATAATAGAGTTACTATCCGTTGGTTTCTGAACATTTTTTGTCTTTAATTCATTATCCTCTATATAAATAACCAAATCTAAAAAACTAAAACTAAAAAAAACCCTGCCTATAGAAGATTTCATAACATGTAACAGTAGAAACTGTATTTACATTATTGAGTGTACATGTGGACTCCAGTATGTGGGCCGCACTTCTAGACAATTAAAAGAAAGGTGGAGTGAACATCTAAGAAATATTAAAAAGGGATTTGATAATCATTCACTATCGAGCCATTTTAAAACATATCAGAGTTCAATAAATGGTATAAATAAAGTTCAAGGGGTTAAACAAATAAAACATTGGAGAAGAAAGGGTATTGAGAATGAACTAGCTAAGGTAGAAATGAAACCATTTATGAACTAAATACCCTCATACCGAAGGGTTTGAATAGTGATTTCGAGTTAAAATGGTTTTTATGAAGTTTTTAATTACATATAGTGTATAGGTAATGTGACCTCAAGGGATTTTAAATTGATTTAAATACAAGATGTAAACAGAATTTTATTGTAGAATTTATTGTATATTTTGCATCATTAAGATAATTTTAAGGATGTATTGTTATACCTATTTTTAGAACTTTAAGGGCACCTTGCACTTTAATATAAGGAAGAGGCGGATGTATAGTTGATACGCAGAAGTCAGTCATCACTTATGATGTAGCTTGCGTTCCAAAGAATAGTCACGAGACATAGGTCGGGGATACATGACTCAAGAGATCACGTGGCTATTTGGACGCGGACACGTGATCTAGAGACCACGTGGATACAAGGGACTGACGCGAGGAGAGAGAACCTTGTGACGTGGTAAGTCACGTGCATGGCCCCCAGCGTTCCAAAGGAGAGTCACGGGACATAGGTCATGGACACATGACTCAAGAGATCACGTGCCTATTTGGACGCGGGCACGTGATCTAGAGATCACGTGGATACCAGGGACGGCTAGGAGGGAGAGCCTTGTGACGTGTGAAGTCATGTGCATGGCCTCCCAGTCGAAAAAAGTTATGTGGACCTCATAGATGAGAAGGTAATATATATTACCCATAAACCACCTAGTGCGTTCCATAGAGAATTGAATACAGGAAGTGCTACTTAAAATGGGATTTTATATGTATTTAATGAAATATAATATATTATATATACACATGATTATACAAAATTGAAGTGCAGGATGCCCAGATATAAAAGGCATGTGTTGAATGCAAGTATTGTTAAGTTCACACAGTTTGTAAACGATGATACTAGGGACCAATCAAAGGGGAGGGCGGGGTATTTAAGACACTAACAATCCACCAGAGACTATGCACCTTGAAAAAGACTTGATAAAGTTGAAACGCGTTGGTGGAAGGTGGGAGCAGATTGCCAGAAGCGTGAGTGGTGGGAAAGATCTCCCGATCTAGGGAACGCGTTAACAGGTTTCTAAATCCGGATTGGAACCATTGTTGTTACATGCGTTTTCTGGTGTATAGGATACACCTTCATTTATGGTACGCTGAATATCCCACGGGGGTTTTTATACTTTTATTGAATAAATGGAACTTCACTATATGTGATTATTTCCTTCTTTTACATGTCCATAACCATGATGAAATGAATATATGATTAAGGAGCACCTGGAATTGACATCGGGGGAATATACATAAGTCTAGAGACTATATTGATATGATCAACGAGTAACCCTGAGAAAGCGCCGGGATTTTCATTGTTTGTAGATAAATGGGAAGAAAGACCGCTGCCAATATTCTCAGGAGCAGGCATTACAGAATCCCGACACCGGCATCCCGACAGGGCTAGCAAACCAACAATTGTTGTTCGGTATGCTAACCCACCCCCTCTCCCTACCCCTCCCTCTCTGATGCCTACCCCTAACCTCCCCCTCCCCGCACCCTAAACATAACCCTTCTCCCTTAGTGCCTAACCCTAACCCTCCCCCTAGTGCCCAATCTTAACCCCGCACCCTAATGGTGCGTACACACTGGGCGATAAAGTGGACGACTGAACGATAACGTTATCGTTCACTACATCACCCATTTTTAACACCAAAACGATGAACGATAACGACGATGTGCGTTCCCGCGGGTCGTTAGTCATTGCCATTCATCGAGCAAACATGAAGGCCAATCTGACGATATCGTCAGGTTGCTGCATGTTGGGAAATGGGGGAGAGAGCCCGGCGCTGAACGATATCGTTAATGATATCGTTCAGCAGGTGTGCTCAGTGTCATGAACGACAACGAGCACACCCTGCCAGGGACACACTAGACGATATCGCTCAGGGAGTGTATCGTCTAGCGTGCACGCTCCTTAAATCCCCCCCCCCCCCCGACCCGCTACTTACCTTCCTTATCCCGGCGGTCAAGATGTCAGCGCCAGGATTGTAATGGGCGTCGTGATTCCGGCCGCCAGTAATATCAGCGCCGGCATCGTTGCCACCGGGATACTGACTGCATCCCATTACAGCAATAGTACGATGCTCAGAGAAACTGCAATAGTAATCATCATGACTAGTCTCAGATAAGTCAATATGGCTTATATTAACAATGAAGCCAAAAGGAAACTCAACAGCAATTACATGCCAACCATCAAGTGGATTGGTGATTTGGGGTTGTTTAGCAGCCACAGAATCTGGATGCCTTGCAGTCACTGGAGTTCACTATGAACTCCTCTTTATACCACAATATTCTACAGGAAAAGTAGATTCCATCCATCAACATGAAAGCAGTATATCACTGAATGGCTGAAAAGAAAAGTCAAGGCTTTGAAAAGGTGAGTTCAACGTTTAGACCTTCTCTCATTGGTGCAGTGATGGGATCTTAAGAGCTGTGAAGAAATGATTTGCCTCTAACATTAATGAACCGATGCAGTGATGTAAACTGACAAAGTAAAGGCTGTTCTAGCTTATTTGCCACATGAATTTTCAAATTTTAGGTCTTAGTACATATCTGATGTTCGTTAACATTATATGTAAAATGGTTTTCAAATAAAGTGTACTTTCCTTTATACATAACTGTAAAGAAAAAAAATCTCACATCAAAATGCATGAAAATTACCAACTCAATTTCAGTCACACTTCGTTGAGCATAATTCCAATACTGAAGACACACACAGACACACAGGGCCTGTGCGTATCACGGTATTGCAAAGTTTTTGCAATTACGCAATGGTTTTTGCACATGCGCAAGGTCACACTCTCAAATCCTGAACTGCTATCTCGCACGTAGTTCCCCCTTTTGTGTGTGGGGAGTACGGGGACCATTCTACATTCTATTTTGTAGGTGGGGTCAGGGTCTGTGTCTTCCGCTGCAGATTTCCTGGCCCCGGCTGAAGAGTTCCGTTGCCCATCTACGTTTTATGCCCAGACTTAGTCAATTACTGCGAGGTGATGATCTGATGCTGCATACATCGGATCTACGATGCCGGCAGGTCATCCCTTCCGGCACCTCCTCCGGCACTAGCATAATTTAGCAGTAGCGATGTGACAACCGTCGCAGCTTTACAGAGAGAATATTTGGCCATTCACATCAGTCCCTGCCCCAGTGGAGCTTACAATCTATATTCACTACCACATGCACGCACATACACACACTAGGGTTAATTTTTGTTTGGAGACAATTAACCTACCAGTATATTTTTGGAGTGTGGGAAGTGTATATACAAACGCCACACAGTTAGGGCCATAGTGGGAATCGAACCCATGACCTCAGTGCTGTGAGGCAGTAATGCTAACCATTACACCGTCTGTGCTGCCCTGTGAGATTGTGATCACGGGGCGGTATTTTTCCCATATAAAGAAGGCCAACTGTAAAATGATTGACTAAAGATTAAGGGTAAGGGTAAGATGTATCAAGCAGTGTAAAGAGTGGAGTAGTTGTCCATAGCAACCAAACAACTTTGAGGTAGAATTTATCAAATACATTTTATAAAATAAAAGTATAAGCTGGTTGCTATAGGTAACTTCTCCACTCTTTACACTGCTTGATACAGCTCCACCCAAATTACTTGAACCCTGTTCTATAATCTGTCATGTCAGGATATTGTAACTGGTTTTACATATGCTTTGTGTTTCTCTGAGGTCACTTTAAGTGGCCAAAAACAGTCAATGAGATATAAAACAACCAGTCATCTCATCAGAGTCAGAATAAAAAGTGAAAGGAAGTGTTGTAATAGTGCCACCCATAGTTTAGCAATAGTGACAAGGAATGTAAAGTATCCAGCCTCCAGTTCAAACTTCAGTTAGAATATCTTTATAGTGGTCATAACTAGGCAAGAGATCAATTATTTACAGAAGAAACTTAAAGCAAGTTTGGTTCATTTAAGTTTGCAGTAAACTGCAGTGCATATTATAGCCGTTACGTCCTTCTAATCCAGGGACAATGAATGAGGAGAGGAGGTACAGGGGGAAAGAGCTATTGGGAAATCAGTCTGATCGCTCACTACACTAGTGACCCCACTATGTCATGTATGGAAAGAATGAGACTTGGTGACTATCAGTGTGAGCATTGCAAGTAATGAGCTGCTTTTCCTCCAAACAATTACATTGTCAAATATGGTTAGAAATACAGCACTAAATGCACACATATGAAGGAGGAGTTGGGGGAAAAGACAATATTTCAATGAACAATGTATTTTATGTTGAAAGCACAGGCAGTTTAAACGATGAAAGCTGTAAGGTTATCTATATATTAAAAAGGTACAATGCTGCTATAGTGATACTTTAAAATAAGAATAATCCTTTCAAAAATTAGTCTAGCCTTAGAAATTAGCTTTGCCTTAATATAAAATACAAATGATATACATATGCTAAACATATTACTCTGTAGAGCAGGGATCGGCAACCTTTTCCATTATTGTGTAGGCTAAAACCTAGTTAGACTCAGTTTGCCAGTTTTGCACACATATACAAATACATATACACACACACACACATTTTTAATAACAAGAATTATGCAATACATGTCAAATCGTACAACTATAAAGTAGGGTAAGCCATGAAAGAGGTAGGACAGAGTTGGTGGCAGCCACCATTACCAATAAACTGAGTGAGCTTATCGTTAAATGGATCAGTTTAGACTTATTGGTATTGTGTGCTTTATGTAACAAAATAAATAAATTTCTTATTTAATTATAACATTTTAAAGCCTACAGTATATTTAAAGTCTGGAACTTACATATTTGTCCTAGCTGGTAAATCTTCTGAACCTTCAGTGTGCCAATTAAAACTAATTCCTGTCTGCTGGGGGTTCGGACCAACCCATGCCATAGAGAACACCACTAAAATGATGGACTTATTTGCCAGCCTCCTCTTTACCTGCTCAGTGATGTTCAGACATGGCTACTCCCCCTGACTCATGTCACTTCCCAGCGACAATAGTCCCGTTTATCTGCCTCTAGGCCATACACACAATCTTGCTCATATCATATGAAAGTATAATAACATATGTATAAGTAGAAAGACTTTGGGAGAAACAAAGGCTCTGTAATAAATAGAAAGCTCTGCAAGCTGGTGGAAACACCTTTATTAAAACTAGGTAAAGTTCTGCACCATAAGAATTTCATAATTATCATTTAATATTGAAATTAAACAAATCGAAAAGAAATAGGGATAGCCGAAAGGCTTCACATGTGCTGCGGGAAACTGCAGCATGAGGTGGTAATGGGTACATAACTGAAATGTGTGTCCATTAGAAAATGTTTTCGTTCAGGTTAGTCCTAAACGCTACACTCTCTATGGTAGAGGGAATGTTAGAGACTTGTTTGTTTGTTTTCTTCCAGGGTACACATTATTATTATACGTACAACTGTTAACTATATTATGGAGATTTTCTTCTTCGGAGTCCATAGGGATCCACAGGGATACCATGGGGATATTATGGTTGGAAGACCAGGCACCAACCAGTTAAAGCTCCTGCTCCCAAAATGCTCTGGGTCCTTCCCCATATATACCCCGCCCCTAGCCATAGGACTTCAGTTGTTAGTTTGGTGAGGCAGGATCAATATGCACCTTTGTAACAGGAGGACTGCTTTGGCAGTCCTAAGCTTTTATTTTAGGTTTTGTTTTAGGCTATGTTTTTTTGAGTTGGCAGTACCAAGCATCTGAATTAAGACGCACATACTGCGGCTCCATCTACCTCGGCCGGGCCGCAACATCAGTAATTGTGCTGGAGATTTCGGTGGGTCGCAGCTGAGCTTAGCTAGCAGCAATGATGCGACCTGGACTGCACCGGATGTTCGGAGAGGTCAGGTAAGACGATTCCTCACTTACGAGGAATTGCAAGTGGAAGTCCTTGCTTCTAGTGTCAGGGATGCACCAGAAGCCGCTGCTGTCAGGGCCCGGGATTGTCCGCGTCCTCACTACAACAGCCGGGGCCTTTTGGTCTGACACCGGGCATCGGCAGCAGGCACAATCTGTTGCCCCGAGGCCAGCGTACCTGGCTAGTTAACGCAGCTTAGGGGAGGTAGGCGCTCCACGGCAGCTCCTCCGACCCAGAGGCAGTCCCTACGAAGGGTTTCGCGTGTCTCTGCCTACCCTCCACATGTATAGGAGACGCTTACGGTCCATTCTCAGTGTGTCCTGTAGCGGTTGGTCTCAGGAAGGTCTGGGTCAGTCTCGCTGTATATCTCTCCTGTGGTTAAAGGTATATAGTGCTCTCTGTACTACCACTCCTTCGAGTCACTGTGGTTGATTTAGAGCCATTTGTAATTATATTACATATGCAGTGTATGTGACTGTTTGCTAGCTGTTGATTGACACTGTCTTTTATTTCTAAGTCTGTCAATTATAACTATCACGGTTTTCTCTTCATCCTCTTGGGGATGGAGGTTTCTTTCTGAGTACTCCACATTCATTAAGATTTAATGAAGGCTGTCACATAGCATTGCAAGTATTGCCTTTACTTTGAACATGTCAAAAGATCAAGGGAAACAGGCGGGAGAGCAGCCTGTGCTGGTTCCATGTAAATTATTTATGACTTATGTATCCTCTAAGGAGGTAAAGGATGGTTTGTGTGTTGTCTGTGTGTAAAGAGCCACCTCACCAGTCCAGTTTACCTGTCCCTGGGCAAGAGCCATCTCGGGTTTCCTCTTTTTCCCAGGTTATGATGAAGGTTGTGGATTGTATGGCTGCTCCCATGATGCCTCCTTGGATGGGGTGTCCACAGTATACCATGTTTGCACCTCCTATACATTCTTCATGGAAAGATGGTTATGGCCATTCTAGTCAGAGTATGGCACCATCTAATGTTGATAACAGACCGGTAGAAAGATAACTTGTGCTTAGGCGCTTTGGTCACTATTAGTCTGCCCAACATATGATTTCAGACACATCATCAGGGGAATCAAATGATGCACAGGGTTCCCCTCCAGGATCTAGTTCTGGGGAGGAGGATCATCCGTCCACGATGGATGTTCCTTCTTTGGGGAGGGCGGGTTAGATCAGTCCTAAATATTCAGGATGATGAACCAGCTAATAAGAAGGATCCAATGTTTAATCACCACTGAAAAGGGGTCAAAACGGAGTTCCCTGTATCTGAACAGCTTACAGAGTTTATCGAGGAGGCATGGGGTAACCCTGATAAACGATTTTATGTGAATAAAATATCATTGTATCCGTTCACACCTTCTGTATGTACAGAGTGGGAGGTACTGTGGATGCTCATGTAACACATTTAATCAGAAAGGCTACACTGCCTATTCCATCAGCGTCTTCGCTTAAGAATTCCACAGATAAAAAGATTGAAGCCTGTCTTAAAGCAATATTTTCATCATCTGGAGTGGTTGCTCGTCCAGCTATGGCTGGAGCCTGGGTAGCCAAAGCTGTTGAAGAATGGATAGGGGTATTGGGAGATTCGCTACCAAAGAACAGATGATGAATATCTCCCACATACAGGAAGCAGCTTCCTATCTGGGAGGAGCTGCAGTAGATGCTGGAATTTTAGCTTCTAGGCTAACAGCAGAATCAATAGTGGCACGCAGGGCCCTTTGGTTAAGATCTTGGATAGCTGATACAGGATCTAAGAGGGCGCTGGATTTTTTGTGCTGAAAAAGCACCCCCTCGGCTTATAATCGAGTGCCGGTTCTCCCGCATGGTACGCAGCTGAGTAGCATACCATGCGGGCCGAGGTGCAGACTGTGTCTCTGTGACACAGCTGCACCGCGTGTGTAGCGATGACCGGACGGAGTTTGGTCAGCGCTACACACTACCAAACACACAGCCGCCGAAGCCGGCAGCTGTGTCTTTGTTGTAATCAGCAGCCGATGAGTCTGTCAGACTCTCAGCCTCTCATCGGCGGCTGCTGCTGCTCCCACTGCGGGAGCCAGCTTCCGGCTCCCGCAGTGGATAATGGGAGAGACGTTGTGACGACATCTCTCCCATAATGCAAAGCGGCCGGAGGAGCTGATAGCAGTGGTGGGACCAGGAGCGGGGTTTCAGGTAAGTGGTTTTTTTTTTTTTTTTTATTAGGACTACTGGGGGCACTACCAGGGGGGATTACTTCTGGGGACACTACCGGGGGGAATTAATTCTGGGGGCTCTACCAGGGAGAATTAATTCTGGGGGCACTACCAGGGGGAATTAATTCTGGGGGCACTACCAGGGGGAATTAATTCTGGGGGCACTACCAGGGGGAATTAATTCTGGGGGCACTACCAGGGGGAATTAATTCTGGGGGCACTACCAGGGGGAATTAATTCTGGGGGCACTACCAGGGGGAATTAATTCTGGGGGCACTACCAGGGGGAATTAATTCTGGGGGCACTACCAGGGGGAATTAATTCTGGGGGCACTACCAGGGGGAATTAATTCTGGGGGCACTACCAGGGGGAATTAATTCTGGGGGCACTACCAGCTGCTGCATTTCCCACCCTAGGCTTCTACTCGAGTCAATAAGTTTTCCCAGTTTTTTAAGGTAAAATTAGGTACCTTGGCTTATATTCGGGTCGACTTATACTTGAGTATATACGGTAAGTCAAATACTAAATCTAGGCAGGTTTCCTTTCAGTCTTTACGTCCTCAAGGACGAGCAAAGGAACAGTCTTCCACTATGCCAACTAGTTTTAACAAGTTTAAGTGACAAACTAAGAGGTCTGGCCCGGCAGGACGTCCAGCTTCTAAGCCGGACAATAAGCCCTCGGTCTGATTGAGTGGGCCTCCTCCTGGGGGATCCCATGGTGGGAGGCCGACTTCTTCAGTTTGCGGATTGTTGGCGACAAACAGCAGATGCTTGGGTCAGAGAAGTGGTCTCTCAGGGGTATGCCCTCACTTTCAAGAGGCACCCCTCCCCAAAAGTTTTTTTGCACAGATCTCCCATCAGATGCAGACAAGGCCTTAGCTTTTCAGGAAGCCATTCACCTCCTGCTACAGGCGGGGGTAATAGGCCCAGTTTCTATGTCTCAACAAGGAAGGGATTATTATTCCAATCTGTTTCTGGTTCAGAAACCGAATGGGGCTTATCGCCCTATACTAAAATTTAAAAACCTTCAACAGGTTTATCCATGTACCCAAGTTTCGTATGGAAAATCTCCTGTCAATTATTTTGGCAACGGAGCCGGGGAATTACATGGTTTCCCTGGACATTCAGGATGCATATCTGCATGTTCCTATTATACCATCCCACCAACAATTCTTACGGTTTGCTGTCCTTCAGCAACATTACCAATTTCAGGTTCTACCCTTTGGCTTATCTACGGCTCCCCAGGTATTTACCAAAATAATGGCAGACATGACGACCTCTCTCAGGCGTCAGGTGGTCAGGGCTCTGCCCTATCTGGATGACCTGCTGATATTGGCACAGACTCAGGTTATGTTACAAAGCCATCTTCATATGACCATAGCATGCCTACAAAGGCACGGCTGGATAAACAATTAGAAGAAATCATTACTTTCTCCAACACAGCAGATGGTACATCTGAGAGCATTTCTGGATTCTGAGCACTAACCACAAGGTCCCCAGGTACGGTTACGGGTCCTGGTCCATCAGCAGCCTTCGTGGACACACTGGCAGTAAGATGGGATTTCAAGCTGGTATATCTTAAGCTATGGTGGCTGTACTGAACAATTGTGCAAGGCGGCCACGTGGTCTTCTGTCCACACCTTTCTTAGGTTTTATGCATTTGATACTTTTGCCTCTCAGGATGCTTCCTTTGGGCGACGAGTTCTTCTTTTCGGCTCAGGAGCGTCCCCCACCCTAGGGGTACTGCTTTAGGACATCCCTATGGTATCCCTGTGGATCCCTATGGACCCCGAAGAAGAAAAATTAGAGTTATGGTAGACTTGCCTAGATAACTCCTTTTCTTTGAGGTCCATGGGGTACACAGGGCGCCCACCTTGACGCGCCTGGCTTCATTGGGTTGTATTCTATCGGTCACAGATTCCCTCATCATATGTAAGAGTGTTTCTGGTGTAGGATTGTTCTTCGTTCTCCTCTTTTCCTTCTCCTGCCTTAAGGCTTGTTAACTAAACTAACTAAGACTGTAAACTAAGTCCTATGGCTAGGAGCGGGGTATATAGGGGGGGGAAGGACCCAGAGCATTCTGGGAGCAGAAGCTTTAACTGTTTGGTGCCTGGTCTTCCAATAATATCCCCATGGTATCCCTGTGGACCTCAAAGAAAAGGAGTTATCTAAGTCTACCATAACTCTAATTTTCATAGTCTATGAGGTACAATATACAGTAAACTAGAATTGTTTGAGAAGGGAGCTGATCACCGGTGAGGACACTTTAGTTTGAGGGGGCAAAATTTTGGACACCCCCTGTACAGTTCTTAGGTAGTTCTAAACGTAACTTCTTTTAACTGTTGAACATAATATGAAATACTCTAATGTGGAAAACATTTAGCCTTACAGCTCTCACAAAGATCCACCAAAGTTGTCCACACGACACCACGGAATGTGATCGAAATTAAAAGTAATCACACATGCATATTAGGAATCCAAGAAGAGACTTACTACAACACTGTATTCCCAGATCATCCTCCAGAAATCTATTACAGTATTTGCTAAAGGCCCCTGGGTTGCTATGTATGCTTCAGGCCCATATGCACCCTGAAAAAGAAAATATAATATGTGAAAAACATGGCAGATCATTATTTCAAGTGATATTATGCATAAGGTAATAATATATGCAAGATTGAACAGTAAATACTCCAAACTAGACTCAAACTTCTCTAACGTAAAACAGTACAGGGCAGTCACGTGTTTAGCCCCTATTTTTAATTAACATGCAGTACATTTTTTAAGTAACAACGCAAAGGTTATTACAAGTAGAAATAAGCAATTAAATAAGTGAAGTTCCACAAAGCAAAGAGCATGCATATATGGTCTAGTGTTAAACATAGAAATTCCCGTTTTAAGGATTTATAAAAGGTCTTTAAATGCATTTCTCTGTTCTTCTAAGAGTGCAGAATAATTACAGTGAGAGGAGTTACTTCAATCCAAGAACACAGGAAATATAATTTTTGTGACTACTATGAAGGAACAACTAGAGTTAGAGCAATAACAATATGTTAGCATTTGGAGAAAGATGATGGCGCAGGTTACTCTATATAGACAAGTCCCCAATACGAACATAAACCAGGAACATGACTTGAAAGTGTGACACTACCTTAATCAACTTAAAGAGCAAGTCCATTAACAGTGCCATAATTGCACAAATGAACATGGATTGCTGCATGTGGTACTAAACCAAACATTTTATAACTAGTAAATTCAGGATTACCTCACTGGAAGAAACATTTATTAATCAGAAGCCTTTATCCCTGAATCTCTTTAATAGCAGTAAAACACAATAAATCTGTATGGAATGATGGGTTTATAACTGGAGCCAAATATCAATACAGATAATGTTACATTTTGAATAACATTTGCACTGCTTCGAAAATAATAAAAAAATATTTTTTTTTTTATTTAGGAAGCAATGCAAATATTATTCAAAATGTAACTTTATACACATCATGAAAGGCCCCTGTAAAAGATATTTAGGGAGATAGACCGTGGTTCTGTTTCACTCTTAGGAGGCAGGGCCTCTCCCCAGCTCACAATTAGCCCAGCAAGGCCCTAAGTTCAAGAATATACATCAATATGCTGAACTCCTGAGTGTCACAAACTCTCGAACGGATTGTGGATGCAGTCCGTATTTAGGTAATTGGTTGGACCTATGCCTGAGGTGTGGAGTCTAATGTGCCGGCGGTATTTACCAGGGACCCTTGCAAGAAGGTTTGGACTTGGCTGCGTCCGACACACAGGTCGCGGCCCTCAGGTTAGGTTCCCCTATATAATAACATAATAGGCTGGGTCATCTCCTTGACTAGCCACACTTACCTATATTTACTACTTTTAGTTAACTTGATCTACATTGATCCATTACAGGCGCAGGTCTATATTGTATGTTACCACATACAACTACGAAAGTATACATTTGTAATGTCAATGAGGTTAAAATGCTTTAAATAACATTACATCCATGTCATCATTCTCCTGTCAACACTTTGACTGTCGACAGCATTACTATTGACAAAATGTATGTATGTATCCTGTGAGACAGATGGATGGGGCTCTGATTTCAGAGGCATGTTCCGTAAATGCAGTAGTGCATTTTTAATACAGTATATGTGGCTATACACCCATGGCACTGCTTCCAAGGTCCAGACCATAGTCCACAACATCCTCATACAGTACTGGATGGAAAAATTTAGTATTATCAGAAGATGTTAGCTTGTGGAGAAAGGAAACCTTGTTCTGGTGAAAGCATACGCTCTGAAAGTCCATATTAAAATGGAGCCCAAGGAACAGAGAGGAAAGGAAAAAAAAGAAAAACACTGTTCCTATTCATTAACTATTCTTCATCGGTCACCACAAAGAACAGTATATACAGTGATTTATTAGCAGCACTGTGAACCAACCAATGGTTTAAGAACTCTGTGCATCACCGCTACCAATTTGAGGTTCTCTAGATGTAGTTTAGGAGAATTAAGGACCATATACTCTGTATATAACAAAACAAAAATATATTAGTGGTACACTGCTTCAGCATCGCAATAGGAGTGCTATTTGCAACACTTACAGGAGTTTTTCTTCCTATGAGACAGCAGACATAACGGAACCACCAAGTTAGGCAGTCTAGTGGTGTTCTTTGTCTTGAACACTGATTCCTTGTTGTCAAACATGCCAGCATCTCTGGAAAAGCCGGTCTTTAGATTACCCTATCTGAAGGGTGTAGCAGCCTCACTTGCTGACTGCTAGGCTAGCTACAGAGCAACAGTACAAACAGGACAAAACACTTCACTGAAATTGTGTTCCTGGGGTAACAAGGCTCAATCTTCATCAGCTGGAATTATAGTAATCCATGGGAAGGCTGGAAGGATGAATGCAGCTTATACAGGCTGAATCAATCTGAAATCACTTGAGACAGGCTGAAGCAGGCACAGAATCCGGAAGACTGAAAGACACTCCAATTACACAGAAGTTCCTGTTATACCAGCTCTCTTGCTGGTTTCTGGCCATATCACACGTACATTCTCAAGTGGATCCTTCATCAGGGGATGCCCCATGAAAACACCTGCTCATTTCCATATAATTGTGATCATCTATTAATATCAGACATGTTTTGGTGATCACTGGATTAGAAATCACAGCATTACATTCCACTGTTGAACACCAATACACTGTGGTGATTTACACAGGAGCACCAGTGATACTGCTGAGTTGTGCAGCATTGTGCAACTGCTCCTTAACCTATATAACTCACTAGAAACACAACAAAAGACTATCAAGAGAACAGTGGAGTTTTTAAGATGAAAAATAGAAAGTTATTGTTTTAGGTTGTGGATATGCTGAGTTTTGTTTTAAGTTGCGGCTATAAGCAAGCAATCTGTGTTGTGCCTGACACGCTTGTGCCTAATTTTTCAGTTCTTCAGACTTAAGCTGCCCATCCACTACTAGATGCGAGGAAGACGGCACGATTACGACATTATAATCGTGCAGTCGTCCCCCTAGGGGTGAAGTGCATACCCTGAACGTTCAGTGTATGCAGATCAATCATCCCCGAACATGGCAACCTGACGGCGGTCGTCAGGTTGACAGTCTTGTTCGGGCGATGATAGTTTAAAAAAAAACGACCAGCGGGCGCGCGCATTGCTGGTCATTTTTAACATTTTACTGCCCGATTTGCAAGCGATTGCACGATGACAAAATCGCCTAGTGGATGGGCAGCATAATGCTTGCCCTTAATGATTTCAGACCAGGCCATCTATCACTAGTAGGCAGCCTCATGCAGGTTTTGTTTTTTGACAGCATTATCACATTGATTAAAACATACAAGAGGGCTTTCAGAGAGATCGAGAAAAAAGGAGATAAAACAATGACAATATATAGAATAGTAAGATCTTAAAAAACAGAGATTGTAACAGTTTTATACAATCTAGGTAAAGAGACATGAAACCGGAATATTATACTGTACTTATTACATTTATGTACTAAGCAAAAGCTTTAAAAAGCTCAAATATTTTAGCAACCCACGGTTTTATTAATCAAATTCAGTGTTTGAGCAAAATAAATCTATTGACAATTAAGTTTCCTTTTTTTTTTGTTATTAAAAAAAAAAAAAAAACATGGACCAGCTATAAGCCAATCTACAGTGTATAGTAGTGAAAGGCTTAAAAATGACAAGTCTGCTTTTAAACCATTGCCTCCCTTAACAGGGTAATCCCACTTACAATATGTGGTATTGTTTAACTTTAAACTTCTGTTAAATCAATTAAAAACGTAAATAAATAGTTATGACTTTATTAAATAAAAATAAAATCTTTTGTGGCATATCCTGACTATCATTTGCACCATTTTTTTATTTACTTATACACATAACTATTGCACACACTGATTAATGGTATATAGTTATAAAGCAGTGACTGTACTTAAGGATCCACAAATTCAGTTATAAAGGTTTCTTTCTATAACACAGAAATATATGAAGCAATGTGTCAAAAAAAGAATATAAGTGGCAATTACAATGGGTGATATTTATATGCACTAGACTGCGGTTTTACCCTACTTTTGAATAAAAAAAATTGTAGATACTCGAAGTTCTCAAAAGCACAGCAAGTGGTTGCATAACAGCCAGTATCTGATTGTCTGGCAAAGTGTCCTATTTAAAAGGAATCTAACCCTAGAATTTTCATTTCTCATTTGGACTAATCTAATGCTCATTATTAAATAATTAATTCATACCATATACTGTTATTGGACTCCATCTATTTGTTTATGATTGTGCGAATATGATTTTAACATTCAGAACAGTACATTTTTTTTTCAATCTCTCCCTCATAGGGCCGTATTCAATTAGGTGCAAACTTTTCGCCGTCATCGCTGGTTTTCCATGTGGAAAAGTATCGTGCGCGTCCCTGCTTATCCCCGTATTCAATTTGAAATCAGCGAAAACTGCAGTTCAATTATATGCTTAAATAAATTTATATGAATAATAATCTACAGCCTTGATACTTGTGTATAGACAACTGCGCAGACATCTCTTCTCTTTTTATTCACATGCTAGTGAGGGTTATTGGCAGAATACCCTCTGGTGTCAGCAGCAATTGTCTGTAATAAACATTAGTTGAGCGGATCTAGCGCACCCACTTCTTTTTTGGTTGGAATGAAAACCTGGTAATGTATGGGAACAAATGACAGTCGTCCATTTGCTCACAAACATTGGAAAATAGCCAAAAATGGTTGTGCAGACAAATTGGATAAAACACACAAATGTAACCAATTTGAACATTTTTTTTTGTCCTTTTTGCAGTGTTTAAAACCATATGATCGACTGTCACTTGCTCTCATACACTACCAGGTTTTCATTTCAACCAGCCAGATTGGACAGATATCTGTATAGAAAATTGTATAGTGGACGGCCAGCTTTATAGTAACAGATGGGATCCAGTGGATTACACTGCTAAAGCCTGGTGGTTTAGCACAATTGTGATATACTATATCCTATGCAATAGTCCCTCATTGTATGGGTTTTCCCAATTAATATACCAATAAAATTGATGGAAATAGCTCCTAAGAACAACAGCTGTTAAAACACTATTGGTACAACCTGCCTTCATGTTATTTTACACTATATTAATACACAAAAAGTTAATGTGAATGGCTAGTTAATATTTCATTTAATATTCACAGGTATAATAAAAATTAAACTAATTAGAGTTTTGTCTTTGATTTTTTTATCGCTTAAATTTTGTTGATTGCAAGATCAGAGCAGGGCGGTGGAGGTTAGGGTTATGGGTAGTGGTTCGAATAGTTACTGCCGCCGGAACTGCTTCTCACGTGGCCACTGGAACACTGAAAGACTACGCTGGAGCTGCTGCCGCCACCAGGAGGGGGTAAGAAGCCACTAGACTACCAGGGACTGTTTGTCGACAGTTCAGCATATCGACATATTATCCGTGTAGACATGATGAATGTAATGTCGAAATGGTCACTATCGACATAAGCATGTTGTATGTTGACAGTTCGACCAGGTCAACATAATAAATGTTGACATTATGATTGTCAACCAATCATACTACACCCTTCTCTGGAATGATTGATTTATGTAATAAGATGTTTGTTTCAAAGCAGAAAACTTGTTGTATAGTGTAGTTGCAAATATTCAAATGGTGTCCTTCACCGAGGTGACAATGGAGCTTGACTTTCTCGGAGATAGAATGACAAATGGAATGTAGAGTAATTTGAAACTATTACAAAACTGCATATAAATAGTTCATGCACATACTTGGTTCATGTAATATAATAGCTCCAGAATAAACACTTGATATAACCTATTAACAGAGACAAAATACCAATGTGTGACAACTATACCGATTGCCCTTCTTGCAAAATGAGGGTTATTGGGCAATTTCAACAAAATAATATTTTAAAAGATTAGATAAAAATTCAATACCAAGACACTCATGAGGGGCGGTAGCATGACAAATGAAATGTAAGTGCTAAGAGGCCTGGTCTATTAGGATTCTCTATCTCAGGCTGTTTGACACCTCTGTTTTTCGGCCAATAGAGCACAAGTGATATTTTGTATTTTATTTAAAATTATTATTTAAAACTAAAATTTAGCATTAGCTGAAATCACCATTTACGTCAGATATGCAGATATAAAAGCAGCCTTCATTAAGCAATGTGTAAAAATTAACAAGACCTGTGCAGGGAGGCTATAAAGACGCGTCATACCTTGATAAAATTTGCATTGATGTAATCAGATTCATGGGGAGGAATTTTCAGCGCAAGTTTAACCCTGCTGTGATCAACTGTACAGAAAACAGAAATGTTACATTCCAGATTAAAAAAAGAGAAAAAACTGTTTTGCAGGTCTTAAATATAAGTTATATTATATAAAGAAATTGATTTAAATACTAACAACACATTTATGAAGACTTACTTTAACAATAACGTGAAGAGAGAGAAGTTAATTATTTTTAAGCATGCACACAAGGTAGCAAAGCCTTTAATAAAATAAGGGAGACAAAAAACTTTGGAGCTTGGAAAGTTTCGGGTTAGAATTTAAATCCATGATTTGTTTGGCAGTGCCTTTGAGACAAATAATATGAGATATGGTAAGAACTTACCCTTGTTATCTCTATTTCTACGAAGTCCATAGGGTTCCACAGGATACCTTGGGGTATAGGTGTGACGTCAGTCGCAGGGCACCAAAGAGTTAAGCTTTCAGCCTCCCAGGATGCACTAGGTCCCCCTCCTATACCCCGCCCCCGGGCCAAGGCACCTCAGTTAGTTACCAAGCCATAGGCCGGAGGAGGAGAAGGAAGAGAGAGAACAAAGATCTGGACACATACAAGAATCACATTCTCACCAGAGGGAGACGGAAAACCGGTGACCAGAGCAAAGCCCATCTGCAGCACAGGTGCGACAGGGCGGGAGTCCTGTGGAACCCTATGGACTTCGTAGAAATAGAGATAACAAGGGTAAGTTCTTACCATATCTCATATTTTCTACTTCAGGGTCCATAGGGTATCCACAGGATACCTTGGGGATGTCCCAAAGCAGTATCCTTTAAGGGTGGGGACGCTCCTGTGCAGAAAGGAGAATCCGCCGCCCGAAGGAAGCATCCTGAGAGGCGAAGGTGTCAAACCTGTAATACCTCACGAAGGTATGGACAGAAGATCACGTAGCAGCCTTGCAGATCTGAACTGCCGAGGCACCACGTCGAGCTGCCCACGAAGGACCCACAGACCTAGTGGAATGAGCCTTCAGAGAAGGAGGGACCGGTAGGCCTTCATGAAGATAAGCTTCAGAAATAGCCATACGGATCCAGGCTGCCAAAGTTTGCTTTGAAGCAGGCCAACCCTTTTTACGGAAGCCAAAGAGGACAAACAAAGCGTCCGACTTCCTAAACGAAGAAGTGCGGTCAACATAAGTCCTTAAGGCCCGCACAACATCCAAAGAGGCCTCACCCACGGAAAGACCCGGTGAGTTAAAGGCCGGAACAACTATTTCCTCGTTAATATGAAACTGGGAAACAACTTTGGGAAGAAACTCGGGCCGAGTGCGGAGCACTGCCCTGTTCCCATAAAAAACCAAGAAAGGGGGTCTACAAGAAAGAGCCCCTAACTCAGAAACACGTCTGGCCGAAGCAATGGCCAGAAGGAAAACAGTCTTAGCTGTTAGCCATTTAAGATCCACTGAGCCCAGTGGTTCAAACGGCGGTCCTTGGAGAGCCCTCAGGACCACAGCCAAATCCCAAGGCGCCACAGGTGGAACAAAGGGCGGCTGAATGCGGAGAACACCCTGCATAAAGGTGCGCACATCCGGGATTGTAGCAATCCTACGGTGAAACCAGACAGATAGGGCCGAAACCTGTACCTTCAAAGAAGCAAGGCGAAGCCCATGATCTAGTCCCGCTTGCAGGAAGGCGAGAATCCGAGACAGACGAAACTCCCGCGGTGCATAACCTCTCGGTCGACACCACTGGAAGAACGTATGCCACACGCGATGGTATATCCTCGCGGAAGACGGTTTCCGAGCTCCTAACATGGTCCGCACCACAGAGCTGGAAAACCCCCGGGACCTCAGCATGGCCGTCTCAACAGCCACGCCGTCAAAGACAGCCGAGTCAGGTCCGGGTGAAGGCAAGGACCCTGAGACAGAAGGTCCGGTCGTAGCGGCCACCGCAGAGGAATGTCCACGGACAGACCCTGAAGGTCTGAGAACCAGTGCCGTCTGGGCCACGCGGGAGCTATCAACAGGAGCGTCCCTCCTTCCTGTTTGAATTTCCGGATTACCCGTGGAAGAAGGGAGACCGGAGGGAACAGGTATGCGAACCGGAACGTCCACCGGACGGACAGAGCATCCACCAGAGACGCCCCTTCGTCTCTTGTGCGAGACCCGTACACCGGCAACTTGTCGTTGTGCCGGGACGCCATGAGGTCGATTTCTGGAAGACCCCACCTGTCCACCAGTAGTTGAAAAACGTCCGGGTGCAGGGACCATTCCCCCGGATGAACGTCCTGGCGACTTAGAAAGTCCGCCTCCCAATTGAGCACTCCCGGGATGAAGACCGCTGATATGGCCGGAAGATTGCGCTCCGCCCAAACCAGGATCCGAGAGACCTCTACGAGAGCCGCCCGACTGCGAGTTCCTCCTTGCCTGTTTATGTAGGCCACGGTGGTAGCGTTGTCCGACTGGACCTGCACCGGGCGACCCTGGAGAAACCGCTGTGCCTGCTGGAGAGCATTGAAGACCGCACGGAGTTCCAAGATATTTATTGGAAGCTCCGCTTCTGTCGGCGTCCACCTGCCCTGGAACAAGTGTGGACCCGAAACTGCTCCCCAGCCCCGAAGACTGGCGTCCGTTGTCAACAGGACCCAATTTGGAACCCAGAACGGACGTCCCTTGTTGAGGTGGGTCGTCTGTAACCACCACGTAAGGGACAGGCGAACCTCCTGGGTGAGCACAATCGTCTGGGACTTCAGAGACTGAGTCAGCCCGTTCCACTTGGACAGGATCAGGTGCTGCAGAGGTCTGGAGTGAAACTGGGCGTATTCCACCATGTCGAACACCGACACCATGGAGCCCAGTAACCTCATCGCCGAGTGTAAGGACACCCGGCGGCTGTGCAGACAACTGCGCACCCTTGACTGTAAAGCAGAGATCTTGTCCTCCGTCACGAAGATCCTTTGCTGTCCCGAGTCCAATAAGGCTCCAAGATGCAGAATCCTCCGAGACGGGATTAGAGTGGACTTCTGCCAGTTGATTAGCCAGCCGTGCCGTTGCAGCAGTGCAATGGTCAGGTCCAAGTGGCGTAACAGGAGCTCTGGAGATCCTGCCACCAATAACAGGTCGTCCAAATACGGCAACATGCGGACTCCCTGCAGCCGCAGAGAAGCCGCCATGACCGCCATCACCTTGGTGAAAACACGTGGTGCTGTTGCCAGGCCAAAAGGTAACGCCCGAAACTGGAAGTGGTCGCTGCTGATTGCGAACCTGAGGAACTGTTGATGGCGCTAAAGAATAGGGACATGCAGGTAAGCATCCTGTATGTCCAATGACACCAAGTAGTCCCCAGGTTCCAGCGCCAGAATGATGGACCGTAGGGTCTCCATCCGAAACTTCGGGACCCGCAAAGACTTGTTGAGTGCTTTGAGGTTGAGAATCGGACGATATGACCCATTGGGTTTCTGTACCAAAAATAGATTTGAATAGAAACCCTGGCCCCTCTGGGAGAATGGAACCGCCACTATAACTCCAGCCTGGAGCATAGTGTGCAATACCTTCCGCAGCTCCGTAGCCTTGTTCCGGTCTGATGGGAGACCCGTGGTGAAGAAGCGAGCCGGGGGTCTGTGCCGGAAGGAGAGGGCGTATCCGTGAGAAACCACCTCCAGAACCCAAGTGTCTGTCGTAGTGGTCGACCAACACTGGGCGAACTGTAGCAGGCGGCCTCCCACCCTGGGATCCCCCAAAGGGAGGCCCGGACCGTCAGGCCGCAGGCTTGTCATCTGGCTTGGGGGCCGGACGTCTGGTACTCCATGCCTGCTTCCGGGGCTTGACCGATTTCTTAGGGCCAGCCTGTCGAGGAAACGACTGTGGTTTGGGCCTGCCCTGGGCCCTAGATGACCGAAAGGACGATGGTCCCGAACCAGAAGGAGCAGCGGCCGACGGGAGACAGGCAGATTTGGCTGCCGCCAGCGTGGCCACAATCTTATCCAGATCCGGACCGAAGAGAACTTCTCCGGTAAACGGCAACGCTTCCAGGCCTTTCTTGGAATCTGCGTCCGCCTTCCAGGATCGCAGCCACAAGGTGCGACGAGCAGCTACCGCTGCTGAAGAAATTCTAGACACCAGAGTATTAATGTCTAGAGCCGCCTCGTTGATGTAGGTGGCCGAATCACGGAGATTGCCAATCAACTCCGCCTGATCGGCCGGACAGTCGGATTCAAAAGAAGCCTCTAATGAATCCGCCCAGCGCTCCATCGCTCTGGCAACCCAGCAAATGGCCATAGCCGGCCGTGCTGCCCCCCCTGCAAGGGAATAAGCGGACTTCAGGCAGATTTCTACCTTGCGGTCCGTAGCATCCTTAAGGGAGGACATGGATGGCATCGGCAATGTGGCACTACGGACAAGACGGGTCACGTGAGAATCCACCTGTGGAGGGGATTCCCACTTCGCAAAGTAATTATCCGCGAACGGATAAGCCACCGCCAGGCGTCTCTGCGGCTGGTATCTTTTGCCAGGTTGTTTCCACGCCTCCTCTAAATGGTCCACCAACTGACCCGAAAGAGGAAAGACTGTGGCATCGCCCTTCACATCTTTGAAAAAGGCATACTTAGATTTAGCCGCTGGGGGAACTTCGTCCTCAATCACCAAGGCTGTGCGGACCGCCCGAATAAGTCCAGGAATATATACTTTGGACTTAGCATCAGCGTCCTTAGTATGGAGAGGTTCCTGATCGTAAGGATCTAGAATCTCCCCATCATCAGACGTCCCTTCGTCATCCTCATAAGGAGCGGACAGAGACGCCACCGGCCTTTTATGAGACCGCATCACAGACTCCCCTTGCAACACATCCGACAAGTGCTGTACAGAACTCGTCAGGGAGTTAACCCACGCTGGCTCCTGAGAACCCGGGAGCGGGGAAATAGGGAGACTGTGGGGTACCACCAATTGTCGTGGGAACCCCTGCATGGGTGACGACACCACAGACTGCTGGGACAAACCCATCGGAGTAAACGCGGGCTGCGGAGCTAACTGGCCCACTAAAGCTGTTAACGCCTGAGCGAAACAAGCCCAGGGCGGCTCCTGTACCGGTGCTGTAACCGTAATAGGCCGCGCCATGGACAAACACTGCCGGCAAAGGCCCTCCGCGCTACCCTCCCCCTCCGCTAACGGTACTTTGCACGTGGTACACTGTAGCCGGAGGGGAAAATCACTTTCAGACATGATGGCACCACGTATGTGACCTCTCTCACCAATTAAGTATTAAATAGGCGAGAGACCACCCTGCAGCACCGCACCGCAAGGGCTGTAGCAGAAAGAACAGGGACAGTAATAAAGCTGACAGTTTAGATGAAGAAAAGATTACAGGCAGCAGCGCTAGCACAGTCACATACAATGCAGAGAAATAACAATTCCTGCACTAACAGCGCTGATCACTCAACTACACAGACACAGGGCCTGGTAGGACACAGCGCTGCATACACAGACCTGACCACAGCGGAGGAGAGGTATGCGGGGGGACCCAGACCACGATGCTTCCGTCCAGCGCTTCCAGCAGCGTTCACCATGCGTTCTGGAGAAGATGGCCGCAGAGGAGCAGAGAGGAGGCTGGCCTGGGGGAGGAGCGCTGCCACAGGACCAGTCGGCAGCATGCAGAGAGGGCTGTGTGCAGCGGGGGAGGCGCCGGCTGTGAGACAGGGAAGGCGCGCTCCCCTGGCATGCATTTAACCCCTGGGACGCCGCAGCGCTACCGCTCTGCTGCGGTCCGCTGTCCCAGGGGGTAGTGGAAGCGCAGGTTGGTCGCCTGGCTCCACGCTGCAGCCAGTCCCCAGGGAGCCCCCTGCCTGGGGACTTAGGACCATGTGATCAGCGGGGACCCACCGCGGGACCCCGCTGCTTACCTCTGTCCCCCTTGAATCCGGCCATGGTCCGGAGCATCTGGGGTCACCGCTAGCTGTGACCCCAGACGCCCACCAGCATCCCCGGATCAGTACCGGCGTTCTGGTACCGGCGGGGTGTAGGGAAGACAGCATGGACGTCAGGACTGACTGTCCATGCTGTACATCCAGTTGTGCAGCCACAGCTGCATGAAGAATAAGCTTCAGGGGCTCTTCTAGCCCCCACTCCAACAGGTGCACCCGACTCCGGCCGGGCACCAAACTAAACTGAGGTGCCTTGGCCCGGGGGCGGGGTATAGGAGGGGGACCTAGTGCATCCTGGGAGGCTGAAAGCTTAACTCTTTGGTGCCCTGCGACTGACGTCACACCTATACCCCAAGGTATCCTGTGGATACCCTATGGACCCTGAAGTAGAAAGATAAGCTAAACCTTCCACTTACGCAGATCTGCCACGTAGAAATAAAAGAATGCAGTTCTTCAGGCACTCTATGCATGCGTGTAGTTTTGCAATAGCCACTATGGGGCTGATACACAGTGCTGGCTTTGCACTCATTGCATCTTGCATGAAATTGCTCTGCACATGCAGCAATATTAGTGCCCAATAGTAACATGGGCATAATGGCCAGTACACACGGGACGATCAGACAACGATCAGGTATCGTTGTCTGATCGTCCTACATGAGCTGGATGTTCGAAATCGAACATCCAGCAACATGCATCAACCTCCAGACGACGTAACGATCCGCGATAAACGATCATGGGTCCCTATAGTAACCAGGCTAACCTGGTCGATATCGACTAGGTTGGCCTACATGCACGGGCGATGGTCGATATCAATATGGACCATCCGTGCATCGACCATCGATTGGAGGTCAGAGGGGTTAAAAAAAAGGACGATATAAACTATATTATTTATATTGTCCTTTTTATCTGACCTTGTGTATTCACCATAAGACATACTTACCTAGCTTTATTTCTTGCCTCCAGGAGAGTTCCTTGACAAGAGATGCGGGTGGCAGGAGGAAGAGAGTCATTGGCTCAAATGTCATAAGATTTGCAAAACACAGGTTGGTTTTACAATGTAAATAACAGCAGGTTTATGCCACCAATCTAAAGTTTTAGAAAAACCCCATTTCTCATTGAAATTTACAGTTTAAATGAGTCAATGTACTCTGAAATTAAAGCATAGAACAAATATACAAGTGGAGTTAAAACATTTATTTTGTTTGGGAAGCTCTTCCAAACACTGTTGCAGAAGTTCCCACAAATGTGTTGCACTAAGGGGAATTGCATGGGTGAAGCGTGTGCTCTGGCTTGGCAGACTACCTATGATTTTATATTCCACAATTCTAGCGAATGACCACAAGGATCGCCCACCCTGTTCCCATTGACAGAACATGGCTAAGATTGCCACCAACAAAAGCTCCTCCAACTTCAGTGCTCAGCCGTATGCTGCCTATTGCCAGAATGACAATGTAATGTAATAGTAAAGTTCCTAGTATAGGGCTTACTGTAATGCATCCATATGTGTGGAGCTGCAGCACTGGGAACAATAAATGGCGATTCAGCGTCTAATGAGTCCAGCATTGAGCGACGGGCACAGTACACTGAAAATTGTTGGCTAAACACGTCGATTTGCTGGCTGCCAATGTAACGTTCATTAGGCAGGTTCACACACTATTTTATGGGTAGCTACCATTCCATTCACACTTTAACGTGCCTCCAAGAGAAGACAGACAGATAAGGATATACATCTGGTGGCTGGTATACCCCGTTTTTCTGGTCGAGTCCACAAAAACAAATGCGTGTTCTATAACTTTTAACTGGAAGTGTAGATCTGAAGCTAAGTCACATTTACATTTGAATCTCTCGTTGTCTAGGGGGATCTGTCAAAACTCTCTAATGCCTATAGGGCTTTGGCCCTTGTTTGTGGGGACCGGAGTTCTAGAGAGCGGAGAAGGGGGTCCCACATCCCTGATAATCGAGTGGTTCTGGATGAAGCAGAGACAGTACTTACTAAACTCAGGAAGTGCAGGACAGGCGCAGGAGTCTGATGTTGGCAGCGACTAAACCTCTTATTTAGTAGGAAAAGTCAATAACAAGCAGTTACTGAGGGTAAAGATGCTATCTCTTTACCTCATGGGTGACCAAAGGTGGGTACACACTATATCTGCAGATCGAGTGATCTGCAGATGATGGTCGATCATACACACTGAACGGCCATCATCTGTGTCTGGCTTCGGGTCCCGGCGGCGTGCCCCGCCCCTCTCACCGCGGCTGCCACTGTGTGCGCGCGGGCGATCTGCAGGCCGCCCGTACACACCTGCCGATGGAAAGATATGTCTGCAGACATATCTGTGCATTGGCTGTGCAGCACAGCCAATGCGATATGTCTGAACGGCGACGTACACCGACATATCGCGGGTACACACTGGCAACGGGCAGCAGATACATTGGCCGATCAATTGATCGGCCAATGCATCTGTCAGTGTGTACCCAGCATAAGTATATTTATCTGGTTGCAAAGAACAACTACCTCAGCACATCATAGTCCTCAGGCTATTATGCTTTATTTCTATGGTGCCACAAGGGGTCCGTAGCAACTTACAAAGTACATAAACAGTATGAACAAAAGAAAGAAAAAAAGTGAACAATACAGTACAAAACATTGCAGAACATGGACAAGGTTGCTGCATTAGCAGCCAGAACACCCAAATAAGCAGTAGGGTGGCAGGAGCCAGAGGTTTAGTGCTATTGTAGGCAGTGGGGAGGAGAGGATGGTGTTAGGGAAGGAAAAGCACATGAGGGAGCTCGTGAGACCTTACAATATAAAAAGGGGAGTGGGGGACAGACAGGGGAGACACACAGGGCAGAGACAGCAAGTGAGGAGCAGGGGGGTTAGGATAAGAGTTGGAGGGCTTTCATAAAGAAGTGGGTCTTAGAGTCCGTATGAAGTTTTGTAGAGAGTCTGATAGGAAAAGTTTGAGCGTTCAGTGGTAGGGAGCAGCACTAGCAAAATCTTTGGAGGCGGGAGTGGGAGGAAGTAATTAGTTGAAGGTAGGCGACATGCATTTGTGGCGCAAAGTGGGTGGGAGGGAGTGTCAAGGCAGATAACGTCAGATGTAAATAGGAGACGATTGGGTGTAATAAGGACTATAGGTCACAACAACCACCTAACTTTAGCACAAGTATCATAGGTCTGCTCATGTAACAGAGCATAAAACATATGTTCGTTATTTTATGTTAACGAACCTATGGCAAGTAAACTATAAAAAAGGAGGGGCAATTATACAGTCACAAACTGGATTCATTAAGCAGACTTACATGGCAAAATATCTTTATATCTGTTCTTTTTAACATTTTCTTCTTTTTCTCCAGTGATCGTAGGATAAATCTTTTCAGTTCTGTACTTTGTGGACAGTCTTCTTAATCTCTGAAAAACGGGAAGGGAAAAAATATTACTCAGTGTCAGTGTGATACTAGCTGCTTGAATCATTATACAGGAAGTTGCAGTACCGCAAAGTGATATGGAAACATCACATTGAACTATTACTATTTACTATTCTTCAGTAACAAAATTTGAACATATTATATACAACTAATATGTATTTATATAGTGTCATGATTTTGTGATTATGTGAAAATCAGTAGCCAGATAAAATGCTTAAAGCACTCCCACCAACTAACTTGGGAGCCTTATGGTGCATACACACGGTCAGATTTTTCTTCAGATCTGAACGATAACGATTTAAAAAAATCGTTCAATCGTTCATATCTGAAGGAATATCTGACATATCTGTCAGATCTGTCAGATGAACGATGCACGTTCCCGATGGTCAGATAACGATATCGGACATCTGATGTGTTTGCAGTCAGACTTGGACGATTAAATTCATTTTAATACAGTCAAAAATCGTTCAATAGTCCATCTGACAAATCTGACCGTATGTATGCTCCATTAGTAATTTTAGCTGACACTAATTGATAAGTTCGTGCTGAAATATTGATCACTGTTGTCTTCAATGTGTGTACTTAAATTAATTATATTAATGAATAAAAATTACTATTAACCTTACATCTACACAATCAGAAATTAAATTTCGATGCAATCACTACTTGGCAAAAAACAAACAAAAAAAAAAACAAGAGAAGACAGACAGATAAGGATATACATCTGGTGGCTGGTATACCACAAATTTCTGGTACAGTCCACAACAGTTAGATAGTTTTCAGCACAAATTACACTGTAAAGTCTACACTCTTGCTAGATATAACGAATATGGATAATTTTCTGTAAAACTATCGGAATATTATGTAAAAATCAATGATCGCATTAACACATGTATAAGCATCTATGACCCATTTCCCAGATACTCCTCCTAATCAGTTTCATACATCTTTGAAACAGCCTGATCATTAACTTGTATAAATAGCCATGTTGTTGACAAGATTAAAAAAATCAAAGACCAGCACAGCAGTGTTTGTCAACTCTTCTGAAAACAATAAAAGTTTTGTTCAAAACAGGAAAGGAAACTGTAGCTGCATAGTGAAGTTGAAGTGACCCAGAGAGTGGTCTGTGAGTGTAAATCATTAATTCATAAAAGGATACTAATAATGTTGGTAATGGTACAGTACAGAAATAGGGGAGGAGTACTAATTATGTTAGTGCAGCATGGCATTGTGCATTAGTTACTGTAGAGTACATTAACATCTGCTCATTGCATTTAGAATTACCCTACTGTCCTTTATTTTCCAGTAATTAACAAGTAATAAATTACTTGTTGGCAGAAATGGTCATTCTACATATTTTTGGGAGGAATTAACTTGCTCCTCAATATTTTAAGGACTACTTCTACCTAAAGAAGAGTATGGCAAAATGATATAGTGTGGATATTATAAATACCTCATGCTACCCCCATCACCCACTACTAGACTGCAATATAATTATTCATTCTGTAGTCACTCACTATAGGGATACATAATGGAGAGTCTGACTTGTGAACACTTAGTATGACCAGAAGTAGAAAACACAGGGAATTGCAGGTGCTGCTGCCAAACACCAGAGAAATATAAGCCCGGAACGTCTGCCCACTTAGATACACCCTCATTGGGTAAGCTTTACTCTGAGGAGAGGCAACAGACAACTTTATGTACAGTGTGCTATATACAGTCAGCCAGCTCATCTCAGATTCTTCCTCCTTCCTTTTGCTCCAGTCTGCAGACATTGTAGGAAGTATCTAATAAAGGAAACCGAACCATGATTTGAAAATATTACTGTGAATCGATTGGCTGGGCAGAGTAGGTATCATATACACGAATGTGCGGTCACCCTTTCTCTTCCTATAGCCAGTGTTTCCAAACTCCAGTCATTAGGAAACCCTAACAGTGCAGTGGGAAATACTGCTATAGCTTAATATGCCTCTTTAGGTTAACTCCACCTTATTCCATAAACTGATGACCAAGAGCTGAAAAACCTGTACACTGTTCATAAAATGTTAAGTGATTTATAGCTTTCAGTTGCTCATATGGGAAGGTTTCAAAAACTTTACAAAATTTACAATAAATTAGATCAGATAGGGGACTACAGCAATAGACTTTAAGGGGGTGATTTAATTGTTTTAAGCTCAAAGCCCCCCCACCCCTGCTGGGCACCTAAATGAATAGGCGCCCGACAGAGCAATTAAATTGTTTCTCCATTCGGGTACCCATTAACATGTCGCAACTACAAGCACAGGGTTTGGTCGCGCACAGCGGCTATACCAGTCTAAAGTGGTTTGGGCGCCGAAACAGCCAAAAAAAAAAACAGACTTTGCACACATGGGCCAGTATTCAATTTGAGGCGAAAAGTCCAGACTTTTCGCCTCCTTCGCCAGTTTTCCAGGCGGAAAAGTATCACGCGCATGCCCGCTATTCCCCATATTCAATTCCAAAAATAGGCGAAAACAGGAACCTGCAAAACTTCGATCGGCGAAAAATAAAGGGAATTTTCTGGAAATAATCCTAGGACCCCCCTAAAGATGTCCAGACATGGGGGATCACTATGGGTACCCCCGTTTTTGCCTGCAGAAGAAAGTCAGGTTTGTAAATAGTCCCGGCAGGTGCATAAATGCGGTTTTGAAGAAGGTGATGCAGAAGAGCATTTAGAAGTTTTTTGTGGGAACAATAACTATGCCCATCAAATTTGGGTACTTGAAAATGGGTGCAAGTATATTTTTAAGTGCCTTAAATGATTTTTAAAAATTCTGCAAAAATGCACCTGCCGCCACACCTGCAATGAAGAAAACACCTGCCGCATAAAACTCCATTCCGCTAATTTAGAAGTGTGTTCCCTATTTTTTAAACCCCAAAATTGAAATAACTTTTTTGGGTTGTCTTTTTTTTTTTAAAACACATTTTTAGGGACCATCCCCAGGGGTGCAGGCTATTTTTTTTTTTAAAGCCTGCACCCCTAAACTAGAGATGAGCGGGTTCGTATCTAAGAGATCTGAACCCACCCGAATTTCGGATATCCCTGCCTGCCCCGGATCCCTGACCCAAGGCAAAACCTCGCGACCCCTCTGTCGAATCGCGAGGTTTTGTTTTCAGCGGGCTTAACGCGAATTGGCTGAGAGAGCAGTCTGTCACGGCCCACAGTTGTGCCCCTTATGCAGCTACCCCTGTAGTAGCACCTCTTATGCAATTCCCCCTGTATTTGTGCCCCTTATGCAATGCCCCTAGTAGTTGTGCCCCTTATGCAATGCCCCCCGTAGTAGTGCCCTTTATGCAGTGCCCCCCTAAAGTAGTGCCCCTTATGTAGTGCCCCCAGTATTAGCTCCCCCTCCTAGTGCAGAACAGCCCTCCCACACCCCTGTGCAGTACTTACCTGTATTCATGCTGGCACCGCTCCATGCCGTCAGGGCTGACGCTGACTGGATCCAACAGGCGCACAGGATCCTCACGTCGCGGGTGACGTCACTCGTGCACTGCATCACTGGGAACTCTGGCCTCTGAAGTGATCAGAAGTGTTCCCAGTTGCTGTGTTAAGTTGGTCGCATTTTCACGGGGGGAGCTCCACGATCTACTGGTAGATCGCAATCGACCTTTTGGCTGGGTCTGCGCTAAGTGCTCATGCAAAAAGCAGTCGCACAGGTGTTCACAGAACAGTACATTACTTTTAGCGCAATTCTTCACTTGGATGCATTCTTCAGTAAGCATAATGGAACTCGTAAGAAAAAAATCATAGTTTAGTGGGGTGTTTTCACATCCGTTCCACAATTAGTCAAGTGTATTTTAATGGTGATGTTTTTAGGTGATATTGCGCAGTTGATAACCTTGCATCCGTTCACTAATATACTGAAAAGGAAATTGCAAAAACAATAGCAGAACACAAAATCAGTCAATATATAAAATGCACTAGAACTGACAGTATACCTATAAATTAAAAATAACTATACAGTACTAGACTTATGAAAGCATAATACTGCACACTGTTTACTTACAATAGTGAGATTTGCAATTAGCATGTGAAAGTAAAAACATTAACAAACAGTTAAAGTATAAAAGGCTTTGAGGAGCAAAGCGGATAATTTCCATTGCTATCCTATTAAAAGGTCGACTGAGTAAAGCGGAGGTCACGTCGTTATTGTAGCAGTGAAGGGCGTCAGCTGAAATATCCAGTGTAGCAGTTCTGGAAAACAGAACGTCCGGCAAGGCAAAAGCCAACACTGCTTACTCACAGATGAGACTAGTGACAAGCTTTTCCATATATGGCAGAAGGGATATGACTGTCAGTGGAACAATTGAGAGGCAAAAGAAAGACTTCCTGTATGCACACTGGGTAAAATGAACATTAACCTCTAATAATGCAGAAACTTAAAAAGCCTTCCCTGTGATAGATTTGAAATATAAAGTTGCAACTTTCAATGTTGTGCCAAAATAAAAACTATTATTAGATTTTTAGCCAAAGGAAATCTAGACTATTTATCTATCTATCTATATATATTAGATCTATATCTATCTACACAGCAATTGTGGCCGGCACTCCATACGGCTAAATGTGTAATGCACGCCTAGTGCCTTCCTCTATTACCCTTCGCAAAATGGAAAAGGAAAAATCTATAGAGCAATAGGCGGCACTCCCGGCGACTTCACAAAGAACACAAACTCGTAGGTAGTTTGTGTTCTATGTCGCCGAGAGTTCCATATTACTTATTATATATATGATTGAGCATCCAAAACAATTTAATTGCACACTCGAGCGCACATTCATTATTTAGTTATATATATTTATTAATTAATGAACGAGTGAGCAATTAAATTGTTTTGGGTGCTTAATCATTGTGCTTGTCGCGTCTTAAAGCACTGGGTTTAGCCGCATAAAGCAGACATTTCACTGAGGGCTGCGAGCAAAAATGTTGGCGTCCGCAGCACTCGCACCCGATCGTAGCAATAATTCAATTAGACTAAAAGCATATCCAATTGTTTTTTTTCTGACTGAACATCAGAAATCAAGTTGTTAATGACAGTGTTCAATACTCATGTACTATGAAAGGTAAATATCACGCAACACTTTTGTATTTAAAAAAAAAATTGCAGTTAAATAGCTACAGCTGTATGGCCTACCCAGATAAGTGGATCTATTTTGTGCTACCTTGTCTGATGTTCTTGGCTCCAGCAGACATTGCAAGATGCTAATACTGCTAATAATGGTTAGCTGGTGTGAATGCAAGACATTTTTAGTTCTGCTGTTGGATGCATTGCTGCAATTATTTTTATTCTAAAGCCTAGTACACATTAGCCGACTCGCCAATCCGACGCCCGATGGTACGATTATTCGGGAAGGCGGTACACACTGCACAATCTGGTGTCCAACCGCCCAATACATCGTACACCTGCACCATTCACCTTCCTGGTGTCAGCAGATGGGTCTCTCCATCTCCGATGCATGCACAGCCGATGGAACGACCCCGATGTCAACGTGCTGGAGCGCGCACAGTGCATACACACTAGACGATCCGAACGATATGTCGGACCAATTCACCATCTCGTCCGAGGAATAGTCTAGTGTGTACCCAGCTTAATTCTAGTTTACTGCCAAATATGGCAACAGAGTGGCTTCCGCAACTCCTCCCACACCAACCCCACTTCCTACACCATAGAACTACACTTTGACATAACAAAATAACAGAAAATCGGTACAGAAGCTCTTATAAAGGATTTAAAAAAAAATAAAAACAAAATGGAATTTCTGGGGCCATGATAATAATAAATACAAAACATAAAACTTTAATAAAATAAAATAGCTTCAAGATATTTCTTTAAGTTTAGATTACTTTTTATAGCTTTGCAATTATACTTATAATTTTAGTTCAATTGAATGAAGTTAGTAGAACACATACCATTTCCATAACAATTTTTTTCTACAATAGTCACCCACGCACTAACCAGAGGAAAACCTCAAGATAAACAAACACGAATACCAAGAATACAGTTTAGAATATAAATTAGGAGAGAAAAAAGAACAGAAAAAATGGCAACATCTAAGTTACTGTATGTGTTAAGTAATATAGGTACAAATAAACAAACTTGAAAAACACATGAAGGAAATAAGATAAGCGATTGTTGCCTCATCATGCGAGAGGAGAAAGTACAAGGACACAGGCTACTGCAGAGTTTCCCATTACAGTTCAGGTTTTAAGGATATCAATTGCTTGAGTCCTGATGGTTAAATCAAATTGAGTAAGTCACCTGTGCTCAAGCATCGATATCCTTAAAACATGGACTGTAATGAAGCAATTTGGGAACCTCTGGGTTAGTGAGCAGTTATTTTTCAAAATGGCATACGGTTAAGATACCGCCACCCGGAATGCCATCCGTCGGAATCCCAACGCTAGAGGCTCGACCAGGAACTAAAGATAGGCGTCTAAATCCCGACGCCTATCTTTAGCCCCACGCAAAAATCCAGAACGAAGGTAAGCCGGGGCACCCCAGGGGGAAGGTTAGGCACCACTGGGGGAGGGTTGGGTAACTTACCAGCCCTAGTCGGGATCTTCACTGTTCAGGCTTCCGGCGTCTGTATTTCGTCCGCCGGGAATAAATCCGGCGACATTACATAGATTACCTCAAAATGGCTAATCCATGGACTGCAAAAATCTTGAAATAGGCGAGGGCGATCATGGAGGACTCAGGTTATATGTTCCACCATATAAACCTCCTGGACTTTCTTAATAAGGGAACAAAGCTTATAAAACATCAAGTGGGTGTGAGAATATGGGTAATTTATAGTTATTTATATAGCGCATACATATTCTGCAGTGCTTTACAGAGAATAGCGTTCCCATTAGGCTGTTTCATTGGGGCGCCGCAACAAGCCCCAATTCTGAAGGGCAGAAAGCACCCTGCCCTCCAGCGCGGCGACCCGCTGAAACAGCCTGCGGGTTCTGTCCTCCACCCACAGGCCGCAGTGTCCCGCGGGTGGGGAAAACGGCAGAGCAGCGGTCACCGTCGGGCGCATCCATTCACAGTGACCATGGCGCTTGGGGGTTGCCCGGCCTGTCTAAGTGCCAGTCACGCCCCCAAGAGTGACGAAAAGGGGACATGTCATAGATACACGCCCCCTTTACATTCAGTGTAAAGCAGGATTTACAATGAATGAGAGTTCAGTTTTAAAATTTCAACTGCAACCTGCTAAGTAGTGGCGGTTCTTCAAAAATATTTCCCAAAACCTTAAACTACCAACTAGTTCGCTATGAAACACATTTCATTCTAAAGAGTCAATCCAATAAGCTCGCCCCCACGAGTCCGTGCAGCTACATGCCGCATTTACTATAGCTCTGGACGTGCTGATTTTTGCTTGAAGCTCCATAAGGCTGCGCACAAAAATCCATGAATATGGAGAAATCATTTAATGGAGTAAAACTGATATAAAATAAATATTTATAAAATACATTTACTGAATGTACTTAGGGCCCGATTCATTACCGATCGCAACTGCGATTTTGCATGCAATCGGCCGATTGATGCGTTCTGCACATGCATCGCAGTGCGCGAAGACTTCACTGTGACCGGACTGCAATCACAGTGACTACACAGACCAATCGTAGAGTGATTGACAGGAAGTGAATGTTTGGGGTGTGGTCGGCGAAACGCAGGTGTGCCAATGAGTGAACGCAGTTACAGAGTCGTGCATAAATTAGGCACGGCAATGCCATACGCAGCTTGGGCTTTCACTGCATGCAATGAAGTTAACAATTCCTGAGTAAGGTCAGAGCTTGTGCAAGTATGCGTGAGGCTCTGAATGCAGTCTGCGAAACCATTGGTAACATTGAGTACAAAGTATTACGGATATGTGTAATGAAAAGTGGGCGGCCTTATGTTTGGCTGCGACGGCATAGCGATCGCAATGGATTAGCATACCATCGCAGTGAGACTGCGTGTGTAATCGCTATTGCAATCGTTACTGAAATAGGGCCCATCATTTTTATTTATTTTTCTGTTTAATGATTTAATCTGATTTACCTACCTATACATTTCTAGTTTCAGATCAATAACGGTTTTTAACTTTACAGGCTAATGCATTCTTTCACAAGCTATATACTGTGCGGGTCAAAAAACCTATGCAAGTCACATTGTTGTATACCTATATAAAAAGTTTTCCATATAAATCATTACGGGCCTGTTTCAGAGGTGGACACTAATGGATTTGCAGGTTGCACGTTTTTGCATAGTTGCAGCGGGAGTATTATGTAAATGCTAGTCTCATCCTACCCCTTGTGTACTCATGTGCCGTTACAGTGCAAGCAATGCCCATACAAATCTGTCAGTGGGACTCAAACACACCCTCAATGCACCATGGCGATCACCATAGACACTTCCGACGCCCTGTGGCTGGTGCAGCATCTCCTTCTGAACCTTCATTCAACATGACCTCTGTGGCAGCGGCTCTGCGTTTGAGAACACAGCCACGTTCACTGATGCGCCCGTGCCTCTCCCATGAGAACTTCACTTTAGGCTGCCTCCCTAGTACATCCATGGAATTCCGCCGCCAACTCAAATGGGAAAATTCCTGTACGAAAAAGGTTTCTCTGCCTACACTCAGTGGTACACATACGCATTAGGTGTTTTTAGAACTTTTTGCGCATGCATACCCAGTAGCAAATAAATCGCTCAACTGCGCAAACAGAAACTGCATCCGCCTCTAAAACAGGCCGTTACTAAAATTAATTTTTAATCAGCTTTAGTATGTGTGCGCGTATGGTGTAACTTCTTTATGCATTTGGAATATTGATCTATGTAAAAAGGACAAATTACATTGCAAAAGGTTTTTGTTCAATTCCTGAATAATGTTTTGCAATTGAGGAAGTGCAGAGAACAGTTTAATTCTTACGTAAGCCCATTCACTTCCTCTTTGAAAAGATAACGGCTATACCACTTTTTACATGTACATTAACTTCTACTTACAGTATATAATTGTCATGCATTGCTAGCACATGGAATAAATAAAGTGAATGTAGTGGACAAAATATTTACAGACTAGAGCTGGCCATACACTGTGCAATATGCACCATACGACGCGATGGGGGATCCGATGTCCGACATATCGGCCGTTCCCTGCACACGGTGCGATCGAATGGCCGACCGCCTGATATGCAGTTTCCCGCCTCCCACACCCGTATAGCGCTGTATTGAATCGCACATCACATCCCCAGTTCGACTGAACCTGCAGTAAGATCTGGGGGTGTGATGTACGATCCCACGGGTGCACGCGCTGTCCGATATCGTGGCCATACACTGTACGATATAGCAGTCAAATCATACCAATCAGTCAGAACGGCTGCTTTATCACACCGTGTATGGGCACCTTAGGTTTTCGTGAATCAACATTTCAAATATGTATATACCTAGCCATGCTAAAATATATATTTAATAAAAAAATATAAAACTATACGTTTTGTGGACAAACTTCACCACCACCCTGCCCCTTCCATCCAGACATTCAAGCTAGAGACAGACTTTCCCCACCACCATTTAGCCTCATGGGGGGCAATTCAATTCAGCGTGATGCTGAATAGGCCCGGGAAGAAGTTCCCAGAGCTATTAAATTGACCGCGCTGTTAAGTCAAACTAAAATCACTTAAGTCGGGGAATGCCGGTTACTGCGCCTTAAGCTGAGTATTAAGTAGCGCTAACCGACATTCTCTGACTAAAGTGTCAGCTGTGAGGCTGTTAGCGCCGCGCTAAGCCGGAAAACAGCATTGCGGGCAGCACTCAAGTTGATTTTCTGCTGCACCTCAGGATGGTGCGAGCAGTAATCCTTTAGTCAAACTTAATAGCGCGGTTAATTGAATAGTTCCGGGAGCTCCTTCCCGAGGCTATACAGCATCACACTGGATTAAATCGCCCCTATGATGCAGACAAGCTAAACAATTATTAAATGACTTTAGCACACACATAGTTGCTCCTGAACAGTATTGCTACAAATAAAAGGCTTGTTGAAACATGCAGAGACCTATAGGCACGTGCTCATGAAAGAATATTTTACATTAAATATTTGTTCTTCACTTCTCTACATGTGACTACATTTTGATGTCTTCTATTTCAAGCTACGCATAGTTTTATGAGCTGTTCCTCATTAGGGTAATGCATACAGAGGAAAGCAGCAGGTTCGGCATCATATTTTGCAACATAAACAGGTAATCAAATTGGATGATATCTGCTATCTGGCATTTATCTGCAATTCTGCTAAAATTAAATCATCAGGCATCACAGTGTTTTTCAAGCCACACAGTATATATAAGGCACAAATTACTGAAAGGAAGACTTGTATATATAATATAACACACAAACACTTCAGAACAATCAAACTTTTATCTCAGTAAACTTTAAAGGTGCATACACACAAATATATTCTGGCCAACCATTCAATTAGTTGATTGGTTGGAATGAAAATCTGGTAAGGTATGAAAGCAAATGACAAACAGCAATTTGCTCCCAAATGCCAGAAAATGGACAAAAACTGTTTGAATAAATTGTTTAGATCAAACATTTAACAAACTTGTCTGACGACCATTTTCATCTGTTTTCTGGCATTTAGGAACAAATTGCTGATCATCAGTTACTCCCATACGTTACCAGATTTTCATTCCACCCAATCCACTGGTTGTATGGTTGGACAGAAAATCTTTACGTGTGTACCCAGCTTTAGTTTTAATAACCTCCGGAATCCTCGATACATTTGTCAAATACATTATTATCTTGTACTAAAGACCACTAAAGCTGGGTATACACACACACTAAGCAATGTGTACCGGATCCTGGGTACACATCAGAACGAGGTAATGAACAATGAAACAATGCCCTCATTCCGTCCTTCATTACCTGCAACGGGGCGCATGAAATATCCCTTGGTGATACACGGTGTTCATGTAAGAGAGCTGCAAACATGACAAAAAAATTTCAATTTATACTTGCAAAGTCAACTAAAAAGCATCATAACTTCTAATTGTGGTAGAACTTTCATGTTGGTCTTGTTTGAAGCTAAGGGATCATAGTTTTCATTAGAAATTTTTTATTTTTATTATTTAAATATTGACTTTAACATCGATCGTTAACCATTGGTGGTACAATAACAATCTATGGTCACCATAAGACCACCATCGATGGTGGCCATCCCTAGAACACAGATAGACACTACAAGACAAGCTTTAACTTGCCAGTTGCATGGTTAGCGCAGGAAGAGTTCAACGGGCTCTTAAGACCCACTACTTCATCAAAGCCTTCCAGCTATCATTCTAACTCCCTGCTACTTGCTCTTTCCTCCCTGTCTACCCCATCTGTGTCACCCATCTTTGTCTTCCCCCTCCCTTTTAGAATGTAAGCTCTTCCGAGCAGGGCCCTCTACCCTCTTGTGCTTCTCCCTATTTTAGTTTCATCTACTACTTACTCCCCACTAGGGCACCTAACACTTGGTTGCTTATGCTCTGTTGCTTACCTGGGTGTTATGGTCGCTAATGTAGCAATATATATTATCCATGTCAGGGTCCTGTATTGTATTTTTCTGTAAGTCGCTTGTCTACAACTTGTTTATGTACTTTGTAAGGTGCTGTGGAACATTTGTGGCGCCATATAAATAAACGATAATAATAATAATAATGATAAATAAACTGCCATACTTATTATTTGTTTTTAATCCTGTTCCCAAAGGATTCCTAAAAAAACTTATAGCAAAGAGATTGTATTTAAGTGTATAACATACTTTATGTACAAACATAATTTTTTTTATATTCAAGGTCAAAGGTCACATCATGAGACCTTGAAATGTAAAAGTCAATATTTAAATATAAAACTATTTCTTATGAAAACTATGGTCCCTTTGCTTCTAATTGTGGTAGAACTTTCATGTTGGTCTTGTTTTGAAGCTAAGTTATGATTCATTTTAGTTGACCTTGCAAGTATAAATTTTAAATTTTTTGTCATGTTTGCAACCCTGTTACATGAGCACTGTGCATCACCGAGGGCTAAAATTTTCTATATAAAAGTTACTTTATGCAGTCTATCAACCTACCTAATTTGGCGAAAATCTGAGATGGTCGGGTTGAAAAGTACTTTTTTTTGTGATGATTTGGCATGGGATGACCAGATTTTGTTTAGAAAGGTAGATAGAATACATATTAAATAAGGAACAGGTGACCCTTCAATGAAACCAAAACATACAGTTTGGTTTGCAGAAAACCAATATACTGTAGAGGAATGGGTATGAAATACCGCTGGCCGCATGGCTGGCGGTTTGATTCCTGTCAGCGACAGCCCGACAGGAGCAGAGTGCGACGCAGTGGAAGCCCGACAGCGCTGGAAATCCCGATCGTGGATAGGCAAGTATCCACTAACCTAACCCCCCCTAACCCAAACCCTCCTTAGGGGTGCCTAACCCTAACTTCCCCCCCAAGTGCCTAACCCTAACCACCCCCTTCCCCGCTGCCTAAGCCTAAGTCCCCCCGGGGGGGTGCCTAACCCTCCCTCCCCCTAGCCTAACCCTCCCGGGGGGGTGCCTAACCCTAGGTCCCCCCCGGGAGCCCTAAACCTAACCCTCCCCCCCCCCCCCCGCGGCTGTCCGCTCGCGGCGCCCGGAATCACTACAATCGTGATGCCGGGCGCCGGTCTCCCGGCGTCGGGGAAATGCGGGCGTCTGCATAGACGCCCGGCATTTCACCCTTGCCGGGATAAGACAGTCGGGAAGCCGGCTGCCGGTATATAGGCAGTCGGCATCCCGATTGCTTCCCACTGTAGATGCAAATGTTGCCATATCTAAAATAAATATTTTCTGCAAAAGGCAGATGCAGTGACAGTACAATCATTGGGATAGCAGATAATTTGTGCAAGTAAGAAAATATAAACTTAACCTAGCTTTTTTGATCCACTAACTGCCTTAAGTTAAGACACATCCATATGACTATCACGTTGGAAGCCACACTGTTACCAAAATAAAGCATGCAGAAAATATTCTCCACAAGGGTCTTTGAGCAAGGGGGGCGGTCTGCGGGACAGATAGATGCATCTACATATTTTCTTCACTGAAACTAACAATGAAAAAGGGAATGCAACTGCTGATAAACAAATGTTAATTATCCTGTACATTAAATGCAGACTCTAAAGCAAAAGAGAAAATCAGCTGTTAATTAAGCATTAAGGCTCGGTTATGATCAAAAAGCGTTACCAGAATTACTGTATAAAACTTGAAGATGGTTTCCCTGCAACTAAAATAGAAATTCTGAAATAGCTTGCTGCTGGGAAACTGGTAAGTGGGGGAGTAATATTTATAGAGACTCCATGTAAAATGGAAAATCTATGTAAGACGAACTATTCCACATGCAATTTTATAGTGTACTCCATAAAAATGAAGTTAATCTATCATTTAAGAGTTTTTCAATCTTAACATCTCTCCAATTGTTAGAGCTAGTCAGTAATCAAGCCACATCTTTTGTGCTACCAACTTGTGGATTGTGATACCATTGTCAACACTGATAGAATAACACATAACTGACAGACTCAAATAGGTGTAATGGCATCTGTGGTAAATAAGGTAGAATGCCATGGCACAAAAGCTAGCACAGCAGCTGCAGTGCTGGAATCATGGGTTCAATTCCAAACATTTCCCTATATGTGTGTGGGGTTTGCAGGTTTTTTCACTACTCTCCGATTTTCTCCCATAATCCAAAATCATACTGGTAGGTTAATTTCACAAAATGGACCCTAGTCGTGCTTATGAGCTTGTGTGATAGTGAGTTTAGGCTGTAACCTCCAAATGGCAGTTTAAACATCAATATTCCCTGTGTAGTGGACTAAAAAAAAAAAAAACGCACACTATAAAATTACCCACAAGACAAAGCAAAGAGGCACACAAGCAGCCAAGTATGTTTTGACAAATTCATCAATTCATAGATTGATAAGCATATTGAATTTATCAATCTGTGGATCCCAGCAATCTCGTCACAGTGGTTCAAATTCAACCACCATAACCATGTCTGCTTCACTCTGATCTCTGCCTAAAGCATGTTTCTGAAGTCCTCCACTAAGTCTGTGCAATTTCATAGCAACTCCCAATGCATTTCATTGTATACCATTTCCATTATTCCTAGCCACATTGGTGATAGGTGAGGACAATGCAACAAGCAATGTTAAATGGCGTCACATCAGCAGCAGATAGAGGCTGTCACAGTAGGCACAAACATTTGAAAATAAACAGATGAGTCAGTGACCAATAGGTTGGTATATTCGTTTATACACAGAGCAGTATCTGGTCTTTGGCTGTCAGTATCTCAGATCTGTTAAAAACACTAATCGATATGGTTTTTACTAACAGGGATTCTCAGTAAATATACTGATCAAAGTGTCAGAGGAAGACATCAGCCTTCCCTCAAGCACTTACTCGCGCCCCAAGCCAGATGTGAACGTCCTTGCCAGGGTATTCTCAGACTCAACTTTTTCAGGCCCAAGCTGCAGAATGGCAACAGAAGAGAGTCATTATTGCCGAGGACCAGGTCCTGTAGGAGTAAGCAAGCCCTCTGCTGGAGGATTTCCTGTTCTGGGTTGCCACCGTACCTGCTATCTAAGGCTCGAAGCATTTTCTGTGGTGGAGGTGATGAACAGCTTGTGCTGGAGGAGCAGTAAGTGTAGATCACAGGTCGATCCTCAGTACCCCAAACAGTGCATGTTTTCCAGATCTCCTCAAAGAATCATAAGTGATATACGAGGGCCGATTGAAAATGAATTAGGCTGCCTCTGTTTTTCTGTCCCATAGATAGAAGTCGCAACATACATCGGTGTGACTGAACTTGCGGTTGGACTGCCGTAAATGTCTTTGTTTGGTCATAGTGAGCGTAAGATCTTCGTACGTTTCGTCATGGTGGATGAGGAAGACGTGTCTGTGATTACATCAGAGATGTGGTTGTTTTAAAAAATGGAAAAAGCTGAAATGAAACTCCTGCAATGTTACGGCAAGCATATGGTGGAGAAACAATTAGCCGTGCTGCAGTATTTCGGTGGTGGAAGCACTTCAAAGAGGGTAACACGCGAGTGACTGACGAAGTGCAATCTGGGAGACCATCCACCACGGTTACAGATGTCAACATTGCCAAAGCTGCGGAGATGTTCAAAAATGACAGGTTAACTTAACCAAACTTTCAGCTTCTCTTGGAATCTCATTCGAACGGGTTCAGCATATTGTGACAAAGGAACTAAAAATGCTTTGCGTGTGTGCCAGGAGGGTACCCAGAAGTCTAACAGAAGAGCAGATGAGTAGAGTTGAATCGTCGAATATCGCAGAGGATAACAGATTTCCTGACATCGATTATGACGTGTGACGAATTGTGGAGTCGTCATAATCATCTGGAATCCAAACAGTCCAGTGTAACATTTCCCCTTTATCCAAGTTAAATACAAAATTCCATCACACATCTCTGACGTAGTCTTACAGACACTTCTTCCTCATCCTCCATACCGAAACATACGAAGATGTTCCACTCGCTGTGACCAAACAAAGAGGACCATGGTATTCCAACCGCAGGTTCAGACACATCGATTTATGAGCTTCACAACAAACAGCATATCGTTGCCACTTCTACCTATGGGACAGAAAAAACAAGATTTTGGTACCCACCGTTAAATCTGTTTCTACGATTCCACAGGGGACACTGGAATCAAGACTGTGGGGTATAGATGGGTGTTGAGTGGAGCTGGCACTTTAAGAATTTAACCAGAGTGACTGGCTCCACCCCCTCTATGCCCCTCCCATCCCCAGTTAAGAAACTGAGCCGAGAGGAGATGGAGAGTAGCAGAACTCTAGAGAGGGAGGAACAACAGGACAACATGAAATATAGCGCAAACAGTCACACTAGAAAAAGGAGCAGAGAGCAGCGCAGGGTGGGCGTCCAGTGTCCCCTGTGAAATCCTAAAAACAGATTTAACGGCGACTACCAAAAACTTGTTATCTCTCTCATCCACAGGGGACACTTTAGTCAAGACTGTGGGGACGTCACAAACCTAACCCCACGGGAGTGAGAGTGCTGAGACACCTGCAGAACAGAGTGGCTAAACAGAGACTGAAGTCGCAAAGGCGTCAAACCTGTAGAAACTAACAAAGGTGCGAGTCCGAGCCCAAGTGGCTGAACAGCAGAGTTGGGAAACTGAAGCTCCTCTGGCAGCTGCCCAGGACGCACCAACAGAGCACGTAGAATGCGTTGAAATGGTCACCGGTGGCCGAGAAGCAGCCAAATAGGCCTGCTTAGAGGCAGGCAAGCTACGCTAGCCACATTGTAGAGTACGAACAAAGAGACGGCCTTGCGTAAGTTAGCTGTCCGATCCAAATACGTTCGCAAGGCATGAACCACATCCAAGGAGCGTGAGGCTGGTTGGTCCTCCGCCAACACTGGAACCACAATAGATTGGTTGATATGTAAAGCGGAGACCACTTTTGCTAAGAAAGAAGAAGATTGAGCACGAAGCTCTGCGTGATCCACATGGAAGACCAGATAAGGCGAGCAACAAGATAGCGCACCAAGCTCAGGAGACTCTTCTGGCCGAAGCCAAAGCCAAGAGAAGCACTGTCTTCCAGGAAATATACTCCAAGTCGACAGACTCCAACGGTTCAAAGACAGACAACTGGATAAAGGAGAGCACCAGGTTGAGGTCCCAAGAGCTGTTTGGGGGTACAAAAGGAGGTTGAATTTGGAGAACCCCTTGCAAAAACATCTGAACGTCCGGAAGCAAGGCCCAACTTGTGTTGGAAGAAAATAGATAAGGCAGAGACTTGGACCTTCAACGACCCCAAGCGAAGACACGCATACAAGCCTGATTGTAGGAAACAAGACGCAGCTCAAACTAAAAGACGAGGTAGAAAAAACCCCGTCTTTCACACCAGGACATTTATGATTTCCAAAAACGATAATAGTGGGCTGAAGTCACCAGTTTCCTAGCCCTAAGCAAGGTAGGAATGACAGCCCGCAAAATGCCCTTGCGTATTTACAGTGCAGTTTCAATAGCCACGCTGTCAAACGCAGCCGCAATAAGCTGGGGTTGCGGAATGGACCCCGTTGAAGGAGGTCCAGCCTTTGCAGCAGAGTTCAGGGATCATCTGCGAGAAGCATCCACAGATTGGAGTACCAGGCACTAAGAGGCCAATTCAGAGCCACCAGAATGACCGTGACCTTCTCCCTCTATATGCGCTTGAGCACCCGAGGTAGAAGGGAACAGGTGGAAACAGATAAACAAAAACTGCCACCGAGCAGTCAGTGCATCTACTGCCACCGCAGCCAGATCCCGGGTGCGGGAGCAATACAGAGGAAGCTGATGGTTATGTCTGGACGCCATTAGATCTGGGGCATGTCCCAACGCTGATCCAGGTGCTGGAAAACTGGAGGATGCAGAGCCCATTCCCCCGGATGGAGATCCAGGAAACCTGTTTCCCAGTTGTTGATCCCTGGAATGAAGACTGCAGACAACGCTGCAGCGTGCTTTTCTGTTAAACTGAGAAAGCAAGAGACCTCCAGCATGGCGTCGCGACTTCTGGTTCCTCCCTGATGATTGATGTATGCCATCGCGGTTGCGTTGTCTTACTGGACACGAAAGGCTATCTCCCCACGTTAGAGGAAATTACTCCCTCAAGGCGTTGTACACTGCCCTGAGCTCCAGAATATTTATTGGACGAAGGGCTCCCTGACTCCACCAACGGCACTGGTAATGCTGTCCCAGAACCACCACCTCCCAAGCCCCTGGGACTGGCGTCCATCGCCAGAAGGACCCAATCCCAGATTCCGAAACGTCGGCCAGCCAATAGGTGGCCGGACTGTAACCACCAGTGGAGGGAAATTTGCATCTTGGGAGAAAGACAGACCAGGCGGTGCATGTGGAGGCGAGACTCCGACCACTGGGACCAGAGATCCAGTTGGAAGGTCAGAGAGTGAAAGCGACCGAACTCTACGGCCTCGAAGGCCGCCACCATACGTCCTAGTAGTCGGATGCAGAGATGCACAGACACCTGCCGAGGCTGGAGTACTAGACGGACCAACTTCTGCATCGCCACAGCTTTGTCCTCCGGTAGAAACACCTTCTGTAGATTGGTGTCCAAAATCATCCCCAGGAACTGGAGTCGTTGTGTTGAACCAGCTGAGACTTTGGATAATGTATAATCCAACCGTGTCGCAGCAGAAGGTGGTACGTCAGAAATACATCCTGAAGTAACTTTTCCGGTGAAGGTGCCTTGAAGGGGATATTCTCCAAATACAGTATTATGGTTACTCCCTGAAGTCTCAAAAGAGCCACCATGGTCCTTTGTGAAAACTCTGGGGGCCGAAGAGAGGCCAAACGGGAGAGCTTGAAATGTTGAAATGTATAGTGAAACTCCTGAATTGCAAACCTGAGAAATGCCTGATGTGGTTCCCAAATGGGAATGTAAATGGGCATCTGTGATATATAAGGACACTAAAAATCATTCTGGTTCCACACTTGCGATTACCGAGCGCAGGGATTCCATCTTGAATCTGCAAAACGTTAAGTGAAGATTCAGAGACATTAGGTTCGATATGGGCCTAAAGGAGCCATCCGGCTTTGGAACCACAAAAAGACTTCAATAAAATTATTTTTTGCGCTGGTGAAGTGGAACTTGCACCAGAACCTCTGATTCCAGAAGCTTGGCAATAGTCAGCTGTAACACCTTCCGCTTCTGTCTTGAAGATGCAAGTCCAGTCGTGAAGTAATGAGAAAGGAGGATGAAACGCAAAATCTATCTGGTAACCCTGAGACACCAGATTTCGAACCCAGGCATCGGAGCAGGTTTGTATCCATACATTCTTGAAAAGAGACAGACGAGCTCCAACCATGGGGGTCCCTAGGTGAGCGGGCAGCCCGTCATGCCACGGGTCTGTCGGCAGGGTTAGGGTCCTGAAGGTGGAAGGGAGCGGCAGCACTCCCTCTACCTCTTGCTTCTCTAGAAGTGGAGGAGGAGCCTCTAGCCCAACCTGTAAATCTAGTAGGGACATGAAAAGGACTGAAAAGTTCCTGAATAAGACCTCTGCGCATGAGAGCTGAAGACTAGGAAGAAGGCAGAAATGTGGACTTGCCATCCGTGGCCTGTGAGATCCACTTGTCCAATTCCAGACTGAAGAGAATAAAGACTGAAAAATGTATCGCCTCCACCGCCATTTTAGACTCCACGTCAGCCTGCCAGGAGCGAAGCCAGAGAGCTCGACAAGCAGCAACTGCTGAAGTTGAAATCTGGGATCCAAGTAAGCCAATATCTCTGGAGGCTTCCCCAAGATAGATGGCTGACTCCTTGATATGCTCCGCTAGGCTGAGAAGCTCCAAACTTGGAGCTCCGGAATGCAACCCTCTAGATCAGGGGTCTTCAAACCTGGCCCTCCAGATGCTGTGGAACTACACATCCCAGCATGCACTGCACATAGTTTTAGCATGCTGTTATATCAAAAAGGTGGCAGTGCATGCTGGGATGTGTAGTTCCACAGCAGCTGGAGGGCCAAGTTTGAAGACCCCTGCTCTAGATAATTCTTCTGCCCAACATTTAGAGCATTGTTGACCCAAGAGTCTACTAACACAGGCCTTATAAATGGACTTTAATGTTGTTTCCAACTTACAGGCAGAGGCCTCCTTCAGAGAAATTGCTCCCAGGACCAGAAGGGTTGTCTTCTTAGAGAGATGGGAAACCGAGGAATCCACCGGCAGGGAAAATTCCCTCTGAGTCCTATTTTCTGTAGGAAAAGGATAGGTGAATAGAAGCTACCTAGATAGCTGGAACTTTTTGTCCAAATGTTTCCAAGCAACTGCCAGTTGTTCGTCAAGTTCTTGGGAAATGGGATAGTTATAAGTAATAGAGGACTTTTATGTTTTAACAAACAGAGACGCCCGAGTCGGTGACTCCATGTCAGTTACTTTAAGAACAGGCGTACGGCGAGAATAAGAGCCTCCAGACACTGAGGTCCCACAACCGCCTCCTGCGGATCTTCCTCCAGAAGAAACTCCTTATCTGAGTCCTGTAAAAACTCTTCTTCCTCTACGATATAGAGGACCGGTCCTCTTCAGACTCATCAGACTGTAAAAATCGCCGGCAGAGCTCTTTTTCTGGGCGGCGGCTGTGATGGTCTCTGGACCTGTGAGGAAGAACACGCAACCTGAAACAAACTTTCCATAGACCGGGTTAAGGCCTGAGCCCAAGCTGGCTCCGCTGCCTGCCCCGCCAACGCTTCCCTCTCCTTGCTTGAATCTGTTTACACCGCAGACAGATCTGACATAACATCCACGAGAGTGGAAATCCAATGAGGGAAGGGGTCCTGGACTGGGGTAGCCCCCACAGGAGCAGGAACCCCATAGTCATAAGAATCACAAAGTAGAGCCATTCTGCATGATCCTGAGTGAACTTAGAGTTGCACTTTTTACAGACAAAGCTTTTGTGAAGCCTTAGACCAGGGGCAGCCAACCTCGGTCCTCGAAAGCTACTAACAGTTCACGTTTTTCAGACCACCATTTGAAAAGATCCACAGGTGGAGCTAATTATTACACTTGTAATTCTGTGAGGAGACCTGGAAAACATGCACTGTTGGTAGAGCTCTCATGGGCCAGGGTTGGCTACCCCTGCCTTAGACGATGCTCCCTTGCCTGTCATACTGTACCGTAAAACACAGCAATTCTTCTACACACTCAGACACGGCAGTGATAAAGATTGATGAGAGCAGAGAACACACACAACAATAGTGATGAAGGAGTGCCACACAACCCCCAAATGTGTTGGCTCTCCCAATCAACCAGCCTCCCCCCCCACAGTACACTCACTGTCTCTGATGTCAGAAAGGACAGGGTAGTTGAATGTTATAGCTGGAGGATATGCTGGAGTCTAGGGAGAGAGCTTGCTGTGCCTGGAAGTCAGGGATGCTGCAGGCAGAACGCTGATGTGGCGAGCTGTAGGCGGTCCTGAGCGGAAAAGAGGAGCACTCTCTGAAAGCCTGCTGAAAGGAAGAAGCTCCGCCCTCCTCCACTGACTGACACCCGGCCGGCCAGACAGATCCCTTGCACTAAGCCACCCGCCTACTGCTGCCTGCTAATACCGCACACAGCGCTAAGCTGTGTGTGTAATCACCGCTTGCCAGCCTTTCCCCAGCTAGCAGGGAAGACTAGCTAACTCACTGCAGCCATGCCGCAGAGTGCGGTGAAACGAGGGGAACTGGACCAAGCAGTATGCAGCTGTGTGCCTCTGATCTGGGACCAGTACACTTTCTTCAGGAAGCAGCGGCGGGATCCTCCAGTGGCTCCAGCGATGCAGGCAGACAGGGGCTGATACTATCTGCCTGTGTCCTCAGTGAGAATTAAAAAAAAAATAAAAAATTGTAATAAAAGTGAAAAAAAGGTTAAGAGGATATGCCCAGGGAACCGGCTCCCTCAAGCACATTTTCTAAACTGGGGATGGGAGGGGCATAGAGGGGGAGGAGCCAGTCACTCTGGTTAAATTCTAAAAGTGCCGGGTCCACTCAACACCCAACTATACCCCACGGTCTTGATTAGTGTCTCCTGTGGATGAGAGAGAAACAGAGGCAGCCTCATTACTTTTCAATCATTCCTCGTAAATAGCTCCACCTGTGGATCTTTTAAAATGTATGAGAGAGTAATGACTATACCTGTGCACCAGCTGGGTGACCTGGAAAACATGACATGTTTGGGGTCCCGAGGACAGAGTTCGAGAACCACTGGTGTAGATCATATATTCCCCACCATAATTTGTGGCTGGTTTAAAGAGGGAATTAAATAGAGGTCTCTGCATGAACCTACTTTAATCTTAAGCAGATCCAAAGAGGGGTTAGCAGACAGAAAAATGGCTCAAGCAGCCAGCTAGCCTTCCACGCTTGACAGCAGATTACAAAACCAGCAGCACACAGCCTGTCACTGCCTCCGGGCAGCATCAGTCTACTTATAAAGCCTGCGTAAGGTCTATGGCCCATTCAGACATGCTGTGAGCATGTCCATGAAGCATTGTGTTCTTACTACTGGTGAGTGACGCTTTAAATGATTTCTAAAAAAATTTTTGAATAAGGAGTTACATATTAAATATATAACAGTCATGAAATAATAGTTGCACATATAAATCACTGTAGTTTTAGGTTAGATATCTGCACAGAACTTAAAAAATACTTAAATGGGCGGACTTTTCATCAGGGTGCGCGATAAAAAAAAATTAATTGCACACCCTGATGGAAAGACAGTCCAGGTCTTGAAACATCAGCTTATGGAATAAAGCAATATTTATAAAACAGAGAATATTTTTTTTATATTTATATACACACACATACACATGTACATATAAACACATATAGTACATATTAGGCTGTATTTAGATTTTCATGTGGGGTTTTTTTCTCAAAATGTGACTAAGCCCATAAAGATAAAACAAATCTAAATCTGTGTATTCATTAATTGAAACAAAGTTATGAAGTAAACATAAAAACTGAAAACCTAAGCAGTGCTAAACACCATTTTACAAGAAATGTTTTAACATGCCATTACAAGAGAAAGATTCCCTGAGGCCTAGAATCTATCTATAGAGATTGAAGTAGTTAGTGTACTGTAATGAAATGCCACATTGCGCACACACACACACAAGCTTATAAAACTTCAGGGATGTGTCTGAACATTTTCGATCATCCCAAAGATAACATGCATTGCTTAGCACTTCAAACTCTGAATTACATAGCTTTGGGAGATAAGGTTCAGTCTGAACGTTCAAAAGTTCTTGCTAAGCAGTTTGCTCCATTCACATATCTTTGTCAAAACAAGTGAAAGCAGAAATGTAACTAATGGCAATGTGCATTTGTACTGTACAGGGACACTCGAGTATAAATTGCAATAAGGGGGATTATTGTAAATAAAAGCATTATTTAACAATTGCAGGTTACATGCATTATCAAAAAAGGTTTTTATGCTGGGTACACACTGGCCGATATATTGGCCGTTCAATTGATCGGCCAATATATCGTGCCCCCGTCAGCAAGTGTGTACAGACGATGTTTTCCGACATCGCTAGTTTTCCATGCAAAAAAGTATTGTGTTCGTCCCCGCTTATCCCCGTATTCAATTAGAAATCAGCGAAAACGGGACCCGGCGAAACGCAAACAGGCAAAAAGCCATGTCAGATTTGGGGAAATCCGCCTGACACCCCCAAAAGTTGCACTGACACTGGGGATCGCTATAGATACCTCCGAATAGGCCTGCTGAAGGTATTTGAGATACTTAAATGCTCTCAATAGCTGCTAATTAGCGTCTTTGCAGAAGTGGTGAAGAAAAGCATTTTGCCGGGGTTTTTTGGCAGAAAATAAGTAGTCCCAGCAAATTTGGGGTACATGAAAATGGGTGCAAGCATTTTTAAAGTTTTAAAAAACGTAAAAAATCCACCTGCCGCAACCACCTGCAAACTTAAAACACCTGTGGCATACTTGGGGACCCCCCTTGAGTTTATGGGCCTGATTCAGACCCGCTCGCAAGCGGGTCGATGTTGGCCCAGTGCGCATGCACACGAGGGAGCCGGCTCCGTCATGCGCATGCGCGAGACCTGGATAGTGTCGGCCAAGCCGTTGCTCCGGGTCTCGCTATAAAGGGGGCGTGCTGTCGATGGTGAGTGACAGCAGGCCCCCTTTGGTGGGCGTGCCGGGGGCGTGGCTGGCCAGACGGAGGCGTTCCCATGGGAACGCCTACCGTCTGGGGCCGGCCCCACTGACATCACAAGTGATGACAGTGGGAGTGCTCTCGGCTCTGATAGAGCCGAAAGCACTCCAGGGCTTGGGGCAGACGAGACCCTACCACAAGGGTCTCGTCGCAAGCCCGATGATCGCGATGGTCTTGACCATCGCGACCATCTTTTTGGCCGCTCGCTATAGCTGTGGGTGGTCACCCACAGCTATGCAAGCGGCCAGGAGGCCGCTCAAAAAAAACAGAGGGACGGCCCTGATTCAGAGCGAGCGCTCTGTCACATCGTCCGGCTCTGAATCAGGGCCTATTTCCGCTAGTTTTTTAAATTTGTCCCCGAACTTTGGACTTTTTCACCCCAAAAATTAAAGTACTTTTTTTGGGTGATCGGAAGTATTTTTTAAACTTTTACACAGTTTACCTTTGGGGGACTGTCCCAAGGGTGCAGGGGGGTTTTCCGAGGTTTGCACCCTAAAACTCCAATTCTGCACTTTTCCTCCAACACCTATTCATAGACTAAACTTTTTCGCAGGTTTCATTGCATTGAGTTTCCGCACCGACTAAAATTATCCGGAATTTAATATAGTGGAAACTTATCGCATGACGAAATGATGTCACCCGCGATACTTCGCAGAAAATGGCTTTTCGCACCTAATTGAATAGGGCCCTTAACCTCAAGTTATTTTCCTCTTCTGTTCCGTACCCATATGTGATTACTGAAAACATCAATACATTTGCACATCATGCCACTACAGTGAGCAAGGCCAGTGTCATGACAGACCTCCACACATCGCTGCAAATCAAGACAGTCTATGACGGAAGCATGAAGCACTAGTACTGTTCACTCAAAAACACACCAGACATAGGTGCTTAAAGACTTTACAAAAGTATGAACAAGAGTACTGACTGCTGGAACAGACATCTAAAAGCAGGACAGTTTGTGATATGAATATTAAAGGGGGTTTCATGATCCACGTTAATCTCAACTTTCAAATTTCGCCATTTAATTTCAAAATCAAATTTCTTACCAGTCACGGAGTAGATTGCGCATTTTCATATATGGCTCTTGCAAATTAACCCACTCACTGCTAAGGACGAATGGGACTTGTCATAAGCACTGCAGGGATTTAAAGGTCATCATTAGGCCCCGTTCCTTTCAGGAAAACACTGCAGACCTATTTATAAGCCAGTAAAAAGCAGAGAGAGCATTAAACGTGCTCTAGCTACCCATCTTGTTGCCCACAGACTATTTCAAATGGTGAGACATTATTCTCTGGTAATCATGTGCGATCATCATAGAACCAGCCTGCACTGTAGACATTTTTACAAAGTCCAGGGATGAGGTAATCTCTCTCACATTCTGGCAGCAGTAAACCTTGGGTCCATTCATTTGATGAAGTAGAATGTCTATATTACTAGCTGCCGCAGTGTTCAATTCAAACACATTAAAAGGAAAAAATAATGTTATACTGTTGCCAATGGCACATCAAAGTCCAATAGGTTAACATTTTTCTTGGTCAAAGGGGCAAATCAATGAAGTGTAATGATGGTGTTGTTGTGCCGTACTTACAGTAGACACCAACTCACATACTGCAATATGAACCCCTATTAAGCATAAAGTGCAATTTAATGTAAAATTTGTGGCAATCTTGAGTGCCACTGCAGCCGCTCCAACGCCATTGTAACTGAACATTGTAGGGGCATCACGTTGATAACATTCATCTCCATTCTGTTATACTGATAAATGCAGCAGTTACCTAAAATTGGGAAAATCTAGAGCAGTGGTAGGCAATCTATGGCACTCCAGCTGCTGAGGAACTACACATCCCATCATGCCCTGCCACAGTTTTGCTGTTAATCTATGTTGAAACTGTGGCAAGGCAGCTGGAGTGCCGGAGGTTGCCTACCCCTAATCTAGACTTTATAGTTCTTCACAGTTTATACTATCAATAGTCTTAACTATTCCGACTATTTTTTAACAGTGGAAATAAAATGTTCTCTTAGGTTTGCTTTTCCCTCCTCTCTCCCACTCTTAAACACATTGGGCCATATTCAATATGGGGCGAAAAGTCCGTTATCGGCAATAATTTATCGCTGATGATGTCATTATAGCCTATTTCCAATATCCCCGTATTCAATTACATTAACTTTTCGCCGGTTCCAAAAGTCAATGTTAAAAAAACAGGGATAATTTTTCGCCAGCCTTTAGAAGGCGAAAAAAAGTGCACAATTGGGGTTTAGGAGTGCAGGTTTTAAAAAAAGTAGCCTGCACCCCTGGGACTGGTCTTTAAAATTGAACTGTGTCAAAAAAAAAAAATAATAATAATTAGGGACACCCCAAAAAAAGTAAAATTTTGAGGTTGAGAAAAAAAATTATGGGGAACAAGTTTTACAATAACGAAATAAATTCAGGAAAGGGTTCCCAAGTACGCGGGCAGGTGATTTAAAGAATGCAGGTGGTAGCGGCAGGTGCATTTTTGAAGAATTTTAAAAATGCACCTTAGGGACTCAAATATGCTTGCACCCATTTTCATGTACCCCAAATTTGATGCACCTAGCTTCTTTTTTTTTACAAAAAAAAAAATAAGTGCTCTTCTTCACCCCCTCTTCCCTGTCGGGAAAAAGCACCTGCCGCGGCTATTAAAAAAGCATACTTACCTTCCGCAGGCCAAAATGGGGGTACCCATAATGATCCCCCATGTCAGGACATCATCAGGGGGGGTCCCTGGATGCTTTCCCGAAAATTCCCGAATTTTTCCAGATACTTACCTTTCCGCCGGGTACCGCTTTCGAAGCGGGGATAAAGCGGGCGCGCAAATGATCAAAACTGCAAGAACAAGTAGGAGAGCAACACAGTATGGAAAAGGATCAGATTTTGGTGGAAGTATCATGTTTGCTGGACTGGTCTGTGCAATTAGGACTGTCAGCACAGTCCTACTGCTCTTTTAAAGACATGTTGGGTTGGCCAACACTCCATTAGGGTCACTCTAAGAAAGTATTTACTAGATCCTAATAGATTATTATGGGACATATTCAATTCCATTCGAAAGTACCTGACTTTTCGCCGACATCGCTGGTTTTCATTGCGAAAAAGTATTGCATGCATGCCCCCTTTTCCCCGTATTCAATTAGAAATCAGCGAAAACGGGACCCGGCGAAATGCAAAGGCAAAAAGTACTGTCACATTTGGGTAAATCAGCCTGACACCCCCCAAAAGAAGCACTGACATTGGGGATCACTCTAGATACCCCCAATTAGCCCTGCTGAAGGTATTTGGGGTAGTTAAATGCTCTCAATCGCTGCTATTTAGCGTCTTTGCATAAGTGGTGAAGAATAGCATTTTGCATTTTTTGGGGTGATAATAAGTAGTCCCAGCAAATTTGGGGTACCTGAAAGTGGGTGCTAGTATATTATTAAGTTGCTAAAGTGAAGTTTTAAAAATCGTAAAAAATCCACCTGCCGTAAGCACCTGCAAACTTAAAAACACCTGGGGAATACTTGGGGACCTCCCTGGAGTCTTTTTCGCTAGTTTTAAATTTTGTCCCCCAACTTTGGACTTTTTTGCACCCAAAATGAAAGTACTTTTTTGGGGTGATCTAATGATTTTTTTTTTTATGCAGTTTACCTTTGGAGGACTGTCCCAAGGGAACAGGGGGGTGCCCATAGCTTTGCACCCCAAAACCCCAATTCTGCACTTTTTTTCGACACCTATTCATAGGCGAAAAATTTTTGCAGGTCCCATTGCACTGAGTTTCCGCACCGTCGAAAAGCCTTCGGAATTGAATACGGAGGTAACTTGACGTCACTCGCGATACTTTTTCGCAGAAACTGACTTCTCGCACCTAACTGAATATGGCCCAATGTCTCAAAACAGCACTAGTGGATGGGTGTATGTTCTCAGATATATGTCCAGAGCGCCAAAATGTGTATTTATGGCTCTGCCTGCTTATATAGACGCTGTGGTTAACCTTCGATTCCAGATGCCATTTAACTAGTGTATAGGGCCTGTCCTGGAATATGTACACAAGTTTATCACAAGAGCACAAATTCTCTCTTGCTTTGCCTAAAGAAGACCTCAATTAATAGTCTCTGTGGGCTTGATTCAGAGGTCCCGTCGCGGCTTTGTACACAGCAGTAGTGAGAAGCTATGCTAATGCCACAGTCACTGTAATATGTACAGAGACGCCCACTGGTTGCGTCTCTAATCTGAAGTTTGCATACAAAGACTTCTAAGCAACCCTCGGAAGCATTTCACTAGCCATCTCTCTTTGGGCCATATTCAATTAGTGGCGAAAAGTCAGAGGTCGGACTTATCGCCGTCATCACAGGTTTTCCTGGGGATAAAGTATCGGCACGCGTATCTCCGTATTCAATTAGGAATCTGCGAAAACGGGACCCGGCGAAAAAGTAAGTATCGAAAACTCCTGTCACTTTTGGGGAAATCAGCCTGTCACCCCCCCCCCAAAAGATGGTCTGACATGGGGGGGATCACTATGGGTACCCCAGAAAAGGCCTGCTAAAGGTATTTGGGGGGTTTAAACGGCTGCAAGAGGGCCTTTAATGAGTCTTTAAAGAAGTGGTGAAGAATAGCATTTAGCTTCATTTTTTTTTTTTAAATAACTAGTCCCATCAAATTTGGGGTACATGAAAAAGGGGTGCATGCATATTTTTAAGTCCCTAAAGTGATTTTATAAAAATCCTTAAAAACCCACTGGCCGCAACCAAGCGCATTCTAGAAAACACCTGCCGCATACTTGGGGAAACTCCCGAGTCTATTTAGTTTTTTAGTTTGTCCCCCAACTTTTTTTCGCCCCCAAAACGAAACCACTTTTTGGGGTGTCCTATCGAACTTTTTTAAAAAAAAAAAATTGATAGATTACTTTTAGGGGACATTCCAAGGGGTGCAGGGTATTTTTTTTTTTTTTTTTTAAATCTGCACCCCAAAACCCAAACTCTGCACTTTTTTTTCGCCACCTATTCAGTGGTGAAAACTTATCCCTGGTTTTTGAGAAAGACTTTTCGCACCTGCGAAAAGTCTTTGATTTGAATATGGGGATAAGTGAAAATGGCGAAAATGACGTCAAAGGTGATAAATTATCGCCAATAACTGCTTTTCGCAGCCTAATTGAATATGGCCCTTTAAGTACACTGACTATCACTCTGTGTCCAAATACTCACTACAACCGGCGTCGGTACAAAACATGCGCAACATGACACAAATGCATGCGCAGTACAAAAGACAGTCTACCTCTGACTTCGGCCCTGTATTACCAAGTATAATAATTTCAGATGCAAATAAGAGGTTTTAACACAGAAACCTGAGATACCCCATTCACACTCAGTGGCTCTGACTATCCACAAGTGAGTTTGCGGTGGAGAGTCAACTTTAAATTCCAATGGCCATGAAAAGATTAATTATTCTTGCTGATTATTCCCAATTTCTGGAGCATTAAGCACTCAGTGTACAGTCTCATTGCCCAGAGTCCGCAGAAGTTTTAGCCAACCTCTGAATGGTAGTCAATATGGTTTGTTATACAACCTAGTGCTCTTTCCTCATTGAGCGAAATGTGAATAGCTATTCAACTGCCCGAGCTGTTAGCCCGACTAAAGGATTTCTTTTCACAGCGACCTGAGGGTGCAAAGAGTAGAAATCTGGCTAAAGTGCCGGAGGCGATGCTGTTTTTCAGCTTACAGCGGCGTTAACATCGCGGCCGGCACTTAAGTCGGTAAATGCTGGTTAGTGTACCTAAACACCCGGCTTAAGAAGGCGATCTAACTGGCATCTCCCGATAAAGTGCCGAACAGCTCTGGGAACTCCTTCCCGGCACTGTTCACACCGCATTCAATTGAATGGCACCCATACTGCCCCCTTTGCAAAATTATTTTCCATTGCATGTGACCCTTAAACACAGCGGATGAATAGAACTGAATAAGATCATAGGCTAGAAACTTGGAAAAAAAAAAAAACAACTACTCTACCTTTTGCTAGAAAATTAATATTTAATACTTCAGTTATGTACAAAACTGGAACATTTTGTGGGCCTGTAGCACCCGTCTAAAGTGACAAAGCTATTCAATTGTTCCTGCAACCAGCTCCGTGCTGGTCGTGATGGCTGCATTCTCGTGCCCAACTGCACAGGATTACTTGTGTAAAGTGGCTTCTGCCGTGCTAAGTGCAGGGCGTGCTGCAGTTAAGGTGCACCCAGCCCCATAGCCCTACTATAGGCGGATTTCTGCTCACACCTCAGGAGGGTGCGAGCAGAAATCCGCTGACTGCCCAAAACAATTGAATAGCTCCAAGTCACTTTAGATGGGAGCTACGGGCACGCAAAACAATTGAATCGCCCCCACTGTGCCTCAACAACCAGCAACAGGTACAGTATCTGCTGTTAATTGATATCACTAAATGATATGGTATTTGCTGGCACACTAGCTTTTTCAAAGCTGTTAACCCTCACAAATGCTGCCGAAATCCATGTCCAATGATAAAGTAAAATAGCGTTCCCGCTAGGCTGTTTCAGTGGGGCGCTGCGCCCTGCCCTATTTCTGAAGGGCAGAAAGCACCCTACCTCCAGAATGGCGCCCCACTGAAACAGCCTGCGGGTTCTTCCTCCACCCACAGCTCGCTGTGTCCCACAGGTGGGGAAAACGGCAGAGCAGCTGTCACCACCGGTGAATAGATGCCGGGGCTTGAGGGCTGCCCAGCATGTCCGTAAGTGCCGGGCACGCCCTCAAGAGTGACAAAAAGGAGACGCATCATAAAGGCACGCCCCCTTTTCATTGTCCACGCCCCCTTTAAGGGCATGCACGCAGAAGTCCCCTTATTCTATGTCGCCGGACCTAGAGTGAACACTATAAAACAGTGTAGTATTTTACACACAAGCTCAAAACTCTACAGAAAAAGCAGAGCGGGGATATGCAGAAACACAGGGGTATATGTTCAGCATCACTTTGAACATTTGTCAGCTGCAGCACTTAGACAATGCCTTAACCTGAATATCTAAAGCCACGTATCCATTTGCAGATCTAAATGAGCGAATGAACGATTCCGACATCGTAATCAATCGCTCATTAATCGTGCAGAAATCAGGCAGTTTAATGTCGGAAACTACCAGCGATACACTTTCCCGCTGGTCGTTCCCGACATCAATCAATGCCTGAACATGCTGGTCACTTTGCAGATAGCGACAGATTGACCATGTTCAGGGATGAGGGAGGGTGCCTGCACTGAACGACATATTATTCAGTGTAGGCACTACAGGGGAAGAGGAACGACTGTACGATTACGGTGTTGTAATCGTACTGTCGTTCCACTATCTGCAAGTGGATACGTGGCATTAGCCCACAGTGGTTTTAGAGGAAATTGTGGCATATAGCACAGACTAAGCACAATTTATGCATTTTATATTTTTCACAATGACCCATTTTACAGTGATAAAAGATACATGCCTTAAGAAAAAGCATAGCAAAAAAAAAAAAAAAGCATAACAACTGCTAGTAAAGAGAGTAACGGTACACTAAACATGCGTATTCATTTTCCTTAAAAAGGTGATTAAATACATAAACTATTTTAATCTGTTTTTAGAAAGGTGTTCTGCCCTGTTAACTACACTTAAGAACCACACAAAAATGTTGCTGAGGACTGTCTCCATTCCCTCTAATGGACATAGGGCCTGATTCAGCACAGGACGGAATTGCAAAGCTGCACGCAAGCAGATTTGCAATTAAAATGGGGAATGGGGTATCAAGGAAAAAAATCTGCACATAAAAGAAAAAAAAAAAAATCTGCATTTCTATATACAGTACCAACTGTAAATAATCGTTAGAGAGTGAATCCTCCATTCTGTGTTTAGAACGTTGGTGGTGCTCCCTGGAGTCCCAAAATAGTCCAATAGAAAGAAATCCTTGCACAGGCAAGTCAAGAAGACTCCTTTTTGGGGCACTCATGTGGGTATATTTAATAAATTGAGATTTTTTAGATTGGAGATGTTGTCTATAGCAACCAATGAGTTTCTATTTAACATTTAACTAGCACTTGGTAGAAGATAATAGCTAGAATCTGATTGGTCGTTATGGTCAACATCTCCATTTCTTTTCCTTTTTTAAATAAATATTTTTATTGAAGCAGTACATACATTAACAATTCAATTGTCAATCAATAAGAAACAATGTTTTCCTCTGTTAACATCTCCACTTCTAAAAACTCACTTGTAATCTATGAATATATGAGAGTGAGTGAGAGTGAGAGTGAGAATTGCTAGACAATTTTATATTTAAAGTATAGTCAACTATAATATATTTGGTACCGGTTCTGTTTGAGAAAGTGTAAATTAGCCTTCTATACCAGAGCTAAGTGGGCGAAAATATTTACTAGGTAATTCTTATATATCAAAGAAAAGTTTTTATAAATGAATTGCCAAACAGTCACAGGCAGATAATAATTAGGTTTGCACAGTGTAACATGCATTTGGTATGGAGTCAAACGTGAAATTGCAGGCTTGTGATAGGATATCAGCACATAATAACCGAAATTCAGTGCACAGCCTCCATGGTAAAGCAAATCAATTCAATCACAAGCTGCAAACTCATCAACCAAACCTAAATGTATTGTGTAAATCATATCAACACCCCCTATTGATTTTTGTATAACAGATCCTGTATCAAGAAGAAAAGGAACACATCATCTTATCAAATGCCGTTGCAATGTACCATTGACCTTGCTATCTGAATATGCTGTCTGGAGACATCCATTCAGTGATGTAAGTCTCACATTCTCTTATAATCAAGATAATTTAAATAGAATATGATGTATGGTCAATAACTCCGTATTCACTTAAGCTGTACCCTTTATAGCAGTGCTTATTCCAAACATGCACCACACTTGTGCCAAATGCAGTCAGAAGCAGTGGGAAAGATGAAAATAGCGTCCCTCCACTTCGGCTTTCACTCGTCGTACCATGTATTGGATGAGTGAGGAGAGAGTGAGGAGACCGTGAAACTAGGGAAACAACAGTAAGGTGGAGGTTTGTTAAAGATCTCTAGGGTGTTAGATGAACCCTGTTACCACAAGCAGGCATTGCAGGGATCAAATACGCCCCAGATCAGTCAAATTGCCACCAGAGGGGATAGAAGATGGGCATTCTTACTTGTGAACAAGCCTCCGGGCGAAACGCTTGTCATTCAGGACCCGACCAGCTGACCCAACCACGTGACCGTAACTGTGCGACTTGCTTCAAACAGCACGCTGCTTTCAGCCGAACTCCGTGCTGAGAAGTGAGATAACGGAGCGCATACAAGCTGACTGGGATTCAGAATACAGCACAGCGCAGATCTGCCCAACCTAAGGACACCTTCTTTTACAATATATTAATGCAGGTACACATCCTCTATCCTCTGTGGTAGCAGTTTGACTCATCTGGGGCATATTTGATTATGGTAATGCAGTAGGTGTCATGCCTCCTGCATGCAAGGACGCAGCATCGGATAATCTGCGATAACATCAGCCAGCTAAGTGATCCATGGGGTCATGCAAGCCGGCCGCTGTACATACAACGAAGAGGCCAGGAAATCTGTCAGCCGACAAGGATCCTGGCCTCTTCCCTCGACACGCCTACATTCCGGAAAACGGAGGCCGTCGCCGCCCCCCCTTCCACCCACCAATGGCAGCAGACTGTCAATCACCGACAGTCTGCTGCCAGACTGCATGCAAATGCGCAGTACGGGTCCGCCGCCTACGTGCACTGCTGAATAAGGCTCAGAGTCCTGCATTATTGCTTTAGCATAATAACTACTGCAAAGCAATGTAAGATTAATTTACAAGCAATTTAAAAAAAAAAATGTAACTATGTTTATATTAGAACAGAATTACCATCACGCTACCTACATATTATATTATCTGGCTATCCTATATAACGGAGGAAAGCATTTATGTCCCAGTCCAATCAATTATGTTCTAGATGTACTTGCAATTTAAAAAAAAAAAAAAAATGGACATTTTATTGACATTTTTTTAAAGTGCATGGACAAATATAAGGCAGCAGTACAGTACACAGTAACAATAATATTGAAAAGGAAATACATACTGTGGTGAGAGGTTGTCTCATCTGAATTGTCCACATTCTGGTGGGATAAGCTCCCTCCAAGGGAGAGGAAAACAAGATGTAGGTGCAGAATGTACCTACAATAGAAGCTTGGAATTCCAGGTTTTCTGGGCTGCACAGCTCAAACTGGAAATATACAATTCCGGGTTTTCCAGGTCACCCAGAGCCAGCAACACAGGAAGTGTTTAAAACTCACACATCATTGCTCCTGATGCTGGACAAACTGGCCAGGCGATAGGCATGGGGTGGTGGTTAGCATCAGAGTGCCAGGGCCTGGAGGGTCCACAGACATTAGCACAAGGAGTGCTGAGACATTTACTTTTATGTTGTTTGCTTATTTTCGGTTATGTTCCTGTGTGTGTCCAGGCCTAACCTCACATATGCTAAGGTGCAGTGTCTGCTACCATTAAAAAGACACTGCTTCACCAAGTACCTGCCTGTCCGGAGTCCTCAGTCTATATCAAGTATTAAAATACTATAGAAGATTGATTGTGGTAAAGCAACAGGATCAAAAGTGCAGGTAATGCACAATTTAAAGACAAAACAAAATAAAAAGTAATAAATGTAGAAGAGAAGAAAAGAGAAGAAAAATAAAACAGCAAAGGAGAGAAAGGGAACATAGGAAGGGTCATAACCAGGGTCTAAATAAAGAATGGGCTGCTCTCAAATAACTTATCAGAGAGTAGGAGCGAAGGTATGCAAATTAGGGATTTGTATTCTTCTGATTCGCAGAATTCCATCCAAGTAAGCCATACCGTTGAGTAGGTCCTATACTTATCAGAAAAAGACATATCATCATCCATAGATCTATACAATTAAATTCTTTGAAACCAGTCAGCAAGGGTCGGGGGGGGGGGGGTAGATTTCCAGCAGATAAGGATAACTACTTTAGCTGCTCTATTGAAATATTTCAACAGTGAATTTTTTTTTTTTTTTTTTTTTTTTTACACACACACACAGATAAGGGAGAAACATGTAAGTTCAAAAGCCAAAATGCAGACACATCTGTTATCTCTGAGCCTAGTATTTCTCATGCCACTGAAGTCACCTTGTCATAGAATACCCGCAAGACCTGACAGGACCACCAATGTCTATTTTTATTCATCACAAAGGGTGTCTGCGTGAACAAGATCAATAACATTGTAGACAATATTAAACACAGAAAACTTTATAGGTGCAGTAGAGATCAGTCTATATTATGTATGAGCAACATGGGGGAAATAGGGGTAGGCATATGGGAGGGAAGAGAGAAGAACGAATGAAGAGAAAAGGAAAACGGGGAAGAAAAAAAAAAAAAAAAAAGAAGGAGGGAGAAAGAGGAGCACGAGGTTGTTTAGAGGAAAGGAAGACCGGGTGTAGGAGCTAAGTAGTTATGCCACATCAGGGAGAGATGCGTTATGGAGTGCATACCAAGACTTCCAAACTGCGTGGAACTTTTCCACCATGTTGTTTTGGAGGCTAGTCAAATATTCTATCTTAAGGTGCCCATACACGGTGCGATAAAGCAGCCGATCCGACGGATCGGATTAGTACGATTTGGCTGCTGTAACATACAGTGTATGGGCATGATATCGGACAGAGTGCGCACCCGTGGGGTCGTACATCGCACCTTCAGATCTTACTGCAGGTTCAGTTGATCTGGGGATGCGATGTGCAATCCCATGCAGCGCAATGCGGGTGTGGGGAGCCGGCATATCAGGCCCCCGAACTCTCTGTGAGTGGGGACCGGCCAATATGTCGGATCCACCGTCGCGTCGCATGATGCATATCGCACCGTGTATGGGCAGCTTTAGACACGTACCTTATCCTATGTATTAGTTCCTGGTGAGAGGCTGGAGAGGGTTTCCAAGCTCTAGCGCTCTGGTATTTAACCGCGCAAGAGATATGCAGAATCAATTTGTCGGCTTGCTTGGGTAACTGGCAGACTGGGGCACATAAGAGAAGCACGGCCGATGTCTGTATTTTTAAATACTATTGTTTTATTTCAAAATTTCATTTTATGAGCTTGAGAAGGTAATTAATCCATTCATTATATAAAAGAATACTACCAGGTGTTTTTCAACTGAGCATCAATATGAACATCATTAACACACATTGGCCCTGATTCAGAGCCGGACGCTCTGACCAGAGCGCTCGCTCTGAATCAGGGCCCACCTCCATTAATATGGAGCGTCCTCCTGGACGCTCGTATAGCTGTGGGTCACCACCCACAGCATATACGAGCGTGCAGGATGATGGTCGCGATGGTCTTGACCATCGAAACTGCGAGCAAAAGCCTGCGGTTGGGTTTTTCAACCGCAAGGCCAGGAGTGATTTTGGCTCTATCAGAGCCAAAATCACTCCCACTGACATCACTAGTGATGTCAGTGGGGCCGGCTTCAGACGGTAGGCGTTCCCTTGGGAACGCCTACGTCTGGCAGGCACGCCCCCGGCACGCCCACCAAAGGGGGCGTGCTATCAGTCACCATCGACAGCACGCCCCCTTTGATGAGACACTCCGAGCGAAGGAAAGTCCTTCGCTCGTTGGGTCTCGCGCATGCGCACGACGGAGCTCCCTCCGTCGTGCGCATGCGCAGTGGGGACCATCGACCAACTTGCGAGCGGACAGCCGCTCGCGAGTGGGTCTGAATGAGGGCCATTATATAAACAGAATTATGCCTAAATGTGTGGTTATTTCCCTAATAGTACAGTCTAACAAAAGAAATTAAAAAGTGTGAAGTTCACTTTGATACAGACTTGTGGTTTTTGTGAGGAACATGAAAAGATTTATAAAAATAAAAAAAAAAAGCCTTCCATTATATCTGCATTTGGCAATAATTACTGCTTACAGCAAATACTCAACCTATGCATTTGGTGTTAAGGCCCCTATTTACTACTACCCGAATTTCAAATGCGGATTGTAGTGTGGTAATTTCACCTAAATTCGCATTGCGCATTTAGGAATTATCACGAGAATGTATGAACATTCTCAAGCAGGGAAAGAGCTTGAGAGAAAGCTCTGTCCCTACGAATCCTCACAGTACAATTTTCACTGTATTTTTCACAAAAAAATACACAGTGGGAGTGCCTCCGCGCATGCGCCAACGCCAGCTAGCTCTACAACTCACACACGCCCCTCACCTGCAGTCAGCAGGTCTCCGAGCTCATGGTCTGTGACCCAGGTGAGCTGTGCTGTAAACTGAACTGCCGGTTTACACCACAGCTGACCGGGGCTGACCGGAGGGGAGAGCTCACCGATCACGGAACCCCAGGCTGAAGGTAAGTGTTTGAGGTTTTTTGTTTAAACTTTTTTTTTTTTTTGCAGTGATCAGCGCTGATCACAGGGGGCAGTGGGCAGGCTCCAGGCTCAGATCAGCTCTGCTCTCTCTGTCAGAGCAAAGCAGGAGTCAGGGGAACACTGCTTAAAGTCATCTCCACATGGCATTGTTATAGCAAAGGTCCCTTCCGGTATTTTTTCACAATTCCCCCCAGAAAATTTAAAGCAGATTGCATTTCCAATTACAAGTATGGGAAATGCGACCTGCTTGATAAAGAAATAGGAATTAAAGGGCTTGGAGTAGTTTTTCACAAAAATTGCTCTAAACACATTATTTTAGTGAAATTAAAATAATGTGAAAATGGTGAGAAAACACCAGTATTCTCATTATTTTAGTAAAAAGAAAAAAATGAATGATAAATATAGCCCTAAGAGCGCAGTCAATTCAGATGGTCTTCATGTCTACCTACTGTTAACACACATTGCAGTTGATAACAGACGCCTATTAAAAAATGTGGTGAATAATTCTTTGGAACTGGTTTCTGGAAACTGCAGTGTTTGCACAGCCTACTTACAATATTAGAAGAAGGTATTGGTGCATACACATGGTCAGATTTTTCTTCAGATCTGAACGATAACGATTTAAAAAATATATCTGAAGGAAAATCTGACATGTCTGAACGATGAACGATGCGCGTTCCCGAAGGTCAGATAACGATACCTGACATCTGTGTTTGCAGTCAGTTTTGGACGATTTCCATTCATTTTAATGCAGTCAAAAATTGTTCAATCGTTCATCTGACAAATTTGACCGTGTGTATGCACCTTATGACATATGTAGCATGTATTAAATTATGCTACCAGAACATAGTTTGTTTTGGTAAAAAAAAATCCAATTCATTTAAATTGCTTGGAAAACAAGCTAAAAATACATATACAAATAAAAATGTCCCAGAGAATATGTGTGAAAAAAACATCAATAACAAAGAAAATGTATTGTTCCAACTGGCACAGCATGGGTTCCATAATAGATGAAACTAAAGCTTTTGCATAACAATGTAAGCATGACAGATTCTATGCTCTAACAGGAGAAAACAATGGGGGTGAATCAATTGAATTGTGCTGAGAGGGAGCTCCCAGGGCTATTCAATTGACCAAGCTGTTTAGTCCGTCTAATTATTTCTCTTTGCACCCTCCTGAGGGTGCGAGGAGAAATCCGACTAAAGTGCCGGCCGCAGTTTTTCAGCTCAGCGCGGTGCTAACAGCCTCACGGGCGGCACTTTAGTCGGAGAATGCCGGTTCTAGTGATAAACACCCCGCTTAAGTTGCGAGAACCAGCATTCTACGACTTAAGTGCTTCTACTCGGACTTAACATCGCTGTGAATTGAATAGCTCCGGAACCAACATTCCGGCGCTAATTACATGAATTGAAGTCGCCCCCAATATATTATGTACTCATCCTTAAAACACAGTTTAAAGTGCAATACTCATCTAAATATATGGTGGAATGGCACAAGTAAAAAGGTAAAGCTGATGCAAATCATCACCATCATTCATTCAGAATTTATTATGCCTGTAAAAGTTAAATGCACCACCGTATTTTAAATACATGGTTTACCATGAGTGTAGTGCAGGTTCCCAAACTCAACCCTCAAGGACCCATTACAATCCACGTTTTAAGGATATCCATGCTTGACCACAGGTGACTTAATTAGTATGTCAGTTAATTTGATTTAACCATCTGCGCAACCATGGATATCTGTAAAAACCTGAACTGGTGGGTGCTTTAAGGACCAAACAAGTTTGGGGACCTCTGCTGTAGTGGCTATGCACATTTTACTATAGCCAGAAAGCAACAGTCCGCCGTTAACGCCTTGCTGAAGTTATTAAGGAATGCTGATTCCGTCCCACACAGGCTTTTGAGGTGAGCTATGAACACCAGCACGTTCAACCAAATAGCTGAAATATCGCAAGCGCGTCGAAGGGTGTGTACCCAGATATGTCTGTGACAAACATCGTTCACAGACATCGCATCGGCTATACAGCACAATAGCACGAATATATATATATATATATATATATATATATATATACACACATACACACACACACACACACACACAGACATATTGGTGCATCTGCAGGAGTACGGGCAAACTGACAACTATCTTTCCACATGCAGCAGGGACCCAGCGGTGAGTGATAGCTCAACTGGGCGGGCAAATTTAAATACCTGCCCTCCAGGCCCAACACATTGGGCGAACAATTGGTAAGTGTATATGCATTTACCAATCGTCAGATAAGTCGGCAGATCGACCTAGTGTGTACACAGCATCACACATCTTTATGGTAAGTACACACTAAGATTATTTGTCCAATCTGGATGGTTGGAATGAAAATCTGGTAATGTATGGGAGCAAAAGACAAATCGACCATTTGTTCTCATATACACTGGAACATAAAACAAAAATGGTCGTTCTGACAAATTGGTTAAATCAGTTTGTTTTCATTCATTTTCCAGTATTTGGGTCGATTGGCATGTGCTCCCATACATTACCAGATTTTCATTCCACCCAGCCAGAATGGACAGATTCTTATAGGGGGTGATCCAATTGTTTGATCATATCCTATCTCCCATCTAAAGTGATGGGAGATCAGGGTGCGATATTCAATTGTTTTTGGGCACCCATGCATATAGCGCATGTCGCGCCCAAATAGACATGGTTTAGCCTCGTAAAACTGCTGAACCAGTCTAAAGTCCTGCTGTGGGCGCCCATACTCCCCTTTGGTTGGCCAAAGTGCAGACTCATCACACATTACTGCTCCCCTGTCCGGGGGGCTGCGAGAAGTGTGTGCGCCTGCAAGCGAGCAGAAATTGAATTGCTTTGTCGTCAGGTGCCTAGCACCATCAGCTGGTGGTGAAAAGAACTGAAATCACCTGGGGTTTGTGTTCCATAAAAATATTACATTTTTGTGTAATAATGAGTGCAAGGTTTCAGTAAAAAAATGCTATATAAAATCAATAGCACTGTAATATTATTATACATTTATTTTTCTGTTATGAAGCAAGATAAGATATTGAAGTATAAAGCTTTTTCAATTTATTTTCAAGAAAATAAATTAATCAGTTTGTTGTAAGTGCAACTGATTATCTTCACTTAGTGGATACATAAAAGTCTTCTCAATACATAGAGCTACACCTAAATAGGGTTATCAACTGAAGTATTCCCGGAACACATACCCTGGCCGTAAAGCCAAGGTTATTACTAAATTGATACATTTCCACTCAAAATATTGTTTCTGTCTACAATCAATACATCAAAATTAGGCTGTGCAATTAACATCCTTTTGATATAGCCCTCATTAGTGACGTATCTATAATGATTGCAGCGCATACAGACCAGAGTCAGGGGGGTCCACACCTGCCCACTGCACTGTTTGTGCCAGAATCTTAAGGCCCCCATACAAGGTGCGATAAAGCAGCCGATCCGACTGATTGGTACGATTTGGCTGCTGTATCGCACCGTGTATGGACCTGATGTCGGACCGTGCGCGCACTGCAGGTTCGCTTGATCAGGGAATGCGATGTGCGATCCCATGCAGCGCTATGCAGGAGGAGGAGGGGGGAGCCAACATATCGGACGGGCAGGCGGCCACCCATTTGCACCATGTGTGGGAACCGCTCGATATGTCGGATCCGTCACGTCGCATGGTGCCGATCGCACCGTGCATGGCTGGCATAAGGCTATATCTGTCCAATCTGTCTGGTGGAAGGGAAAATCTGGTAATGTATGGCAGCAAATAGAACTTTGCTCCCAAACAGTGGAAAAACAAACCAGATTTCCCTTCCCACCAGACAAATTGCACAGATGCAGGGATGATTCAGTGAGAAACATCCGTGCATCTGTGAAAAAAAAAAAAAAAAAAAAACACGGAGTGCAAGGCGGTGTAAGGTCATATTGTAAAGGTATCAATTAACTTATGACCATCTTTCATTAATAGCTCTATTTAAGTGTAAATATAAATTAAAAAAGATAATTATGTGTCCTCCATATGAAGGAGAAAAATTACACAATTAACAAAATGGTTCTGTTTCTTTATTATAAAGAACAAGCTAACATAGCTTTAGTTAAAAATCTTTTTATATTAATAAGTTGTTAGAAATAATTATGCAGCACTGTAATACAGGTATTTTATTCACAAATGTTTAGCGTTCTATCACAGTAACATCTCTGTTAACGGAAACTTTGTAGTATTTTAGTCAACAAATTAAATATATAGTACTGATAAAAAAAAATAATAATAATGATAAAAAAACTTCCCAATAGAGTACACCACAATCAGAAAACCTTGTTCTCTATAGTATTGATAATAAAATGATCAGTTCTAGGTCTCAACTATAATGCAACAGCGAGCTTCGACGACACTCAGCTCTGGTGTTGGGTGACTTTAGGAAGCCATTAACTCCTGAAAGTGCAATGGGATGCAATGCTAGGCCTTAGTTTCATCATCAACACTAAAGCTAGGTATTGTTACAAGTCGCGGTCACGACTTGTTTCCCTCAAGAAATATACCTTCATCTACCAGTCTTTCTCCTGGAGTCCTTCCGTCGGTTGCTAGGCGATCCGGACGCCTCAGGATGTCACATGTGAACCACAACAGTGTGTGATTGGATTCTTTCCTTATTTGTACACATTGGTCTTTTGCCGCCTCGCCGATTATAGTGTATCCTTCTGTATCCCTCGGCTCTGCTGCGTGACCTGTGTGTTATTGTTCCTTATCCCAATTGGACTCTCATTTACCATCTTCCACGATGCTCTGGCTCTCAAGGCCGCACCAAAGGCTCTTTTGCCACACCATCAACATACCAGTTGCATCCAAACCTCCGGCTGTATTAGTCACACTATTCTCACATGAAACTCTGGTCTTCCTAGGCATCTGTGTAAACCACTACTACTCTGAGTTTAAGTCCATGCGGCCACCTAAGTACCAGTGAACGTCATCAGTTCTAAGGGAACAACGGCGTTATTGGCGGAAGTCCTCGTAAGCTTGAGTTCTAGGGGGTTTACACGGTGTGGCCTAGGAAACCTTAACAAGTACACTCTATCCAATTCGGACCAATCAGCCGATAAATGGCTCATGAATGTTTTTGTTTATGTATCATTGGTTATTGGGATGTGTTACACTGTTTTGCGATGGTGGCCTTGCACTCCCCCCGCAGCTGCTGCCATGGGAATGCGCCTGGAAACCCGCTAACGCACTTCTGGTGTCCAGGACAGGAAGCGCTGGGAATAACGATATAGGTATATATCGGGGTGCACTTTAAGATGAGATGATCCAATATAAACTAAAGCTGGCCACGCATTAGACCAACTTACATCCAACTAGTTGATTGGTTGGAATGAAAATCTGGTAAGGAATGAAAGCAAATGACAATCAGCAATTTGAACCCAAATACTGGAAAATGGACAAAAACTGTTTGTCAAATGGTCGATCTAAACAATTTGTTCAAACTAGTCTGACGACCATTATCATCTGTTTTCTGGCATTTAGGAGCAAATTGCTGATCATCAGTTACTCCCATACATTACCAGATTTTCATTCCAACCAATCAACTAGTTGGCTGGTTGGACAGATAATCTTTAGATGTGTGGCTAGCTTTAGATATCCTAAATTTTTCGGATGAAGGCACTCACCATTCCAAAACAGAAATATTTATTTTTACAAGATAGTTTCAGAAGACACAAATTTTTGGTTTACGTTTCGGTCCAAATATAGACCTTTCTCCAGACTAGTGCCATAACATGAAAGAGATGACAAAATAGATATCTAATATATCAAATGAAGCAGTTTAATGCATTTCTTCTTCAATGGCCATGAATAGGCCCCACTGGATGAAGACAATTTCTCTTATAGAGCCACATAACCATCATTGTTAGCGCTTTGCTGATCAAACCGTCATCAGCGTTATACACCGGCCCAACATGTGGAGCTCCCTGCGTCCAGTCAGGGCAGAAGTGAATGGTGAATGCCTTCATCCGAAAAATTGAGGAAGGAAAGGAAGAATAAACATATATTTTACTCTTTGGGGGCGATTCAATGGTCTTCACCCTTGGCTGAGAGTAATGGGCGCCTAACAAAGCAATTCAATTGTTGCTCCATTTGGGCACCCGTGTCACGGCTAGACATATTGCTGCTCACCACCTCCTTTTTTAAAAAAAAATTATGTTATATTTTTCATTTAAACATATAAATAAATACAGACTAAGCTCAACATTTCTTTAATCTGTGCCATGAGTCAGAGAAGAGTCCCATAACTCCGACACTCTGTATGGAGACCCTTTCCCAACTCTTAATAGTCACAGTAAATCAGTCATTCTTGGTTTATAAATTATAAACACATCACCATCGATCTCAATACATTAGAGAGAATGTAGTTTTCTGTAGCTGATAATGCATACACACTATTATACCTATTCCTTTGACCGGATTATTTAAATCAAAAGAGTAAAGATATATTTTACAATCTGAGACTATATGGTTCATATAAAGATTTAATACCAATACACTTACCCTTAAGGACTTTAAAAAAGGCAAAGAATACAAGCTTTTGAAGACCTCAAGTACATATAATGCCCATGAGCACTGATCAAGACCTGCTCTCTTCTTGCTCTATCAAGATTATTTTTACTCCATTTAATCAGTATACAAGAATATGCATTGTAAACCAAACAAAAGACAAAAAAGCAAATACCCAAGTGTTCTCGTTCAAAATCAGGATTATTGCAGTAATTAGTAGGTGATCCAATTAATATACAGCCAATATATGTGCCCATTAGCAAACTCCATGTTAAAAGCTTCCACAAGGATGATCTGACACAATGAGAGCACTGGCTGTATGGCTGGGGGTGGGGCAGGTTGTTTGACACAGTGCCAAGACAGTAAGAAGACAGAAGAGTGCGTCTCCATGTGCAGCTCTCAAACCTGCACAATGTTTTCTAGATGGGTATGGGAAAAGTGCCAAATTACTGTCCATGCTCAACGTTAATTGATAAAATATAATATAATATATACACACACAAATCTATTTAAGATGAATAATATATACAAACGATAGATGTGTCCTCAACCACTGTGTCTTCAGTCGACACCAAACAGCCCCTTCCGGTGCGCCAGGTCCCAGGCGTCTGGGCGGACTGGAAGCAACAAAACTACTTTGCTAAATGACACTGATCAATTTGATGTATGACACTGGTACATCTGTTAGCAAATGATTCTGAATCTGTATACAAAGTGCTACAATGTAGCAGCTGCTGCTTTTTCTCACCCCAAGTACCTTTGTGCGTTATCTGCGACTTTGTACGTGTTTAAAACTAATTCCTGTGTGGTAAAAGTCACAACCCAGTATCTGTAGTACACCTTGACTGGAGTTTCGCTGAATCTGCGATGCTAATAAGACAAACAAATGTAAAATATAAAAAAACAACTGTAAAAAAGTCTGTACACAACACCTCTTGGAGCAGCTCAGTTCCACCGGGCATCTTGCGCTATATGACGTATAGATGCTAGCTATATGAGAACACATCTGTAGGTAATTCACAACAATTGGTGGCAATGAGACAAGGGCATCTCTATAGCAAGTAAACAAATCTAGCCCCAATGTAAGATTGGAGTGACATATCAGGTACATGGTTTGTGTGTACCCATGACATGCAAGCTCCATAGGTCACTAGAAACATCTACCGTCAGCCCTACTGCAGGGCCAACGGGAGAAGTCGCTAACGATGCCATGCTGCAGAATGCAGCATGGCGCATCCCTCCCCGTCTGTCCCAGCTGCAGCAAGTGTGTATGCACTTGCCGCATGCCTGGCTCAGCCGCCCGTGTTGTCAGGCTGGGTACACATTGTTTGAGGTGTACAAGCTTTAGAGTGGTGAAGATTCCCATCCAGCAATAGAATCTTAGGGTGGGTCACTTAATTCCAACCATGCCAGAGTCACTTCCACTCATCCCACAGACAGAGACAGCCGCCACATGAACACAAACACACACAGCTATACTGCTGCTACAAGCCCACCGCTGCTACACGCCCGCACACGAACACCGCTGCTACACGCACACCAGACACACTGCTGCATGCACAGCAGACACACGCACACCGCTGCTACACGCACAGACACACCACTGCTACACGCACACCGCTGCTACACACACACACGACACACTACTACACGCACACCGCTACTACACGAACAGACACACCACTGCTGCACGCACACCGCTGCTAAACGCACAGCAGGCACACGCACACCGCTGCTAAACGCACACGCACACCGCTGCTATACACACACAGAGACAGACACTCTGCTGCTATACACACACAGAGACAGACACTCTGCTGCTATACACACACAGAGACAGACACTCTGCTGCTATACACACACAGAGACAGACACTCTGCTGCTATACACACACAGAGACAGACACTCTGCTGCTATACACACACAGAGACAGACACTCTGCTGCTATACACACACAGAGACAGACACTCTGCTGCTATACACACACAGAGACAGACACTCTGCTGCTATACACACACAGACAGACACTCTGCTGCTATACACACACAGAGACAGACACTCTGCTGCTATACACACACAGAGACAGACACTCTGCTGCTATACACACACAGAGACAGACACTCTGCTGCTAGACACACACAGACAGACACTCTGCTGCTATACACACACAGACAGACACTCTGCTGCTATACACACACAGACAGACACTCTGCTGCTATACACACACAGACAGACACTCTGCTGCTATACACACACAGACAGACACTCTGCTGCTATACACACACAGACAGACACTCTGCTGCTATACACACAGACAGACACTCTGCTGCTATACACACAGACAGACACTCTGCTGCTATACACACACACAGACACTCTGCTGCTATACACACACACAGACACACTGCTGCTATACACACACACAGACACACTGCTGCTATACACACACACTGCTGCTATACACACACACTGCTGCTATACACACACACTGCTGCTATACACACACACTGCTGCTATACACACACACACAGACACACTGCTGCTATACACACACAAAGACACACTGCTGCTATACACACACACAGACACTCTGCTGCTATACACACACACAGACACACTGCTGCTATACACACACACAGACACACTGCTGCTATACACACACACTGCTGCTATACACACACACTGCTGCTATACACACACACTGCTGCTATACACACACACACAGACACACTGCTGCTATACACACACAAAGACACACTGCTGCTATACACACACACACTGCTGCTATACAGACACACATAGCACAGACATGGGTTAATCGATATAACACTTCCTGAAGCTCTACCAGTAGGAGCAATAATTGTGAAGTCAGGCTGAAGGAAAACTGTGTGCAGGAAGCTCTGATGAAATCCACCCTCCCCATACAGCTTCAGGCAGTAATCCATGAAGTGATCAGGAAGGAAGGAGGGGGAGAGAGGGAGGCAAAGGAAGGAGAGGAGGGGTCCTGTCTCTGAAATAGCGCAACATTAGAGGAAGAAGGGTTCCCCCAATAGAATGAGGCGTATGTACAGCGCCGCATATATTATACAGGGAGATTACACACACTGTCTGCTACCCTGTATAGTACAGACAGGTCCCCGCAGCAGGAGCAGGCACATGGGGGACATGACGTTGGATGCCACTGCGACGCCCCACTACCTGCTCCAAGCACCCCAGCAGCTCTCACCATGAAGTCACAGGCGAAGTTGTCCTCCCCGCTCTGGTCCCGGTTGTGCATTTTCTGCACTTTCTGAATGAAAGTCCGTAATATTTCCACTTGGTCCATGCTGACCCCCGGCTGCTCCCAGCCAGTCACACGCCTCCTTCTTCTCCGGTGCAGAGCTGGGGGTGGCTCCTGCCACCCGGGGATCGGTCAGGGTGGGGGCAGGCCGCTTTCCTCCTAGCCCCTCGCCATGCAGAGCGGCCCCTGTCCCGTCACTCAGAGGAGGGGGTGCAGCTCTGCTCTAGTCCCAGGGATCCGCGCAGCTCCCAGCCCAGTGCCGACACCACTCTGAGGATGCACCGGAACACGCAGCGCTGAGACCCCGCCCCGGGAGCCCGCCTATTGGCTGGCGAGGCTCTCCCTCTAAACTCCCATTGGATGTTGAAACATGCAGAAAAACTGGGCGTGGGAACCCAGCCCTTCTGCCCATCACAGCCTCAATTGGCGGCCGAGCGATCGGCCATTTTAGGGCGGAGGGGAGGTTTGGGCGGCGAGGTGTGGCCACTGTCGTCAGCGGCCAATAGCTGTTATAATGGAAGACATGGCGGCAGAGGGCGGACGTAGCGTCACGGGAGGGTCTCCGCCCGGCTGACATAGCAACGCGGCGCTCTGCTACGCAGATAACATGTAACACGGGCTGCAGTTAGATTGCCGGAAGCTATAGGGATCGGTAACCGCCACACCCACTGCGCACAGGGCCCCGGCATGCCGGTCGCCGCCACGCCTCTCCCCGATAACCACAGGGAAGCCGTCAGCCGTGCTCCTGTGCCCGGGCTGCCAGCAAGGAAACCGATTTAGGGGTCTGTTTGTAAAAGCAACAAAATGATTATCTCCAGCTTTTTTTTGTTCTGGATGAAGCAAGTGTTTCCTATCTGAAAATTTAGGTGAATTCACCTTTGCGTTCTGTTTCTCGTATTCCTGCAACCACACAGCCTGTTAATATATGGGCAGCTGCCCTGGGCCCCACGATTCTGGGGGCCCATTTTGGTCACTACAGTACTCATACTTGCCAACCCCCCCGGAACGGCCGGGAGGCTCCCAAGAATCTGGTGGAGCTCCCAGCGACACCAAGAGAGGGCAATACACTGGACTGGCTTCTACCTGCGCGCCTACTCTACCCCCCTTGCAACCGCCTGCTTACAATGTGAAAGTGGGTGGTCCGGGGGGTGATGATGCGATTTTTGCTAAATCGTGTCATAGTAGCCCTGCTTTACAATGATGGTAATCCCAGGATTGTAAAGCGGGGTGTGGGACCGCGATGCGCTGCTAAAGTGACAGACGGCTCCTCTGGTTCTCTGCACCGACATTAGCGCCAGTGTGGAGTAGGACGGAGGAGTCACCACGTACACCAGCAGCACTGTAGATAAGAGAATAAAGTGCAGCTGGTGCTGTGGCCTGCAGCAATCTTATTAAAAACACCTTTCAACAGGGAGAATCGGGACCTCCCTATAAACTACAGCAGGAGTGGCCAACCAGTCAGAGGCAAAGAGCCCAAAAATAGCTGTAGTCAAGTTAAAGAGAGCCGATAGCATGTGCGCGTGCAAAAATAAGCGTGTATTTTGTGCATACACCTTTGGTATGACATTTGCAGCAACATGACATTATTATTATCCTTTATATGGCGCCACAAGTGTTCCGCAGCGCCTTACAAAGTACATAAATAATTTGACAACGGACTTACAGTGAAAAATAGGACAAGGACATGGATAATATACATTGGGGGAGATGTACGAAGCTCAGAAACGGTATCAGCGCACGTTATGTGCGCTGATACCGCTTCTCCCCGATGTATGATCGGGGGTCTGGGCGGTAAATGACAGGGGCGCCATGCGCCCCTGTCATTATCGGCGCTGCTATCTACAAGATAGCAGCGCCGACGGCAGGGCTATGTACGAACGGTCATACCACATGACTGTTCGGCCGCTGCCGGGTCCACGCGGGGATCTCGCGATACTTGCTCAATGGAGCCGGCCGGGACAGAGATACAGGGCATCAGCACTAGGCTGATGCGCCGCTGTCTCTAGCGTGTAGCGCCGGAGGGGGTCGTTAACGCTCCCCCTCTCCGGCCGATGAGATGTTTATACATCTCATCGGTAGTGCTTCCTGCTTCGCCTCGGTAAAGAGGGGAAGCGTTATAGCGGCACGTTAAGTGCCACTATAATACATCTACCCCATTGATACATAAGTGACCATATCACCTAAATATGCAACAGAGCGTAAGCAACCAAGTGTTAGGTGGGGGGGGGGGGGGTAAGAAGTAGGTGAAAGTAAAATAAGGAGAAGCGCAAGAGGGTAGAGGCCCTGCTCGTAAGAGCTTACATTCTAAAGGGGAGGGGCAGACAAACAGGTGTGACACAGATGGGGTAAACGGAGGAAGGAGCATGTTGCAGCAAGTTAGGATGGGAGCTGGAAGGCTTTGATGAAGTAGTGGGTCTTGAGAGCCCATTTGAAGGATTGTAAAGAGTAGGAGAGTCTGATAGGGAGAGGGAGACCCCCGTTTTTTATGCTGGGGATGAGCCCAACACATTGAAAATACACAATTTACATAATCTTCCCAATATAATTTTGTTTTTTCACTTTGCTGTAATTTTTTATTAGTGGGACTTTTGGCAATCCTTGTTTTCAATCATTTTTGAATGACATTTATGCAGTGCCCCCTGTAGTAATGCTCCTTATGCAGTGCTTCCTGTAGTAGTGCCCATTATGCAATGCCCCCTGTAAGATTTGCTCATTATGCAATGCCCCCTGTAATGCTCATTATGCAGTGCTTCCTGTAGTAGTGCCCATTATGCAATGCCCCCTGTAATGTTCATAATGCAATGCCCCCTGTAGTGCCCATTATACAGTGCTTCCTGTAGTAGTGCTCATTATGCAGTGCTTCCAGTAGTAGTGCCAATTATACAGTGCTTCCTGTAGTAGTGCCCATTATGCAATGCCCCCTGTAATGCCCATTATACAGTGCTTCCTGTAGTAGTGCCCATTATGCAGCGCTTCCTGTAGTAGTGCCCATTATGAAATGCTCCCTGTAGGAGTGCTCATTATGAAATGCTCCCTGTAGGAGTGCTCATTATGCAGTGCTTCCTGTAGTAGTGCCAATTATGCAATGCCCCCTGTAAGAGTGCTCATTATGCAGTGCTTCCTGTAGTAGTGCTCATTATTCAGTGCTTCCTGTAGTAGTGCCTATTATGCAGTGCTTCCTGTAGTAGTGCCCATTATGCAATGCCCCCTGTAAGAGTGCTCATTATGCAGTGCTTCCTGTAGTAGTGCCCATTATGCAATGCCCCCTGTAAGAGTGCTCATTATGCAGTGCTTCCTGTAGTAGTGCCCATTATGCAATGCCCCCTGTAAGAGTGCTCATTATGCAGTGCTTCCTGTAGTAGTGCCCATTATGCAATGCCCCCTGTAAGAGTGCTCATTATGCAGTGCTTCCTGTAGTAGTGCCCATTATGCAATGCCCCCTGTAAGAGTGCTCATTATGCAGTGCTTCCTGTAGTAGTGCTCATTATGCAATGCCCCCTGTAAGAGTGCCCATTATGCAGTGCTTCCTGTAGTAGTGCTCATTATGCAATGCCCCCTGTAAGAGTGCCCATTATGCAGTGCTTCCTGTAGTAGTGCTCATTATGCAATGCCCACTGTAAGAGTGCCCATTATTCAGTTCCTATAGTAGTTTTGAATTTAAATAATTAGAGAAAAAAACGCACTGTGAATGTATCTAATGGAATTTTATTGTTGCTAAACTTGTGCCATAAACAATAAATAAATATACAATAATAAATAAAACAAATGCTATTTTAATTTACTTTACTGCAGAGTATTTTACCTCTTGTGCCTGGTTTAATTAATTATCGTAATAGGTAACCAGCTATTTCTATACTGAATTTTACTGCTATTGTTCCTAATGCCTTATGATTTGTAATTGTAGTTAATTTGTTTTAAGGATTCTCTCCAGTCTGTTGACTGAGTGAAGGCTTGATTTATATCTAATCTTAAACATTTGGTATGTGTTGCCTGTTTACTTAAGCCTTTTTATTGCTAGCTTCTTTTGGATGGCCAATGAGGGGTTTTCATTAATTAGTGTTGTCACTTGCCTGCTTCTCTGTATATGTATCATCCTCAGGGCTGTAGGGTGCAGATTTTTCTAATTGCATAACTGTAGCATTATACCTGCGTTAAACAGAATGAGAATGCTCAAGTTTCAACAATCCACTCAAAATAAGGATAAGGGGCCTGATTCAGACCCGCTTGCGAGTGCTATCGATGGTCGGGCAGTGCGCGGGCTCCGGAGCGAGTGAGAACTTCACTCACTCGGGGCTCGCAGCAGAACGGGGAGGCTGTCGATGTTGATCGACAGCTCGCCCCGTTTTGTAGGCTGGACGGGAGGGTGGCTACATAAACGGAGGCGTACCCGAAGGAACGATTGCCATTTGTGGCCAGCCCTACTGACATCACACGTGATGTCAGTAGTGAACTTCCTGCTCTATTAGAGCAGGAAGTTCACTGGGGCTTGCGGTGGACGAGACCCTACCAGAAGGCTCTCGTCGCAAGCGATTATCGCGACCATCGCCAGGCAGCCCGCACAAGCTGTGGGTGGTCACCCACAGCTATGCGAGTGGCCTGGAGGCGGATTTAAAAAAAAAAAAAAATCCGCCCTGATTCAGAACGAGCACTCGCAAATAGCGAGCGCCTCTGAATCATGACCAAACTTGCATGAAAAATTGTGAATTCACAATCTCATGACAACAAACCTCTGCTGTCTACATATCCAGGACTGTTACAACTGGACTCGCTGTGTGGTCACGGCAAGAACTCAATACTTCTATTGTTAATACTAATGCTGGCCTCCTGATTTTCACATACATCCCGATGCATACTGTTTCTTCTTCATGGTCCATAGGGATCCACAAAGATAATGTGGTTGGAGAGATCCAGGCACCAAACAGTTAAAGCTTTCAGCTCCCAAGTTGCCTCGGGTCCTCCTCCATATATACCCCACCCCTATCCACAGACCTTCAGTTGTTCATTTGGTGCACCTTTGTAACAGGAGACTGCTCAGGCAGTCCTAAGCTTTTATTTAATGTTTTATGTTTTTGGGTTGGCAGTACTCCATATACCTCCGCCAGGCTGCAACACCAGTAACAGGGCTGTTGATTCCAGCGGGTCTCGAATGAACATGCTAGCAGTGATGCTTGGACCCAGACTGCAACCGGACGCACGGAAATGTCAGGTAAGGTGATTCCTCGCTTACGAGAAATCGTGTGCGACATTCCTTGCTCCCGGAGACACACCTGAAGCCGCTGCAGTAAGGACCCGGGAGCATCCGCGTCCTCACTAGACCACCAGGGCCTTATCGGCTGACACCGGGGATCGGCAGCAGACACATATCTGCTGCCATGAGGCCTGCGTACCCTGCTGGTTGATGCAGCTTAGGGGAGGTAGGCGCTCCCACGGCAGCTCCTCCCCTGACCTAGACACAGTCCCTACAAAGGGTTTTGCGCGTCTGGCTTGCTCCGCCTACCCTGTACGTGTAAATGAGACGCTCACGGTCCACTATCAGTGCGCTGCTGTAGCTGTTGGTCTCAGGAGGGTTTGTGTCAGTCTCCCATACTTCTCCCTTGGTTAAAGTATATAGGAGCTCATTCAGACCCACTCGCTAAGATGCATACTCTCGCTGCTGGCGATGGTATGCATTGTGCGCATGCGTTTGCATCGCAGTGCACATGTGCATACGTTATGCTGGGCATACACTATTCAATTATCTGTCAGATATCTGTCCAATCTGGCTGGTTGGAATGAAAACCTGGTAATGTATGAGACCAAATGACAGTCAATCATATGGTCTTAAACACTATATAACGGACAAAAAAAAAATTGTTCAAATTGGTTAAATTCGTGTGTGTTATCCACTGTGTCTGAACAATCATTTTTGGCTGTTTTCCAGTGTTTGTGAGCAAATGGTCAATTGTCATTTGTTCCCATACATAACCAGATTTTCATTCCAGCCAGCCAGATTGGACAGATATCTGGCAGATAATTGTATAGTGTATGCCCAGCATTAGCGAAAGTTCACAATGCATTCGCTCGCTTCGCATAGACAGCCCAGCAGAGTGAGTGACAGGGGAAGCCATTTGTAAGTGGTAACAGGGGCTGGCCATTAAAAATGGGGGAGTGGAGGTGCAAACGCAGGCGGCCTGAGCATCTCAATGGCGTATTTGAGGTGTGCACAATTAAAAGACAGCATCATAGTACACGTCACCTGGCTTGTTTTTACACTGAAGTGCTGGCAGTGCTTGCAGCAGGGTATGGTCAACCATAAGCGCTGTGATAGTATCCGATGTTACACAATGTACCGATGGTTGCATACACTTCCTGGATATGACGTGCACAAGTGGGCGTCTTAAAACAGGCTGGTGGGTGTCTGCATACACTATGTGATCGCTCTCTAAGAAATACTGGGCGTGCTAATGCATTGCTGTGCGATAGCATTGCCTACGCAATTTGCATACACTCTGCGAGCGATCACATCTAGCGAGTGGCTCTGAATTAGGCCCATAGTGCTCTATGGGCCTGATTCAGTTCCCGCTCGCAAGCGGGTCGATGTTGGGCCAGTGCGCATGCGCGAGACCCGGATAGTGACAGGCAAGCCGTCGCTATGGGTCTCACTACAAAGGGGGCGTGGTGTCGATGGTGAGTGACAGCACGCCCCCTTTGGTGGGCGTGGCTGGCCAGACGGAGGCGTTCCCATGGGAACGCCTACCGTCTGGGGCCGGCCCCACTGACATCACAAGTTATGTCAGTGGGAGTGCTTTTGGCTCTGATAGAGCCAAAAGCACTCCAGGGCTTGCGGCAGACGAGACCCTACCACAAGGGTCTCATCGCAAGCCCGATGGTCTTGACCATCGCGACCATCTTTTTGGCCGCTCGCTATAGCTGTGGGTGGTCACTCACAGCTAAGCGAGCGGCCAGGAGGCCGCTCTAAAATCAGGAAGGACGGCCTTGATTCAGAGCGAGCGCTCTGTCAGAGCGTCCGGCTCTGAATCAGGGCCTATGGGGGTCATTCAGACCCGCTCACGAGCGCAAGACGCTCGCAAGCGGGTTGATGGTGCGCTACTGCGCATGCGCACGACGGAGGGAGCTCCGTCGTGCGCATGCGCGAGACCCGGCTAGCGACGGGATAGCCGTCGCTCCGGGTCTCGCACCAAAGGGGGCGTGCTGTCGATGTTGATTGACAGCACGCCCCCTTTGGTGGGCGTAGCTGACAGACGGAGGCGTTCCCATGGGAACGCCTACCGTCTGAAGCCGGCCCCACTGACATCACTAGTGATGTCAGTGGGAGTGATTTTGGCTCTGATAGAGCCGAAATCACTCCAGGGCTTGCGGCAGCAAGACCCTACCCCAGGGTCTCTGTCGCAAGCCCGATGGTCGAGATGGTCTTGACCATCGCGACCATCATCATGGACGCTCGCATAAGCTGTGGGTGGTCACCCACAGCTATGCGAGTGTCCAAGAGGCCGCTCCATTTTCAAGGAGGAGGGCCCTGATTCAGAGCGAGCGCTCTGGTCAGAGCGTCCGGAACTGAATCAGGCCCTATGTCCTACCATTCCTGGTGTTTGTGTAGTTGATTTAGAGTCGATTGTAATTATATTGCGCATGCATTGATACTGTCTTTTATTTCTGTCTGTCAATTATAGCTATCACTGTTTTCCTCTCCATCCCTGTGGGGTGGAGGTTTTCTTTGGGTACTTCACATTCACTAGGTATTTCTGAAGGCTGTTACACAACATTGCATTTATTGCCTTTATTTTGAACATGTCAAAAGATAAAGGTAATTAGGAGGGGGCAGTGAGGCTCCTGTGTTGGTTTCATGTAAATCCTTTATGGCCTGTTTGTCCCCTCAGGATGTAAAGGATGGTTTGTGTGTTGTCTGTGTGTAAAGAGCCACCTCACCAGTCCAGTTTACCTGTCCCTGGACAAGAGCCATCTTGGGTATCCTCTTTGTCCCAGGTAATGAAGCAGTTTGTGGATCATATGGTTGCTCCCACACTGCCTCCTTGGATGGGGTGTCCACAGCATGCCATGTTTGCACATCCTATGCATCCTTCCTGGAAGGGTGTTTATGACCATTCTAGTCAGAGTATGGCACCATCTAATGTTGAAAGCAGACCGGTAGTTACTAAGGCGCCTAAGCGCAAATGATCATTTTATCAGTCTGCTTAACATATGGATTCAGGTGCATCATCAAAGGAATCAGATGATGCGCAGGGTTCCTCTCCTGGGTCTAGTTCAGGGGAGGAGGACCATCTATCCACAGTGGAAGTTCCTTCTTTGGTGAGGGCGGTTAAATCAATCCTAGACAGTCAGGATGATGAACCAGCTCCTAGAAAGTAGGCTCCAGTGTTTAAACACCACCATAAGGTGGCCAAAACAGAGTTTCCTGTATCTGAACAGCTCACTGTGCTTATGGAAGATGTATGGGGTAACCCTGACAACGGTTTTATGTGTATAAAAGAAAAACATCGTTGTATCCTTTCCCAGATTCTGTATGTACTAAGTGGGAGGTACCCCCCTACTGTGGATGCTCATGTGATGCATTTAATGAGAAATGCTACATTGCCTATTCCATCGGCATCTCTGAAGGATTCCACGGATAGAAAAATTTAAAGATTTATTAAGGCAATATTTTCATCATCCGGAGCTGTTACCTGTCCAGCTATGGCTGGAGCCTGGGTAGCCAAAGCTTTTGAAGAATTAATTGGGGCATTGGAGGATTCTCTACCAGATGCTACCAGGGAACAGATGATGTATATCTCCCATATATGAGAAGCGGCTTCCTATCTGGGAGCAGCTTCAGTAGATACTGGAATTCTAGCTTCTAAGGCATCAGCTTCAATAGTGGCACACAGGGCTCTTTGGGTAAGATCTTGGAAAGCTGATACAGGTTCAAAGAAGGTTCTAGAAGTCTTACCTTTCTACGGAAAGGTACTTTTTGGCGCAGAGTTAGATAAAATAATAGCTACTCTGGCGTCTTCAAAGTCAGCATGCCTGCCATCTACGGCTACAATAAAGTCTAGGCAGGTTTCTTTTCGGTCCTTCCGTCCTCGGACGAGCAGGGGAACAGTCTTCCTCTAAGCTATCTAGTTTTTGCAAGGCGGCAAACTAAGAGGTCTGGGCCGGCAAGACATCTAGCTTCTAAACCAGATGATAAACCCTTGGCCTGATGGGGCGGGCCTCCTCCTGGGAGATCCCAGGGTAGGAGGCCAACTTCTTCAGTTTGCAGTTTACTGGCGTCTGACAACAACAGATGCCTGGGTCCAAGAAGTGGTCTCTCGGGTATGCTCTCACTTTCAGAAGACGTCCTCCCCAGAAGTTTTTTTGCACAGATCCTTCATCAGATGCAGGCAAGGCCTTGGCCATTCAGGCAGCCATTCACTCCCTGCTGCAGGCGGGGATAATAATCCCAGTTCTTGAGTTGCAACAAGGAAGGGTTATTATCCAATCTATTCTTGGTTCAGAAACCGAATGTTACAAGTCGCAGTCACGACTTGTCTCTTTCTAGTAATGTACCTCCTTCTGGCAGTATGGTTCCAGTTCCGTCGATTGCTAGGTGATCTGGACGTCGCAGGATGTCACGTGCTGTCCACAACATGGAATGATTGGTTCCTTCCCCTATTTGTGCACGCTGACCTCTTGCCGCCTCGCCGACTATAGCGTTCTTTGTGGATCTCTTGGCTGCATGGTTGGTGTTCCTATTGTTCCAGATTGTATTGCCGCTCCATCAGCTCTCAAGCTGCCACCTGCTTTGTAGCCACCCCATCGGCTTCTAGCCGCTCCATCAGCTTTCATGCTGCCACCGGCTTCATATCCACTCCATCGGTTTCCCAGCTGCTCCACCAGCTCCCAAGCTGACACCGGCTTCGTAGCCGCTCCATCTGCTTCCCAGCCGCTCCTTCAGCTCCCAAGCTGACATCTGCTTCATTGACGCTCCATTGGCTTCTCAGCCGCTCCATCAGCTCCCAAGCTGCCACCGGCTTCATTGCCACTCCATCTGTTTTCAAACCGCACCATCAATTCTTTAATTATTACCGACTCAAGCCACACCACCGGCTCTAAACGCACCAATGACTCTCAACTTGCATCACCGGCTATTAAAGCTGCACCACTAACTTTTATTGGTTTAGTGTTCCACAGGCTAAACCTCTGATTCCCATTGGTCATTCATGTAAACCACTACTACCCTGAGTTGTAAGACCAGGCGGCCACTTAAGTACCGGTGAACGTTGCTAGTTCTAAGGGAACAGCAGGTGGCTGTTAGTGGCGGGGTTCTAGGGGGTTTACACGTTGCCTAGGGTTTCATAACACTGAATGAGGCTCATCGCCCAATTCTAAATCTAAAAACCCTCAACAGGTTTATCCATGTACCCAAGTTTCGTATGGAAACTCTCCGGTCAATTATTTTGGCAATGGAGACTGTGGATTATATGGTTTCTCTGGACATTCAGGTTGCATATCTGCATGTTCCTATCATGCCATCCCACCAACAATTTTTACGGTTTGCTGTCCTTCAACAACATTACCAATTTCAGGCACTACCTCTTGGCCTATCTACGGCTCCCCGGGTATTTATCAAAATAATGGCAGTCATGACTGCTTATCTCAGGCGTCAGGGAGTCAGAATACTAGCATATCTGGACGACCTCCTGATATTGGCGTAGACTCAGATTGTTTTACAAAATCATCTTCAACTGACCATAGCCTGCCTACAAAAGCACGGCTGGATAATCAATTGGAAGAAATCATCGCTTTCTCCAACACAGCAGATGGTGCACCTGGGAGCTCTTCTGGATTCTCGGGCACAAAGGGAGTTTCTGTCAGAGGACAAGATTATGGCTTTATCATTGCGAATACGCAAGCTGCTACACAAGCAAAGGGTATCCATTCTATTAGCGATGCAGGTCCTGTGATCAATGGTGTCCACCTTCGACATGGTGGGGTATGCTCAGCTTCACTCCAGACCTCTGCAAAGATTGATTCTTTCCAGGTGGAACGGACAGTATCTAATAAAATCCCAGAGGATCCTTCTCACTCCAGAGGTTTGTCACTCCCTCCTGTGGCAGCTGAAAAAGGACCATCTGAACAAAAGGCGCCCATTATGGATCCAAATTGGGTGCTTCTCACCATGGACACCAGTCTGTCAGGATGCGGCCTGGGATCGGCCGCTACTCACCTCTGCGCCGGTACTTGGGCTTAGGTGTTCAGTAACTGGGAGTGGAGGTGAGTGGTGAATGAGTATATTCCCCAGGGTCTGCTAGGGTTGCCGTGCATGCGTGGGCGCAGCCATGTTGATCCATATCACCCAACTAGTCTCTCCCAATGGTAGTCCTGCGGTCACTCAGCTAATCCAATGACCAGCTACCTAAGGGTATTTAAGTCTGACTCCAGGAACAGGAAGCTGCCGTTCAACTTCGCTGTTCCAGTGACTGTGATACTCACCAGTGTTACTCTTTGTTAATTCCTGTGTTGCTTCAGCCTTCTCACTGTTCTCCAGTGTTATTTGCATCAGCTCCCAGGCTGACTTCAGTGTGTCATTCCAGTTCTCTCACTGAACTCCAGTTCTTTTCATAACAGCTCTTGTGTTGTTATTATTGTGCTGTTCAGTTCCCCAGCTGCCTATCTGTGTTACTGGTGTCTGCTTTCATTCTAATTACTAGTTAGCTCTCAGCTGGATCCTTAACAATTCTCAGTGTATTCCTGCGTTATATTTCCCTGTGTTCTCAAAGCAACTCAGCGACTGGTTCCTTCACTATTATCAGTGCATTCCTGTTACATTTCCCTGTGTTCAAGTATTCAGTTCACACGCTGATCTCCTGTGTTCAAGTATTCAGTTCACATGCTGAACTTCTGTGGTCAAGTATTCAGCTCACTAGCTGATCCCTTGTGTCCTAGTTATTTAGTTCTTAAGCTGGCCTTTAGTGTTATACCTTCATTGTCTCTGTGCTGGTTTCCTGTGAATTAACTCTCGTTAATATAGTTACTGGTCTTCCTGCCACTCCCAGGTACCCGTCCAGAGGGCCGCGAGCTGCTCACTTGGTGCAGCAAAACCCATATCCCAACTGGAGGGGTCACTGGTGGAGACTACCAAGTGAGTTGGACTCTGCACCTCTGGGCAGGTCTAGCCAAACCTGGTTTTGGCCGCAATAGGAAGATCTAGTCACTGTCATTCTCCTAGTTGTTCCCTAGCCACCCTAACCCCCTGGCTTTTTGTCCTCATCTGAAGAACTTCCCGTACGGATCGTGACACAGACTTCGCGGATGGGGGGCAGTAACAGGTCATCTCACCTTTCAGGGCAGATGGACAAATCAGAAAAGTAATCTACCAATAAACATTCTGGAACTGCGAGCAGTATACAAAGCACTTATCGTGGCACAGGACCTGCCCCAGGGCAAACCGGACCAGATCCAGTCCAATAACGCGGCTTTAGTGGCCTATCTCAACCATCAGAGAGGAAGAAGTTATGCAGCCATGAAAGAAGTGACAAAGGTTCTGATTTGGGCAGAACGTTATCTTCCGGCCATCTCGGCAATATTCATACTGGGAGTACTCAATTGGGAAGCAGACTTCCTAAGTCGCCAGGACATACACACCAGAGAATAGTCTCTCCATCCGGGAGTGTTTCAGCTCCTGGTAAACAAGTGGGGTCTACCAGAAATAGATCTTATGGCCTCACCCTACAACCACAAGGTCACCAGGTACGGGTCCAGGTCCAGAGACTTATCATCAGCCTTTGTGGACGCACTGGCAGTAAGATGGGAATTCAAGCTGGCGTATCTCTTATCACCGATTTCCCTCCTCCCAAGAGTTCTCAAGAAATTCAAACAGGAAGGTGGAACAGCAAGACTGGTGGCTCCAGCTTGGCACAGACGTCATTGGTTCACGACACACAGAATCTATCCATAGACAGTCCGTATCCTCTTCCTATATGGCAGGATCTGCTAATGCAGGTCCCTGCTGGCATCCGGACTTGCGTCGTCTGGCTTTGATGGCTTGGCTCATGAATCTTCCATCTTAAGAGCAAAGGGTTTTTCCAGTTCTGTAATTCAGACGATGGTTAGGGCAAGGAAGCCTGCATCTGCCCGAATCTATTATAGGGTGTGGCATTCTTTTGGTCAATGGTGTTCCAACAGAAAATATGATCCTAAGGTGTGTAGGATTTCCAGAGTACTGGCTTTTCTCCAGGCAGGTTTAGACCAGGGTCTACGCCTGGCCACTTTGTGAGTGCAGGTTTCTGTACTAGCAGTCTGGTTCCAGAGGAAGATTGCCTCATTACCAGATGTTAGATTTTTTTTCAAGGAGTTCTGCAAGTTCAGCCTTTTTTTGTCCCACCAGTAGCACCGTGGGATCTGTCTTTGGTACTTAAGAGGCTACAAGCTCCCCCATTTGAACCTTTGGACTCTGTAGATTTGAAATGGTAGACAGCGAAGACACTTTTTCTCCTCGCTATGTCTTCTGCACGCAGAGTCTGTGATTTGGCAGCGCTCCCCATTTTTGATTTTTCACCAGGTTAGAGCTGTTCTTCGTACAAGGGAGGGTTACCTTCCTAAGGTAGTGTCCCATTATCATGTAAATTAAGAAATTGTAGTTCCAGCTTTTCAGGCTCTAGATCTTTCTGTAGGTAAAGCCTCAATGCATGTAGTTTGTGCTCTCCGTATCTATGTGGAGCGTACAAACTCTGTTAGAAAATCAGATGCACTTTTTGTTTTATATGGTTTTCACAAACGAGGATGGCCAGTTAACAAGCAGACTCTGACAAGATGGCTACGCATGACACACAGGGTGTACACACAGGCTGATCTCCCTGTCCCAAACATGGCGACAGCACATTCTACTCGGTCTTTAGGGCCAATGTGGGCATTTATTCGTGGTGCCTCTGCTGAACAATTGTGTAAGGCAGCCATGTGGTCTTCTGTCCACACTTTTCTTAGGTTCTATGCCTTTGATACTTTTGCCTCTCAGGATGCTTCTTTTGGGTGACGAGTTCTCCTTTATGCTCAGGAGCATCCCCCACCCTAGGGTTGCTGCTTTAGGACATCAATATGGTATCCCTGTGGATACCTATGGACCATAAAGAAGAAATTAGAGTTATGGTAGACTTACCTTGATAACTTCTTTTCTTCGAGGTCCACAGGGCACCCACCCTGACGCACCTGGCTGCAAGGGTAATTTTTTCTTTCGGTAACGGATTCCCTCATCTTGTGTAATAGTGTTACTGGTTTACGATTGCTCTTCATTCTCCTCTTTCCTTCTGCCTTGACGCTTGTTAACAAAACTGAAGGCCTATGGCTAGGGGTGGAGTATATATGGAGGAGGACCCGAGGCATCCTGGGAGCTGAAAACTTTAACAGTTTGGTGCCTGGATCTCTAGAGCCACTTTATCCCCATGATATCCCTGTAGATCTCTATGGACCTCGAAGAAAAGGAGTTATCAAGGTCAGTCTACCATAACTCTCTTATTATTTGTGCCTATGTCAGTTTGCTTCTTTCCACTTGGAAATACTGTCTTTTTGTCATAGCCTATCCTTACATCTATTTTGTCATAGCCTATCCTCACATCCTTTATCTGCTTACAGTCTTCTTTTTTATTCAATTTCTGCACGCATTACTTCCCCACTTCTATTCCGCGCAATAATAAACTTGTGTTAATGAGCATACATATTACCAACACTGTTCTTTCATTTGCATTTCTGCAAATCTCTTGCACTCTCTCTTGCATTCCCTCTTGTTTACTTATCCACACCTTTAAAATGTTTTCTTCAACTCCCCCCTTCACCCAGTCTCTACCTAATCCTCTGTTCTGTCCTCTGCTTCCACCTTTATGCTTTCCCCCTTGTCTCCTCCACCTCCCCTTCTCCCCCCTCCTCTGTCTGCCTTCTTTCCCCTCCTCTCCTAATACTCCACTTTCATCCTGTTCTACCCCTCCTTTATCCTACTACCCCACTGCTAATCCCTCCTCCTACATTTTTCTCCCTGTCACTTCACCCCACTCCCATCCACATCTCCTTTCCTGCCCACCTCCTACAGGTTCCCTTTTTAGCTCAGGTGTATGCACCATTGCTACACTCACTATTCATATCGGTCCCTCAAATTAATCTCACTTCCATACTACAGCAACCCTGATAATCTTATTCACTTCTCCCCTACAAACCCTATCCCTCTATCCTGTGCCCCCTGGAATGCCAGGTCAGTCTGTAATAAACTAATCCCCACCCATGACCTTTTCATCTCTAACTCCCTACATCTCCTAGCCATTACTGAAACCTGGATTTCATCCTCTGACACCACTTTTCGTGGGGGTCACCTTAGTGGTGGTGTTGGGGTCCTTCTATCCGCCAGTTATTCCTAACTGCTAATACCCTCTGCGCCATCCCTTACATTCCCCACATTTGAGGTTCATGCTATACGCCTCTTCAAACCAGTACACCTCAGAGTAGCTGTCATTTACCGTCTGTCAGGGTTCAGCCTAGGATCGCCCATTACCCCAGCATCGGCTTCCCTTGACTTCTCATGCGGTCAGGTGCGGCGGCGGGTGACGCGCTGAGGATTTTGCCTTAGGTGCCCTTGGACTTCCATGTGTGGCTGTGACTTGGTTGCTGAGGTTGCCGTCAGGGGCGCAGCCATGATAGTCTGCATCACCTGACTGTTCCTTCAACCAATGGTAGCGTGGTCTCGGTCAGCTGACACCGAACTCCTATGAACTGCAACCTTAGGGTATATAAGTAGGCTCTGGACACCAGGAAGTTGCCTGTGCAACATCATCACTTCCAGTGTATGCTTGTTGTCATTCTATTCCAGGTTCCTGTTCCTTGCTCTCAAGTGATTTCTATTGCCATCTCAGTTCCACTCTCAGGTGCGTTGAGATTCACACGCCGTGTACTCAATACACATCATCGAGTACAACTACTGAACCACTCTCCAGTGCGTCTGGAGTTGCGCGTTGTGTACTCGATAAACACTACCGAGCACAACCACTGAAACACTCTCCGGTGCGTCTGGATTCGTACAACGTGTACTCAGTACACACTGTTGAGTACAATTGCTGAACCACTTACCGGTGCATCTGGATTCGCACAACGTTTACTCGGTACATCTCCATTCTAGTCATATCTCTGAGTCCACCTCCTGTACCAACGGTGCTCCAGTATCCGCACTCCGTGCAGCCAGTGCTCTCCCAGTCAGCTCAATCACCACCCTCCTCCAGTGCCGGCAGAGCGTTCTAATCCTCTGCGGATCTTTCCTCTGGTCTCCCATTGTACCACTTCAGGAAACAATTCCCTTTGTGCATACCTTGTATCTGTGGGTATAGAAACCGTACTCCCAGTGGGCCATAGCCCATTTTCCACTCGTGTCAGACAACCAAAGGACCGTGACCTGCTTGCAGCTGAAACCCATATCCCGCTTGGAAAGGTCACTGGTGAACACCTCCCGGCAGGTTAGACTCCGCACCTTTGGTCAGTTCTCGTCAACGTCCGATACTTGAGGATGAGAAGAACGTACATCCAGGCCCCTTGCCTCCGATTTCTCCCTCAACCCAGGACTACAGCTTTGAGCCCCTCAGTAGGGGATTCCTCAGAGTCAGACGTGACACCGTCCCCCTGGCCCTCCCTCCAAATTCCTTGACAACTTCGCTTCCTGGCTCCCTCACTTTCTCTCTTCTGATCTTCCCTCCATTATCCTAGGTGATATTAATATTCCAATTGACATTCCCACAGAATCCTCTGCCTCTAAACTTCTTACCCTCACCTCTTCATTTGGTCTCTCCCCCCTCCTCACCCTCCCATGTGAGTGGGCACTCACTTGACCTGGTGTTTACTCACCATTGGGATATTTCTGATTACTCCAATTCCCCATTCCCCCTCTCTGACCATCATCATCTCTCTTTTAACTTATCCCTCTCTCCTTCCCCTCCTCTACCTCCTAAGGGTACCATTACTAAGCATAACATTGAGCCTATTTACACTGTTGCTTTTTCCTCCCTGCTGGACTTGCTTCTTTCTCCTATCCTTCTCTAACCTGCCCTGAACAAGCCACTTCCCTGTACAATGCCACCCTTACTTCTGCTGTTGACTCTGCTGCTCCAGCAATAACTACTCACCCTTGCAGATCCACACCACAACCCTGCACCAGATATCTGCAAAGGTGTTCTCTAATTGTCGAGTGTCAGTGGAGGAAATCACGCTCTAAGGCAGACTTTCTCCATATCAAATTTATTCTATCATCCTAAAGTGCTGCCCTGTCCCTCTCAACAATCATATTTCAAGAACCTCATCTCCTCCCAGTCCTCAAACCCCGGCATCTCTTTGCCACTTTCAACTCCCTCCTCTGTCCTCCCCCTCCTTGCTCTCTGTCTTTGACTTTGCCACCTACTTTACATCAAAAATTGACTCCATACGTCAGGACATCATAACCCATCAGACCCTCAACACTCCTGCGCCTCCTTTCCCTGACCTACCCTGCCCATCTGTTTCACCAACTCTAACATCCTTCTCCCCTGTTTCTGGAGAGGAAGTCATGGCCCTCTCCGGTCCCCTCCTCCTTCCACCTCCATCTTGACCCTATCCCTTCCCGTCTCCTCTGTTACCTGTCTCCTTCTGCTTGTTCCCATCTTGCCCACCTCAATCTCTCCCTATCATCTGGCACTGTCCCTGCTGCATTCAAACATGTCCTTGTCTCCTCCATTCTTAAAAAACCTACCCTTGACCCTAATATACTCTCCAAGTAGTGTCCCATCTCTCTCCTCCCTTTAGCTTCCAAACTCCTTGAGCGTATTGTTTACAACCGCCTTACCACCTTTCTTTCCACACACTCACTTCAATATGGCTTCCGTTCTCTCCATTCCACGAAAGTATGCAATGACCTCCTTGCTGCCAAATCCAAAGGCCGCTACTCTCTGCTCATTCTCCTTGACCTCTCTGCTGCAATTGACACTGTAGACCACCCTCTCCTGCAAATCCTTCACTCTCTTGGTCTACGTGGCACTGCCCTCTCCTTGCTGTCCTCCTACCTCTCTGATCATTCCTTCTCTGTCTCCTCTCTCCCCCCCCCCACTTCCACTATCAGTAGGTGTTCCCCAAGGTTCTGTTCTTGGACCTCTTTTCCCTATATACGTCCTCTTTAGGTGAATTAATCAACTCTTTTGACCTCCCATATCATCTCTTTGCTAATGATACTCAAATCTATCTTTCCACCCCTGACCTCTCCCCCTTTCTCCTCACCCTTATCTCCAACTGTCTCTCTGCTATCTCTTCCTGGATGTCCCAGCGCTTTCTTAAACATAACATGTCTAAGACTGAGCTGATCATCTTCCCATGCTCCTACATTACCTCACTTCCCACAGTTTCATTATCTATTGATGGCACAACCCTCTCCTCTAGCCCCAAAGTGCGCTGTCTTGGAGACATCCTAGACTCCTCCCTCTCCTTCAAACCACAGATTCAGCACCTCTCGCAGTCCTGCCATTTTCAATCTCAAAAATATTTCCAAGATTAGACCCTTCCTCACCCTGGATGCTACTAAAACCCTCATCCATTCCCTGGTCATCTATAGATTGGACTACTGTAACCTTCTCCTAGCTGGCCACCCAGTCTCCCACCTCTCTCTGCTAGAATCGGTCCTCAATGCTGCTGCTCGGCTCATCTTCCCCTCCAAGCGTTCTACATCTGCCTCACCTCTCCTTCAAGCCCTACAGTGTCTTCCCTTCCCCTCCAGATGCCACTTCAAGGTTCTTACACTCTCCTACAAAGCCCTCACCCAGTCCTCTCCCACTTGCATCTCAGACCTCATTTCCCTTCACACTCCCACCCATCCACTTCGCTCAACAAATGCATGGTGTCTCTCCTGCCAACTGATTACTTCCTCCCACTCCCGCCTCCAAGATTTTGCCTGTGCTGCTCTCTACCTTTGGAACTCTCTCACTCTCCCATTCAGACTGTCCACCTCTCTACAAATCTTCAAACGGGCTCTCAAGACCCCACTACTTTATCAAGGCCTTCCAGCTCTCATCCTAACCCACTTCATTCTCTTTCCTCCCTATCTACCCTTTCTGTGTCATGACTGTCTAACCCACCCCTTTAGAATGTAAGCTCTCACAAGCAGGGACCTCTTGCCTGATATGCTTCTCCTTACACTTTCTTCTACTCCTTAATCCCCACAAGGGCATACACTTGACTGCTGACCCCCTGCTGCTTATTTTGAGTGTTTTATTCGCTATTGCAGCAATGTATATAAACCATGTCCTGCACTGTAATGTAATGTACTGTAAGTTACTTGTTTCTTGCTCACTTATTAGTTTATATACTCTGTAACGCGCTGCAGAATACTTGTGGCGCCATATAAATAAAGGATAATAATTTTGAATTGTAATAATCAGAAGACCTACACCACAGCAGTAGTAATATATTAGTATAGCATATATTAGTATAGCAATGGTAATGTACATATAAAAACAATGTTTCATTGATAAATAGCTAGTTTGAAAGAATGTTTCATAGTTTGTCTCTATTCTTGGAATAACCACAGCTCAAATTGAATATTGACAGTTCCGTAGCTGCTTGTTTTGCCTGTCCCTACTGCTTTATAAATCAAGCAGCCGCGTCTGCCTGTTATGAAAAAATAGTTGGATGCACTACAGAGTGTTACCTGCCTGTTAGTCCAGTATCCCATGTGTATCCGTATTTAAAATTCGTTTTGCAGAGAACCCCGCTGCTAAGTACTCACTGCGGTGGGAGTAACCTCATGCGATTCTTATAGCACTGCACCACCCGGAGATATAATGAAGGAGATTGTAACCTTATACAGATACCGTTGTCAAAGCAAGTGTTACCTCCCTTGGCTCAGCAGTCCGTGAGCGGTGTCTAGTCCGGGGGTCCTGCAGCCTGTATCAGCCGTATTGAGCAGCGGCAAGCGGTGGGTGGCGGACAGCCGAACGGAGCATGAAAGTTTCCAGCTAGTTGAACGGTCAAGTGCAAGAAATAATGTCATGTATATATCCCTGGATATAACCGCAGCAGCACATCACAGCCCACACTCCATTTCTCACAATGACATAGTCCTCGGCCTAACTCACCTCCTATAATAGTAGCATTATTTTGTCACTGCAGCTAAAAAGAGTATCCTTTTTTTTATTGTAAAATGACAATTTTCAGATAATGCTTTTTTTTTTTTTTTGCAGGTGTTTGGCATCCTAAATTGAACCATGTCAGTGTGAATTTTTGAATGTGGAACTAGGGGCTGTCATGAAGTTTCTATTCCTGCAGAAGAAAACTGCAAAGGAAATCCATGGGGGCGATTCAATTGATCGCAATGTTGAACAGCGGGCTGTAAAGTCCGACTAGAAGAACATTTTCCGACTTTTTGGGATGCTGTTAGCTCCGCGCTAAGATGTAAAACAGCATCGCAGCCGGCACTTTAGTCGCATTTCTGCTCCCATCTTAGAAGGGTGCGAGCTGATTCCTCCTTAGTAGCATTTTGAGCCCCATTATGAGAGCAATTGCAGTGTAAATAAGGACTTTATTGTGGGGCATAGAGTTAATATGACCCTTCATAAAGCATTCTTCCTTAATTGCTCTGAAATGAACCCTCATAATAGTGCTCTTTATGCCCCAGAATACATATATTGCTATCTATTCCATTTTAATTGTGTAGAAATTATCCCCCCATAATAAGTCTTTGTACACCCCCACCCCCGTTATTATAGGTCTCAGTATGAGGGTAATGAGAGAAGTTAAAACCTGGACAGTAATGCCGGAGTTTGGGAAACTCTGGGTTAGGGAAATGCACGGTTTTTACCTTATTTATTTATTTATTTTTCACGGACTAAGGGGCATATTCAATTGGGGTCAAGAAAAACAAAAATCCCGCACCTGCGAGGTTTTTCCTGCAGGTGTGGGTTTTTTGCTATTCAATTAGATGTGGATTTTTCCATTTTTGAGCGCCGGGAGCTTTTTATTCTCGCACCTCCAGAGCAAGTCTGATTTTTTTTTCTAAAATCGTTAATTTTGGGAAAAATCGTCTGGACTTGCTCTGGGACCCCGGCGGCACCCCCCCATGAGGTTTAATTAAGCAATTGGAAGTTTCCAATTAGCTTAATTAGTCCTTAATTACTTACCTTCTGCAGCACTGTCTTCTGCATCCAGCGTCGGAAGCCAGTCTTCTGCAGCAGGGTGAGTATGTCAGTGTGTGCAAGTGTTTGTAAGTGTGTGTGTACCCCCCTAGTGTCTATGTTCCCCCCGTAATGGGCGCTAGGAGAACTACATCTCCCAGCAGCTCTTGCTCCTCCAACCGGCCCCTGGAGGCTCCCAGCAACTCCCGCGACTCCCTGCAACACCCTCTCCAGAGAGAAGATGGAGGGGAGGCCACCGGGAGCCGTGGAGACCCCCAGGCAGGTAAGTGTAGATTTTTTTTGTTTATTTTTTTCATGCGGCGCAGGGTTTTCAGCTCTGAAAACTCCACAACCACTTTTTTTTTTAAATTGGATGCTGCGGGTATCGGGAGCGCACAAACCGGTAATACAAAATTGGGCACAAGGTTTTTTCTCTCTAAACCTCGCGCCCAATTGAATATGCCCCTATGAGACTGTTTACCTGCTTTTTTTTCTAACCAATGTCTTTTACTTAATTTTGCAAACATTTGGATATAAATAATTATAAATAAATAATTAATTCATATTGTACGGTTTACAACTGATCATTTATACACTGAATTGCTTGTGGTTTTCTGGGCTTATAATTTCAAAAGTTTCAGTTTTTTTATGTTTAAACATTGATATTGTTAAAAGTACCAATAAATCTAAAGGTTTCATTTTATTGACCATTTACATTTTTAGTCCCGTGATTGGGTAGGTGGGGCCCCAGTGCATTGCTTGGCCCAGGGCCTACAATGCTGTTAAAATAGCCCTGCAACCACAGTGGCGGCTGTGTGGGTCAAGTACTACTAGTTTCACTTCTATTGTCTTTATTTAAAACATAAAACACTATGGACCTAAGGATACTGGATTTCAACCTCTATACGCACCTACCTATACCTTCTAAACCCTGACTATAAACCTCTAAAATTGACGCTATTTGCGTACGCAGTCATACAGTAATATAAAGACTTTAGACCTTGAACATGTGTTTCTGAAGCACAAAGTATTCAAGTAAAGTACAGTCGGTTGCACGCTGTGATCTAAGTACAATTTAACGCAAAGAATTATACAGACCCAAGATACAGTTATACATTACACACGCGCTCTGGACCAGATACCGGCATCAGCAAGAAGACTCCAGATTGGGGTCACAACACACACAGTTATACCCTCACAGAAACAGACAACACAAAAGAGGGGTTTGTTGCTAATCCCATTGGTTCCCAGTGCGGGTGCATCTGTTACAGGGCATTTAACAGGTTGGTTCAAATGGACACCGAACAGCCTCTAACAGCTTGTTGCCTCCTCTATTTCCCCTGCATGCAAATCTAGGCTGTTGGTTTTACAATGTACATTCTGGTGCTTTAAGTCTCTACGGTCCATAAGTTGTGAATGCATGTTGCGATCTTCTCACCGATGATACCGAGAAGCTGTTGAAGAAATGCAGATCAGTACAATACCACACACGGCTTACTTATCACATATTAAACCTTAGATACCAAAATAGTCTTTATTTCACAGCATTTGTAATAAATGTATAAAACTTGGATCTTATACTTTAAAGCTATGGAACCTTTTATGTGAGTGTGCATTATGTAAGTATTAGAGTTTTGGGAAAAGACACTAGTTAGGTTTATCTGATTTGAGGCAGATCTGCACGCATGCAGCTAATAAACAGCGTTCGCATGCAGGATATTGTGCATTCGCTAATGTGCGTCATGTTAGCAGCGCAACTGTGCGTAATGTGCGGTGTTTATGCATGAGATTCTATTTATGATGGATTTAATATAAATATATATATATATATATATATATATATATAGCCTCATTTCTTACTAACATTTTAAAACTGCAATGCAAATGTGTTATGCGCAGTGAGCTTCAAACATGGTGGAGACCCCCAACCGTGTTGGTGCCAGCCTGTCTGAAAAATAGCAGATTTAATTCAAGTGTCTGGGCCATATTATAATTGCCACAGCTACACCTGTCTATATACAGGGATTCCCAATTTATATGTAAAACACTCACAGTATTCTGGTGTATTGTTAGTTGTTTTCCTAGTATACTGTGTTTGTTATGGTATCAAGGTTGTCCCGAGAATGGGCTTTGTGTACATCAGGGCATGATTTCTGGAAGGATTACTAAAAAGTGTTCTAATGCTAATAAGTCATTTTTTATGTATGTTAAACACTGTCGGTATGTTTTTTCTTTGGGGAAGATTGTTACTCTGTGGTTTTGACAAAATGGCGTTGTGTGATCTATTTCTAAGATGGAGTCTTGACGCCATTCGTGAGATGGCGTCGCGGAGATTCCGATTGTAAACATATTCTGTCTCAGCTGATTATCCAGCTTTGACAGACCTCATTCAGTCTCTCGCTAGATGCGATCGCTCGCATCCAGTGTATGCAAATTTTTCAAAGTGACGCCATGGTATGCAATCGCTCGCCAAGGCATAAGCACACCCACCATGTCTTAGCGAGCGGCCAGTGTATGCCCAATCGCACAGGCAGAGCCGCCCACCAGAACACGTCATCTCCAGGAAGTGTATTAAAACATTGGTACATCGAGGACAATCGGAAGCGATTGCAGCGCTTGTGGTTGCCTTACCCTACCGCAAGCACTGCGAGAACTTCAGTGTAAAAAACCAGGCATGTGACGTGTACTATGACGTTGCTTGTTAATTATGCACGCCTTAAAAACGGCGTTGAAACACTCAGGCACGCCTGCGTTCGCATGTCCACTCCCCCATTATTAGTGTCCTGCCCCTGTTACCACCCACAAACGGCCTCTCCTGTCGCTCATTTTACTGGGCTGTCTTTGCTGGGCGAGCGAGCGGGCTGCGATTGCACAGAGTAGTTCGCGAACGTGCAGAATGAAGCATGCGCGTTCGCAAACCATCAGGACGCTTGCTAGCGACTGTGAATGAGGTCCTATCTCTGGAAACTTAAAGCTACACTGGATGAAAGCTGGGAAGAGTCCCCTTCCTGCCTCCTCCCACAACACAGTGCCTACCTTCAGTATTTTCACTTTTTTTTTTTTTGTATTCCTGGTGGGATAGAATTTTCTTTTCAGTTTTGAATTTTTGTTGTCTGTTGTTAGTTCTGTTAGCTTTCTTGTTATGCAAGTACAAAATTTGACCAGGCAAAAAAATAAAAAAGGTAGAGACCAGGGAATCAGGCAGTTTGAAAGGGAAAACACTGCTTATGTGGTTCCTTAGAATCAGTTCTGTGCAATGAGTTTCATGAATATCTTGACTTTTTTGCTTAAGATGACAACAAAAGAATCTCTTTGCTATGACAGGTCTTTTTCACATGCTTTGTCCCATCAGGTATTTCTATATAAATATGATGGTCAGAAAAATGCAAGGTACAGTTAAAAAACACCACAACATTTCCTACTTGGAAATATACCATCAATACAAGGAGCAACAAGATAAGGAGGAGAGTCAACACGCGGCTGGGGGAAGCATCAGCAAGAGGGTGGGACAATTATGGTACAACCAATACAGAGAGGGGCAATTATTATGTAGGATTTAAGTATCTTTTGTTGAATTTGCTACAGTGTGCTAGAGGGCAAATCCCTTTTTTCTGCATTTAGCATATGTATTAACTACCCTTACAAAATTAGTACATATAGCAGAACATCAATTTAACGGGGGGCATGATATAGAGGAGAAATATTTTTAAGAGAGTTCACACTGGATCACCCAGTTCCTGGCACTTAATTAAATACAGATTTATTTATAATATTTATATTAACACCTGCTGCAGATCTGTATAAACTTGTTGCTATCCCAGTCAATATGAACAAGAACTTTATCATGTTATTTGTAAAGATCTGCGCTGGAGTAGAGAGGCAATAGACTGATGTGTATGATAAAAAGGTTTATTTAAATATCTGCTTGTCGGTATAAATACAAGAGATGGCTTCTCTAATTCTCTTATTGAACTTACATATATTTATTAAAACTGTACAAAACATACAATATAATAAGGCACAATAAAACACATTACAAAAGAACATACAATTAGTTTTGAAGATGAAATTAATTGATTTTGATTTCATAATCGGTGAGTTAGCTGAGGAGGATTTAGGAAAATTCAAAGTCTCCAGGAAGGTAGATAATTTTGGACCTAATTAACGTGAGATGAAGAGCTTTGTCTTGTTTCCAGAACTGAGCAATAGCTGCTTTAGTAGCAATAAGAACATGGATTATAAAATACCTATGGTAAGTTGGAACATCATCAGGGAAAATATGTAGAAGAGCAGTGGTAGGGGATAGAGACGACTTTAGGTCAGTAACCATCAAAATGAAATCTACCTCCAACCAAAGCGGGTGTATGACAGGGTACTTCCAAAAAACATGGAAAATCTCTCCTACTTGACCACATCAACACAATCTTGATGGGAGGGCCATATTTGACGTAGTCTGTCGGGGGCCAGATAAATGCGATAGAACAGCTTCATATACATTTCAGTATGTGGGATTCACTTAGACATATTAAAGATGGAAAATAGTAGTTGGGACCATACATGAGGTTCTAAACATATATTCAGGTCTTGTTCCCATTTCAAAATGGCTTGGATCTTATCAGTTTGTCCCACTGCCAATAAAAGAGAATACCAAAAAGATACTCCTCCATTGCGAGAGAACATGGGGGGGAACAATACCAGTCGAGTCTACCAGGGGTGTAAAGGATTGGAGCCAATGTGTTATTTGAGTACGTTTTAAACAATCTGGAAGGTAAGGAGAAACAGGCTTGCAATTGGGTGAAGACAAAGAGTATTTATAAACAAATCACGGAGAGTCTGAATGCCTTTAGCGCACCAAAAGGACAGGTTAAAATTTGGAATTAAACATGACGGGCGAAACTAGACCTAGGGGGGCCCCATAGCAAAATTTTCACTGGCCTCCAAGGTCCCCCCCTCCATCCATGCCCCCCGTTTGCGTCCCACCTCCGCACCCTTCTCACTCCCCTCTCCTCAACTTACCTGCTCTGTGGTTACGCTTCGCAAGGCAGGCACACCTTTCCCGGTCAGCTCCATCTCTCCTCTTCACTGACTGATGCTGGAAGGAGGCGGCACACCTCCTCCCAGTATCAGTCAATGAGGAGAGGCAGAGCCGACCGGAAGGGGGAGGACGCAACCATAGTGCAGGTAAGTCAAGGAGAGGGGAGTGTGGAGGGGCAGACCACAGCCCAAGGCCTAGCACTGTAGGTGCAGGACGAGGCCCAGGCCCTGGGTCGGTTCGGGCCCCATAGCAGCCGCACCACCTACACCTACGGTAGTTGCATCACTGATGACAGACCTTGGATAGAAAGGTTAGCAGATGGTAGATGAAACTGTAAAAGGACAGGTAGGTCATCCCACGCTTTAAGACAAAACCTGTATTTTTAATAGCACTTTCATAAACAGCATCTCAGTTGCCAGTCTATTTCAGATTTCCGTGAAATAAATACAATAAACTATCGCTTACCTACACACTTCCAATACCGTGTATCCAAGCAATGCCACTAGCAGTCTGAGCAGGTGTTCCTCTCGCCTGCAATTTGCATGAATGGGTGGCTAATCAATGAGGAAACCTGGCTGGCAACAAGTCATTCCCTGCTCAGGCTTAGGGGGTTGGGTACGTGATCCCGGCGCTCATAATCAATATGCAGGTAAGTATTGTAACTAACTTTCTCACAGCCTAACCCGTCCCTCCCACAGCCTAAACCTACCCCCCCCCCCTAGTGCCTAACCCTAATACCGTCGGGATAGCAGCCGTCGGTATTCTGGAGCCGGGATTCTGACTGCTGTTGGGATTCTGATCACCGGCATTGTGTGCGCCAAAATGCAGACTACATCCCGTTAAAGGTATTGCAGCCCAGGTTAGATTTTCTTTTAGTTACTTCATACAATTCTATCCAAAATCAGACAAATGTGGGTGGAGGTAAGACATTAGCAGCCACCATATCTGTTAGCAAAAGATGAGTAGGAACTAAAGGTGCATTATCAATGTTTCTTTACATTTCCACTGGTATTGATTATACTGTTAGGTCCACTAGGTCCTGCCAGGGCTCAGACAGACAGGCCCAACCTCTGACATGCACGCATCTCTGCATGAATTTCCTCCCAGGCGTTCCATGAGAACGGAAGGACCCAGAGGAATTACCACATTAGACACTGCAGGTACACTGTATCGCCACCGCTATAGTCAGGGCCAGATTAACAATGGTGCGGATGGAGCTACAGCTCCAGGCCTCCACATAAAAATAGGCCCATCAACATGACAGCATGATTACCAGCTACATTTATTTAATAGTTATTCTAGTCCTCCCCCTCACCCCCCAAAAAAATATTAAGCAACTTTCTAATTCTTTGTAGATAGTGTTCATAGCGTAGGGGGTGTTTTACACAGAATGGGTATGATTCCGCATGGCCGGCGGTTCGATTCCCGTCAGCGGCAGCCCGACAGGAGCAGAGTGCGACGCAGTGGAAGCCCGACAGCGCTGGAAATCCCGATTGTGGATAGGTAAGTATCCACTAACCTAACCCCCCTAACCCTCCTTAGGGGTGCCTAACCCTAACTTCCCCCCAAGTGCCTTACCCTAATCCCCCCTCTAAGTGCCTAACCCTAACCACCCCCTTCCCCGCTACCTAAACCTAAGTCCCCCGGGGGGGTGCCTAACCCTAACCCTCCCTCCCCCTAGCCTACCCCTAACCCTCCCGGGTGGGTGCCTAACCCTCCCCCCCTGCGGCTGTCCGCTCGCGGTGCCCGGCATCACTCGTGATGCTGGGCGCCGGTCTCCCGGCGTCGGGGAAATGCGGGCGTCTACATCTAGACATATGTAGTCAAAAGGGAATAATAAGAACAGGCGCCAAACACCTGTATTGCTGCAAACAAGAAGTCACCGCAGTACCACCCTAAGATACTGAATATAGATACACAACAAATAGGTAGTGACGACTATAAGTGCGCACGGTGTTATATAATTAATAAGAATACTTCCCAATCATGGTGATTCTTGTAAATGGATGCCAATAGATGATTTCTCCGTGGACATGAAAAACATCAGAAATATGTACACATCGTGTGATATAGTACAAACAAAAATTTTATTCACCACACAGAGAAATAAAATGATAATCAAAAAATGCAAAAATATAAAAACACAAAAAATATAAAAAATTATTATAAAATATTAAGAAGGACAAACTTGATGTGGCCTTCAATAATAAATATACCAAAAATGCAGGAACAAGGGATATGCATGGAATCCTTAAATGATATTCAATATAAAATTACCAGAAGTCCCATTTCTTGAGGGCTCATAGATGTAAAAGGTGGAGGTTCTCCGGATAACCCTCATCCACTCATCATCAGGGGGCTTCTTATCACGTGAGTCTCACAAATCAGGCAATCCGCGGGCCGGCTGATGTGGAGGGGAACTCTCTCTGTACATTTGCAAGTATTCCACGGTCATTACATGCCAAGGTATGGTTGTTACTCCTCACGCTGTTTGTGCAAGTGCACTGTAGTACTTGAATCGCTGTTGGCTGCCGGAGCAAAAAGAAGACCAAGTTGGTGTATTGAAGGGGGAAACCCTAAAGCTGGCCACACACTAGACCAACTTACATCCAACCAGCCAACTTGTTGATTGGTTGGAATGAAAATCTGGTAAGGAATGAAAGCAAATGACAATGAGTAAATGATGATCAGCAATTTGCTCCCAAATGCCGGGAAATGGACAAAAACTGTTGTTTGAACAAATTGTTTAGAGCAAACAATTAACAAACCTGTCTGAACGACCATTTTCATCTGTTTTGTGGCATTTAGGAGCAAATTACTGATCATCATTTACTCCCATACCTTACCAGATTTTCATTCCAACCAATCAACAAGTTGGCTGGTTGGATGTAAGTTGGTCTAGTGTGTGGCGAGCTTTACGTGTTTCTCCGCTGTATTGAGTGGCGGTTTCGTCACTTTTTAATATTTTTTGTGTTTTTATATTTTTGCATTTTTTGATTATCATTTTATTTCTCTATGTGGTGAATAAAATTTTTGTTTGTACTATATCACACGATGTGTACATATTTCTGATGTTTTTCATGTCCACGGAGAAATCATCTATTGGCATCCATTTACAAGAAACACCATGATTGGGAAGTATTCTTATTAATTATATAACACTGTGCGCACTTATAGTCGTCACTACCTATTTGTTGTGTGTCTACATCTAGACACCCGGCATTTCACCCTTGCCGGGATAAGACAGTCGGGAAGCCGGCTGCCGGTATATAGGCAGTCGGCTGCCCGATTGCTTCCCTTGTACACACCAAGGTGACTCTGAACTAGGGATGTGCAGGCTCGGATAGGTTCGAGTTTGCACGTGGAGTTCGGTTTTTTCCCTCCAAAAAAACGGAACTCAGAACGAGGCAAAACGTCATCTTACATGGACGAACATCATCATTCCTGGTCTTTTGTCCAGGAATGATGATGTTCGTCCATGTAAGATGACGTTTTGCCTCGTTCTGAGTTCCGTTTTTTTGGAGGGAAAAATCCGAACTCCACGTGCAAACTCGAACCTATCCGAGCCTGCACATCCCTACTCTGAACACACTCACACAGCACCGATCACAGCTCTTCCCCTTCTCAGTATAGGCCGTTGAACATTTTCAGCTCCAGGCCCATGTGGGCCTTAATCCGGCCCTGGCTATACGGGGGGGCAATAGTGCTACCATCCGCTGCTGTATTTTCTGCTATCACATCCGGCCACTACAATGCCCAGCAACATCCTAAGCTCCAGGCTGCTTACATATATATCTGCATACCACTGTTACACCTGTGACATCCCATGTATGGACTAAGGGCCTGATTCAGGTTGTTTCGCAATGCTGCTTTCGCACGCAGCCAACCAATGTTTGCATTCTGTGCAGGCGTACAAGATGCAGTGCGCGTGCATGAACCAGGCGGTGCAATCGGGAATGCGATCGCAGGCAGTACACAGACCCACAGGAAGTGCCGTTTGTGGGTGGTGAGGTGGGGTTGGTTGTGCGAACGCAGGCGGGTCAGTGCGTTTGAACGCAGTTACAGGGGCGTGCATAAATTAGTCACGGCAAACCCATACGAGTACTCACTGTGTGAAGGAAGTTTAGCAACTTCTGCAGCAGGGTCATGTCAACCACAAGTGTGCATGCAGCTCCGATGTTACGCAGATGTGAGAAGAGGGTAAGGGGGCGGCATTATGTAGTGCTGTGCGTCTGCATCTTGTGCTGCGACGGCAGTGCGAATGCATTCATTAGCATATTTTCACAGCAGATGGTTGCGTGCGAATGCAGCATTGCGATCCAACTTGAATCAGGCCCTAAATGCCGCCAGCAACAACATCTGTGTTACATATTCAATACCACATTTACCTTGGGCAAGTATATTGTATCCTAGCATAGCAATCTGTCTGGAGGAGTATTGTACCCAGCATGTCTGCTCACACTTCACTCTCCGCTGACAGATCATAGGCTCAGTGCCCAGATTTTCAACATTGTGTTCTATACTCTGCCAATAGGTTATGGGCCCAGAGTGTTGTCACAGATTACTATGCTAATATTTATGGTGTAAAATCTGACATTTTTAGCCACTATTAAATAGAGATGTGCTGGTTCGGTTTCCTGGACACCAAACACACCCAAACTTTGGGATTCCAAGTGAATCCGAGTTCCGGCTTGGGTCTTCCCCCCAAATTAGAATCCCAAAACGAGGCAAAACGTCATTCTCCTGGTGTGGATCTCCCATGTTGTTGGATTGCATATAAAAGTCCCTCCCTCGTGATTGTGTGCCATTTCACACAGGAGAGCGGAGGGAGAGGGTGTGAGGCTGGGCTGGAGCACTGTGAGACACTGTAATAAAAAATGCTTTAGCAAGCCATCAGGGCACAATTAAGGTCATACTTGCCGACAATCAGCTCCAGCCTTCCAGGAAGGAGCTGATTGTCGGCTAACAGCGGGGGCGGTCATTGGGGGCGGAGCCGGGGGTGAGCCAGCCAATTGGTGGCACATTGGAGGCGGAGCCGGGGGCAGGGAGGCACGCTCACGTCATCGTGGCTCCGCCCCTCTTCACAATGCTGTTAGTTTCGGCATTGTGAAGCAGGGGGCGGGGCCGCGATGGCGCGATTCAGCGCGAATCGCGTCACCGGCTCCCCCACTGCGGGGGTTTCTAGTCATTTCAGGGGCGAGGACGGGAGGGTCGGAGGCTTCCGGGAGGCTTGCCTGCCTTTCCGGGGGGCCGGGAGCGGCACCCGAAAATCGGGAGGCTCCCGGCCATCGGGAGGGTAGGCAAGCCTGATTAAGGTACCATTAGCATTAGGTTAGGAGGAGTTAGGTTTAGGAGTTTACTAGGTAGCTCTGGAGACACGAGTAGGTGTCTGGGAACTTCAGGCTGCAGGCATCCATCATTGTAACTTGTCAGTGTATGTATGTCTGTCACACACACTCACACACTGCAGTGCAAACAAACAGACTAGCTACTGTCTCTGTTGATGTTGATTGTTGTTGTTTGTTTCTTAAAGTGAACCTGCACCTTTTTTTTCCTGCACTATACTTATTGTTTACCTGGTCAATAAATACTCTACTGTCTTTGCACCCCAAGAAGCCATCTTTGTTTTGAGGGTTTTTTTATTCCCAGTTATATTAAAAAAATATATATATGTTTTTCCTGTTTGACTTTTGCATTGAAAAATTATATTGTGTATTTCAAGAAGTGTGTGTTAATTTTATAGCAGTGACGCAGCGTATACTATTGTTCTGTGTGAGGTGGTATCCCACCCTTAATCTGGACCCTAAAACAGCTCTCCAACTCTCACAAAAACGTATTCCTCCAAGTGCGTGCTAACAATTGCCAGTGTTTTTTTTTTTTTTAAAACAGTTATTAGTGCCAAAAAATTTGCATAGTGTGTTATCCTTCTAGTGTAAGCGACGGTGTGTGGTTTTGTCTCCCCATCATCTGCACCCCAAAACAATTCTCACATAGACAACACAGCAACATCTCCTTCAGGTTCTCTGGTAAATGCTGCTGCCAGGAAAAAAAACTGACCTTTCCCAAGAGACCTGTTGGTGAGGAGGATGAGTCAACTCAGTGCACCAGAGTGAAACACCATTATGACATCTGGTCATGCTTAAAGAATTGACCCAAATTACTGACACCTCTACCATGACACAATCTGATACAGTAAGCATCAATAGAATGGTGGAGGATTATTTTTAATACAATGTAAAAATTAGCATATCACACAGTCTCTTTGAATACTGGGGAAAAAAGGCAATTTGGAGCCCTTTGTACAAACTAACTTTGCTTTACTTAAGCTGTCCACCCACCAGTGTGTACTTGGAAAGAGTGTTTAGCACACCCGAGAACCTTGAGAGTGATCGGTATGGGAAGCTACTTTCTAAATTAGAAAATGTGATTTTCATAATAATTAACTACAAATTCTATGAGGAAGACCTTTGCCGTCAATTACAACAAAGTACATAGACTTCTGTAACAATGGATTCCAGTTGGGCTGAGCTAATATTGTGTGATGATGTTAACAACACTGATAAAGGTGAGGATGATAATCACATCTTTGAATTGTAGAGATGACTAAAAACACTGTTAGCCACCTTAAGCCCATTGGTAGATTGTTTTTTGGGGGGCTAAAACAAACCAAGAACTTCAGCCACAAAAGTGTCAGTAACTGAAGTACATGGATTGTTAAACTGTGCATGTCCTTTTTAATATATAACACAACAGTGGGTGGGAGGTTCCAAGGACATTTCCATCATGCACCATTTTTCATTAAGTGGTTTGCCAAGATTGTGTGTGTTTGACAGGCAGTCTTTGGCCACTATGGGTGAAAATAATATTGTGAGTTGTGAGATGGTCAAAATTGACTGGAAATGACTGGAAATTAATGTGACTGAGGTTAATAATGTTGTAGGAACAAAAAAAGCCCACATTAAATGATTTTAGCTGTTTTTATTAATTAATAAAAAAAACAGATCCAAAACACTTGAGGGTGGTTTTGGCAAAACTAAAATACGATGATGAATTAGACACAAAACCAAAACACAGGGGTCCGCACACATCTCTACTTCTAATGTGATCTTGCAACCGACAGCATCCCAGGGCAGAACAAACAGACAATTTTAATAGTGAAATTAAAAAGAGTTTCCAGTACCCATAGTGCATAAGTGTCAGGGGTGTTTTAAGAGAAGAGGGGGCCCGGGAAAATTGCACCCGCTCCTTATTCCCGGGGACATCTTTTCAGCGCCATTGAGCTCCCATCGTGGAGCTCTTTAAATACAGTTAGCCCTTTATTTTCCCTGGAATCCCAGCCTGGAACCATTAAGGAGTGTACTCTGGACGCTGCGATGCAACCGGTGACCGCCTCCCGGGCATCCCGGCGGGTCTTCTACCTCCCGACCTGCCCGTTGCCCCCGTGACTCTCCCGTTGACGCTCCAGGCCGCATCCTACCATTGGCGGACACTAGGTGTGGGGCTAGTCGGTGATTATTAGCTGCCATTACCCTTCTCCAGCAACAGTGAGATCCAGGCACCCATCTTAACATCTTAAGGTGCCCACACACATACCGATGTCCTCACGATACGATTTTATGGCCAATTTCTTCATGAACTTTCACGGGAGCTCCCTTGCCGTCGTGATCACGATTTTGGAAAAAAGACACCCAATCTGTGTTACGATCTCACGATCTATCGGATCGTACGCATCGTGAGATTGGCCATAACAAATCGTGAGTAAAAAAAAAACAGGCTCTTGGTGGGAAATTTAAATAGCCATAACAATGGGAGGGGCTATCTAGGGAGTATAAAAAGCAGGCACCCTTTAAACTCTGTGTACATTCTGCTCTGCTACTAGATGAGGCTAGGTGTATTCCTGCTGAATCCTGTACATTGCTACTGTGCTCTTTGTATTTGGCTTGCCTTTTACAAAGTTTATTCTACCTGCAAGTGTGTGCTACCTACCTGCATTCTATCCTGTTCCTGAGTTCTGTACTGATGCGTCCCTATCAGTATAGAGTGTTGGTCGCTGAAGCTGGGGTCCGGGAGATTAGGAAGAGGGCCCAGCGAAGAAGGACGAGAGCATGCTGGACCAAGGAGTGGCTGCTACAAAGGGATACCCGCTCTCACATGTCCCTGCTGATGGAGATCAAGGAGAACAACCCAGAGGACTATCGGAACTACCTGCGCATGGATGACGCCAGCTTCCAAGAATTGCTGCACCTGGTGACCCCCCACATCCAGAGACAGGACACAAGGTGGCGGAGGGCAATCCCTGCTGAAGACAGACTGGTGGCTACCCTAAGGTACCTGGCTACAGGAAGGTCACTGGAAGACCTGAAGTTTGGGACTCTCATCTCACCTCAGTCCTTGGGCATCATCATTCCGGAGACCTGCAGAGCCATCGTAAAAGTGCTACAGTACCAGTATTGCAAGGTAAGTTAAAAAAAACACCACACATTGGTTTCTTGTGCAAAGAAAATTTTTATTTTTATTTTTTACTCAACATATAAAGCAAAAAATTGCCTTCTTTTAGTACAATGTGCATTGACCTGCAGGCAACTGAAAGTGTGCACTAAACTGTGTGCAATATACTTTTTTTGTAACAAGTTCACAAAAGAACATTATCACCAAATTTTATGAATCCCAATAGGTAGCCGGCTGTATGTGATAGGGTGGGTCAGACGCCAGTTTGAACAGGCCAATACACACATGGCACAAGTATACATTGTGGCCCCGGATTCCAGCAATGTGTACTTGTGCCATGTGCGTAGTGACCTTGTCCAAATGGCGTCATCACCACCCTATCCCATGCAGCAAGCACCTATTAGAATTCATAAAATTTGGTGACATTAAAAGCAAGACAAAATTTACATCTCTGTATATTGGGGCGACTCATCTGCTGCATCCAGCAGAGCATTATACAAGGTGGTGCTGGTGCTTGGGGTGCTTGGTGGGGAAGTAATATCTAACTGGGCAGGGGGGGCGGACATACCTATTTGGGGCAGGAGAAAATAGCATTGGATCTGCAATGTATGTAGAATTAGATATTTTTGCTCATACAGCGACTCAACAAGTCGTAGATTAACCTTAAAAAATTTATTTGGATATCTGTATCCAGATTTCTCAATGTGCTGTTCACATGAGCTGTGAAATCATCTATTGCATCTGGGGGTTTCTGCAGTAGCCGTTCTGCGTTTTGTAAAAAATGGTCTTCACGTTCAGTAAGATTCTCCTTTCTCCCTTGTTTTTTTTCTTTTTTTGGGGTTGTTGAGAAGATGAGGGTCTAGGTGGAAGTTGAGTTTCCACTTGTGTGCTATTCTCCGGATCACTGTCACCATCGAGCAGACTGAGGTCCGGTGTGGATGCTAAATCAGGGTCTTGGGTGGGAGTCTATATAGGGAAAAAAGATATAAAAAATATTATAGTCATGTTTTAACCCCTTTTTTACTATTTTTACAGTTTCCTAACACCGTGGAGGAGTGGACCAGCATCGCGGAAGATTTTGAACAACGTTGGAATTTCCCTAACTGTGGAGGAGCCATCGATGGGAAACACATCCGCATCAACCCACCTGCCAACACCGGATCATACTACTACAACTACAAAGGATTCTTCAGCATCGTTCTCATGGCAGTGGTGAATGCCAACTTCAAATTTCTGTTTGTGGATGTCGGCAAGAATGGGCGTGCTTCGGATGGTGGGTCCTTCAAAAAGACTGCTTTCTACCAGAGACTCGCCAACAAAACCCTCAACCTGCCCTCACTGGACCAGACAAAGCACGGCCTAAATTATGTTTTCGTTGCAGACGAGGCTTTTGCATTACATGAACATGTGATGAAGCCATTTGCACACAGGGGCCTGACCAGAGAGAAAAGGATATACAACTACCGTCTATCCCGGGCACGACGCATTGTGCAAAATGTGTTTGGAATAATGAGCAACCGCTTCCGCATTTTCCACACCACCATCAATCTACATGTGGAGAAGATAGACTGGGTCGTGATGGCGTGCTGTGTGCTGCACAACTTTCTGCGAAGAAAATCTACTCAACGAGGACCAGTCCCAGCTAGACCAGAAGATGTAGGACTCCTGGAGGACATTGAACATTTGACATCTGTGTCTGCACCGCCAACTACAACAACATCCACCGCACGTGCCAAAGAAGTGAGGGAGGAGTACATGACCTATTTCAATGGACCAGGTGCTGTACCATGGCAGGAGGACTGTCTGTGAACTACTGACTAAATTGGACATTTGGGAGTTAACAACAAAAACGTTAAGGATTTTGGTTTAAACCGTATCACTACTTACCAAGACTTCTGCAACCTCCTCATCTCCCTCACGCTCAGACATCAAGATGATTGATTCCCTTTGAGGCTCTTGTTCACTAATGAATGACATCATTTGGTAGTACCACAGCGCAGGAGTATATATTTCATCTGTGACCGCTCCTGATTTTTTGGAGTCACCCACCTTCTTTTTTTCTTTGATGTACACTGTCCTGAGATTTTGAATCTTTTGCCGTACAGTTTTCAGGTCTGCATCAGATATGTATCTTTTCGTATACACCAAAAGTTCTTCTAGTGTGGCCAACTTGTGCGACTTATTGTGGTACTTCCGAGAACTGATCTTCCACAGACACTCTTTCGAGTGCAGGATTTCAATTAATCCTGTAACGAATTCACGTTCAGAATCCATGGACATTATCTATGAATAAGAAAAAAAAGGACATTTAAATATTTGTGTATATAGTTTTGTTAAATGTAATGTTGTTATAGTTCACATTTTTAATGTTTTAATATTTTATTTTTTACAGGTTTTTAAAGGTTTGTTATGGTATTCTAATCATGTGTTCTTTTACAGGAATGTTATGTGTTTATTGCTTGGTAATATAATGTTTTTCTTTGCTTGACAGTATGGGTTTTCCACCTTTGGGCCTGTCATTGTGGTAGAACTACAGATCCCAGGATGCCCTAAAAACAGTTTCAAAGGTGGGTGGCAGGTCATCCTGGGATCTGTAGTTCCACAACAGCTGGAGACCGAAAGGTAGAAGACCCCCAGCTTTAAATAATGTGTGTTTTTAAATGTAATGTATGGTGATTTTTTTGTAAAATACGTGTTTATTTTTTTTTTTGATGTATTACACACATTGGTGGACAGTGGGGGAGCTTAATGCATGACCCAGCCACCGCCCGCCTCAATACGGCGGGCGGTGGCTGGGTCATGCATTTATTACCTGGGGGCACACATTGGTGGGCAGTGGGGGAGCTTAATGCTTGACCCAGCCACCACTCGCCTCAATACGGCGGGTGGTGGCTGGGTCATGCATTTATTAACTGGGGGGCACACATTGGTGGGCAGTGGGGAGCACATATTGGTGGTCAGTGTGGTTGCATTTAAACTGTACAAATACTCACCAAATATCCAACAAAACAACACTTCAGTGTGCAGGCTCCCAAAGTGCGACTGTCTTGCTCCATACACGATGCTGCACAAGATGGCGATGGGGCGTGTCCAGGCTTCTGTCAGTCAAATTCCGCATTGTGTGATGAATCGTACGATTCATCGAGAGGGAAAAAACCCTCACGATCTGCTTCCATCGTATTCATGGTTGGCTAATCTGCCCTACAGCACAGCAGATCAGAAGATGCGATATACGACGAGCGGGGACGCGCATTGGCATCGTGCTCGTGAGTATAAACTCACGATTTGTACTTTTCTTACACGATTCGTTGAAATCGGCCAAATCGTGTAAAATGTCGCTATATGTGTGGGCACCTTTAGGCAAAGAGTCTTCCAGCATCTGCTGATAAGGACCACTCCACCTAGTGAGTAGAGGGGACTGCTACCCTTATTGTCAGGCTTCCTGACTCCCATACGTTGTACCTATCTTTCTCTCCCTACTTGTGGGATCTAACTAAGATGCAGTGATCATGCCAAGAGGGTGTCCTGACTCACCCACCCAGGCTGCTCTATTCTTATAAAGGAACCTATTGGATTGTTGTTATTAAATGTTATTTAGGTTACTCTCCTTTTCAAATTTCTGGAAGTACAGTATATACAGCTTCCTTGAGGACATCTCCTGCTGTTCTTTCTTATCTCATATTATATTAAATTCTTAAATTCTTTTATGGCTCGTTCTGGTATATATATTTTGAGTGCTTGCACGCCACCTAGTGGGTTATGGATAAATGCATCATGTCTCCTACACATTCAAGAATACAACGTTCTAAAGCTGGCAAAAAGGGTGAAGGCACACTATCAACTGAGTATTTGGATTCGGAATCAGCTTCTCCCACGTCTTTGGCTGCATCTAATTTACCAGAATTGTCCCTTCATCCTTATAAATATAGGTCCTCAAATACACTTGCATGCCAGTTAATGTAGGAGGATGTTGTTCAACCAATTAAAGACACTATGACCCTCATGGAACAACAGGCATCCAAGTTTGCTGTCGCTCTTGGGAAAATTAAAGCGCAGCTTGATTCTACTGACCTCCAGGTGATCACCAACCAAATGACAATTGGGGAGCACAAACAAGCCAGCTTTGAACTGAAATAGCAAATAGAACAAGTGCAGAAACGTAATCACCACCTACTCAATAAAGTCAATGACCTAGAGAACTGCTCTCACAGAAATAACCTGCAATTTGTTTATCTACCTGAGAGCCTCAAGGGTCCCTACCGCATTAAATTTCTTCAAACTGACTTGTTGCAAATCATGGGATTTTCTGATAACCTCCATGATTTTGCTAGAAAGAGCCCATAGACTTGGCCCATTCACCGATTCCAAATGTCCCTGCACTGTCATCTTTCGCTGCTTAAATTTTCACTCATAAGACTGTGATGTGATCAGCAGCTCTTAAATTGGGGTGTATTGACTGCCAGAATAGCTGGATGTTAATTTTCCAGGACTACTCTACCAAGGTTTCACGAGTTCTTAAGGAGAGTCCCCAATTTGCTCCAAACTAGTTCAAGTGCAAAGGAAGTTTACTTTGCTGTTCCCGGCAAGACTTAGGATCTTCCAGGGTACAGATCACAAAGAGTTTACTACCTCCAAAGACACTTTCTTGGAGGAGAAGGCGATTGGAGAAGCCGCTTCTGCCACATAACAGTTGCTTGGTATTCTCTGCAAGTTAATGATTCCAGTGTCATGTTTTCTTTTTTTTTTCTTCTTATATATTTTAAGTAAGATAATTTGCAGTGGAGTAAATACACGGATGTGTGCACGTTCTAGATACGTTTTTATATTTTTTATATCTAGATTTACTAAGCTATGCTGATTAACTTTTATGTCACTAGACTAAATTTTTAAAAGTCAAGGTTGCCTTAATTATTTTCAATGTTGTTTAATTGTCTTGTTCTTTTCTCTATTGTTACAACTATGGAGCTAATTCAGCATTGCACGCAAGTGCGCTTGCACAGGACCCATTCTGCAAATGTGCAGAACGGGTCTTGCATGATGGCACGCAGACCCTTCTATGCCTCTGCCTGATTGACAAGAAGAGGCATTTAAGGGGCGGTGTGGGGGCGGGGTCGGACGACTTTCCTGGAAATGGGGGCATGTCTGCCTTATTTTCCGGGACTGGCAAGGCCAGGGGCTGCGTACACGGACGCAGATTCCTAGCCTCACAAGCCAGCCAGCCTGAGTAAGATGAGGCTGGCGGCCCGACACCGTTCAGCATATCGACCAATAGTCGCGATGGTGATCCCAGCCTGCGACCTTGGTCGCAGTGCTGGGATCACAAATACAGCAGGGGGTGTCATACACCTCCTGCTGTATTTGCATGTTTGCAAATGACGGAAATGCAAAGCTGCTTGCATGCAACTTTGCAACTCCATCCCAAGCTGAATCACCCCTTATGTTTCCATATATAAATCTCCCTTAAAAGATCCTCTTTCACACTTAGGGCCTGATTCAGAGCCGCTCGCAAAAAGCGAGCCCTCATTCTGAATCAGGTCAGCTGCTTATTTTTTTAGTTGCTGACTCCTGGCCGCTCGCATAGCTGTGGGTTACCACCCACAGCTTATGCGAGCAGCCAGGTGATGGTCGCGATGGTCGAGACCATCGCGACCATCGGGCTTGCGACGAGACCCTTGTGGTAGGGTCTCATTGCCGCAAGCCCCAGTGGACTTCCTGCTCTAATAGAGCAGGAAGTCCACCTACTGACATCACGAGTGATGTCAGTAGGGCCGCCCACAAAAGGCAGGTGTTCCTGTAGAACGCCTCCGTTTGCCCAGCTGCCCCCCTCCCCGCCTACAAAACGGGGCGAGCTGTTACTCCAGGGCTCGCACACGCGCGGTGCACACACTGCACGTGCGCACTGGCCCACAATCGACCCGCTTGCGAGCGCAATGCGCTTGCGAGCAGGTCTGAATCAGGCCCTTACTCCTTTCTTCTTTTTTCTTTCTGAGCTGTCTGTCATTCTTTTTGCTGCATTTCTCTAACCTCCCTTTATTTTGGTTGCCCATTCCCACATATTCTACAGTATTTGCTATGTCTGGTACCTTGGAGCTTTGGATGTTGTTTTTTCACCTGACTGTACCATGGCGGGGTTCTTCTTGTGCTTTGGATCTGACTTCTGCGGTACTCCCCAACCACATCTGTTATTATGCATGATATAAAATTTGTTCAAGGCATCAACACACCAGCAAAAAAAATTAAATGATTTCATATTTGGACATAAATAAGGCAAATACAGTATCTCCTTCCTACAAGAGACACACATGAGCACCAAAAACTTTCTATGGTGGGGCAGCGTGTAGTGGCTTATGCCTCATATAATTTAAAATCTTGTGGTATCGGATCCAAAGGAGCAGTATGTTTTATTACTAAAATGTATGGAATATCCTATACCATTTGTAATATGTATGCACCAGCAGTATATGAAAATACATATTTTATCTCTCTTGTCAACTTATTGTATCCTTATCTTGACACCCCATTGATACTGGCAGGTGATTTTAATCTTATAGTTATAGCATAACAATTTATGGACCGCCAATCCATTACCTCCACCTCCTATAGACCCCTTAGAATTGGTATACATTATGCATTTGGTAGACATTTGGCACCTTCAACACCCTGTTGATAGAGAATTTACAATCTTTTCAGCACCACATTCCACATTCTCTAGATTACTTCCTACCCTCCTCTCTTTTCGCTACTAGAATCTTTGCTTCTGATATTGAAGCTTCGAATCTAACAGACCATGCCTTAATTTGGATTATAGTACACTGTACAGTTTCTATAGGGGACTGTAAACGGTGGTGTATCCCTTCGTTCTTAGGAGCTCATTCAGACCCTCTCGCTAGATGCGTATGCAAATCCAGCGCACGCCCAGCAAAGCAGGCGATCTCACGGCAAGGCATTAACACGCCCACTATGTCTTGGCGTGCGATCACTATGTGTTTACAGACACCCACCAGCCATTCATAAGACGGCCACCTGTGCACGTCATCTCCTGGAAGTGCATGAAAACATTGGTACATCGAGCACCATCGGATGCGATCGCAGCTCTTGGGGTTGACTATACCCTGCTGCAAGCACTGTGATCACTTCAGTGTGAAATGACGCTGCTTTCTAATTATGCACGCCTCTGAAATGGCGTTGCAACACTCAGGCACGCCTGCATTCGCACCTCCACTCCCCCGTTACTAGTGGTCTGCCCCTGTCACCACCCACAAACGGCCTCTCCTGTCACTCACTTGGCTGGGCTGTCTATGCTCGGTGAGTGACCGCTTCCCGATCTCTCACACTGGTTCGCGCACGCGCACTCCGATGCCTACACATGCGCAGAATGTGAAAATTGGCCCACTTACGAGCGAACGCTTCCTAGCGAGCGGGTCTGAATCGAGCCCTTAGCCTCTTCTAATAAATGTAAGGATATGCTACAAACTGCATGGAATGATTATGCATTTTGTAATGCCCAACACACTCAAAACCCCACTTTATACTGGCAGACTGTCAAGGTGGTTCTTAGGGGTCGGATTCTGGGCCTGATTCAGCAAGGATCGCTATTGTGATTACGCACACAATCTGCTGATCGTTGTGTTCTGCGCATGCATATGCATCACAGTGCGCGAACACCCCACTGCGATCGTGACTATGCAAACCCATCGCAGAGTGACTGACAGGAAGTACTGTTTGGGGTTGGTGACAGTGCGTTTGAACGCCGTTGCAGGTGCGTGCATAAATTAGCCACTGCGTTGCCGTACGCAGCGTTGGGCTTGCACTGTGGGCTCGATTCAGACCCGCTCGCTAGATGCGTCCGCACGTAGCCAGCATATGCATATCCAGGCAACCCACAGCATTGCAGGCGGTCACAAGTCATTAGCACGCCCACTATGTCTTAGCGTGCGATCGCATTGTGTATGCAGTTGCCCACCAGTCTGTCTTAAGACGCCCACTTCCCACTTGCGCACATCATCTCCAGGAAGTGTATGCAACCATCAGTAACATTGAGGACCTCATTCAGAGTTGGTCGAAGCGGGCGCACGGTCGTACGCCACTGCTGTTCGCTATATTGCGCATGCGTAAAGTTCACAATACGCGTGCGCAAACTAGCCGCTACGATCAGAAATTGCTCTCTCCTTGAACACAGCCAGGTCGGTAGTTTGAGTGACAGATTGAGGCGTTTGTGGGTGGTAACAGGGGAAGGTGCTTGAAAACGGGGGAGTGGAGATCCGAACGCAGGCGTACCTAATTATGCGAATGGCGTTTTATGGGAATGCATACGGTTTATGGGAGTGCATAATTAACAAAGTAGCGTCATGGCACATGTGACATGGGAGGTTTTTACACTGACATGATCGTAGAGCTTAAGAGAGGGTATGGTCAACCTTAAGCTCTACGACCAGTTCCGATGGTTCCCGATGGTCTCGATTAATCCTTATAGGCCCGGAGATGACGTGCAATGCGTACGAGAAGGGGGTGTATTTTTTTCAATTCCGGCCGCTTCCTCCCCTTGGTTGGCAGCTACCGATCCGAACTTAGGGACGCAACTTGCGAAGGAATCATTTGCATATCCGGCCCCTTTTCCCGTACGACCGTGCGGCCGCTTCGACTGACTCTGAATGAGGTCCTGAGTACCATCGGATGCATACGCAGCATTTGTGGTTGATCATACCCTATCGCAAGCACTGCGAGTGCTTCAGTGTAAATTTCAGCCAAGTGATGTGTACTATGACGCTGCCTCTTAATTATGCACACCTCTAAAATGGCATTAAGACGCTCAGGCACGCCTGCGTTTGCACCTCCACTCCCCCGTTTTTAGAGACCCTGTCACCACCCACAAACGGCTTCTCCTGTCACTCAATCAGCCGGGCTGTCTATGCGCAGCAAGCGAATGCTACCCGATCACTCGGTCTGGTTTGCGCACACACATGCGATGCGTACGCATGTGCAGATTGCAAAAATCGGCTGGCTGCGTGCGAACGCAACCTAGCGAGCGGGTCAGAATTGGGCCCTGTGTGCGATGAGGTTAGCAATTCCTGAGTAAGGTCAGACCTTGTGCAAGTGTGTGTGATGCTGTGATGGTACTTGATGTTACCGATGGTTTTGCAGTCTTGCTAAGTATTAGGAATGTGTGTAAGTGAGCGTCTTTATGTTAGACTGCATATGGCATTTAAATTGCAATCATTAGCATATCTTCGCAGTGAGACTGCATGCCTAATCGCTATTGCGATCGTAATAGCGATCCTTGCTGAATCAGGCCCTCTGTCTTTTGTTTTTAATTTCAACAGGTATCAATCGGAGATGGCACAGTCAGCCCAAGTTTCTCTGACTCAAGCTTTTTAAGCTTTTCAGCAGATGCCTTCATCTGTACATAGGGCCTGATTCAGAGCCGCTCGTAAGCGGCCGCTCGTTCGCTCCGAGCGAAGTTTGCACAACTGCGCATGCATACGGATCGTTATACGCATGCGCAAACCAGTCAGTGAGGTCGAAATTAATGTGCTCGCAAAATAGCGAATGCCTGATAATTTGAGTGACAGGAGGAGGCGTATGTGGGTGGTAACGGGGGAAGGTGCTTGAAAACGGGGAGTGGAGATCCGAACGCAGGCATGCTTAAAGGTCAAAACGGGCGTTTTAAGGGTGTGCATAATTAAAACAGCAGCGTCATTGACCACGTCACTGGGTTATTTTATAGCCAGAACTGCTCGCAAAATTGTGGTAGCAAAAACCAACCCCAAGAATAGCGAGCAGTTCATACCCTGGTCGATGTACTCGATTAATCTAATAACTAGCGGACATGACGTAGGATGCGAGTGGCCAGGAGGCGTATTTTTTTTAAAAACGACCGCAAGTTTTGTTCGCTCGTTCAGACCTAGAGGCGTGAACAGACCGCAAAGAGCGAACGGTTGATTTGAATAGCCACCCCTATTTTCTGGACGAGCGAGCGCTAATTGCGTCCGGCTCTGAATCAGGCCCCTAGACCCAAGTTTAAAGGAATGTAGGGTTGCATTCAACACATTGGTACATCAGGTTGGGGACTGTAAAGTTTCTAACACCAAGTACACATTTCATAAAAATGGCAACAAAAATAGTAAACTTTTGTCTAACTTACTGCTCGGAGACAGAACCAGTTATGCTATCTTGGCCCTAGTGGGGTCTTTAAACAGCGATAGCCCAGTGTTGTGATTCCTGGAGGGAATCAACTGCAAAAATGTAAAGCCAACTGATGACAGCCTTGAGGGCTGGAATGTATAGTACTAGTCGTGGCCAAGGGTTAAGGATTTGATGCAGCCTGTGGGCTGTAGGAGCAGCCTTGAGGGCTGATTGTGGCCTTTTTAGTCGTGGCCAAGGGACTGATGATGTGGAGCAGCCTTTGGGCTGTTGCAGCAACCTTGAGGGCTGATTGTGGCCTTTATAGTCGTGGCCAAGGGACTGATCATGTGGAGCAGCCTTTGGGCTGTTGGAGCAGCCTTGGGGGCTGATTGTGGCCTTTATAGTCGTGGCCAAGGGACTGATGATGTGAAGCAGCCTTTGGACTGTTGCAGCAGCCCTGAAGGCTGATAGTGACCTGGGGCCCCAGGACCGTTGCAGCCTTTGGGCTGATAGCTGGACCCAGAGGGAAAGTGGGAGAAGGAGGATCACGGCCGTCCAGCAGCCCGGCACCTAGAAGGTCCGCAGCTAGCAGCAGAGGCCACTCGTGTGTGCGTAATTTTGCTGTGTATGTATGCTCTGTGTGTGTGTGTTTGTAAGTTTGCTGAGTGTGTGTGCTACAGTATGTGTATGTATGCTGTGTGAATGCTTAGTGTATGTACTGAATGCTGTGTGTGTATGCTCTATCTACGTGTCTCACATATATACAGTATATATATATATATATAAACCCCCCACTAAAAATCATGCATTTTCCACCGACCCCGGTTGGTCTAAGACAACCGTAAATTACCTAGATACATCACTAATTCCCAGCAGAGGATAAATAATGCTGGGAACACACTGGCAGATATATAGGCCGATCAATTGATTGGCCAATGGGGTAGATGTATTATAGCGGCACTTAATGTGCTGGTATAACACTTCTTGCTTCGCCTCTTTACTGAGGCGATGCAGGAAGCACTACCGATGAGATGTATGAACATCTCATCGGCCGGAGAGGGGGAGCGTTAACTCCCCCCTCCGGCGCTACCAGCTAGAGACCGCAGCTCATCAGCCTAGTGCTGATGCCCTGTATCTCAGTCCCAGCCACCTCCACTGAACATGCACGCGATCTCGCAAGTATTGCGAGATCCCCGCGTGCAGCCTGGAGCAAGCAGCCGCCGCAGCAGGGACATCGCTGTCCCTGCTGTGGGGATAGGGCAGCGCCAGGCTGTAGCTGTCAATAGCGACAGCTACAGCAGGTTGAACGGTCAGGCGATCTGACCATTCATACATGGCCCAGGCTATTGGCGCTGCTATCTTATAGATAGCAGCGCCGATAATGACAGGGGCGTTATGCTGCTCAACCCCCGGTCATACATCGAGGAGAAGCAGTATCAGCGCTCATAACGTGCGCTGATACCGCTTCAGAGCTTCATACATCTCCCCAATATATCTTGAGTGCGTCGGCCAGTATGTACCAGCGATATGTCTGTGAACGACGTTCACAGACATAATGTGTCGGCTGTGCTGCACAGCCGATTCCCAATATATCTGCAGATATATTGGATATCGGGGCATCGTGCTGTGTGTACGGGCGGCTTACAGAAGCTGTGGGGAGGGGGGCATGACACGCCCCCAGCCAGCGGGACCCGTGACCTGAAAACAGATGGAGGTTGTTCAGTGTGTATGTTCAACCATCATCTGCAGATATAACTGTTAGGTGTGTACCCAGATTAATACTTTTCACGCTATCTTCAGTCTGAGAAACAAAACCTAATTCACCAGGATATTTACTAATCACTCATTCGTTGTCCCATCTATTAGCGAAAGAGTGATCATTGTTAACCTATACGGAACTATAACGTATAATGTAGAGGATACTTATATCAATGCTGCATAATAAGCTGCCTGGAGGTACTAGCTAAAGAGTGGAGGGCACTAAGAGACCTTTCCGAATATTCTGATATTGCGATTTGCCCCGCGGATGGGCAGGGCAATTGTGGTCCAGGACCTTGCATCTTATAAGTCTGAAATAGAAATGCAACTTTCTGATACATCAGTCTACCGGTTGTTGGATAAAGATCCAACTGAAGTCTTCTCTAAGGATTTACACAGCAGGTTATCCATGGCAGTAGAGGGTGGTGTTATTAGAGCTGAATTATGCAGTGCATTGATCCCTGATTTTCCTATTACACCCACTATATATACACTGGCGACAATACACAAGTGCCTGGACAATATCTCAGGTAGACCGATTATGTCGGCCCGGGGGTCGTTGTTCCAGGTGACTTCTGTGTATCTGGATACGTTGTTACAGCCTTGTATTAAGGATCATCCAAGGTATCTACATGACACTATGTCATTCTTGAATAAGATTTGTAATCTACCACTAGCACCTCCAGACAGCTTATTATGTAGCATTGATATAAGTATCCTCTACACTATTATACCGAATTCAGAGGGGATTCTGGCAGTACGTAAATTGATAATGGAAAGTGACACTTATGTTGGTCCTGATGTGGAATTAGTTTTAGACCTACTTAACATGATTTTGACAAATACTTTTTCATGTATGATGGTAAGCTGTATGTACAGCTAGTGGGCTGTGAGATGGGGTCCAATGTGGCCCCATCGTACGCCAATGCGTACATGTTTTGTGCTGAACAGGACATTTTCTTTGAGGACGTCTGTGTGTCTGGCAGGGGCGTATCTACCCATTGGCCAGGATGGCACTCGCCAGGGGCGCCGGCCAAAGGGGTGGCGCCGTCCGGCAGTGCCATCAGCAGCCAATGGGTGGACTACCCCGCTAGTCCCCTAGGCCCTAAGTGTAGGGCAGACCGCAGTAAGAGCGGTCTGCCCTACACAGTTTACAAGCACACAGCCGCCAGACAGACTCTCATTGGTTGCTGCGTCCACAGAGGGAGCTGGCTGGAGCTCACTCACGAGCTCCGCCTTCTGGCTCCCCCCCCACAGCGGATGATAGGAGAGACATCATGACGTCTCTCCCATTCCATAGTGCAGAACGAGATCAGGGCTGGAGGAGTGGACAGTGGCGGTCGTCGGCAGGAGCGGGTATCAGGTAAGTTCCTTTTTTTTTCTGGCACAGCACACTGGGGGAGTGTGGCTACTAGGGGGCACTGTATAGGGGATGGCCACTACTGGGGGGCACATTATGGGGGGGATGGACGCTACTGGGAGCACTGTATTGTGGGGGCCACTACTGGGGGCATGTTATGGGGGGATGGATGCTAATGGGGGCACTGTATTGTGGGGGTGGCTACTGGGGACATGTTATGGGGGGGCCGCTACTGGGGGCACTGTATAGGGGAGACTACTACTGGGGGCACTGTATAGGGGGGACTACTACTGGGGCCATTGCATAGGGGGACTACTACTAGGGGCACTGCATAGGGTGGACTACTACTGGGGGCACTGCATAGGGGGACTACTACTGGGGGCACTGCATAGGGGGGACTACTACTGGGGGGCACTTCCTGAAATTATGGGGGGAGGGGGGGCGCCAGTCCATTACCTTGCCAGGAGCTCTCGGATCCCTAGATACACCTCTGGTGTCTGGCAAGATTTTTTTCTATGCCAGATACATAGATGACCTTTTTATGATATGGACGGGGACGAAGGATGTATTTGTCACCTTTATGGGGCAACATAATGAGTCAGTTAGTCCAATCAAATTCACTTATTGCATTGATGAAAACAGGGTGAATTTTTCTTGATGTGCAACTTGAGTCAAAGAATGGAAACATTTATACGAGTGTCGCAATACTATACTGCACTGTCAGAGTTTCCACCCTAAGCCATTGAAATACGGCTTGCCATTCTCTCTATTTGTCCGAGGAAAAAGAATTTGCAATAATGATGATATAGCACGTACAGAGATTGATAAAATGTATATGAAGTTTATTGAGAGGGGCTACCAACGAGATGTTTTGGATCAAGCCAGGGAGCACTTTCTATTCCGAGGGAAGAACTCTTAAAGGTAAAAGCGAGGGAGCTTGATGGTAAACAGAAGATGCCATGGGTTAATCATTATAATACCTGTAGCTATGGTGTCAAGAATAGTGTAAATCTGCATTGGCCCATTGTGGGTTCTGACCCTGATCAGAATTTAGCCAACACCAGATTGATGCCCTGCTATACGAGAGGCCGAAATATACGTGATTGGGTGATGAAAACCGATATCACTGATTTGAGTAATGATTCTAGTGAGCATTTTTTGCAGCCCAAAGTGGGTTGTTTTAAATATATCAATTGCCTAATGTGTCGTTATACTACTACTGGGAACAGTTTCTCTCATCCCTATAGTGGGAAGAAATATTATATACGACACCGGGTAACATGTACGATGAAGTTTATTGTTTACATGATATCCTGCCCATGCAGGTTAGTATATGTGGGTAAGACGGATAGAACCCTGAGAGAGAGAATGGCATTACACTGACCGGCCATCCGGGCGGCCATCAGCTCTGGAGTAAGTGATCAGCCGGTGGCACGCCACTTTTTACAGAGTGGACATAGTCTGTCTACCTTGCGGTATATGATCATTGATCATGTGCCAAAATCCAGACGTGGTGGCAATAGATCCCTCCATCTCTTGAGATGTGAGGCAAAATGGATATATAAAGTGGACTCATTAGCGCCGGGAGGATTGAACGAAAACTTGGGTCTCCACTGCTTTCTCTGGATTATTATAATATTAGTAATATTAGTAATGTTGTTTTTGTTTGGTTTAATGCTGCTTTTCCTTGGAGCAATGTTATTTGCCTTTAGAATATGTATAGTAGATAGTATAACCATTGAGGTACAATTTTTGGCTTATGTACCAGGTTACAGTGGAGTAGGTATAGTGGAATATATCAGTTGAACATGCTAATTTTAACATGCTAGTACTTAGGGTATAGGATTATGCTCTTTTTGGATGGTATGAGGACATGCAACGTCTGATGTTGCATGATTCTCCTACTGCGTTTGTTCGTTATGTTTCGCAGCGCTTAATAGAGTTTTGAAGTGTGTAAAATTGATTGAGCCTGTTTTTTGCTCATACTATGATGAACCATGTACGATATATAATGTAATATTTAGATGTATGTAATAATTTGATGCAACATTTAGTAGATTTGTTTACAGCCATGGGTTACTACTTCTGGTGTGTATGTGTAATTTTATGTTTGTATACTGTTACCATGACTCCGCGGGTGGAGGCACGCTTTGTGCTTGTCCCCTCCCTCCATTGCCTGCGTTGTCATGGCGGCGGCGGGGTGGTGATTACGTCATCAGTGTGTATCTCCTTCTCCGGATGCCGGGTTGATTGGACTACACGTGGTGGGGTATGTGTATAAAGCAATGTGATTGACCTTGATAACGGAGTAAATGAATACTCTGAAACGTTGGTGTTTAACCTGCTAGTCTGCTGACCTTTTTATACACGAGTGCCACCGTGACAGAGATATATGTGAACTTCCAACTGGTAGTCCTTATGGAGGGCAACGGGGAATTTTGCCATTATTCTAATTGAAGTGCCGCTCTACGGGGAATATATATATACTGTATATATATATATATATATATATATTATATAGAAGAGAACAAAAACTGCGGCACTCGGAGGCTGATATTAGATAATTATTTTGAAATTGTCACATAAATCTCCAACGTTTCGGAGCTCTAAGCTCCTTTGTCAAGTGACAAAGGAAGTTAGAGCTCTGAAACATTGGAGATATATGTAACACTTTCAATATAATTATCTAATATCAGCCAAGTGGCACAGTTTTTGTTCTCTTCTGAATGCACCCCACCGCTGGGAGCACCGGAGCAGGTTGTATTTTGACAGAGGAGTGCTGGTCCGCCTGGCTTGTGTATATATATGAAGTCCTGAAGCAGATGAAACATGTTGGGAGGCTCTATCCACTTACCTTCATGAACTTTTGAACATCCATTTCAGATGAGCACTTTGATCCTCATCCTATGTCCCCAATTTTTTATCCATTTGTTTATATTTTTTCTATATATTGTCGTTTTGCTTTTTAATCAAATGAATTGTTCTAATGTATTGTCTTTTATCTAATTAAATATAAATGTTTATTTGGATACACCTGTATATGTTATTCATTAATTGAATGATTTTCTAAACTTTATGTAGGTATTGCCACTTTTGTGTACTTTTGCACTTTGTTGAAATTCTATAATAAGCACACGTAGCACTTTGGCCTCAATAGGTATCAAGTTTACATTATGCACTATTTTCCATTATATATACCTCATTTTTATTGAAAGTGTTGCACAAATTTTAAACAAATTTATAGTTGACCACACATATGTATACTTTTTTATTTATTTTACTTACAACTATAGCTGCATACATACACAACGATTTTTTGAACGATTATCGTTAAACAATATCGTTTAACGATAATCGTTTGAAAAAATCGTTCACTTTCTGAGTCAAACGGTGAACGATAATCGTTCATGCGCATTCACGTTTGTAGTTTGTAGTTCAGTCAGACTTGTTAACTCAACGATGTTCATTAAGGGAATATGCAAAAATCGTTTGTAGTTCAAAAAAATCGTTCATTACACTTTAAAAAATCTGAAAGATAATCTGACAGAAAATCGTTCATAAAATCGTTGGTAACAAAATCGTTGTGTATGTATACAGTTTTCTTTTAAGCACGGAAGGCGCTCATTGTCCACCCTATATATATATATATTATTTTAGGAAGGGGGCAGCAGTTGTTCTTAATGACATTTCATTGGCCACCATATAATGGATTAGAACTGCTCCAAGGGACAGAAAGTCAATCCTTGTTTATTTACATTATATTGTAGTGAGGCAGATTGTTTAGTAGAAGGTCATACAGGTTGAGTCTCCCATAGCCAAATATACCGAAATACGAATATTCCGAAATACTGAATATTTTCAGCATGACTGAGATAGTGAAACCTTTGCTTTTTGATGGTGCAATGTACACTAACTTTGTTTAAGGCACAAAATTATTAAGAATAAAGTATAAAATTACCTATAGGCTTTGTGTATAATGTGTATATGAAACATAAATTAATTTCATGTATGTACACAAACTGTGTTTGAACCACAAAATTAATGAAAATATTGTATAAAGTTACTTTCAGGCTGTGTTTATAAGGTGTATATGAATCATAAATGCATTCTGTTTAGATTTGGGCCCTATTCCTAAGACATTTCAATATGGTGTGCAAATATTTCAAAATACAGGATATTCCGATATCCAAAATACCCCTGGTCCCAAGCATTTTGGATATGGGAGACTCAACCTGTAATTCATGTTGAGTTTAACTAAATCCTATTCTATTAATATATATAAATATATTGAGTGCAAAAACTAAAAGGTATCTTCTGGCTAAATTGCAACTGTTTTATTGTTAAGGACATTAAACTAATGTAACACTAAGTGTTACAGTATTTAGGGTTGTGTAAAATTAAAACAAAACAAAATGCAAGACAGTGCTGATTGACAATAGATTTTACACTTTAATTGATTAAAAAAATGTAAAACACCGATATATAAAACCATACAAATCGGCATTGATGTAAACCCTGGAGCACTAATGGTGAATATAGGCCCTCATTCAGAGACACTCGCTAGCGGCAGTACGCTCGTTCCGAGCGATGTTCGCACATCTGCGCATGCGTACGGATCGTTATACGCATGCGCGAACCAGTCAGTGCGGCCGAAATTCATGTGCTCGCAATATAGCGAATGCCTGCTATTTTGAGTGACAGAATGAGGCGTATGTGGGTGGTAACAGGGGAAGGTGCTTGAAAATGGGGAGTGGAGATCCGAACGCAGGCGTGCTTAAAGGTCAAAACGGGCGTTTTATGGGTGTGCATAATTAATACAGCAGCGTCATTGACCACGTCACTGGGTTATTTTATAGCCAGAACAGCTCGCAAGATTGTGGTAGGAAAAACCAACCACAAGAATAGCGAGCAGTTCATACGCTGGTCGATGTACTCTATTAATCTAATAAATAGCGGACATGACGTATGGTGCGAGCGGCCAGGGGGCGTTTTTAACAAATAAACGAGCGTATGTTTTGCTCGCTCGTTCAGACTTAGAGGTGTGAACAGACTGCAATTTGCGAATGGATCATTTGAATAGCCACCCCTTGTTTTTGAACGAACGACCGCAATTAGCAAACGGCTCTGAATCAGGCCCATAGTCTTCAAGCAATAATAGTATTAGACAGCAAATGTTATCCTGGAATATTGTTTGTTCAAGGCAATCCGAGTGGTTTGAATGAGGCTCTGGAACTTAATGTGGTTATGTAATAATTGTAACAACTGGATAAGAACGTGCCTAGTGCTATACAATCCCCATATTGTATATAGATACGTACATATAATATGTTTTATTATCTAAGGAGACAAATCAACTTTAGATCCATATTGGTGACAGTTATTGATTGAGGATGTAGTGTTATATCTATACTTTAATTGTTATTATCTATCCAACACTTATATACTGAAAAAAATAAATAAAATATATATATATATATATATATGTATATATATATATATATATGTATAATTCTATTAATATATTGTATTCTAATTTATTGTTTATTTTTTGTTAATATATTTATTTTTTATTTTACATTTTATATATAATAATATTCTTTATTTTTATTTTTTCCAATTTGTAATAATTTAATATCCCCCTCTGCTATTCGAGGTGTTTATTGAATTTAATTTGATATATATCCCAATTGTTTGTATTTAATGCGCGTTGTTATTAATATTTCAATCTATGTGGTCAGATCGGGGACCAGTAGTATGGATGCGTTGCTTTGGTTGCTATGGTGAAGGGACGTGGCGGGATCAACGCTACGCACCAACACTGCTTTCTAGGCTAGACATGTGATATAGTCACGGCGGAACAACTTCCGTGATGTATTCGGGTGAGACGCAGCATGATACACGCTGCGTACCAATAATACTACTGGACCCGACGCGTGAGGTCATCACGGCTGAAGTAAACATCTTCCGCAGTAATGGAGATATCACAATCGGGATTTTTTTATAACCAATAGATAACAGAAATAGTAAGTACTCCTCCGTTTGTTTATTTATTTATATGGATTATTAAAGGTTTTGCCTCCTGTTGCTAAAATATCTGGTTTTAATATACATGAGTAGAAAAACTACTATGGACAATCAATTGATTGTCAACAGCTGAGAGCGATTGATACTAATATGGAGCACTATTTAAAGCTAGTCTTTACATCACTTGGACACCTTGAAAAAGCTGCCTAGAGCAGTGAAACGCGTAGGTGATTATCAGCTGCCCCATGACACTTGGATTTGCAATAACACCACCTGGATATTGGTATTATTTGGCTATACATGTGGTGGCCGCCACTCGGGACTTTGGAATTTATCATTTACATCACCCACCCTTAACCATCTGGTCCGGTCATCTGCGTTGGACATACCTCAGTGTGGGACCATCGCTAATTCAGGACAGTGTGGACCTTTTCATTTAGTGGGTAACTATACAGCACTGGTGTGCTGTTCAATTGGATTGCCTTGAACAAACAATATTCCAGGATAACATTTGCTGTCTAATACTATTATTGCTTGAGGACTATATTCACCATTAGTGCTCCAGGGTTTACATCAATGCCGATTTGTATGGTTTTATATATCAGTGTTTTAAGTTTTTTTAGTCAATTAAAGTGTCAGTGTCAAATCTATTGTCAATCAGCGCTGTCTTGCATTTTGTTTTGTTTTCATATCTATTGGAGATTAACTGTCTCCTTGTTACAGCTGCTGTGAGAACTACCTCTTGTCAGCGCCCTCTTGTGTAAAATTAACCCTTTCCATCCCCACAGCCTAGTTCCGGCGTTCCTGAAAAATAAAATATTTTCTTTGTGGTTTTAGGACAATATATACATTTATATGTGAAAATAATGTTCTCTGGAGTTTGTATTCTGAAAACCTGTTCTTGTTACTGATTTAGTCTGAACTAAAGAGGTAGTTTTCTTGTAATAAAGAAACATTCTATGTTAACATTGGTGAATTAGTTGTCACTGGAGCAATAAGGTATCCAGAGGAACAAAAGAACCAACACAGGGTGCATCAATCCATCCCTGTCCGGCAAGTTATAGTAACATCACATCTCACCCTTTACATCACATAACGGGGTATCACAATAGTAAAGGAGATGAATAGTAGAGCACGCCCCTGTCGGTGAGGCAGATGTGATTGGACATCAGAGCCCACACTGACAGTGACTGTATCCAGCTGTCACTGTTAGTGCTGTACTCTGTGACTAGGGGGTCTATTTACTATGCCTTGGATGGAATAAAGTGAATGGAGATAAAGTCCCAGCCAATTAGCTCCTAACTGCCATGTCACAGGCTGTGTTTGAAAAATGACAGTTAGGAGCTGATTGGTTGGGATTTTTATCTCCGTTCACTTTTTCTCCATCCAAAGCTTAGTAAATAGACCCCTAGGAGAGTGTCAGTATCAGTCTGCAGGGCCCAGGCAGGCAGTATGTGAGTGTTTAGTTTAATACATTCAATATTGCTTAGTTTAATACATTCAATACACTCAGTAACACTACTTACTAAGTAGCTATTTTGTTGTCCAGGTTGTGTAGTGTTAGGTGTTAACTGAAATAAATTAGATTCTTTACATGAGTATAACCACCTATTGCAAAAATCAATAAATCCTGAGATACAGGTGTATGTATTTCTGTAGGTGCGTACACACACAACGATCTTTTGAACGATTTAACTATAACTACGTTGTTATCGTTCAAAAAATCGTTCAGTGATAAACGAACGATTATCAGTCATGCGCATTCACGTTTGTCGATTGTAGTTCAGTCAGACTGGCCAACTGAATGATTTTCAATAGAAGTTGCTACATTTTTTCTTCAACACACAGAAAATCGTTTATTATGTAAAGTAAAACCAACTACTTTGTAAAACGATTTTTGTTTACTTTTTCAAGGGAAAAACTGAACGAAAATCGATCATTACTTACATCGTTGTGTGCGTACTGTTGGCTTCCTGTGCTGTAATTTCTTTTGAGATACAGGAGAATGTAATTTATGTTATTATGCAACCCAGGGCCATCTCTTCCATTGGGCTTGTTGGGCAGTTGCCCAAGGGCCCGAAGCTTGTAGGGGGCCGTAAACCCGCCCCCTGCAGCTGCGGACAGTTGGTAAATTTGTGATATTTTTATAAGCCGACCGCCGGTGCACTGTATTCTGATCTAACCTCCCCCACCCCATCCCCCCGGTGACGAGTACTTACCTTAGTCCCAGTTTCACCTCATCCACCGGATTCAGACCAGTCTCTCTGCATGTGTGGGAGGTCTGATGGGCATGCAGGAGGGTTTCATTTTACTGACAATTTACATTTTTTTCCCGTGAATGGGTGGGTAGGGACCAGTGCACTGCTTTGCCCAGGGCCCACACTGCTGTTAAGACAACCCTGATGCAACCTGCCAATTGAATGGTGGATTTAAGTTACCTCTTTCGGGTCTATATACTACATGTGTGTGTAAATCTGTCTCTGATAATAATCAGTGCCTCAACAGCCACTGACCTCACGGCAGGGGCGGATTGGGCCACCGGGACAGTTCCCGCTGGGCCGGTCCCATGAACCCCTCTGCCGGGCCGGCTGTCATCGGCTGGCGGGCCATGCCAATGTCTATGTGCCGGGCTGCCGGCCGCGGCGCTTCCTGTATTAGCGTTCCGCTATGGAACGCCAACAGGAAGCTGTCATCTGCTCCGGCTAGCAGGCACTTTATAGTGCCGTTAGCCAGAAACAGTGCAGCGGAGTCAGCGTCCGGAGCGCTTGTGCTCCAGCCAGGACACTGTGGGGGGCCGGGGCAGAGTTAGAAGGGCTGGTCCATTTTTGCACAAGACCACCCCTCAGCTGTGCGGGCAGTGGGCAACACCGGTCAGGACTCAGGAGCTGGTCATGATGCCGGATTTAGCAGAGGACAGGGCGGTTCCTAATCCTCCTCCTCAGCTCCCCTGCCCAGCGGTACTCCAGCGCAGTCTGACAGTCATCATACAGCGATCTTGGATCCTGCAGCCGGCGCACTACTGTCACAGCAGGACCTGGAGCTCTAGGTAAGAGGCCCAGGTGTCCTACTGTATGTGCAACTAGATTCACTGACTGCCTGTCCAGCTGTGATGAGACTACAAGTCCCAGCACACTTTGTCAACTGAATGTGCTGGGATTTGCAGTGCCATACCAGCTAGAGAAGCTCTGAAAAGACAAGTGTTATATATGCTATTTTTTGCTTATGAATTTCATGAAAACTCATTTTTAATGAATTTGTATGTAGTCTGCTGTGGAAATGTTATATACTGTGTGTGTATGTATGTATGTATGTATGTGTGTGTATATATATATATATATATATATATAGACACACACACACACACACACATTTCTAGCCAGTACTCCACTCCACAATAATGGTACCTGCCCACATGCCCACCTAGATGCTCTATCTCTATATAATGGAGCCCCCTCGATGTCCCTGCTCTCACCCTCCCTGTAACTCCCCCTCGGTGTCCCTACCCTAACCCTCCCTGTAACTCCCCCTCGGTGTCCCTGCTCTCACCCTCCCTGTAACTCCCCCTCGGTGTCCCTACCCTAGCCCTCCCTGTAACTACCCCTCGGTGTCCCTGCCCTAACCCTCCCTGTAACGCCACCTTGGTGTCCTTGCCCTAACCCTCCCTGTAACGCCACCTTGGTGTCCCTGCCCTAACCCTCCCTGTAACGCCACCTCGGTGTCCCTGCCCTAACCCTCCCTGTAACGCCACCTTGGTGTCCCTGCCCTAACCCTCCCTGTAACGCCACCTCAGTGTCCTTGCCCTAACCCTCCCTGTAACTCCCCCTCGGTGTCCCTGCCCTCACCCTCCCTGTAACGCCACCTCGGTGTCCCTACCCTAACCATCCCTGTAATGCCACCTTGGTGTCCCTGGCCTCACCCTCCCTGTAACTCCCCCTCGGTGTCCCTGCCCTCACCCTCCCTGTAACTCCCCCTCGGTGTCCCTGCCCTAACCCTCCCTGTAACTCCACCTCGGTGTCCCTGCCCTCACCCTCCCTGTAACGCCACCTCGGTGTCCCTACCCTAACCCTCCCTGTAACTCCCCCCTCAGTGTCCCTACCCTCACCCTCCCTGTAACTCCCCCTCTGTGTCCCTGCTCTCACCCTCCCTGTAACTCCCCCCTCAGTGTCCCTACCCTCACCCTCCCTGTAACTCCCCCTCTGTGTCCCTGCTCTCACCCTCCCTGTAACTCCCCCTCGGTGTCCCTACCCTAACCCTCCCTGTAACTCCCCCTCGGTGTCCCTGCCCTCACCCTCCCTGTAACTCCACCTCGGTGTCCCTGGCCTCACCCTCCCTGTAACTCCCCCCTCGGTGTCCCTACTCTCACCCTCCCTGAAAGTCACACTGTGTGCCTGTCACTCAATCTCAATATTCCTGCCACTCATACTCACTGTCACATTCACCTTTGTATCACTCACACTGACCCTCAATGTCCCTACACTCATCAATTACAGTAGTCCTGCCAGTCACACAATCACTCAAGCTATGTACCACACAAACACCCACAATGTTACCGTCACACACTCATCCTGGCACTCACACTTAATAACACACAAACACCATCAATGTTCTCCATTACAAAAAATGAGCAGGAAAGAATGTCAGAAAGGAAACAGACACAGACATAGAGGGCAGGAGAGCGAGAGGGGGAAAAGTGGAAGACAGGAGGGAAGAGAGAGAAAAAGTAGTGGGATGAGAAAAATGGGAAGGAGAATATCAGAGCGAGAGAGAAAGTGCGGAGGGAGAAAAGAGATATGAGGAAAAGATGGAGCCGGAAGTGAGAAATGGAATAAAAAGGGGGAAAAGGGGAGGAGAAGGAGGGGGCAGAAGAGAGAGAAGGAGAGAGTAGCAAAAATAAATACATTCAGGCAGCATCATGGACAGCAATAGCTTAAAAAATAAAAAGAAAGCAGGCAACGCTGACCATTACCTTTAGATTGTGTGTGTGTGTACGTATATATGATTATGTTTTTAAATGTAAATTTTTGTGTGGATGTTGCTTTGTTATTATGTGTATTTTGAGTAATAGCCGAATCCACACTAAATTTTAATGCACACACGCAAGATCTACACTGGGTTCTATGTTAAAAGTAAAGTGAAAAGCGTCTTAAAAACATTTTTTTTGTCCAACTCAGAATCAGGTCCAATGAGAAGGGATCCCGCCCCACTCGATAGACCCCAACCCCTCAACAGGCCATGCCCCCATTAGGGCTGCTTCCGTAAGTTTCCCGGGCTGGTTTTTCAACCCAATCCGTCCCTGCCTCATGGCATGTCACTGCATCGTATCATGCATAGCAGCGGGCGCCCCACAATATACATCGCGGCAGTGGGTGACAATGATGGGTTTCAGTGATGGTGCTGCCAACAGAGCCCTGCACGCTGTGCGGCGGCACCGGTCGCCTACCCCTAGATACGGCTCTGGATTCTGGTTCTCTGTGGTGTGTGTGAATTTACTGCAGTTTTCTTCTATATTTCTGCATTTGTATAGTTTTAGATATATACTATATTCTAGAAATATATCACTGCATATATATCCTTTTTCCCACCCCTCCCCTTCAGCTTTATAGATGATTAACCACTATAAAATATATATATTTGTCATCCTATGTACCTACTCCTATTGAGTTATCTGTTCTATCCAAGGGTTTAACCTTTGTGAAGACATAAACAAAAAGTGTTCGATCTAGAGGTTGACTTATTTAAATTTGAAAGACAATTAAAATTAAAATACCATTTTGGTTCTAAACCAGTGATTACTAAAAATAACAATATGTTTAAACCTAAAAGTAACTTTGTACCGGTAGTCAACAATTGTTATATTGATACTTTTATGCAGCTAGTCAAGAGGGACACTTTGCATTCCATTAAACATCAAAAAACCTCTTTTTCTAATCTTTCTAATGAACAGTCACAGGCAATTATTAATCTTAAAAACAACAGGGACATTGTCATCTGCCCTGCGGACAAGGGCGGAGGCATTGTCATGTTGGATAAATCGTCTAACATACAGGAGATCTATAGGCAATTAAATAACACTCAGTGTTACCAGAAATTGCCTTATGATCCGACCACCAGGTATAAGAAGGAAATTGACAGTATTATTCAGTTAATAACTCGTGGATTGACGAAGACATCGCTTCATTTTTAAGCCAACAATATCCTGTGGTACCTTACATTTACATTCTGCCTAAAGTACACAAAACTTTACATAACCCTCCAGGCAGACCCATAATTTCATCAAGGGGATCCTTGTGCCAGACATTATCCCAATACGTTGATTTCCTTCTTCAACCAGTGGTCCAAAATACAGATTATTACTTGAGAGATACTACTGATTTCTTACAGAAGTTAGATGGTTTATCTTGTTTACCGCCTGACTGCATATTGGTTACTCTTGACATAGTGAATCTTTATACCAGCATTCCACATCACTTGGGCATGGATGCAGTACGTAAAATGGTGACTTCTAGTCCATTTTACGTCGGTCCACCTGTTGACTATCTACTCTTATTGATTGATGTAATTTTACATAAAAACTACTTTCTATTCGACAATACGTTCTTTTTACAACGCCATGGAACTGCTATGGGGTCAAATATGGCCCCCTCATACGCAAACCTGCTCGTGCATGTTTTTGAGAAACAGTATATTATATCACATCGATTGGCTGTACATATTCTGTTTTTTGTTCGCTATATCGATGACGTGTTTCTAGTGTGGACAGGTGGACAGGAGCAGCTCTTGATATTCTTCAAGGAATTAAATAATGTCAGCAATGACATTAAATTTACCTTGAATTATAATCATAAGAGTATCAATTACCTTGATGTTACAGTTGCTATTTCAACAGGTTTTTGTGTCACTACTGTTTATACTAAGAAGACAGATAAGAATACCCTGCTGGCAGCAGACAGTTTCCACCCTGCACCACTTAAAAAAGGATTACCGTATTCTCAAATGATACGAGTTACAAGGATCACATCCGATAAATCTCTGTTACCCCAGGCATTAACCGATATGGGCAACAAATTTCGCCAACGTGGCTATGATGAGAATTACATCAATGAAGCTATCAATAAATGTTTACATTTGGACAGACAAACTTTACTATTGAAACAACAGCCAGACAAAATGACTGAGCGATTCATATTTTCTAGTACGTTTTCTATTGGGTCACATATTATTAAACATGCATTTCAACAACACTGGCACATCATTCAAACCGATCCAATCCTGAGACAGCTAAGTAAAGAACAACCTTTGTTCTGCTATAAACGCAGCAACAACATTAAATATGAAATTACGTCTTCAGAGTTGGGCGAGAAAATACCAACGAATTGTCTGACGCTAAAATCAGGTGCTTTTCGGTGCACAGGATGTATTAATTGCCGCTTTATGTTGACAGGAGACAGCTTTTGTGATCCTCAATCCAAAAGAAGAATTAAAATTAATTACCGTCTCACATGCGAAAGCAAATTTGTTGTTTATGCCATAGTCTGCCCTTGCAAACTAATATATGTGGGAAAGACTATTAGGATGCTTAAAGAGCGAATCGCTCTCCACAGATCCTCAATAAAAAAGGCTTCAACTTTGATGGACATTAACACTCCTCCGGTAGCCAAGCACTTTATTGCGAAAGGCCATAATTTATTGGACTTTAAAGTAATTCCTTTTGATCATGTTGCCCCCTTGAAAAGGGGTGGCAATCGAGAGAAGCTTCTCCTTCAGAAAGAAGCACGGTGGATATATGATTTAAATTGTCTAGCACCAGCAGGGTTAAATGAGGAGCTAAATTTCTCCTGTTTTCTTTGATTCAACTGTTCTTATTGTCGTTGATACAATATTTGAGAGCTTTGTGTACTGCACAATATGATTGTTTTCTTTTGTATTTATTTTTCAAGTTTTTTGCACGATTTATTTTGATATTGTGTATATTGTTAATTTTTTGCGATTTAAGTGTATGTTTGTATTTTAGTATTAGGCGCTACCTCCTCGTCTTGTGGGCAATTTCCGCACACATCGTGTGCTTTTCATGTTTATTTTCAGCATGGGACCACACGTGACCATAGCAGGCTGAGTTGATAGTTCACTAATTGTTGTGCGGTTCACAGCGCGCTAGTGATTGCCCTTATTTCCGGCAGCTGGAGCGCACGGAAGGAGAGCGGTGCATATTTTCAGCCCAGTAGCTTACAGTGTTGCCACGTGCAGGCCCGGCTTCCTGCATTTGGAACGCACGCTCGCATAGCAGTGCGTTCCACTTGATACACGCGGTGGTTTGGTGGCACGCTCCCGGACAACCAGCAGTGTATACCATGACGTCACTCCCATTACCCACTGCGGGAGCCGGATGATGTCCGGCTCTGGCAGTGGGAGCAGCAGCCGATGAGAGTCTGTCTGACTCTCATCAGCTGCTAAAGCAAACACAGAGCTGCCGGAGCCGGCGGATGTGTGTTTGTGCTGTGTAGCGCTGACCGAACTCCGTCCGGTCAGCGCTACACACGCGGTGCAGCTATGTCACAGAGACACAGTCTGCACCGCGGCCCGCATGGTACGCAGCTGAGGCGCCCTTCACTATGTGGCGCCTTACGCAGCTGCGTACCATGCGTAACGGGAGAACCGGCCCTGGCAGTAATGCCCTTTATAACACATTATGCCACAAGCAGTAATGCCCTTTATAACACATTATACCACACGCAGTAATGCCCTGTATAACACACTATGCCACACGCAGTAATGCCCTTTATAACACACTATGCCACACGCAGTAATGGCCTGTATAACACATTATAACACACGCAGCAATGCCCTTTATAACACATTATGCCACACGCAGTAATGCCCTTTATAGCACATTATACCACACGCAGTAATAACCTGTATAACACATTATGCCACACGCAGTAATGCCCTTTATAACACATTATACCACACGCAGTAATGCCCTGTATAACACACTATGCCACACGCAGTAATGCCCTTAAATACACACTATGCCACACGCAGTAATGCCCTTTATAACACATTATACCACACGCAGTAATGCCCTGTATAACACATTATGCCACACGCAGTAATTCCCTATATAACACATTATACCACACGCAGTAATGCCCTTTATAACACATTATGCCACACGCAGTAATGCCCTTTATAACACATTATACCACACGCAGTAATGCCCTGTATAACACACTATACCACACGCAGTAATGCCCTTTATAACACACTATGCCACATGCAGTAATGGCCTGTATAACACATTATAACACACGCAGCAATGCCCTTTATAAGACATTATGCCACACGCAGTAATGCCCTTTATAACACATTATGCCACACAAAGTAATGCCCTTTATAACACATTATGCGACACACAGTAATGCCCTGTATAACACATTATGCTATATGCAGTAATGCCCTGTATAATACATTGTGCCACACACAGTAATTACCTTTATAATACATTACCCCCAATTCAAATTACACCACACAGTAGTCCCATATGTTATGACACAAAGTGGTGCCCCTTTTGCATAATGCCAGAATTAGTGTACCTTATACACAATGCCCACAGTAGTAGTGCCCCTTATACAATGCCTACAGCAGTGGTGCCTCTTACACAATGGCCCCAGTAGTGGTGCCCTCCATGCAGTGCCCCCATTAGTAGTACCCCCAGTGGTAATGCCCCCTATAGTAGTTCCCCCAGTAGTAAAGCTCCACAGTTGTAATCCCCAATTAGTAATGCCCCCTATAGTAGTGCCCACAGTAGTAATGCCCCCATTAGTAATGCTCCCCAGTAGTAATGCCCCCATTAGTAGTGCCCACAGTAGTAATGCCCCCAGTAGTAATGTCCCTTATAGTCGTCCCCCAGTAGTAATGCCCCTATAATCGTGCCCCAGTGCTTCCGACTAAAAAAAAAAAAAACACAATACTTACCTTTAGCCCTGCTCCTGCTGCCGTCCGGCCGACCGCGGCTCCTCGGATCTATGGGAGAAACGTCATGACATCATGACGTCCCTCCCATAGTACTCTCTCTGCCGGAAGCCGGAGCTCAGAAGTAAGCTCCAGCTTTCGGCTGCAGCTGCAGGGAGGGAGCCGGGTGTCTGCTGATAATAAATATCAGCGGGCGCCCGGCAAATGCAGCCTCCCGGCGGCGGCTGGGGGTTTTGGGACCGGCGTATTTAAAAAAAAAAATTATAGTTTTTTTTTCGGGGAAGGAGGGGGGGACTCAGTGGCGCCCTCTAGGTGTCGGAGCTCCGGGTGACGGCCCTGTTAGCCCGAACCTAGAACCGTCACTGTATATATATAAATATATATATATCAAACCATCCACTTGCAGAGTAATCCACAAGGGTCTCAAACAGAGACCAGGTCCCCAGATGACGGTTGAGACCGAAACAGGTGTCGGGATTAAGCACTGGGAGATGGATCCCAGCTATGCTGACGCTATAATATATGATATGCTGAAGATGCCCTACATACTGCCTATATCAGTGTCGCTATGAATTCTACCGTTCGTGTTATAATTGAAGTTTGAGTTCTGGCCTCGTCTCTGTTTGAGCCCCTGGTGGATTACTCTGCAAGTGGACAATTTGATGTATTGATTACTTTGGCCTAGCACCTGATATACAGCAATTGGTGTTGTGCGTTTCTTTCTTGCATATTTTATTTATATATGTATTTATATATAATTTTCAGACCCTCCAACATGACCCTTTCATTAGGTACAAAATGCTCTGCTCCTGGACGTCCTTCTTAGTTTATGATTACAGCCACCTGTGATGAAACACCTGTCTCATCAATTAACAAGTTCAACCCAGGTGACTGCAATCATAAAATAGGCGGGAAAGTCCAGGAGCAGAGCATTTTGTAGCTGATGGAAGGGGTCATGTTGGTGGGTAGGCATTTTACTAGATGACTTCCATTACATGTAATAGGCGGCTGGTGATTGTCCTGCACCAGGAACAGCAACCACTCAATAACTATTATACTCTGTGAGCTTTCGGTAGTGTATGCGGCAGGATGCGCAGTAGCTGTGAGGCTGACACAGAGCTGCTTCTACAATAGACGTTCTACAGCTGCTCAGGGTGACGGTCTCATTTCCCACTACATGCAGGACTGTGCGTGACGTCACGGGAACCCCCTTGCGTCTCTGAGCAACAGCACTCCTGGCAGTATCTGTCTGCTGCCCGCCACATGTCACACGCCGCCTCCGCTGACTGATGTCTGTAAGAGCAAATCATGTCGAGCGGCAGAGTTATGCTGACCTCCTATTTGTCAGCTAACAAGTAGAGGGCGGTGCCGGAGCTGTGGGTCTGGGACAGTCGAACAGCAGATATCAGTGTTGAATAAAGCAACGAACAAGCCTCTCAGGAGTCAGGATAGTACATGACTGTAGGGGAAGCGCCGGGCACTGCTGCTGCTGCTGCTGCCGCCGCCGCCGCCGCCATTGTCTCTGTGTGTTCTCTTAGGACGGGTCGGACCAGGATTGCCAGTCTGGCGGAAGCTGATTGATGTGACTGTACACCTGGATCAGTGGTGGTGTAGCTCGCATACCCGACGGTTACTGGATGCCAAGATGCTGCTTGAATTTCATGTCACTTTTAACCTCCATAGAGATGTCATGCCATGGATTCTGTCTCAGGGAGCTCCAGGTAATATATATTCGTTATGTGCCAGTATGTTAAGTGGTATCTGCCAAGCCTACGCTGCTAGCAGCTCTGTTACATGTCTATTACATACATGCAGAAGTGGCCAAATACCAGTAACGACCGGTAGCATGCTACATATCTTGTAATGACAGCCCTAAAGTGTAGACTCTTTATGCCCACACCATGTGTAATATGGACACACAATTTCCTGTTATGTTTGTGAATGAAAGCAGAACATTGTAGGAATAGATAAATAGGGAGACTACACTTAACAGCTCAGCCTGCTGACTGACTGATAACCTAGGTTGCTTGTAGGTAGGTAATTATTGTTTGGAGTTGTCAGAGCCTCCTCTCCATGAAGTTCTCATGCATATAAATATTTAGGGAATGATTTTGATAAGCACAAAGAGGTTTGTTTGAGCCAGAGATCATCATCTGCTAGGAGTAGTTGGTACATGCCAAACTACAGGCTCCATTTATTGCTGGGAATTAAAACTGTGATTTTGATGGTCATTTTATGTGTAGTTGGGGTAGATGTACGAAGCCCAGAAATGGTATCAGCGCACGTTATGTGCGCTGATACCGCTTCTCCCCGAAGTATGATTGGGGTTCTGGGCGGTAAATGACAGGGATGCTATGCACCCTTGTCATTATCGGCACTACTATCTACAAGATAGCGGCGCCGAGCGGCAGGGCCGTGTACGAACGGTCATACCGCATGACCGTTCGGTCGGCTGTAGCTGTCGTTATCGACAGCTACAGCCTGGTGCTAGCCTTTACCCACAGCAGGGACAGCGCTGTCCCTGCGGCCGGCTCCAGGCTGCGCGTGGGGATATCGTGATACTTGTGAGATCCCGCGCATTCTTAATGGAGCCGGCCAGGCCTGACACACATTGGCATCAGCGCTAGGCTGATGCGATGTGGTCTGTAGCGGGTTGCGCTGGAGGGGGGAGTTAACGCTCCCCCTCTCCGGCCGATGAGATGTTCACACATCTCACTGGTAGTGCTTCCTGCTTTGCCTCGGTAAACGTGCCTCTATCATACATCTACCCAGTTATCCCTAAAATGCTCAGGCAGAAATATGCATGTCAGATCTGTCCCGCTTTATTTCCTCTAGCTTACTAATAATAGGGATGTGTTACTTTTTGGAACATGTGAGTCTTTGAAGACAAAGGGGTCAATTCAGTTAGTTGCGAGTTGGGTCCTGAGAGCTGTTTTGACAGCAAACTTTCTCTATAAATTGTGGGGTATTTACTAAAGTGCTGGTTTTTAGAAGTGGAGTTGTTGCCCATAGAAACCAATCAGATTTGAGCTATTATCTTCTAGAAGGTGATAAATAAGTAGGATCTAATTGGTTGCTATGGGCAACATCTCCACATCTAAAAACCCACACTTTAGTAAATATAACCCTGTATGTGCAATTCAACTCCAAACACGCATTGATTTTTCTTTTGAAAATTGCATTTTTTTTGTACACTCCCCCCTGAGTAGGTGTAAAGGTAGGGAAATTCATTATTCTAACATAAAAATGCCAGTATCTCTGGTACACCCCTCCCAACGAATGATCCATTCATGTCAATTTTTTCTAAACTCAATAATGGGGTAAATGATGTGGTGCAGGTGGAGGGGTTGTATTGATGGGAGAGGAGTTTTAGAACGTTCAGATTGGAGCTAAGTGTTTATTTTAACTTATTACAAACTTGCATAAAAACACTGACAAATCACTTTACAGACATTTTTCTGTACCTCAAAATGCTATGAAGACTTTAATTGACTGAAAAACACTTGTTTATCATTTTCCACCATTAATAAAAAGTGCATACATTTGGCGCCATTTAAGCACTTCCAGTAGTTTCCTTATGGCCACTAACAGCCTTCTATGTCCTTCTGTTTCAGTTACCACATTTTTGGGGTCCAAGATAGTATACTTACTCTTTCATGCACTTGTTCCAGGTCGCTTTTTGCAGAAAAGTTGGCTTGTAACTACTTTCAATGTATTTTTCGTGCTGCGGTTGATCATATATGATGCACCTGAACTAATTGCATAGGAGCCATGAAGCATTTTCATTCACAATGGCTGACTTGGTAATCCTCGTGGCTAGTGACATCACTACAGAGGACATTTGAAATGTGACCTTATCTATAGAAGAAATAAAAAATATTTATCATCTAAACTATTGAAAAATGTTGTCAACTTGTGTTATACATCTTATAGGGGTATTCAATATGGGTGCGATAGCATCGTTTTTTGCGTTAATATCGCACTTTTTAAAGTTTTTGCGTTAATATCACTTGTTTTTAGTTTTACGCCGTATTCAATTTCAAAGACTTATCGCAGTTTTGAAAAGTCTTTGATAAAAAACGGGGATAACTTTTCACCATTGAATAGGTGTCGAAAAAAAGTGGGGTTTAGGGGTGGAGGCTTAGAAAAAAATAGCCTGCACCCCTGAGGTTGACATTTAAAAAAACTGTGTCAAAAAAAGTTTTTTAAAAAAAATAGGGACACCCCAAAAAATGAATTTAAAAATTGGGGTGGAAAAAAATTGTTAAACAATAGGCATAGGTTCAGGGCTATTCTGCATGTATGCGGCAGGTGTTTTCTAGAATAGAATTATAGCGGCAGGTGCACAAATGCAGAATTTTTAAAAACTTACTTTAGGGACATCAAAATATGCTAGTACCCATTTTCATGTACCCCAAATTTTATGGGACCACTTAAAAAAACGAAAAAAATAACCTAAGTGCTCTTCTGCATCACTTCTTCAATGTCGGGGGGGAAAAAAAACACCTGCTGCGGCTATTTAAAGCCCCGACTTTCAATTAAAGGCTGTTCCCCCATGTTTTTACAACTTTAGGGGGTCTTACAATTATTTTAAGGAAAAATTCGTAACTTTACGCAAATCCAACTTCTGAGTGTTCCGTTTTCGTTAATTTGATATTGAATACGGATAAGCGGGAGCGCACACCATACCTTTACGCAGAAAAAAACTCCGATATGAAACGTTAATTTCGCCAGGGAAGTTAACCTTTCATATTGAATACCCCTCTTAGTATAAAAAACAAAGCATGATAGATGTGTTTTAACTTTACATTTTTATTCAATGCAAAGTAGTCTCTATTTGATCATTTACATCTGTAACTGTTGAGAGAAGGAGCCGATAAAAATAGATCAGCTTGTTCTGGCTGAGAAAGCATTTGGCAGTTAGGCGTCATAGTTTAGGAATCTGTCAACTAATTAATTGTTCCAACCTGATAAATTCCTTTGTTTCCATGTATCACTTGCAGTTATTGTAAAGAAGTTACTGCTTTTTCTACTATAAAAGTAGTCTCCGAGTTCTTGGCGTTAGTGTAATGTGCTGCTGTGGAAGATAGAAAAGTGGTTATAGCCTGAATGTTGGTAGGAGATGAGGATGGTACTTATTACAAAATGCACTGGGCTATGGTTGAAGTGAAGTGTCGGCTGTGATTTGGCGTTCTATAGAGTCCCATTACTACAAAATAGAATTAGGTCTTTTACAGCATTATCTTTGCATATGTTAATTACTAGTATTGTTCCCATCATTTGCTGAGTCGCTAGCTATTGTGGCTGCCGCTGCAGTTTGTTTTTCTCCCCCACTCCTCTTCCTCTCTCATCACAGCACTTACATCAGCCAGCAGGTCCACTGAATATAGCTCCACTGAATATAGCTCCTGGGTTTTCATCATTGCAAGGCTGCAAAGTGAAGCAACTATGAAGTATTGATACCTAATAGTCGCTAGTCGCTTTATAAAGAATTGCTTTCCATTCCAATCGTGTGGTTCCAAAGCACAAAAAGTTATTTATGTAAAGAAAAAGTAGCACGATGAAATAATTAACAATTAGAGTAAAAAGCAATAATAAAGTACAAGCCAATACTTACGCATGCACACTGATCCCAGCATACAGTCATCAATCCAGAAGCCTGTGTTCATCAAAGAGGATGTCTGTACGCTGGAGTCTGGTCACAGCTTATATACCTTACAGAGTACAATGTTGACAGGTTTCCATTGGTTCTTGCTTCTGGATAATCTGGTCATTGGTCAGTTCATACGGTGTCATCAGGGGCATGGCTCAGTCCTCAAACGGTCACATTGTGTAGTTTCCCGCCGAACAACTGGTTAATACTGGCTACAACACTACATGCATGTTATTTCTATCCAATAACTACCTATCATCCATAACTAGCGGACGCATGATGCGACTTCTTTGCCGATAGATACGGATGTCTGCAATTAAGCAGGGATTTAGTATGATACCAAACATATGTCCACTATATTCTAAACCTTAGATCTCGTTTAAGTACATATTACATCATAATTATTAGCTAAAAATAACTTTTAATAACACTGGTTATTAACTGTGTGGGAACCATCTTGCACATATGCGTCCGCGTCTGTGTGTTGAGCTAGCAACTATATACAAATGAGCGTCCATGTGTGAGTATGTGCGTACGCATATGAGCATCCGTGTATATACATTTGTGTGTGCGTTATGGGCATCAGTGTATATGTGCTGTGAATACGCAGTTTAGCGCATCGGATTGCGCAACGCAAAGTAGCGCCGTGGAAACACATTGTCAGACCATAGACTATTAGATAGTCAGATAATTGCACAACGATCATAACCAGTTATTTGACTTTGACAGAAGGGAGCTAGTTCAGGCATCTTCCTCGTTTGGTTGTCTCCATCGTAGCAGTGAAAGCAGTTATCAGGGAGTCCGAGACTGTAAGCACGCACTCCCGCTCCCACTGTGCATGTCAGAGAAGGGAATACTTTCAGACTTATGTGCATAGCGTGACTGCCATACTTTGTTGTGTAACTGTTGACACAAAGGGGACAATTAAATTTCTTTTGCGCACATCTGCTGGGAGTCTATACGAATAGGCACCCGATGGAGCTATTAAATTGTTAATCTGTTCAGGCTTCCATTAGTATTTATTGCACCTAAAGCATCGGGTTTAGCTGCGCAAAGATATACTTATACTATCATGTGGCTTTAAATAAGTATAGTTTGTGGTCTTTTAGTCTTAATTTCTTCTTCAGGGTCCATAGAGCTCCACAATGAGTTTTGGGGTGTAGGTAGGACCTGGAGCACTGGACACCAACAGCAAAGCTTTTCAATGCCAGGATGCTCTGGTCCTTCCCACTACACCCTGCCCACAGCCTGAGGGCACTTTAGTTTCGTTGGTGTCTGGCAGGAGCCATTATAACAGGGGACTGCATTAAGCAGCCCAAGCTTTTATTTTATGATTTTATTTTTGTTTGTCTACTGTAACGGGCAAGCAGCACCAGACTGTCCTACGGACGTCTGTGCTGCCGCCCCATCACCCTTTTGAGGCATCGTGACTCCAAGCCTGTGCTAGGTACTCTCGGCGAGGCTCCGAGGTGGACCAGCTAGCATGCTTTTCAGACCCCAGGCTGCAGCCCGGAATTCAGGGAACAGGTAAAGCAGAACCCTGTTTGCGGAGACCCACATTGTTGCGCAGTCTTTCCTCAGGAGATAGACCTTAGGTGCTGATGTGGACACTGGTGCCCACATGACTCCACTAGACCACCAGGGCATATAACATACTGGTGCAGGGCATATGTAAGGAGGCCAGGGGATCCGGTGGTTAATGTCAGCAAGGGGAGACGGTGCTCTCCCTGCAGCCCCTTCCCAAGTCCAGGGTGCCATTCCATTGCGGTCTTGGTGTTTCCTGGGCTGCTCCTCCTGCACCCTTCGCCCCCCCCATTATCTGCAAGCAGTTCTCCGGGAATGCTGGGTCTAGTCTCCCTACATACTTCTCCCATGAGCCAGGTTATACAGCGCTATATCCTACCAGCCACCATGGTCTGTGTAGTTAATTTTACTGCTCATTGTAAACATGTAATGCTTTTGTATGTGACTTGTGCTAACGCTAATTTCTACTTTCTATACTGTACAGTTTATACCTTTTTCCTTTATGCCACTATACCCTGACATACTAAGATATAAGGCGGTTCATTATACCTCACATTTCCCAGATACTTGTGAGTGCTATCACATACTTTATAAAATGGTTGACCGCTACACTGTACCATATTATCCAGGGTGTTCACTACACTGTATTTACTGTGTATTTTGTTATTTTTGTGGCTATGGCTGGCAGAGGAAAGAATAACAAGCAGCCTGATGCTGCTGCTCCTACTCTGGTGTCTTGTAAATCCTGCTCTGCTGGCTTAGCCACAGAGAACCTCATTCAGGATGGTCTCTGTATTAATTGTTACACAGCCTCAGGCCAATCAGCCTCAGTGTCTCTCCCTCAGGACCCACCCTGGGCTGTATTTTCACAAATGCTGGCAAAACTTGCGGACCAAGTAGCAGTCCCTGTGGTAGCTCCCCATATGGCATAGCCACAGCAGGTACTCCCTGCAAATCCTTAGCCAAACTCTGTACTGAGGTAGACAGTACGTCTACCCATGTGGGAGGCGAATACCTCTACGGCTTTTCAGCAAATATTACAAAAATAAAAGCTTTTATCTACTAAACATACTATATCTTCCCAATCCACACAGTTATCTGTTTCTGAGATATCATCTTGGGAGGCAGAAAACGCAGATCTCTCACTCTTACTCCGTCTCAAGAGAAGAGGAGCCACCCTCTAAACTAAATATACCTGCTCTTGTGAGAGCTATTAAAACTATTCTACAAACAGAAGAGCATGAACCCGCTCCTAAGAAAAAAAAAATATGCGCTTTTTATGCGACAAAAAGTAGTTTCACCAGTTTCCTCACTGACAAGCTATCTGATCACATGAGTGAAGCTTGGAATATTTCCGGTAAAAGGTTTCAAATTCCAAAACTGTTCAGTTCCTTTTACCTTCTTCCAGCTACTGATTGTACTAAATGGGAAGTTCCCCCAGCAACGTATTCTCATGTAACACGTCTGGAGCTGCTGCTCCAAAAAGCCATTCAGTGTTTACTGAATTCAGGAGTAACAATTCGGGTCCCCTCCTCACAACGGTGCAAGGGCTATTATACTACCTATTTCTTAGTTCAGAAGCCCAATGGGTCTCATCGGCCTATCCTCAATCTCAAATCTCTGAACATGTTTCAGGGTGCCCAGGTTTCGTATGGAAACCCTACGTTCCATTATCCTAGCTATGGAGCCTGGGGACTTTATGGTATCTCTAGACAATTGGGACGCTTACCTACATGTATCTATAGCACCTTCCCATCTATAATATCTCTGGATTGCTATACTACAGCAACATTACCAATGTCAGGCTCTGCCGTTCGGCCTTTCAACGCCCCCCCCCCCCCCCCCCCGGGTCTTTACCAAAGTCATGGCAGTTATGGCAGCCTCTCTTCGTTGTCGAGGTATCAGACTACTCCCATACTTGGATGATCTCTTGCTGTTGGCCAGCTCCTCAGAGACTCTTCACCGCCATCTACAAGTAACCATTGCCTTTCTTCAAATGCACGGTTGGCTGATCAACTGGAAAGAATCTTCCGACACCCTCTCGAAGAATGGTACATTTGGGAGCCCTCCTAGACTCTCGAGTTCAGATAATCTTCCTAACTGCGGACAAGATTTCAGCAATCCAGCACAGACTATGCAGACTGCTCCACAATCGCTGAGTGTCAATTCACTCTGCAATGGAGGCCTTGGGATCAATGGTTTCCACCTTCAACATGGTTGAGTTCGCCCAGTTTCACCTCATGCCCCTACAACACCTGATCCTCTCCAGGTGGACAAGGCTACCCCATCTGCTCAAATCCCAGATGATGAGCCTCACCCCAGAAGTTCGCCTGTCCCTTGCCTGGTGGCTACAGACTTTCCATTTTGCATCCCAGACTGGGCTCAAGTCACCTGTTGAATTCGTCAATAAACCTTTTAATATATTCCTTCCTATAAACCTCTAAGATTCACCTGCCTAGAACCTCTAAGACAAAACCCTGCCTAAAACCTCTAAACAGAACGCTAATTGCGTACGCAGTTTAACCGCAAATAAAGACAGGAGTGGAATCTGTGTTTCCAACGCACAAGTATTATTCAGGTAAAAGTACAGTCAGTTACACACAATCTATACATACACAAGTTAGGCGTAAAAGGAAATAATACAGACCCAAGTACGGTTATACATACGCTGCGCCTCTGGACCCAGAGATAGACTTCTGACTAGATATCCTCAGTTCATCCAAAATTCAGCATGAACTGCCCAACCAGTGTTCGGACACATGTATTTATTCCCCCCCAGACTGAAACAGGACAAAGCGGGAACTTCCTGCTTATCTCATTGGTTCCCAGAGAAGAAGCATATGTAACGACACATTTAACAGGTTGTTTCAAATAGACTTTCCCTGCCTCTAACAGCCGGAGTCTTTCTGGTAACGCCTCCTGTAACATTCCATCAACTAAACATTTTGTTGCTTGTAAGTTCTGTGATCCGTAACTTGAGTTTGCATGATGCGATCTCTCCACCGATAACACCGGGATTCTGTAAAAAGCGTACGCATCAGAACGAAACCAAACACACCTTGCTTATCATGTATAATACCTTAGATATCAAAAACCTCTATTTCTTAGCATTTAAACTAACTTAACCAACTTGAATCATACAATTTGATGCTAATGGAACCTTGTGTGCGAATATGTAGTGTGTGAGTATTCGGGGTTTGATATAAGGACGCTAGTTATTAATGGGTGAGATTTAAGTGCATAATTTCTCATACACGGAGTGAACATCCAGCAGTGTGGATGGCTGAGGGTTGTAGTTTTACATGCCCTCTGTCAGCAGGCCCCCACCTGTTGTGTGTTCAAAGGAAAACAAAACCTCTTTTGTTCTCACAGACTCTTGTGTGAAATGCAAATGTATTACCACCTCAAGCTGTGGAATTTGGGGCCAACCTGTCTAGGATTCAGACTAATCCAATTGTGTAGATATTCTATTACAATTGCCACAACTATACTTTATCTGCATCCAGGGATTCCCAATTTGTATGTAAAAATACCCATTGTCTCTTCTTTACTTTTACTCAGCTTGTTTTTCCAGTTGCCCTTGGTAGGTTAACAAAAACATTGCCATCTGTTCTTAGCTCCTGAGTTATAACTTGAATTGACGCTGACCACAAAAATGGTGTCTTGCGGCCATTCGCAAGATGGCGTTGCCGCGATTAAATTTTAAACTGAACTTGTCTCAGCCAATTATTCAGCTTCGACACACCACAAATACAAGCCTCCAAGGGTGGGACGCAGTAATCGCCCAGCACTTCTTCCAGGGCCGATGGTCCCCAGTCGAGGCAGTGTTTACCAATCAACATCTTGGAACTTTGAGCCATCTAAAGAACTCTCACTCTGGCTCAGAATATTCTGAAAAACAGGCCAGTATAAGTAGTCCGACAACGCCACGGCTGTGGCCGACCTTAGTCACCAAGGGGGCACTCTTAAGTCAGTCAGGAATGACAGAAGTGTCCCGCAAACTCCCTTGGGCCAAATGCAATCTCCCAGCCATCTCCGCAGTGTTCATCTTGGGGGCTCTCAATTGGGAAGCTGATTTCCTCAGCTGTCACGACGTGCATGCAGGGGAATGGTCTTTACATCCTGGACTTTCAGCTTTTAGTGAACAAACGGGGTTTAACGGAACTGGATCTCATTTCCTCCAGACACAACAACAAACTTCCAACACAGGACCCCGACGCGGCCTTCATAGACGCATTGTCAATTAAATGGAACTTCCATTTGGCATATATCTTAAACTTTCTCTACGAGTAGACTTATTGTCTCAGGGTCCATGTCTACATCTGGACCTAGCCTGTCTATCTTTAATGGCTTGGCTCTTGAGACATCCCTCCTAACGGCCAAGGGATTTTCCAGCTCTGTGGTCCAGACCATGCTCTGAGCACGTAAATCGGCTTCAGCCAGGATTTAACACAGAATATGGTATACATATTTCCAATGGTGTGCTCCACGAAACTATGACCTGCAAGTCTTTAAGGTTTCTCGAATTCTTGCATTTCTTCAGGCTGCCTAGCATCTCTGAAAGTGCAGGTCTCTGCTTTGCTTTGTCTATCTGGTTTTAGCGCAGAATTGCTACTATACTGGATCATTCAAGGTGTTCTACGTATACAAACTCCCTTTGTCCTTCTGGTGGCTCCATGGGATTTGTCAGTGGTGCTCCAAGTACTTAAGGAACCTCCCATTCGAACCCCTGGAATCAGTGGATGTCAAGTGGCTCACTGCGAAGACTGTTTCTTTTGGCTATAGTATCTACCCGTAGAGTATCGGATTTAGGGGCACCTTCATGTCGCTCCCCCTTTTTAATATTTCATTAGGACAGGGTTGTTCTTCGTACACACCCAGGTTACCTTCCCAAAATTTTTTCTCGCTTCCGCCTGAATGAGGAAATTGTGGTTCCTGCATTTCATTCACCAGACCTCTTGGCAGGTGAGGCCTCGTTGGATGTGGTCCGTGCTCTGAAGATCTTCGTGGACCGCACTACTTCCATCAGGGAATCTGACTCCCTTTGTCCTATATTGCTTTGGTTGATCTGTTTCAGGGCACCGCATAATAACACACTTCTTTTATAACCCATTTTAACCCTTCACTGTGTTTAATATACATGTACTTTACTTTTTTTATTTTCTTTCTTTATATGCAGCTGTGGCTGCTCTTAACTATCTCTTTACACTGCACTTTTCTTACTATTGCTGTGCCCTGGGGCAGCTTAGCTGGGTCAGTTTGGGGGGGTCCTGCGCTCTGGATTTGAACCCTAGTATGTTAGGGACCTACCCTAAAGAGGTTAACTGGATATGGTGGGTAGGCCCATAACCTTGGCCATGATAATGCTAAAAACCTCTATTGATTGCACAATTTTATTGCATTAATATATTATTAATAATTTGGAGTTGTGCACCTGAGATTTGTCTGTTTCTGTGCTGCAATTAGTCTCAGGGATGGCCAGCTAACAAACAGACTCTGGCCTGATGGATTCGCATGACTATCTCGCAGGTTTACACACAGACTGGCCTTCCTGTGCCGGCTTCATTATCTGCTCATTCTACTCTCTCTGTGGGTCCCTCGTGACGCCTCATCTAAACAGCTATGCAAGGCAGCCACCTGGTCTTCTGTCCACACCTTTTTTAGGTTTTATGCCTTTGATACATTTGCCTCTAAGGATGCTTCCTTCAGGCTTAGGGTTCTCCTATAAGCTCAGGAGCGTTCCCGCCCTTGAACAACTGCTTTGGGACATTCCCAATGTCTCTCCATGTGGAGCCCTATGGACCCTGAAGAAGAAAAGGAGTTATGGTAAAACTTACCTTGGTTAACGCTTTCTTCGAAGTCCATAGGGACCACAGGGCACCCGCCCTGAGATTCCTAGCTACTATGAATTTCCTCTCCTGGTCATTTGTTTCCTTCTCTGTGAGTGTGATTTCTCAGTGATTCCTATCCTGCTCCTGCCTCGGGCTTGTTAACAAATCTGAGTTGCCCTCAGGCTGTGGGCGTGGTATCGGGGGAAGGGCAGGAGCATCCTGGGATTGAAAAGCTTTGCTGTTGGTGTCCGGTCCTCCAGGTCCCACCTACACCCCAATGTCTCCCTGTGGACTTCAAAGAAAGAGCGTTATCTATCCAAGATAAGTTTTACCTATTAACTCTCCTTTTTGTACATAAATTGATTAATGAAATATCCTACCTTTCTTTACTTATCTAAGTTTTCTTGGATTTACCATACCCAGTAGAGTAGTAGTGAGCACATTTATACAGTTGGAGGGATCAGTATGGAATACCGCCAGACGCAACCTAAACCTACTGGGGGAATGCCTAGCCCTAGGTCCCCCCACCCCCGCTGCTGTCCACGCCCGGCTTTTCTTCGATCGGTAAGCCGGGCATCTGGCTCCAGGCATCGGAATCTCAACGCCTGTCATTAGACCCCTTCCAGGATTAGATAGTCAGGAAACCGAGGGTCGGCATTCTGACCGTCTGCTTCCTCACTGCATCCCCAGTAGGAAAGCATTTGCTAATGTAGTTATGAAAAGTGTCCACCTACGCCAGTGATGTCAGAACTTGGTTGTTATGATGAAAAAGTTGGTTAGTTATACAGAGTACTGTTTTAGTCGAACAGACCGTTACTTTATTGGTGGAATGGAAATAGTTCTAGTATATGGCCAGCTTAAGGCTGGAGCAGGAGCAATATAATATGCTGGTACTATGTGTAAGTAAAATAATTCTGCAGTGAGATTTTTTTTTTGTCTTACGGATTTCCATTAGTCATCTTGTTGTGCTTACTGTTGTCGTCATGCCCCATGATACAAAAATTCTGTTCACATGGTAAAGTGAAAGTAGGCAACTTTTACAATGTGGTGCATAATCGGACCTGCCTAAAGAAAATTCCTTACATTGCTTTAAAGAAGTAAGCAAGAATAGTCATCAAATTCAGTCTTTCTCTGCTTTATGTTCTACGCTTAACTCGCTACCTTAGCTAATATTAGATAAGAGCTGGGTCTGCGCTGGAAGCTTGGTTCTCTGTTTTGGTGGGGATACACTACAGCATAAGAGCTTGTGGCTGTCAGGGTGTAGAGCTAAAGAAATGACAGTGTAGAATAGAGAATGCGAAGGCTGTGCTAGTCTAGGGCGCCTATGGCCTATCATTGATTTCTCCTTTGACCTTACAGTAGTGTATGGAGATATAATTTCATTTCCATTAATTATCTATACCATATACTTGTCATATTTTGCTCTGTGGATTAAAAAAGTTTCTAAAGAGTTAGTGTCAAATACATTATCACTTCTATTTTCTAGATATTCATAAACTTAATCAGAATGCAGTGTCTATCAATGAGTGTTTGGTGTTAGGCACTAGGGACATATCTATAATTTATCTGGTTCTAGAACCGATAATTAAACTTTCAAAATGCCGCTTATCGCGCCAATATGAAATTAAGGAGCACTAGAATATATTAAAAACCACCCTTATGGACGGTGGGGGGGGGGGTCTGAAAGGAGCCCATCCCTGCTGTGTGCAAAAAGATGAATAATCTTTAATGCAGTCACATCCCCCGTTCTTCAGGATGGAGCGACTGCATGTGCAGGTGGTCATTTCCCACTAAGTACCATGTAGTCTACAATGGTTAACATTATCTAAGGATGGCCTTGGCTACCGGGGCCAAGCTCCAGAATGCTTTGCATTTCAGTGTTTTGTAAATTCTGCAATAAAGCAGCCCCCATAGAAATCTATAAGGGCTGCTTTTGCCATCGAAAATGGGAGATTGCAGCAGATAGTTGCATAAATATTGGGACATTGACAGAATTTTCATATTTTGGCCTCTATTCCCCACCACAATGGCTTTGAAATGAAACAAACAAGATGTGCTTTAACTGCAGTCTTTCAGATTTAATTTGAGGGTAATTACATCCAAATCAGGTGAACGGTGTAGGAATTACAACGGTTTCTATATGTGCCTCCCACTTTTTAAGGGGCCAAAAGTAATGGGACAAACTAACCAATCCTAAATCTAACTTTCACTTTTTAATACTTTGTTGCAAATCCTTTGCAGGCTATTACAGCCTGAAGTCTGGAACGCATAGACATCACCAGACGCTGGGTTTCATCCCTGGTGATGCTCTGCCAGGCCTCTACTGCAAATGTCTTCAGTTCCTGCTTGTTCTTGGGACATTTTCCCTTCAGTTTTGTCTTCATCAAGTGAAATGCATGCTCAATCGGATTCAGGTCAGGGGATTGACTTGGCCATTGCATAACATTCCACTTTTTAGCCTTAAAATACTCTTTGGTTGCTTTTGTAGTATGCTTCGGGTCATTGTCCATCTGCACTGTGAAGCGCCGTCCAATGAGTTCTGAAGCATTTGACTGAATATGAGCATATAATATTGCCCGAAACACTTCAGAATTAATTCTGCTGCTTTTGTCAGCAGTCACATCATCAATAAATACAAGGGAACCAGTTCCATTGGCAGCCATAAATGCCCACGCCATGACACTACCACCACCATACTTCACTGATGAGGTGGTATGTTTTGGATCATGAGCAGTTCCTTTCCTTCTCCATACTCTTCTCTTCCCATCACTCTGGTACAAGTTGATCTTTGTCTCATCTGTCCATAGGATGTTGTTCCAGAACTGTAATGGCTTTTTTAGATGTTTGGCAAACTCTAATCTGGTCTTCCTGTTTTTGTGGCTCACCAATGGTTTACATCTTGTGATGAACCCTCTATATTCACTCTTGTGAAGTCTTCTCTTGATTGTTGACTTTGACACATATACACCTACCTGGAGAGTGTTCTTGATTTGGCCAACTGTAGTGAAGGGGTTTCCTCACCAGGGAAATAATTCTTCTGTCATCCACCACAGTTGTTTTCCGTGGTCTTCCGGGTCTTTTGGTGTTGCTGAACTCTCCGGTACGTTCTTTCTTTTTAAGAATGTTACAAACAGTTGATTTGGCCACACCTAATGTTTTTGTTATCTCTCTAATGGGTTTGTTTTGATTTTTCACCCTAATGATGGCTTGCTTCACTGATAGTGACAGCTCTTTGGATCTCATATTGAGAGTCGACAGCAACTGATTCCAAATGCAAATGTCACACCTAGAATCAACTCCAGACCTTTTACCTGCTTAATTGATAATGAAATAACGAGGGAATAGCCCACACCTGTCCATGAAATAGCTTTTGAGTTGATAGTCCCATTACTTTTGGCCCCTTAAAAAGATGGGAGGCACATATAGAAACCGTTGTAATTCCTACACTGTTCACCTGATTTGGATGTAATTGCCCTCAAATTAAATCTGAAAGTCTGCAGTTAAATCACATCTTGTTTTTCATTTCAAAGCCATTGTGGTGGTGAATAGAGGCCAAAATATGAAAATTCTGTCAATGTCCCAATATTTATGCACCTGACTGTATATCGGATATCTGCTGTGATCCTCCATACATTCAAGGGAAACCATGTTTGCGGGGGTGTAGTAGGTATTACCACGGGCTACATGGCCGGCTGTTCAAATCCCAGCAGCGGAGGCCCGGCAGAGGTGAAGATCCCGATCGCTAATTAGGTAAGTATAACTAACCCTATTTTCCCCTTTAACCCTAACACTCCCTTAGGGGTGCCTAAACCTAACCCTAAGTCTCCTGGGGGGGATGCTTAACCCTAACCTCCATCCGGGGGGTGCCTAACCCTAACCCCTCCTTCCCCAAACCTACACCCCCCGCGGCTGTCCACGCTCGGCTTACCTTCGTACGGTATGTCGGGCGTCTGCTTCCCGGCGTAGGTCTAATGACTCCTGTCATTGGTACCTTGCCGGGATTTGACAGTCGGAAACCCGGCGCTTGGTATTTAGCCCGTCGGCTTCCTGACTACATCCTGTTTGCGGGTACCCCTTGAAAACAGGTGTTTTTGTGGATATCCCACACCTTTTGATATTATTTTAGATAAATAGTCGTCAGATCTTTGCTGAAGTGTCTAAACACTAAGGCAAAATGAGTTTAGGGTATGTGCCTTGGCGTACGAGTCAGAAGACAATCAAAGATAAAAATGAGCTAATTTCTCCGTTATTAAACAGACTGAAGTGTCTTGGAACATGTTTGTTGTGTTTCTAGATCTCCTTAAGCTGGCCACACATCTAAAGATTATCTGTCCAACCAGCCAACTAGTTGGCTGGTTGGAATGAAAATCTGGAAACGTATGGGAGTAACTGATCAGCAATTTGCTCCTAAATGCCAGAAAACAGATGAAAATGGTCGTTCAGACAAGTTTGTTAAATGTCTGATCTAAACAATTTGTTCAAACAGTTTTGGTTCATTTTCCGGCGTTTGGGAGCAAATTGCTGATTGTCATTTGCTTTCATACCTTACCAGATTTTCATTCCAACCTGCCAACTAGTTGGCTGGTTGGACAGATAATCTTTAGATGTGTGGCCAACTTTACACTTAAGCAGGCCACACACTAGACCAACTTACATCCAACCAGCCAACTTGTTGATTGGTTGGAATGAAAATCTGGTAACGTATGGGAGTAAATGATCAGCAATTTGCTACTAAATGCCAAAAAACAGATGAAAATGGTAGGTCAGACAAGTTTGAACAAATTGTTTAGATCAGACATTTAACAAACAGTTTTGGTTCATTTCCCAGCGTTTGGGAGCAAGTTGCTGATTGGTTGGAATGAAAATCTGGTAAGGAATACAATCAGCAATTTGCTCCCAAACGCAGGGAAATGAACCAAAACTGTTGTTTGAACAAATTGTTTAGATCAAACATTTAACAAACTTGTCTGACGACCATTTTCATCTGTTTTCTGGCATTTAGTAGCAAATTGCTGATCATCATTTACTCCCATACATTACCAGATTTTCATTCCAACCAATCAACAAGTTGGCTGGCTGGATGTAAGTTGGTCTAGTGTGTGGCCAGCTTTATACTAGCTGATGGGCTGGCAGATTTATATTTCTGAAGCTAAGATTTCTGGTGTCTCTCTTATAAAGTGGTCATTTGTCTTCAGACTCATTTCAAATGATACGTACAGCTCTCATTTGCTTTTCACTAAGAAAACAGTCAATTGCATAGGTCCATTATTTATTTTGGAAGACCATATAATGTACAGATGTGTCCTTTTGGCGCGAGATGTCTGGCGTGAGTGAGTCGTCAGGTCCCGTGCAACACTGCTAGCATCGGGCATTTTTTTTGCCAAAAATGCATCCTAGTCACAATATGATGCGACTAGGACGCACTAAGACTGTGCTGATTAATTTGATGTGACACTTCTATATATGTGTGAGACTAAGTCTGTATATAAAGCACACTGGAACTTGGCTTGAAAAAAAAAATTGTGGCCACTGCATTGTAGCACTTCATATGTAGATGCAGAGATTCAGTCACACACAGATACACAGGTGTAACGTATCAAATTAATCAGTGCAGTCTCCTGGTGCGTCCTAGTCACATCGCATTGCGACTAAAATGCATTTTCGGCAAATAAAGTTGCAAAAAAGCCGTCTGGACCTAGCTGAGTTGCATAGGACTTGGGGTGCTGAGAGGAGTGGCTTAGCGTGATTGCAGTAATAAATGATATGAGGATATATCTGTAATATTTACACAAACAAATCACTTCTGCAAAGGGGAAATTCCACCAAGCAATGTGAAAGCACTTTCTGTCTCTACTCTGTTTACAGCGTGGAGTGAGTCACACCAATTTCCTCTTCTGTGCATTCCTATATATTTCATAAGTTCAAAAGCACTCAGTGGAAAACACAGGATTTCTAGAGGGGTTTTCAAATGCTTGTTTTTAAAGCAAGTGTGGCCAGTCCATGAAGAGGGCATAATCAGCACTTAACAATCTATAATATAAGTCATATGAAGTATAGTATACAGTGGTGTATGTAATAATTCTGACCTATACAGGACTCTATATCCATGCACCCAGAACAGTGCATGTTTGCCAGATCTCCTAGTTGGTGCACAAGTATATTCTTTATTGGCTGACAATTTTTAGAAGATCAACAGGTAGTTTTAAACTTTTTTTTTTTTATTTTTTGTTAAAATCAGGGTTGTTTTTTTTTTTTTTTTTTTGCATTAATGTTTTAATGAGAATAAAATGGAATCCTGCATGTTATATTAATACTGTGAACCATTGCTATGTATTAGAAATCTTGATCAACCATGCTATAATGCTTTCTAATAGTAACAATCCAAAATTATTAGGATTTTTTATTTCATGAAGGGTCACAGTTATAAACTCGTATGATAAAATTTGTTGATAAATGGGACCATAAAAAAGAGCTAAACTGTCTTCCTTCCGCTCATCTCAGTAGGACTGAAGGTTTTGAACTGAAATAAACATGAAGGAGTTTCTCTGTGTATTGCCTCGTTAATGTGTTGGAGTTGTATACCCTTCAAGATTGAGAATGTTAGTTGTGGTTGTCTCCTGTCCTATAGGATTATTAGAGGAGGAGTTTGAAGTTTTCGCTGATGCTAGGCAGATTTAGTACCTCTGATCTGGTTCACACTCCCTATTTCTCGTGTGTGTCTGTGTGTGTGTACTGTATTGCACTCAAACAAGAACCACTAGAATATGCAATAATACCAGGGGGATTCCCTTTTATAGTAGGCTTTTTTTAAGAAGTTGTGGTGCCGTGCCTATAGTCACAGCATACTAAAAAAACCCAGTTGTTTAAATAAAAATGTTTTTAATAAAAATTGGTTTAAACCAGCCATCGATTTATCTGTCTATCAGGCTTAATCCACGGCACTCAACCATCTGGGGTTCACTTGGCATGTGACCATACAATTTACATTAAAAAAAAAAATCATACAAACTCTGTACTCTTCAAACTGTTAATACAGGGAATGTTAGTTCCAAAATATTGCAATAATTTGTCCGGCTGGCCAACCACGTCAAGGTCTTCCCATCTGGCCAGTTCCTACACTGACTCTCAAAAATATGAGCTTTGCTCTGCCACATTTAGTTCCAGCTACCACACAGATTTTAAACGCAAATTATGCTTCTTCCATAAGCATGGGTCCTGGCTTAAAAGGTGAAGCCCGCAAAAGCTGGAGGGAAGGAAGCCGCACAGACCCAATGAGTCCCACAGTGATGACATCTCTGACAACGTCTAGCTTCCCTGGTTACCATGGTCACCCGGAACCCGCCGGCGCTGAGACGTCATCACTGTCCGATTCTGGCATGTGCGGCTTCCCTTCCTCATGCTTTCACGGCCTTGTTCACCTTTTTTAAGGTATGCTCACTATTGTTTATACACCTTGACAAAGAGGCGCTGTGGCCCCTAATAGTCAGCTGCTTTGACTTTAATACATGATGCATCAAATCCTAGAGTGCCGCTGTATTTTTTTTTTAATTAAAATAGATAGATAGATAGATATCTAACATACATTGTATGTATGTATGTTAAATGTTTAACAAAATGCTAATTGAATTAACTAACAAAAGAAATCTAAATTAAATCAATATTTGATGTGACCACTCTTTTTTTGCTTTCAAAACCGCATCAATTCTTCTAGGTACACTTGCACACAGTGTTTGGAGGAACTCTGCAGGGAGGTTGTTCCAAACATCTTGGAGAACTAACCACAGATCTTCTGGGGATGTAGGCTTGCTCAAATCCCTCTGTCTCTACGTGTAATTGCAGACACTCATCACTTCCAGGACTCCTTGTTCTACTTTACGCTGGAGATAGTTCTTCATGACATTTGCTGTATGTTTGGGGTCGTTGTCCTGCTGCAGTATAAAATTGCAGCCAGTCAGACGCCTCCCTGATGGTATGCTTCACTGAGCCTGCAGACACTCAGTGTACCACTCTCCAGCCCTTCGGTGCACAAACTGCCTTCTGTTACAGCCAAATATTTCACATTTTGACTCATTAGTCCAGAGCACCTGCTGCCATCTTTCTGCACCCCAGTTTTTGTTTTTCTGCATAGTTGAGTCACATGGCCTTGCTTCTATGTCAGTTCTGTGCTGATGGCATTGCTGGACATCTTCCGATTTCGAAGGGTAGTAAGCATGATATATCCTTCATATCAGGGGCGTAACTAGAACTTTTTGGGCCCCATAACAAAATTTTTAAGGGGGCCACCCTCTAACTAAGGTCTTACACATTACTCACAGTAGTTCCTCTAAAATACTAAATGCCCACTGTAATGGTGCCCCTTACGCAGTGCCCGCAGTAGAAATAATGCCCCTAAAAATAATGCCCCCTGTAGTAGTGCCACCAGTACTAATGCCCCCTGCAATGCCGCAAGTAATAAGGGCCACTGTAGTGCCCCCAGTAGTAATGCTTCCTGCAGTGCCCCAGTAGTAAGGGCCCTTGTAGTGCCCCCAGTAGTAAGGCCCCTGTAGTACCCCCATATGATGCCCCCAGTAGTAAGGCAGGCCCCTGTAATGCCCCCATATTATGGCCCAGGTAGTAAGGCCCGTCATGCCCCCATATTATGCCCCAGGTAGTAAGGACCCTCCCCCGCTGCAAACTGACATACACACACAAATAAAAAACATCCTTACCTTAAACCCCGCTCCAGTGACTGCTGCTGACGTCCGTCCTCGGCGCCCGCTCTTTGGAACTATGGGAGTGACGTTATGACGTCACTCCCATAGTGCACTGCAGGGCCCGGAATCCTACAAAATCCCTGACTTTGTGCAAGTGTACCTAGAATAATTGATGCTATTTGAAGGAAAAGGGTGGTCACACCAAATATTGATTTGATTTAGATTTCTCCTCTGTTCATTCACTTTGTATGTTGTTAATTGATACGAATAAACTATTAACACTTCTGTTTTGGAAAGCATTCTTACTTTGCAGCAATTTTTCCACACCTGCCTCAAACTTTTGCACAATATTGTATGTATGTGTGTGTGTGTGTGTGTGTGTGTGTGTGTGTGTGTGTGTGTGTGGAGATGGGTATCAATCATAATATAGCCTTTGATCCACGGCACTCAAACATCAACGGTGCAAATGGTATGTGACCATTTAAATGAAGAAAAATCAGAAACTCTGCACTCTCCTTTCTATTCCAAACTGTACTTTTTCATTCACTAGGGGACACTGGAGGTGCTTACACTGGGGTATAGAGGCGTGGATAGCTGGAGATGGCACTTTAAATAATTTAGAAGTGTGAAGCTCCTCCCCCCTCTGTCCCATCAGCCCTCAGTTTAGAAAATGTGCCTAAGGAGCTGGTCACAACCTGCTGTGCTCCAGCAGGACACTAATTTTATTTAACAATTATTCTTTTATTTTATTTATGTTTTTTTATTATTTTAAAAACATCTTTTACCTTTTTCATTGAGGTACCCTTCGCCACCTTTCCTAAAGGTGGGGTCCGGGCAACTGACAACTCCTTAACACCACACACAGCACTTCTACAAGAAGGAAGTGCTGTTTAGAGGGAAGCCATTCAGTGAGCGCAGTGAGTACATCATCTGCGCATCCCCCATCTCCTGCCCCGCTGCCAGCGCTGGATGCAGAGAGCAGTATGGAGCTGTTGAAAGCTTCTCCCCTCTCCCCACTGCGCGGCTAGCGACTCCTATTCAGCGGGACTTGAACAGCTGCTATAGCGCTGCTCATTAATCTACATCTCCCCGCTGCTGTGCGCGGCTAGCGGCTCCTACTCAGCGGGGCTTGCATGGGGAGGTGATTACTACAGTGTGGCAGCCATATTAGAGCCTTGTGGGCTTGAGGAAGGGAGGCGGAGCTTAACAGCGCGGGCTCCCTGTCTCATTTACGCAGCAGCTGCTGTGAGAACAGCGTGGCTGCTGTTTGTTTACCCGTTGCTTGCCTGCATCGCTCCATTATAGGTAGTGTGCAGCACATGCAGAAGGCTGTTTCTCCTGACTACATCCCTGACAATAGGCTGTGAGTAATCACTGGGGTGTCAGTGCAGGGAATCTAATCTGTGGGAGGGGGTACCTCTTCCTCTGTGTCCCAAACCAGCCATTTGTTTTTATTTCTGTTTTTTTTATTTCTAATTCACTTCTGTTTCTACTGTGTCCCTCTGGGTGACTGTGTGTATCCATGTCAAACAGAACTAAAACAGCTCAAAAGATGTTTCTGTTCTAAGTGTAACAACAAACTAACCAAGCCGCATGCCACTGGGTCCACATTATGTGATGCTTGTATAGCTATAGATCCACCTATGGCTTTACGGCCTCACCTGTTCCTCCATGGGCCGCTGACATGGTAGGAGTAATGACTGATTTAAAGTCAGAGTTAGCTGAGGCATGCAAGTCTCAGCCTCCCTGGGTGGCTGGTTTAACCAAGTCTCTAGACACCCTGGTACAGGTTATGGGTACAGCAGCGTCTGCACCAGCCACTTCCTACCAAAGACCGACACAAAAGCGTACTCTGACGACTGTTCTCCAGTCAGAGGAGATGAAGAATTCCTCACTACGGAGGATACCGAAGAAGGAGAATTGGAGGAAGCGTTACAGGATGGTACCCCTCAGGAGTTAGAGTCCACCTCTCCCGGGGTGGAATCTCTAATTTTGGTGGTCAGAAAGACCCTGAATTTACCTGAGGATGTAACTCCTGCAGCCCAGGAGTGTGAATTATTTCATGAACATCCAAAGAGCTCAGCGGTTTTTCCGTTCTCACTGCAACTTCAACAGCAGCTCTCAGTGGCCTGGAAACAACCAGATAAACTTCCAAATTCTGCGCCGGTTCCCGTCTAGCTACCCTTTTCCATCATTCATGATGAAGTGGGAAACGCCCCCTCCAGTAGATGCGTCCGTCTCCCGTCTCTCTAAAAAGACAGCACTCCCAGTACTGGGAGCTACATACAGTACTGAAAGATCCTAAATTGGAGACAACGCTAAGATCTATTTATACTGCAGCGGGTGCTCAACTTAGGCCCACTCTTGTTACTGCTTGGGTTAACAAGGCGGTGGTTTGCTGGGCTGACCAGTTGATTACCGGTTTGGACTCTGGTACCTCCAGAGCAGAGTTACGTCTACTAGCAGAACACATACATGAGTCTGCAGTTTTCTTGGGAGAAGCTTCAAAAGATATCAGTCAGATTAGTGCTCGCATATCTATTTCTGCTATTTTGGGCCGCAGAGCCCTCTGGCTGCGCGCTTGGCATGCAGACGCAGAATTCAAGTGTGCAGTGGAGGGTTTACCATTCACTGGGGATATGCTGTTTGGCCCGATATTAGACAAATGGATATCCCAGGCCACAGGGTGGGTAAGTCTTTCTTCCTCCCGTCAACTGCTCCGGCTCCCAGAAGATCTTACAATGGACAATCATTTTATTCCTTTCGTGGTAGAGCCAGAGGTGCTCCCATGCAGCCTAGAGGTGGCAGAGGTAGAGGTCGTCCACACAAGGTTGCACGTAGACAAGAGCCTAAACCAGCAGAAGAACAGGTGGCATGACTGTATTCCGTCCCATCTGGGATCTCCTGCAGTAGGAGCCCGCCTGCAAAACTTTCAACAAGTTTGGAACCAGACCTCTACAGAACCATGGATCCGCAGACTAATTTCCCTGGGGTACCGAATAGACTTCGAAGTCCAACCTCCACCTTGGTTCTTCACTACAAGTCTGCCAATACCTGCAGACAAGGCCAGGGTTCTACAGGAGGCTATCCAGTCTCTAGTGGTATCATCTGTGTCAGGACTGTGACTATCTCAGTACGTAAAGATAAACTACATTTGCCAAAGTTCCACTGTGCTTGTTGGAGGAGCTATCCTGGTTGCTGGCATTCCCCTCATAGAGGGGATAGAGAGTTAAAATTATAATCTGTCTCAAAGGTGTTGTCAGGTTGTGGGATTTCTGATTGCTTATTTCAAACCTGATTCCATTTGGGTCACATGTTCTGAACTTCCTATGGATCACAGATCCATCGTATAAAGCCTGTTACTAACTGTGTCTCAGTATCTGTGCAACGTTACTTTCAGGTCTTTCCTGGACTTCTGCCAGATCCCCGCTGTGGACTTTGCTATATCTCTGCCCGTGTTCCGGTTAAACTTCTCATACTGGTTACCAGCTGTACTACAGAGCTCAGCATTGCCATTGCCTGAGTATCGTTCTCCTACTCCATCGCTGTGCTTGCATCCCCTGCTGGATTATTTACTCTGCCTGTTGTCTTCTACTTCCATGGACAGTGAACTCACCTCTACTACAGTTGTCACCATTACAGTTATCGTTGCCGGACCCTTCGTGCATCGCCGGGCTCAACCCTGCTCCGGACCCTTACTACATCACGGGGCTCAACCCCGCTTTGGATCCTTGTCACACTGCAGGGCTCAACCCTGCTCTGGACCTTTACCACATCGCAGGGCTCAACCCTGTCCCAGAACTTTAGTACATCACAGGGCTCAACCCTGCCTCTGATTCTCACCACGTCTCAGGGCTCAACCATGTTCCGGATCTCCATTACTTTGCAAGGCCCAACCCTCTTCCGGCTTTTCATCACGCTACAGGGCTCAACCCTAGTAATATCCTTTTATACCATCCTGAGGTCTTAGCCTCATATTGGACTCTGGGTTCCCCACCACATTAGTACCAGAGACTTTATTTACATATGGGGGTTTACTCCTATATTGACTACTGCATATCTGAACTTCTGTGTTGTTGAGACTTTATGTGCAATGTTGCTATATATTTGCCTGTGAATAAATTCTATTTACTTTTTATTCAGTGTTACTGAGATTCCATGAACAGGTCATTCCTAAAGCCACCTCAGTTTTATAGTGCCCAGTAGGCCTGACTCCTACCAGGAGTCTGAAGTGTCGGCAGCCGTGACCGTTTGCACAGACCTAAAAATGAATCCGGATCTGGAACAGGCTACTGGGGTACAGGTGCTTCAAGGTTTGACCGCCCATCTGGAAGTACAGGAAAATAATAAAGTTCAAGTTTTGCAATGTTTACAGGATCTTTCCACACGTCTTGATAAACTTAAATTTCCTGTTACTACTACATCAGGAGTTTCTGCTTCTCATCTACTTTAACTGACTCCTACCTCTAATGATGGTAATCCAAAAACCTGTAGAGGATTTCTCAACCAATGTGAGATTCATTTTGAATTATTACCACAAAGTTTTACCACCTCTCATGTTAAAGTGGCTTATATCATGTCATTATTGTCTGGTGCTGCTCTCGAGTGGGCCCCTCCTTTATGGGAGAGAAATTATGCTTTAATGTCTAATTACCAAGCTTTTGTTTCCACTTTTAAAAGGATATTTGACAAACCTGGAAGATCAGTGGCCGCGTCTGTGGACTTACGAGTAAAACAAGTAACCGCTCCAGTTGATCAGTATGTGGTTCGCTTTCAAACTATAACGGCAGAACTTAAGTGAAACAATGAGGCATTAAGAGCAGCATATTGGAATGGTCTCTCTGAGAAACTTAAAGATGAGTTAGTGACTCGGGATCTTCCTTCATTGACTATTTAAAATTGATTTCTGTATGCGAGAACGAGGGGTTCAGAGGAATTGCACTGAGTGTTCTAAAAGTTCTCTTCCCCAGTCTCTCTCCCTTCATGGTACATCTTATGAGCCTATGCAAATTAATAAAGCTAAGTTGTCTGAAGTGGAGAAGCAACGTAGGAGGCGTTCTAATTTGTGCTTGTATTGTGTCAACCTCAAACTTTTTTTGGCTAAATGTCCAGTGAGTCCGGGAAATGGTCATCCCTAGTTGATGGAGGGGAAGTCAAACTAGGGGTGCTTTCAAAAGTTCTCCCCAAAAAGGATTCTTTAATCTCTGAGCATTCCTGATTTTGGGTCTCTGTCAAGAGTTTTCTGCGTTGCTAGATTCTGGAGCAGCAGGCAACTTTATTTCGTTGTCATTGGTTCAAAAATTGCGAATTCCCTTTCTGCAGTAAATGGGACTAGAATTTCTAATGGATATGTCACGCATCAAACAAAGTCTATGAATTTGAGGGTAGGAGCTTTGCATGAAGAAACGTTAGTTTTTGGTATTACCTATTTCTAGGTATGATATAGTTCTTGGTTTACCATGGTTAACTCTTCATAACCCTCATATTGACTGGACTTGTTCTCAAATTCTTTCTTGGAGTCCTAAATGCAAATTAAATTGTTTAATTCATGTGGTACGAATGGCTGAAGTGAAAGTAGATGTTCCACCTTCTCTCCCACAGCCTTATGAATTTTGCTGATGTCTTTTCTGAGCAGGCGGCAGACGAACTTCCACCGCATCGTCCCTGGGATTGTCCTATTGAACTTATTCCTGGCAAAATGCCACCCAAAGGGCGAGTATACCCTCTCTCTGTTCCTGAGACTCAAGCCATATTGGAATATGTGCAACATAACCTACGAAAGGGGTTTATCAGGCTGCCTTCATCTCACACTGGAGTGGGCTTCTTTTTTGTAAAGAAAACAGATGGTGGTCTTCGTCCATGTATAAACTTTAGAGGTCTGAATGAGATAACTGTAAAAAACAAATATCCTTTGCCTCTCATTACAGAATTGTTTGACAGAGTTAAGTAGTCTTGACTGTTTACTAAACTTGATTTAAGGGGAGCTTACAACTTGATCAGAGTTAAAGAGCGTGACGAGTGGAAAACTGCGTTTAATATGCGAGATGGCCATTATGCGAACTCTGTCATGCCTTTTGGTTTATGTAATGCTCCCGCGGTGTTCCAGGAATTTGTAAATTAAATTTTCCGAGATATACTTTATCAGTTTGTTTATTTTGATGATATTTTGATTTTTTTTTTTTTACAGGAATCTTTGTGATCATCGTACCCATGTCAAAGAGGTATTAAGCCGCCTTCGAGCTAATAAGCTTTATGGTAAGATCTTCAAGTGCGTTTTTGAAGTTCCGGTTATACCCTTTTTGGGGTATATTATCTCTGGTTCCGAACTTCAGATGGACCCCGAGAAATTAAAGGCTATTCAAGATTGGGTTTTGCCCACTTCATTAAGGTCTATTCAGAGATTTTTAGGCTTTGCCAATTATTACAGAAAGTTTATCAAAGCGTTTTCAACGATTGTGGCTCCAATCACTGCTATGACAAAAAAAGGGGCTAATCCCAAAGTGTGGTCCCCAGAGGCGTTGGATGGCTTCCAAACTCTTAAAGATGCTTTTTTTTCTGAGGCCCGTATTCTAGTTCAACCTGATGTTGGGAAACCATTTATGCTGGAAGTGGATGCTTCCACTTACGGAGTTGGTGCTATTTTGTCCCGTGGTTACAGATGGGAGAACAGTATCTTGTGGATTCTTTTCATGAAAGTTTTCCAGTGCTGAGAGTAATTACTCCATTGGGGACCAAGAATTGTTAGCTATTAAGTTAGCGTTGGAGGAATGGAGATATTTATTAGAAGGTGCAAAGTACCCCGTTACAGCAAATTCTTATGATCTGTAAAAATAGTATTTGAAGACTGCACATTGTTTGAGCCCACGACAGGCTCGTTGGGCACTCTTTTCTCGTTTTTCATTTTGTCCTCGTGTATCGTCCAGGTTCATTGAATAAAAAGGCAGATGCACTTTCTCGCTTGATGTTGGAAGAGCGAACAAAATGAGGATCAAAGGTACCCTATAATAAACCCTCTGGCCTTTTCTTCAACCTCCATCTCTCCGGATCCTCCTGGGAAGATATTTGTGGCACCTGAGTTACGAGGTAAACTTCTTTCCTAGGCTCATAAGTCTCATTTCTCTGGACACCCAGGGTTCATAAAATGTACTCATTTTTGCAACGTTCTTATTGGTGGCCTTCCATGAAAAAAAATGTCCAAGAGTTTATACATTCTTGTTCTAACAACAAATCCTCTCGGCAGTCTCCTGTGTGTCCTGTCCATCCACTAATCATTCCTACCCAACCATGGACCCATCTTTCCATGTATTTTATCATAGATCTTCCTGAGTCTAGGGGGTGTACGGTTATTTGGGTAGTGGTGGATCGTTTTACCAAGATGGCCCATTTTTGTCCTTTGGCTCGAATTCCATCGGCCCCCCAATTATCACAAATATTTATTAAAGAGATATTCCGTCTTCATGGACTTCCTTCTGAAATAGTGTCTGATCAGGGTGTCCAGTTTGTTGCTCGTTTTTGGAGGCCCTTATGTTCATCATTGCAAATTAAATTAGTTTTCTTCTGCATATCATCCTCAGTCAAATGGACAAACATAGAGTGAACCAGGAGTTGGAGACCACCTTGAGAATGTATATATCCTCTTCTCATGATTGGATGGATTTTTTGCCGTGGGCTGAGTTTGCCCATAACTTTCATTATTCATCTGCTACAGGTATAAGTACTTTTTTCGCCAACTCTGGTCGGCATCCTCGAGTTCCTGAGCTTCAATCAATTCCTACAGTGGACATTCCAGCAGCTAAAGCTACTCTCCAACATTTTTCTGGAATTTAGAGACAGGTACATAAGTGTCTTAGGAAATCCTCTCATAGTTATAAATTTTTTGCTGATCGAAAACGTTCGGCCATTCCTAAATATTCTATTGCGGATCGTGTCTGGTTGTCTACTAGAAATCTTTGACTTAAAGTACCTACCATGAAGTTTGCTCCCCGGTATATTGGGGCTTTTCGAATTGTAAAAATTATCAACCCAGTGGCATGTAAGTTACCTCCAACCATGCATGTACCTAACTAGTTCATGTCTCCTTGTTTAGACCATTGATTTTTAATCGATTTCACAACAGCTTGCCTAAAGTACCTCCCATAACAACTTCTCGAGGTGTGGAGTTTGAGATTGATAAGATTCTGGATTCACGTAAGCATCAAAATCAATTGCAATATCTCAGACTGGAAGGGTTACGGCCCGGAGGAGAGATCTTGGATTAAAGACTCTGATGTCAATGCTCCAAAATTGATACGTAATTTTCATGCTAAATTCCCTTTGAAACCTGGTGGGTGTTCGGAGACCACTCAAAAAGGGCAGGGTACTGTCAGGACTGTGACTATCTCAGTACGTAAAGATAAACTACATTTGCCAAAGTTCCACTGTGCTTGTTGGAGGAGCTATCCTGGTTGCTGGCATTCCCCTCATAGAGGGGATAGAGAGTTAAAATTATAATCTGTCTCAAAGGTGTTGTCAGGTTGTGGGATTTCTGATTGCTTATTATTTAAAACCTAATTCCATTTGGGTCACATGTTCTGAACTTCCTATGGATCACAGATCCATAGTATAAAGCCTGTTACTAACTGTGTCTCAGTGTCTGTGCAATGTTACTTTCAGGTCTTTCTTGGACTGCTGCCAGATCCCCGCTGTGCCTGTGGTTTGCTGTGGAATTTGCTATATCTCTGCCCGTATTCCGGTTAAACTTCTGATACTAGTTACCAGCTGTACTACAGAGGCATTGCCATTGCCTAAGTATCGTTATCCTGCTCCATCGCTGTGCTTTCATCCCCTGCTGGATTATTTACTCTGCCTGTTGTCTTCTACTTCCGTGGACATTGATCTCTCCTCTACTACAGTTGTCAACTGCACCGTTGCAGTTATCGTCGCCGGACCCTTTGTGCATCGCGGGGCTCAACCCCGCTCCGGATTCCCGTCATGCTGCAGGGCTCAACCCTAGTAATATCCTTTATACCATCCTGAGGTCTTAGCCTCATATTGGACTTGAGTTTCCCCACCACATTAGTATCAGAGACTTTATTTACATATGGGGGTTTACTTCTATATTGACTACTGCATATCTGAACTTTTGTGTTGTTGAGACTTTATGTGCAACGTTGCTATATATTTGCCTGTGAATAAATTCTATCTACTTTTTATTCAGTGTTACTGAGATTCCATGAACAGGTCATTCCTAAAGCCACCTCAGTTTTATAAGGCCAGTAGGCCTGACTCCTACCAGGAGTCTCAAGTGTCGGCAGCCGTGACAATCTGTGCTAGTTCCCGAACATCAGAGGTATGGGGTTTTACTTAAACCTGTTTGTAGTACCTAAACCGGATGGCTTGGTCAGGCCCATCTTAAACCTCAAGTCCTTGAACCTGTATCTGAAGATGTATTGTTTCAAAATGGGAGTCTCTGCAGTCAGTCATAGCGAGCTTGGAACCAGGGGAGTTCCTACTATCCCTGGATATCAAGGATGCCTATCTCCATGTTCCCATTTGGGAACCACACCATTCCTTTCTGCGTTTCGCCATATTGAAGGATCATTTATCAGTTTCGGGCATTGCAGTTCGGGTTATCCTCGGCTTCCTGCATCTTCACCAAACTCATGTCAGTCATGATCGCTCTCCTTCAGTCATCAGGAGTGAACATAATCCCTTATTTGGACGACCTGTTACTCAAGGCTCCATCGGTATCTCTTCTGACATATCATGCTCTAATCCAACACTGTTGGATAATAAACTTCAGGAAGTCGAATCTCAATCCGTCCCAGAAACTTCTGTTTCTGTGCATGATATTGGATATGGCGGTATTCATCCCGGGTGTGGACAACTGGGAAGCAGATTACCTGAGGCGACAGGATATCCATCCCGGGGAATGGAAGCTTTCATCCAGACGTGTTCAACGCACTGATACGTCGATGGGGATGTCCTCGGGTGGACCTCATGGCATCACAATTGAATCGTCATCTCCCAGTATGTGTCAAGAACTTGAGATCCGCAGGCGGAAGCAGTAGACGCTCTGACAAGTCCGTGGATCTACGACTTCATTTACCTTTTTTCCTCCGATTCCGCTTCTTCCTCGTCTTCTAAAAAGGATAAAACAAGAGACAGCTTCTGTAATTCTCGTGGCTCCGAACTGGCCTCGGAGAAGTTGGTTCTCGGACCTTCGGTCCCTATTGTCAGACGATCCTTGGCCCCTTCCTCTGCTCCCGGATCTTCTACAGCAGGGCCCTTTCATACACCCCAACTTAGCACAGCTGCATTTAACGGGGGGGCTCTTGAAACTGATATCCTAAGACGCAAAGGCGTCCCACCATGCTACACGCCAGGAAGCCAGTTTCGGCTGCGCATTATCATCGCCTCTGCCGTGCTTTTATCTTACGGTGTTCCAGTCTGGGTCTACCGTCTAGGACTTTTCGTTTGTCCCGGTTTCTGCTTTTCCTTCAGACGGGTCTGGATTCTGTCCATCTGGGAACCTTTTTAAAGGTGCAGGTTTCTGCCCTTTCCATTTTCTTTCAAAGGAAATTGGCCCTCATTCCTGAGGTGCAGACGTTTCTTCAAGGAGTCTTGCGCGTGCAGCCTCCTTTTGTACCACCAATAGCTCCCTGGGACCTAAACTTAGTGCTTCTGTTTCTTCAGTCGCCCATGTTTGAACCTTTTGGAGGAGGTTGATCTTAAGTACCTGTCTTGGAAGACGGTGATCCTCCTAGCTCTCGGTTCGGCTCGTAGAGTTTCGGAATTGGATGCTCTGTCCTATAAGCCACCTTGCCTTGTGTTTCATGCTGATAGGGCGGAACTCTGGACGGTAGCCGCCTTCCTTCCCAAGGTTGTGTCTGCTTTCCATATCAATCAGCCTATTGTGGTACCTATGTTGGTGGAGGACTCTGGTGGGTCTTCTACCTTGGATGTGTTTAGGGCTCTCCGCATCTATGTTGCCAGGACCATGTCCCTCCGTAAGTCTGTCGCTTTTTGTCCTCTATGATGCTGTTCAGAGGGGTTGGCCAGCGTCTAAGCAGACTTTGGCACGTTTGATCCGGCTGACTATTCATCAGGCTTATGTCAGTGCCGACCGTCTGCCTCCTTCGTCCATTTCAGCTCATTCCACACGTTCTGTGGGTGCGTCATGGGCGGCCGGTAGAGGAGCCTTCACGTCACAATTGTGCCGTGCGGCCACTTGATCTTCAGCTCACACGTTTGTCAGGTTCTACAAATTTGATACGTTTGCTACTTCGGCATCTCGTTTTGGCCACCTTGTTCTGCAGGCGCTGCAGAGCGTCCCCGCCCGTGGGGAAAAGTTTGGGACGTCCCCAGCGTAAAGCTCCTCCAGTGTGTCCCCTAGTGGATGAAAGAAAATGGGATTTTGGTACCTACTGGTAAATCCTTTTCTGTGATTCCACAGGGGACACTGGACACCCACCTCTGCGCTCTTAGCCTGCCTGTTTGGCTTGTTCCGTATGTTGTATGATTCAGTTATTTGTGTGTTGTTCTTCTCCTTTTTTACTCCGCTTGTTCTCCATCTCCTCTCTGTCTTCATTTTCTAAACTGAGGGCTGATGGGGCATAGAGGGGGAGGAGCTTCACACTTCTAAATTATTTAAAGTGCCAGCTCCAGCTATTCACGCCTCTATACCCCAGCGTAGGCACCTCCAGTGTCCCCTGTGGAATCACAGAAAAGGATTTGCCAGTAGGTACCAAAATCCCATTTTTAATTCCAGGGAATGTTTCTAAAGTATCACGATTATTTGTCAAGCAGACCAACCACATCAGTCTTCCCATTCTGGTCAGTCCCTACACTGACACTCAAAAATATAAGCTTTTGGCTCTAGGTATCAGATTTTAAATACACATGATGCTTCTTCAATGGGTTCAAGTGCAGCATACTAACTGACACCTGGGGGATAAGCTGACAAAATTTGACTTGCATATGGGAACTTGGGATACAAGAGCAAGGTGACCACAAACAACTTGGCTGACAATCAACAGCACATGGGACACAGCCAATCATCGGCCTCTGGTGGGCTGGCGGGCCCGAAGAATGACAGAAGCCTGCTGGTTTCTGTCATTCACCGCAGTAGAGATGTCTGTGTTGACACATACATCTCTAACATGTCCGAAATGGATCGGGTACTCGTTTTTTTTTTTTTGTTTTGTCAAGTCCTGGGGAGCCTACAGGAGAGTGGGTCCAAAACTAAACCAGGAGGTAGGTGAGTGAGTGAGTGGATTTTGTTTTCACAGGTAACCCGTGGGAATACTACTGGAGAAGGGTACGTGAACATCTGGTAGAAGGTATGTAATAAACTCTCATTCTACTGTGTGTTTTTTTTTTTGTTTGGTTGTTTTTTTACACAGTGGGGTTACGGGTGCTGATCGCCTGCTGGCACTTGTAGTTCCACAAGTGCCGAAGGGGTTGGCACCTGTAGTTATACTGTCAAAAAAAAAAAAGCAATGATATGATTCTAATTTTCACACTATTACACCCATCGGCCAGGGGTACAGGGAAGAGCCCTGGGATTCAGCGTAAGCCTAGGGTTCTCAGGAGAGGGGGGGGCCCTATATTGGGGGGCTCCCCACCTCCCCAGAGATCTTCTGCTTGGGGTGTTAATGCTTTGGCCGGGCAGACCCGGTGAAAGGATAACTAATAAAGAAAATCTTGAAATAAACATTTTATAACCCCAAATTGATTTCACACACCTGTGCCCCTAAATTCATATGACACACAATAATGCCCCCAGTTGAAGATGTGCCCCAAATTCATATGCCATGCAGCAGTGCCCTGTATTCATAAGCCACATATCAGTGCCCCTGTTTCAAAATATGCTACACAGTGTCTCCAATGAAATATATGCATAATACACAGTGGCAAATGCAGGATTTTGAAAGCGGGGTTTCCAAATCATTGGTTACCAAACCACTGAAAAAACATCTAGCGTAAAAAACAAATGAAATATATATATTCTCTCTCTTACACTGGATTTAGGACCACTGCAGTAAAATTATAGCACTCGGCCTATGATTGGGTACACACAAACTGACTGACGCAGACACACACCCCTCTGTCACTAATAAAAATGAATGCAGCAGGCAAATAAATACAGACAGCATGATTTATTAAAAACCCCCTCTCCCCAGTAGTGCCCCTTATACAGTGCCCCCAGTAGTGGTCCCACCTATGCAGTGCTCCTTATACAGTGCCCCCACTAGTGGTCCCTCCTATGTAGTGCCCCCACTAGTGGTCCCTCCTATGCAGTGCTCTTTATACAGTGCCCCCACTAGTGGTCCCCCTTATGCAATGCCCCCAGTATTTCCCTTTATACAATTGCTCTGCAGTATTGCTGCTGTTGGATTACATACTCCTACAGGGACTGATCTGAATCTCCTGCTATGCCGACACTTTCCTCATGCCCCAGTACAACACTACCCATTCCCCATTTACAGAAAAATTGCGCAGGCAATTGCTTTATTTGCATGTAATCCAGTGCCGCTTAAGTATGCACACATCCGTCCGCGGTGAGAGACTAGATAAAAAGGGTGAGAGAGAAAAGAAGAGTATAAAGCGACAGGGTGATGGGGGAGCGATATGGGAAAAAGGGCAAAAAGTTAGGGGGGATTTAGGAGGAAGAGGGGGTGAGAGCAGATACAGATTGCCTTCTCTAGGTACTGTCTGTCGTGCCCAGACTGCAAGGAGACTTACCTTTTTTATATTTAAATAATTTTTTTTTACATAAAAGCACCTGAATGATTAATGTATTTTTATTTAATGTATAAAACAATTGGTCAGAATGCACTTGCATTAATAACCAAATTCACATTTTTACTTTATGTACAAGTGTTATACTGTACAATTCACAATCATAGTCTTTGTGAATTGAGCACATCATTTACTTAATTCTTAATTTGTATCCTGCAATGATCACTCTGTTTTATGACCCTAGCCAATATCGTGTCTGGTGAATATAAACGGTTCATGCTTGATAATTATTTAGCCCACTACATGATTGTCTTCATTACATGCAGGTCATAGCCTAATACAAAATAATACATAATATTATGAAAAAAGTTTGGAATCCACATAAACATCTGCTTTTCAAATGTTTAGCATGCCGACATCTCCTCCTCTTCTTCCTCTTCTTCTTCTTCCTCTTCCTCTTCCTCCTCTTCCTCGCATGCAGTGCATGGCGCCTTCTGCCATCTTACATAGCAGACTTTTAGCTAACACTGATTTGCACGCGGAATGGATGCTGCATCAGGAAGAAGTGCTCACTGATCCTTTGAAAACGCACACATATCGTGTCGACACTTCATTCTTTATACTATCAGAACATTTTCTGATGAGGCGGATAGCCGTACTGCGAAATACACAAGACAATTTGCTGTATCTCTACAAATTGAAGGAAATCTCTTTTAATTTGTGCATCTAAAAAATATCAATTAATTATTATTTCTATTACTATAAAATGTGGATGAACTTTCCTTTTGTAGTAGAACTGAGCCGTGACATTGGCAGTCATTTTGTTATAATGGTATTCGTTTTGTCTGCTGTTTAGTATATGCTATATATCTTATGCAGACCTCTGTGTAGGTCTTATGTTTGTCATTCATCCACCCAATAAAATTCTGTTTAAAAAAAACAAAAAACAAAAAAAACCTTGTTATTTGAAACACAATCCTGTGGAAATACTTTGTTTGCAATCAGGAAATATCATTCCACCCAGGAATCTTCTCTAGATGGTCCACCTGCATTCAAGAGATTATTTACCTGCTTGCCTTCCAAATAAGACCAATTTCTTTCCAATACAAGGTGCTATTAGCCTCAAAGGCCAACTCTGAAATCACCAATAAAGAATGGGAATGAAGTATAAGGACTATTGGCACGTCATTTGAAAATAGGTGGCGAATAGCTCAACTTCTACTGAAATTAATAAAAAAAAAAAAGTATACAAGTCCACTACAGTTTTCAACCACCTGTCTTTGAGTACATCTGTCTATGCCAATGCCTATCTTTTTCCCATGTGAATTGATTATACCCATGTTGCATTCTGTTTTGAACCTGTTAGAAATACCATTACATCTAACTAAAGTTTCTTAGGTTTTGTCTCTATGCTATAGATGGCAAAATGCAGATTAATGCACGAAAGAGTTCACATTCTATCAGCAGCTAAATGTGTGATAATGAAGGCTTGGAAGAACCCTCGTAAAAATTTTATTTGGCTTATATGCATGGATAACATTTCTTCACTTGATTTACTTGAAATTCGGATTCCTACCTCCATGTTTTATCTAAATATTCAGACTTGTTTTGGACAGAGTTTCTACCCACTTCCCTCCAGTTTCCCCATCTCCTCCCCCTGTTTAGTCTTGTAGTTATGTTCTCTCTTTATTATGTGAGTGCTCTAGTTATGCAGCAATTTCCCTGTTATTTTGACACCTTGGTAAAAATGTTGTACAGTTTAATCCTGTCTTTGTTTCAGGGAAAACAAAATTAATTTATATTGGGATATTAGATGTGATATAGCAGTTATGTTTTCTTATCTGCAATATTTGTTTTAAAGAGTGAGGTTTTATTTTCCAAAGCTTTCCACACTTGCTACAATCTGCTCGTAGAGCTTTGTCATTATTGATCGTAATGACTTAAAATTGTACCCAATCTAAGGCCTGAGGTGGGGAGCATGTCATTCTCCCATTTGTGGGCAGATTTGGTGAGTGATGTGCACAAAACTGCATCAACAATTACTAGTGTATACGTTTGTAATGTTGTTTTGCTTCCTAACAGCTGGGATAAAAACTTAATATATGCATTTTATAAATTTGCAGTTTGGTAAATATAAAGCAAACTTGTATAAGTAATTCTTACCGGAATTCTCTTGAAGGATCCAAATAAAAATACATTTTGGATATGCGAAAATGGACTAAGTGCACTAATGGGCCTCTGGGATCTGGCTGCTCAGACCTAATTTCTAAGGGCTACCTTTTTACTTTGAACACTGACAAGTGTTGCAAAATTGAAAAGTGATCCTTATGCTGGCCATACACCTGCACACTTTTGGGCAAATTGCCCGATTTTCGATGCGTCGTATGCTAAATCGTGTAGAAATCCTGTGTTTTTAAAGTAGGATACGATCCGATGCACGCTCCCGCAGCTCCTATAACTGATCGTATGATCAGATGTGCAACCCATATCATCCATCATATTATGTAACCATGTATTTTGTGCATGCGATGCATCGTGCATCCATTCATGTCATTTCAATTACTTTTTCCTGATGAGCGCATGAGGCACACGCTCGAGACATTCGACAGATCGTGTGCAAAGAAAAACAGAAAGTCGTGCCGCAGGGACTGCCAGGGAGCTCCGGGGAGTCTAAAAGGTGGATCTTATCTAATGCTGGTCGTACTAGTGTATGGCCAGCATAACAGTAGGGCATGCCTTCGGATACATAATTCAGACTTGTGAACTGAAGGGGTTAATGGTTCTAGATGTTATGGAACTGATCACGTAGAACCACTGGTGCCTCTAATGGTGCATCAGATTTTTCTTCAGATCTGAACAATGTCTATTTTAAAAATTGTTCAGTCGTTCATATCTGAAGGAAAAACTGACACATCTGACATGTTTGAACGATGCGCGTTCCCGATGGTCAGATAACGATATGACATCTGATGTGTTTGCAGTCAGTTTTGGACGATTTCAGTCATTTTAATGCAGTCAAAAATCGTTGGTCAAATCGTTCATCAAATCGTTCATCTGACAAATCTGACTGTGTATGCACCATTATTGTTGGCTCCTGTATCACATTTATTTTCTACTTAATGAACAGTGTGTTGTGCTGTTACTGCTGCTTATGTTTCATTTTTTTTTTGTAATGTTATTTCAAATGTTTTTCAGATGCCCTAGAGAGGTGCTCAAGAACACTCCGAATAATTAATGTGGAGAGAAATGAAAATGTCCTGTACACTTGGAAGGTACTTATTTGTGCTCCATAATTGTTTTTAAAGTATTTATAAATTTAATGTCAATATACCTATGAAAATCCAATTAATAGATCATGTAGCTAGTTACAGAAGTATGAAAGTGTCTTTTCATTTGGGAAAAATTACTGTTGATAATGTGAGGCAAAACAATTTGTACCTAATGACGACATAATTCTTTACTCTGTTATTTCATTGTTACAGAAGGAAAATCATGAACATAACTTTGTATAATGGCAGGGTTACATAAGTGTATATTGCAGCCCTATATGCAGTGCATAAATGGTAGGTAATAGTGACTGCAGAAATGCAGAAATGAAGAGATGGAGACATATACCTGCAAAACTCCCATTTCAACATATGTAGTCCTCATAGGGGGCGATTCAATTCAGAGTGAGGTAAATAGCGCCGGGAAGTTGATCTCTAAGCTTTTCAATTCACCTTGCAGTTTAGTCCGACTATTACAAGTTTAGTCAGAGAATGCCGATTCTCGCGACTTAACTTCAGTGTTTAGTCGCGAGAAAATGCATTCTCTGACTAAAGTGCCTGCAAACAGCCTCCCGACCGGCACTTTAGTCGGATTTCTGCTCGCACCCTCAGGAGGGTGCGAGAAAAAATCCTTTAGTCGACCTAACAGCAAGCTGAATTGAATAACTCCACGGACTCCTTCCCGGTGCTATCAACAGCGCGCTGAATTGTATTGGCCCCCTACTGCCATTTAATGTTCTTCTGTAGGCTAAGCAGGAATGTATTTATTGAACTGATTGGAGGCTTGATCCAAGCATAACAATTTCTCTGCGCATGTATTGTTCTAAAGGTAAGAGGAGAAGTAATGGTGCATACACACGGTCAGATTTTCCCTTCAGATCTGAACGATAACTATTTAAAAATCGTTCATTAGTTCGTATCTGAAGGAAAATCTGACATATCTGACATGCCTGGACGATGGACGATGAACAATGCGCGTTCCCGTTTGTCAGAGAACGATATCTGACATCTGATGTGTTTGCAGTCAGACTTGGACGATTCCATTCATTTTAATGCAGTCAAAAATCGTTTAATCGTTCCAAACTTTGGTAAAATCGTTCAATCGTTCATCTGACAAATCTGACCTTGTGTATGCTCCATTACATCAGTGACCTTTAGATGACTGGTTTAACCAGCCAGTAGCGCTTCAGCTGTTGTGGAACTACAGCTTGCAGCATGAGGACTGGAAAGACATGCTTGGAATTTCATTTTACTAAATTGTTTCATAAATTGATACTTTTGTAATGATTTATATTAAATAAATCACAGCTCTATGTAGAAAGTAAGCCTTTTGCTGCGAATTATGTGTTGATAAAGATATTTTTTAAGTACTTTTATTTTTTAATATCTGTGTCAGGTGACTCATTTCAGAAATACAAAATCTGGAATGAAATGTTTGATATGGACAGACACTTTTTAAATATTCTTTAGTAGAAATATTTCAGTGGAGATTGTAACATTATTATTATTATTATTATTATTATTATTATTATTATTTTTGTTTTATTTATTTTTTTTGTAAAAGGGGTTAACATTGGCTTACATATCTTCCACAGGGAAGGGACGGGTTTACCAGCATTGGTCTATATGATCCTCTTGCCAAACAAAATGAGGTAAACAAGACCTGAATGTGTGCAATGCTTTATATTTTTTTCTAAGCAGTAAACCTAAATGAACTGAAGCATAAATGTGAATCCACTGTAATGCCAGTATGAGTTTTTGTTTGTTTTATTCTTAAACCTGACCAAGGAACTGTAGACAATGGGACTAATCTGGAATATTTGTTAAGAAGACAATTCAGTCATTAGCAATGTGCTGTCATGACCGTATATGGAAATGCACATCGCAGGCATAACATCGCTCCTTTTATATTGCACCTCTATAGGGGTACACAGTCAATTGAACGATGTTGCTCTGCTGTGATTATTGTAATAGGTGTATCTGCACATTTGGGGTAATTGAATTGCTTCCTAAAACACAAATTGGGGCTGATTCTGACATGGAAGTAAAGCAAAAAAGAGCATTTAACTGCTTTTTACATATACCACGTGGGGTAGATGTAAAAGGCGCATGGAGATTTAGATATGAGAAGGTTGTGTCCATATTCAGATCTAAATTGATGGGTAACAATAAATATGTCCAGCATTTGTTGGCTACATGCTGAAGCAGCAAACATTTACCCTGCATGCAAGTGAATAAATGTATTTGCACACCTTGCATTGCAGCATGGTTTACTCCAGAACAAAGTTACTTTTTTTTTTTGCTTTGCCCCCAACTTAGAATCAGTCCCATGGGGTTCAGACAAGAACCTGTATTAATGCACATCAGAAATATACACATTGTCTATGTATTTGTAAAGTTTCCTGCTTGATAATCACTGGTAACAAAAACAAAAAAGCACCATGGTGGAGCGATGAGAACCTGCTCACTGCAGAGCCATGACGCAACCTGACATTTCTAATCTGTATAGACTCTTTCCATTATGGTTACTGATGAGAAACCACAACTTGTCAACTCTGAACGATTTTGCCATGGTCCAGACAATCCGAGAGAAGCTGTTCCCTGTAGGTTAGGTGACTTAGTGGATGGCCAAGTTAACAACCCAACATGCTTCAGTGGGGTCAGATAACCACATTTCCCATTACAGCAAATCAAAACCAGACTCTGTAAAATGTTTATCACCTCATAAACCTTACCTTCCATTGTGACAATATATAACCAGAACAATACCAGACCTTTTCAACAATGCAAAAGTGACCAAATAACTTCAAATGTAATGTGCAGGAAACCCCATCCAAACTACTCTCCATTCACATTAAACCTTCAAGTCAGAGCCATGGAGGCCCCAAGTCACAATTTACAGGACCTGTTGCTAGCAACTCGGTGCCAGATACCACTGGACACTTCTAGGGTTATGGGTATATGTATATTTGAGAAAAAAATTATATAGATAGATAGATTATCTATCTAACTGTCCTGTAGTATCTGGCATATCCATGATGTGGCAGGGGGAACAAGCCATCCATATATTTGGGTATACAAAAGGACGTCAGTACTTAACATAGCCAACAAAATAGAGGCTCCATGATGTCACCATGCCCATAACGTGCAGGAAAAGTAGTTTTGGTCTCCTGGGACTTTTCCTGCACGTTATGGGCATGGTGACTTCATGGAGCCTCTATTTTGTTGGCTACGATAAGTACTGATGTCCTTTTGTATACCCAAATATATGGATGGCTTGTTTCCCCTGCTATAACATGGATATTAAATTATATTTTTTGTATTGGAGTGTGCTGGTCTATATTCCACATTGGATATTTTTCTATATTATTGACTTGGACCTGGCACCTCAATTTTGCAATTTTGACTATACTGTTTGAAAGTGTATGTGCAGATTCTTTTTTCCTATTACATATACCTTTCTGTTTTTTTGAGTATAGCACCAGAGATTGTTCAAGTGGAAATTTGAGTGATTTTGATTGCATACTTTTATGCTATTTTTAGATTGATATTTTTCTGACTAAAGGACTGCATTCACTATGGAACCTGATGCTTTGGACTTTATGGGCACTAAGAGATTTTTAGAGAAGGATGTATGGAAAATATTATTTGCTTTGCTGATACTTCTCAACTGAACTTTGGCACATATAGCCCATCTGAGGTTTTGAGGATCTGGTGAAATTATGCCAAAAATTGGTTGATTTGGAATTGCACGGACTTACTATTACTCAATGTCATAGAGAAGGGCTTATCCCAAGAGGATTTAGAATTAGAAACCAGCCCACTTTGGGTAAAAATAAGAGTTTTGTAGGCAATGGCGTCGAATTCTAAACCAGTGCAGCTTAGACCTCATGGTCTTAGTTGTCCAACAGATCAATACAGATATAGACAACATTAAAAAAAGAGATCTCTGCCTCAAAGTACAGGCATTGAGGCATTGATGTCTGTAAGAAAGATACAAGTTTGGATTGGTTAGCAAAACTAGATGAAACCGTTAACTTTAGAACTGAATAATTGTTGTTTAAGAAGTCTAAATATTGTAAGGTGAAAGGTGGTTATAGAGAATTGAGGGTCTATCCCTGGATGGTTGGTCAGTCTGATATACGTCCTTGGAGGACAGGTACTAATTTTCGGAGAAGATCAGGTGTTCAATTCAATGATTTTGAGTCACATACATCTTATAGTGACTCAAATCACTCTGCTGGGAACAAAAGTTCTTTTTTTTAGGCGACAAGACACTGACACGCAGTGTGACAAAAGGGACCAAAGATATAAGAAACCCTGTAGGTGAGGGGGGAGGAAGCGGAACAAAACCAAAGAAAAATGATAAAGAAACAAGGAAATTTATTAATTTGTCTTCTTATATATTGACAGAGTGAAAAGTCAGCTTTAACTAAGGGTCTAACATTTGTGCAGACTTATGCACAAAAAAGCTTTGATTTTGAGAAAGAACTTTGTTTCCATTGTCCGTTAAAACTTAAAGCTTTTTATGCTAAAAATCAAAAGGAGATATCCCTAGTGTCCAAATCAACATTCAGAAAGACTAGCACTTTCGGATTAGGTAATCGTTGGATTGATGAACATACTGCTAAATTTCTTATACAAGACTGTCCAAAAGTACCTTTACTTTATATTCTTCCTAAGGTACATAAATTATTGATCAGCCCACCAGGGAGGCCCATAATTTCTTCTAGGGGATCTTTGGCACAAAGTTTATCACAATATATATTTCTATTTGCAACCGATTAGTATTTAAAACACCTTACTATATTCACGATACAACAGACTTCTTTAACAAATTAATGCAGGTCACTATTCCTTTAAAAGATTGTCTACTTGTGACGATGGATGTCACCAGTTTATATACAAACATAGGACACACTGAGGGAATGCAGGCTATGCGAGAAATTCTCTCTTCCAGTCCATTGTACGAAGGTCCACCTTTGGAGTTTCTTCTATTGCTAATGGAGGTGATTATACATAAAAATTATTTTCTTTTTAATAATACCTTCTATATCCAAGGGGGCTGCTATGGGGTCAAATGTGGCCCTGGCGTATGCGAACCTTTTTATATGTTTCATTTTGAAAATAAACACATCATGGGCAATTCTAGATATTATCCATTTATTGGATTTTACGTTCGATTTATTGATGTTCTTTTTATGTTATGGACTGGGGGAGAGATGATGCTCAGAGTGTGTTGATAATTTGAACATATTGCCAAGTTCTATTTGTTTTTCTTACATGTACTGTCCAGAAGTGGTTGACCATCTTGATGTGTGCATTAGAATAGTCAAAGATCATTTTTGTACTGAGCTCTATGCAAAACCCATGGATAAAAACACACTTCTATTGGCAACTAGCTTTCATCCTCAGCCACTGAAGAGTGGCCTCCCCTTCTCACAATTAATTTGAGTGACCAGGATCACATCAGACCATAACAAAGTGTCTGAAGCATTAGTCTATGGGACAAAAATTCCCTGATAGAGGATATGATCACAAAGAAGTGAACAATGCAATGCAAAAAGGTGAATATAAGTGATTTATTTATGCCGAAACAACATAATATGAATGAAAATGAACGATTGATTTTTTTTTTTCCAGTACCTATGTTTTCCAATATTAGTGTGAGTACTTCTATTACTTCAACAAGTTGGCTGAAATCAACTAAGAGAGCCTTTAAATGTACCGGGTGTACAAATTGCCAGTATACGAAGACTGGTCCGATGTTTAGGCACCCTACGAAAGGAACTGTATTCCATTTGCAACACAGGATGAACTGTGAAACCAAGTTTATAATTTACCTTCTCTTGTGCCCTTGCAACAAATCTTATGTTGGCAAGACTATAAGAATGATAAAGAAAAGAATATCTATGCACAGATCATCCATTAAAAAAGCAAGTGTGAAACTTGAATCCATTACACCACCAGTGGCTAAGCGTTTTGTCACAAGTGGCCATACGATTAAAGATTTTGTCTTTATGCCAATAGACCATGTGCCACAATTAAGGAGGGGAGGAGACAGACATAAACTTTTATTACAGAAAGAGTGCAGATGGATTCATTTTCTTAGTACCATAAGTCCTCATGGCCTGAATGAGGAATTCTTTCTCACCTTTTTTGGGTTAATAATTGAGCTGTTCTATCCTACAGACTAGCCTCTAGATATTACTTCTGTGTTGTACAGAGACCTAAATCATTATGACTTGGCTTTGTTTTTTTTTGTCTGTGACCTGCATTATTGTTACATACAATTGATGAGGTTTCATTTCTACATTGTTTCTTGTTCAATCAGGATTAACATATAGCCCACAGCATGGGTTACATTATTACTGTAACATGTGGGTTCACAGCCGAGCTCATTAGTATAGGCTAATGGATCATAGCCATTAGAAATGTTGATCGGGACTCTGATTCTCAAATAGTACATTATCACCTATTATTTACATGTGTAGCTGAGTTATTTTCTCTTGTGGACACATTTATTGTATATGTATTCGTGAGGTTTGTTTTTGAGTCTCGAAATGTCATATTATATTATGTGTATTGTTGTGCTTTATTTGGTTGCTGGGCAACGCTTCTGCACTTCCGTGTGGTGGCGTTGCCTAGGCAACCATGGTGGCTGTGTCACGTGGTGGTTATCATGGCGCTGCCGTGGTCACCTTTCCGGTGCAACGGAACTTTGTTCCTCCGTGCAGCTGGGCCCATCACTTCTGTTCCGCCTGCTGCAGACTCTGGCAGCGTTGCGTGACGTCGTTGGTGTGCGACCCGTGCGGTGGGACTTCCGGATGTGCCTGGGAGACAAGTGATGGTGCGCTTTAGGTGTTGCACACAGGTGAATGTAGTTGGTGGTTGTTAAGGGGGTATTTAGCCTAGCTGGATTTGTCGTTGTGGTCTCCTGGGACTTTTCCTGCACGTTATGGGCATGGTGACATCATGGAGCCTCTATTTTGTTGGCTACGATAAGTACTTATGTCCTTTTGTACACCCAAATATAAGGATGGCTTGTTTCCCCTGCTACATCATGGATATTAAATTTATATTTTTTTTGTATTGGAGTGTGCTGGTCTATATTCCACATTGGATATTTTTCTATATTATTGACTTGGACCTGGCACCTCAATTTTGATTATACTGTTTGAAAGTGAGTGCAGAAAATATTATATATATATATATATAATTTTTTTTTTTTTTTTTTGTAGTACTGGACAAATGTTTAAGGCTGGTGTGGAAAAAAAAACAGCAAAATAAGAATGTTTTCAAAAATAGAAGTGTTTAATAGTTTGCATCATGTTAATTCACAAAAATAAAGTGAATGATCAGAAGAGAAATTTGGTGTGATCACCCTCTACCTTCAAAACAGCATCAATTCTTCTAGGTACACTTGCACACAGTTTTTGAAGGAACTCTGCAGGGAGGTTGTTCCAAACATCTTTGAGATCTTCTGTGGATGTAGGCTTGCACAGATTCTTCTCTCCATGTAATCCCAGACAGGCTCGATGATGTTGAGATCAGGGCTCTGTGGGGGCCATATCATCACTTCCATACAAACATAGAATTTGACGGCAGATAAGAACCACTTGGCCCATCTAGTCTGCCCCATTTTTAAACTTCTTATTACCTCAACCCTTATTTATCCTTACTACTTCTGAAGGATATCCTTATGTCTATCCCAAGCATGTTTAAATTGCTCTACTGTCTTAGCCTCTACCACCTCTGATGGGAGGCTATTCCACTTGTCCACTACCCTTTCTGTGAAGTAATTTTTCCTCAAATTTCCCCTGAACCTACTTACCTACCTGTCCTCTTGTTCTAATACTTCTTTCTTTGAAGAATGTCTCCTTCCTTTACCTTGTTAAAACCCTTTATATATTTGAACGTTTCTATCATGTCTCCCCTATCCCTTCTCTGCTCCAAACTATACATATTAAGATCTTTTAGTCTTTCCTGGTACGTTTTTATGGTGTAGACCTTGCACCATTTAAGTTGCCCTCCTTTTGTTCAGTCTCTAATGTATTAATATCCTTCTGGAGATATGGCCTCCAGAACTGAACAGTATTCGAGATGAGGACATATCAATGACCTATGCACTGGTATTATCACTTCTATCCAGGACTCCTTGTTCTTATTTACGCTAAAGACCGTTCTTAATGACATTGGTTGTATATTTGGGGTCATTGTCCTGCTACAGAATAAATTTGGAGCTAGTCTGATGGTATTTCATGATGGATAAGTACCTGCCTATATTTCTCAGCATTGAGGACACCATTAATCCTGACCAAATCCCCAACTCCATTTGCTGAAATGCGGTTCCAAACTTGCAAGGAACCTCCACCATGCTTCACTGTTGCCTGCAGGCACTCATTATGTTACTGCTCTCCAGCCCTTCGGTGAACAAAAACTGCCTTCTGTTACAGCCAAATATTTCACATTTTGACCCATCAATCCAGAGCACCTGCTGTCATTTTTCTGCACCCCAGTTCCTATGTTTTCGTGCATAGTTGAGTTACTTGGCCTTGTTTCCATGTTGAACGTATGGCTTTTTGGCCACAGTTCTTCCATGAAGACCACTTCAGGCCAGACTTCTCCGAACAACAGTAGATGAGTATACCTGGGTCCCACTGGTTTCTGCCAGTTCTGAGCTGGTGGCACTGCTGGACTTCTTCCGATTTCGAAGGGAAACAGTGATTGCAAAATACGTGCTATAGCGCGTTTTGAAGCTATACAGGCAGTTGAGGACCTGTTGTGTTTTTTTTTTTTTTTTTAACAGAGTGGGTCCTTGAGGACGCACTGTGTCTGCTCTGTGTCCGCAGCAGTCATTCGCCGCCAGCAGTGTCTCCCCAGCCAATTGCTGCCAGCAGTGATTTGGTTTGGGAGACGCTGATGGCAGTGACTGGTGCTGCGGACATAGCACACACAGCTCTCTCAGCTGATCGCTGCCGGCAGCGTGTCATCCATCACTGACCAGAGACCACCTCGAAGCACCTCCTTCCCTCCCTGCCCGCCAGCGTATTCAGTCCTTCCTGACTTCGGCACCGGTGGTTTGCTGCAGCAGCGCTGCCTGTGCTCCATCACCGCTCACTGCATGCCGGAGGCCACCTGGAGGAAGGAAGTTCCAGTCCCAACTACTGTCTTCTAACCCCGTCCTTACCCTCAGTACTGCTCCAGCTGCTGTCCTGACCCCCTCACTACACCCAGCTCTGCCCCCAGTATTGCCTGCCCTGAACTCCCTTCTTGCCACCACAGTACTGCCATCTACCCTTACTCCCTTCCTACCCCAATACTGCCCCAGCTGCTACATACCCTTAACCCCTGCCTGTCCCTAACCTTCTCCTTACCCCCAGTACTGTCCCAGCTGCAAATTACCTTTGCCCTCTCCCTACCCCCCAGTACTACATGCCACTAACCCCCTCCTTCCCCCGCCAGGACTGCACCAGCTGCTATTTCTACTTCAGGGTCCATAGGGGTTCCACAGGGTTGACCTTGGGGTATAGCTGGATCTGGATCCACGGGCACCACGCAGTTAAAGCTTTTGCTGCTGCTCCCAGGATGCACTTGGGTCCGTCCTCCTCTATACCCGGCTCCGAGCCACAGCACCTCAGTTTTAGTTGGTGCCCGGCCGGAGTCTGGTCACCCTGCCGCAGTGGGGCTGCATAAGCTTTATTTTTCTTTTTTTCAAAAAAGAAATTAGATTTTATTAATTTATTTTTTACTATCTTCAGAGCGGCAGCATCAGACTGTCCATCTGGACGTCCACGCTGCCGCTCCAACAGCCCCGCTGGCGCTGCGATGCCAGTACTGATCTGGGGATCTCAACGGGACCCCGGAGTCAGTACTAGCGTGGCTTCGGGACCTCCCACAGACTGCTGCCGGACACACGGGGCCAGGTAAGCCGCGCGCAGCACTTCGCGCTAAGCGCGGGGTAAGCAGAATGCAGTAGTCAGCCGCCGGTCTCTGGGGACAGGCCGGAGGCGCTAGTAGCGGCGGCGGGCTCCCCCCTCTGTGGCATACCCCACGTGACCGCTGGACCACCAGGGTGTAAGGACCGGCAGGGAACCGGCTTCCCTGGGGGTTTCATTACTAGCAGGGGAGGCAGCCTTCCCTGCTTGAGCTGCTCCTCCCCTCAGCCCAGTGTGCCTTCTCTCATGCGTGCTGGCGTCACTGGGCTGTTCTCACTCGGCCACTCCTCCTCAGAGCTCTCTGGCGGCCATCTTCCCAGGCAGCAACGCAGAGCTCCCAGGCGGCATCCAGTGGACCGGTCCCCCTGCGTACCTCTCCCCTGTACAGGACAGTGTTCGCAGTGCTATAGCCCTCCCAGACACTGAATCTGGGAGGTTGATTGTAGCTGAAGGTGCAGGGAGTATAACTTCCTGCATGGTATGTGACTACTGCTAATGCTGCTGTCTATGCTTATTTCTACTTACTGTCAGATTTTACCTATCCCTTTCCTTCTCCTACGGTCCGCAGGTGCGTGGGGGAGGGGTGTTCTTTCTGTGTACCTCACTTAAATAAATCTACGTATTTGTGAGGTCTGTCACATACAGTGGTGTGTTACTCAGTACCATTTTGTGGGCTGTTTGTGTTGCATACTTGGGAGTGCGCAGGTGTTTTGTACGCCTTACCTCGTTTCGGTGATACTTTTTTTTTGCAAAAGTTTTTTGTCATGTCTGATGAGAATGAGCGCTCCGTGGCTCCTGTGTTGTTTTCCTACCGGCGCTGTTCGGCAGGGGTTGATGGGGTGGATTTGTCTCAGGACAGTGTGTGCGGGCGGTGCCAGCTGGTACCTGGTCCCTCTAAACCCCCGGTGGTGCAGGATCCTCCATGGGCGATGTTTACCACAAGTGCTGGCGTCGATCATGGACCGGCTTGCGGTCCCGACTGCTGTCCCTTCTAGGGCGTTGCCCCAACCTACCATCCCCCGTTCCCCGGGGGTTACGCATCTGGTGCAGTCTCCTCCCGGGTCTCAGACTGTGGGTCCCTTATGCGGGATTGCCTGTATACGTGCAATCTCCCACGGTGACGCAGCAGTCAATGGTGCCCTTTCAGGGGTATACTCAGGTGGTACCCCCTCCCTGGATGGATGTCCTTTCCAGCTCTGTTCAGAGCCTAGCGGCCTCGTCATCAGCTTTTCAGTCACTGTTGCACAGTGTTTTGCCCCCAAAGGCGTCCAAGCGACCCGTTCCGGCTTCAGGTGGGGGCTAAGTCCTCCATTAATGTTCCGGCGTTGGTTAGGGCGGTGCGGGCCATCCTTCATATAGAGGAAGATGTGCCGGCTCCTAGGTCGAAGTACCCTAATTTTAGAAAGGCCAAGGTTGCTTCGACTGTCTTTCCCCTGTCTGACCAGTTGACTGATCATATGGCGGGGGCCTGGCAGTTGCCCAGCAAGAGATTCCAACCGCAGAAACTGTTGGCTTCCAACTATCCTTTTCCTGAGGCTCATTGCTGAAAGCACGGGTCATTATTCCTGTTCCTCAATCACAATGAGGGGCGGTGTACTATTCATCTCTGTTTCTGGTGCAGAAACCCAATGGTTCTCATCGCCCTATCCTCAATTTGAAGTCTCTGAACAAATTCCTCAGAGTTCCCAAATTCAGGATGGAAACGTTACGTTCCATCATCCTGGCAATGGAACCTGGGGATTACATGGTGTCCCTGGATATCCAGGACGCCTACCTCCATGTTCCGATAGCACCTTCGCACCAGGGGTATCTGAGGTTCGCTGTCCTTCAGCAGCATTCAGTTCAGGGCGCTACCCTTTGGCCTCTCCACTGCCCCGAGGGTATTCACGAAGATTATGGATGTCATGGCCGCACATCTTCGGAACCAGAATGTACGGCTGCTGCTATATCTTGACGACCTCCTGTTGCTGGCGAGCTCCCCGGAGGTACTGCTTCAACATCTCCACCTGACAACCGCTTGTCTGCAAGCGCACGGGTGGTTGATAAATTGGAGAAAGTCCTCCCTGATTCCATCACAGCGGATGGTTCATTTGGGAGCCCTGCTGGTTTCTCGTCAGCAAAGGATCTTCCTGACTCCGGAGAAGGTCTCCTCCCTACAGCTGCGGATACACAGTTGCCTGAGCAGTTTCCGCCTGTCGGTCCATTCGGCTATGAGAGTTCTGGGGTCCATGGTGTCGACATTCGACATGGTGGAATTTGCCCAGTTCCTTTCCTGGCCCCTGCAGGGGCTGATTCTATCGGAATGGAAGGGGTTACCTCACCGGATCCGCTCTCAGATGCTGGTGTTGTCCCCGGAGGTTCGGCTGTCTTTGGCTAGGTGGCTTCAGACAGCTCATCTGGTCGAGGGGCGCCCCTTTTGGATCCCGGACTGGGTCCTGCTCACGACTGATGCTAGTCTCCGGGGTTGGGGGGCAGTGACCGGCTCTTTGTCGCTTCAGGGTCGTTGGTCTGCGGAAGAAGCACTTCTCCCCATCAACATCCTGGAACTATGGGCAGTATACAGGGCCCTGCAGTCGTCCGGCCCCGTTCTTCATGGAAGGGAGGTTCAGGTGCAGTCTGACAACACCACCACGGTGGCGTATATCAACCACCAAGGAGGAACTTGCAGTCGGGCAGCGATGTCGGAGGTGTCTCGCATCCTTGCTTGGGCGGAGTGCCACATTCCAGCATTCTCAGCAGTCTTCATCCCGGGAGTCCTCAATTGGGAGGCGGTCTTCCTCAACCGTCACGACGTGCATCCCGGGGAATGGTCGCTTCACCCAGAGGTGTTTCAGCTACTCGTGGATAGATGGGGGCTGCCGGAGCTGGACTTGATGGCCTCCGTCACAATCACAAGTTGCCCGTTTACGGGTCAAGGACAAGAGACGCAGGCGCATGTCTGGCGGACGCGCTGTCGGTGAAATGGACGTTTCACCTGGCGTATCTGTTTCCTCCGATATCACTACTTCCTCGGGTTCTGTGGAAATTCAAGCAGGACGGCGGCACGCTCGTGCTAGTAGCTCCGGCGTGGCCCAGACGTCCTTGGTACTCCGATCTGAGGAGCCTTTCCATCGACGCTCCGTACTTTCTTCCTCAGCGTCGGGACCTGTTGTCTCAAGGGCCCTGCCTTTACCCGGATCTGGGTCGGCTGTCTTTGATGGCGTGGCTCTTGAGACAGCCGTCTTGAGGTCTCGGGGCTTCTCCAGTTCGGTTATTGGTACCATGCTCAGGGCACGCAAGCCTGCTTCCGCACGGATTTACCACTTACATTCAGTGGTGTGAGTCCAGAAGCTATGATCCTCAGGTGTTCCGAGTTTCTAGGATCTTGGAATTTCTTCAATCAGGTTTGGACCTCGGCTTACACCTTGTCTCTCTGAAGGTTCATGTGTCCGCTTTGTCCATGTGGTTCCAATGATGGATTGCTACACTGCCAGATGTTCACACCTTTTTCCACGGTGTTCTCAGGATCCAGCCTCCCTTCGTGCCTCCTGTGGCTCCTTGGGACTTGGCGGTGGTGCTACGGGTCCTGCAGGGTCCTCCTTTTGAGCCTCTTGAGTCAGTGGAACACAAGTGGCTGACGTTTAAGATTGGTTTTTCTCCTGGCGATTGCTTCTGCCAGGAGGGTGTCGGAATTGGGGGCGCTTTCCTTTCACCCTCCTTTTCTGATTTTTCACCAGGACAGAGGGGTGCTCCGCACTCGTCCTGAGTTTTTGCCCAAAGTGGTCTCAAAGTTCCACATTAATCAGGAACTTGTTGTGCCAGCTTTTCAGTCCCCTGATCTTTCAGCTGGTGAGGCTTCCTTGGATGTAGTCCGGGCGCTTAGAATCTATGTGGACCGGACTGCTTCGGTTAGGAAGTCTGATTCATTGTTTGTCCTCTTCGGTTTTCACAAGAGGGGTTGGCCTGCCAACAAACAGACGTTAGCCCGTTTGGCTTTGTTCCATTATTTGTGAGGCTTATGCACAGGAGGGTTTGCCTGTGCCAGCCTCTGTTAAGGCTCATTCCACTCGTTCTGTGGGCCCCTCTTGGGCTGCTCGGTGTGGCGCCTCTGCTGTTCAGCTGTGTAAGGCGGCCACTTGGTCTTCAATTCAGACGTTTTTGAGGTTCTATGCGTTTGACACCTTCGCCTCTCAGGATGCATCCTTCGGGCGCCGGGTACTCCTTCCAGCACAGGAGCGTCCCCTCCCTTAGTTGAACTGCTTTGGGACATCCCCAAGGTCAACCCTGTGGACCCCCTATCGACCCTGAAGTAGAAAACAAGAGATATGGTAAGAACTTACCTTTTTTATCTCTGTTTCTACGAAGTCCATAGGGTCCACAGGGCGCCCGCCTTGACGCACCTGGCTTCATATGGGCTGTGTGACTGGTCACCGGTTTTCCGTCTCCCATTTCTGTGAGTATGGTTTCTTGTGTGTTCCAGTCTTCCTTCTCTCTGTTTAGTCTCCTCCTCCTCCGGCCTTAGCTGCTTACCAACTGAGGTGCTGTGGCTTGGGGGTGGGGTATAGAGGAGGACGGACCCAAGTGCATCCTGGGAGCAGCAAAGCTTTAACTGCGTGGTGCCCGTGGATCCAGATCCAGCTATACCCCAAGGTCAACCCTGTGGACCCTATGGACTTCGTAGAAACATAGATAACAAAGGTAAGTTCTTACAATATCTCTTGTTGTTCCCTTGCCGCCCCTCCCAGCACTGCCTGCCCTAGCTCCCTCCTTGCCCCCCAGCACTGTCACAACTGCTGTCTTCTAACCACAGTTCTACCACAACGTCAACCTACATATGAAAATGATGATCATTATCACCTGTTTGGTATGATTGGTTAACTATACACCTGACTTTAATCCTACTAAATCCCTGACTTTGTGCAAGTGTACCTAGAAGAATCGATGCTGTTTTGAAGGCAAAGGGTGGCCACACCAAATATTGATTTGATTTAGATTCCTGTTCTTTTCATTCACTTTGTATTTTGTTGATTGATAATAAACTATTAACACTTCTATTTTTGAAAGCACTTACTTTGCAGCATTTTTTCCACACCTGCATAAACCTTATGCAGAGCACAGTACTGTGTGTATATGTGTGTGTATATTTACAGCGGGTAAAATAAGTATTGAACACCAACATTTTTCTCAGTAAATATATTTGTAATGGGCTTTATTGTAATGAAATTTTCACCAAATGTTAGGAACAACTAATGCAATCCACACATGCAAAGAAATCAAGCCATAGATGTCCATGAATTAAGTTATGTGTAATACTGTGAAATAATACAGGGTAAAAGTGTTGAACAAACCTACTGAAATGTATTTAATATTTCGTACAAAAGCCTGTGTTGGTAATGACAGCTTCAAGACGCCTCCTGTATGGAGAAACTAGTTGCATGCATTGCTCAGGTGTGATTTTTGTCCCATTCTTCCACAGTCTTCTAATCTTGGAGGTTCAATGGGCCTCTTTTATGAGCTCTGATCTTAAGTTCTTTCCATAGATTTCAATTGGGTTCAAGTCAGGTGATTTGCTGGGCCTTTCTAGCAGCTTTATTTTCTCTCTCTGAAACCAATTGAGAGTGTCCTTGGCTGTGTGTTTGGGATCATTGTCTTGCTGAAATGTCCACCCTCGTTTCATCTTCAGCATCCTGGTAGATGCAGCAGCTTTTTATCAAGGATGTCTCGGTACATTTTTCCATTAATCCTTCCTTCAATAACATGAAGTATGCAAGTTCCGTATGCTAAAAAACAGACCCACACCATGTTCCCACCTCCAAACTTCACTTTTGGTATAGTGTTTTTCGGTTGATGTGCAGTGCCATTTCTCCTCCATACACGGTGTTATGGCATCCAAAGAGTTACATTTTGGTCTCATCTGACCAGACTATATTCTCCCAGTATTTCACAGGCTTGTCCTAATGTTGGGCTGCAAACTTTAAATGAGCTTCCGCATGCTTTTTCTTCAGGAATGGAGTCTTGTGTGGTGAGCGTGCATACAGGCCATGGCGGTTGAGTGCAGTACTTGTTTAAAAAGAAGAAAAAAAAAAGTGCTAACTCCAGGTCTTTCTGAAGCTCTCTACAAGTGGTCCTTGGCTCTTGGACAACTCTTCTGATTCTATTCACTCCTCTTTCAGAATTCTTGCGAGGAGCACCTGGTCGTAGCCGGTTTATGGTGAAATGATGTTCTTTCCACTCCCGCATTATGGCCCCAACAGTGCTCACTGGAACATTCAGAAGTTTAGAAATCCTTCTGTAACCAATGCCATCAGTAGGTTTTGCAACAATAAGGTTGCAAAGGTCTTAAGAGCTCTTTGCTTTTACCCATCATAAGATGTTTCTTGTGTGACACCTTGGTAATGAGACACCTTTTTATAGGCCATCAGTTGGGCTGAACCGGCTTATATTAATTTGCACTGACAAAAGGCAGGATTGCTTTCTAGCTGGTGTCTTGGCTTTCCATACCTTTTTGTACTTCCCTTTATTTATGTGTTCAATACTTTCCCAGTGTCATTTCACATTATTACACATACCGTATATACTCTAGTATAAGTCGACCCGAATATAAGCCAAGGTACCTACTTGTACCCCAAAAAACTGGGAAAACTTACTGACTCGAGTATAAGCCTAGTGTGCGAAATGGTAGCCGCTGGTTGTGCCCCCAGTAGTAATTCCCCCTGGTTGTGCCCCCAGTAGTAATCCCTCCTGGTAGTGCCCCCAGTGGTAATCTCCCCCCCCCCCCCCCCCCCCTTTTCAGTGCCTCCAGTGGTAATCCCCCCCCTGGTAGTAATCCCCCCTTTTAGTGCCCCCTGTAGTAATCCCCCCCCCCTTGTAGTTCCCCCAGTGGTAATCCCCCCTTTTAGTGCCCCCTGTAGTAATCGCCCCCTGATAATGCCCCTTGGTAGTGCCCCCTGTAGTCATCGCCCCCTGCCGGTCAGCGCTACACTTGACTCGAGTATAAGCCGAGGGGGTACTTTTTCAGCACATTTTTTGGCTGAAAAACTCTGCTTCTACTCGAGTATATACGGTAACTTAGTTTATGGATATCTGTGGTTTGATATCTTTGCATGTGTGGATTGCATAACAAGACGTCGTGATTTATCGGAGTTCTATTTCCATAGTTGTGCGGACAGTCGACATTCCTGGATCTACGGTGTCACGTGTACCGGGAATATATTATGGAAGGCATTACCACCCACCATGGACAGAGCAGTGGCTGAGCCGAGAATGTGCCTACTGATTGTGACCACCGGCATCTGGCCATAATTGCCAGTGGTAACAGACAAGCAACACTGGCTGAAATCACATGCACATTCATTGCAGGTGGTACCAGACTCATATTCAGCAGGTCAGTGTAGCTTTTTTTTTTTTTTTTTTAAGCTTTGATGGGATATGGGAGCAGAAGATCCACCAGAGTGGCTCTGTTAACCGTACGACACCTCACCTGGGCTTGTGATGTCGCTAATTGGACCATTGAGGAATTGCAGCGTGTAGCATGGTTTGTTGAGTCACGGTTCCAGTTGTTTTGGGCTGATGGTAGGCTTCAGGTGTGGAGCAGATCCTATAAGGCCATGGATTCCAGTTGTCAACAAGGCACCGTGCATGCTGGTGTTTCCATAATGGTATTGGGTGTGTACATGTGGCATGGGTTGGGATCGCTGGTCCCCCTGAACACGTTATTGACTATGTTGCATTGCTTGATGACCATTTGCAGCCCTTCATGGACTTCATGTACCCCCACAACAATGGAATATTCCAGCAGGATAATCTGTCATCGGTCCCAAGTTGTCTAGAATTGGTTCGAGGAGCATTCTGCAGAGTTCTGACAAGTGGTGGGGCCACCACATTCGCCCAACATGAACCCAATCAAACATTTTTGGTACGTGGTGGAGAGGTTCATACGCTCCCAAGATCCTGCACCTACAAATATCTGAGAGCTGTGGGAAGCTATCCCAGACTGCATGGGTCAATGTCTCTCTAGAAGTCTTCCTTCCATTTGTGGAATCAATGTCACATAGAGCTGCTGCACTTCGCCGAGCTAGAGGTGATCCTCTTCCCCCCAAGTAAACCACGCAGGCCAACCTGACGATGCGGCTGATGTCCCCATGCTCCTGGATGCGGCAGGGGCTGACATATCGGGCGGTCAGGCACCGGATCCTCTAGTATGTATCGGCCGTCCGATGGCATCCAAGGGACGCTCCAGACAGGCAGCCTGTGGAGCTACCTGGAGCGTCCTTAAGCTAGGTACACACTAAATGACGTGTGTACCCAGTGGTGTGACTCCCCGAGCCCCCCCCCCCCCCTCCCCGAGGACGGGCTGCCATATCTGGCTGGAATGCACTAGACCAGTGGTGTCAAACTCTGGCCCTCCAGCTGCAGTGGAACTACACATTCCAGCATGCAGTGCCACAGTTTTGCTGTTAGGGCATGCTAAAACTCTGGCAGGGCATGCTTGGATATGTAGTCCCACAAAAGCTGAAGGCCCGGGTTTGACACCACTGCACTAGACGATCCGGTGCCTGACCATCCAATATGTCAGCCCCTGCCGCATCCCACTGCTTGGGGTCGTCAGCCGCATCGTCAGGTTGGCCTGCGTGTAGGGCCAACGTGATGCGGCTGATAACCTCATGGAGCGTTCACCGCCTGACTGAGTGCACACACTTAACGATTTTGACGATTTGTAGTTACGATCGATCTGAATAGGGCAAATCATTAAAATTGCTGAGTGTACCAAGCTTTAGGATGCTCCTGGCAGTACTCTACTTCTCAGAGACAGCGACCCAACCCCGTAGTCGTGATGTCACGTTTTAGGGAGTGGGGCAAGCACATGTCGTACTGCTGCCCTGTTACGGCGCTCTGTGCGTGTATGCTCCATGGATTTATGTTTACTGGTGTTTATAGAATGCTAAATTTTGTTTTTATCATAATTGTTTTCCCTCTTCGTTTACAGATGTTGTATTCTTTCGACAGGGAAGTTAATATTGTTAGCTGTTCAGTGAACAAGGAAAAAACTTTACTCGGTAAGTTGTTTATGACTGTACTTTTGTTCATTTCATTTAAGATCAGTATTTTTTGCCTATGCACTATTTGTGTTCTATAAGGACTGTATATGAGAGATACTTGTCTAGATATTAATGTTCCTGTGTATCAGCAATGTAATTGTCACAGCAAAGTACTGTTGCAAAAGCAGTTTTTGCTTTTCGCCACATGACTCTTGTCACTACTTGTTTTGTTTTTTATTTCAATTTCTTTTAAATACTGTTTTTAAAGAAAGATATTTCTGTCTGAAATACTCTATGCTGTAAGATGTCCTCCCTGATACCAAAGTGTCTTGTTGTACATGTGCATGGACCTTGCACTAAAAATCTCCAATTACCTTTTTGAGTGACTACAGTTTACATTGACTGTAATGGTGATGACATCTAGGAAACCTTTTGAATTCAGTAGTGATTACATGTTGTTTTTTTCTGGTTAAAACTTTACCATGTTTCTTCCTCTAACTTTAAAGTACTGCTATTTGAAATTACTGTTTAGTAACTGGCTGATTAAGCTTTCTGTTTTGCAGTTACCTGTACACCACTTTTAATGTTCCCCCACTTTTGTTTTTTGCTGGCTAAAACAAGGGTGATCTTTGGATGATGCTGTATAAATTGTGTGTGTTTTTTTGTTTCTTTTTTTTTTATAAATCTGTTTTATTGAAACTTTTCAATAAGTTACAGAATACAGTAAAGACAAGCTCGTAGGTCAAAGTAAATAATTAAAGACAATACACTGGTAGGCCAAACTAAAGGTGCCTATCCACCAAACAATTAAAGTGAGTGATTATCGATATTGATATAGTTTGATCGATAATCGTTTGCAGATAGTTTTAAAAAATTGTTCTTTTAGACATTTATTATCGTGCAAACATGCTTTTCAATCTGACGATAACGTCAGGTTCAGCATGTTTGCAGATGATTGATTGTGCCTACATTGAACGACTGCTTCTTTAGTGTAGGCACATCACAGACTGACAAACGACTGCACGATTACAATGTCGTAATCGTGCAGTCTTTTGCCAGTCTTCTAGTGAATAGGCCCCTTCTACATACAGTGTCAATTACAGGCTCTGAGACTAGCAGAAATAAAACCATGCTGGCCTCCGGAGCGCATATTACTGCTAAAATAGGATGCACCTCTGGACAAAACTGAGAGATCATTGTCTAAACCGTATGACAAGTTGTTCACACGGGCAGTTTATGCACAGACTTTTTCCCTTGTTTCTTCACAGGAGGAAACCAGATAACGTGTGGCCATATACTGTGACACATCTCAGTGTATAGCCCTGATATCTGCTTGGTTACAGGCACGGTACATATAGGTGGATATCTATTAAATCCTTAGAGAGAGAGAGAGAGAGAAAGTACGAAATAAATCTGCTCCTAACTGTCATGTTACAAGCTGTATTTGAAGAATGACATTTAGAAGCTGATTGGTTGGTACTTTATCTCTCTCTAAGGCTTAGTACCTCTCCCCCATAATGTCTTAGGCTGGGTACACATTTAAAGATTTCCTGTCCAACCATCCAACTAGTTGATTGGTTGGAATGAAATTCTGGTAACGTATGGGAGTAACTAATGATCAGCAATTTGCTCCTAAATGCCAGAAAACAGATGAAAATGGACGTTCAGAAAAGTTTGTTAAATGTTTGATCTAAACAATTTGTTCAAACAAGTATTTGTCCATTTTTCAGTGTTTGGGACCAAATTGCTGATTGCTGATTGTAATTTGCTTTCATACATTACCAGATTTTCATTCCAACCAATCAACTAGTTAGATGGTTGGACAGAAAATCTTTACGTGTGTACCCAGCCTTAGACATTTTGTCTGACCGTGTGAGCCCAGCATTAGGCAGCAGACAAAAATATTGTTGGGGCACGTTGCTCTTCTAATATCAAACACTGTCTGTGTCTTTTGACTTACCCTCAATCTCCACACCACATAATGACATTACCTCTTTACATCCCTGTCTTCACTAATTCAATTACATGCAGTAGACCGGTCCGTTACCTTCAACAAGATCAGCACATTACTGACTTGCACCATGATGTTGTTACCAGGGCCATAACTAGGGTATTGTGGCTGGTGCCATGGCACAGGGCAGGGGGCGCTGTTCGGGCCTGTCAATTTTCTGTTTATTATCATTCTCACTTGTAGCTTCCTCTTTTTTTCCCCAGCCTCTCCTGGCCTCCCCCTATCTCTTCTCTGGCCCTTCCCCATGAGGCTGTGTCCCTTTTTCGGGTGCATTATGTCGCTATTTGAAAAATTAGGGGGCGCCAATGCTCTTTCTGACACAGGCCACCAAAAAGTCTAGTTACGGCACTGGTTGTTACATTTACAGTGGTCTAGTTATATATAAAAAAAACCCTACACACTATATTTGTTTTTTTTATTGAAGCATGACTAACAGGGGTATTAAATATGGGAGCGATAACATCGTTTTTGCGTTAATATTGCACTTTTGACGTAATTATCGCAGGTTTTACTTTTACACCGTATTCAATTTCAAAGACTTAACGCAGTTTTGAAAAGTCTTTGATAAAAAACGGGGATAACTTTTCACCATTGAATAGGTGTCGAAAAAAAGTGCAGAATTGGGGTTTAGGAGTGCAGGCTTAAAAAAAATAGCCTGCACCCCTGGGAATGACATTTAAAAAAGAAATTTTTTTTAAAAAAAATAGGGACACCCCAAAAAATTAAAAAATTGGGGTGAAAAAAAAAAAGGGAAAAAATTGTTTAACAGGGCTATTCTGCAAGTATGCAGCAGGTGTTTTGAAGAATAGAATTATAGCGGCAGGTGCACAAATGCAGAATTTGTAAAAGCTTACTTTAGGGACATAAAAATATGCTAGTACCCATTTTCATGTACCCCAAATTTGATGGGACCACTTAAAAAAACGTAAAAATCACCTAAGTGCTCTTCTGCATCACTTCTTCAATGTCGGGAAAAAAACACCTGCTGCGGTTATTTAAATCCCCGACTTTCAATTACAGGCTAAAACGGGGGTACCCATAGTGATCCCCCATGTTTTTACTACTTTAGGGGGTCTTACAATTTTTTTTTAAGGAAAAATTCGTAACTTTACGCAAATCCAACTTCGGAGTTTCCCGTTTTCGTTAATTTTATATTGAAGGGGATAAGCGGGAGCGCGCCCGATACTTTAACGCAGGTAAAAACTCCGATATGAAACGTTAACTTCGACAGTGAAGTTAACGTTTCATGTTGAATACCCCTCATAGTGTTACAAATATAAGAACATGTACATGTCAAAAATTAGACAGATACAGAGAATAATAGCGAGATAAGAAAATCTGTCCAGTAACCAAATTGAGAAAAATGTAATGCATATGGGAGTGATATGCAAAACAAAAAACATTCGTGACATATACACAAGAGACCATTATCAGACATAGTATTAACTAAAATGCAACAAAATGCCTTTGCCTCAACCACTTTTCTTATTTTCCTAATCCTAGTAAACATGACTGTCTCTGGTTTAAGGACCAGAGAGGGTCAGGCGGCACATCATGAACAAATTTTACAAATGAAATACAAAATTTATTGTATTTAACTTAAGTAGCTGCTAATGAGATGGAGGGTAAAATAAAACAATGAGGGAGTCTCTAAGCAGAGGGAGAAAAACAAAATAAATGGTTAACTTATACTGAAAAAAGTGTTTGTAAATGTGTATAATGAAAATATCTCAAAATAAGTTATGATTTCCAATAGGCCATATAGTCACGATATGCTATAACTGAAAATAATTAAGGGAAGAAAACAGTCGTGTATCAAAGCCAAGAATATAATGGTAGTAGTCAATTGCCTTAGAGTCGTAAATTTAGGTCCAGTATGAAATATCAATCTATTTATGTGACAGCACCTAGAGGGCCTTGAATCATGTATGATGTAAACACAATACGAGGGCACAAAGGGGAAAAGTTAAATGCTGTCCGTGTGTGAGAAAAATCGAAGAATATCAAGGTTTTATGAGCGTATACAATGAGGAACTGGTTTCCACGGGTGGCCTTTAAATGTCTGTAGTCAGCCAAACTGTCCAAGTAGCACATGATTAGATGCCTAGGTCCGCTGCGCTTGCCTAAACTGTCAAAGCTTAAATGATAAGTGCTCTCCTTTTTGAGGAATGTGCAGATCCTCTGCAACACTCATTTTAATGGTGACATTCATGCTAGGGAAGTCAAGCAATGGTAACTCCATATAAGTACCAGGAACTCCTTTGAGCCCAAGATTATGCCAGACACCTAAGTCCTCAACCTTGTCATCTAGAGAGTGAGTGCATCTGGTAATCACGCTCATTGGAGCTAGTGTTACGTGAGGCTGTACAGGGCTCTATTTTAATTTCCATATCCTGAAGCCTCTTTTCAATTTGGGGCATAAGTAGCTTAGAGATAGCAGCCGCCAAATCCACAATAAACCAGCGGACAGATTGGCATAAGTTCCAGAGTTGGTGGAACCGAGATATCCAATGTGTTCTGATTGCCTCTTGAATAAGAGAAGGGGACAAGGTTGCCTGAGGTTGTAATAGCTTTTTCCATGTTTACCTAAACAATTTGACTAAGTAATTAGCAAAAAAAAAATGAAATTGTAAAGATATATAAAAAATGACATGAGATGATAGTCCCCTTCTTATGATTATACTGTACAATGGTAGCAACGTGCTGAATGCTAATAGAAATACTGTACTTGAATGGAGGTTACAGCCTGAATTACAGTGGAATGTGAGAGCTGAGTTAAATATAAGATGAAATAAAAAAAATTACTAGATAGTAGCAATAGGCCACTCACAATAATATGTGAAATTAGTAGATATAGAATAATACAAAGTAAACTTTTAACAGGGGGGTATAGATGCAATTTCTGTCAAGGCAACCCACTTGAGCCTTACAGGAGCATAAAATGGTGTGTGTGTATATATGTGTGTGTGTGTGTGTGTGTGTATGTATGTGTGTATATATATATATATATATATATATATATGTGTATATAATATATATTATTCCCACTACGGCCCTAACTGTGTGGAGTTTGTATATTCTCCCTGTGCTTGCGTGGGTTTCCCCTGGGTACTCCAGTTTCCTCCCAAAAATATACTGGTAGGTTAATAGGCTTCCAACAAAAATTAACCCTAGTGTATATGTGTGTGTGAGAATGTAATAGTGAATATAGATTGTTAGCACCACTGGGGCAGGGACAGATGTGAATGGTAAGATATTCTCTGTAAAGCGATGCGAAATGTGTGTGCTATATAAATAACTGTTAATAATTAAAATATATATATATATATATATATATATATATATATATATATATATATATATATATATATATTATCCAATAATATTCTACTGCAATAATGTGAAAAGAGACAGAAGATCATTTACAATATGTTATTATAGTCAAGGAGAGAATAGAACATAAACAATATTTGGTCTCTCTAACAATAGAAAAAGAGGTACCACAGACAAGGTTAGTAAGCACACAGGTGTCCCAGATTAGGATGGTACATGATGAACCAAGAAGCATATACATCAAGAATTGATATAAGCAATTGGTCCAGTGCAGGGATGTCAGCAGCAAATGTCCCAACAAAGTGACAGGATAGCAACTTCCAAACAGTAGCGGTGCTTGCACTACCACCACCATTCCCAGGCGCTCTCCAGAAGCTGCCGCTCAAAGGTTCTGGCAGATTCACTGCAGCAGCAGGTCTTCCAGCATCCACCAAATCTGGGAGAACCTCGGAACAGTGCAGAGAGGAGTTCGCCAGCCCACCCTAGAACAGCAGGAAAGAATGATTGCTGCTTCAAAACAGAAATCACATTTCACGGTCTCTGTCTGTCTGTCTCTCTTTCTTTCTCTCTTTCTCTCGCTCTCTGTCTGTCTTTCTCTCAAGTCAGTCTCTTGTGAATGGTCCTCGTCCAGGCCTGGAATAAGGACACCCCAGGAATAACCGCTACACACTTTTTTTTTTTGAATGATGTGCCCAATTCCGATGAATCGGAACGACAAATCGTTCAAATCATCAAGTGTGTGTGCGCGTTCCCACTGCACCGTCGCATCGTTATGTGAGATTGAGCTGCATGTAGAAGCAACAATCTCGTTAACAATATTGTTAAAATTGTGCAGTGTGTACGCACTACCGGACGACCAGGCAATATGTTAACACTATATAGTTAATGATCGTTTTAGATTGCACAGTGTGTACGCACTATGTAGTTTGGGGATACAAGTGAAATCTGGACGACCATAGGATTGTTTGCTGGTTGTCTGATGTGTTATGCTGGCCATTACCGCTACAATTATCGGGGCGATCCGCCTGATATCGGCGGATCGTCATGATAATTGTAGCGTGTGGGGTGGCGACCGAGGGTTAAATATTGCTCGGTCGGTCATGCCGGATTGTCCAGCATACTCGTCCAATGCGATATTTCCCGGTAAACTGTCGGCCGCATCGAGCAGTGTATGCCCAGCTGCGGCCGGCAGACAGATAGACATTTCCTGTGTTGGAGAGACAGGGAAATGTCTCCTCCCCCGGGGGCGGAGTGCTGATGTCGGGCTGATACACTGAGAGAAATCTCAGTGTATGCTGGCGACATCTGCGGCTGGCAGGCTGCCAGATAAAATGTCTGTCGGTCTGACAGACATTTTATCTGGCAGTGTATGCCCAGCATAAATGCAACTCTCCAACTAAAGGTGGGTAGTAACTTCTTTATTTGCTACATTTCAGGTGCAGCATAAACTATTAAACTATAACCCTCCAAATACTTTGCTGGTTGAATTTCTCTCTGTGATCTAATAAAATGCTTCACAATTATCAAGCTTTGTAAGGAGGCAGTATCATCAATAATTGTAAATGTGGTGGCATTCTGATACTGTATATTTACCTTTTTTAACATGACCTGTGCTTTTTTATTTTTCTCTAAAGCATTAAGTTACTGCAATATGACTTGTGAAACACAGAGTCAAGCTCTATCACCAGGTAATATCCTTTTTAGTATTTTGTAATGATTTTAACTCTCCTAAAATATTATTTCTGAACTTTCACTTAAGATATTTCATTTGGCAACTTAAGCATACAAAATTACAGATTTTTTTTCTTTTTTTTGCCAAACATAGGTTTTTGTGGTTTGCCAGCATTCTAATGCAATTATTGAAAGCTTGTAATGTTAACGTTTATCTTAAAATTAACTTATATTGTATTTTATGCTTTCTTGTTTTTTACACCATGTAACTTTGTCTTTAAAGACTTGTATTCATTTATGTTTGTGTGTGCATTTGTTAATTGCCAGTATGTCAGTATTATCTGCATAACTGACCTGTTTATTACTTTTGCTTATGAAGCATACTATTCCTATAACATGTGTCTTATGACTTTGCAATGGCATCTTTTATATCAGTACCTCTTTGTTAAAACAAATGCTGGAACCTAAAGCTCCATACTTTACATTTACATACACATTCTTGTTACTCCATGTGTTTTGTAAAAAGAGGTTTCTTTGAAAGTCAAAATGACAAAGTGTAAAATTATCTTTCTAAAAGAGGTTATACGAGCAATGACTGTGTGAACAGTGATGCAATAGCCATAAAACAGATAAATGTCCATGTATGCTTTAAAGCACAGGTTCTCAAACTCTGTCCTCAGGACCCCAAAGTGCATGTTTTGCAGGTCTCCTCACATAATTACTAGTGAAACAGTTAGCTGCACCTGTGGATCTTTAATAACGTGTCAGTGAGTAATGAATACACCTGTACACCTGCTGGGTGACCTGGAAAAAGTGAACTTGGTGAGGTCCTGAGGACCGAGTTTGAGAACCACTGCTTTAAAGGATAATCTAGGTTTGTCAAAATAATTGCTGATATAAGAGCTCCTTAACTAATCAATCAACTGAGGCAATTCCTTGTTCTGCTGATGTCTGGGTTGTGTGATCAGCAAAATCCAACATGTTGGACAATCTTGATTCGCTGAATCCGACAAGCTGAGGATTTTTAATATGGTATGGTTTAATATCGCCAGAGTCCGCTAATTGGATCGGCATCGAGGAATCGCTGCTTAGATGCATGTCCTGCATTAGATAAATAAGTGCACGCTGTAAAAATCTATTATAATTGTTGTTATATACTTATTTGTGTTTTAAAGTTTCCAGGTGTTTGGTTCTTATTATTGAAATAAAACCCATCAACAACATGAGAGTTCTCAAAGCCGTAGACAGCAGCCTTAGAGTACAGGTGAGGCTTTCAAATTGGCTTCCACTGTTTTACCTACTCTTAATCTTCCTGTGTTTTTTATTTTGATGAATATAATTTCCTGCCCTCAATCAGTTGAAGATAAGATGTAAACCTTACATAAATCTGTCTACTTTTTAATCTGTATGTGTTCTGGTGTAAATACCGTTGCATTACTTGGTGTTTTGTAAAGAAGATTTTGTCCATACTCAATTTAAAGAGCAACTGTTTGCGGGAAGTGTATTCTTTCATTGTCTTTAGGTTTTCCATATAGTTTTCCATCAAGTTTTTTTTTCTTTCCTTTTCAAATGCTTTGCGGTAGATATGCCACATCTTAGTTGCAGAACCTATTATTATTCTTTTGTTTTATTTAATAGCTAGGTTATACATTTCATTGTGGCGGACTATGCAAGCCCAAAGTGTGAATGAGTACTGCATTTTTTTCAGTTTTCTTCTGTTTATGCTCTGCCTATGCGGTCAGTCGCAGCCCTCCCTCATGCCAGTGACCAGAGTGATTGGTAGTTAGAAAGGACCATGTTGGGCCAGCAGGCCAGATGAGCATCTTATTTAAGGCTGCCACTAGGATGTAGTGCTTAAGATGAGATTCACCATCAATCTGATCTAGAATAATAATGCAAATTAGTGATACTTTAGATCAGTCCACAAACACTGCTGTCAGTTGCAAAACACCAAAATAATACCTCCTACACTTATCTAGAACAAGGAAATCATTTTAATTATAATGTTTTTTTTCTTTTTCGGGGTCCATAGGGATACCATGGGGATATTATGGTTGGAAGACCTGGCACCAAACAGTTAAAGCTTCTGCTCCCAGAATGCCCCGGATCCTCCTCCATATATACCCTGCCCCTAGCCATAGGATTTCAGGTGTTCGTTTGTTGCTGCAGGATCAAGATGCACCTTTGTAACAGTGGGACTGCTCAAAGCAGTCCTAAGCTGCTATTTTAGGTTTTATTTTATTTTGTTTTCCGAGTTGGCAGTATCAAGCGTCTGAATTAAGATGCACGTACTGCGACTCCATCTACCTCTTCTGGGCCGCAATATCAGTAATTGTGCTGGTGATTTTGGCGGGTCATGGCTGAGCTTAGCTAGCAGCAATGCTGTGACCTGGACGGCATCGGATCCTCGGCGATGTCAGGTAAAGTGGTTCCTCGCTTACGAGGAATCGCACATGGCAGTCCTTTTGGTGTCAGAGACGCGCCAAAAGCCGCTGCTGTCAGGGCCTGGGATCGTCCGCGTAGGGTTTTGCACGTCTGGGTTGCTTTGCCTATCCTCCTTGTGTATATGAGACTCTTACGGTCCACACTTAGTGCACCCTGTAGCTGTTGTTATCAGGAGGGTATGGGTCAGTCTCCCTGTATACCTCTCCCTTGGTTAAGGTATACGGTGCTCTATGTCCTACCATTCCTTTGTGTTGCTGTAGTTGATTTAGAGCGATTGTAATTATATTACATATGCATTCTATATGACTGTTTTGCTAACTGCTGTATTGACATTGTCTTTAATTTATTTCTATCAATTATAACTATCTGTCTTCTCGCCATCCTCTTGGGGTGGGGGTTTCTTAGAGTACTTTACATTCATTAAGATATTTGTGAAGGTGGTCACATTACATTGTTATATATTATATTATATTATATATTATATTATATTATATTAAGCATAAAAGGACACAGGAGTTCAGGCAGTTTTTATTTGACTGTCAGTTATAACTATCACTGCTATTGCTCCATTTGACCCTCAACTACCAGGATGTGTAAGGATTAAATTGTACTTCACATTTACTTGTGAAGCCTGAGCTGCCCATCCCCCTTTCTCCTAATTAATTGGAGACTCTCAGCTGTAATTGAGTTTGTTGAGGGGAGATTTGGTCACACTGAGTATACCTTTCTCCTAGGACCAAGATATATAGCACTGGAATCCTGCCAACTTTTTTGCTTGTATAAGTTGATTCAGTGCCGATTTTGTAAGTATGTTTGTATGCATTGCCCTAATATCCTACCATTGTGATTGCAATTTAGTGACCATTTGCAAATATATTTATATGTATGTGTTTAGGTAGTTGATTTTAATGCCCTTTTGAAAATATATTCTATGTATTTTATGTGACTTATGCTAACTCTGCTATAAAAAAAAAAAAAATGTTTTTTTCCTAACACCCAATTACCTGCTGTATAGGGGTTAGAGTATTTAACATTTATTTTTATCTATGAAAAGGGTCACATTGCATTGTTAATCTGGTTGTAGGTTACTTGCAAGTATTTCCTATGTCTCAGGACAAGGGTAAACAGGATACTGTTGTCCCTGTGCTGGTTTCATGTAAATCCTGTGCAGTTGGTCTCTGAAGTTTTCATACAGGATGGACTGTGTGTTGATATACACCACAACAGTCCACCTCGCCAGCACCTGTTCAGGGGTCACCTTGAATGTCTTCCTGGTCTCAAGTTATGATGCAGTTAGTGGACCGCTGCACACCTGCCTCCCACTTTGGATTACCCACAATCATTACAGCCTGCTATGTTTCCTCTTCCCATTCATCCTTCCTTATGTCACTCAGTTCAGAATCTGGCTTTTAGCAACTACCTATCTGCAGGTGTTAAAGGCGAATAAGGAATCAGCCGTCTAAGCATATAGATGGACTGTACCATCTCTCGATCCACCCTGCTTTCAGATTCTGATATATCATCTGAGGAGGCAGAGGATACACAGGTTTCTCCCTCTGGGCCTATCATGGAGAGGAGGAGTGTCATTCATCAGTGGATGTTCCTCCAGCATGGGCGGTTAATTCAATCCTCATTATAGTAGATGAAGTACCGGATCCTAAAGCCTAATAAACCTGGTATTCAGACACTAGCCGGGGATTTAGGCTGGATTCCCTCACTCTGAACAGCTCACTGAGCTTATGGGGAAACATGGAACACTCCAGATAAACTGTTCTAGATTCCAAAAAGACTAGTGTCTTTTTACACTCTCCCACAGGGAGAGGGTATTTGGTGGGAAATCCCCCTTCCCACTGGGGATTCTTGTGTGACACCTTCATAAAGGGTTACTCCCCAGAAAGGTGTTTGCACAAATCCCCCATTAGATCCTATCAAGGCCATTCATTCCCTGCTAAATTCAAAGGTGATAATCCCGGATTCCTTTAGCTAACAAGGCAGTTATTTCTCAGATTTGTTTTTGATTCAGAAACTAAATGGGTCTCATCGCTTTTTTCTGAATCTGAAATCTCTACATGTTCAGTCCTAGATTGTAAATTCCTAGAAGCAGGGTCCTCCTCCCCACTGTCTCACAGCCTTCTTCTCTAGCACTTCTATGACAGCCGTATTGTGTATGGAGAATTGTGTTGCTAATTGTTACTTGTATTCTGTTTATTTTGGTTAATGTATTTTAATGTAATGTTCTGTGTACCCTTTTTACTGTATGTACGGCGCTGCGGACCACTTTTGGCACCCTATAAATAAAATGTAGTAATAATAATAATGTGCCCAAGTTCCTTATGGAGACCCTACTCTCAATTATGCTGGCAATGGAACCTGGGGATTTCATGGTTCCCTGGACATACAGGATACTATATCTGCATGTACCTATAGCACTATTCCACCAAGGGTTTCTGAGTTTTGCTGTTCGTCAGCAACATTAACATTGACCTTTCGTCTGTCCACAGCCCCTCGGGTGTTTACCAAGATAATGGCGGTCATGACTGCCCATCTCAGGAGGTCGTCCAAGTATGGCAGTATCAAACTCCTTCTGATATTTGCAGTCTATGGAGGTTTTACAACATCATCTCCAGCTGACCACTGCCTATCTACAGGAGCAGGGCTGGATAATTGTAAAAAGTATCTTCCCTTTCTCCAACACAGCAGATGGTACATCTGGGAGAGCTACTGGATTCCCTGGCACAAAGGATCTTTCTACCAGTGGACAAGCTTTTGGCTCTACAATTGCGGGTGTGGAGATTGCTTCGCAATCAGAGTATCCATTCACTCGGCAATGTAGGTCCTGGGGTCCTTGGTATCCACCTTCAACATGGTGGGATATGCCCAGTTCCATTCCAGACCTCTACAAAGATTGATTCTCTCCAGGTGGAACGGACAGCATCATCTTATAAGGTCTCAGTGGATCCTGCTCACTCCAGAGGTCGTCACGCTCTCCTCCGGCTTAGCCCAGACGTCATTGGTTCACTGACGTACATAATCTATCCATAGACAGTTCGATTCCTCTATAGCAGAATCTGCTAACGCGGGGTCCTTGCTGACATCCGGGCTTATCTCGTCTAGCTTTGATGGCATGGCTCTTGAATCTTACATCCTAAGAGCAAAAGTTTTTTCCAGTTCTGTAATTCAAACGATGCTTAGGGAACGGAAGACTACCTCTGCCCGCATCTATTGCAGAGTTTGGCCTTCCTTTTGGTAAGTGGTGTTCACATATATGAAATTTGATCCTATGATATTCAGGATTTCCAGGGTACTGGCTTTTCTTCAGGCGGGATTAGACAATAGTATCCGCCTGGCAACTTTGAGAGTGCACATTTCTGCACGAACAGTCTGGTTCCAGAAGAAGATTGCTTCAATACCAGATGTTAGATTTTTTTTTCAAGGAGTTTTGCGAGTTCAGCCTCCTTTTTTGTTCCACCAATATCACTGTGGGACGCCTTTGGTTCCTAAGGGGCTACAGGATCCCCCATTTGAACCTTTTCTGTGGATTTGAAGTGGGTTAACAGCGAAGACCCTTTATCTTCTAGCTGTCTCTTCTGCTCGCAGAGTCTCTGATCTTGTCGCTCCTCATTTTTTATTTTTCAACAGGTTGAAGCTGTTCTTCATGTGAATGAAGAAATTGTTCCAGCTTTTCAGGCTCCAGACCTTTCTGTAGGTGAAGCCTCCCAGGATGTAGTTCGTACTCTCCGTATCTATGTGGAGTGTACAACCTCTGTTAGAAATTCAGATGCTCTTTTTGTATTGTATAGTTTTCACAAATGAGGATGGCCAGCTAACAAGCAGACACTGGCACGATGGTTACGTATGACTATCTCTCAGGTGTACACATCTCCCTGTCCCAAACACAGTGACAGCACATTAGACTCGGTCTGTAGGGCCATCGTGGGCATTTGCTCGTGGTGACACTGAGCAATTGTGCAAGGCAGCCACGTAGTTTTCTGTCCACACCTTTTAGTTTTTATGCCTTTTTTGATACTTTTGCCTCCGAGGATGCTTCCTTTTGGTGACTAGTTCTCCTTTATGCTCAGGGGCGTCCCCCACCCCAAGGGAACTTCGTTGGGATATCCCGATGGTATCCCTGGGGATCCCTATGGTCCCCGAAAAAGAAAATTAGTTATGATAGACTTGCCTAGATAACTCCTTTTCTTCAGGTCCATAGGGTCCACAGGGCACCCACCCTGATGCACCTGGCTTCATTGGGTTATTTTCTTTCGGTCACAGATTCCCTCATCTTATTTAAGAGTGTTTCTGGTATACGATTGTCCTTCTCTTTCCTTCTCCTGCCTTGAGGCTTGTTATCTAAACTGAAGTCCTATGGCTAGGGGTGGGGTATATATGGAGAAGGAAATGGGGCATTGTGAAAACAGAAGCTGTAACGGTTTGGTGCCTGGTCTTCCAACCATAATATCCCCATGGTATCCCTTTTGACCCTATGGACCTTGAAGAAAAAGACTTATCTAGGTAAGTCTACCATAAATGTAATTATTTCCTTCTTTTTAATAATAAAAAATGTTTAATTTCCTTCTCTCACTGACTCCTTTCCATAGTGTAGGCTATCTCTTTCAAAGCTGGTCAAAAAGATATAAAAATGCATCAGTGAAACAGAGACCGAGAACAATCACCTGGCCAAACAAAGGGGGAGAGGGTCAAATGCATCTATGATCTAACATTTGGAGAACAGTGGAACAACTAATTTTGATCTAGAATAGAAACTCCTTTTATACTATTAAAGAGCTCTCCAAGATCTCAGGACAATAATTAATCATTCTTGCATTTGCAGTGTGAAAATTAACCAGATGTACTAATGAAATGTTATTTATTTTCCTGGTCTGTAAATATGTTGAAAAGAAAATATAATTTATTGGTCTATCACCATCATAAAAAGATCCAGATACAACGTAGTACATTTTAAAGTCGTCTCAGAGTTTGCCTAAATCCATATAATGTGATTTGGAACGTCCAATATTCTGCTTGCTGTTATTTAACCTTAATAGCCCCCACTACATTACACTAATAGCACCCACACACACTGGCCTGAATTCAATTTGCTTTTCAATTAGAAAATCCACGTTAAATTAATGTGGCTCTCAATGGGAGTTAACCCGACTTTTAGTTTACAGAGCCTGAGTAGGTGAGAAGTAGGCCAAAATGTTTGTTTTAATGTAAAAATGTTGGGACTAGATCATCAGACCTCTGCACACTGTCCCTGTCTCCCCCCCCCCCCCCCCCCCCCTGCCAAATGAATAACAGTGCACATGGAAACCTTTTTGCTTTTTAAATGACTCTATCTGGATTTTTTTAAGGCGATTTTCTGTAAAAAGCTCAAAATTGGGTTTAATTATGTGGGACGTGTTCTTGTGTGTTATATAGATGGGGAATTAGTTTTTGAACTTTGCAGTTGGGAGTTAGAAATTGTTTTGTTTTTTTTTGTTTTTACGATTTCTGTACCCCAAAATAATCTAGATGCATTAATTTGGTGGGAAACACTTGTTTTGTCTATAATTTTTCCTTACTTTGCTTATGGCCACTACTTTTTTTTCGCTTCCTGTAGTATTTTCCTATCTTGGTTTTTTTCTGGGGTTCAGGGTGCTTTCCCCACTTTTTCCTGCACTCCTACCATGTGGTGGACCATTGAATAATTACTGTGTGACCTGCGCAAAAAGCAATTTTTAATTGAATGGTGCGGATGCTGAAAATAGCTTGCGATATGCACTTTGTTTGCCAGCGGTAAAATATCAATTTACCGTCCATAGGCAGACGCAGGGGGGTTTCCGGTTGCCTGGAAACCTCCCTCCCTAGCCCACAGCATGGGGACCACAATATAAATAGCATATAATAGTAAAGTTGCATGTTTTTAAAATCCCCTCAGTGTCACAAATTAAATAATTAGCACCACCTGTTGATCTTTTCAAATGTGCCAGCCAGTAATGAATATGCTTGTGCACCAACTAGGAGATGTGGAAAAGGGTCATTTATTAATACTGTATAATAATACACTATCCAGTACATAACGAGATCAATCTGTACATCTATGTACAGGGCAGTGCACGGTTCTTTTTCTGCCCCCTCCCCATTTGGAATCAAGTAATTGGAAACCCCTCTCTAGAAATCCTGCGTTTGCCACTGCCGCCGCTGATTAAATCGGCCCTACTATACTATCCTTCCACACATTTTATTATTGCCAGTTCCCTTACACACAGATTACGTCTACAAATAACGCACAAACTCACTATATTAATACCACCCCTTCAAAACACTCATTGCATCAATATAATCTCAGATACTCAAAGCTGGATTAAGGCTTTGCGGGGCCTGGAGCACTTAAGACTAGGGGGACCTAGAAGGTAACACTTGGGACACTAGTCCTTTTGTGCAAACCTTGGGCATGCACACGAAAAGGGGGTATGGCTACTCATCACGCCCACATTTAATTTCACCCTGGGGTTTTGCGTCTCACTTGCCTAGATGCTGGGCTGCCCTCCCTTCCTTTCCTCCAGCTCACAGATGAGACCGTACCCGGAAAACCGACTGTCCCACCAAAATCGTGATGGTTGAGGGAATGCACACACATAAACCTACTACATAAATACGGTTATACATACAGCCACACATATATAGCTATGCAGATATACAAATAAAGTCACACACCTATGCACATACATGTATATTGTCACACATTTATAGTGACATACAGTGCATTGCAGAAGTATTCACCCCCTTTGCATTTTTCATGTTTTGTTGCCTCACAACCTGAAATTAAAATGGATTGTTTGAAGGTGTGCATCATTTCATTCACAGAACATGCCTACTACTGTGAAGTTGTGTTTTTTTTTTATATTGTGAATCAAACAACATTTAGGACAACATAACAGAAAACTTCAGCGTGCATAAATATTCACCCCCCTAAAGTCAGTACTTTGTCGAGCCACCTTTTGCGGCAGTTACAGCTACAAGTCGCTTTGGATAAGTCTTTATAAGCTTGCCACATCTTGCCCCTGGGATTTTTGCCCATTCCTCAAGGCAAAACTGCTCCAGCTCCTTCATGTTGGATAGTTTCCGCTTGTGAACAGCAATTTTCAAGTCTGACCACAGTTTCTCAATTTGATTGAGATCTGGGCTTTGACTAGGCCATTCCAACAGATTTAAATGTTTCCCCTTAAACCACTTGAGTGTTGCTTTAGCAGTATGCTTCGGGACATTATCCTGCTGGAAGGTGAACCTTCGTCCCAGTCTCAAATCACAGGCAGACTGAAACAGGTTTTGCTCAAGAATATCCCTGTATTTAGCACCATCCATCTTTCCCTTGACTCAAATCAGTTTCCCAGTCCCTACTGCTGTATAACATCCCCACAGCATGATGCCGCCACCACCATGTTTCACTGTTGGGATGGTGTTCTTGGGGTGATAGGATGTGTTGGGTTTGCGCCAGACATAGCGTTTTCCTTGGTGGCCGAAAAATTCAATTTTAGTCTCATCTGACTAGAGCACCTTTCTTCCATACATTTGGGGAGTCGCCCACATGCCTTTTGGCAAACTCAAATCGTGTCTTCTTTTTATCAATAAGTAATGGCTTTTTTCTGTCCATAAGCCCAGCTCTATGGAGTGTACGGCTTATTGTGGTCACATGCACAGATACACCAGTCTCTGCTGTGGAACTGTGCAGCTCCTTCAGGGTTATCTTTGGTCTCTGTGCTGCCTCTCTGATTAATGCCCTCCTTGGCCGGTCTATGAGTTTTGGTGGGCGGCCCTCTTGACAGGTTTATTTTGGTACCATGTTCTTTCCATTTGATGATGATGGATTTGATGGTGCTCTGGGGGATCATCAAAGATTTGGATGTTTTTTTATAACCCAATCCTTGATTGTACTTCTCAACAACTTTTGACCCTGACTTGTTTGGAGAGCTCCTTGGTCTTCATGGTGTGATGCCTCCTGCTTAGTGGTGTTGCAGCCTCTGGGCCCTTTCAGAAAAGGTATGTTTATACTTACAGATCATGTGACACTTAGATTTCACACAGGCGGACTTCATTTCACTAATTGTCTTCTGAAGGTAATTGGTTGCACCAGAACTTTTGAGGGGCTTCATAGAAAAGGGGGTGATTACATATGCACATGCCAATTTTCAAAATGTTTATTTATTTATATATATATATATATATATCATTTCACTTCACCAAATTTGAATTTATGTGATGGATCCGCACAAAATAGTCTGAGTAAAAAAATAAGTAAATTACAGGTTGTAATGTAACAAAAAAGGTAAAAAGCCAATGGGGGTGAATACTTTTGCAAGGCACTGTACATAGTCACCCACTTCTTTACAGTAACAGATGTAGTCAAATATATACACTTAGAGATAACATTATAGTGTCCCCTCTACACTTTGTTACACTGTCTGCAGTTAATTCTCTCCTCCTCTCTACCATCCATGCTGCTGGTCTTGACTTCACAGTGCTGTGTTGCCCCCTACCCATGTTCGGATTCCACTTCCACCATCCTCCTCCTTTTAAATTTTTACAGATTGCAGTGCTTCACTGCACTGCAGCTGCATTCATAGGCTGGGGTCCTCCTGAGCAAGGAAGCCCCTTAAGAATGGAGCCCAAGGGCACTTACTCTTGTGCTTCCCCCTCCCCCCTTTAATCTGGCTCTGCACATACTTTATTAGTCAACAATTTTATAAAAAAAAAATTACATTACCTTCCACCACACTACCTCCATCAGAACTGTGGGGCATGATGGTAAAGCCCATAGGTCAAAGGTGTGGTATTGGGGCCATTATGACTTGTGAAGCCTATGGCCCTCATTCAGAGCCGGACGCTCTGAGCAGAGCGTTCGCTCTGAATGAGGGCCGTCCTCCATAAAAATGGAGCGTCCTCCTGGACGCTCGTATAGCTGTGGGTCACCACCCACAGCCTATACGAGCGTGCAGGTTGATGGTCTTGACCATCGCCACTGCGAGCCGGAGCCTGCGGTTGAGTTTCTCAACCGCAAGTTCCGGAGTGATTTTGGCTCTATCAGAGCCAAAATCACTCCCACTGACATCACTAGTGATGTCAGTGGCCTGGCTTCTGACGGTAGGCGTTCCTTTGGGAACACCCCCGTCTGGGAGGCACGCCCACCAAAGGGGGGTGCTGTCAATCAACATCGACAGCATGCCCCCTTTGTTCAGACACAACGAGCGAAGGAAAGTCCTTCGATCGTCGCGTCTCGCGCATGCACACGACTGAGCTCCCTCCGTCGTGCGCATGCTCAGTGCACACCATCGACCCACTTGCGAGCCGACAGCCGCTCGTGAGTGGGTCTGAATCAGGCCCTATGTGCACTGCACACTCTGTACCTATAATGGATACTACAATGCATCTCTCAGGTTATTTATTTTATCTATCATTAACTTAAGAGGGAAAGTTTGAGTATATAGTTCATTAAGAGGGGTTTGCTGTTCCAGCAGAGAGGTGCTTTGGTATTTACATTATGGAGAACATTAGAAATTGACAATATTGATTGACACAGAAGATGGGAGACACCTCGCTTTCCAGGAGGCCAGGGACAAATATCCAATACTGACGAGACATCCACTTGCTTTTTGGCAAGCGAAACATTATGTTGAGATAACTGTACGGAGTTTCTCTGCTCTAGATTGGGATAAATCTTTAGACTATATTCTACGCTCACACTCACTAGACACAAAAGCTATCTCTCAAATTTATAATCTTTTGCGCCCAGTCTTTATGCCTGACAATTCCATGGCGAATTATGCTAAGTGGATATCCCAGATTCCAGCCTTGCTGGTCGGAGATTTAAAATTGATCCTAAGACAAAGCCTGTACATTAATGCCCTAATCATCTTATACTACTATGTTCCTGAATATTCTCCATAGATCCTATATTTCACCTCACAGAAGTTTCTTGATAGGCATGTCACAGAATTCAAATTGTTATAGATGTGGGACTCCTATGGCGGACATCTTTCACTGTATGTGGTCTTGCCCTATAATACGGGGGTTCTGGATACAGGTGCAGACATAAGTTACTAATCATCTGATTATTTTTGTTCCACTGACACCTAAATGGGCTATATTTGGTGTTCTTCCTGATCATACTCGTACCTCTGCAGGAGGAAAACATCTATTCGCTATAAGTGCAGCAGCTTGTAAAACAATCCTTCACATTTGGATAGACTCTCAGCCTCCACCACTAGCACTTTTCAAGGCCAAATTGCACCATCTCTTTAGAATGAACTGGGTGGAAGTGATGTTGGAAAAAGAAGTCAAGATAGCACGATTTTTTGGTATGTGGGAGAGCTATGTGGATACTCTTTCAGGAGCTCTCCATCTACAGCTTCATAGATCGTTGCAAAACTCTTCTTGGTATATTACAATGTGCAGCTGGAGATCCTCCAATCAGACTATATACATGATCTGTTTCCTTGTTGAGGATTTTTTTCTTTTTTTCATGTTTGGCGAGGTGAGGGGGGGGGGGGGGACATGGGCTGCCCATCCTTTTTCTATTTAACTATTTGAATTATGTGACAGTTCGGAACAAAAATATCAAATTTAGTTTCATTGTTTTTCTTTATGCAAATATATTGTCCGTTTTTCAACGTCTGTTACTGGTTGGTTAATTCCATTTGATCTAATATGATCACATTATACTAAATTCCATATGATCGACTGCGACCATATAATATTGATGATAGTTATTTGTATACTGTTTTGAGAGGTCCAGATAATTTTTTTTTCTTGGTGAATGTGTCATTTATAATTTTTTAATTCTGTAAATTTATGTTCAGTCACCACTGTATTTTTGATGTTCAATGCTTCGAATGACAATAAAAAAATGTTTTCCAAAAAAGAATAAAAAATGAGGGGTTTGCTGGCTGATTGATGGTACTATTTTAAGCTGAATCTTCTTTTTTTGTTTTTTTTTAAACATCAATTCAGCGTGTTGTTAAACAGCGACGAGAGGGAGCTCCCGCAGCTATTCAATTCAACGCGCTGTTTGGGCAGGTAAAGGATTTCTTCTCACACCCACCTGAGGGTGCCAGGAGAATCTGGCCAGTGTGCTGGGCGCGCAGCTGTTTTTCTGCATAGCGCAGCGCTAACAGTCGTGCGTCCGGCACTTTGGTCAGAGAATGCCGGTTACCGCGCTTTAACACCTTTGTTAAGTCGCGATAACCGGCGTTCCTCGACCACAAAGTGCACTGAATTGAATAACTCCGGGACCACGCTTCCGGCGCTATTCAATTTGCGTTGATTTGAATCCCCGCCCTCCCATAGGATTTTTAAAATAATTAAGGTGCCTTCCATTACTTATCCATTTTTATCCCACAATGAGCAGAGCTCTGATATTTGGCACCAATCTAAAATAAAATAGAAAGTATTGGTGTTAAATTGTAAATAAACTAAACCATTCTATTTATTGTATTTTTTGTCTAGTTTTTGTATTCAGATGAAGATATACATACATCATATGAGAGTCACCTCTTGGTAGTGTCTGAGGAAAAATGTGAGTATCTGTAATGCATAATAATCAAGGGGAGAAGTTTTCTCCTTGCAAAAAATATTATAAATCTGTTTATACTGTACTCTGTTTATTGCTACTTAACAGTGCAATGATGGGAAAGTGAGATGTCCTATTACTAAATCCTACTTTCACACAGCTTGACCTGAAACGTTTAATAAAAAGCAGTGTCTGAAATAAACTTCATGCACATTTTTATTCAAAGGGTTTTGCACCTTTTACAACTATTTTATTTTAAACTAATTTTAAGTATAATCTTTTTTTATTGCTATAACTAAAATATGATCAGAATTTCCAATAATTACCCTAGTCGTTATTTTCTAGTATTATATTCCTGTCTTCTGCCACTCCCAGTTACCTCTCCAGAGGGCCACGACCTGCCCACTTCCCAATAAGAGGTGAAGACCGCCAAGTGAGTTAGACTCCGCACCTCAGGGCAGGTCTAGCCAAACCTGAGTTTGGCCGCTATAGGAAGAACTTTTCACTGTCTCCGTCGGAATCGGTATGTAATACCGCCGGCCGCATGGCCGGCAGTTCGAATCCTGGCAGCGTCAGGCCGAAAGAGGAAGAGATCCCGGCAGCCTGACAGCGCTGGAAATCGCCCCCCCCCCCTCCCCGCTGCCTAACCTAAGTCTCCCGTGGGGTGCCTAACCCTAACCTCCCCCCAGGGGTGCCTAACCCTAACCCTCCCTTCCTCCCCCTAGCCTCCCAGGGTGTGCCTAACCTCCCCCCAGGGGTGCCTAACCCTAACCTCCTGGGGGTGCCTAACCCTATGCCCCCCCCCCAGGAGCCCTAAACCTAACCCTCATACCCCCCACCCCCCCGTGGCTGTCTGCTCGTGGCGCCCGACATCGGTAAAATGAGCGGCGTCTACATCTAGACGCCGGTCATTTCACCCTTGCCGGGATCTGACAGTCGGGAAGCCGGCTGTCTGTATAATGTCAGCCGGCTTCCCGGTTGCATACCCCTCAGTCAGTTACTGCTCTACCACCTTAACCCCCCGGTTCTTGGCCTCAACAGAGGTGTCCCTAGTGCCCGATTGTGACAATAGTCTTGTGTTCATTGGTTGAAAATAATTAATAATTTTATTAACGTAAATGATCTGAATAGAGTATAGCAGGGATAATACAGGAAAACAGTCACCTATGATAAAAATTTTGTTTATGATCATAAATATATAAATAATAAAAAATACCCACAAAGCTGGGTGGATAAATTCATAAAATATTCTATTTACAGATTATTTTTGCGCACATGAGTAATATGGTCCTCCCTTCTCAAAAACCAGCACTAATCACCCATCATCGCTGGAGTCTATCTCCATATTTCCATCTTGCAAATATTTTGATATTGTTCCCCCTGCTCATCACTCACAGCTCCCAAATAGTCCAGATAGAAGTTCCGGAATGAATGTAAATAAACGTATCTTCCAATGACATACGGCATCTTAATTTAGATTTTTTTTTTCCCTTTTTTTTTTTTCTCAAAAACCCACCAATCGCGAATCCGAAGGATTTTCATTAAGCTAATTCTGCCACGTTTATCTTCGACTGTTTTGTCTTTTGAAAGTAGTCTAATTTGAGGGCCTACAAAGATACCTTCCTTCCACTTGGCTTCAGTAAATTTTGGAGTCTGACCTTTTAAATACTCAAAACCTTCACCATTTTGTCCATAAACTTTACAACATGTATTATGAGACCTAACTTAATATGTAATTTAGAGAGAAGACCCATTTCAGGTTTTACTGAAGGTGTATACCTGATATTGTGCTTTTCGGGGGCAAATTCTTCTCTGATGGGCCAGACCTTCACAATGTCAGGATGCTGTGTTGCTTAGCTATCCCATAAGCACAGAAAACAATACTTATAAAAAGCCACACTGCAGTCCTAAAATGGCATAGTAAGTTTCTTTTTATAGCTACTAAATGAGTCCCTGGTACCGACGGCATTTAAACTCATTTTAGAAGAATCATTGAATAATCTCCATTCTTCAGGGTTATGCTGAAAACCTAGTTCATCCATCAATTCATTTACATCTTTGCATATACATTTCATAGTCCCATGCAAGGTCTTATGTTTCCTAAACACAAATATCCTTGAGTCTTTATCAAGCAAATTCCATTCGAGCAACCTGGATCCCAATGGTTTGACCTGTTGCTTTGAAAGTTTTAAATCCCTAACTAAGTGCTTTAACTAGCTTTGCTCAATTAAGTGTTTTTTTTTTTTCTCTCATGCTTGGCACTGTAACTGGGGTCGCAAGCTGTAGAAGAACCAGCAGCGGGCTCAGATGACTTTTGCTTTCCTTTGGGAATGGTGAATTCCTCGCATATAGATGGAGGAACAGGAATCGGGAGTTCATGTGTATGTGGCACTGGTCTTATTGCGAATGGGAGAATTGGATATTCAATGTTAACTTGGATTTTCTTTGAAAATCCATCAGTTTTTGGTAGACAGAAATAACAATATTCTAAGTGACTGGTTGATTCTCGTCTGTCCAGTGGAACCACTAAAACTATACTATTCTTGTTCCCCTTCATCCATTTAATCAGACTTGCATAGCACGTTATACAGCACATATGTAGTGCCGATATTAACATAAGCTTAAATTAGCTTCCACGTGACCGACTGACATTGTAACTGAATTTATACATGCAGTGTTTTTGCTACATTTTAAAATGTCACAAAACAAACACTGCACTCAAACTAGGTGACCTGCCACTGCAACTTATAAACTAAATCAGTCTTCTGAAGCAAACACTATGTATTTGGTTCAAATGTAGACAAACTTTGATTAATTTTCCTCCCGACAGCCACATGGCATAAATGTGTGGGTTGGAAAGATTGTGTTTTCACCTAATAAGGATTTTAACAATGCATATTGTTTGCAATCGCTGTCCCTCCACGTGTAAACTTGAAAGATAGTGTCCATTTGTATAAATAAATGCAACATAGGAGGGGATGTAGTTTGATTCCAGACGGCATTGTACATTTTTACACTTTTTTTTTTTTTTTTTCAAAAATATTTTTTGCTTCTATCTAAAAAATAAAAATGACATGATGGAACATATTTAAGGGGGAACTCAATTAGCCCCAATATTATTTTCAGGCATGCAAAACCGGGTTTTTTTGCATTTTGTTTTACCTGCTATTCAGTTAGCCCCCACTTTTGTACCGAAAAAATATCTATTGTTGGGCAAAAACACATACAATCCGTGATATGGTCACGGATTGTTTGTGAAAACGGGGCTGATCAATGGGGATTTTTTTCCGTCTGCCTCAGAAGGTGAAAAGGAAATCCCTGATGACTGCCGGCTTTGGGGCTAATTGAGTAGCCCCCGGGGGGATCAATTAGCCATTGAATTCCCCTTTAAGTGTAATTTTGTGAACCAGCACATAAAAGTTAACAGACCGTTTTCATCCATGTTGCCGGAAACTTTGTTGATTACTGTTATCAAAATTTCTATATGTAGAAGGAGGCCCAGGCCTGGACGAGCTAGTGACAGGAAGCGGACTCCAGACCCAAATATCTGTCACACTTATCCTGGATCATTTGCCTAGACCCTTACGCTCGACTATTGTTGGCTATTTAACTCTCCACGTTCCGGGAGTTCCTGCCTATCTTCTTTAGCTGAAGAGATACAGATGCTGACCGTCTCTCCTTCAGTAACACCTCGTCGCGGGCTCCATCTTGGATCCGGCTTTGGCGACTGTTGCAGCTCCTGATTCCAGCGCTGGCTACATCTGTCACCTGGTCTGTGTTTTGGATAGTTGGCAAATCCTGTCCCTGGCAAATTACAGCTCAGAGTTTTTTGCAGTCCAGCAACTCCCGACCTCGGCCGCTATCTTGAAGCGCTGCTGTGTCGGTAATAGTCTCTGGGCTGAAGGTACAGCCAAGGTTATAGGTCTCCTTTGCTCTCCGGAGTGGGAGTGTGATAACTGGGTCTGCTGCTGTGGCTTGTTCTTTGGATACTCACTGCCTCATCACCCTGTCTGCTAGCCCCTAAAACTTCCTACACTATATTTAGGGAACGTCCCCTGGAAGTTTTGTACTATCCTCATCTCCTGATTTGATATCTATATATTATCTCCTTCTGTGGTCATACAGCTCTGAATGGATCGTCTCCTCACTGCTATTGTTGATTCCGAAAAGAGGCTTATGGCTCAACCGGCAAACTTGCATGATGCGTTGTTTTTTCCATGTTATGACTTGCCATATACCGATTCTCGGCTCGCTGATATGGAGACATGCATTCCCACTGTGGAGGGCGGTGATACTCCTGCTGTTGCTAGTCCAACTGTCTTCAAGTTTTGGAGAATGATATATCTGACATCATTTGACGCCATTGCCGGTTGCTTTGCTAGTATTTTATCTCCCTCTCTGCTCTTTGACTCTGTAGGCCTCATTTTATCTACAAAGGCTCAATATATTTTTCTATCTTCCACAGAGGTTGCAATTACATCCCAGGCTGTTGATTTCTCATCTTAGATTCTGAATTCAACATTTCAATATTATATGGAAGTTTTTGTTTGGGTGGGCTGGTCCGAAACTCCTTTTTTTTTTCTTTATTATTTTGCAAGAACTTGAGGCTTGGCCTGATTAGTGCTCTGCAGTCCAATGTGTTTGTTGCACTTTTGATGCCTTTTTCTGTATGTTTTTATTTTTCAGCACTGATGTACAAGTATATATCCTGATTTATATATTTCTCATGTCACAAATGTACCTTACTTTGTTCAATGTGGGAGGAATTGTATTCCTTTTATATGCCTGGGAGCTGGGTTATGTCTGACGAATGGTTACTTAAGTCTATTGCCCCTGTCAATTCCATGTGTGTTCTTTCATAGTTTTGATGTCTTCAGTATTAATCTACTATGTGGAACATAATTTTAATGAAACAAAAACCATTGAATGAGAAGGTGTCCAAACTTTTGGCTATGTATGTATATGTACATATTAGTGTATGTGTGTGTATATATGTATATATGTGTGTGTGTGTGTGTATATATATATATATATCTATACACAAAGATTGCATGCTCGGGAGAGGGGGGACCCTTTTTTGGGGGGTCCCCAACTTGGGGTGTAATGCTTTGGACCTGGAGCCCTGGTGATTGGGTCTCCAGGCTGTGGCATTACACCCCGGTCAGTTGGGTCTGGTGCTGGTCTTATATATAGGGAGTGCCCCACATCTTTTTTTGTCCCCTATATTTAAAACCAGCACTAGTCCCTGCAGCCTGGTGTTTGTTTCTAAAATACGGTGGAACCCTACACATTTTGTACCCCGTATTTTTAGAAACCACCACTGGCTGGGAAGCCTGGGACTGGTTTGGCTTTTGGGGGGGACCTTTTTTTTTTTTTTTTTTTTTTTTGTAAATTTTTGCTTTTTTTTGTTTTTTACAGTTTCAACAAAAACGGGAATTTTCGGGAAATATTCTAGGGTCCCCCCTAAAGATGTGTAGACATGGGGGATCACTATGGGTACCCCCATTTTTAACTACTGGAGGAAGTCGGGGTTTCTAATAGCCGCTGCAAATGTATAAATGCGACTTTGAAGAAAATGATGCAGAAGAGCATTTAGAATTTTTTTTGGGGAAAAATTACTATGCCCAGCAAATTTGGGGTACTTGAAAATGGGGGTCAGCATATTGTAAAGTTGCTGAAGTGACTTGAAAAAATCGTACCCACCTGCTGCAAGCAGCTGCAATAAAAAAACACCTGGGGCATACTTGGGGACCCCCCAGAGTCAAGTTCGCTATTTTTTAACTTTGTCCCCCAATATTTTTTTTTTTGGGGGGGGGGGGCCCCCAAATTCAAAGTGCTTTTTTTGGGGTGTCCTGATTTTTTTTTTTTTTTTTTTTTGGGCACAGATCGTTTCAAGGGGTCATTCTGAAGGGTGCAGGCTCCTTTTTTAATCCTGCACCCCTAAACCCCAATTCTGCACTTTTTTTTTCGCCACCTATTCAGTGGTGAAAAGTTATCCCCGTTTTTTTTCCAAAGACTTTTCGAACCTGCGAAAAGTCTTTGAAATTGAATACGGTGTAAAACCAAAACCTCCGAAAATGACGTCATTGGTGCGAAAACATCGCAAAAACGAAGTTTTCGCTCCATATTGAATACCCCTAATGGTTTTAGATCACGTGGGCTAAGATGGCGCCAATGGGTCCGCGCTACATTATCCGTACGGTTTCAGATAGCTATGGTCTATATTTTTGTTATCTACCATGACTTATGTTATTTCCATTTGTATCCCTTGATTATTATGTGATCTATATTTTATACCTGCTGATATTACTATTATATTGCAATTTTTGTTATTTTTTGTTTGGGTGTGTCTCAAAAACTCAATAAAAATTATTAGATTAAAAAAAAAAGAAAAGGTTATTTCTACATCAGGGTCCATAGGGTATCCACAGGATACCTTGGGGTATAGGTGATGAAGTCAGGCATCGGGCACCATAGAGTTAAGTTTTCAGCCTTACAAAATGCACTAGGGTCCCCCTCCTATACCCCATCCACGAGCCAAGGCATCCCAGTTTTTGTTGGTGCTCTGAGTCAGAGCACCTGTTTAGAGGGGGGCTAAGGATTAGCCCCTGAAATTTTCTTCAAGGTAACTGTGGCTGCCCATCTGGAAGTACAGCTTGGACAGTCACTACTGACGTCCATGCTGTCTTCCCTACACTCCCGCCGGTACCAGAACGCCGGTACTGATCCGGGGATGCTGGTAAGCATCTGGGGTCAAAGCTAGCGGTGACCCCAGATGTTTTGGACCATGGCCGGATTCAAGGGGGCAGCAGGTAAGCAGCGGGGTCCCGCGGTGGGTCCCCGCTGAAACATGGTCCTGAGTCCCCAGGCAGGGGGCTCCCTGGGGACTGGCTGCAGCGTGGAGCCAGCTAACAACCTGCGCTTCCACTACCCCCCTGGGACAGCGGACCGCAGCTGAGCGGTAGCACTGCGGCATCCCAGGGGTTAATTGCATGCCAGGGGAGCGCACCTTCCCTGTACACAGCTGGCGCCTCCCCCACTGCACACAGCCCTCTCTGCACCTGCCGATTGGCCCTGTAGCAGCGCTCCTCCCCCAGGCCGGCCTCCTCTCTGCTCCTCGGTGGCCATCTTTACAGAAGCATGGTGAACGCTGCTAGAAGCTGCTGATGGGTGGCATCGTGGTCTGGGTCCCCGGCATACCTCTCCGTTGGAACAGGTCTGTGTATGCAGCGCTGTGTCCTGCCAGACTCTGTGTCTGTGTAGTTGAGGATCACCGCTGATGGTGCAGGGATTAATTTCTTTGCATTGTATGTGACTGCTGCTAGCGTCTGCTGCCTGTACTTTCACCTTCTACTGTCAGCCTTTTCACTGTCCCTGCTCTTCTGCTAAAGCCCTTGCGGTGCGGTGATTGCAGGGCGGTTCTCCCACTATACTAACGATTATCAGTGAGAGGGGTCACATACTTGCCATCATGTCAGTGATTTTCCTCTCCAGCCTCTGTGTACTACGTGCAAGGTACCTATAGCGGAGGGGGAGGGTAGCGTGGAGGGGCTATGTCGGCAGTGTTTTTTATTGGCGCGACCAATTACTGTCACTGCTCCGGTACAGGAGCCGCCCTGGGCATGTTTTGCCAAAGCGCTTGCAACCCTAGTGGGCCAGTTAGCTCCGCAACCTGTGTTCTCTCAGATGGGATTGTCCCAGCAGTCGGTGTCTTCACCCATGCAGGGGTTCCCGAGACAACTGATGGTACCCCAGTCTCCCTATTTTCCCTCCTCAGGTCTCTCAGGAGCCTGCGTGGGTTAATTCGCTGACCAGCTCTGTACAGCATTTGTCGGACGTGTTACAAGGGGAGTCTGTGTTGCGGCCAGTGGCGTCTCTGTCTGCTCCTTATGAGGATAACGACGGGACGTCCGATGATGGGGAGATTCTGGATGTTTCTGACCAAGAACCACCCCGTACTAAAGAGTCGGACGCTAAGTCTAAGGTTTATATTCCTGGCCTTATTCGTGCAGTCCGCACAGCTTTAGTTATTGAGGATGATGATCCTCCGGTGTCCAAGTCCAAATATGCCTTTTTCAAGGATATTAAGGGTGACGCCACAGTGTTTCCTCTTTCGGGTCAGTTAGTAGACCATTATGTGGAGGCGTGGAAACATCATGGCAAACTGTATCGGCCTCAAAGACGTTTAGCGGTGGCTTATCATTTTGCGGACAATTATTTCTCTAAGTGGGAATCCCCTCCTCAGGTGGATTCTCATGTGACATGCCTAGTCCGAAGTGCCACATTGCCAATGTCCTCCTTAAAGGATGCTACGGACCGTAAGGTGGAGATCTGCCTGAAGTCCATTTATTCCCTTGCGGGGGGAGGGGGGCATCCAGACCGGCTATGGCCGTATGTTGGGTAGCCAGAGCTATGGAGCGCTGGGCCGATAGTTTGGAGGAGTCTTTGGATTCCGACTGTTCGGCTGAACAGGCCGAGTTGGTAGGCAATCTCCGGGATTCGGCCAGTTACATCAATAAAGCAGCCTTGGATATTAGTACCCTCACTTCTCGCATTTCCTCGGCAGCTGTGGCTGCTCGTCGCACCTTATGGTTGCGATCCTGGAAGGCGGACGCCGATTCCCAAAAGGGATTGGGAGCTTTGCCATTTAATGGAGAAGTCCTCTTTGGTCTGGATCTGGGTAAAATTGTGGCCACGCTGGCGGCAGCCAAGTCTGCATGTCTCCCGTCTGCTGCGGTCCCTTCCAGTTTGGATACGTCATCCTTTCGGCCTTATAGGGCCCAGGGTAGGCCTAAGTCACAGTCCTTTCCGAGACAGGCTGGGCCTAAGAAATCAGCCAAGCCCAGGAAAGTACCAGACGTCTCGCCCCTGAGTCTAATGACAAGCCTGCGGCCTGACTGTCCGGTCCTCCCTTTGGGGGATCCCAAAGTGGGAGGCCGCCTGCTGCAGTTCGCCCAGTGTTGGTCGACCACTACGACAGACACTTGGGTTCTGGAGGTGGTTTCCCACGGATACGCCCTCTCCTTCCGGCACAGACCCCCGGCTCAATTCTTCACCACGGGTCTACCATCAGACCGGAACAAGGCTACGGAGCTGCAGAAGGTATTGCACACTATGCTCCAGGCTGGAGTTATAGTGCCTGTTCCATTCTCCCAGAGGGGCCAGGGTTTCTATTCCAATCTATTTTTGGTGCAGAAACCCAATGGGTCGTACCGTCCGATTCTCAACCTCAAGGCCCTCAACAAGTCCTTGCAGGTGCCGCGGTTTCGGATGGAGACCCTACAGTCCATTATTCTGGTGCTGGAACCTGGGGTTTACATTGTGTCATTGGACATACAGGACGCCTACTTGCATGTCCCTGTTCTTTTGCGTCACCAACAGTTCCTCAGGTTTGCAATCCGCAGCGATCAGTTACCTTTTGGCCTGGCGACAGCATCACGTGTATTCACCAAGGTTATGACTGTCATGGCGGCGTCCCTGCGGCTGCAGGGAGTCCGCTTGTTCCCTTACCTAGACTAGCTTTTGTTGGTAGCAGGGTCTCCAGAGCTCCTTCTACGCCACTTGGATCTGACGATTGCAGTACTGCAACGCCACGGTTGGTTGATAAACTGGCTAAAGTCCACCCTGATTCCGTCTGCAGTCCAACAAGGCTCCGAGGTGCAGAATCCTCAGTCAGCAGAGGATCTTTGTGAAAAGATCTCTGCAGACAACTGCGCACCCTCAACTGCAAGGCAGAGTCGCCGTGTGTCTCTACACTCGGCGATGAGGTTACTTGGCTCCATGGTGTCAGTATGGAATATGCCCAGTTTCACTCCAGACCTCTGCAGCAATTGATCCTGTCCAAATGGAATGGACTGCCTCAGAGTCTAAGGTCCCAGACAATGGTGCTCACGCCGGAGGTTCGCCTGTCCCTAGCCTGGTGGTTGCAGACGACCCATCTCAACCAGGGTCGTCCGTTTTGGGTGGAGAACTGGGTTCTATTGACAACGGACGCCAGCCTTCGGGGCTGGGGAGCGGTCACGGGTCCACACTTGTTCCAGGGCAGATGGACTCAGGCAGAAACGGAGCTTCCAATAAACATCTTGGAACTCTGCGCCGTTTTCAATGCTCTCCAGCAGGCACAGCGGGTTCTCCAAGGTCACCCTGTGCAGGTCCAGTCGGACAACGCCACCACCGTGGCCTTCATAAATCGTCAGGGAGGAACCTGAAGTCGGGCGGCACTCGTACAGGTGTCCCGCATTCTGGTCTGGGCGGAGCGCAATCTCCCGGCCATATCGGCAGTATTCATCCCGGGAGTTCTCAACTGGGAGGCGGACTTTTTCAGTCGCCAGGACGTTCATCCGGGGAGTGGTCCCCCCACCAGGACGTCTTTCAACTTCTGGTGGACAGGCGGGGTCTTCCAGAGATCGACCTCATGGCGTCTCGGCACAACAACAAGTTGCCGGTATTAGGGTCTCGCACAAGAGACGAAAAGGCGTCTCTGGTGGATGTTCTGTCCGTCCAGTGGACCTTCCGGTTTGCTGATCTATTTCCTCCGTTTTCCCTTCTTCCTCAGGTAATCCGGAAATTCAAACAGGAAGGAGGAACGCTCCTGTTGATAGCTCCCGCATGGCCCAGGAGGCACTGGTTCTCAGACCTTCAGGGTCTGTCCGTGGACAGTCCTCTGCGGGTGCCGCTGCGACCGGACCTACTGTTTCAGGGTTCTGGTCTTCACCCGGACCTGACTCGGCTGTCTTTGACGGCGTGGCTGTTGAGACGGCCATGTTAAGGTCCAGGGGGTTTTCCAGCTCTGTAGTACGAACTATGCTAAGAGCTCGGAAGCCGCCTTCTGCAAGAATATACCATTGTGTGTGGCATACGTTCTTCCAATGGTGTCGGCCGAGAGGTTATGCACCTCGGGAGTTCCGTCAGTCTAGATTGTTGGCTTTCCTACAGGCGGGACTAGACCATGGGCTTCGCCTTGCTTCTCTGAAGGTGCAGCTGTCTGCCCTGTCCGTCTGGTTCCATCGTAGGATTGCTACAATCCCTGAAGTGCGCACCTTTATGCAAGGTGTTCTTTGAATTCAGCCGCCATTTGTTCCACCGGTGGCGCCTTGGGATTTAGCTGTGGTCCTGAGGGCTCTCCAGGGACTACCGTTTGAACCACTGGGCTCAGTGGACCTTAGATGGCTGACCGCTAAAACAATTTTTCTTCTGGCCATCGATTCGGCCAGACGTGTTTCTGACTTAGGGGCTCTATCCTGTAGACCCCCTTTTCTGATTTTTCATGGGAACGGGGCAGTGCTGCGCACTCGTCCTGATTTTCTACCCAAAGTTGTTTCACGTTTCCATATCAACGAGGAAATCTGTGTGCCGGCTTTTAACTCACCCGACCTGTCAGTGGGTGAGGCCACTTTGGACATTGTGTGGCCTTAAGAATTTATGTTGACCGTACTTCCTCGTTTCGGAAGTCGGACACCTTGTTTGTCCTCTATGGCTTCCGTAAAAAGGGTTGGCCTGCTTCAAAGCAAACTTTGGCAGGTTGGATTCGGATGTTAATTTCAGAAGCTTATCTTCATGAGGGCCTTCCGGTTCCATCCTCTGTGAGGGCTCATTCCACTAGGTCTGTGGGTCCTTCGTGGGCAGCTCGACGTGGTGCCTCTGCAGTCCAGATCTGCAAGGCTGCCACGTGGTCCTCTGTCCACACTTTTGTGAGGTATTACGCGTTTGACACCTTTGCCTCTCAGGATGCTTCTTTCGGGCGGCGGATTCTCCTTTCGGCACAGGAGCGTCCCCACCCTTGAAGGATACTGCTTTGGGACATCCCTAAGGTATCCTGTGGATACCCTATGGACCCTGATGTAGAAAATATGAGATATGGTAAGAACTTACCTTTGCTATCTCTTTCTACGAAGTCCATAGGGTTCCACAGGACTCCCGCCCTGTCGCACCTGTGCTGCAGATGGGCTTTACTCTGGCCACCGTTTTTTAAGTCTCCCTCTGGTGAGAATGTGATTCTTGTGTGTGTCCAGATCTTTTTTCTCTCTTCCTTCTCCTCCTTCGGCCTATGGCTTGGTACGTAACTGAGATGCCTTGGCTCGGAGGCGGGGTATAGGAGGGGGACCCTAGTGCATCCTGGGAGGCTGAAAACTCTATGGTGCCCGATGCCTGACGTCATCACCTATACCCCAAGGTATCCTGTGGAACCCTATGGACTTCGTAGAAATAGAGATAACAAAGGTAAGTTCTTGCCATATCTCCTATTATATAAATAGAGAAATGTTTTCCTTGAGCTATGTGGGAATTTTCACCATGGGTCAACACTTCATTTGCACAAGAGATACTGTGTAAACATCTGCTGCAGAATTATTGCTGCCTCTTTTCCAGAAGTTTATGGTCAAGAGTAAAATATATATTTCTGTAAAAACTGAAATCCTTTCAATAACTAATTCAGCAGTTGTTTTTTTTTTTCTCTATGCAGATATTGAGCAGTTTCATGTAAGTTTTGGCACTGAAGATGGGAACAGACCGGTAAGTTTCCAATATATTCAGATCTTATTATATGTTAAATATTAATTTGCACACTTTACTACAAACAGGTCTTTCCTCTGTTTCATAATCGATGTTATTTATAACACGGGTATAAAATATTTGGGGATTTATTTTCTGCTACAATGAAAACTTACTGCACATAAACTTGTTAAATGTATTTAAACTTATATATACTGAGATTTCAGCATAAATATTGTACACTGTGTAACAAAGTAAAGTTTAAAAACTAGATATAATGTTCTCATAATAGTGTGCTTTTATTATGATTTGTGGAAAGATGGGTAGATTCAGACCAGAGTTCTTCTTTCAGGCATGCAGTGTGTCTAGGGTAATTGGTAAGTTTCATGATCAGTATTATAAAATTCTGGTTTTGTAGTATATGTGTAAAGCCTTTTACTTCTACGGGGGAACACACCGAAAGAGTTATAGCTGCAATACTCTGAGGTGGTAGCCACGAAATACCCTGAGGTGTTTAACACAGTAGGCACAAATGCCGAATGTACAGCTGAGTATACAAAGTGTGGTATTTTGGTGGCGTGCCACAAGGTACTCTGATGCAATGGCACTGTATGCAGCGCAGCATGCAATAAGTTATAAGGATGTGTTAGCACTGTTTGGACAGTGCATAGCATGCAATAGGGTATAAGAAGGTGTTGGCACTGTTTTGGACAGTGTATAACGAGATACATGGATGTGTTGGCACTGTGGGAACAATGTGTAGCATGCAATGAGAGACACGGATGTGTTGGCATAGCACGTAGCATGCAATGAGATCCAGAGTATATTGCAATAACATGGAGCTCAAAACAGACAAATTCAGAAATACTTATCATCTGTGTCAAAGCTTATATTCTAACACTTGGAATTTGCGCAACCAGATACCCTGACACGGGGTCTAAGACCTCCTCTCGCCTTCACCAGGAATTCCCGCAAGTGGATATGGACTTTACTTATACCCCTTTTACACCAGAGCAAAAACCTGGGTTTTTGCTGGGTCTACCTGGGTCGCAGCTCAGTGTAAAAGGGTCCCTGAAAAATAACCCGGGTCAAGTGACCCAGCAATCCAACCCAGGTAGCTACCAGGGTTGGACCCAGGTAATGGTGCAGTGTAAACTGTGCGACCCGGGTTATCCGACCTGGGTCATGCCTAAAATGAGCTGATTGGTAGTTGTGGAGCAGTCACCTCCCACTTTTTATGACCTCACAGGTTTAGCAGGGCAGACCTGAGTTCAGTGTGAACAGAGCTGACCCAGATCGAAGGTGCAGTGTAATACCCCTTTTCCACCTAAATTCCGGGCCTGACCCGGAGTTGGAACAAAGTTCCTATCCGGATCAGACCCGGCATTTTGCCGGCGCCGACTCGAGATATTCCCGAGTCAGCGCCGCTCACACCGCAGTCGGGTCTGCATAGACCCGGCTTTTGCGGAGTGAAAGTGGTTGCTTGGAGATGACGTCATCTCCAAGCGCCACTGAAGCCGGACCAATCGGCCGGCTAGCAGCGCACTCCAGGTCATCGTGACCCTGAGTGCGCTGTTCTCACAGCAGGGTTTCACGGGCTACGCAAGTGTTAAACCCTGCTAGCTACCTGGGTTGGATTGCCGGGTCACTCGACCCGGCGATCCAACTCTCTCCCCTTTTACACCAGGGATCTGCCCAGGTTAACCCTTCAAAAGCCCTGGTTTTAGCTCCAGTGTAAAATGGGTATAAATGGGGTATGACCTGGGTTGGAACAGTGTCCAAAAACCGAGGCCGGACCCGGGTTTTTGGTGGACAAGAGGTATTAGTGAGTGCCCAGGATGCGCCCAGTGTAGTTGGTTCCCACCTTAAAAGCAACAAAGTACTTAGCTAGTATGAGTACTCTGCCTGGAAACACCCCAGATGTAAATGTTGGGTATGGATGTGCCGCTGTTGAGAAAACTGAAAACCAGAGTTTAAACAACACTGGAAGAAAACTATACTTGAGAGTATAGTTCTGGAGCAACTGGGGAAGTGCACTGAGAAGGTTCTTAAAGTGGCTGGCTGATAGGTTAGTCATCTGTGCTGCAGGTTAGTAGTAACACCTTAAGCTGCATACACACACAACGATTTTGTTACCAACGATTTTCTGTCAGTTTATCTGTCAGATTATCTTTCAGATTTTTTAAAGTGTAATGAACGATTTTTATGAACTACAAGCGATTTTTGCATATTCCCTTAATGAAAATCGTTCAGTTGACAAGTCTGACTAAACTACAAACGTGAACGATCATCGTTCATCATCTAACTCAGAAAGTGAACGATTTTTTTAAACGATATCGTTTAACGATAATCATTAAAAAATCGTTGTGTGTATGCAGCTTTTGAAAGGACATGGTGGATTAAGGTGTACAATGATGATCTCTTTTTCTGCTACAGATCATGAAAAACTCTGGTCAGATTCCTAAGAGCAGAATTGCCGAAGACTTTGCATGGGCACAGTGGGATATGACAGATCAGCAGCTGTTTTATGTTATTCCCAAGGTAAATTTCATGGTTTATTGCAGATTCTTCAGAAATTACTTTAGGTGGTGTAATAATTACATGCTTTCTATTTTTTTTTTTATATTGAGTACTAGCTAATAACATTTAAATATATTCACTGTTAGTTCAATTTCACTAAAGTATGTTGTGTTCCAGGGCTGTAGTGTACTTGGTTATAGATGGACTGTAGTGTTCACTGTGTGTGTGTATGTATGTGTACACACACACTCACTCACTCACTGACACTTCAAAAAACACAGCAGGCTGTATAGGTAGTTGTCAATGTTTCAGAGCTCCTATGCTCTTTTATCAAGACGATCTTGTCTTGATAAAAGAGCATAGGAGCTCTAAAACGTTGACAGCTACCTATACAGCTTGCTGTGTTTTTTGAAGTGTCAGCCCCGGAATTATATATGTTACGCACACACACAGTGGTGGCCAAAATTGCGGACACTTTCTGAAATTTGAATGTTTTTTAACTTCGAATGCTTATAAAAACTGTTACACTTCATGCAGTGCAATGATTCATATATCAAATGAAAGGAAATGTAATGCTGAATTCAACACAATAAACAGACGTCAAAAATTTGCATTACAAGAGAAGTTATGCAGTGAAAACAACACTTAGGGTGAAAATCCCTGCGTATTTATGATGATACTGTCCTATCAGTATTTTGTTGGGCATCCTTTATTTTTCAAGACAGCAGCACAGCGACGTGGCATTGAGTCAACCAATGTTTGGAGCTCTTCCTTCTTTATTATGTGGTGCCATGAGACAATTATAGCCTCAATTAATTGTCTTTTATTGGATGGACTCCTCAGATGTAGCAGTTTTTTCAAACTGAACCACAAATGTTCTAGGGGGTTCAGGTCTGGGCTGTTTCGTGGCCATCCCAGCACCTGGATGTCATTCTCTGTGAACCACTGTTTGCATGTCCGTGCAGTGTGGCAGGGAGCTGAATCCTGATGGGGGAAAAAATGGGGCATTATCTGGAAATAGATCCCCGATAGAAGGTAGAAGTTTTAGTTGTAGGATGGTGTCAATGTACTTTCTGCTGTTCAGTGTGCCGTCTATGACATAAAGGCAGCCTGCAGCATCTGCTGTCATACATGCCTAGATCATAACACTTGTAGGATTCTTTGTTGTTGCTTGAATGCAATCTGGATGTACCTCTTCCCCAATGCCTCCGATATATTTTCTTCCATCACTGCTTAATATCGATATCTTAGTTTCGTCACTCCATATCACTAGTTTCCACTGACCTTCCGTCCATGCAATGTTTTCTTTTGCCCACTGTATTAGTTTCTGCCGCTGCTTTTTACTCAGCAATGGTTTTGTTCTGGGAATCCTACCTTTTAGGCCAACCTCCGTTAGTCTTTTCCGTAATGTTCTTGCACTGACAAAAACACCAGTTGCACTCGGGTCACTGCTAATGGCCGCAGATGACATCCATCTGTCCCTGACGCAAATTTGTTTTATTCTCCTATCAACAGCTGTTGTGCACTTTTTCCGACCATTTCCTTCTTTGTTTTGTATAGATTGTGTTTCCTGATAGCGTAAACAAAACTTTCGTACTCCTGATGTTGTCACATTCCCACCAACTTCTCTCGCAATTGCTGCATATGAAAGACCATTTTCACGTAACACCACAATCCTGGATCTCTTCCTGGGTGACCAGTCACCACTTTGCCTGGATGACATTGTTGTATTTATTTTTTACACCGTCGTTAGCACTAAACAATACACACAAATATCCAACCGGAATTGCACTTCAGTAACCCACTTTATTCTGCAAAATCAAACAGCCAAACTGACCTTTCCCACCTTTGAACATGACCTTGCACCTACTAATAAACGACAGCTGATTGGTCCTCAGAACTACGATTCCAATTGGCTGTTAGTAGCTGTTACTACAATCTGCTTCTTGAATCTAACGCATCTGTGCTTCTTTCTCTGACTGAAAGTAGCATAACTTCCCTTGTAATGCAAATATTTGACCTCTGTTTATTGTGTTGAATTCAGCATTAAATTTCCTTTCATTTGATATATGAATCATTGCACTGCGTGAAGTGAAACAGTTTTTATAAGCATTCAAAGTTGAAGAACATTCAAATTTCAAAATGTGTCCGCAATTTTGGCCACGTGTATGTATATATATGTGTATATATGTGTATGTATGTATATATGTGTATATATATCTCTATATATCTCTATATATCTCTATATATCTCTATATATCTCTATATAAAATTTATATTTATTTTCATATTCTCTCACTCACTAGTGTGCTCGGGTTATATGCATGGGCTGTAGTGTACTATCTATATAACAAAAGTACAAAGTCTAGCCCAACACAGACTTGTGCATAGTAAAAGGCCACCAAGAACCTGTACCCCCTCCAGTTTTCCACCACTGCTCTGCAGCGGCAGGGCAGCTGTGTGCATGGCCACAGGACCCATAAAGATTTGGCTACATTCCCAACCCATAGCTCACAGTGCCCAGTCACTCGTCACTGACCATGCAGCTCACTTCCCATCAAAGCTCACACTGCCCCATCACACCTCACTGCTCCTTCTGCAGCTAACTCCTCCCTCCCCGCACAGCTCACTCTCCCATCACACATCACTGCTCACCGTGCAGCTTGCACCCCACCATAGCTCACACCTTACTGCTTACCATGCAGTTCACTCTACCGCATCACATCTCACTGCTCCCCTCACACTGCACCCTAATTCATTTTTCCCTGCTACTACCCTAATTTCTCCCAACACCTCAATTCCACTACCCCACGCACACAGCATAATACATCCACAGCAATTGCACACAGAGGCTCACATGCAACACACACACCTGTTTACCTCCACCTTACAAACAGTTGAGAAATTCTTTATAGCTGCAGCTAATTGTCATTTTTAAAACAGCCTTTAAACTGACAGGAGCTGATTGGTTGGTACTTTGGGGTCTATTTACTAAGCCTTGGATGGAGATCAAGTGCACGGAGATAAAGTCCCAGCCAATCAGCTCTTAACTGCCATGTCACAGGCTGTGTTTGAAAAATGACAGGAGCTGATTGGCTTGTACCTTATTTCCATCCAAGGCTTAGTAAATAGACCCTTTATCACTCTCTACTTTATCACTCTCCAAGCCTTAGTGCACATTTCCCGCAGACTTCACCCTTCCTATCTCTCAACTCCAGATCATACCCTTCACAGGGGGGATGCTAACATAAATTAGATCAACTTTTATATTGGATACACATGGATGCAATTAACACGTCACTTGATCACAAAGATTCCCAATAAATCCATTTTGATATATACTGTATATAATTTTGATGCTTTTTTTTATATTTTGACTTTTTTGTCAAATGTTTAGAATTTTACATTTTATTTTGGTGCCCTAGTAATTGTTTTGGAAGATCATGTGACATGTTAACTGGGATCTAATTATAGCTAATGTAGAGAAATGTTATATCTCCAGCTTACTTGGTATGATCGGAATTCCCACTGGACAATATAAATGGGTGTCTAGGGATAGCTAAATCATCTGTGACTGAAGGAAACTATGGTGGTGGTTTTCTGCAAATTGTATGTGGAATTACATCAATGCATGGCATCTTCAGTTTGTTTTTTTGTTTTGTTTTTTTCATTCCTTTCTTGGTGGGGACATCCATTAGAGTTTTCTAAAGTGTGAATGTTCTTTACACGCTGGGAATATTTGGAATATTCAGAATATTCCATATACATATTTAACAAAACAAAAACTGACTGACCTTTAGGACCTGTTTTAGTCAGACGTAGTGGCGATGCTGAACACAGTTTAGCCATGTTTTTAGTGTGCACATGCATTCCTATTTTGTTTGTGCAGAGTCTCAGAACACTTTTAGACGCATGGTAGCAGAAGTTTATTGGAAATGTATGGTGTGCTAATGGGAGATAATTGGGAGGTGGTGGTATGATATGTCAACATCAGAATGTCAACATGGTCATACTGATATCATTGACCATGTTGACATTCATCATGTAAACACTGATGAAATGCCGACATTTTTTTAGAATGTTGACCTATCGTCTCTGGTGACCCAGCAGTTACTTACCTGCCCTAACCTTCCCTCTAGTGCCTATACAGTACGTCACCACCACCACCATTGCCTAACCCTAACTATGGGCGTGTCTATAGTGGGTGTAGGGAGGCCATTTTCCCTGTGTTTTTCGCATGCACAATAGAGATGTCTCCATGAATGTTGCACAGTTGCCATTTTCCCATAGACCTGCGCAAACACAGTAGACTCAAAGCCAGAGTCTACTGCGCTGCCAGAGAGCCTGCCCACAGGTTCTCTCTTAAACCACCTCTGACCCTAACCCTTCCATCCGCAGCCTAACCCTAATGTTGACATTCTGATAATGTCGGCACTCATCCTGAGAATGTAAATTTGTGTATATATTTAAAAATCTCATAAAACACTATTTGCATTAAACAAGCTAATTTCTGCAGGTTGCTGAATAGCACTGTTATTCGTAAGATATATACAGTCAGGTACATAAATATTGGGACATTGACAGAATTTTCATATTTTGGCCTCTATTCACCATCATAATGGCTTTGAAATGAAACAAACAAGATGTGCTTTAACTGCAGACTTTCAGATTTAATTTGAGGGTAATTACATCTAAATCAGGTGAACGGTGTAGGAATTACAACTGTTTCTTGTGCCTCCCACTTTTTAAGGGGTCAAAAGTAATGGGACAAACTAAACAATCCTAAATCTAACTTTCACTTTTTAATACTTTGTTGCAAATCCTTTGCAGGCTATTACAGCCTGAAGTCTGGAACGCATAGACATCACCAGATGCTGGGTTTCTTCCCTGGTGATGCTCTGCCAGGCCTCTACTGCAAATGTCTTCAGTTCCTGCTTGTTCTTGGGGCATTTTCCCTTCAGTTTTGTCTTCATCAAGTGAAATGCATGCTCAATCGGATTCAGGTCAGGGGATTTACTTGGCCATTGCATAACATTCCACTTTTTAGCCTTAAAAAACTCTTTGGTTGCTTTTGCAGTATGCTTTGGGTCATTGTCCATCTGCACTGTGAAGCACCGTCCAATGAGTTCTGAAGCATTTGACTGAATATGAGCATATAATATTGCCCAAAACACTTCAGAATTCATTCTGCTGCTTTTGTCAGCAGTCACATCAATAACTACAAGGGAACCAGTTCCATTGGCAGCCAGACATGCCCACATCATGACACTACCACCACCATGCTTCACTGATGAGGTGGTATGTTTTGGATCATGAGCAGTTCCTTTCCTTCTCCATACTCTTCTCTTCCCATCACTCTGGTACAAGTTGATCTTTGTCTCAGAACTGTAATGGCTTTTTTAGATGTTTGTCAAACTCTAATCTGGTCTTCCTGTTTTTGTGGCTCACCAATGGTTTACATCTTGTGGTGAACCCTCTATATTCACTCTTGTGAAGTCTTCTATTGATTGTTGACTTTGACACATATACACCTACCTCCTGGAGAGTGTTCTTGATTTGGCCAACTGTTGTGAAGGGGTTTTTCTTCACCGGGGAAATAATTTTTCTGTCATCCACCACAGTTGTTTTCCGTGGTCTTCCGGGTCTTTTGGTGTTGCTGAGCTCTCCGGTGCGTTCTGAATGTTCCAAACAGTGGATTTGGCCACACCTAATGTTTTTGCTATCTCTCTGATGGATTTGTTTTGATTTTTCAGGCTAATGATGGCTTGCTTCACTGATAGTGACATCTCTTTGGATCTAATATTGAGAGTTGACAGCAACTGATTCCAAATGTAAATGTTACACCTAGAATCAACTCCAGACCTTTTACCTGCTTAATTGATAATGAAATAACTAGGGAATAGCCCACACCTGTCCATAAAATAGCTTTTGAGTTGATAGTCCCATTACTTTTGGCCCCTTAAAAAGTGGGCGGCACATTTTGGAAACAGTTCCTACACCATTCACCTGATTTGGATGTAATTACCTTCAAATTAAATCTGAAAGTCTGCAGTTAAATCACATATTGTTTCATTTCAAAGCCATTGTGGTGGTGAATAGAGGCCAAAATATGACAATTCTGTCAATGTCCCAATATTTATGCACCTGACTGTATTTTATTTGACTAATATATGTTTGTGAGTTTTCAATGTTGTGTAATCAGCCAAAATTAACATGCTCGCATAATTTTGCATATACTATTAAAAAAATAATTCCTACATGTATATCTATCTGAAAACCTTTTATCTAGAGCGTTCCATAAAACTGAAAATAAAATCCGTTCATGGGAGTTGACAAATGTGGTTCTCAAGCAGTATAAAATACATTCTCTCCAAAACCACTGAAATTGCTAATTTGTCATGTTTGATTCTTTTTCTTTTTCTTGTTCCCTCCTGCTATTGGTAGATGAGTATACATCAGACATACTACAGTTGTCCCCTTGTATGAGATTAGATGATGCATCAATTTACCTGTTTGAAAAAAATCATTGCAAACCGGAGACCGAATACCTAATTGCATTTTTTTTTCTTTACATTTTCTTTATTGAAGCTTCAAAGTAACAGTAAAGTACACGCAATATTTTATAGAGACAAATATAGAAACCGAACAGTCTATACATATTTCAGTACCCAATTGCATTTTAATTTCACTGTTTGTATTATATTGATATATTATTCCAAAACTCCCAGACCCGAGGGCACACAACATAGGGGTAAATATGACTTATGGAGCGCATGCACTCTTATAGGGTAAATATCATTGTTAATTTTTTTTTTTTTTAGACAAATTTGTTCTGTTCCTACTCCTGGAAAACTTACGGGGTCAAGAGGTTCACTAAAGTCTCTAGTGCTCTCGCACACAGTTAACTGTTACAGTTGGAATGTATTATTCAGCAGTTCGATCATCTCTGCGCTACAGTATATTTCTGAGTGTGTTTTCCACTGTATTCCACTGCCTCTAATTCTATTAACCACAGCTATGAGATGTTTGTTTTCCTGAGCCATATTTTTATGTTTTACCATAAGTCGATTTAACATTTTGTTTCTAAAGCAATATTATAAGGTATTTGCTAAAGCAGTGCTAATGGCAGTCTTCTTTCCATCATTACAGCATTCAAGCTGTGTTTTGCATTGTATGCAGTTTTATCCAGAGGGAAACTTTAAATTTGTAGTAAGTATAATTTTTTCTCGTTTGAAAATTAATGAATACTTAATTGTGTGTATTTATGTCAAATTTTAAACAAATATGTAAGCTTTTACATTATTCGAAGCCCACATAATATTACCATGTACACAAACTGTAATTTTGCTTGCTACTGCACTTAAATTGTGGATATACTTAAAACATGAGCTAAAGAGAATCTAGACTACAGTCTTTGCAGAAAAAAATAAAAATGATAACTTCATTTATGCAGAAACTGAACATTTACAAACCTTTATCAGGACAGGTTAAATATAATGTACATTACATCGCATGTGACAAACAATCAATTTTATTGTTCAAACAATATTTTCTGTAGTACAACCCCTACATCCACCTTCATTTTATGTGTGAATGGGCATAGGCACTAGTCAAACCATGACTGCTATTTTAGTTACATTTAAAGAATATAATGGTACATACACACGGTCAGATTTTCCTTCAGATCTGTACAATAACTATTTTAAAAATCGTTCATATCTGAAGGAAAATCTGACATGTTTGTCAGATGAAAGATGCGCGTTCCCGTTTGACAGATATCGATATCTGACATCTGATGTGTTTGCAGTCATATTTGGACAATTCCATTCATTTTAATACAGGCAAAAATCGTTCAGATCGTTGGTCAAATCGTTCAATCGTTCATCTGACCTATCTGACCGTGTGTATGCACCCTAATAAACGGGCAAATATATTCATCACGGTATCACCCTACAGTTTGGTAGATCTGCTCCTTGTGCTCAGTACTGATATTGGTTGTAGCAAATAAATTGTACAAATATCAATCCAATACTTTTGTTACAACAGTTTCTGCAAGAAATATTTTATGTTTATTAAATAGATTGGGGTATGTTTCTAACAATACTGTGGTTCTATAAGTTGTCAGTGCATATACTGGTGAAAAGGTGTATTTACCACTGTCTTGTCTAAGTCTGGCCCAGTATACTGGTCCTCTCGTTTTGGTGGGTAATGATCATTTACAAAGCGGGAAAATATCCCTACTTTTGAGCTAATGGTAAACACTTGAGATTTATCACCTTAAGCGTGCATGCTGTTACTCAGTGTCATAAGGACATTTCTTGGGGACCAAAGTGAAGGCATATACATATAGAATGTTTGCAGATGAACAAAAACATTGACTTTCATAAGAAAAGCTGTCATGTTTCTGTCCATTTGTTTTCCAAACATAGCTGTGTCTGCCCTCATTTTGAACTGGAGAATTCATCTAAAGTTCCACACAAGATGAAAGGCATCTACAAGTTCCAAAAACCTTACATGGATGAGTTATATACTACACTTACCATTTTCTGACGCCTAACAAGCTTTATGTGGAATTCACATATTCTAGTGGTACATGTCCTACTGTTGCACTTTACAATTGGTAACAAAACAGAAGTCCTTGAGCTTCCCCCGCTCATTTATTTAACTTTTGCTAGAATATTCTGTGACTCTGGTTATACCGTTGAAGGGAGACTTGTGGTGAACACCTCCTATCCAAGGACTAGTCTCCGGTCATCAACCGTGACCACGTTTCTGCAGGAGGCCACTTAAACCAGACCCACCCTCAGAGTCTGTAGATTGGGGCCTCCTGATACTACCATTTACGAGTGCTCCCCGTCGTCTACATTGTCTGTAGTCAGGCGGTACTCAGTGGTGGTTCACTAGCTGCAGCTCTAATACCAATGAGGAGACCCGTAAGAGGTTATTCAATTGTTTTCACGCACGGCTGTGAGTAATAGCTGTCCGACAGAGCAATTCAATTGTTGCTCCGTCCGGGCTCAAATTCCGCAGGTTAACACATTTCTGCTCGCACCCTCCTGAGGTGGCGAGCAGAGATGTGCAAAAAAATTCTGGGTTTGGGCACGCTAACCATGATTTAGTCCGGTTTAGCCATCTTATGTGGCTAAACCCTGTCTATTTAGGTGCAACCATGTGTGAAAAGGCATAGGCGCTCAAACAATTGAATATCGCCACCCAATTTCCTGTCACTTTAGACGGGAGATTGGAGCGCTAAAAAATTTGAAATGCCCCCTGAAAGTGTGAGAATGTATTTTATACTATTATACATTTATCCTATTGTGTCATGCTTGGAACCTAGGGTATCTTCAGCTTGACACCGGTTTGCACCAGTGAACAGAACTCCATTTCGGCAGTCAGGTGAATTCTGCCTGTTCTCCCGCTCTTTTACAGCCAGCATTGATGACTCTGCACATATCTCTGCAACCTCTCCAAGAAAAAATAGAATTGCTCTGAATAGCAATCCAAACAGTGACGTTCTGCTGCCACTTTGTGGACAATTTCAGTTTAACTAGAGCTGATCTTTTCCTATTTATAACTACTTTCTATAAAGACACAAATAGAATCATATTATATATGATTTATCTCCTAATTGTTAGCTCTGATATATGTCTACATTGACTTTTTGATTTATATCTCCTGCTTTATCAAGCAATACTAAATTGCAAAAACGTAGTTTTCAGTGTATGATGTAATGGCTCTCCTAAAAGGGGGGATATTGAGCACAAGAAATACAAATAAAATTATCCATTGCCTATGTTGCTGATCTGCAGCAATTGCAGATTGCACTTGATATTGTGGCACAAATAAACTGCAAACCTGCAGTTGGGATGCCACCAAAAGAATAATACATTGCACTTGACTGGTACACAGTCTGACTGTATTTGTGATTTCTCTTAATTTAGAGGAAAGTACCACTCAGCAACCAGTCAGCTAACGGGCCTCACATCATCGCCAACCAACAACCTATTAAACCAGCATTCTCTCCACCCAAACCATTTAATTAGCGTAGAAGTAGCCTAGGAGGTCATGTACTTTTGCCTCAATAGAATCTAAGCAAGGAACAACAGCTGTACGCCAATGATATTCTAAAAGCATATGTCCTTTCCCTAGAGGCGACATCACCGTGATTTACAGGAAACAAGGGCAGAAGTGGATCTATTCCCGGTAACTCTAATGGTGGGTACACACTACACGATATGCTCCCTGAGCGATATCGTGTAGTGTTGTCCCCAGCAGGTTGTGCTCAATGTCGTTCATGACATTGAGCAAAGCCGCTGAACGATATCATTAATGATATCGTTCAGCGCCGGGCTCTCTCCCCCATTCCCTGATATGCAGCAACCTGACGAGATCGTCAGGTTGGCCTGCATGTCAGCCCGATGAGCGATAATGACGAACGACCCGCGTTATCGTTCATCTTTTTGGGGTTAAAATTGGACGATAAAGTGGACGACTGAACGATAATGATATCGTTATCGTTCAGTCGTCCACTTTTTCGCCCAGTGTGTACGCACCTTAATAATTAACTCCTAACCATCCTCCACAGGGTACTGACAGTATAGCTGTACAGGCCCAATACACACACAAAATATCTCACTTGACCACAGTTCTGTTAACAATCAAGAAAAGGAAGGTCAAATTTTATGAAGTCTACCTGTTGTTAATATACAATCTATATATAAGTTTTGAAATCTTAAAAATTGGTCTGGCCCAAGCCCTGATGACTTTCCTCCTATTTTAGTATTAAAAGTTTCAGAAATCCCTTATTTCCTTTTTTTTGTGCTCTATTGTGTGAAGACTCTAAATTATGCTCGCCCCACCACCATGTTGCAGGCAGCGCAAAATAATCACAAGTTTACCTCAAAATTCCAGGATATCAGAGATGCAAAGATAGGTGTGTGACTGGCATGATGGTGTGTTTAGACAGAGTCAGAATGAACTAAGGGTCAATAGAAAATCGTATCTTGAGTGTCGTCTACATTTGAACGTTTGTAATCGATTAGGAAAACTCAACTGACCTTTTTGATTTTTTTCTTTCTTAAAGTTTGAGGTCCCTCTTGAAATCTCCTTTGCTGCCGAAGGGGTAAGGCAAGTATCACAAATTTGATGTTCAAAAGTCTTCAGTTGTGTTACGATTTTGCACTTAGTAGGTAGGTTTTGATTCTCTATAGTAGGGGTTCTCCACTTTTGTCCTCAATTACCCCCAACAGGACATGTTTTCTGTACTTTTTGTTTAATCATGCACAGGTGGGTTAGTCTATTTTGCAGGGTCAGAGATTATTTGTTTTCACAGATTAAAATTATGAGAACATGATCTGTTGGGTTTTAATATGTGTGATCTATAAGTTTTGATTTTTCTAAATTTCCTATCTTTAGTCTGATCAATTTGGGGTATGATCCCCTTGAAGACCGAGGAAGTGGAAAATCAGCATATCCAAATCTACAAGTGTTTACAAATAAGACAGGTATGAGAAAACCCCCCACAAAGTATGAAAATTCAACACCACAAAATGCATGCACAAAGTATTATGGAAAGAACCAGTAAACTTTTTTTTTTTTTTTTTTTAATGGTCCTTGCCTGACACTCACTCTGCATGGCTTCAGTCAAAGGCCTTGCAGGAGAAACTTTTAGCTTCCTGCTCTATCTTTGGCTGCTCAGCACATACAGAGCTGACCATCTCAACTGTTGTCCCTTCTTCCAGTCTATAGCCAAGGTGGGAAAAAGGCAGGGAGTGAGGCACTGACTCTGAAGGACTCTCTTCTTGCAGCCCTAGGGTTATATTTACTAATGTGAGAGTTATTAGAAGTGGAGATGCTGCCCTTAGCAACCAATCAGATTCTAGCTATTATCTTCTAGAAGGTACTAGTTAAATGTTAAGTGGAATCTGGCAACATCTCCATTTTTAAAAACTCTCACTTTAGTAAATATACCCCCTAGTGTTAAAAAAAAACCCACTGCAAACCTATTTATTGGTCTTATTTTACATTATTAACCACTTCATTAAACAAAATCATACATTTTCGAGTAATCCGTTCTGCACACTTATTAAAAGCTGGAGGACGCAGCGGGACCGCGCAGTTCTGTGGGAAGCGACCTTGTTAGCTAAAGCCCAGTTGCATTCCATGCGACCACGCCAGTTAAGGTCCTAAATAAGCACACTGGGGACATCTGTGGCAGTTGAAATGTCTAATAATTTATGTAACACATATTTCTCTTATCTATAATTTTTTTTCTTACATATTTTCTTTAGGTGGTTTGTGTCTGTTTTATTATCAACCTCCAAAACCGTTGCAAGAACTCACTTATGTAGTTGCATTTTTACATAAAGGTAAACACCTGTCTGTTTATGTAATGTTGACAATTACTTGCAGAAACACTATTTGAATCATATACTTTATGCAATAGTTGGTAAGTAGTATGTTTTAAAGTGTACTGCTAGAGCAACTATACCTTCTTTGATGATCTATTATATTTGTGTAACGAATATAGTGCTGCTTGCCATGTTTGCTAACATTCAGAAACAAGCTTGTAAATCCAGTACCCCAGAACTCCCCTTTTCTTCTTCCTCCATAGGGGACACAGGCTTTACTCTGGGTATAGGTTGGTGGGATGGAGCCTGGGCACCACACAGTTAATACATGAAATTCCTCAGCCCAGGTTCCCCCCCCAGCCACAGGCACCTCAGTTCTAGTGTTGGTGCCTGCTCATACTTTTTTAACTTTATTTTATTTTACTGAGTAAACAGCGCTAGGCATTCTAAAGGATGCCCGCGCTGCTCCTCCATCACCCCAGCACCGGCGTCCGCAGCGCTGGTGACTGGGCTAGTGTACTCGACCGGAGCTGGAAGCCGCAGCTGGCGCAGGATGGGGAAAGGAAAGAGGGCTGCCGCGTGTCCTGGGTGAGGGGGGTAGATGTCGAGGGTTTCGGGAGTGCCCTCCAAGGTTATAGTTCTGGTTCCTTCGCCTCAGCGGGGCACGGGCTTCTATGCCAGCCTCTTTCTGTTGAGGAAACAGATTTCCTTCCGGCCGATTCTCAACCTAAAGTCACTCAAGTTCTTGAAAATTCCCAAGTTCTGCATGGAATCTTTTCGCTCCATCATATTGGCTATGGAACCGGGGGACTTCATGGGCTCCTTGGACATCCAGGATGCCTATTTGTATGTTACCATCCATCTCAGTCACCAGCGGTTCCTCAGATTTGTGGTTTAGGGGGAGCATTTCCAATTTCGAGCTTTGCCATTTGTACTGTCCATGGCTGCTCGTGCATTTACAAAGATCATGGCGGCTCATCTTCGGAGCAGGGGTATCAGAATATTTCCATACTTTGACGACTTACTTCATCTAGCCCAGTCTCCTGAGATCCTCAGTGACCACATTCTGGTCACAGTGGACCTTCTCCAGGCCCATGGATGGGTCATCAATTGGAAGAAGTCTTATCTGACTCCATCTCGAGAGATGGTGCATTTGGGAGCCCTGCTGAACGCCAGAGTTCAGCGGGTGTTTCTTCCGTCGGACAAAGTTTGAGGCTTATAGGCATAAAATATGTTTATTTCTGACTCATCAGAGTTTCAATACTCTTGCATGCAGATTCTGGGTTCTCTGCTATCCACCTTCGACATTGTGGAGTATGCTCCGTTTAATTCCCGACCTCTCCAGTTAGATTCTAGCCTGATGGAACATATCCCATCTGCAGCTCAGGTCTCAAATGGTGGATCTCTCTTAGGAAGTGCGTCCTTCCCTCTTGTGCTAGCTACAAGGGTCTCATCTAAACAGGGGATGCCCCTTCTGGATTCAAAACTGGGTCCTTCTCACCACCGACGCAAGTCTTCGAGGGTGGGGGCTGGTAACCTGTCATCAGACAATTCAGGGTCAGTGGTTAGCTCAGGAGATCCAGCTACCGATTAACGTCTTCGATCTCCGAGCGATTTACAGAGCTCTCTGTCTAGCTCTGCCAGGTACAGTCCAACAACCCGATTGCGGTGGCCTACATAAACCATTAAGGCAGCACTCGCAGTTGGGGCGCCATGAGGGAGGTCAGTCGCATTCTCCGTTGTGCAGAGAGATATCTTCCGTCCCTGTCGGCAGTCTACATTCCTGGACTGCAAAATTGGGAAGCTGACTTCCTAAGCCGTCAAGATATTCATTCGGGCGAATAGGCCCTACATCCAGATGGATTTCACCTCCTGGTTCTTCGGTGGGGCCTGCTGGACATTGACATGATGGCGTCTCTGCACAATTACCAGGTTCCGAGGTACTGCTGACACTTTGAAGGGGTGGCTCTTGAGACATCTGTCTTAAGAGGTAAGGGTTTTACCAGGTCAGTCGTCAGTACAATGCTCGATGCCCATAAATCCTCTTCTACTAGAATTTACCATAGAGTTTGGAAGTCTTTGACTGGTGTTCGGCTAGGAATCTTGACCCCAGGTCTTTCTGTCTCTGTCTTTTTTGCAGGTGGGGCTAGATTTGGGCCTTCGTCTTTCTTCACTGAAGGTGCAGGTTTCGGCCCTTTCTGTTCTCTTTCAGAGACAGATTGCACTCTTTCCTGATGTGCGGATTTTCCTACAGGGTGTTCACCACGTACAGCCTCCATTTGTACAACCTGTGACTCCTTGGGATTTTGGTTCTTAGGGCTCTTCAGTCTTTGCCGTTTGAACCTTTAGACACAGTGGACATTCATTGGCTTACCTGGCAGACTGTTTTCCTTTTTGCCATAACTTCTTCCAGGCGGGTGTCGGACTTAAGTGCAGTGTCCTTTCGCTTGTGGTTTCTGATCTTTCATCAGGATAGGGCTGTCCTGCGTACGCGATTAGGCTACCTAAGATTGTTTCCAGGTTCCACATTAATCAAGAGATTGTGGTTCCTTCTTTCCAGGTTCCAGATTTTACTCCGGAGGAGGCATCCTTGGATGTCGTGCGGGCCCTTTGGATTTATGCAAACCGGACTAAGGACTTAAGCAAGACAGATGCTCTTTGTCCTGTATGACTTTCACAAACTGGGCTGGCCGGCTACTAAGCTGCCTCTGGCCAGATGGTTGTGTTTTGACTATTCGCCATGATTATGCGGCAGACTATCTTTCTGCACCGTCCGTGGCAATGGGTTCATTCTACCTAGTTGGTAGAGACTTTGTGGGCATTGCGACGTAGTGCCTCTGCGGAGCAGCTGTTTAAAGAGGCCACGTGGTCCTCTGCCCATACATATCTAAAGTTCTATTCCTTTGACACCTTCTCCTCTCATAATGCAGCTTTTGGGCGAAGAGTTCTCAGCTAAGCCCAGGAGCGTCCACTCCCTTTTAGGATTAGCTTTGGAACATCCTAGAATAAAGCCTGTATCCCCTATGGAGGTAAAACAAAATTAGATCTATGTGCTTACCTGTTAAATACTTTACTTTGATTCCATAGGAGGGACAGGGCGCCCCCCCTGACTCACCTGGTTAATGGGCCTTGCCCTGCTTCTGGTTCTCCTGTCTGCATCTGTTGTGTGTTTGGACTTGAGTGCGTGCTGTCTTCTTTCTCCTCCTTCTCGTTCCTTGTTTTAGGCTTGTTAACGTAACTGAGGTGCCTGTGGCAGGGGACGGGGTATGAGGGGGAGGGAACCTGGGCTGAGGAATTTCATGTATTAACTGTGTGGTGCCCAGACTCCATTCCACCAACCTATACCCAGCGTAAAGCCTGTGTCCCCTATGGAATCAAAGAAAAGGATTTAACAGGGAAGCACCTAAATCTCCTTTTGTGGCATAGCGAATGGCAGTAGCTAGGGGTGCTCATGTGGCTCCCTAAGAATGCTCAGTCTGACAGAGCTGTCACTATTACAGAAGGCGTTTTATTGTATCCTCCTAGACCTAGAGATGAGCGTGTTAAAAGGACAAGTAAGTCCTCCAGAATTATTATTAATTTCTCTTTGCCCAGCTGGGCATCTCGAGTACACATTAGGTTGACCAGGGTTCAATTCACACCCTTCTTCGGTGTTTTCAGGCAGATCGTGCTCACTACATTGCAGGATAGTGGTGGACAGACGTGCTGAACTTTCTGTTGCTGATTCAATCCTACAGGTTAATTCGCTTCCCAACAAATAAACCCTATGTCTTTTGAAGTGTGGGATGAAACAAGATAATACAGATGAAACTTGTGCAAACATGGGCAGAACATACAAACTCCTCACAGTTGTGGTCCTGATCAGAGTCAAAGCCATAACCTCAGCGCTGAGAGACACAAGTTTTAAACGCTGTGTCATTGTGCTGCAGTGTGCCACACTATCATTGGGGTAAAGTGGAGTTAACAGATTGTGTGGGAAAGCATTGTTATCTGTTCTGAAGTAAGAAGAGATTTAGAATTAGTTTAACTTATTGCTGAATGAAAAAACTAAATAAAACATTGTCGGTATGTGACATAAAATTACACCTGGGTGGGGTCTATTAACTAAAAATAAATTTATATTTGTAATTTTGTTTTTAGGATACAGTAAAACATTTAAAGTCCCAACTGCAATGGAAGATTCTCAGCAGCTCAAGAAATTATCTTTCATAAATATTGGTAAGATCACAGCCTTTTCCTTCCATCTGCCCTGTTCTTGCCCCTTGTTCCTCCTGTCTCCCCTTGATTTTTCCCCTATTCCTACCCCTGTATGTGCAAAGGGTGATTGAAAAGTAATGAGTTCTTTTTTATTAGAATCGGATGACTCCACAGGATCTGAACATTTTTCTTTTTCAAAGTAGTGTCTTTCACATTCAATAAATTGTTTTTTTTTTTTTTGTAACGTTTCAACAACAATTCAGAAACGTGCATTAGACTGTTTTGTGACATTACTTTTAGTGTTGCAGCTGTTGCATTTTTCACTTCAACATTTGATGAGAACTTCCTTCCACACAGTTGTGTTTTCAGGGTTGGGAATGCCCAGACATCACAGGGCGCTAAGTCCAGGCTATATGGAGGGTGTTCCAGTGCTGTCCCATTAAATTCAGTCAGTGCTGCCAATGCAACAGCAGCAACATGTGGTCGGCATTGTCTTGAAGCAAAAAACACTTTCTTCAGAAAATGTGATCTTCTCTTCCTCATGGCTCCACGCAAATGGGTTTTCATGATGTTTGCATAGTAGTCACCATTAATTGTCTGACCATGGGGGAATCCAGTGCTATGGGATCATACCATGCACAAAGAACAGCAGAAGCAGAACTTTACACACCGTAGGAAGCTCACAGAGTTCGCGTGTTTCCATACCCTGGACTGTCGTTTGGATTCAGGATCATAGTGACGAATCCACCTTTCGTCACACGTTCCAATCGATGTCAGGAAATCGGGTATCCTCTCTGACATTTGAATGGTGTTTTTGCACAATTCAACTCGTCGTCGCATCTGCTCTTCTGTGAGATTTCTGGGTACGACACATTGAGGTATAAGCTGCACAATAACCAGCATATCGTTGCCACGTCTACCTATGGGACAGAAAAACCCTCCACTCACTCATCTTTTACTGTCACCACCATGGGGTGTCTTCAGCGTGTACCAGACACAGGCTTTGCCAGATTTTATAATAGTAAATAAATACAGGGGTCACAACAAACACATCTAAACGTGTTTAGGTTTTGAATAGCAAAAATCCACAACCGTGTTTGGAGAATAAATACCATAGTATAGTGGGCCCATGTAATTACTTGTTTTATGTGCTCTGCCTATCTGATCCTTTTTATTGTTAGGAGTTTAAAATGAACCACATGAAAGGCTGGACAAAGTGACTGCATCGACCAATGGCTTCCTATTAGTCCACATGGTCACAACCCTCTTAAGTGATGTGTATTGCATCTGTTTTTGCCAAGGCTGCTGTTGAAAAATGAAACATTTGCAAGACCGCAATTTTGGAACAGCTCCACGTATGGATTCCCCTTCTGCTCTGCACAAGAATTAGAAGGGTATTACATAAGCTTTGATTTTTCTATCCCTATGTGAAGAGTAACTTTGGTCGAAGGGCTAATTTGATCACCTTATGTCAAAACTGCATATGATGTATTTTCTGGAATTGTTATAATTACGTGCATCCCGGTTTCCCATTTCTATTAAAAGATTGCAATGTACTACCGTTGTTGGAGAGGAGTTTTGGGTCAAAATGTATTTTGGATTCTTTTTGCAGTATGTTTGATAGGCCCTAATTTAAATCTTTGTATTTTAATTGTCTCTTGTCTTTTTCCAGATGGCTATGTCGCTGTTTACTTGCCTGGTCATTTTTTGCACTTGATAAACACAAGATATCCCGACTTGATGTGTTATAATTTGTTTTTAGCAGGTGAGAGCAGATTTGGTTTACTATCTACAGTAATTCATTATTATGATATATTTAAATTTTCTTATATCACATTCTTTTTGCATTAATTGAATAATAAAAAATGGAGACAAATCAAATAGTTTTCAATGTACGAAAAAGTAACAGCAAGATGTTTCAGCGTTTTTCCGTGTATCCCGGGTCACCTGTCTGCTTCATTAGACAAGTAACCGAAGAATGGGTCATCAGCCACTGCTTTTGGACATCTTGCCACCCCAATCACTGGACCTCACCCCATGCTACTTTCGGTTGTAAACTGGGAGTGCTGCCTCACCCTTACTTTGTAGATCTGTAAAGGTGTAATAGCCTTCTGGATACTCCCTGGTTCTTTAAAAAAGAAAACACAAGCAAAACTCTCATATGGTGAGGTCCAGTAATCGAAGAAGAATAGTTGTACGGAAGTAGCAGCTGATGACCCAGGAAACGTATACTTTTCTGATGAAGCAGACAGGTGACCCAGGAAACGCCTAAAAACTATGAAACCTATTGCTGTTGTTTTCTCATACATTTGAAACTTTCTGATTACTGTCAAGTTTTTATTGTGCAGTTAATTTAAAAGAATTATGTCCTCCTACTTTTATACCAAGCGTAAAGGGAATGCTACTCCATTCAAGATTTAACCAGATGGTATACATGCACCCAAGAGAACATAATCTTTACTTTATAGTACCTTTTTGTGGGGAAGCTGGATTCTGAGCTACAACATTGCAGAACACAGCTGACACAAAGCTCTTTTAGACAAAAGGCACAAACAGGAAGTTATTACTCCATGCAATACTCTGTCTAACTTTAATCATGTCTCCACAACATGGAAGAATATTTGCTGGTTGATGACAGGGCAATGTAGACCATATATTGCAGATAAGGTTTGGAGTGCGCTATTTGTCTAAAACATCATACTAATAGATTGGGATGGTCATTACTCCCTATTCATAATGTATATCCATAACAAAATAATGTTCTGTGTTAAATGTAAAAGAAAACATTACTCACTAGGGTTTCCCAAATGCATACATGTCATTCATTTATTATTGTATGAAGTAGTGAAATGCACTTCTTCTTTTCTCCAGGTGGGAATGCCAGAGTAAGTGGTATTTGCTCTGATTGTCCTATGCGGTCCATTATGAAGACTTGTGTAATAGAATATTGTACAGGAATTCTGTTCTCAGTGACTGTAAACCAGTCACAGCTTCTAAAATTCCTGACCGAGAGTAGACAGGACTGTGAGCGGCTTGCAGCACTGCACTACTTCTTGTTACACCCGGATCTCCAACCGCAATGGGAAACACAGGTAATATTCTGAAAAAAATGTGTTTGCTTAAGATCTTATTATTTTTCTTGTATTTATTTTGTAGTGTTTTCTTGATAACATATCAAAGGAGCCACATTTGCAGTGATAGTTACTGTGTGATGTCAAAGTGTCCATTGCAAGTACACAATTTCTCCCTTCTCCAATTTGGGAGACAGTACTACCATTGGGCTGTGTTGAGGTTTCAGGCGCTGAGCACTTAAAAGGTTAATTTATTTGAGTATAAAGCTCTTCCACTCCTCAAACCTCCCTCACTTTTAGTTAAGTGCCGAAGAACGTAGATGTACTAAGCCTTGGATAATTATTAAGTGGAGAGAGATAAATGGCCGCAGTTGACAAGATACATAACCCGTTTAACGAGTACTAAAGGGGTTATGTCATTGTTTTAATATTTAACAAACTGTAATCTAAGATTACCGCTATTTGTCACTGCATCGCTCTCGCCATCTTTAGATGGCGAGAGCGATGCTGTCCCAATTGCCGGCAAAGGGGACCCGGCAGCAGCCTTTCCAGCTTCAGCAAAGTTTTCCAGGCACTGCTGGGTCCAAACCAGGTTAAACAGTCATGCATATGCGCAGACTGCCCGTCGCGCATGACATAGAAGCCCATTGCTGTCAGTGATAGGCTGCCAGCAGCTGAGCGGAGGACCCTGCCAACGAGGAAGATGTCGCTGGACCTAGCAGGCAAGGTAAGTACTGATGAATACCAGTGGCATATTCATTTGTGGACCTTAGCCGACTGGCTTCCATGTCATGGCTGTTGAAACCAGGCTTTTGTGAGAGAGCAGAGTTGTGTATTTTTTTTTTGAGCAGTGGTACAGACATGTGGAGAGCTAAATAAAACCATTTCAACATATTACTACTACAGGGACTGATTTGTGTGGTTTGGTCTTAGCATCTAGGATTCTTTGTCTGCTTTCAGGTTGTCGTTTTTTTTTTTTTTTATGTCTACTTTGGATTCCTGACAACGCCTGAGTTCCTTTTTAAAGATGTAAGAGTTTTTTGGGTTTTTTTTAAATTGGCTTTAGATTCTCAAAATTAAAAACTTGCACATGATTATACACCTAATACAACCTCTATATATTCCCCTTATGGAGCTATGGGATCGTAACCTGGTCCTTTAAACTCTTCAGGTTCTGCCATTTTAGCCACTTGATTTGAAGCTTATGGCGTGGAAGGTGGCCTTCCTTCCAGCTATAACATGTGGTCAACTGATCTCCAAATTGAGGGCTTTAATGCAAATTTTCTTTATTGGTTTCAATGAGAATACACAGAGGACTCATAACATAAACAGACACCAATGGTAGGAAAACTCAAACGAGAGTGGCCCATTGCAGACAGCAGTATACGTATGATTGTGAAGTAACACACATCACAAAAGAAACTGTAACCATAAGAGAAGCAATTTTCTAATGGTGGCGATAACTCTCACGAGCAGTAGGGTGATGTGTAGGTCCACTGTGGGCAGTAAAGTCAGCGGAATAACTAAGTGCTAGTGAACATACAAGAACAGTGTTATTGGGGAATGATAAACGGAAAAGAATAAAAGGTGTAGAAGGGGTGCAATAGAATTATGAGGTTTAGGACAATGTCTTTTGAGTGACGAGATGTGTGGGGTAGGCAGAATACTGAAAACGGGCTTCCTGAATCCGATTTGTAACTGCCTTGCCATCCCCAAGGGGTGGAAAACTCCAACGCATTGTTCAAAAACCGCTAATCTACCAACGTTGGTGGCCGCTATGTAAGGGTCTCCCACATATGATGCAAAACGCTTAAAGGGAGAAGAAAAAGTGACTAACAACCCACTAAGGAAAGTACTTTTCTTTCTATTTTCCAAAAATAGGGTGCCAACTGGTTAACCAATTTTATGAATGCTATATATAAGGCACTTGCTATGGATGACTTAGAAAGTAAACATAATTTTATCTATATAGTACTTTTATCCCAATAAGACTCAATGTTTTACATTTTCATTTAACCCCTGCCCCCGCCCCCCCCCCCCCAAAAAAGAAAACACAATACAAAAAATTAAATGTGTACAGAAAAGAGAACTAAGCATTTGGATTTTATCTTTTTTTTTTTTTTTCTTTTTTGTAAACTAAAACTGTTGACAGTTAAATATTGAATCTGTTTTTGAGGTTTCTGGCCTCTCAAACTGTGGGAGGATGCGAGTTCTAGAGAATTGGAGGAGCAAATCTTAAAAGCTTTTTCCCCAAATGAATTGACGGATATTCTGGCCACTGATAATAGTCCATCATCTGCATATCAAAGTTAAGGGGCTCATACACTACCGACGGATAACTGTGTTCCTACAATCCTGCAGTCCGGCATTGCAGGATTGGTGAAATTTTAAAATGGAGAATTTCACCGATCCTCTGACTGATAGCAGAACATCGATGGACGTAGGTCGGCATTTTCGACTGGTGGATCGGTGTTTCTAATCCAATTACAGGATTGCGCAACCGGTCAGTAGGTGTATGGGGGGCCTTAAGCAAGTGGGGGTGTAATGATTGAAAAGCTACTTCAAGCACCTTAGACCCTGGCTTTGAAAGTCAGTAAAACTATCTTAAAGCAGACTTACCATCTTACAGGCAGCCAGTGAATGGAGTAGAGAATGGGTGTTATGTAGCAATAAAGGCAGCGACGTGACAGTCTGAAGCATCCTAAGGGCACTCCAGGTGGCACTGCTGCAGATTTTGGCTGCCATTCTAGTTATTCTAATGGTTTCTCTGTTCTCTTGTTTACACACTTCCTTGTAACTGGAAAGTTTGCCTAGCTCCAGCACTCTCGACACAGCCAATTGGTAGCAGTATCCCTGACTGGACTTGATGGACTTTGAAGCAATGGATTTAAGGGCGATACCAAAAATCCTGTTTATATGACTGACACAAGCATGAGCTTTTCATGCAACAGATTCATAAATTTTAGTGAAGATGCCCCCATTGAATCATTAATGTGCGAAGTGGTGATTTTACACTCGTAGTGACAAATTGATGCCTTCTTGTTAATACCCAGCCATGCTTGGTGGTTTACAGTAGCCTGTTTTTATCTGTGTTTTGTGATTTTTAGAAGTATGTATTATCTGTTAACCTACTGTGGTTTTTCTTTTTGGTGCTCCATTCTCGATCACAAATATTTTTTTAAATGTGGAACATAATTGCAAAATTTAAGATAAGAGCTTTACAATGTGGTTGCAATAGGGTCTTCAGTTTACAGTATCAAAGAACAAACTGAAGCTGGGTAAACACAAGATATTTTTAATGATTTGGCCGATTCCAAAACATCGGAACAACAAATTAATATCATGCAGTGTGTATGCACTACTTTGTGTAGTCCTCGCTCCGTGGGATTGTAAATCACATCGCTTTTGTACATGCAGTCAAATCAGGGCATGCGGCTGACTATCTAATGCACCGCTATGCGGCGGGGACCAGCATGCCGGACGATCGGGCACCAGATTGGCAAGTGTGTACTGACAGCCCAAAATGTCAGCCCATTGGCGAGGGGGTTGTGTGTTGCATCGCTGGGTACACACGTTGTTTAGTGTGTACCCAGCTTTAAATATTAATGGTGAAAAACTGACTATGCATCTCCTAGTATGGAATATTTTTGTATCTCGCTCAATGGATTTAAATTGAATTCACATTTCATTTAAAGCAAGCTGAAATTGTGCCGACCATCTGACGCAGCACTCCATCACTTTCCTTCTTGGCAGCCCTTACATAGCCTGGAGGTGTGTTTGGGTTCATTGTCTTGTTGAAAAACAAATGATGGTCCCAGTAAGCACAAACCAAATGGGGTGGCATGGTGCTGCAGAATGCTGTGGTAGCCATGCTGGTTAAGTGTGCCTTGAATTTTGAATAAATCACCAACAGTGTCACCGGCAAAGCACCCCCACATTATCACACCACCTCCTCCATGCTTCACAGTGGGAACCACACATGTAGAAACCATCCGCTCACCTTCTCTGCGTCTCACAAAGACGTGGCGGTTGGAGCCAAAAATCTAAAATTTGGACTCATCAGATCCAAAGTACAGATTTCCACTGGTCTAATGTACATTCCTTGTGTTTCTTAGCTCAAACAATTCTCTTCTTGTTGTTCATCCTCAGCAGTGGCTTCTTTGCAGCAATACGACCATGAAGGCCTGATTCACGCAGTCTCCTCTGAACAGTTGATGTTGAGATTTGTCTGCTACTTGAACTCTGCGAAGACTTTATGTGGTCTCTAATCTGAGGTGCTGTTAAGCAGCGGTTTCTGAGGCTGGTAACTCTAATGAACTTATCCTCTGCAACAGAAGTAACTCTTGGTCTTCCTTTCCTGGCGGTCCTCATGAGAGCCAGTTTCATCATAGCATTTGATGGTTTTTGAAACTGCACTTGAGGATACATTCAAAGTTCTTGAAATTTTCCGTATATACTGACCTTCATGTCTTAAAGTAATGATGTTTCTCTTTACTGAGTTGAGTGGTTGGTGCCATAATATGGATTAAAACAGTAGTCAAATAGTGATGACCACTGTGTACTAACCCTACCTCTGCACAACACAACTGATGGTCTCAAACACATTAAGAAGGCAAGTAATTCCACAGATTGACTCTTGACAAGGCACACCTGTTAATTCAAAACCATTCCAGGAGACTACCTCATGAAGCTGATTAAGAACTGTCATCCAAACAAAAGGGGGCTACTTTGAGAAATCTAAAATATCAAATATATTTTGATTTAACACTTTTTTTTGTTTTTTTTTGTTTACAACATAATTCCATGTGTGTTCTTTCATAGTTTTGATGCCTTCAGTATTAATCTACTATGTGGAAAATAATTTTAATGAAACAAAAACCATTGAATGAGAAGGTGGCCAAACTTTTGACTGGTACTGTGTGTGTGTGTGTGTGTGTGTATGTGTATGTATATATATATATATATATATATATATATATATATATATATATAATGTGTGTGTGTGTATATATGTATGTATGTGTATATATATATATGTATGTGTGTGTGTGTATGTATGTGTATAACTTACATACATGCATCTCCAAAGGCCGGCACTCACTTGTATGCCATATATGTACTTGCCTTGGTGCCCTCCCTGGGTGCTGTCAGCTCCCCGATAATGCAGACCAAAGATAAAGCAGGCGGCACTCACAGGACTCCAATAAAAACCGTACTGAGACTGTTTAATTTACTCCAACGTTTCAATCTCCTTTATTTCCCTGTGGACAATCTCCAATAAAGGAGATTGAAACGTTGGAGTAAATTAAACAGTCTCGGTACGTTTTTTTTTTGGAGTCCTGTGAGTGCCGCCTGCTTTATCTTTGATTTATATATATGTCTCCAGGTCCGGCACTCCAGATAATAAACCAAATCCTGCAGGGGTGCCCTCACATAGGGATAAATAGAAGCATGAAGGTGCAGCACTCTCCTCTCAATAAATCAAGCAGAAACCAAAGGATCAATAGCTCCTATTGATCCTTTGGTCTCTGCTTGATTTATTGAGAGGGGAGTGCTGCACCTTTATGTATGTGTGTGTGTTTGTTTGTTTTTATTTTTCTCTCCCTCCCTCCACCTTGTTCTAATCTAAATTAATGATGAACAGAATTAGTGTTGTGATTTTTTTTTTTTTAATTTCCCCCCTCCTTTCTTATTCATGACTTTTAACTCTAATTTGTGCCACTGCCAGGAAGTAAAACCGTAAACAAAATATCCCAGAGAGGAATATGTACGTACAACATTTTTCTGATGGTTATATGTATATAGTTGTAATGATTTTTGTCTTCCAGATCATTGAATGGATCTGTGACAACCTGTCAACATGTATAACATTTGACCCCATACAGGAGTTCATAATTGGTATTCAGTTTCTGCTTCTGATTTATTTCTGAATAACTGTATGATGACACTAATCTATCTCCCTCTACTTCTACTTCTTATTAATTTTAAGTACATAGGAGCTCATTTAATCTGTTCTATAACGTACGATAAGTTTTTTTTTTTTTTTTTTTATTTGATTTTAACTGTACATGTTAACAGGGCCGGATTAACGGGGGGGCGACAGTGGCGATCGTCCCTGGGCCCCCACTCCCATCGGGGTTAAAGTGAACCGGAGGAGACTGAACCAGTTCCGCATCGTCCGGCCAACCTAACCCCGGTGCCGCAGGGAGGCACCATTTGCTAGATGCCCGCTGAGATTGTAACCAGCAGGCGCCCGGCTCCCTCCCTTCAGCGGCAGCCGGAGACTGGAGCTCATGAGCTCCGGGCTCCGGCTCACACAGTGCACTATGGCAGAGATTTCATGACGACTCTCCCATGGTGCAGAGTAGCAGCCAAGTGGACTGCTCGTTGGCGGGAGCGGGGCTTAGTAAGTATTTTTTTTAGTGCAAGCGGCTTCTGTAATGGGGGCATTACTACAGGGGGCACTACTACAGAGGGAGCATTACTAATAGGGGCACTAATGTAAGGGCATTACTACTGGGGTCATTTATACAGAGGGTACTATTACTGGGGGCATGACTACTGGGGACACAACTACAGGGGTATTACTACTGAGGGCATTTATACAGGGAGCGTTACTATTTGGCACATACAGGGGGCATTACTATTGGTACAACTACAGTGGTATTACTAATGGGAGTATTTTATACAGGGGGCATTAATATTGGGAACACTACCACAAAGGGCATTACTACTGGGGGCAGAACTACAGGAGGCATGACTGCTGGGGGCACTACTAATGGGAGAATTGCATAGGGGGCACTGCATAAAGGGCACCACTACTGTGTGCACTGACACTTCTGAGGTCCCCATTGCGCATACCCCCAGTTCGTCACATTTAATAGGGGCCCCCACATGTTTGTTGCCCAGGGGCCCCCACAGACCTTAATCCAGCCCTGCATGTTTACAAAAATGTGTTTGATTTGACCTTCATCCATTTATGCGTTCCGCCTATGTTTTAACATAGACAAAGTAATGTAAAGACATGTTTATGTACCTTCACTTACCTAGAGATAAAGACAGCGGCAAGTAGCCTGTCAGGAGACACATCTGCTGGAACTCCTCTGCCCCAGGATTAATGATCCATGCTGATTATCATCATGAGGACGGGCCTTTTTGTAGTTTTAAATAAATAAAAAATTTAAAAAGATCTACTTTGTAGAGATACTGAAGTTCTTTGGACTCTCATGCTTCTTGGTTGGAAGAGGGTTCTACAGTCTCTTGAGAACCCAGAAGAATTTATTAAATTAAATGAGAGGATTCATTATGCATTGAATACACTCCACTCAGCTACAGGGAATCGACTTAAAATGAATAAATAGAGCCTATATCTGCCAAGCATAATGAATTAACTTTATTCCTGATGATCCTGGCTATTGTCCAAAATGCAAAAGAGAATGGGCTTCTTTTTCCATTACTTCTGGACCTGTCCTAAGATAATAAGATTCTGTTACAAAATGTTAGTTTTCATTAACAAATCCTTTTGCCTTTCTTTATGCCCTGACACTTTATCCATGTTATTATGTAAAATGTACCTCCTGCCTCTACAGCAGATGTCTGCCCATGGTTGTCAGTGGTAGTCACATTAGCTCATAAAGTAATCTTGCATAAATGGACCTTCTCCACCTCCTCCCCATTAATAGCAGAAGTTAGGCAAAAGCTTTTTAATTTCATGAACATGGATAGAAATGCTGAATTTCCATTGTTATGTTCTATAGGAAATGGGGTCCTTTTATAAATAGTGTGGATACGGAAACCCAAGCAACTACAGATGTGCCCACATAAAGCTTACCTCCATGTGCTAGAAGTCGCTTTAAACAGAACGTGTGAGCTACATGCCACTCGGAAGTAGCACAGAGTGCTTCTTTTTGCCTTCAAATACATTCGCAGTATGATGTGAATATGATGTGATGTGAATATGACACACAAGCAGCTTCTGCTGATTAAAATGATATGCCGCATGCCTATATTCTGTGTTTTTCTGGAGAAACCAGATAATACATATCAATCTCTACATGGTATAAAATGAAGTCCATCGTTGTGAGATATCTTTAATGATTAAGGCAGCGTAAGCCAAAAAACGCTTGGACGTCTTTTTTTTCATTGACTTTCTTTGACACTGCTCAGCTCCCTTTTTACCATACTTTAATGTTTCATACCACCTAATCGACAAATGTTCTATAGAATAGTAAATACTGCATCAAGAATGACCTATAAAGGGTTTTCTCTATTTAAGTGGATGATCTTTTTACTAATCTATAGCAGACAAATAACTGATATTGGTTGTCGTCTATTCTAGGGTCAGTGAATGTGCATACACCAGAAATGTAAATGTAATAGGACGTTTCCCAAATGTATTGGTCTTATTTCATGCATGTTATCCTGTCAAGTTCAATAAATTCTTAAAAGAACATAGAAACATAGAATTTGGTGGCAAATAAGAACCACTTAGCCCATCTAGTCTGCCCTTTTTAAAAAAAAAAAATAACTTTTTGTAACCTCCAACCCTATTTGATTATTAGTCCTTTGTAAGTATAATCTTGTGCCTATCCCGAGCATGCTTAAATTGTTTGATTGTGTTAGCCTCTACCACCTCTGATGGGAGGCCATTCCACTTATCCACTACCCTTTCCATGAAGTAATATTACCTCACATTTCCTTTGAACCTACCTCCCTCCAGTTCCAGTGCATGTCGTCTTATTCCTAGTACTTTGCATCTTACATTCTAATTCAATCTTTACAAGCATATAATTTTGTTATACAATTATTTTATTCACATTATGCCTTTTTATAGCTTCTATACACAGGAGCTTGAGTTTGGAGTCAATGTATCTGGATAAACAGTTGCCATATACATCAGTGTCGTCTTGGAATAAGGTAAATTGGTGTGAAAATAGCTATATTTGCAAAGAATGTCATTAGAAATTTTAATATTGAAGAAAAAGTTAGATTTTCTGATGTATGTGATAATTTTCCTAAAATGTATGTACTTAGGGCCTGATTAATTACGGATCACTATTGCGATCGCAGCTGCGATTACGCACGCAGTCTCCCTGCAAAAATATGCTTATGTTAGGCTGCGCCGGCATTGCGATTTCTAACATAAGGACGTCCACATCTCCTTACTCACATCTGTAATACTTTGCAAGTCTGCAAAATCATCGGTAACATAGAGTACCATTGTAGCAACAATCGGCCGACCGTGCGTAATCGCTGTTGCGATACCTAATGTATCAATATAGACTCCAGAATAGATTTGTACATTTCTACTGTAGCATTTTAAAATTATTAAAAGAAAAGAACATCTCCTTTTTGGGCTTTGGACATAACCTGAATGCCGATATTTAGTTTCACTTGATTCCAAAGAAAATAGTTTTATCAAATATATTTTAAATGTCTTGTTTTGAGAAATGCATATCTACAGATGTGTCATTATACACCTGGCCTCAATACACCATGCAACGCAAGACATCTGGTGTGGGTGAGCTGCCAGGTCCTGTGCAATTCTGCCTGCGTAGAGCTTCATTTTTCAGCCAGAAATTTCTTACTCGCACCCGGTGACTGCACTGATGAAGTTGATATGCAACACTTGTATATCTGTGTGTGACCGAGTCTGTAAATTAAGCACGATGAAACTTGGCGTGAAAAAAAGCTGCGGCCGCTGTATTGTAGCACTTCGTATACGAAGTCAGACACAGTCACACACTAGATAAACTAAACTAGTTCTGCATATCAAATTATTCAGTGCAGTCTCCTGGTTCACCTTGGTTACATCACATTGCGATTAAGACAGTTTTGTCCGAAAAAGACGCAAAATCGGAAAGTGAGTACACATCTGCCAATGCTGGCACACCGCCAGGTCCCAGTGCTAACGAGGTTGGTACACTAAATATTGTCTAGTGTGTACTGTTTTTTTGGGGTATTATGACTGCAAATGCAACAATGTTTACATAGCTTTTATCCCATGTAGTGCAATTTTCTTCCTGCCTGTAAGTCTTACATTTCTTCTTTTTTTTTTTCTTTTTGTTTGCACTGTTTCTGCTTATGTACTTTTGTAAGGTGCTGCAAACCCCCTGTGATACCATATAAATAAAGGAGAAAAGTAATCTAATATAATACTGAACAAGAACTAGGTCCTGCTTTCACTTCCTATATTGGTCCTTCTGAGGCAAAAATAAAACCTGCCCTTGGGACCCATCTTCTTTTCAGAGCCTGGTGCAGTAATTTAAAATCGTGTTTTCAGTACTCTACTATGCTACCTGACCTACACAGTTGGTTGCCTGGACTGCGCACACATATAATTGAGAGCGTAGCCAGACCCCAGTGAATAACCAAAAGATAAAATGTTTAAATTCTGTTTTTATTCAATGAAATAAGCCATCCCCTGCAGTTTGAATTGCAGCTAACTTCTCAAAATGAGGGCAAGGACATAAGAGTTTATGCAGATGTATTCTTTATCATTGTTCATAATAGGCTCCATTATAAACAATTCACATCCGTCCTCTGCCAGCACCATATTGTTTTTTTACATAATGCTACATTGTACTGTATCAAAGATCCAATTGCACATCCATGTACCTTTAATAAGCCATTCCCTTCAAACTCTGAAACAATAAACTACATGAAAGCAGACTATCCATTAAACTAAACCCCCACTATGTCCAATTCTAGATGGGCAAAGCGTCTTCTTTTTTTTTTTTTTTTTTAAAGTTTAAAATATTTGCATTTTATTTTAGCACCTCAGAACGACGTACAAAAGGCGCGATGATGATTGCAATTTCCCTTCATCCCAGAACACAAGATATAGAGCGCGCGCACAATGTGACACTCAAAGAAGCAGCAGAGTGGCAGAACCCGTGAGTTAGGTGCCGTTGTAGGGATTGTAGAGTAGATTACATAATAAGTAAGGGATGGAACATCACATGAGGGAAGTGGTCCCTGCTCGAAGAGCTTACATTCTAAAGATTACACTTAGATCAACTTGACAGGAAAGACCAATAGTGATTATTTTGAAATCAACAACATTGTTGATACATTAACAGTGACATGGGAATGCACATAAAATATTCCTTGTGGTGACTCGTTATCTGGGCCTTCAAAAATGACATCTCTTTTTAATACAGATTAATTTATGAATAACCCAACTAAAAATCTGTGACCATCAGCATGCAGTTCCAATTGCAACAATTTTAATACAATATCCTAAATACCAGGACAATAACATTTCCTTTAAACACAGATTTTCCAAAAAGCCATGTTGTGCAAAGAAACAGCACTGTGGAGTAGATGTATGAAGCAGTGAAGAGAGTGGAGACCTGTGCCAGTGTAGAAGTTACCCATGGCAACATCATATTACAGAGTGACACCAGTATATCAGCAAAGACAGTGGCCTCCACACTCTGGCAAATCAGTCCTAGCAGTTTTATATGCTCTGTTAGACAAGTTGCTATGGCTTCCACCGCCTGCCACTCTCCACAAATTCTTTACATCACTTAACACCACTCACACAAGACACCACTTACCCACTACCTTTTTTTTACCTCCTACTTCTAGTCTTCACAGGGTGTTATTATTATTCTAATTATTATTTTCTAAAGTGCATGACAAAAATTAGATACAATTATATGAAACAGACAGTAGAGATGGCCCTGCCCAATTCTACAATGGAAGGGCTATGGGCAGCATGATACATAAGGCAGTGGAATAATTATTGTAATGGCTGGCAGGAAAATTGTGAGCGGCTTTTTTGTGAGATTGTAGCTATATCCGCCTCCAATAAAACAAATGTTCCTGGGGGGCATGGTCTGGTGGCCATCAAGACCAGACGTGTCTGTGTACAGCTCCTGCCGGGTCCCGGGTTACACAGCCCATAGCCTCGCTAGTGGGACTGATTTTAGGCGCAAACTGTGCCTTACGACCCCGATTACCTCACCTTAGATGGCGGCTGGGTTCTCAGAGCGGGGGAACGTTTGGGAGCCCTCCTGGGAGCTGAGGCCTAGTTGTCGGCCCTGAAGCCGGGGCCTTGATTTCTGGGCTGCCGCACGGCGAGACATTTAGCTGGCGCCGCGAGAGCGGTTTCCGCCTACCTGTGGCTGATTTGGTATCCTCACCACCTGCCGACACTCCCGCTGTGTGCTGCCTGTAAACTTCGTCCAGAGCGGGGAGGCATGGCTTGCGGCTGCTCCACCGCTCCTTAATTGCTGTGATCACCGCCGGGTGTTGCCGCCGGACGCTACTGCTGCTGACGAGTGACTCATTCAGCCCTCTCCAGAGTCTCCCTGACCCGATGGCCTCATTAAATGCTGCTGATACACCAGTGACGCCGAGGCCCGAGCACCTGCGAAAAGCTGCCATTTTTTCCCACTGATCCCTTGTACTGCAACCGGGTTAAAACCAACACCAACTATTACCCGTGGGGGACCAGCTTACGGCATCTGCCTGGTTATATCTCAGGTATAGGGGGCATAGGTTGCGGAGCCGGGAGGTATATTACTTCTGCAGGTTGTGACTGGCCCACCTTGCTGTAGTTGGGACCTGAGGTAGGGGACGCCGCTGTTAGAGGACGCGAGTGTGATGTCTGCACGTGGCCCAGCTGTCTAGAACCTGAGAGATTTGCAAGGTATTGAGTGACATTTTTTGTGTATTGATGACCTGTCAGTACTCTGATATTGAGAATATACTACTTTAAAACACTGCTTCCTCACTATCAAATATAAAGCTCTGATTCTTGGTGCTCTGGCTCCCTCGTGTGGCAGTTCGTGGTAACTCTATTCTATAAATTCCCTTCTAAGCTGACCTATTTCTGCCGGCACTGTACTTTACCTGGGCTCCATTATTTTATCAGACGTATACCTGTACACCTTCATGCCCCAATTTGGAGGGGGTGTGTTTCTGCCCGGCAGGATGTGGCCAACTTGATGAGAAGGATGCCCGTTAGATCATGATCACATTGTGTTGAGGGGCACCTGTATCATGATACCGTCCATAAAAGTTCATCTCAATTGAAGCATCACACAGCATTACCTTATGGGGAGACGCAGCGTTAATAAAAAATCTTCCGCCACTCCAGCTAAATCTACTAAGACCACAGCTTTTCACACTTTATGTGGAGCTACATCTTCCTTTACGCCAGACCCTATTACAACCAGGTCTTCCCCAATGGCTTCAGGTAGCTCGGAGGGTTGTCAGACTCCTGAACTTCATTCTCCTCATCTGTCGCCCTCTACACAGAATAGGAATTCAGAAATTAGTGACATTTTAACTCATCTACGCTCCCTGCCTTCACGACAAGATATCCAACAAGATTTGCAATCGTTGGAACAACGTCTACAGAAATCTGTTAAGGTCCATTTAGCGGCTTTCCAATCAGACCTGACACAAGTGGCGAAACGAGTTGAATCATTAGAAGAGCATCGAGATGAGGTTGTTGATAAAATTGCTGACCTGGATGCTGTTTGTCGTCGCCAATCTAGATCGTTGATTGATATGCAGCGCCGATTAGATGTACTGACAAAAATCTTTAATGAGTTGTTGGAGGCGGCACCAGACTCTCAGATACACTTTGACCGAGCACATCTGGCGCTACGCCCTAAAGACATGCCTTCGGAAAAGCCATGGGATATTATGTCTCCTGCATTATTACACGATCAAGGAGGATATATTGAAAAAGGCTCGATTGGCCGACAATATTGACTTTAATGGTCATTCTATACAAATATACCAGGACTTATCTTGGCACACGCTACACCAGAGGCGACTACTCTGACCACTACTTGAAGAATTGCGGAAAAAGAATATTGGGTTCCGTTGGGGATTCCCTTTGAGTGTTCAGGTGTTTCATGAAGGAGTTCTATGTATCCTTAAAGATCATGAAGATATACCGCAATTTTGTTCGACGTTGGGTCTCCCTACAATAGCAATTCCAAACTGGTGCGACCCAGTGGAACCATCTGTTGCTCCCGTTGCTAAGAAAGAAGCTTGGCAGAAGAGTAAATCTTCCAGGCGCAGGTCACGTCACTCCCCTGATGAAGACAATTCGACAGCCACTTGAGTTAAACCATCTCATTAGATAGCTATGTGCTTTATAGTATCTGTTGATGTGCTTAATACCTTAGCCATGTTCTAATATGGTTATTTCCTTAATATCTTATCTGATTGCTGTAGTTTTTGAACTGTTTCCCCTGCTGTGTATTTTCTTATATTATTCTGAATATTCTAGATAGAAATCTTTGATTGAGATTCTTGTTGAGTTTCGACGAGATTATAGTTTGGTGTCGTGGACACTAGTACCCTCAATTCTCCTTTTCTCTGCTGTATATATGTTGACTGTGTCCCCATACGGGCCTTAGACTGCTTCTTATGCAGAGAGTTATACATGTTTACTTGTTAAATGTGTATTATTACTAGGTTTGCTCAGTAATATGGGCTTTCCCATAGTGTTTATTTGTTTATGTCTTTGTCTCTGTCTGTTCCCCTATCCCAATGTTTTTTCCCGCACCCATTTCCTCCCCCTCCCCTTCAGAAGTCGGTGTGCATGTCTCTGACAAGTGAGACGACCCGTCACGCTGGGAGGCTGGTTTCTGGAAGCTGAGGCCTGAGACTGCGGGAGGAAACGGAGGCGAGGGACCTGAATGTACGACCTCCGCATCCACAGGTCTTGGTCGTTGGCGAGACCTAGTCAAAGGTGCGGAATCTAACCCACGATATGGTGTTCGCCAGTGACCCCACCAATCGGGATATGGGCTTGAGCTGCACCTCGTAAGCAGGTCGCGGTCCTTTGACTAGGTGACCAAAGCCCACTGGAGAAAGGAGAGACGTACACTCGTGGCCCAAAGGGTCTGTGCCAGTAAGGGGCATGTAGGGACACTGTACTTGAGGTACAAGGAAGTGTGCACTGCGGACACACTCTACTGGGTTGCCGGTTAGAAAGAGTGCACCACGGTGCAATACTGTAACACATAGGTAGGGACCACAGAGTCCAGTAACGAGGTGGGTAGTGGTACTGGAGCCAGCCAGAGATTATGATGCTGGAGAGGTGGGTACGTATAACTACACTCAGGCTGTGATGGTAAAGCACTGGTGAAATGGATAGTATACTGCACACAGGCGGCGGTGGTAACGCACTGGTGGAATGGAGGTATACTGCACACAGGCTGAGGTGGTAAAGCACTGATGAGATGAATGATATAGCTGCACACAGGCTGAGATGGTAAAGCACTGATGAGATGAATGATATAGCTGCACACAGGAATAGATCACTGGAAGCAAGGGAACCTGGAACGAGAGACCACTAGTAACACTAGCAGCGACAATGGTTGTTCATACAACTACCTGATACACAGGAGCCGGATATATACCCCTGGAAGCCCACTGATTGGTCCACAGCGTCAGCTGACCGGCTAGACTGTCAGGGAAGGAAGGAAGGATAGTCAGAGAAGGAAGTGTCATGGCGGCGCCCATGACAGGAACTCCGATCCCCGCGCACCAGACCGCCCGAGACACCAGCATCAGGGAGAATGCTCAGCACCTCCCACGTCGCCGCACCAGCCGCCCGACTGCCCGGGAAGTCAGAGGAAGCCGGCGGGACGGTAAGGGACGGCCGATCCCCGGCTGAACTCTGACACAACCAATACGGAACAGAAGCCTCGTCGGTGGGTCTGTAAACGTTGTTTTACTTATGGCTAATCTGTTATTGTTTTCCAATAATGTAAAAGGTCTTAAACTATCTAATCTCCTCCATTTACTCCATGTAGACAAGGTTGATGTAGCTTTCCTGCAGGAGACACATTTTAAAAGAGATGCTGCCCCCACTTTACTTTCCCGTCATTACACTTCTGGGTTTTTTAATAATTATTCTGGTGCTAAGACTAGGGTTGGTTGCCATCTTATTCTCCAAGGGTTTGAATTTATCTGGTGCTCAAGAGGTACCTATAGGTGATGGTAGGAGTTTGCTTGTCAAAGTAACGATAGCTGGACAGCGGTACACTTTTGTAAATTTATACTTCCCTAATACGGGCCAATCACGTTTTTTACGTGAATCTTTGGAAGCCATTGAACACCATAGAGAGGGTATATTTATTGTGGGGGGTGATTTTAATTGGGTTCTAGAACCCCAATTAGATACCTCTTCTGGTGCTCCTAGATCATCTCACAAGGAGTCTCGTAAGTTTAGAACGATCTTACATGAATTTCAGTTAATGGATACCTGGCGGTTGCAGCACCCTGTCGAGAGAGATTATGCATTTTATTCTCCTCCACATAAGTCCTATTCTTGTATTTGATTATTTTCTTATAGGTCATTCCCATTTAGATTTAATAGAAGATATGGAAATTGGCCAGATAACAGGTTCAGATCACGCACCTATTTCCTTGCGATTGAGAGTCAGACATCCATCTCATCGTCACTGGCGCTGGACATTTAATGAGCAGTGTCTTAGATACACTAATTGCCGAGCTCAATTGCTAGAGGCTATTGATCAATATATAGAGTCCAACGTGACTGACGATGTTTCCCCGATTTCGATATGGGAGGCCCATAAGTGTGTCATCAGGGGCAGATGTATACAATTGGGATCACTTATTAAAAAGCAAAGAACGGAATGCAGGGACTCTTTACTTTCCAAAATTAAAGCGCTTGAAGAGACACACAAAGGAACTCTTGCTCCTGATGTATACGTAGAATTACAAAGAGCTAGAGAATCTCTTAATACTGTATTGAATGAGGGAGCTAAGAAAGCTTTTAGATGTTGTCGCCATAAATATTATCAATGGGGGAATAAACCAGGGAAGGTTCTGGCGAGAGCACTTCGGGAACAGAGGTCTCACACATATATCCAAAAACTTAAAAATATGTCGGGTACCCTTTGCTCCTCTGACTCGGATATTGCGAATGTATTTCAAAAATATTATTCGGATCTCTATAATTTGACTTCGACTCGATCCCCATCTGAATGTTTGCGTCATGAGTCGGAGGTGCAGAGATATCTGGATGGTATTCAGTTTCCGGCTCTCTCTACTGAGGTGCTCCAGGCTTTAGATGTACCTTTTACGGAGGTAGAATTGTTAGATGCTCTTAAAGCGACCCCAAGTGGGAAAAGCCCTGGTCCTGATGGGTTCCCAGTTACTTAATATAAGGCTTTCCAGGATCGGTTGCTCCCCCTTCTTTTATGTGCCTGTAATGGTGTCTCGGCTGAGACCCCTTTCTCTGGCCAGTCCCTGGGCGCTCATATCACGGTTATACCTAAAGAAGGGAAGGATCCATGTCTCCCCGAAAGTTATAGACCTATCTCTCAATGTGGATGTAAAGTTACATGCTAAGCTTATAGGCAATCGTCTCAAGCAGTGGTTACCGAACACAGTTCATTCTGACCAGGTTGGCTTCGTGACGGGGAGAGAAGCTAAAGATAATACTATTAAAGTCATCGACTTGATAGAATATGCTACCACAAATGATACCGATGGTACTTCTCTCCACGGACGCAGAAAAAGCCTTCGACGGGTAGACTGGTGTTTCTACTTCAGGGTCCATAGGGTATCCACAGGATACCTTGGGGTATAGGTGTGACGTCAGTCGCAGGGCACCAAAGAGTTAAGCTTTCAGCCTCCCAGGATGCACTAGGTCCCCCTCCTATACCCCGCCCCCGGGCCAAGGCACCTCAGTTTAGTTTGGTGCCCGGCCGGAGTCGGGTGCACCTGTTGGAGTGGGGGCTAGAAGAGCCCCTGAAGCTTTTTCTTCATGCAGCTGTGGCTGCACATCTGGATGAACAGCATGGACAGTCAGTCCTGACGTCCATGCTGTCTTCCCTACACCCCGCCGGTACCAGAACGCCGGTACTGATCCGGGGATGCTGGTGGGCGTCTGGGGTCACAGCTAGCGGTGACCCCAGATGTTCCGGACCATGGCCGGATTCAAGGGGGACAGAGGTAAGCAGCGGGGTTCCGCGGTGGGTCCCCGCTGATCACATGGTCCTAAGTCCCCAGGCAGGGGGCTCCCTGGGGACTGGCTGCAGCGTGGAGCCAGGCGACCAACCTGCGCTTCCACTACCCCCTGGGACAGCGGACCGCAGCAGAGCGGTAGCGCTGCGGCGTCCCAGGGGTTAAATGCATGCCAGGGGAGCGCGCCTTCCCTGTCTCACAGCCGGCGCCTCCCCCGCTGCACACAGCCCTCTCTGCACTGTGCTGACTGGTCCTGTGTCAGCGCTCCTCCCCCAGGCCAGCTTCTCTCTGCTCCTCGGCGGCCATCTTCTCTGCAACGCATGGTGAACGCTGCTGGAAGTCTGGAAGGAAGCATCGTGGTCTGGGTCCCCCCGCATACCTCTCCTCCGCTGTGGCTCAGGTCTGTGTATGCAGCGCTGTGTCCTACCAGGCCCTGTGTCTGTGTAGTTGAGTGATCAGCGCTGTTAGTGCAGGAATTGTTATTTCTCTGCATTGTATGTGACTGTGCTAGCGCTGCCTGTAACTTTTCTTCTCTAAACTGTCAGCTTTATTACTGTCCCTGTTCTTTCTGCTAAAGCCCTTGCGGTGCGGTGCTGCAGGGTGGTCTCTCGCCTATTTAATACTTAATTGGTGAGAGAGGTCACATACGTGGTGCCATCATGTCTGAAAGTGATTTTCCCCTCCGGCTACAGTGTACCACGTGCAAAGTACCGTTAGCGGAGGGGGAGGGTAGCGCGGAGGGCCTTTGCCGGCAGTGTTTGTCCATGGCGCGGCCTATTACGGTTACAGCACCGGTACAGGAGCCGCCCTGGGCTTGTTTCGCTCAGGCGTTAACAGCTTTAGTGGGCCAGTTAGCTCCGCAGCCCGCGTTTACTCCGATGGGTTTGTCCCAGCAGTCTGTGGTGTCGTCACCCATGCAGGGGTTCCCACGACAATTGGTGGTACCCCACAGTCTCCCTATTTCCCCGCTCCCGGGTTCTCAGGAGCCAGCGTGGGTTAACTCCCTGACGAGTTCTGTACAGCACTTGTCGGATGTGTTGCAAGGGGAGTCTGTGATGCGGCCTCATAAAAGGCCGGTGGCGTCTCTGTCCGCTCCTTATGAGGATGACGAAGGGACGTCTGATGATGGGGAGATTCTGGATCCTTACGATCAGGAACCTTTCCATACTAAGGACGCTGATGCTAAGTCCAAAGTATATATTCCTGGACTTATTCGGGCGGTCCGCACAGCCTTGGTGATTGAGGACGAAGTTCCCCCAGCGGCTAAATCTAAGTATGCCTTTTTCAAAGATGTGAAGGGCGATGCCACAGTCTTTCCTCTTTCGGGTCAGTTGGTGGACCATTTAGAGGAGGCGTGGAAACAACCTGGCAAAAGATACCAGCCGCAGAGACGCCTGGCGGTGGCTTATCCGTTCGCGGATAATTATTTTGCTAAGTGTGAATCCCCTCCACAGGTGGATTCTCACGTGACCCGTCTTGTCCGTAGTGCCACATTGCCGATGCCATCCATGTCCTCCCTTAAGGATGCTACGGACCGCAAGGTAGAAATCTGCCTGAAGTCTGCTTATTCCCTTGCAGGGGGGGCGATGGAGCGCTGGGCGGATTCATTAGAGGCTTCTTTTGAATCCGACTGTCCGGCCGAACAGGCGGAGTTGATTGGCAATCTCCGTGATTCGGCCACCTACATCAACGAGGCGGCTCTAGACATTAGTACTCTGGTGTCTAGAATTTCTTCAGCAGCGGTAGCTGCTCGTCGCACCTTGTGGCTGCGATCCTGGAAGGCGGACGCAGATCCAAGAAAGGTCTGGAAGCGTTGCCGTTTACCGGAGAAGTTCTCTTCGGTCCGGATCTGGATAAGTTTGTGGCCACGCTGGCGGCAGCCAAATCTGCTTGTCTCCCGTTGGCCGCTGCTCCTTCTGGTTCTGGACCATCGTCCTTTCGGTCATCTAGGGCCCAGGGCAGGCCCAAACCACAGTCGTTTCCTCGACAGGCTGGCCCTAAGAAATCGGTCAAGCCCCGGAAACAGGCATGGAGTACCAGACGTCCGGCCCCCAAGCCAGATGACAAGCCTGCGGCCTGACGGTCCGGGTCTCCCCTTGGGGGATCCCAGGGTGGGAGGCCGCCTGCTGCAGTTCTCCCGGTGTTGGTCGTTCACTACGACAGACACTTGGGTTCTGGAGGTGGTCTCTCACGGGTACGCCCTCTCCTTCCGGCACAGACCCCCGGCTCGATTCTTCACCACGGGTCTACCATCAGACCGGAACAAGGCTACGGAGCTGCGGAAGGTATTGCACACTATGCTCCAGGCTGGAGTTATAGTGCCTGTTCCATTCTCCCAGAGGGGCCAGGGTTTCTATTCAAATCTTTTTTTGGTACAGAAACCCAATGGGTCATATCGTCCGATTCTCAACCTCAAAGCACTCAACAAGTCTTTGCGGGTCCCGAAGTTTCGGATGGAGACCCTACGGTCCATCATTCTGGCGCTGGAACCTGGGGACTACATGGTGTCATTGAACTTACAGGACGCTATGGCGGTCATGGCGGCTTCTCTGCGGCTGCAAGGAGTCCGCATGTTGCCGTACTTGGACGACCTGTTATTGGTGGCAGGATCTCCAGAGCTCCTGTTACACCACTTGGACCTGACCATTGCACTTCTGCAATGGCACGGCTGGCTAATCAACTGGCAGAAGTCCACTCTAATCCCGTCTCGGAGGATTCTGCATCTTGGAGCCTTATTGGACTCGGGACAGCAAAGGATCTTCGTGACGGAGGACAAGATCTCTGCTTTACAGTCAAGGGTGCGCAGTTGTCTGCACAGCCGCCGGGTGTCCTTACACTCGGCGATGAGGTTACTGGGCTCCATGGTGTCGGTGTTCGACATGGTGGAATACGCCCAGTTTCACTCCAGACCTCTGCAGCACCTGATCCTGTCCAAGTGGAACGGGCTGCCTCAGTCTCTGAAGTTCCAGACGATTGTGCTCACCCCGGAGGTTCGCCTGTCCCTTGCGTGGTGGTTAAAGACGACCCACCTCAACAAGGGACGTCCGTTCTGGGTTCCAAATTGGGTCCTGTTGACAACGGACGCCAGTCTTCGGGGCTGGGGAGCAGTTTCGGGTCCACACTTGTTCCAGGGCAGGTGGACACCGACAGAAGCGGAGCTTCCAATAAATATCTTGGAACTCCGTGCGGTCTTCAATGCTCTCCTGCAGGCACAACGGTTTCTCCAGGGTCACCCGGTGCAGGTCCAGTCGGACAATGCTACCACCGTGGCCTACATAAACAGGCAAGGAGGAACTCGCAGTCGGGCGGCTCTCGTAGAGGTCTCTCGGATCCTGGTTTGGGCGGAGCGCAATCTTCCGGCCATATCAGCGGTCTTCATCCCGGGAGTGCTAAATTGGGAGGCAGACTTTCTAAGTCGCCAGGACGTTCATCCAGGGGAATGGTCCCTGCACCCGGACGTTTTTCAACTACTGGTGGACAGGTGGGGTCTTCCAGAAATCGACCTCATGGCGTCCCGGCACAACAACAAGTTGCCGGTGTACGGGTCTCGCACAAGAGACGAAGGGGCGTCTCTGGTGGATGCTCTGTCCGTCCGGTGGACGTTCAGGTTCGCATACCTGTTCCCTCCGGTCTCCCTTCTTCCACGGGTAATCCGGAAATTCAAACAGGAAGGAGGGACGCTCCTGTTGATAGCTCCCGCGTGGCCCAGACGGCACTGGTTCTCAGACCTTCAGGGTCTGTCCGTGGACAGTCCTCTGCGGTTGCCGCTACGACCGGACCTTCTGTCTCAGGGTCCTTGTCTTCACCCGGACCTGACTCGGCTGTCTTTGGCGGCGTGGCTGTTGAGACGGCCATGCTGAGGTCCTGGGGGTTTTCCAGCTCTGTGGTGCGTACCATGTTACGAGCTCGGAAACCGTCTTCCGCGAGGATATACCATCGCGTGTGGCATATGTTCTTCCAGTGGTGTCGACCGAGAGGTTATGCACCGCGGGAGTTTCGTCTGTCTCGGATTCTCGCCTTCCTGCAAGCGGGACTAGATCATGGGCTTCGCCTTGCTTCTTTGAAGGTACAGGTTTCGGCCCTATCTGTCTGGTTTCACCGTAGGATTGCTACAATCCCGGATGTGCGCACCTTTATGCAAGGTGTTCTCCGTATTCAGCCGCCCTTTGTTCCACCTGTGGCACCTTGGGATTTGGCTGTGGTCCTGAGGGCTCTCCAAGGACCGCCGTTTGAACCACTGGGCTCAGTGGATATTAAATGGCTAACAGCTAAGACTGTTTTCCTTCTGGCCGTTGCTTCAGCCAGACGTGTTTCTGAGTTAGGGGCTCTTTCTTGTAGACCCCCTTTCTTGGTTTTTCATGGGAACAGGGCAGTGCTCCGCACTCGGCCCAAGTTTCTTCCCAAAGTTGTTTCCCAGTTTCATGTTAACGAGGAAATAGTTGTTCCGGCCTTTAACTCACCGGGTCTTTCCGTGGGTGAGGCCTCTTTGGATGTTGTGCGGGCCTTAAGGACTTATGTTGACCGCACTTCTTTGTTTAGGAAGTCGGACGCTTTGTTGTCCTCTATGGCTTCTGTAAAAAGGGTTGGCCTGCTTCAAAGCAAACTTTGGCAGCCTGGATCCGTATGGCTATTTCTGAAGCTTATCTTCATGAAGGCCTACCGGTCCCTCCTTCTCTGAAGGCTCATTCCACTAGGTCTGTGGGTCCTTCGTGGGCAGCTCGACGTGGTGCCTCGGCAGTTCAGATCTGCAAGGCTGCTACGTGGTCTTCTGTCCATACCTTCGTGAGGTATTACTGGTTTGACACCTTCGCCTCTCAGGATGCTTCCTTCGGGCGGCGGATTCTCCTTTCTGCACAGGAGCGTCCCCACCCTTAAAGGATACTGCTTTGGGACATCCCCAAGGTATCCTGTGGATACCCTATGGACCCTGAAGTAGAAAATATGAGATATGGTAAGAACTTACCCTTGTTATCTCTATTTCTACGAAGTCCATAGGGTTCCACAGGACTCCCGCCCTGTCGCACCTGTGCTGCAGATGGGCTTTGCTCTGGTCACCGGTTTTCCGTCTCCCTCTGGTGAGAATGTGATTCTTGTATGTGTCCAGATCTTTGTTCTCTCTCTTCCTTCTCCTCCTCCGGCCTATGGCTTGGTAACTAACTGAGGTGCCTTGGCCCGGGGGCGGGGTATAGGAGGGGGACCTAGTGCATCCTGGGAGGCTGAAAGCTTAACTCTTTGGTGCCCTGCGACTGACGTCACACCTATACCCCAAGGTATCCTGTGGAACCCTATGGACTTCGTAGAAATAGAGATAACAAGGGTAAGTTCTTACCATATCTCATATTTTTTTGTTGGCAGTTTTGAGGCGGTTGGGCTTGGGTGAAGTCTTTCTCCAAAAAATTATATCACTATACAGGGTGCCCTCAGCACGGGTCAGGGTTAATGGGGTTTTGTTGGACACCATACATATTACCAATGGTACGAGGCAGGGTTGCCCACTTTCGCCCTTACTTTTTGTAATTTGTATGGAAGCACTGGCGAGGGCGATCAGGAGTAATCCTAATATTACTGGTCTTCAGATTGGTTCACAGGAATATCGTCTTGCTCTTTTTGCGGATGACCTGTTGGCAGTAATAACAAATCCTGTGACACCTCTCCCCAATCTGATGGAGGAGTTTGTTAGATTCGGCAGGCTTACAAATTTCAAAATAAATTATACTAAGTCCACTGCATTGAATATTACCGCTTCAATGGAGGCTGTTTCAGCTCTTCAGACCTCATTTCCATTTACATGGCATCCCACTCAGCTGAAATATTTGGGGATATTAATACCTTGCAAATTGTCTAATCTATATGACTTAAATTATGTCCCCCTTCTCAACAAGATTCGATCTGATTTTTCTAGATGGCTTCCAAGGAAACTGTCGTGGCTGGGTAGAATGAATGTGGTAAAAAAATGTACTTCCCAGATTATTGTATTTATTTCAAACTATACTTACAGCTTTATCGCTCCGCTTTCTTTCAATAGTTCACAATGTTTTGAGGGGTTTTGTATGGAATGGTAGGAGACCGAGATTTAAGCACCAGGTTTTATTTAGACGAAAATCGCAAGGCGGTAGACAACTCCCTATGGTTACAGCATACTACCAGGCCACGGTCCTTAATAGAATTGTAAATTGGTTTCGTAACTCGCAAGAGAAACAATGGGTTGCTATTGAATCTGCCTCTACAAATTTACATTTATCAGCTATTCCGTGGTGTAATAAAGTTGTCAGTTCAGATCATCCTACCGTGGGACCAACTCTTAAGTTGTGGTGGAAACTGCGGGAGAGGACTGGTGTCTCTTCTTTAATCTCCCCCCTTACCCCCTTTATACACAACCCTTGTTTTACACCCGGAACCTCAGGTCACGCAGTGGCCAAATGGAGTGCCTTAGGTGTCACTAGGGTGGGGGATTGGTCTCTGAGGGGGCAATTAAATCTTATACCACCTTAGCTAACGATTTGCAGTTAACTAAACAAGATTATTGGTTCTATCTGCAAATACGTTCTTTTTTGTCCTCTTTAGGCGGGAGTGCTCAAATGGGGAGAGCTCTGACTCCCTTCGAGTCCTTATGCACGGTTGACACTGCCCCTAAACATGTTATTTCTGTTATTTACCAAATTCTCCTATCCACTTATCTTCCGGTTGCTTTGACATACCAGGATGCTTGGGATAAAGACATGGCCTCTAAGAGCATACAATTAAATTGGGATAAAGTTTTTCAATGCATTAATGCTTGTTCTACTAGTTTAGAAACTATGGAAACACAATTTAAGGTATTGACGAGGTGGTACCCGCTGTCCAGATGTTTTACATAAGTATTCCCCAGGAGTATCTGCTCTTTGTTGGAGATGTAAGAAGGATAAAGGATCATTATTTCACATCTGGTGGGAATGTCACTTAATTACCCCATTTTGGGCGGCAGTTATAGCTTTGGCATCAGACATTCTTGGTTTTTCCGTTCCCACTGGCCCAGACTTCTGGTTGCTATCCCACTCGGACATTCCTATTTCTCAATATAAAAAAAAATCCCTTTTGAGACATACGAATAATGCAGCGAGAGCTGTACTTCCACTTAGGTGGCGTTCCCACTGTCCACCCACCATATGGGATTGGTATCAAAAATTAGATTTTTATATGTACATGGATGACATATTTTACTCTACCCCAGAAAAACAGTCTGATTTTACTACCCGGTGGTTTAATTGGTTAGAATTCAAACTTTCTCCGTCATATAAGGAACTCGTTCCTCAGACTCCAAGATAATGTTTATTATTTTTAGCTGCATGAGAGACTAATTGATACAAGGATTTGAGTGGATGCTTGCTGCTACGCAGTTGTTCTATTAACAGGAAGTAATTTGTATGTTTCTCAGGCTTGTCCTGTTTGCACATCTTCTCATTTTGGCTCTTCCTTCCCTTTTTTCCCTTGTCTTTTCCTCCCCCCTCTGTTTTTGTCTTTATATTGATTTCTGTTTTGACTATTTTGGTTATTGCATATTATTGTTACAATCTAAAATGTAAATGTAAGAGCAAATATTACTTTATGTACATATATCTGTTGGAAATGCAAATATTTATTTCTTTCATTGAAAATTTATATTAAGAATTTATAAAAAAAAAAAAAAAAAACAAATGTTCCTGTTTATCTCAAATTTTCTCACTATCTGTGGCTTCCAGCCTTTGGCACTTTCCCCTCTTCTTGAGTGGTTCTCAAACTGGGTCCACATGTACCCAAACCAATTTTTAATATGTGACCATTGGTCATACACCAGTTCCCTGCCAGGTGACCTGGAAAAAAATTCTGTTTTGAGTCCTGAGAAGCGTGTTTGAGGACCTCTGCTCCAGATACATCTTAAGACTTGTATTTTTTATTTTTTTTTGCTCTAAAGTGGAATTAATACCTGCATGATAATGTAGACAATTGGGGATAATTCAGTGGTGTTCTTGGTAGCATCAAAGGTGGTGATGTGAGGCTATATTATTCAATGCGTATCACAGAAAAATGAGACTCTGATGCCCAATATAAAACACTCCATGAATTTATATCTTCAATGGTTTGCTGACCAGCCAAGTGGCAACTCATTTGAGTTGTGTAAAAACACCCATGGTATGTTGGAAACCTTCCTTATGACCGAAGCAAAACAAAAACTAGATTTTTTTAAGAATATTACCACTGGGGCAATAAGTCATGCAGACTCCTGTCCAAGGCATGCAGTAAGAGGAATTGTTACTGCTATCAGGGATCCCTTCCTCTGGTAGTTTGTCCTGTTGATTATAGTGTTTAAAGTTACAGCAGTTTTAAAAAGGCTGTATCAAGTGGATTCCATTGACCCTGTATTACAGGAGAACCTACTAGGTGAGGCCTATGTCCCCAAACTTACTTAATCTCAGAGGGACATCCTCGATGCAGATATAACGCTTATGGAAATCACTGCCACTATAGTGTCTTCGACCCCAATAAAGCCTCTGTCCCTGATAACTTCTCGGTGAATATTTTCAGTTCAAGGCTAGTTTTTGAGAGCTGTACACAAGTGGCAGGTTCCAACCTATCACACATTTAACACTGCCACACCAATTTGTTGTATCTTGCATGCATATTACTCTCTTGAATACCTATTTATTTATGTATTCACAGTTAAAAATATAGTGCCAGCATATCCTGTAGCTTTTTACAATTGGGATAAAAACAGTAAAAAGGCAAGACCATGAGCCCTCCTCACAAAATTACACTCTATAGGGAATTAGGACTTTGAAAAATGTGGTACCTATCCTCATCTATCAAATGCACTAGCCAGGCTGCAAAGTTTCTTGGTGGGCTACATGATCCAGTCACACAGCAATGTTGACCTAGGGCCGGTGGGTTATGTGAGTGTGGAAAGAGAACATATGTAAATGTATGTGTATAAAGTGAGCTAGTTTGGTATACTAGTCCAATGGAGGTTATGTGAGGGGTTATTGAATTTGATAAGAATTCCTGAAGAGGTGAGCTTTTGGGAAACACTTGAAGGTTTGGAGACCAGGGGAAAGTCATGTGCAAGGGAGAGCATTCCACAGACTGGGTGCAGAACGAAAAACCCTTATAAACTATGAATGGGAGCAGGTAATGATGGTGCTTGAGCAACGCAGAATGGAGGGATTGAGCTTGGGAGATATTTGTCGATTAAGTGAAGAGATGCATGTTGGTGTGGTTTTGTTTATTTTCTTGTAAGTTAGAAGTATTTTTTGTTGGATTCCATAAAATACAGGCAGCCAATGTAAGTACTGACAGAGTGGAGCAGCAGAAGGACGCTTTCCAAGGAAAATCAGTCTTGCCACTGCATTAAAAATAGATTGTAGTGGTGAAAGTCTGGTTAGGGGGAATATTTAGAAGGCTAATGCAATAATCAAAGCTGGAGATACTGAGTGCATTAATATTCAACGGGACTTGGAGACAGATTTAATGTAAGGATAGTTCGGATCAAGGATGATATCTAGGCAGCAGGCCTCACAATTCTAGCAGAGATTAAGAAAATCAGGAGTCTATTTACTAAGCAGTGTTAGGAGACAGAGTGAAAAGTGTTAAAGTGATAAGGTGCCAACCAATCAGCTCCCATCACTTTCTTTTAACTTTTCACTCTCTCCTAACACTGCTTAGTAACTAGACCCCTTAGTCTCCAATCTATCCTTCCCACTTTACAGATTCAAGCTGGTGTGCAGTAAGTAAAGGTTGGTTTATATAAGTGGAAAGGGACAGTGTATGTATATGTGTATCTGTCAGAACTGGTTATCTCCCTACCTTTCAATTTGGTCTCTAGATGCCCTTCTCTGTCTGATTCACCACTTGCATGGTAATCGGGGAATGCCAATTGATTCCCATGAGATCTGTCAAAGCCAGATGATTGGCTGAGATCAGATCTTAAATTAATATCTGAAGACTCCATGTTTGAGTTGTCTGCACGATGCCATCTGGCGTAGTTAGCATAATATCATTGTGTACGGCGCTATTTTGCATTGTGTACATCTTCCGTGTTACTGCACACTGTTAAAGTCTTTACATAATAAATGTGCACGGATACACACATGTATTGTCGAAGCCGGATGATTGGCTGAGACCAGATCTTAAAATTAATATCGAGCGACGCCATTTTAGGTTGCCTCTGACGACGCCATTTTGCGTCGTCAGCATGAAACCCTGGTGTGTGATGCTAATATGCTGCTATTAGCATCGTGCGATCACATTACCACTGCATACTGTTTAAAACCCTATCATACCCCATACGCACGGATACACATATAAATATATATATTTAAAGACTTCATATATTCAGTGATGACAGACTTGTCTTGTAGACATGTCTGTGACAAATAATCAAGAATACACAAAGATACTGTGAGTGTTTACTTCAAATATATACACAGTATGTCTGTGGCAATTGAAATATAACCCAGACACTGATATGCACAATTGAAGTGTCCTAAATGTAGATTAATAAACAATTGCCAGACGTGTAGCTATTAACAAATATCCAATGCTGATGTATTTAAGTTGTATTAGGGGAGCCTTTTGTTAAAATTATCAGATTGTTTGCCAATGCTTGCTCCATCCATGAACAGGACAAAACCCCATTGTCTGTCATTCCTTTAGTCCAGACAGAAGTAAAATAAATAATGACCAGTTTGAGGATATATTAACGATACTTGAACAGAACCTCTATATACCCCTGCCTGTACCTTCTAAAATCCTACCTATAAACCTCTAAGGATGGCGCTAATTTGCGTACGCAGTCATACTGTAAATAAAAGACTCCAGACTTGGAATGTGTGGTTCCGAAGCACAAGTGTTATTCAAGTAAAAAGTACAGTCAGTTACAAGTTATTGATCCAGACACAATTAGACGTAAAGGAATTATACAGACCCCAAGTACAGTATACATACGCAGCGCTTCCGGACCAGATGATAGGCATCAGCAAGAAACCCCATCGTCATTCAGCATTCAGCAAGAAGACTAAAATCCCAGTGTTTGAGCACACATTTATACCCCCCAGAATAGACCGGACAATAGAGAAGTCTGTTGCTGATGTCATTGGTTCCCAGGGAGGAAGCATCTGTTACAGAGAGTTTAACAGGCTGGTTCAAATAGACTCACCCAGCCTCTAACAACTGGGGGTCTCTGCCCTCCCGCCCCCATGCACAATCCTAACAGTTATACCTTTTGTTGCTTGAAGTCGCTGCGGTCCATAAGTTGAGAATGCATGATGCGATCTCCACACCGATAGTACCGGAATTCTGTTGAAAGAGTACGCATCAGTACGAAACCAAACACTGCTTTCTTAGCATGTATAAAACCCTAGTTACCAAATATCTTTATTTCACAGCATTTATGCTAACTGAACCAACTTAAATCTTATACTTTAAAGCTTATTAAACCTAATGTGTGAGTATGCAGAGTTTGATATAAGGACGCTAGTTAACTTGGGGCAGATGCGTGCGCATAAAGCTAATAAAACAGCTGTTTCATACAAAGTCTTATGCATTCTCTAATATGCGACTAGTTAACAGCGCAATTGTGCGTATTAATGTGTGTATGAGAAATGGTGAAAGATGCAATGCATGTTGCTAATAGTAGTATCGCCACATGTACTAAAGTGTAAGTTTATCTAAAATGGCGCTTAGGCGGCCATTCGCAAAATGGCGTCTTGCGGCCAGTCGCAAGATGGTGTCGCTGCGATACAATTTTAAACTGGTCTTGTCTTAGTCAATTATCCAGCTTCGACAAAAAAATAAATAAATATATATATATATATATATATATATATATATTTCCAGATATTCGAGTCGATCAGCAAGGGAGTCTCATCTTGCGTTTGGTTATGGATCATAGGAAATTATTGGTTAGAATGTTTACTCTGTATGTGGTGTCTTAAACCAATTTAAAGAAAGACAATGTAATCTCAAGAGACTGTGAAGAATTCGGTCATACCCCTAGTGAACTGTCCTATGAACTACAGCGTACTACAAAGACCAAGAGCAAGAACCAATGGAATTATGTTTGTCTGTCTACATTGTTGGTATCATGATCTGTGTTAGGGTATATAACCTGTGTCCCGGTCCCAGTCAGTAGCCATTCTCTTTGGAAGACCACAGGCCTCTGGACTGATGACTCTATGCTGGGAGCCGTGCGCACGTGTATGTATTGGGCTGTATCTTATATTCTGTATTTAATTGGCTTTGCGCTAATAGTGCTAGATCAAAGCGTGTATCTTTTATTGCACTAAGAATTTTTGTGCTTTGGAACCACAATTATTGACTGGACATTGATTATTTCTCTCTAGCAATTAAGGGGTATTCATAGATCAGGGTTGCAGATTTTGCAGACTGTTCTAGTTAGTGTACCTTGCAATTCCACCCCAATCCCTCTCTCACTTATTTGGCCATACTTGGGGATTTGGAGCTGTATCCAGTTTGCACATCAACTGTATCACTTTATTTGCTACTAAGCTATGCGCATCCTTCTTGGCATGGCTGCACCCCCATTATATGTCTTATTTCAGTGTTGAGGTTGCTAATAACCCACATACTGAATATTACTCAGAACATATCTGCTCTTCTCGGACATACAAGGTTGGAATCCTCTCCATCTCTCCTGTTTGGGTAGAGCCAGAATACGCAAAATGATTTCCTTTCTGCTTTATGCACATTCTTCAGTGTCTCCCTCTTTTACTTAATCTTTGTTTGGCCTAACCAAAGTCAGTTTGGTTTCAATAGACTCAAAAGGGGGGGGGGTGTATAAACTTTCCAATCCTCACCTTTTACAATCAAGTAGTGATACTATGCCACCTAGAAGAAATAAATATAGATAACCAATTATTTCTTGGCGTCATGATCACATCAACAGTAATATAGCTCTTTAGGGTGGGAATAGATGCAATTTTAACTGTTGGTTTTGCATTTCTTACAATGTTATATAGACCAGGTTTCACTAGTATTCAATAAAGACGATTAGTGCACACCTTTACCCAGATTAATGCATTGCAAACAGCCCAATATATACATAATACAGTTCGATTGATTGATCAGATTAACCACGTTTAAATATGAAGCTATTGGAATACACATTATGGAACTTGTATTGCGTGACAATTTGATTCCTTTATAGCTGCAGATATTTTGTATGATGTATCGGTCTATGTTGACTTATTACATTATAAAAGATGATTATATGCTCATTATTTCCTTATACTGTTGCTTGATTCTAAGCCAACTCTAAACCAGCTTTTTTACTTTAGAAATCTTTCCCAACTTAGGGCCTGATTCAGAGCCGGACGCTCTGACAGAGCGCTCACTCTGAATCAGGGCCGGCCTTCTGTATTTTTTAGAGCGGCCTCCTGGCCGTTCGCATAGCTGTGGGTAACCACCCACAGCTATAGCGAGCGGCCAGGAAGATGGTCGCGATGGTCAAGACCATCGGGCTTGCAACGAGACACTTGTGGTAGGGTCTCGCCGCAAGCCCAAGAGTGCTTTCGGCTCTAACAGAGCCGAAAGCACTCCCACTGACATCACTTGTGATGTCAGTGGGGCCGGCCCCAGACGGTAGGCGTTCCCATGGGAACGCCTCCGTCTGGGCAGCCACATCCCTGGCCCGCCCACCAAAGGGGGCGTGCTGTCACTCAACAGCGACAGTATGCCCCCTTTGGTACGAGACCCGGAGCGACTGCCCGTCGCTATCCGGGTCTCGCGCATGCGCACGACGGAGCCGGCTCCGTCGTGCGCACCGGGCCACCATCGACCCGCTTGCAAGCACATATCGCTCGATAGTGGGTCTGAATCAGGCCCCTAGTCCTTTCACCACATGAAATAACATAAAACACCCACAGAGTTCTCTGAATAATATTAACTATATCAAAATGAGATTACACAGTACATATATAAACATGCTACAAATAAATACATAAATTTATATTCAATTACACAAAATAGTTTACATACGTATGTATATTCTAACTGCTCGGTGTAAGCAATGCAATAGAATAAGAAACCTAAGTTTTGCTAAAGAGTTGTAATAGTAAAATATACTTTTGTCCTTGGCGTTTACAGGACTTAGAACCTCCTCACTGAAAGGCCCAAACAAGTGTCTGCTCAGACTCTGTTCATTCTCCTATATGGATCTTTTGTATTTTAACTTGCAGAAAGTGGGGGGAATATTGTGTACAAAAGCATCTCCTGGCCCATTGTGTGTGTGTGTGTGTGTGTTTGCGGCCAGGTCTTTTCATGTGTTAATTTAAACTAGCAAAACTGGTCTCTACTCACAAATAGCCAAAATAGATATTTGGAATTGGCCAGTACTTGTGAGGACCATTCAAAATGTCTGCTCTTCTCTGTTTTTATTTATTACCAGGTATTTATATAGCGCACACACATTCCGCAGCGCTTTACAGAGAATATTTGGCCTTTCACATCAGTCCCTGCCCCATTGGAGCTTATAATCCATATTCCCTACTACATGTACACACACATACACACTAGGGTTAATTTTGGTGCACACTATGCTTAAATGGTGAATTTTAGAATTCTCCTGTAACACACATCACTGGATATTATCATCTTTGGTGGACTAGACTTAAGACATATAGGGTATCATCTTTTTGGGGATTAGACCTATAATGCATTGTTAAAAGTATAAGTACCTGGAATAGTAAATCTCCACCATTAATTAAATTCTTAAATTTTGTGACCGTTGTTTTTGCTTAATCTCTACAGAACGTTGAGCATTAGTAAATTATTGATTTGTGACATGGTCTGTCAAAACCAAAGGTTTTGTCAGGCAATGGAATATTAAAATAGGATCTTGGAGAGTTCAGATGCACAGTTCATGCTGTCCTTTTGTGTTTGAATGGAAATCAAGATTGTCATATTTATACTACAGAACATACATTTTTTTTTTTTTTTTTTAGAATATGTTGTATATCTGTATGTGATAATGTCCGTAATCCAGAGTTTCATGGGTCTGACAGATGAGATCTAGAATTCCAAATCATATGCATCGTAATTATAACTTGGAAAAGATGAGAGCAAATACAAATCTCTAGACGCAAAATTCATCTGAAACCAGATTACATGGATGGTACAAAAACACGTAAAATAACATACATGTCTGTGCTTTTTATTGATTTGAGAATCGGGCACTATTCACATCTAGTGTTGATTTTCATTAAGATGCACTCAGTAGATGAGTGTCTGGTGTCCTATGAATAACATTTAGCACATAGACGATAGCTTTGCTACTGTATTTAGAATTATTATTATTATTCTTTTGATCTAAACTTTAAGAGTACAAGAATTAGAAACCTGCTCTTTCTATTCTCTTTACACCCTGAAGCTATGCTGTAACTACTTGAATCAACAGCGCAAAAGTGGTAGTGGAATAATTTCACCTCACAGGCAATATAAAAATAAGAATTCACATCAGCTTTTAAATGCTGCTTCTAAGGATATCTTTGAATGGAATGTAGTTGACGTCCCGGCTGTCGGGATTCCGTTGCTCAGAATGCCGGCACCGGAATCCCGACACCATTCGGAATCCCTGCGTCAGCATCCTGGCACAAAGTATTAGGTCTATTAGAAGACTATACTAGGTAACTCTGTTTAAGCAATTACCAGGTATTCTATATTTTCTTACTATGGTTTATATACAGAGAGTTGCTTATTTACTTGAACATGACTGCTGCCATACTGCTGAGTATTAACACTCTGTAATATACTATTTATTATTCATATTTTCGCTGTATCATCATTTGGTACTTTTTTATGTGTTCTACGTTGTTTGTTTGTTAAGATCATTTTAACATACATAATAAAAGTAATAATTTAATATTTTGTCAAAGAGTGCCCCCAGCAAAGATGAGAGTTCTTTTTCTTCTTTTGTCTTAAGTATTAGGGTTAGGCTGCAAGGTGGGGAGGATGGTTAGGGTAGGGTACTTACCGGTGGGTGTCAGTTTTAGCCCTGTCGGGATTCTGACTACTGGCATCCCGAGCGCCGGCGTCCTGTACCCAATCCCTTTGAATTTTTAGGATGGAGCTATAACAAAATACTGTAAGTACTGTGTGGTAATTTACATAAATACTGTGATGGTAGTAAGAAGGCATTTGGCTGTAGTTCTTTAGCCTGTGTAAAAGTCACTGAGGTGGGGAAATGAGCCATGAGAGCAGAAATATGCTGATTTGAAAAAAAACAAATCAAGCATTTGTGTATGTGTAACAGCATAATTTCACTTACTGTCAGCAGCGTTTTATAACATCAGTAAATCTGGATGTGGGAGATTTTCCCCAAGACACTGCTAGTTATCATTGATACAGGACTAACAGTGAGAAGTACTGTCTAAAGGCACTGGTGAGCTCCCATAGCCATTATTTGGATGTTAGACTATAACTGCATAATGTCTTCCACGATTACCCTTTCCAGCAGGGCATACTGTGTATTTCTTACTATTCTTAATGAAGGATTTATCCTGGCGTGGGATAAATGACCGGCGTCTATATCTAGACGCCTGTCATTTACCAAACGGCGGGAGACCGGCGCCCGGCATCTCGATCGGAAGGGGAGTTAGGGCACCCGGGGGGGAGTTAGGGTTAGGCACCACCCCGGGAGGGTTAGGAGAAGGGGGGGGTTAGGGTTAGGCACCCCCCCCCCCCGGGGGACTTAGGTTTAGGCACCCTTAAGGAGGGTTAGGATAGGTTAGTTTATACTTACCTTAGGGACGATCGGGATTTCTAGCGCTGTCGGGGTTCCGCTGCCGGGCTCTGCTGATCTGTCGGGCTGCCGGGAATCGAACTGCCGGCAATGCGGCAGCCGGGATTCCATACCGATTCCCCTCATTAATGCTATTTAGGACTGTCTGGTTCCTAAGTGAGAGACTACATGTGGATGTATGTGTATTATATGTAATATTTGGCAGATTTCTATGTTAGGGGTAATTAGTTACTTTTTTTGCAGTTTCATTTTTTAATATGTGAAAAAGATTCCTTTGACCGCTCACAATCTTCTGCAATAGGGAAGAAAATCATTTATTTTGCCCAATTTATCTATGTTGCTATGTTTAACATTCCCTGATGGCATCCTGCGTACTGCTTTCTGAAAGATGATGATAGGCTAAAGATAATTTTGAGGATAAAAACACAATGTGAGAGGCGCACGACTGAACATGAACGGGTGCAGTATAAAATGTCAACAACCAATAGGTCAACATTCAAACTATTTGGTTAAAATGTTGACATGTTCATAATGTCAACATTTAACATGTCGACAACAGAATGTCAACATATGTTTTGATTTCCACTTCTTTTAGCCTAACCGTAAAACTAACCCTAAAAATAAGTAAAAACCTTTTCAACTTTCTGGTGTTGACATGTTAAATGTTGACATCATGAACATGTCAATATTTTAACCATGTTGATCTGTTTGAATGTCAACATATTGGTTGTCAACCTAAAGTCCATGTCGACATTCAGAACCTGTTGACATTCTTTTGTTGACATTCTGAATGCCTGCCTTCTGACCGCGTACCCACATGAATATAGTCCTTGCTAAGTACATGTGTGTATCACAGTAAACTTTGAGACTCAGCCCATAATGTGAAAAGAAAAACTGCTAAATTGAGTTATAGAATCACATCATATTACAAAGTATCTGGAGGAATGCATTAATAAATTGTACTTTTACAAGCCAAATATGGGTTTTAAAAGAATAGAAGATTGACAAGTATCAAATATTTTCATACATTCCATGTGTCTGAGCACAAGCGCATATTTTTAATCCTCTGCTGTTTTTTTTTTCTGAATTTGAAGGACATAGATGGCGTTACATGTACAACAGACATTACAGATATGCCAATCCTGAAGGTAAGGCCTTTGTTCTTAGTATCACTGCATGACCAGAGGTTCTGATACCTTAAGGCTACCACACATACTTCTCTATACTGGATAATATCAAGCTTCCTGGCCCACACAAGCCAATAGTGATCATCTTCCTGCATGGGTTTATCAATAGGCCTGTTAATTATCCAATTGATTTCCATTGTCTTTTTACCAGACATCTTTTTTTATTGGGCCAATGGTGGTGTAGTGTGTGTGGCCAGCATTACATGTAGTTTCTAAAATAGTACATTTGTACATAGTAAGCAGGAAGTGGGAAGTTTTTATTCATGGCAGGATTACAAACAGGTAATGGTGTAGTGTTTGATTGTGCATTACTACTTATGTGTTTCTGTGCGTTTGTAAAACATGGCTAATGTGATGTGTAACTAGTTATAAAAAGAGTAATGCAAAGAAGTAATTTTGTATTTTAAACACTGAGACTAAGTGGGGAATTCAATACTTTTGCACACCTGATCGTGCCATATTCCCCAGGACAATTCAATTGTTGCCTTTTTTGCACATGTTGCGCCCATATAGACCGGGTTTAGCCGTGTACAGCTAAAGTCCTGGTTTGGGTGCCAAAAACCAGGACTAATCGCTAATTTGTCCTCGCCACCTTAGTAGGCTGTGATCAGAAATCATGCTATTGCATCCTTTGGCAGGAACAATTGAATAGCTACCGTCAGGCGAGCAATACTGCAGCAGGTGGACAAAATGTAACACCCCCCCCCCCCCCCCCATATTCAAGAGTTGCTCATATTATATTGTTAATATTAGTCATTTTACCGACACATGATTTTTCGTTCTTTTAGCCCTACCCTAAACCTAACCCTAACCATCAACAAAGAAACATATATTGACATTTGAGTCAACATGTTAATTGTCAACATTCTGAATGTGTTGACATTTTAACTATGTAGACGTAAATACATATCTACATATTGATTATTAATCTAATGACTATGTCAACCTTCTGGATACCCTAGCTGCACCATGCTTTGCCCAGCTGCATGGATTATTAAATAGGAATAAATCTCTGCCAAAAGCCGGTGGTTGTGCCCGATTTAGTGCTTCTTCCATTGATTTAAAGAAAAAAGGCATAAGTCCTTTAAATTGTACCAGTCATAAAGTCTTACGGTTTAATCTCAAAGAAAGCAGAGCAAAGTCTTCCAGTTCAGCCTCACAATGGAGGAAGAGTCCATTACAAGACACTGTAATCGAGGGAATTTTTTAGATCACTTGCTCACATGGAGTCCCTATACTGATTATAGATACAGATACCCTAAAATACACTATTTAAATTGTTTTGGAGCCAGGTCTTATCCTGTTTATCATATAATGTATCATGTTTGTCTCCTGAACAGATAGGAACATTTAAAGGCATTTGGGAAAAGTTTCATTCTGAGCTAGAATACATGAAACATGCCCAGCAAAAATTTATTTACAGTAACAATTTGCAAAGAAGGGATTGGTGCAAACTGATTTCTCAGGTGGTAAGAAATGCTTCATTATACCACTACTACTTAAAAAAGCAAAGACCACTTTAAACTGTTAGTAATTTTTCCAATCTCATTACAGGATAACAATGAGAAGAGAAATTATGTTTATCATCGTAATATACTTGAGAATGCAAAGAGGTGAGTTAATGCCTGCACGTCTTGATCATTTGTAATATATCTGTAATCAGGGGTGCCAATAAAAATATTGGGCATGGTTTTTAGATGGGCATGTACGTGGTGTGGCCATACCCCATCCTAAATATTATCTGCAAGTGCAGTGCTTTAGAGTGGTGTGGCCACAACTGCCTTTACTTAGTTCCGCCCTGAGCATTATTTGGCTGGGGGGACTTATTATTCGTCCTCCCTGACCCACACTCCGCTGTTCTCTGCATATGGGGGATGGGTAATGCCCCATGCTCTTGGGGGCAATACAAACGTTTGGTGGTGGGCTTTATTAGCACTGGGATTTTCATCTGGATGTGTAGTGCCCCACAGAAATAAAATTGGAATGGGGGGATTTGAAATAGTTAGAAAATAATGCTGGTCACTGAGGGAGGGAGATGTGTGCAAAAACAGGGATCTATTACATTTAAGGTGGAGGGGGTTACTCAAATGGTGATCTATTACCACTAGTGGGGAAGTAATGCTAATGGAAAGCAATTGCACCTTGGGGAGGCTATGCCCAATGGGGATGGGAGGTAGTTTTACAAGGGGGCCTATGGACACGGGTGGTGCAAGACAAAGAGAGACAAAAAACAAACAAACAATTTCTGACCAGTTTTGGGTCGGGGGAGAAATTATCAGTTTAGTAGTTAAGCTTTGACCCAGGAGAAGCAGTTGCAATATCTAGGCCACACCTTCCTGTCATCCCCAACTATACTGTGACTGGCTGGTTAGTTTTTATATTGGCTGGGATGGCACAGCTCGTTTTATACCTTAAACCCAAAAAAGGATATAGCGTCCCTTGGGTTGGGTGTATTTTTAAGTATGTATGCTCAATGAATTTGTCATAAATTAACCTCTAGATTAAGAACAAATATTGCTGTATAGGGAAGGATGAGCACCTTAGATTCCTAATCCCCATCCCATACAAAAAAATCTTCTATGAAACGCTTAAAAAGGACCAGGTTTGCGCCGAATCTGCCCTTCCCAACTGAGCCGCTCCTCCAAGTGGCCTATATCGAGGTTAGTTTATTTTAGCTGTTTACAAAGACATATTCAAGTTACAGTTAAATAATAAATAAGGTTTTAAAGTGCAGACTATTACCTTTTATAAGGCTATTCACATCCAAATTAGAGGAAAGGCTTAGGCATTACAGCTGTTTAATATGTAGTCCCCTTGTGTTCAAGGGACCAAATGTAAATGGACAGTTGACCCAAAAGCTGCTTCATGGACAGTGGGGGCTATTCCTTAGTTATTTCTTAATCAAATCCAGACATATTTCCTGTTTAATTGATAGTGTGGCATTTGCATTTGGAGCTATTGCTGTAAATCTACAACATGTGGTCAGAATAGCTCTCGGTTCAAGTGAAACAAGCCATCCTTAGGCTGCAAAAACTAAACGAATCCATCGGAGAGAGTAGTAGTAGTGGCCAAATCAACAGTTTTTTACATTCTGAGAAAAAAAGAATGCACTGGTGAGCTCGGCAACTCAAAAAGGTATGACATCCATGGAAGACAACAGTGGTGAAGGATCCTTTCTGTGGTAAAGAAAAATCCCTTCACAACATCCAGCCAAGTGGAGAAAACTCCAGGAGGCAGGCATGTCAAGTCTACCGTAAGGAGAAGACTTCACAAATGCAAATACGGGGTTTACCACAAGGTGCAAACCATTCATAAGCCTCAAGAATAAAAAAAAGCAGATTAGACTTTGCCAAATAAAAACATCTAAAAAATCCAGCCCAGTTCTGGAACAGCTTTCTTTCAACAGATGAATCTAAGATAAACCTGTACCAGAATGATGGGAAGAAAAAAGTATGGAGAAGGCTTGGTATGGCTCATGATCTGAAGCGTAACACATCAGCTGTAATACATGGTGTAGGCAGTGTTAGGGAACGGGCATGCATGGCTTCCAATGGCACTGGGTCACTAGGGTTTATTGATGATGTAACAGAAGACAGAAGCAGCCAGATTGATTCTGAAATGTATAGGGATATACTGCTCAGGTTCAGCCAAATTCAGCAAAGTTGATTGGTCAGAGCCTGACAGTACACATGGACAATATTTTTGTTCAAAAACTTGAATTAAAGCTGAAAGTCTGCACTTTTATTGCATTTCCATTGTGGTAGCGTACAGAGCCAAAATTATGAAAATTGTCAGTGTCCAAATATATATATATGGACTTAACTGTATATTCCAATAGAATCCTTTTCAAAAGCACTCCTACTTCCCTAATTTTAACGTGAGCCCTCAAATGTAATTGACATAGCTTTATATTTTCATGTGTGCAAAGTTATAAACTGAATAAAAATATATACGTCATGTGACATTTCTTTTTGCTATGCTCATATCTCTGCAGGCATTGCCACCAAATGACTAGACTTGCTGTACATGTTATAATTGTTTTTAAATTAAGAATGATTTTTTTTGTATGAAGCTGCTTTTGATTTTGAAACCATAAAATAGGCTAATTTTATATTCACAGATCAATAATTTTGTGTGTATATGTGTCTGTATATATATATATATATATGTGTGTGTGTGTGTATATATATATATATATATATATATATATATATAATTATTATTTTTTTTATTTTTTTTTGTGTCATATATTATCTATATCTTCTTTTTCTTTCAGGGTTCTTTTAAACATGAGCACAAAGAGATATGGTAAATAGTGCAATCAAAATCACGATTTTTGTAAAAGTATGTCCGACATCCCATGTCACTGGCTTGTATCAATGAATATATTGCCATGTAATTAGCAGTGTATGCTGCTGCTGCATAGTTTCTTTGGTCTCCCTTAAGGCCCCCATACATGGTGCGATTTGCAAACGATCCCATCTCGTTTATGATTTTCCTTGAACTCCTGAACTCTCCCAGTCAAACGCTATTGTGCCCACAAAGGGAACGATTGTACAAACAACCAAATGATATAGATGGGTCATAAATGATAGCAGATTGTAAACGATATATCGTGGGTTGCAAACAACCTCACGATGCTGGAATTTAAATAATGGGAGGAAAAGTGACAAATATCGTCCGAAACAATGTGTGCCAAATCGTGAAAGATATGTCGATATCTTTCTGCAGGTTTAATTGATCAGTGACGGCTATGATCGGCGGTCCCCGCGCATCAGATTCGTATTCATCCCCCCCACACAGCATTTTTTACACGATTGGGCGTTCCAATTGATTGAAAACGGCCAAATCGTGTAAAAAAAAAAAAAAAAATCATGTATGGGGCCTATTACTTGTTTACATGTCGCATACAATCAGATAAATATTTGAGACAATAGAATAATACAGCAGTGTTCGTTCCACTCTAAAACACTTCATCTCTGCAGCTTCCGGGCAACCAAAATTGGTATAGTCTTTAAAGTAATAAAATTCTTCTTGCTGCAGTTTTTTTTATATTTTTATTTAATATTTATTACTATTTATGATTTTTTTTCTATTCAATCCCGCTGTTAAATTACTGACAGTGACAGCAGCAGTGGGGCAGAAATTGGAAACTAAATGACAATTGCAGAACTCTTATCTTTTCTTGCAATTACATATTAAAATGCAATATTAAAACTATCTTCTTAAAACTGTTATATTGCAATAATTGTCCTGGTGGAATGAAATACACAGAGGAACAAAACTCCCTTATTATTTTTACTTGGTGGTGTGTTCGAGCACCGTATCCAGAGCAAAGTATAACCCTGTAAATTAACACATTTTCAGAGAGTCTTATAGAAAAGGTACATGACTATCTCATAGTGATGACTTTCCGTAAAGCTAAGCCATAGCTGGGCTATAGTATGTACAGTAGCAAGACCCCTGCATGTTTGCAGTAACTGATCTAGGTAATGACTATTGTGGAATTTTTCTTTGACGAGTGGTATATGCAAGTGAGACCAAGTTCACAGCCTTATAGGTGTTATGTAGACTGTTTACTCAGGATACAGTTAAAATGCTGACAGTGGGGATTCCGGTGGTCAGAATGCCGCCACCGGAATCCTGACACCTGTCAGAATCCTAGTGCTGGCATCCCGACTGCTGGAGTCCCGAAGGTAATTAGCGTGTTGGGGGGAGGATCATTCGTTAGCCACTAGGGGGAGGGTTAGGTTTAGGGTGCAGGCAGGGGGAGGTTAGGGTCAGGCACCAGGAATGGAGAGAGGTAGGGTTAGGATACAGACACAGTATCTGTATTCTAACCGCTGTCATCCTGTACCCATCCTGTTTACTCTATATAGTTCATTAATTATAACACTGATGAAGATTTGTGATAAGTTTTCAGCTTTCACCACTGTATAAAATATGTTCATTCTGGAGGGCTGTGCTTTATATATATCTTTGTTGCTTTCTCCAGACGAAAGAATAGTACCTTTAAACCAAGAAGACGATTATGAACAGAAAGAGCTTATGGGTCTGGTACGTATACATTACAGCAAAGTAGCCATATGGAAATTGGCATTGGTTACAGAGGCAATGTAAGTTGGGATCATTTCAGAAGATATTGGAGTATTAGTTTTTCAGAATAAGCACAGACCACAGGCTCAGTATCCGATCAGTCCCTGTTGAAATTCATCCATTTCTAAAATGAGCTTACTGTTTGCATGGACCATAGAAAATGTACCTTATTCACTAGTGTCACATTTCTGGCACAAATTGCTCAAACTAATTGTAATGCATACAGTATATCAATAATTTTTTTCATATACATGCAATACACTTTAGTGACACATAAAGAATGCAAAAATGATGACACCCTAAAACATTAGCTTATACTGAAAAAAAAAAAATTAAATATGGTTTTGGTGGGGAACACCATCTTTTAATAGAGGGGATAAAGGAAAAAAAAAAAAAAAAAAAAACATTTTTGGGAAGGGTTAGGAAGCCACATTACATTCTCGCATATACACCAACAGCTGTATTTGTTGTGATAGGGCAGTCATGAGGAGGTCTTCTCCCTCTTGACCACCAATAAATCTTTGCCAACCTTTCATTTAGCGATGAGTGACACCTCAGACAATAAATGTGGGACTCACAATGTCTCCATCCTATAGGCAAACTGTACCTTTAGCTATGATCTTACTTAATGGTGGCGGTAGGGTTTTTTTTCCAATATTGGGCTATTGAACTTTTAGCAGCTATCAATATTTGACCCAATAGATAATGGTGTTATTTCAGGATATCAGTAGGGTATATTTGGGGAAAAACTATTAGTGGGGAAGGTTGTATTCTCTAACTTATAAAGATCAGTTGAACACCTCATACCATAACTGTTGGACCCATTTACAACTCAATATATATGGATGATATCCTCCTGAGCTGTACACTTCCTCCACCATTGTTTAGATTGTGAAGGTCACATCTTATGGAGCATAATTGGGATAAGATACAATCGATTTAATAGTTTAAATAGTAGTTTAGTATGGTTACAACATTTAGACATGTGGTGTGCATCAGTGCTTACAGTGGTTCTAGAGAAGTGATGGAACTCACAACCCCCGGCGCTTTGTCAAAAAAGGGACTGCATGTACCGGAAAAAAGGGGCATATTCTCAAAAGAAAGTGGTGTGGTCACACAATAGTATTCCCAATTCAAATTATGCCACACAGCACAATATTCACATTACACTTCACATAGTACCCCTGATTCACATTACACCACAAAGTGTCCCTTATTCAAGTTATGACACACAGCAGTACCCCTTTTACACAATGTTCATATTGTGCCCCTTATACACACAATGCCCACAGTGGTGGTGCCCCTTAGGCAGTGCCCACAGTGGTGGTGCCCCTTAGGCAGTGCCCACAGTGGTGGTGCCCCTTAGGCAGTGCCCACAGTGGTGGTGGCCCCTTAGGCAGTGCCCACAGTGGTGGTGGCCCCTTAGGCAGTGCCCACAGTGGTGGTGGCCCCTTAGGCAGTGCCCACAGTGGTGGTGGCCCCTTAGGCAGTGCCCACAGTGGTGGTGGTCCCTGTGGCGGTGGCCCCTGTGGCGGTGCCCCCAATAGTAATGCCCCCAGTAATAGTGCCACGCACACACTCACAAAAAAAACCAAAAACGTATACTTATACCTTAAGCTCTGCTCCTGCATCCGGTCTGCCTGGCTGCTCTGACTTCTCTCCCATAGTGCCCGTGGGGTGAGCCGGAAGTCGGAACTCAGGAGGGAGCTCCTGCTGAGGAGAAGCCGGGCGCCTGCTGTTAACAAAATCTCAGCGTGCGCCCGACAAATGGAGCCTCCCTGAGGTGGGCCGGAGGAGGCAGAACTGGTTCAGTCTCCAAATAGAAGTGACGGAACACAGTTCCGCCCAGTTCTGGCCCACTTTAGCCCCTGGTATGCATTTAGATTGTCTCCCATTGTTTAAATGTAAGTGTGGGTTAAATCTCTGCTTCCCATTGTATTTGGGTTTTTGATTTGTCGCCTGGCTAGCTTTATTGTATGAAAGTACCAAAACCCAATTAGACCCTTAATATTGCCTTTAGACAGCCTAGACATTAAATCTAGCATAGTTGTTATTCAATGGTGTATACGTAAAGTATTTGCTTGAGAGTAAATTGTTCTGAGCCTGCAGTAGGTCAAATGGGATAACTGTATTTCCGTTCATCATATTTGCAATCTGAAAAGTCCCTCTTTAACACCGTAGGTTGAGATTAATATAGGAGATCAGCCTAGAGAGTGCTAATAGTGAGAGTTTTGTAATTACTAGTAACCCCTTGTTTACCGACACCAGTTTATCCAAAGTGTTAAGGCAGTCGAGGATAGTTTGTGGGAAATAATATGCAGAAGGGCGTGTTTGACATGGGGTCCATAAAAGATCTTGTTTTGGGGTACTTAGATATCAAAGCTTTTTCTAAATCAACCCATGGTTTTATGCAGGGTGGGTTCAACCAGTCGCTTAGTTGGGCTACCAGGCAAGCAACCTCGTAATCTGGTAGACTAGGGACAGCCACTCCTCCTTGATTTTTGAACTTAATCTTAAGTAGACCAGACTCGGAGGTTTACTTTGCCATATACTGTATATTTTGAAATCGTTTTATGTGGCATTCTTAAATGTCTAGGCATCATAGATCCTAGTTCCTCCTACACTGGATGCTCACGTAACTCATTTAATTAAGAGTTCCACATTGCCCATTCCATCTGCAGCCTTTCTTAATGACGCTACTGATAAGAGATTAGAAACTTGTTTGAAATCAGTGTTTTCTTTTTCTGGGGCGATTTAACGGTCGGCTATGGCAATAGCCTGGGTAGCCAAGGCCATGGAGGAGTGGATGACTGCATTAGAGACTATGCCAGATCTTATGAAAGAACAATTCTTATCTCTCTTATGCGGGAGGCAGCATCTTACGCAGGTGATGCAGCAGTAGACGCAGGAATTATGGCGTCTAGGGCATCGGCAACTTCGGTTGTAGCTCGTAGAGCTCTCTGGTTAAGATCCCGGAAAGCAGATATGAGTTCCAAGAAAGCTTTGGAATCCCTGCCTTTTCCTGGTAAGAGACTGTTTGGTCCAGAATTGGATAATATAGTGGCTACGGTGGCAGCGGCAGAGTCTGCTGGGTTGTCATCAACAGCCACTTACAAAGAGACAGTCTTCCTTTCGGCCGCAGGGGAAAGTTAAGGGACAGTAATTTTCCAGGCTGTCGAATTCCCGCAGAACAACCAAGCCACAACAAGGAAGAAAGTCTTGGTGTGCAAGACGTCCGGCTTGACAGCTGGGCGACAAACCCTCTGACTGATGGGGCAGCCCTCCTCCTGGGGGACCTCATGGTGGAGGCCGGCTTCTTCAGTTTTGCGACACCTGGCATCAAACAACAGATGCCTGGGTCAGAGAAGTGGTTTCTTAGGGCTGTGCAATCACCTTCCGACGACACCCGCCTCGAAAGTTTTTTTGCACACGTCCCCCATCAAACTCTTGTCAAGGCCCTGGCCCCCCAGGAAGCCATCCAGACTCTGCTGAATTCAGGGGTAATTATTCAGCAGGTTCCCTTTGCTCAACAGGAAAGCAGATATTACACAAATCTGTTATTGATTCAGAAACCAAATGGGTCTCATCGCCCAATCCTGAATGTAAAGCATCTCAACAGATTTATTTATGTATCCAAATTCCATATGGAAACTCTATGGTCAATTGTGTTGACAATGGAACCTGGGGATTTTATGGTCTCCCTGGACATACAGGACGCATACCTGCACGTGCCTATAGCACTATCCCATCAGAGGTTCCTACGGTTTGCTGTTCGTCAGCAACATTACCAGTTTCAGGCTCTACCCTTTGGTCTGTTCACAGCTCCTCGGATGTTTTACCAAGATAATGGCGGTCATAACAGCTCATCTTAGATGACAAGGGATCAGAATACTACCATACTTGGATGACCACCTGATACTGGCACAATCTCAGGAGGTTTTGCTTCATCATCTCCGGCTGACAGTCATCACTTTTTCCAACTCTGTGAATGATACATCTGGGAGCACTCCTGGATTTTTAGGTGCAGAGGATCTTTATACCAGTAGAAAAGACTTCAGCTCTACATTTGCGGGTGGGCAAATTGCTCCACAATCAAAGATTATCAGTCCACTCAGCAATGCAGGTCCTGGGATCCATAGTTTCCACCTTCGACATGGTGGAATATGCTCAGCTCCACTCCAGGCCCTTACAACTATTTATTCTGTCTCATTGGTACGGTCAGTATCAGTGGATAGTCTCAGATGATCAGTCTCTCCTCAGAGGTTCGGCTCTCCCTAGCATGGTGGCTTCAGATGGCTCTTCTGAACAAGGGTTGCCTACTGTGGATTCCAAGGTGGGTACTCCTCACCACGGACGCCAGTCTTCGAGGATGGGGAGTGGTGACAAATGGTCGCACTTTGCAGGGAAGGTGGCCGTCTCTGGAAAGTCCCCTGCCCATAAATATCTTAGAAGTCCGGGCAATATATTTAGGGTGTTGGGTTTAGCATGAGACCTCCTTCACGGCAGGCCTGTTCAGATCCAGTCCGACAATGTGACCGCGGTAGCCTACCTCAATCATCAGGTAGGCACGCGGAGTTGAACAGCCATGCGGGAAATGGCAAACATTCTGACTTGGGCAGAATGTCATCTTTCGGCAATATTAATTCCAGGAGTCCTCAACTGGGAAGCAGACTTCCTCAGTCTTCAGGACATACATGCCGGAGAATGGGCTCTCCATCCGGATGTCTTCCAGCTCCTAGTGGACAAGTGCGGACTGCCAGAAGGGGATCTCATGGTACATTTACAAAGTTCCCAAGTACGGGTTCAGAACAAGAGACCCCTCAGCTGCCTTCGTGGATGCGGTGGGGTGGGATTTCAGGTTAGCTTACCTGTTCCCTCCAATCTCTCTTCTGTCAAGAGTTCTCAGAAATTCAAGCAAGAAGGTGGCAGGGTGATTCTAACAGCTCCGGCTTGGCCCAGGCGCCATTGGTTAACCGGCCTGACATGTCTCTCTATAGACACTCCACTCACACTGCCCCTACGGCCGCATCTGCTAGTGCAGGATCCTTGCCTACATCCGGACCTACCTAGTCTGTCTTTGACGGCTTGGACTTTAGTCTTCCGTATTAAGAGCCAAAGTGTTCACCGACTCAGTGATTCATACGATGCTTGCGGCAAGGAAACCCTCCTCTTCCCGCATCTATTACAGGATTTGACATTCCTTTTTTCAGTAGTGTTCCCTCAGAAGAGTTAATACTAAGGTTTTTAGGGTTTCTCGTGTTCTGGCTTTTCTCCAGGCGGGATTGGACCTTGGTCTCCGCCTTGCCAGGTTTCTGCGCTGTCAGTTTGGTTTCAGCGTAGAATTGCTCCCTTGCCGTATGTTAGAACATTTTTTCGGGGTGTTCTCTATCTGCAACCGCCTTTTTTTTTTTTTCCCCTCCAGTGGCACCTTGGGATTTGTCTCTGGTTATCAGGGCACTACAGGTTCCCCCCTTTGAACCTTTTAATACAGTGGACCTCAAGTTGACATCGAAGACACTTTTTCTCCTCGCTATCTCCTCAGCTCGCAGGGTCTCTGATTTGGCGGCACTCTCAGCCCCCATATTTGATTTTTCACCAGGATAGAGCTGTCCTTCACACACTGGCAGGCTACTTTCCAAAAGTGGTATCCAGTTTTCATTTAAATGAAGAAATAGTTGTACCGGCTTTCAAGTCCTCAGGTCTTTCTGCTGATGAAACTTCATTGGATGTGGTTCGAGCTCTTCGTATCTTCTGGCAGGGTACTAACTCCTCCATCAGAAAATCAGATGCACTGTTTGTTTTGTATGGCTTTCACAGATGTGGTTGGCCAGCTAACAAGCAGACTCTGGCTCGGTGGCTGCATATGACTATAGATCAAGTTTATTTATACGCAGGCTGATATGCCTGTTCCTAGCAGGCTGACAGCACATTTAACTCGGTCTGTGGGACCTTCATGGGCAGTTAGACATGGCGCCTTGGCTGAACAGTTGTGCAAGGCAGCCACTTGGTCTTCCGTCCATACCTTTATCAATTTCTATGCATTTGATACTTTTGCTTCTCAGGATGCTTCCTTTGGGCGGCGGATCCTCCTGTCGGCTCAGAAGCATCCCACCCTGAACTGCTTTAGGAGATCCCCAAGGTAGTTCCTGTGGACCCTATGAGTACTGAAAAAGAAGCGTTGTGGTATAACATACATTTTTGTTAACTTTTTCTTCGAGGTCCACAGGGCACCCTCCCTGACGCACCTGGCCTCAGTGGGATCTGCTCCTTCTTGTCACTGATTCCCTCTTCATTGTGTATGAGTTTTTCTAGTGTAATGTGTAGTTCCTTCTCCACTTCTCCTGTCAATGGGCTTGCTTACGAACTGAGGACCTGTGGCCGGAGGCGGGGTATATATGGGGGAGGACCCAGTGCATCCTAGGACCGGAAAACGTCGACTGTTTGGTGCCTGGTTTTCTCCAAACCACATAACCCCAAGGTAGGTTCCTGTGGACCTCGAAGAAAAAGAGTTATCAAAGGTATGTTATACCATAACTCTTAATTTTTGTTATGCAAATGTCAAATTGATACAAGATTATTTTGCACTGGACAATCAATCAAAAATATATTTAGAGAACCAACAATGAAAAGGAAGTGTATTCGGATATAGCATCCAAAGGGAACACAATGCATTTTGTTGGTTGTATGCCCATGGAGATAATGTACAGATGTCTTTACACATCTTTGCTGCAGTCAAGCTAAAAAGCCCCAATCTGCACGCCAGGCCCCATGAGGCTCTGGTAGTGCCAGGCATCTAGGACTAGGACGCACCAGCCGACTGCTGATTAATATGATAAGCGACACTTGTATTTGACTTAGATGCATTTTCAGCAATAAAAAAAGACTCCCATCGCTAGCAGAGTAGCATGGCAACTGGCGGCTCACTCATTCCAGGCAAGTCGCGCTGCGTAGCGTATTGAGGCTAGATGTATGCTAGATGCTTTAGCAAATACATATGAAATGTATTTCTGATCCACTGAATAGTAAAATGGAAAGAAGACTCCTTTGTGGGACACTCTTATTGTAATTGTATATGCAGATGTTAAAACTTTACAATTTGTGAATCTTTTGAGTACTATTAAAAGTTAACATACATAGAAATATCTATGGATTGTCCTGGTAATACAGCGGCAGCGGTTTCAGTTGCTGGGTTCTTTAATTTGTGCTGTTTATCCTACTCTGTTTTGAAGATGCTCGGCATGGTTTGCGTTTATAAATAGATTAATTTTGGTGTATTCATTCACTGGGACCTTGCTTCGGCATCATCTCTAGGGGCTACGTATTCTGAAAGGCTTCAGCAGATATAAACTTATATCCTGCATATAGCTTACAGGACTCTGTGGAAGTGACTCCCAAATATTGCAAAATAAACCATTCTGTCCTAAGTGTGGGGCCCCGGGGCAAATTTTTTGGCATGTACTGTTCGTTTGCCTGATATCTCTCCTTTTTAGTTTACTGTCACCAAATGCATAATCCAAGCGGGTATTTTCAAGTGTACGTTATCGGTAGGCGTTGGACGGATACCTGTCTGTCAGTGAATTAATTAATTTAGTATTATTTTTTTTTAATACAACATGAGTGCTTTTGTATATGGCAACAAGAAGTGTGCCCACATTTGCGAAAATCTGGTCCAAATGGTTGGTTGCCCTTTACAGCCTATTATACCTATTCTGTTCTGAGTTGCTTTTCTAAATCAAAACAGTTATTGTTTTATTTGGGCTTTTTGTTTACTGTGGTGTTCTTGATTTATATTGCACTTTGCTATGATACTGTATTTTTGTTTGCCTTTTTATGTTTGTTTTTGTTAAATTTTAGATAATAACTGTAATATTTTCAGTAAAACTGACCCAATTTTAAATAAATGTGAAGTTGCTATATTTAAATAAATGTATGCATTTGTTTTACGTGGCATAACTGTGATATTTAAAAGTGTGCATTTCCTGGAAAGCACACTAGGTGTCACTAATCCCCTTTTTGAAAACTATTATTTTGGGTCTGTCTTCTATAAGTTGTATAAATAACACAACGAAACCCTATAAAGAGATATAGTGATATTTGTATGTATGTAGATTTGTGTGCATGTACGTGTGTATATATAATTTATATGTATGTGTAACATATAATGTATATATGTGCATATTTGTGTGTATGTGTGTATATATATATATATATATATATATATATATATATATATATGTATATGTGTGTGTGTATATATATATGTGTATATATATATATATATATATATATATATAATATATATATATATACACACATACATATATATATATATATATATATATATATTATGTATGTGTGTATATATTATAGTGTGTGTGTATAGCGATGCTGAATAGCCCAGGGACGGGCTATCTGGGTGTTTAGTCATGCAGCTGTTAGCGCTGCGCTACGCTGGCAAACAGCATCGGATTTCTCCTCTCATCCCTGGGTTCGGGAGCTCCCACCCGAGGCTATTCAACATCGCTTTGAATTGAAAGATATGATACATATATATAATATAGATTACACACACCACACACGGCGGCACTCATGGAGAAATCAAAATAGGGTCACGACTACCTCTCAGCCATTCAACAGTTTCGGTTTATTCAAAAACCTTTGTCAGGAACATAACAAATAAACAAGCATCTTACCTTAAATAAGGACACCCATAAGTGTGACAATCTCCCTGGTTTCTTCCCTTGCGGCGCAAACAACACAGCACACCTGTGCGGAAGTGACGTCCGTACGGGGAATCTCATTCCTGTCTAGTAACCAATAAACAAAACATACATACAAAGCTGAAAATTTAAGTAGCAGTCTACAAGATCAAATTCGTTACAAAAAGCAATTAAGTTGGAGAGAATCATTTAAACCATACGGTTTCAAAGTATTTAAATAATCTATCCACCAAGCCTCTCTTTGTAATAACTGTCTATCCCTGTTACCTCCTCTGCGGTCATCTGCAATCTGATCAATCATTTTGTATCTAAGAAATGTTGCTAGCGAATATTTCTTCTCCTTTAAAATGTCTAGTGACAGGTTGTTCATTAGGTTTACCCTCTAATACCAGTCTAATGGTGCTGCGGTGCAACGCCATTCTCTTTAAATTTTCGCGTGGTCTTGCCTATATAAAATAGACCACCAGGGCACCTAATGAAATACACAACAAAAGTAGATGAACATGTCAGAGTCTGTTTAATGTAATAGTAATAGATGATGCGTTCTGTCATCCCCATTCATGAAAGACTAAGTAACTACAAGTTGTACACCCTTGGCAGTGGAAATTACCAGGCTATCTGGACAAGAAATTAGTTGGAACAGGGCTTTTAGGTGACCTCACATCTGTGCGAACCAAGAGCTCTCTAATACTTTTACCTTTCTTGAAACAAGGGAGTAGTTTAATATTTTGCAATAAAGGAAGATCTGTATCCTCCTTAATAATTGGCCAGTATCTTTTGGCTGTTTTGACTATCTTGTCACTGCACATATTATGATTATTCACCCATACTAAAGAGTCCTTTGCCAGTAATTAAAGCGGACTCTTCTACAGACTGGCTTGACAAATTGCGGATTCACATTGACAAATATAAACATGATCTAATTCAATTTAAACAAGACAAGGTGACAGTGGTTAATAGAGCCTATGAAGAGTGTAGAGTGTACAACTGGGTTAATAACTCCCCGATTAGACCAGGATTGTTTAAACATAGAACCCCTTTTAGAAAGAATCAGAGATGTCCTCTGGAGACCGAGACAAGTGAACCGGGCTCATCTAATAGTGTCAGAAAATACAGGGGTCAAGAAGCCTTTTTTACAGCAAAGTCCACCAAGCTGGGTGATTACCAGAGGTTGAAAAGGAAGTACCCAAGACACTATACCCGTAGAGGGGGCCAGTCTGAGTGGCAGAGGAAAGCGGGGCTCAAGAAAGAAAAATTAATTTTTAATCTTTCTTCCAGGACACTGCAATATGAGGAATTCAGAGTCTTACAAAAGGTCTGAATTTTGTCCCTAGTATTAGGTTCAACAAATTTCACAGTAAAATTTATGTGTGTCTGCTTAATCGACAATTGCGGTTAAAATAAATTTTTGGTAATAAAGAGCATCTGCCGAACACAGCGCATCCTCTTGAGTGCCCTATAAAAACTAAATCAACATTTGATCCGCTGTCTACTAACCACGGTATCAAAACATTTAGTAAAATACTGAATATATGCTTGGATGATTGTGATCTGAATAAACAGAATAAAGGCTTTAATCTGACTAAAGCTGAATCTCAGGCATTAAAAAAACTTGCTTCTTATGATATTACTATCCGCCCTGCCGATAAGGGGGTGGAATAGTAATTCAAAACACCTCAGACTGTTTGTCAGAAGCGTACAGACAACTCTCAGATGAATCGGTTTATAAAAAACTTAATAAAGTTCCTACTGATGAATTTGCACGTGAATTGACGCTTCGTCTTGAGAATGCTTATGAAGATGGAATTATCCCCAAATCTGTGTTTACAGCTTTTAGTACGCCTTCTCCGCGAGTCCCGGTACTTGATACACTTCCTCACGGTGCACAAGAATATTGGACACCCCTGGGCAAACCAATTATCTCGGCCCGGTGGTCATTATTCTTTGAGGTATCTAAATATCTAGATTACTACTTGCAACCAGTAATTCAGAAAGAACAGACATATTTGAAGGATACAACTTCTTTCCTTTTGTAAGCTGCAAAACTTATCTATATTACCGGATTCATTATTTTTGTGCACAATAGATGTAGTATCTGTGTACACGAACATTCCGTACAACAGGGGCATACAGGCCACGGAGCAACTTCTGACTAATAACTTGGTATATCTGGGACCGGATCTGCCATTTTTCTTGAAATTTTTAACACTAGTATTAACTAGAAACTATTTCTTGTTCAATGATGCGATCTATGTACAAATGCTAGGCTGTGCAATGGGGTCATGTGTGGCCCCCACATATGCTAATGCATTCATGTTTAGAGTGGAGAAAAACTTGTTGTTCTCTAATGCAGTGAATACCGGTCACATTGCGTTATTGACACATTATATTGATGATGTGTTTCTCATATGTACTGGATCCAAGGAACTTTTTATTTCAATGATGGAAAATGTCAATAGGCTTGATGACCATATAAAATTCACATATGATATACAAAGTAAGGAAATAAATTTTCTGGATGTCAACATTACTGTGGAAGAGGGGCAATTGAAAACCTCAGTCTTCCACAAGCCCACTGACCGTAACAACTTATCGTTTGTCACCATCCAGTGCCCTTAAAACAAGGACTACCGTTTTCTCAATGTCTGCGGGTTAATCGTATTTGTAGTGACATCGAGGATGAAAAAATACAGATGTCTTTGACTAATAAATTTCTGCAGCGAGGATATGGTAAAGACCTGCTGGATAAAGCCATGAAGAAGGCACTAAATATTCCAAGGCGAGAGACCTTCCGGAGTACTAGATCTAAGGACTCTTTAGTATGGGTGAATAATTATAATATGTGCAGTGACAAGATAGTCAAAAGATACTGGCCAATTATTAAGGAGGATACAGATCTTCTTTTATTGCAAAATATTAAACTACTCCCTTGTTTCAAGAGAGGTAAAAGTATTAGAGATCTCTTGGTTCGCACAGATGTGAGGTCACCTAAAAGCCCTGTTCCAACTAATTTCTTGTCCAGATAGCCTGGTAATTTCCACTGCCAAGGGTGTACAACTTGTAGTTACTTAGTAATAGGTGATGCGTTCTGTCATCCCCATTCAGGAAAGACTATTAAAATTAAATAGACTCTGACATGTTAATCTACTTTTGTTGTGTATTTCATTAGGTGCCCTGGTGGTCTATTTTATATAGGCAAGACCACGCGAAAAGTTAGAGAATGGCGTTGCAGTGCCAATAGACTGGCATTAGAGGGTAAACCTAATGAACAACCTGTCGCTAGACATTTTAAGGAGAAGGAACATTCACTAGCAACACTTAGATACAAAATGATTGATCAGATTGCAGATGATCGCAGAGGAGGTAACAGGGATAGACAGTTATTACAAAGAGAGGCTTGGTGGATAGATTATTTAAATACTTTGAAACCGTATGGTAAATGATTCTCTCCAACTTAATTGCTTTTTGTAACGTATTTGATCTTGTAGACTGCTACTTAAATTTTCAGCATTGTATGTATGTTTTGTTTATTGGTTACTATGTTGATGGTGATGTCACTTTACCCTGACAGGGATGAGATTCCCCGTACGGATGTCACTTCCGCACAGGTGTGCTGTAGTGTGCGCCAGAAAGGAAAGAAACCAGGGAGATTGTCACACATATGGGTGTCCTTATTTAAGGTAAGATGCTTGTTTATTTGTTATGATCCTGACGAAGGTTTTTGAATAAACCGAAACTGTTGAATGGCTGAGAGGTAGTCGTGACCCTATTTTGATTTCTCCGTGAGTGCCGCCTTGTGTGGTATATATTTCTCTGAGGAGTTGGATGGCACCCGACCATAATTATTCATATACAGCCTTGCGGAGTGCCGATTACTGTGTATATATATATATATATATATATATATATATATATATATATATATATATATATATATATATATACACACATATACACATATACACACAGACAGACCCAGCACTCACCATGATGTATAAATAAGTAAATAAATAATGGGGATTTAGTTCATGGATTGATCAATGCATTTAAGCCCGCAGCCCACATCACGGGACCCCACTTTCTGCAGGTCCTACACTATCCGTCACACTGATGGAAACCTGGTAGCTGCTATCACATAGTTTAGACTGAAAAAATGTTACCTGGTTTAAAGCTCACCTGCTAGCTAATGGCTTTTAAAGGTAAGGCAGTCACCTGACATAGCTTCTATCACACTACCAAAAAGACAGCTGACACAGGTTAATATAAACGAGTTTGCACATGGGGTGCATGAGAAAGCTATGATCACAAAAGGTTAATAAAAATTAACCGCATAAACAAAGTCAGAAATCCACTGCACTCACCACTCCTAGATTTGGGGTGCAGTGTAAATAGTGTAGTGTATATATTATAGTGTATGTATGTGTTCCAAGCTGCTGTATAGGAGCTGGCCAGGGTGCTGAGACCGTAAGAGAAATTAAGAGCCAATCACAGATGGCAATGTGCCCTGTTGCTTAGCAGCAGCCTAGAGAGGGGAGGGAGTCAGGGACTGAGCAAGGTCACCTCTGAGGGAAACTGAGTGCATGCGAGACAGCCTCTAACAAACCCATGAAGATGCCCTAATGCAGACACATTAGTCTGGAAGGATCCAAGGGAGACATAACTATCAGGAATGAAAAACAAACAAATAATGGAACACAATCGAATGATTTCCATTCAGTGGTGGGAAACATTGGACAGCCACCATCAAATAGTAAAAACACTACCATTGGAGCAAAAACATCAATGATTTGTAACCATCGGATTCCGATGTTCATCACTACGCTGAACCTGCAAGCGGACTTCGATCACCACTCCTCCACCCTGAAGTGCTCCCTCTCCAGCGTGATGTTCCCAATCAGCCACATGCCCTTGGTGAACAGGATGCGCCTCCCATGGAAGTTTGTGCTGTTCTCGGACAGGGGCATTGGCTAGGGAGCCCAGGAAATACAGTGTACATTGTGCAAAGAGGACATTGTTCATCGCCATGTTCAGCAGCAGGTGAAGGGAGCGCATGGAGGAAATATGCACAGGTGCCCCAACCCCAGGGACATGCTGCTGATAATGCTGCAATATTAATCTCTCATCAATGATTCTCCTGCCCTTCCCAGAAAATCCCAGTGGCTGGGCTCCAGGGCAGCAGCAGCTGGAGTTGTGGTGACACTTGTGAGATGCAGGGGGCAGGAGTGAGAAGCAGGATGGTTGTGAGATGCAGGGGACTGTGGTGATATGGCGTAGGTTTTTATGAGATGCAGGGGGCTTTGGCAAGACAAAATTGGTCCCGTGCGATGCCGGGGTGGGTCTCGAGTGCGTGTGTGTGTCCCACGTGCTGTGGGACTGTAAGCTCATTGTATGGGTCGAGTGGCAGCTTCAGAGGTAGGGCTGTAGCGCAGTCCAATATTCAAAACCAATTGCCAGTGATGGCAGCATTTGGAGTGATAAATGGTGTGGATCCCCTTTTTAGGCGTAAAATTAAGCATATAAATTAAGTTAAGTTGGTATGAAGGAAATTCAAATATCTGAGGTCTACCTGGGTGAAACTAGGTGCATCAGCAGTATAACAAATATTAACAGTGTTATAACTGTGTTATTACTACAGTAAAACTTTCTCCCCCTCTGTAGTAGTAATCTTCCCCCTCACCTCTTTAGTTAAACACTTCCCCTTCCCCACCAGCCATGGTAAGATCTGGTACAAGGCGGGATATATACTGCAGTGACCTGAGATGCTGGGACAGCAATCCTACTGTAGTATATCTCAGCATTCTGGGTCTCCCTGTCTATGTCCTGCTGTGATGAAATGAATCGACGTGGCTTGGTGCCAGTATTCTTTATCACAGAGGTTCCCAAACTCCACCATTACAGTCCAGTATTTAAGGATATCCAAGCTTGAGTCCAGATAGTTAAATCAAATTGACTGAGGTAGTAATTAAGTCACCTGTGCTCAAGCATGGAAATCCTTAAAACGTGGACTGTAATGGTGGAGTTTGGGAACCACTGCTTTTTCAGTTCCTGAACACATTCCTTATGCAGTCCTGACAATCCTGTGCCTGGCCATGATACACAAGTGGAATGGCAGCGGGACTGTCTGATCCATGGAAGGGTTTTAAAATACATGTAGGCTTTTTCTTCTAATATGGCTGATATCCCTGTGTCACATTACATATGACATTATGTGCAGAACTTCAGTTGGTTTCTAAAGAAAGTTTAATGCTGCTCCTTTTTCATTATAGATGATGGTGAAATTAAAAGATCATCTGTCACAGCATCTGCATCATGTCGGGAAAAACAAGATTGACAAGATTGTTCTGGATTTTGTTTCTAAACAGGTAAATGGATAAAGCACCACTAATTCTTTAATAAGCATCTTATAAACCAATTAAAGCATTCATAATCAATATGCATTTATATAGTGAGTAAACGTTTCCATACCAGGAAAGGTCTGCTTCCCATACTTACCTAAAGGTCAAATGTTCTGTCTGAGTTGAAAGGAGGTTTAACTGCGCCCAAACTTGTATTTTAGACGTTATAATTTAATTTAGTTCATCTTAGCAATTTGTTCACTCCTGGCACTCCTGAGCCACGGGTGTGGATATCAAAGGCTTTCTGAACCATTCACTGTGGCTCATCAAATCTGAGACCTCTTTTGGATTTGGAACGTATATTTAAAACTACTTTTAAAATGTCTAAATCTATAAATCATTCTAAAGATAATTCATTGTTTGTACTAATGAATAAAATGCTTAAGATATGGCCGACCTGTTTTTGAAGATTTTTGGCGGTGCGGTCGGTACTCCCATTCTCTCATTCACTGTTCTGGAGTGCCATATCTAACTTATTCTTTGGAATGAGGTATTTATCCTCATTAATCAAGTAATTCAAGCTACTGTCCCCTGCTAGTTGTCCCTCCTACATTTTATCCCTTACTGCTGCAGAATATTAATAGACCTGTCCTGGGACATATGCTTAAAGCCACCAGAGCAGCAATCTCTCTGTTCTAGAAATCTTTCTCCTCCGCATCTCTTTCATTACTGCTAAGATTCAAAGGATGTGTGATATGGAGTCCATTTGCTTTCAGGACACTTCCTCTGCCTATTCCCTTTTGAATAATGGTTCCAACAGCCCTCATATTATACGTCTTGCCTTGCCATAGCCTTATACTTCTCCTATACTGGCGGTGGTTGTTAAGACGGCTGTGTGTTGATCTCTTCCCCACTTACACTGTATGTACCCTCTTTCCTGTTTGTTGTTTATCATGACTGCCCTTCCCAGTATTTATTTCATAAATTGTATGTTAAAACTCTTCAATAAAACTCTACTATATAAAAGAAATTCAACACCATGTTTTGATTTGTACAGATTGGAGTTTTGTAAAGCATGGGGAAAGATTTATTCATACTAGTACACCATTTTTGTCAGCAGTGCGTTCCCCACTACAAGAATGCAGCTGGCTAGGTATTATTTGGGTACGCCCATAACACATTCACTAGTTTGCTATTCCTCATATGGTTGCATTGCTTCTGATAACCACTGACATGCTGTGTTCCAAGTCACATAAATCTTACATCTTGCATAAAATGAAAAATGTTATGTGCTTTGCTGAAAAGAAAGACATTCTATAGTATTTTCTTCAGACAGGATATACTTAAGCTTTTAAATATGCACTGCTGAATCTATCTAATAGTTGTGTATCCTACAAATTTTATATATTGTGTAGCATTAACTAAATCACTGCATCCTGATATTAAACATAGGAAATACAGCGGAAAAACACAATATAAAATTATTGAATATGGTTTGAAAAAAAAACATCAATTTAAAATGTTCTATTGTAAAAAAAATATTCCATATAAAACTACCACTTTTATACAAAGTGGTGGCATTTTCATTTTATAGCCAATGTTGTATAACCCAAACTTTAAGGACTATTTGGGCATCCCACAGTTTTATATAATGCTCTCTTTACTACATATGATGCTGTCACATTGATCTGTCAGCATCAAGGGAAGGGTAAATTCACTTCAGAATTGGTCACTCAGTCTACGGGGGGTTGGGAGTTTAATAGGTTGAAAAACCATTGTGCTTTTTAGTCCGATTATTGGGTAAGATTGTAGTCTCTGTATGTAATAGCATACAAGTATGATTATATACAGTAATTGTTTTAAATAAATGAATAAGCAAAGAAAAGAAAATGTGGGTCTTTTTTTAACACCAAGTAATTGATCAGTTAGTAGAAATAGTTTGTGTAAATACAAGTGGCAGTTAGTAGAAATAGTTTGTGTAAATACAAGTGGCAGTTAGTAGAAATAGTTTGTGTAAATACAAGTGGCAAAGTATTGATGTGGAGATTATATAGTGTGTGATCTGTATTAATTTGCAGTATATGTTGTTGTTTGTACACTAACACAATGTAACTATGCACTGATCCTCACCTGGAACCTAGCAGTACAGTTTAAGAATTATATTTTTTAATATTAGATATGACAATTTTTAACTTTTATTTTGTATTAAATGAAGGTCTCTTTTGAATAATTAATTTAGAATAATTGAGGGACACACATAATTAGTCACCCATGTTCACACCTTGTGTGAAATATGTAATATCACATTGTTATCCTGAATCCTAAAATATTTGCATGTTTATTGTGTTAAATATGTTTCCATTCTAGTTGGACCTGGTATGTCAGATATTGGAGGTGGTTTGGAGAAAACATGCATTAGAGCCGGGTGTTTTATGTTTGTAAGTATGAGGATAGTGCAGATTTTAGTTATCTAGTACCCATGTTTTTGTCACACACAATACTCTACTAGATGAGCGGGCCTTTGGGCTTTAAAAGTTTGCAATAATTTATTTTACAGTTGGCTATTAAAAATACATAATCTGACCCCCTGTCCCTATTCTGGCTAGTCTAATCTGCAGCATTATGGATTGCCATTCAGATACCAAGGCTTACAGAATACATATCTGGGTGATGTTGGAAAAAGTATGGGGAGGGGGCATGCTATCTCCCGAACAATGGGGACATGGGCCCGAGGCAAAACTGCTACTTTTAAGAGGTACAAATCGAAAATATTAAGAGTTATGGTAGACTTACCTTTGTTAACTCGTTCTTCGAAATCCATAAGATCCACAGGGATACCTTGGGGTGTATTTGATTGGAGTGATCCAGGCACCAAACAGTTAAGCTTTAGTTCCCAGGATGCTTCAGTCCTCAACATGTACCCCGCCCCAAGCCACAGGCAGACCGTTTTGTAAATAAGCCCAGGAGCAGGAAAGAGGAAGAACATTAATCTCAAACACTCTCCCAGTAAATGAGTATTTCTCTTGATCACTGATTCGCTCAATGAGGCCAGATGCGTCAGGTTGGGCGTCCTGTGGATCCTATGGACTTCTAAGACATACAGTTAACAAAGGTAAGTACCATAACCCTTAATTTATTCTTCAGGGTCCATAGGGGATCCACAGGGATACCATGGGGGTGTCCCATAGCCATTTGCCTAAGGGTGGGGATGCTGATGATAAGAAAGAAGAATCCGACGCCCAAAGGAAGCATCCTGGGAGGAAAAGGTATCAAAGGCATAGAACCTGAGAAAGGTGTGGACGGAAGTCCACGTGGCCGCCTTGCACAATTGATCAGCAGAAGCACCACATCTAATCACCCACGAGGGTCCCACAGACCGAGTAGAATGAGCTGTAAGCCTGTTAGGCCTACATGCAAGCTAATCTTACTGTTCCAGAGAGATTGGCTCTGGCTCGTTTGCTCCGCATGACAGTCTGTTAACTGGCCAGCCTTGATTGTGAAAGCCATACAGCACAAAAAAATAATCTGATTTCCTCAAGGAATTTGTAGGATCCACATAGATCCGACGAGCACGAACCACATCCAAGAAAGTTTTTTACCTGCAGAAAGATTCGAGGACTGGAGGGCCCAAAACCATACTCTCCATTCAAATGGAACCGGGATACCACTTTAGGGAGGTACCCAGCCCTAGTACAAAGGACAGCTCTGTTCAGATGAAAGATCAAGAAGGGGGAGCAACGGGGGCGTGGCCGAGCAAGCTAAGATGGCTGACGCTTACACCTTGAGCTCCGTTGTAGCGCACGACTGACTGACCCCGGATCCCGCACTAACCTTCCCCCCCCCCGACTGCCGGAGTGGACTATATCCTCCCCTTACCATCTGGGCCATCTGGTGGAGCCGCTGGTCTGAAGCGGGGGGCCCCTGAACGGACCTAATACAAACGCCGAGTGCTCACTGTAGCACCCGCCGGCGCCATCTTGCTACTCCCATCTCCACTCTCCGAGCTGCCTCCTTCTCCGTGTCGCGGCCTCCTCCCTTTCGCCGGCCGAGCGCTCAGGGGTTGGTGCTGCTGCCGGCACCCTGGAGCTGTCTGTGGGGAGATCCTTGGCGAGGTTTAGACATCGCGGCCTAGCGCTGACCTGAAGCCGGGGACTAGAGTACACAGTGCAGCCCACTACGCATGCAAGATCTCATACGAGGCGCCCTGTAAAGTCAAAAATCCAGGGTAAAAAGGCACCCAGTTATTATTGAGCAAAGCCTTGCCTGCCTTTATCCTGAGGTGAGAGTTTACACTAAACTACAAGATATTTGATGCTTTAGACATAGATCTACAGGCAGACACTGGGAGATCAACTCCTGTCATACTCCTGTGATCTCTCTGTGAAAGTCTTCAGGTTAGTGGATGTTATACACTTGCTCTATTGAATCTTGAATATGTAATCCCACAAGATAACGCCCAATGAGCGGGGCCGGGACTGGGATGTCTCTTATAATGGACTGATTATTAACTCACCCATACAGTAATGTACTGCCGACCGGATCTAACACTATATCATCTCAGGTACTCTGTCTGCCTAAATTCACTCCTGGTGCCTCGATTTTGCATTCATCTAACATAATGCCGACGAAGAAAGGAGGGAAAACTCCCCGTCAGCCAGCCCCTATTCAATTCCCAAAGCCAACTAGGCCCAGAAATGAAACACTAACAACAACTCCAGTGAAGCCCTCAGGGTCTGCGGTAATGCCTTTGACAATGGGATCCCCTCCACAGACAGGAGTGGGTCTGGATTTTGATCCTTCGGCTCCTCTCACTACCCAGACAATGTTACAGCTGTCTACCGCTTTTCGTATAGATATTCTCACAGGTTTGGAAACTTCGGTCCAATCTCTCCGGGCGGATATTGTGGGAATAGCGGGACGTACAGACCACCTAGAGTGCAAGATGCAGGAGTTGGTGGAATCCCACAATGGCCTTCTCACAGCCCACTCTGAGCTACAAACCGAGATGACTTCCACCAGAGATAAATTGGCAGACCTCGAGGACAGGTCAAGAAGAAACTATCTAAAAATCAGAGGCATCCCAGACTCTGTCGCGCCTGGCGAGCTTCAGGAATACATGATCAAGCTCTTCCAGAAACTACTCCCATCAGCGTCTGAGCATGATCTGCTTATCGATCGAATACACCGCTTGCCGAGACCAAGAGGGGATCCTCTAATTTCCCCAGAGACACCCTGATGAGGATTCATTTTTTTCCACGTTAAGGAAAATATCCTAAAGGCGGCAAGATTGGCGGAGGGCTCCGACGCTTTGGGTGGCAAACAAATTTTTCCAGATCTATCCCCCCTACACTCTAGCTAAAAGACGCTCATATCACGCTATAACTGCTGCTCTCCGAGAAAACGACATCTCTTATCGGTGGGGATTCCCAGTCAAGATTCTGATACAATACGAGTCCTCCACATACGTGATTTCTTCTATTGAAGCTGGAGTCAAGCTTCTAGCAGACTGGGACATTCCTATTTCAGCTACTAAATCTACCTCTTCCGATTGAACCTTTGGGACTGTGATGTCATCTAAAAGTCACTGGTATGACGATTCCAACTCTATAGACTCGTACCCAAAGGTATCTTAGCTAAGTGTTATAGATTTGATTCATACCCAAAGACAAATGTGGATACTGAAAGTTGTTTATCTCTCACTAGGTATCTCAATGTCTTTTTTTCATTTGCTAGCTTTACCTTTCTAGCGCCACTATACATATTGTATTTTTAAGTTACAGGAACCATTTACAAAATTCGAAACTCTGAGTGGATATGGATCACAATAGAAACATGGTCTGCAGTTTCCAGCATCAACAATTTCGCTAGACATTTATTATGTTTATTGATATTAGCTGGAAATTGACTAAATAGTGAAGAATAATCTAATATTGGTAGTGATGTTATTGCCATTTCTCAATGGCCCATATTCTATAGGATTGTTTTGTTAAATCATAGAACCGGTCAGATGTTTATTTTGATCCCTATAATTCTCAATTATTAGTTATTTATGTTGATTAGAATACTGTATGGGTGAGCCTTATGTCGGCCACCACCCCACTGTTCTTCCTTTTTTGGTTTTGTCTCCAAAGTATACCGGAGACAAACACTATGACCCAAATTTTTACTCTGGGTCATTTCAGTTTTTCTACTCCCCTCCCCCCCACACCTGGCATCCTGTGCTGCCCTCATATCCTCCCCCCCCCCCCCCTCCTCCAGTTGGGAATCAGGACTTCTACTATTTTTATGTTCGTATCAGCTTCCTACCATGCCCTATGGTTAAGTTTTTCAGTTTAAACACACATGGCCTTAATTCCCCTAATAAACAATGTCTTGCTCTTGATAGATTTCACAAAGGAAAAGCTAAAATAGTCGCCCTCCAGGAAACCCATTTCTCCTCATTAGCCCCCCCCAGTCATTAGCAACACCAGATATCCTTCTGCTTACTATGCTAATGGCCCCTTTAAAAGAAATGGAGTGGCCATTTTGCTCCATCGTTCAGTACAGTTTGAACGAACTTCAAAGATAGCAGATAAAGATGGCCGATACCTTATTATAATTGGGAAATTAGAGGATAAAATTATCACACTAGTTTCAATCTATGCCCCCAACTCGCGTCAAGCGACCTTCTTACGCAAATTTCTAGAAATACTCCAAAAGGTCAGACAGGGACAATTTAGTACTAATGGGTGACCTTAATCTGGTGTTGGATGATAGGCTTGACAGAACTCCACTAGCTCAGGGTTACTCTGGGAGGGGAAGTCCTGCTGGAGCTTTGCGGCGTTTACTCGCTGAGTTTGATTCATACTACGCATGGAGGACATATTCACCTCAAGTTAAAGATTACACATTTCTCTCACGTACACATTCTTACTCTCGTATCAACTACATACTAACAGATAAGTGGACACTGCAGCACACCCTTAAATCTACCATTGTCCCAGTAGTATGGTCGGATCATGCTGCGGTGACATGGACGTGGAATCTCCCCCAGTCTACTTTGCCCCCTAGACAATGGAGATTCCCTAGCTACTTATTGTCCTCCCCAGAGGCGGTTGCTGCACTATCTGAAGCCATATCAACTTACTTAGAGACTAACTCCCCTCTTGATACCTCATGTCCTACCTTTTGGTGTGCCCTGAAAGCTGTTTTAAGAGGGGTAGCCATCCAGACGGGAGCTAGGCTTCGAAGGCAATATCTTAACAAACAGACAGCTCTACAGGAAAGGCTTCACCAGGTGGCGTCACTGAATAGGACTCAACCCTCTAGAGTGGTCAAAAGAGAACTAGTCTCTATTCGAAATCAACTACATAAGATGTTCCTATCCCATATGCAATCGGCCTATACTAAAATGCAACAAAGGTTTTATACCTTGGGGAACAGATCTGGCAAGTTTTTAGCTAGTAAACTTCGAACTAGACATGCTAGAAACAGAATTAAATCTCTACGATCCCCTGATGAACGAACCCTTCTAAACCCCTCAGATATAGCTAGAGAATTTTCTACGTACTATGGGAAGTTGTATAACTTAAAAGATTACTCTTCAATTCCTCAACCTAGCGCCACCCTTATTTCTTCTTTTCTGAAGGACTTGGAACTCCCTGTATTGAGCGAGGAGGATCTAGAATCCCTTAACTCGGCATGGTCCACTGAAGAGATTTTGGGGGTGATGAGTTCCTTACCTTCAGAGAGGGCTCCTGGTCCGGATGGATTCACAAACTCTTTCTACAAAAAATTTGCAACAGAGCTATCCCCTATACTTAGAGATCTTTTTTTTGTATACTACTAAAACTGGCTCCCTCCCTAAGGAAATGCTCCAAGCCCAAATAGTCACTATCCATAAGCAGGGGAAGGATCCTTCTCTTTGCCAGAGTTATAGACCCATTGCATTACTCAACACTGATGTGAAAATCTACTCTAAATTAATCGCTAATAGACTTTCCCCCTATATTCCAAAATTAATCCATCCGGACCAGGCAGGATTAGTTCATGGTAGACAAACATCCGACAATACCCGTAGAGTATACGACCTTGCCGAACTCTTACTCAGGGAAAAACGCGAGGCTATACTTCTTTCCCTTGACGCCGAAAAGGCGTTTGACCGTCTAAACTGGGATTTTCTCAACGCCGTTTTAGTAAGATTTGGGTTCCAGGGGGAAATGGCGACCTCAATTTCAGCACTTTATAGCTGCCCTTCAGCGTCTGTCTTGAGCAATGGATTTTCATCTCCAATTTTTGAGATAACAAATGGTACTCGACAGTACTGCCCCCTCTCCCCGTTTATGTACATCCTGGCCGTCGAGCCATTTGCCGCTACAATTGGAGGTTCTAATGCATTCCCGGGTATCAAGGTGGGCTCTTCAATACATAAACTGAGCTTGTTTGCGGATGACGTAATCCTATTCGTTACCGACCCATGCTCTTCATTACCAACCTTACATAACATTATAGATCAATATAGCGCTTCGTCATTCTATAAACTTAACACTACTAAAACGGAGGCCTTGCCTTTCCATATCCCACCTGAAATATTGACAAGACTTAAAACAAATTTCAAATATATATGGAAGGAGAACGCCATATCCTATCTAGGGATACACATATCTAACACTGACTAACCTAGCAGAATTAAATTTTAAGCCCCTCTTGATCCATATAGATGACCTATTGAAACGTTGGTTAGGTTTTGAAATATCTTGGTTGGGTAGACTGGCCGCGTTCAAAATGTCAATTTTACCAAAGCTTATGTATCTGTTCCGAGCAATCCCTTATCTAGTTCAAAAAAGCTATATTCGACCGCTCCACACTCTAGTTCTGAAATACATATGGAGGGGAAAGACCCCTAGGGTCGCTTATTCTCGGTTAGTTAGACAGCGCAAGCTGGGTGGGCTTGAAGTCCCTGATCTGTTTGCTTATCATTATGCTTGCCTAGTGGCTCAGATAGGCGACTGGTCCCTCCCCCCTGGGACCAAATCATGGGTAGATTTGGAGAGGGAACTATGCTCATATACCCCCTTTGGGAGTTTCTGTGGACACCCAAACAACTACGTCCTGTGGCGAAAGACACTCCTCGAGCCGTTGTAGACTCATTAATAGCCTGGGATCTAACTGCAATCTCTACTAGATGTCTTTCTCTACCGACCGGTAACCTCTCCTTGGGAACCCTTTCACATTTAATACCTGATTTAAACATTTCTCGATGGCAAACCTGCGGCATTTCCTCTATCTCAGATCTGATTAATAATAGATCAATCAGAACTTTTTCCTCCCTTCAGCTACAATACAACCTACCACATAGGGAATTATTTATGTATACCCGTATATACCACTGGTTATTAGTATGTTTAAAATCCCAGGCTCCCTACACCTTCCGCCTGTCACGACCCTGTCTAGTTGTCACCTTTTTGCCTTGAGACTTACCCCTGTCAGCTTCCCCATGGATCTGTGTGTGTAATTTGCCTGGAGGATTTGCTCTGATTATTGCACCTGGTCTCTCCTCTGTCTGTGAGCACTGCTAGCCCTGATTGGAATCACAGGTGTGGTTCTGAGTCTCAGAGCTGCAGAGATGAATACTCCCTCTGCATGTTGTGCCTTCCACCACTCATAATGCTACTACCAGACCACCTGTCCGTATCCACCAATTGCTGCCAGACCCAGGGTATATATATCCTCTCCTGATAGCATTCTGGGCCTGAACATCTCGTCTTCCCGTGGTGAATGGTTCATGCTGTTTCTGCATTCAAGTATCTCCCTGAAACCTGCTACAGCAATCCCTGGCGCTATCCAGAAAACCTGTTTCAGCTGTACCTGGCAATACAGTAAATCTGCTGGCAGCAACCCCCGGTGCTTCCAGAAAACCCGTTACAGCCAAACCTGGCAATCCAGTAAGCCTGCTGACAGCAACCCCTGGTGCATCCCGAAAACCTGCTACAGTAATACCTGGCATCCAGACGTCCTGTTACAGCAATACCTGGCCTGTGCTCTGCTGCTAGTCCTACTCCTGGTTGGTCCCTGACACTCTGTAAACCTGCATCGTGTTACCCTGCCTTGCTTCCTGCTGTGGATCAACTCCTGCCCCTGTTACCTACCTATTCCCTCCCTGAACCTAAAATTCCCAAACCTACCCATTCCTTCCTGAAACCTGTTATTTCCAATTATCCTGTCCAGCCTGCAAATTCCCAAACCTACCCATTCCTTCCTGAAACCTGTTATTTCCAATTATCCTGTCCAGCCTGCACCTGAGTTCTAGCCTTTGTCATAGTAATTCCAGATTACCCTGTTTAGCCCTCGTCTCAGCATTACCTGACTTCCCTTCAGCCATTGTCACATTCCAGTCCTGAGTCAAGTTCCAAGCTCATCAGTTCAGTCCACGTTGTTCCAGTCCAGAGTCAAGTTCTCAGTTCATCAGTTCAATTCAACAAGTCTTCCTGCCGGTCCCAGTCCGGTCCCTCCAGTTCCTGTCATTTATCATCAAAGGCAGTTTTCACTGCTACCCAAGTCTTGTCAATAGAGCTATTTACATTATCTGTGATTCCAGTCATGCCGGCCTCCGTTGAAACCCGATCACCACCTGAGACAGTTAACTCGCAGACACCTATCATGACACTGCCTGCCCACATCCTATCTAGATTGTCAGCAGGGAACTCCAGAGGTTCAATACGGTTTTGGTACTCCTTATACCAAGATAGGAAACGGGTAAATCTCCTACGCAACTCCAGTGAGAAGCTGACTTACAAACCACATTTACATCCCATCAGTGGGAATCTATATACTTAACAGCCCACCGCTTCTCCAGATGCCATAACCACCTTGAAATGCAATATAAATTGCTACAGAGACTTTACTTCATACCAGCTAAACTTCATAAAATTTGGCATTCTCAATCAAAGTTTTGCTGGGGAAACTGTATGGAAATAGGCGATTTATTCCATATCTTCTGGAGCTGCTCCCGTATACGTCACCTATGGAACGAGGTGTTCACATTAGCCTATAAAGTTCTACAAGTACGCCTCCAGGAGTTCCCTGCTTTGGCATTGCTACATATTTACCCTTCGGGGCTATCTACGGCGGATTGCTACGTTCTAGGACATATATTCATTGTCACGAGAGCAGCTATTGCTCAGCACTGGAAATGTTCATCTCCTCCCCCCCTCTCTAAAATAATCAGTAAGATCCATTTTGCTTTTTTAATGGAAACTGTAGGGTTACCATACTCCTCTTTGATTTCTTCCCCTTTAGTGAAGTGGTCCAGTTGGTCTAAGTTTACTACAGCTGGGGAAGGTGCATTACTTCTAGAAACCCCTTAGTTCCCAATCTTGTTGAGAGGTTTGTTGTGGTCTCATTTACCAATATTGTTTTATTACAATGTAATTATCGGGTACGTGATTTGCTTGCTACTAATACCATTTGTCTCTCATACATTGTATGTATGTTTGGAAATGTTGTAATTTTTCCTGATTTTCCCCCCCTCCCCACCTTCCTTTTCGACTTTCTGTACCCCTCCCCCTCCGTGATTCACGGACAATTTTCTAATAAAAACTATTGATGGAAAAAAGAAGGGGGAGCAACAGGAGAGCGCTGCCACATCAGATACCCTGCGGGCAGAGGAAATAGCGAGGAGAAAAAGTGTCTTCGCTGTCAGCCACCTGAGGACTACAGAGTCCAGAGGTTCAAATGGAGGAGCCTGTAGAGCCCTGAGAACCAAGAACAAATCCCACAGAGCTCCCGGTGGGACAAAAGGAGGTTGAAGATGGAGAGCCCCCTGAAAGAATGTTCTAACATAAGGCAGTGGAGCAATCCTTCACTGTAACTAGATTGACAGAGCATAAACCTGAACTCTGAGAGGCCAGGTGGAGACCAAGGTTTAACCCAGCCTGGAGAAAGGCAAATACCCGGGAGACCCTAAAAACTGTAGGATCATAGCCTCTGGGGGAGCACCATTGAAAGTTAGTGCCACTCTGTAATAGATGTGGGCTGAGGTAGACTTGCATGCCCTGAGCATTGTCTGGACCACAGAGTGAGAGAAACCCTTGGCTCTTAAGAGGGATGACTCAAGAGCCACGCCGTCACTGACAAGAGGTAGGTCCGGGTGCCGGCAAGGACCCTGTGCTGGTAGATCCTGTCGTAAAGGCAGTGGAAATGGAGTGTCTATGGAGAGACTTCCGTAGGTCGGTGAACCAACGTCGCCTGGGCTAGGCCGTGGCTATTAGTATCACGTGCCGCATTCTTGCTTGAACTTTCGAAGCACCCTCGGAAGGAGGGAGATCGGCGTAAAGAGATATGTGAGATTGAAGTCCCACCTCACTGCCAGAGTGTCAGCGAAGGCGGCTGAGGGGGTCTCTGGTCCTGGACTCGTACCTGGGGACCTTGTGGTTGTGACGTAAGGCCAATGGGATCTACGTCTGGCAGGCCTCATTTGTCCACGAGGAGTTGAAAGACATACGGGTGGAGAGCCCATTCTCCGGCTTGTATGTCCTGTTGGCTTAGGAAGTCCACTTCCCATTTGCAGACTCCTGGAATGAACACTGCCGAGATTGCTGGGAGATGACCTTTGGCCCAGACCAGAATGTTTGTTTGCCACTTCCCACATGGCTGCCTGACTTCACTCAGCCTCCCTGATGGTTGAGAGGTACACTACCGCAGTTGCGTTGACGGGCTGGAGCTGGACCGGCCTGCCGTGGAGGAGATCCTGCGCCTGAGTGACTGCTCGGTTCACTGCTTGAAGCTCCAGAATGTTTATGGACAGGCAACTCTCCTGAGTTGTACACCGTCCCTCAAAGGAATGATGACAGACTACCGCGCCCCATCCGCGAAGGCTGGCATCTGTCATGAGAAGTTCCCGATCTGGAATCCAGAAGCGATGACCCTTGTCCAGATGGGACATCTGTAGCCACCATGAGAGGGAAAGCCAAACCTTCGGAGAGAGGAGGATCATCTGGGACTGGATCAGATGATACTGTCCATTCCACCAGGAGAGAATCGGTTATTGCAGAGGCCTGGAGTGGAACTGGACATATTTCACCATATTGAAGGTGGACACCATGGACCCCAGGATCTGCATTGCTGAGTGAATGGATACCCTCTGATTGTGGAGCAAGCTGCGCAAATGCAAGTGTAGTGTCAAAATCTTGTCTGTCGGCAAAAAGATGCTCTGTATTTGAGAATCTAGGAATGCCCCCAGATGTATCATCCGCTGTGTCGGGAATAGGGAGGACTTTTTCCAATTGATGATCCAGCCGTGTGTTTGCAGGCAGTCCATGGTCAGCTGGAGATGGCAGACTCACTGCTTGTGTTACAATGCCAAGATTAAGAAGTCATCTAGGTATGGCAGGATTCTGACTCCCTGGCGTCTGAGGTGTGCCGTCATAACCGCCATTATTTTGGTAAAGACCCGATGGGCTGTGGACAGACCAAAGGGTAGTGCCTGAAACTGTTAATGTTGCTGCAGAACGGCAAACCGTAGGAACCGCTGGTGGGTTGAAGTAATTGGACACTCTGGACATAGGTACATGCAGATATACATCCTGAGAAATCATGAAATTCCCAGGCTCCATTGCCAGGACAATTGTTCGTAAAGTTTCCATGAGGAACTTGGGCACTTTTTTGGATTCAGAATAGGCCAATGAGACCTATTCGGCTTCTGAATCAAAAAGAGTGGAATAAAAACCAGTTCCTCTCTGAGTCGAAGGAAACGGGATTATCACCCCTGAATGCAGCAGGGAGTGATGGGGGACCTGTACAAAAAATTGCCGGGGAGGATTCCTCAAGAAAGTGAGAGCATACCCCTGAGAGACCACTTCTCGGACCTAGACGTCTGTTTGATGCCAAGAGTCGGCATATTGAAGAAGTCTGCCTCCAACCCTGGGATCCTCCAGGAGGAAGGTTTGTCATCCGGTTTGGAAGCTGGATGTCTGGCTGACCAAGGCTGTTTGACTCGTGGCTTGGTGGTCTTGAGCGAACTAGACTGCCTGGGAAAACACTGTCCTCTTGCTTTACCCTTGGGGCAAAAGGACCGAAAAGAGGACAGCCTATTCTTAGGGGCAATTGCTGATGGCAGACTTTGAGGCTGCAACGATAGCCACAATCTTGTCCAATTCTGTGCCAAACAGCCTGTCTTCAGAGAAGGGTAAGGATTCGAGTGCCTTCTTGGATCCCATGTCGCCTTCCAGGACCGTAGCTAAAGGACTTGGCGTATGACTACCGAGGTCGCAGATGCCTTAGAGGCAAGGAGTCCAACGAAGCTTCTTCAAATAAGAGGCTGCATTCTGAATATGGGAGATATAAGCCAGTTGTTCCCTGGTAGCATCTGATGGCAGGCTCTCTTCCAGTGCCCCTGGCCTTCCTTTCGTTAACCTTAGCCACCCAGGCAGCAGCCATAGCTGGCCTAGTAATAGCGCCAGAAAGCGAGTAGACTAATTTGAGACAAGTTTGTAGCTTTCTATCCGTGGCCTCCTTAAGGGAGGATGTAGACGTGAAATAGTGTAGAGTTTCTGACTAAGTGTGCCACATGCGAATCAACGGCAGGAGGGACTTCCCATTTAGTAGACTCCTTTTAGTAGGGAGAGGGTAAAAGGACTGTAGTCTTTTTGGGACCTGGTACTGCTTGGCAGGAGTACCCCAAGCTTCCCCATGAGGTCAATGAGCTGTTCTGATTGAGGGAATTCCGCCTTAACCACCTTCTGATGTTTAAACATCGGGTTTTTGGTTTTGGGGCCGGTTCATCATCCTCTATATTTAGGATTCATTTAACCACCCTTCCTAAAGCAGGAACATCGACTGTTTGACTGTGCTCCTCACTCAAGTGTGACTCTGAGAGAGAACCTTGTGCGTCATTTGCCTCCGTAGATGACTCGTCAGAATCCAAAAGCTGGGTGGACTGATGGGTTTATACAATCCGCCTATGTGCTTTGGTGGCTAATTGTTTGCCCGCCTGTAACTTTTGCTGAGAGGCGGCAGACTTTTGAGCCATATTCTGATGGGCATAATCATCCATCCAAAGAGAATGCATAAGGGGGTACAGACATTGTAGGTTGTAACAGCTGTGGGTACCCCATGGTAGGAGGCAGCATGTGAGTTGATAAACGATCCACTAGCTGCGTCATAACATGGGATAAGGAGGACACCTAGGGTCATAGACCCTCCTGCATGCCCGCAAAACAGGATTTACATGTAACCAGCACAAGGCCCCAGCCTCCTGTTTATCCTTGCCTTTAGAAGACATAGCCAATAAGTAGCACACAATAAGTGTCTAGTTAATAATGCAATGCGACACTCTTCATAAGTACGAGTAAATGTGAAGTACAAATGCCCTTACACACCTGGTGGTTGAGGGTTTGAGAAAAGAGCAGCAGGGATAGATATAACTGACAAAGTTTTAAGACAGTATATCACACAACAGAACTAGCACAAGTCACACACAGTGTATATAAATATACTTATAATGGGCACTAAATAAACTACTCAAGCCTCCAAGGGCTGGTAGGATTTGTGCGCTGTATAACCTGGCCCCAGGGAGACTAGACCCGATACTCCTGAGACCTGTAGCTTCAGGAAAGCATTAATCAATGGCTACTGAGCGTCTCATATAGGAGGAGGGTGAGTAGGAGGAGCAGCCCAGAAGCGGGAAAACTCTTGAGGGCTCACGCTCTGGGCTGGGGGAGGGGCTGCCGGGGGAGAGCCTACCTCCCCATTACCGCATCAACCACTGGGTAAAGCTGGCCTCACCTGGTCCCTGACACCAGTTTTTAACCGCCCCGATGGTCTAGTGGGGGAGTGGACGCACCAGTTGCCCCACTACGGCGTCTTCCGGCAGCTCTCTACTGCCGGAAGTAAGGACTGCCAATCGCCTTACCCGATCTTCTCAGTAGCCCGGCTGCAGCCCTGGGTCCCCAGTGGAGCATCTAGCAAACCCGTTATAAAAGGTGTGACTGATCCTGTCCAGCACCAAACCAAAAACTGTCTGCTAGGGGCGGGGTATATGTGGAGGAGCACCAAGGCATCCTGGGAGCTAAAGCTTAATTGTTTGGTGCCTGGATCACTCCAACCACACCCCCCTCCATGGTATCCCTGTGGATCCCCCTATGGACCCTGAAGAAGAAAAGACTGCAGATCTCCTTGAAATATATTGCTCCTCTTTAAGAGAGGAGTGATAATTTTGAAGTACAGTCCCTTCCCACCCACTAGTAAAACCACCAGTGTCTTTTGGGATGTTTCCATATAGGGTGTAGTAGGTATTACTGCCGGCCGCATTGGCCCGTCAAGGGCGAAGATCCCGATCGTCCCTAAGGTAAGTATCACTAACCTAATTTTACCCCCTAACCCTCCCTTAGGGGTGCCTAACCCTAACCCCCCCCGGGGAGTGCTTAACCCTATCCCCCACCTTCCCCTACCCTAAACCTAACCCTCCCGGGGGGTACCTTACCCACCCACCCCACTCCCGCGCGGCTGTCTGCGCTCGGCTTACCTTCGTTGGGTCTTCCGGCGTATGGTTAATGACAGGCATCGAGTTTTGACGCCTGTCATTAGTACCACGCCGGGATTAGAGAGTCTGGAAGCCGGCGGTCGGCATTTAGACCATCGTCTTCCAGACTGCATCCCTTCCATATATAGTGTCCTATATTTGGAAACCACCTGTCAGCAACTATAAGCACTGGCGTGTTAAAGAACTATTGCCTCTCCCTGGTGGACAGCTAGGATGGTACTATATTAAGCTGTATAAATCAGGTAGCCACAGTCATTCCAGCTGCTAGATCTTTTCCCTTTCTCTCTCTGTTTTCAGTTATGGGTGATAGTATCTACTACTGAGAGAGGTGTGTGTGGGGGGAATGTAGTCATAATGTTGACATTTACAATGTTGACATTCATAATTTGTCATCTGTTATGATATCAACGATGTTGAAATATTGACATTGAACATGCCGGCAACTGCAGAATGTCAACATGTTAGGGTTAGGCACTAGGAGGATGGTTGAGATAAGGTTACAGGAGGAGAAGGTTAGGATTAGGCACTAGGGGGAGGGTTGGGATAACGTTACAGGAGGAGAAGGTTAGGGTTAGGCACTAGGGGGAAGGTTGGGGTTAGATTACGGGAGGGGAAGGTTGGGGTTAGGCTACGGGAGTGGAGGTAAAGGTTAGGCATTAGGGGGAGAGTTAGAAGTTTGTCATACTTTCCGTTGGAAACGCTGCAGGATCCACCAGCAGTCATACTGACTTTACTGCCGGACCTGGTAAATTGCCACTAAACCACCAGGGATGTTTTGTCGACATTTTATCAGTCCATGCCAAGCATGTTGACCTTTGGCATGGCCCAGCAACATACCTTATGCCTGTATTATTTAAGACTATACAATTGGACACCTCTTGAAAGTTTGATGTAAATGTAAAATGGTTTATTTTGCTAGGGAATTTTTGATTTTACTAGGGTAACATGCTAACAGTGTTATGTAGTTTCTTCCTCTGTAAAGCTGTAAATACATGTATCTGAAAACATAACTGCTTCCTCTATAAATGTCATGCAGGGATGGGAGTGGAAAGACATCAGAGTATTTTGCATTTCATGTCATGTGCCGCATTTCAGAAGCTGCAAGCAGAATGTGCATGCCCCTGCCTCCTGGTAAGTGACGACATAGATGGAGCACTGCTAACTTGTTAGGTCGTCTGTAGGTAGACTGCACATGCTGCTCCCACCTCGTCATCCTTGCTATTGTTTTTCCCTTCCACAGAATGAGGGTTACTTATTGCCTTTTGTGAATCCAGGGTCATTGCTAGTGATGTCACATTAACTAATATGATTGCATACACAGCTTTTTGAATCCTCAGAATGCCATTAGAACACCGTACTTAATATGTGGGAGGAGTGTTAGCTCTTTGTAATACGGTGGGGATGGTAATAGTATAACTGAACATTTTACCTTTTTATGGTTCATTTCTGAAAATTTCAATATTGGGGCTTAATGGTCCTTTTAAATTGTCCTCTTGTCAGATTTGTTTATACATGTGTACACATGGGAAAAAGTCTGGCTGTTTGGAGATTGGTCTGAAGAGGGCACTGTTACTGCAGATGGACCATGACTGCATACACAGATACTGTCATCACAGGACTAGACATCCGCCTAGTAGACCTTGGATAAACCTCGGTCACATGTTGATCAATATCGTCAGTCTTTTATGCCCATATACACTACATCTAATGGCCGGTTTGGTCTAAGATGGCCTAGTGGGCCATTGAATTTGTAACTTACTGCATATAAAAATCTCCATTCAGATGTTTTGTCAGTAAGCTTGGATACATATTCAACATCATATAAACCTTAATTAAGAGTTGATTCACGCACACACCAAACTGCTTAGACAGAAAAAAATTCAATGCAAATACAAACCGTAGAATGAAAGCTGTATTTTCTTGTGAATTTAATGTCTCCGTTCTGTTTATTAGCTACCTTTCCATGCTTATATATAAGTTCCTGTGATATGTATACAATAAGCCAGAAGCATAGTTTAACACGTCTATTTCAGCATAAACACAAAATGCTCCCTGCTCAGGCCTACTCAGTTACCATGCACTAACTTGGCTGGACACTAAACTATGGAAACATGTTTATATGATTGTTTGACAGGAAATACTAAAACTGGGAATAGTTTGGCTATTTTAAAGGAATCCTGTTTGTGTTACTCTAGGTTTTCAGACGCTGCATCTGGTCCTAGCTGTGCGGTGCCTCCCACTAGGAAACTTACTCCACTACATAGACAGTGGAGCTCTGCCACTGACAGAAACATTTGTCGTTAAACTCCTGAAAGGTAAAATGTCTTTCTCTTCAAGACGTGCATGGAACCACTCAAGATACTAATTATCTTTCTTACCTCCATTTCGCTCCGCTTGAAACATGGAGGCGTGAGACCATCCACATATGTAATTGGTAGTTACAAAATACATAGCAAAGATTATTTAGGCATAAGTCTAGAAGCATTCGTTCTTCCTGCAGGCTTGACACATGCCCACACTTAAGAAGGTGTAATTTATCTGCACATGCTGAAATCTTATATGGTGATCTGTATGCCGATTCGGAGTACTGACTGTCACTTCTTCTTTTACAGAGCTGGACGACACTGAAGAAAATGAAAAACTGAAGTGTAGCATAATTATACGTCTTCCAGAGGTAGGATAAGTCGCAGTGCTTTATTTAGCTGAACCCAAAAATGTACACCTCATGTGAATTATGTGTTTTCCTATCAGCACAGCTGTATTAAGATGCATACTAATATCTACAGTTCCACATATATATTTTCTCCTCATGTTCTTGAGAAATGTATTTTTATTTCCAAAGGAGGTTTGATGTGCTAAAAAAAAATATATCATCCCTTTACTAAACTTCTATAAATTATAATACTTGTATTTCACATATTGTGTAAAGCAGAGTTTCCTACTCTAGTCCTCAGGGAACCCTAACAGTTCATGTTTTCCAGGTCTCCTCACAGAATCGCAAGTAAAAGAGTACTGCCTGTAATTCTTTTAAAATGTCAGTCAGTAATGAGTGCATCTGTGCTCTAGAGTGAAGCATGGAAAACATGCTCTTTATTAGTTTCCGGATGACAAGAGTTGGGAACATTGGTGTAGGTGTGCCTTTTTTGACATTACAAAATGGTATATGCAGTGTATGCTGGTTGTGTATTGTTCTTTCCTATGACGTAGTGCCAGGGTGCAGAGAGTCTGTAACATAAGGCTCCGGGATATCCTGTTTTATCATATAAACCTACTTAGTGTCGGGAAGTTCCACAATGAAAGTGTTGAGTGGACCCTCTTGTACGCAGGACATGTGAACATCATTATTTTTCTGTTGTTCAGAATATTTGTGACAAAGTCCATCACTTGTGGGACCATGCCAGCAGCAATAACTTTATCGCTATGAAGTATGTGAAAAAGCTGCTGTTCAGGCTTCACAAAAGGGACGTGAGTATTCCAACATCCATTCTTATGTGTACATCAGGTGCAATGCCATACAGTTTATACGTATTAACTGTCCTTAACCTTTTTGTTTGTTTCATATACAATATTATTAATACTTCTCTGTCATGTCTGTCTGGCCTTCATAATATGTCTTTGCTATGTGCATGATCCAGAAATGATTGGTGCCATGGAAATGCTTTTCATGATACCACAGATGAGCTCCAGCTTAAGGTATGACTGACTGTCAGTGACGTAGGCTAAGTAATAAATGGTGCACAATATAGAAAATTATATTCAGATTCTTCTAGTGAGAACTTCAGTATACAAGTCACCACTTGTGTTCATAGATAAATGAAATATTCTCATTAAGGAATGTTAATGAGAATATTCTCACTATGGAATGTTTCAGCTGTTTAATATTTTATTACTATGCAGGTTATTTGTCAGTCAGCTACTGGCCGGTCTCCACTATATATAAACTTTCTGCCTCTGAATTATTTGATACTGATGCTATCAGAAGTGGAAGACAGAGGTAAGTGTGATTTATTAACTTTTTTCTTTGTGAGCAGGACTCATTCATTTTGGAAATAATACCCTGTTCTTTCAATATTTCATATACGTTCAGAAGTTTGCTTACTATGCCTGCCTTAATCAAATCGCCCAATAAAAATAGAGTTGACGTCAGACAAAGACACTATAAAATAAGTTTAATTCCCATTTATATCTTAAGTATTGGTTTCTAAATATTGTAAAAAGATCAAAGAGAAATGTAAGATAAGAGTACAACTGTATAAAAAAAAAAAACACATTAAAAAACTAAGTCTTCTACCCAATCACTCATATGCAAATGTCCCAGTAATGAATTGTCTACAATGTCCTGCAGCCATGCACAGCAGAGATGTCCATAAGGGTGACTAGAGCAGTGCTGGGCCTGCTGCAGTAGTACACCCCGTTTCCCTAACCTAAAGCGCTCTGCCATCATTCATAAAACAAGTTCCTATGTGACACAAGCAGGACTAGGTGAGATGATTTCAGTTAAACCCACATTGTCATTGTGACATTGAATAGCCCCTGTACCTGCAACCTGAGAGAATGAATGTAAGTTTAAAAATGCTATTGTAACAAGGCCAGCATTGTGCTACCAAATCATTCTATAGGCCTCGGGATTCATTTGGTGTATCCACAAGATACTGTAGATTGGCCATTTCATTCCAGCTTTGAGTGGGTAATCCTAACTACATAACCCAGTCCCCATATCACTTACCTGGGCAACAACACAAAAGACATCCAGTCGCTACCTGCCAGCCACTACCCCTGCTGGCAGTGTGGTATATGGACCACACATTGCTGGTCTTGTCAGGAACACGGTGATTGTGACTAAACATCAACATGCATAAATGATTGTTGTGTTGTAAACTTTAATATATTAAATATATTATGTTTTCCTTTGAGAAAAAGGGATTTATTCAGTTATATGTAAAATGTTTTGGTAATCTTATCATTATGCATTAACTCTAATGCTGGGTACAAACCATGTGATGGTGCGATACAATGTAACAATACATTGCATGCGCCGTACACGCTGTATGATCCGGTGTATGGCGGTGCGATGTGTCGTTACATGCTGCATATAATAGCACTGCACCGTTCATTCATTGTATTGGTAGATGGGATGATGCAAAGAACGACTGATTGGGTGTTCACCCTATACAATGTGTACAATATATCATTCCGATCTGCTTTGGAACAATATATCATATAGCGTGTACCTAGATTAAGACAATTGTGCTTTAATCTTGAGAAGAAAAAAAAAAAGCAAGTTACAGGTTCAGGTATGTGGCATTGGCTTTGGCTCTGATTATCCGGTCATAATACGGTTATGAAAAGATAATGATTACAGTCCTCCTGCATTCAATAAGAACGTTTTCAAAGAAAAACAAGTAAAAATAATGCCACAAGTAAATGCAGTTTTAACTTTCTGTTCTTTGCTATTCCAGCGTTAAACCCCTTTGAGGAAGATAACATAGATGCTGCGTTTCTGGAGGAAATTGCCTTAAAACAAACCTCTGTGCTGCTTAATCTACAAAGATGCTAAAAATGGAACAATTTATTTTATAAATGTAACTTTGTAATTACATTTGTCTATCATACATTTTAAGAAATTGTGGCCATATTGTAGCAACACAGTATGGTTACTTCTATGTCTGTGACTGCAATAGCAATTGTCGGTCATCTCTCCATCTGAAATGTATGATGTTTTCTAGGTGGTTTTAATGTATCGCTTAAGGTCCATACACACACAACGATTCTTTGAACGATTAACTATAACGATATCGTTAATCGTTCAAAAAAATTCACTTTCTGAGTTAAAACGAACGATTATTGTTCATGTGCGTTCACGTTTGTAGTTCAGTCAGACTGACCAACTCAATGATTTTCATTAACAGAATATGCAAAAATCGTTTGTAGTTCAAAAAAATCGTTCACTAAAATCGTTCATTTACTAAATCGTTGTGTGTCTATGCAGCTTTATTTTGGCAAGACTTTGGTTTTAATCAGTAAGTTGAAACCGGAATTGTGCCAGTGGTCTATAAAATAGAATTTATTCCTCATAGGAAATGAGTATTTATATATAAAATGGCAAACACTGTTGCTCTGAGTGTTTTCAGATGTGCTCTTACTATGGTTTTATCAATATGTATCCACTAAATGTGCAAATAGCAGTAGTAAAATGTGACTTTTTATAGGAATTTGATTAGTGGTCACTGTGTGCTAAAAAAAAAAAAAAAATTTGAAAGGTCTGCTAATACTGTGCCTAAAGGTTTTATACTATGACGTGGATGTCACCATCAGTTCTGTAATAATGGAGGTTCTACAAGAATACATACTGTTTAATCCTCCCAGATCCAAGATGTGCTGATGTTGGTAGTGTTTCCATCAAGCAGCTGTCGGACCTATTTTATGTTTATTAGTAGTCTGTTACTCAGTACTACATTGTGTAGTCCATAATATGCTTTTTTTTTTTTTCTTTTAAAGAAAAAAAAAAGTTTCCTTTCAAGTGTGGCTTATTTGTACGTGGGTGGTCTCTGTGCTTTGTCACACTTCTCTTTATTAGATGTTTTGTAATGATAATGTAGGATGATTGCAAAGAAGTTTGCGTGTACTTCCCCACTGAAAAACCATTAGGAAATAACACTTCTCTATTTTTTAAATATGAAAGTAAGCATGTTTGGTTAATGAAACCTTTTAGTTACAGAATCTCCCGTGATTCCTAATACTGGGATTGTTTGCTTGAATGTATATTAACAGCTTGCTTATGACTCCTTTTTAAATCCGTAAGGTAGTGTTGACTATTCATCCACTGCCATATGTATAATGGGTGCAGGATGTGTTGGTGTACATGGATTCCTGGGTCAGTGGGGGACCCACAGGGCGCACCCTGCAGCTAAAACAGAAGGGTGGGGACACATACTGTATATACACACTATCGCCTTCTGCCGCCATCTTTCATGTAATATCTTTGGAAAGAGGAAGCTGTCACAGCTGATAGTAGAGACTCTGGCTCAGTCCAGAGCCTTTACTATCTTGGGAAGATGGCACATTCGCAAAAATATCTCACGGAAGATGGCGCCACTGGCAAGTGTAGGAAACGTTGCACACATCCCCTCCCAGACGTTAATCTACCTCTCTCCATCTGTCTGAGGGTTCCATTTTTATACAATAGGTTACGCCTGCTCTATACCATCCATAGAAAAATGAGTGGTGGTGTACTTGGTATGTGCAAGCAGCTATGTTTTCTGCAGTCACTTTTTCAAGTAATGTGTTACTAGATGATGATTGGGAATAAAGTCCCAGGGAGAGTGAGTACATAGTGTATTTCACAGAAAAATACACTGTCAGCTTTTGAAAACAAATGTGCATTAACTACTATGCAGGATAATGTGATGTGACGTGTGGAAATATGCAGTTATGAAACTATTAATGTACAGAAAATGGCAATGTAAGTGGCATACATAGGAATATGACAGATTTGTTATGTTGTTACTTTCAACTGAAGGAAATTACATGGATATTGTATGTGCAGGTCATCATTTTTATCTATATGTATAATCATCTCCCATGTTGACTCTAGGCATTTAACCATGTATCAGAGTTGTGATTTTATGACACATGTATATAGCTATTTATAACTAAGGGGCATATGTATCAAAGCTTGATGTGAGATAAAATTGTGAGATATATATCACCAACCAATCAGCTTCTAACTTACTTTTGCAGGCTGTGTTTAAGAAATTATAGTTTGGAGCTGATTGGTTGGTGACACAGGTTGAGTCTCCCATATCCAAAATGCTTGGGACCAGGGGTATTTTGGATGCATTCGGTATAAATAGCCGGCTGTCGCATGACTGGCGGTTCGATTCCCGGCTGCCGCAGCCCGACAAAACAGCAGAGCCTGGCAGCGGAAGCCCGACAGCACTGGAAATCCCGATCGTCCCTAAGGTAAGTACTTACTAACCCTCCTTACGTGTGCCTAACCCTAAGCTCCCCCCCCCCCCCCCCCCAAGTGCCTAACCCTAATCCCTCCTTCCCCGCTGCCTAAACCGAAGTCCCCCCCGGGGGTGCCTAACCCTCCCTCCCCCTAGCCTAACCCCCCCCCCCCCCCCGCGTGGCTGTCCGCTCGCGGCGCCCGGCATCCCTCCGATCGGGGTGCCGGGCGCCTGTCTCCTGACGCTGGGAAAATGACAGGCGGCTAGATTTTAGACGCCGGTCATTTATCCCTAGACGGGATAGTGGATTCGGGAAGCCGGCTTTCGGGATTGCGGCAGCCGGCTTCCTAAACTTATTCCAAAATACGGAATATTCAGTTATCCAAAAGGGATATTTGTATACCATAATGAAATATCTTGGGAATGGGACCCAAATTTACAAAATGCATTTGTGTTATATACACCTTATACATACAGCCTGAAGGTAATTTTATACAATATTTTTAATAATTTGTGCCTTAGACAAAGTTTGTGTACATTGAGATAATGAAACCTTTGATTTTTGATGGCCCAGTCAGCTAAAAATATTCCGTATTTTGGAACAATCTGTATTTTAGAATATTTGGATATGGGACACTCAACCTGTATATATTTCAAACTTTTATCTCACATCAAGCTTTGATACATGTGCCCATAGATCTGTAAGGATAACACAATATTTGGTGATAAAATATTGTTATCCTGGTTATGTAGCAGGGAAACTGATTTTAGACTGTAAATGGGACAACTTCTATGGTTGGATGTAAGACCTCTAACATGATATATGCATGTCATGTTGTACAGTATGCCTTCCATTTCATATAGATCATAAATATACAGTAGGTTGGTTAGTAAGAACATAGTCAAAATATACATTTATTAAATGTTTTATTAGATTATTCTTGCATTCAGAATGGAAAACAGTGTTATCTGATTTCACATATATAATTTACAACATGACTATTTCCACCAATGGCATGGCTACAACATCGCTTAAGCAGAAGCACCATTTAAACAGTTAAGATGACATCATCAAATTGTTCTCAAGCTATAAGAAGCCATGTGATTTCCTCTAGAAGTGGCTACAAAGCAGCATCCATGACTTTAGTCAACTGTTCAATGAGACCATTTAAAATGTTCTTGTTGCAAATGAATTTTATATTGTTGAAAGCCATTGTTATATTTCAATTGGCTTAATCAGTGGCTTTCTTATGTGCCTCATGTTTGAGCCAGGTTCACTGGGTTTAAAAGGCGCTAGACCCCCATAAGGCCGGGGAAGAGGAAGAGCAGTTTCGCCATCTGGTATGTACGCATTGGGCCGTTGCTCAGCTGTGGTGTATATACCATTTGGCAATATGTGTTGATCCTCGTCATCTTCAATCTGCAAAGGATGAGGGTAAAATCAGCAAGCTATCTATTTTATTACTTTTTTGTTAACATTTTAAATAGGAGCAATGTCCATGAATATGGCCTAGAGTACCCAGATCAGCAGAGATATTCTATGATGTTCAGTATAATGTAAATACATAAAATGGGAATCCTGAATTAAGGCCATAATCAATTGTGTTTTTAGAGAATGTTTTATAAACTCAAATGTCTAATAACAAAAAATATTCTAGTGTTGAAAAATAAAAAACAAAACCACTTAATTTTGTGATGAGTTTTGATTCCTATCTTGTTTGTCATTTACATTTTCTTTAAAATATAGACCGCTCATTGAATCTATGTACTTGCAGGATTTTTCATCCTCTTGTTTGTACTGGCAAAGTACTTCAGAAGGCTAAAGGCAGCTGCTCGCTGTCGGCCTCATTTACAGTTCATGGTCTGCTCACTTACCGGATTTGCTCTGATGTGATATAATAAAATTGCATCTGCAGCCTTTTATTATGTAGGGCAGGTCAGGATTAAGGCTTGTGGGGGGCCCCAGGGCAACTAATGTGTGTGAGCCCCTCCTCCCTCCCAAGCCACACTGAGCATATTGCACTTTCTAACTGGCTTTACTCCTAACTGTGAAGTTCATTATTCATGTTCATGTTGCTGGAAAAACTAGTAAGGAGACAGCAGCAGGACACTGTAAAAATAAGTGGTAGGTGTGAACGAACCTTTATTCCGCTTTTCACACATAAGTAAATGGATGAAAAACTCACTAAATATAAGCTATATGTAAATGGTGTCATTGTCACCGCTGTGTTCTAAAATGTTAATGCAACAGGCAGAGGTAATACTTTTGTTCAAGTATATTTCTAATTCTCCTTTTATATGATTTTATACTGTGTGTGAAATTTGTGTGTATCTCTCTCTCCACCTCTCTCAAAACACAGCACTACAAAAATGTCTTTTTATATATAGAATATAGTAATCATTGATGCATCATAATCCTCACTTAATTGTGTCAACATTTTTGGGCTGCGCTGGACCCCGTCATCAGGACAGAGGAGATGTATGTAATGTGAAGTTCCCAAACTCCCCCATTACATTTCATGTTTTAAGGCTATCTGTTCTTGAGGACAGGTGACTTAATTAGTACCTCATTCAAATTGATTTAACCATCTGGACTCAAGCATGGATATCCTTAAAACCTGGACTGTCATGGTGGAATTTGGGAACCTCTGCTTTGTCATGTAAGTTATGAGGTGGGACCTCACATGGCTCGCACTTGTTTTTCCAGCTCTGCCCACAGATGCTCGATCGGATTGAGATCTGATGAATTTTGAGGTCGAGTCAACACCTTGAACTTTGTCATGTTCCTCAAACCATTCCTGAACATAGATTGTTTTGTAGTATGGCTAAATATATAGTCAAATAAAATACAGCATGTTAAAGTAAAAATCCCCATATTTTCTACATAGTAGCATTTTGTTACATTCTGCATATACAGATGTATCCATATACATGTAGCCTCAATACGCCATGCGGACCGTGATGCCTGGCGTGAGTGAGCCGCTCTGAGCGTTGTAGCGTCTTTTTAGTTTGAATGTGCATCTTGGCCGCAATCGGATGTGACAAAACCACTTCATGAGACTGCACTGAACTGGGCGTGAAAGAGAGCTGCATCAGATTCAGACTGCGTCACACACAGATATACAAGTGTCGCGTATCAAATTCATCTCTGCACTCGGATTTGTTTCAGCTGATTGTGACTGAGATGCACATTCAAGTGAAAGACTATTGGCGCAAACTGAGTCGCATGGGACCTGGTGCGCTGAGAAGGGATGTTTGTAGAGACTGCAGCAATAGTGTGAGGTCCCATCTGTACCAACACTACAGCTTTATGAAAACCTTACCCTAGTCTTTTCTTCTTTCTCCATTCGGTTTCTATGCTCCTGGCGCAGCAAGCGTTTCCACTCTTGTTCACTTTCCTCACTTGGGGGAAGCCCCTGCTCCATCCTGGTATAACAAGTCTCCACAAATTTCTCTCGGTCTCTCATTTCTTGCTGCAGCTTTATGCAGCTAGCTTGTTGCATTGACAATTCTGCAATTCGGGACATCATTTTACGAGTAGTGTCTTTAATTGTTTTCTGCAGCTCATTCATCTGCCAATATATTGATGCCAAGTATGAGATAAAAGCTAAACACTTATTGTTCCTAACATTATACCATTGTATAACTTACAGCATATCAAAAATGGAAATGTTGCCTTAATGTGTCTTTGAAAAAAGGGCAATTCTAATGTCATATGTTTTGACATATGGGGCTGATTGAGTTGAGAGTAAAGCAAAAAACATTTCACTTTGCACTGCAGGTGGGACACATTTAAAATTTGCAGGACATTTTAGATCTGAGAGGGGCATGTCCAAACTTAAATCTAAATTACAGTGTAAATATAAAGCTGTCCAGCATGTTTGGGCTACATGCAAAGGCAGACAGTATTTACCCTGCATGCAAAAACAATACATAAACACCCCTTGCATTGCATCTGGAATAAACCATGTTGCAAAGTTATTTGCGGTTTTTGATTTGCTCTCAACCCAGAATCGGCCCTTATATCCCAATTTCCACCACTTCCATTTTTCTTATGGTGATGTTGAGTAAAAGGTGCACATGGTTTAGTTATTCTGTAACGAAGACAAATTCTGTGGACTAAGGGTGCAATTCAATTAGGCGGGAGTCTGCATCATATAACTGCACTTACTCGCTGACGCAACAGTTATGGTACTGAAAAACGAAAAGAAAAGTACACCTGATTCACAGGGGCGCACCTCAATAAAATATAACTTTTAATTAATTGATATAAAAACAGGGGATCAATACCACAAGCTCTTAAGAACACGTATGAGTTCAGAATGATAATCCAAATGACATATAAGCATATGTTGTCATAGATTTACATATGTCATATTTGGATTATCATTCTGAATTCATAAAAACACGGGATCAATACCACAAGCTCTTAAAAACATGTATATCAATTAATTAAAAGTTATATTTTATTGGGGTGTGTCCCTGTGAATCACGAGTACTTTCTTTTCGTTTTTCTGTATATTGCCTTAGGTCTTTGCTCCTAGGGTGCACCCTCTCCAGAATCTTACTGCAGGAATTCATAATTCAAGCATAGTATTTATGCTATACTGTTACCTCCTCTGTGCGGCGTATCACCATCCGCTTTTCCCATTCCCCAGTTATTTTGAGCACTTATGGTACTGCCAGACCTGTGGATTAATGTTTGCAGTCCCATAGAGATGCATACAAAAATCCAGAGTCTGGGGCACGATTGGACCGCAAGGGTGGTGCGTTCTGCTGCCAGCAACTCACTCCCCTTCGCATATAATTGAAAAAAAAAAAATACTTTCAGAGAAACAGTCAAGTGTTGATTGAATTGAGCCCTAAGTCACTATAACATCTTCTCTCTTACACACACCACCAAAAGTCCCATTAAAATAATTCTAATTGGACTTTTTTGGTGTGATAGATAGATAGATCTATCTATTACAGAAGTATGGAAAATGTTTGTGGAAAACCTGAGAGGGAGTGAGTTCCAGTGTTATGCTGGTTACACACTGGCAGATATATTGGCCAATATCAATATAACGAGTGCCCTTAGGCCAGTGTGTACCAGCGATATGGCTGAACAACGTTGGATGGCAGATATAGCGGTCCATCGTACTGTGTATGGGTGGTCTGCCGACGGCCTGTACTCTGGCTGCAGGAAGGGGGTGCGTCACGCCCCCTGGCCAGGGGAACCTGCTGCCAGATGATGGTGGTTCATACACACTGAACAACTATCATCTGCAGATATATTTGTTAGGTGTGTATCCAGCTTTAGGAAGTAGCACAGGCAAAATATTGGAGGCAGGAGTGGGAGGAAGTGATCAGTAGGAAGGAGAAGTGGCATTCATCTGTGAAATAAAATGGGTGGGCGGGTGGGTGGGAGTGTGAAGGGAGAGAAGGTCAGAGATATAAATAGGATTGGGTGAGGGCTTTGTAAGTCAGTGTGATAAGATTGAATTAGGTTCTGATGAGGAAGAAAAGCCAGGGTAGGGCTTGCAGGAGTGGGTAGGTAGATATAGTACGTTGGGAGAGGAAGATAAGCTGCACAGATTGGTGTGGAGAGAGATATTTTTGAGATGGGAATGAAAAGTACTGAATGTGTGGTTTGAGTTATTTCTGGACTCTTCCCTCTCCTTCAAAGTCTGCGCTCTTGTGGGCTAGATGAGATGGTGGTACTGTCAAATAGTGAAATCACAGGAGGTGAGGGGGGAAGATTATCAGCTCAGTCTAAGGCTGGGTATACACCTAAACAACTGGCAATAGGACCGATGTTCAGGGCGATTTGTCTTCACCCTGGACATCGCATGATTGCCGGTACACACTTGAAAGATGTAATGAAAGACCAAACAATCACTGTTCCGTCCTTCATTAACTTGTGCAGGCTCACATGTGATATCATATGATTGACTGTGCGGCACAGCCAATCGCATGATATTGCATGCGACTGTGGGTATGCGCAAATTGGGCATACACACTGCATGATATGGTGAAATCTGAAAAATAGGGCCGATATCATACAGGTGTGTATGCACCCTTAGACATGTTAAATTTAGGAAATCGCTGAGCCAGCCATGAGGAAATAGCAGAGAGATGGCTGGACATATGAGTGAGGGGAAAAGGTCCTATGAGGAAAAGAAGATCTGGATGTCGTCGGCATAGAGATGATATAGGAGGCCAAAAGAGATGACGAGCTCACCTAAAGAGGATGTATAAAGGGAGAATAAAATAGCTCCAAGAAAAGAATGTTGAGGGATATTAATTGGAAGAGGAAGAAGCAGAATCATGAGAAGAGACTGAATAAGGAGGATAGGCAGGAAATACCAGTATCACACAGACTTGAGGGAGTGAATGATTTGCAGGGTGGTCTACAGTCTCAAAAGCAGCTGAGAGTAGAATGAGCTGCCAAATCCAAGAGTAGTGGCTCTTGGATGTTGTATCAAGGAGGTCATTGCTAACTTTGAGGGTAGTTTATGTGGATTGGAGAGGATGAAAGCCAGACAAATGGGTCAAGCATGGAGTGGGAGGAAATAAAGGTGGTAAGGTAGTTGCCTACAAACTCCTGGATTGTCTACAAAGTGGAGGAGAGAAATGAGGCAGTGATTAGAGTCATAATCAAAGGTGGATTTTTTTTTTAAAATGGGGGAGACTAGGCCATGCTTGAATGCAGAGGGCAGTGCCTAATGCAGGAAATATTGAAGAGATGGTAACAGGCAATCGGATTGGAGGAGGCAGGAGTGGTCAAGGGGGGACAACCCACACTCTATTCAACAAATCATCTTTAAATGGAAAAAATAAGGTACACCTTCTGCTGGCTCGTCAGTCTTAATTACACCATTAAATTTGTACCATATACATTTTTTAACGTAACATTATTATGCTGATCTTTAGAAAAGTCCTGTAACAAAAGAAAAAACCACATTGAAATTGGTAACCAGTACTCCCCTCCATCAGGTGGCACAGAAGTCTCTGACAGTGGCACCAGCTAGAGGATTGTACCAGCTGCTTCTTTAATTGATACTTAGGGCAAATAATTATAGACAGAGATGACTTGTTCTTTGGACAAATCTTCATAAGATCGTTGAACCATCATAGTCCTCTGTGCACTTCTTTTAAAGGCGAAAAGATATGCCTCTAAATTATTAGTGGAAGACATTTTCTTTAATGCCATGACCTCACCCTGCCTTGCTTGAGCTCCTTATGCCTGAGCCACAGCACTTGGGCTTGCTGTTCAATGGTCACACTCACCAAAGCTCTCAAACGTTCCTCCATGTTTGTGTCTTGCTGCATAGGAAAGCAGAATCTTGCCTCCCTGAGCATCCCACTACTGGCACCAATTGTAGCAAAGATGTGGTTAAAAGACAGCATTATATGTAGAATACACTAAACTGTCTTACAACAATTCAAAATTCCTGTGACCCTGTCAATACACTGGTCACCTACCTACTAATTCAGCACCGGTCGCCCGACCCACAACAAAAAACTCTAACCTCCTCCCAAAGAACTAATCAATTAACCCCAGCAGGAGCCAATTACACCCTTGATTTGTGTGTAGGAAAATGTGACTATTCAACCCTGTATGAGGCTGTAGATTCTGAAAGCTCATCAGCTTCATCCACCTGTCTGTACCTGCTTTGTGTGCAGGAAGTATTGGCCAGATTCTGAGTTGGACGGAGTGCCGATATGAGCGTAGTTCACCAATGTTTCTTGTACTGCATATGCTTTCCGAGTCGCTCCACAGAATAGGATGCAAGGTCTGTGAATCTTAGTGAACTTTGCTGGGAGACAACAGGGGCATGTAGCTGACAGCAGCTTCTTAGCTGCTCACACGAGGCCATACTCTGACAGAGAAACTGCATCTGCAAGTTTCCATGGTGCGTATAAAGATGCCTTGGGGGAAAATACACTGTTTTAAGATGCTGCAAGTAGGCATCTCAGTTCTAAACAACTCTGAGGCGGCATTAGCATTAAGACAGACACGACTGGGGCAAAAGGACCTGATTCTGAGCTAGACGCAGAAGCCTCTAAGTGTTTTACCCTGTCTGCAACATGTCTCTCCATCAGAGTGTCGCAGCAAATTACCCTCTTTGCCACAAACCCTAAAAACAAAATAAGTATTTAAATGCTTCCAAAAGGAAGCCTTTACCTCTTAGAGAAAACATCGTTCAGTCTGGTAAGCTAAGTTATTCTTATTTAACCAGCAGGCACCAAATTGCTAACGTGTCTGGTCACAAGCTTCAAAGTACCCACTATCACTAAGGGGTTTATGGATTAAGGAGAAAACTACTACTAAATAAATTACATCCCAAATAAATACTTCATGGCATATGGTATCAGATGCTATAGGTGATTCATCAAAGACATCTTTAAAAACATTTTCAGCTTTTTAGGATCCATCTCCACATATTCATAGGAAACCACAGTATAAATGGGTTGGGTACGGGATACCGGCGGTCAGAATCCCACCGCTGGCTGTATGCAAGTATACTAACCCAACACTCCTTCCCCGATGCCTAAACATAACCTCCTCGCACCCTAAACCTAACCCTGCTACTTACCTTCGGCATCCCGGCTGTCCGGATTCCTGAACGTATCCCGCATAAATCTGTCAGACACACTTTTTAACAATTCCTATTTATTGAAGACCAATTACAATAGGTGACCAACTAAAACACATTTTATGGAGCATACACACGGTCAGATTTTTCGTTTGAACGTTTTTTGTTTTTTTTTTGAACGATTTTGCTAACTACTCAACGATTTGAACGATATCTGAAGAGAAAGCACAAAATCTGAATTCTAACATAACAGATGTCAGATATCGTTCTCTAACAAACGTGAACGCCCATCGTCCATCCTTGTACACATGAACAATTTTTTCATCAGATTTGAACGATTTTTAAAATAGTTATCGTTCAAATCTGATGAAAAATCTGACCGTGTGTATGCACCATTACTTTCCTGCATTCTGTGGATCCAGTCATTCAGCAAATCTTTTTATATGCTACCAAACAAGAGGACTAGATGTCCTAAATGCAGTATAGAAAGCTTTTCTAGGGAAGAATAGGAATTTTAAAAGTTCTCAGTGAAGCAACACCAAAATGTGACCATCGTACAAACCTTTTTAGCCAGGTTTAGGGTGTCCTCTTTTCCATTCTCCACTTTAATGCGGATTTTCTCTGAGAGTCTGGAAACCTGTTCATAGAGAAAATCCTTTTCCAGCAAATGTTCCTCCTTTTCAGCCAGACGCAGTTCCAGCTGTTGGGACATGGAGAGTTGTTAATGGAGTAGATTGTCACAGTATATACCTACAATATTATAACACATTTATTTCTGATGTACAAATGCATCACTGCAGTAAAGAACTGGTTTCCTTTCATACTTAAGGCATATTCTTATTCTGGCTGAATATGCACATTTCATGTATGTGTATGTTCACACCTTGTACATGCAACTCTTTCACATAGAAAAAGCTGCAACCAAGCTATGACAGGCTCATCTCATCACACTAATTGTGTCTCCATGACAATGGTTACAGTTTCTGCGAAAGTAAAAATCTCCCTGCGTTAGTGCTGACCAGCCAAAGCTGTGCGCACTAGTGCTTTGTTCACTTTAAGAGGATTCATTATTACAGTTCATGATGATGTCTGGCATCGTTAGTATGCGACTGAACTAAAGCAGTGTTTCCTAAACTCATTGCTCAGGGAGCACTAACCACATGGTTTCCATTTTTCCTAGCTGGTGCACAGGTGTATTTATTACTGGCTGACACATTTTAAAAGATCCATAGTTGGAGCTAATTATTTCATTTGTGATTCTGTGAGGAGACCTGGAAAACATGCACTGTTAGTGCTCCCTGAGGAATCAGTTTGGGAAACACTGCACTAAGGTATGCTTAAAGAGTCAATATAAACCATTTTGGATGCAAATGCATCCAACTCCGCCTAATGGCGCAAGCACACTTTCCAGGTGAAAAACTTTAGTGTGTAAAGGAGGAAGCTGCATCATCACACAAACTGCTTCTGAATAAGAGAACTCTGGTCTGTGTGTGGTGCACTGTGTATGGCGCATTAGTTAAATCAGTGGCTCTTAAACTCGGCCCTCAGGACCCCACACAGTTCACATTTTCCAGACCAACTAGCAGGTGCACAGGTGTGCATTACACATTGACACATTTTAAAAGATCCACAGGTTGAGCTTTGAGATTCTGTGAGGAGACCTATAAAACATGCACTGTTTGGGGTCCTGAGGACCGAGTTTGAGAGCCTGTGAGTTAAATTGTTGTAAGGAAATAAGCATTAGTACAGCTCTCAATCCTCAAACGGCCTACCTGGGTGATATTTCCTGGTTTGAATAGAACTGGCATTAAGACATAGTTGGGCTGCAAGCTTAAATGTTTGGATCAAAATATGAACAAAATTCTTTTATTTGCTAGATACACACAGATTAGCAGTGGTAGCTTTGTTTAGCTTCTATAATACCACAGTCCTCACCTCCTCTGTCTTCTTCATAAGATTCTGCAGCGATGGATCCTTTCCTTCTAGTAAACGAATCCGGCTCTCTCTTTCAGGATCCTCGGCCTTTGTCTCTAGTTCAGTTACTCTGTCATTGCACTGGGAAAGCTGTTCAATTTAAAAAAAAAAAAAAAAATCAATCAATCAATTACTCTCGTGTAATAATTTTACATGCGAAAATGTAAATTGGCAGTAATAAGTATAAAGATATTAGTACAGTGTCAATCTTTAACTTTGAGTATATACTATAAACACTTCTGCACTTCCTGTCGCAGTTTAAACTCTTATTAGTCTTAGGAATATAGGATACTACAACACGGCCTACCAAAGGGTCCCCTTTGCAGTATCCTGGTCACTATCTCTTGTCTTCTGTTTTATGTACAGTACATGTGGGAGATACATTAATGATAAATAGCAAAGGAGATAATAGAGGGGATAAGGCACAGATGAGAAGCACACAAGCGTGGCCTGCATACCCAACAAAGCCTGGACCTTGCACTTACTGTACTTCCCATACCTGCACACCACAAGCCTCAAGAGTGCAGATGATTGGCGACCGAATGAACCACCAGACTTTTTGGTAAGTACACCTCATCTTAGCTACAAAATTATGTCCAAAGACCTCCCTGATACATGCACTTACTATTGCTGAGGTACTTCTGACGGGCTGGGACAGAGACAGACAACCGTTCCTGAGTACTGGGGATTGTACCAAAAAGTGCTACATAACATTACATCTAAGGGATTTATCTGCAAAGCTCCACAGAAAATTCTGCCTACAGTTATTGCCCACCTGACCATGGGGAGCTACTTGCTAAGACGGTGGTTTCATACTTATTTGCCATTAACCAAGACTGAGGATTCAGGATTTAATACCCTGCCCACAGTTATTGCCCACCTGGTATCAGAATTGTTCCATCACAGGACTGAGTACAGAAGTGTACAAGGATCATAAAAGCAAATAGATATGATGTTCTGTGTATGTTGTTTGTGGTAACTAATACCATTGAGAGCTCCCCCTCATCACTTTGTATTGTATGATATTGCCTGGTGATCACATTTGAAAAAGCCCCCCCTTTCCCCTTTCAAAAATGGATGCCCTTTAATTAGTGGTAGCTCGGTTGTGGAGATCTTCCCTATAGCCTGGACTATATTATTTTTCTGTAGTGCAGGGGATTAATATCTGGTGCTCAGTATGTTCAGGCTCCAGTCTTCCTGTTTTACACGGAGGCTTCATGTCCTATCCCAAGATGGCCACAAAGTTCACTACTGAGCATGTGAAGGGGCCATCTTGTCTTTGCTGCGTAGAGTGACAAGGTGGGAGACAGAGGTCTCCTACTTTAGCTCCTATGAGAGACTTGGTGAATACCTGCATATAAATCTGTTTTAGATCCCTGTACCACTACCCATTTGAAGCATATGCTCAATGGCTGGTTAACTATATAGAACCCTGCTCCATTACCAGTGTACATGTAACAGTGAGTATCTACTATCTTCCAATAAACCAACACCACTGGTTAAGTAACTGGACTGTTCATATTCAGTGACTGCCTACATGACTCTTCAATATCAACACCTGCGCACACATAATTTCCAACAGGTAATGGGCCTAGGCACACAGGTGTAAAGTACCCAGAAATATCTGCTATTATGGCACCCAGAGCACCACACAGACACCATCTTAAGCACATATGTAGTGCAGACAGCATATGAGCACAGTTGGTCCAATGCAGAGTAGCAGCAGTAGAGCTGATAAAAGCAGATAATGCTTCTTACAGACATGACTGTACAGCTTAATATAGGAGCCACACCCATAATGGAGTTTGTCAAGCTAAAAGGTGCAGGAAATTGTACAACCTGGAAATTTGCTATGGAAATGCAATTAAAGTGTGAAATGTTGGAAGGTCACTGCAGAACCAGATGCAAGCCCAGATGATATAGAAGAGCCATGGGGACCATAGCTAAAGTGTAGAGCAACATGTACTCTATAATTCAGGGAAACGAGTCTTCAAAAGACATGAGGACAGAACTGCAGGCAGCGTATCAAGATGGTGGTCTCATGAGGAGGATACATTTTAGATGTGTATTGTAAAACACGAAATTGAATCAATGCAGCAGAAGTGATTACATAGACAAGATGATGTCTGTCTCTCAGTAACTGTTGAGTTCAAGTGGGTGATGAGAAGATTGCTTCAGCAATGCTGCAGAACTTGACGTCTGAGTTTGACTTTGTGGTTGTGGCGTTAGAAGCAAAGTTAACAACAGACACATTCAGAGCAACTGAGGGCAAACAAAAAAATGTGAATCCTATACAAAGCAAGAAATGCAAAGACAGAGATGAGTCAGCCCTGAGTGTTACCGATCCTCAAAGGATTACTAGTATATTGATTCAGGCACAATAAGGTATTTCAGCTGCAATGAGAAATGGTTCACCAAATTAACCAAATGTGATCCTATCACCATTAAAGGGATTGGCAATTGTCCCAACAACAGTTGGGACAATTGCTTGCTTAAATATTGGGACAAATAAAACAAAAGTCACAGAGATCCAAGACATGCTTTTGTAATAGACATGGGGGAACATATATTATAGCCATCATTGTCCTAGAACAGAGAGGCCACAGAGTTCACTTTGATACAGGAAAGTGAATTGTGAGAAACAGAAGAGGGACTGTGAAGCTACAGGCACAAGAGGTCAGCAATTGTGCTTCCTTGATGCACAGCACTGTTACACGATGAGTCCGTCATATCCAAGGTGACCAAATCTTTTATGCCAGAATTCCAGTGACTGTGTTCAGAAGCTGCAGAGTGGGATGGTCACAGGAATGCCATTGATGAATGCAGAAAAACCCATATGCGAGAGCTGTATTGTGGGGAAACAGTCAGCTGTTTCCAAGATCAACAAGCAGCTACAAAACCACTTGAAATACATTCAGATGTGTGTGGTCCAATGGAAGTAAAGTCTGAGTGGAAACATACTTCATGACATGAAATCTGAAGTGGTGAAAAAGATTGATTGATTTTCTATAAGTCTTTTATAATCTGCAGTTTACAGACTCGAGACTCTGAGATCTGATAACTGGGGAATATCACAACAGAGAGGTGGAACAATTCTTAAGAAAATATGGAATAGAGCAGAGGTTCCCAATCACGGTCCTCAAGGCTCTCCTACAGTTCAGGTTTTAGCGATATTCATGGTTGAGCACAGGTGATTTAATTAGTACCAAAGTCAATTTGATATCACCTGTGCTTAACCATGGATAGCTCTGAAACCTAAACTGTTGGGGAGCCTTGAGGACCGAGTTTGGGAACCTCTGGAATAGAGCATTAATTGACCATTGCCTATACTCCTGAGCAAAATGTTGTCCATGAATGAGCAAACTGTACACTAAGAGCAAGATGCGTGCTAGAGGACGCAGGACTAGACAAGCAGTGTTGGGCAGAAGCAGAGTCCACAGCAGTTTAAGGCAATTCTAGGAGAATGGTTCTTGAGATAAAGGACATAATACCTATTAAAGCGTGGTAAAAGAGGAAACTATATGCCTTCTCAAAACCTTTGGAAATACAGTCTATGTGCATATACCAAAGAAGAAAAGATGGAAGCTGGAGGCAGTCATAAAAATGGATCATGTTTTGATATTGCCATGAGAGAATAGGTTACAGATTGTGGCATCCAAATACCAGAAAGCTTGTTAGGTCTAGAGATGTTATCTTTAAAGAAACAACACAAATTTAAGAAAAGTTGGAAGTGAATAGGCAGAGCAAGCATGTGTCACTGGACAAGCCAGCAGCTATTTCCACCACAGCAAAGGTTTTATACACAATCAAATATCGGCAAACCACCTAAGAGGAATGATGAAGAATTCATAAACATTGTATTCAGCCACCAGATATTTAAGAAGCACAGTCAAAGGCCAACTGGTCTGAATGGAAGGGGGTATGGCCATCACGCAGTGTGGTAATGCAGGTAGTTGGTTAAGTGAGAGTGTGGGTCCTGGGGCATTAGCTCTGTACTAATTTGAGCTGGGTATTGGTGTGCCCCAGAGGTGGACAACCCTAAGCATTCAGACCCCCTAGCAATTGCACCCACTGCACCTACCATAATGATGCCTCTCCTACAGGGTAAGTTAAAACTGCAAATACTCTCTGCTCAAGTCAAATTTGGAAATTTGCTAGGCTGCTGGAGCCCTTTGACATGTGGACATCAGAACCAGCACCTTCAGTACTCCCTTAAAAAGTCTTGCTTGGACACCCTGGTTATACCAGGGTTTCTGCTTAGTCTGCCCTGCTAGGAGGTTTGCTTGTATGCATGTGCCACACTATATATTTACAAAGTGGAGGGTTTGACCTCAAAATTTAAAGCTGCACTAATATCAGGTGCAAAGCCCAACTTATTTTGTATTTATTATCAGTGTCACTATACATTTTGAAATTAAACATGGCGAAGTGGCGGCTTGCAACAGCTGCCACTTCATAAATATACCCCTTGCAGACACTGGGACAATTGCTGGAGACTGGTAAGTTGGGAGTGTGGGTGTCCTTTCACATGGCAGCACCTTCCATGTCCTACCCCCTGAGCGCTCTCTCTTTTGCCTTCTCCTTTGATGTCCACCCAATCCTCCCTTTTCATCATGTCACAGTCATCTACCATTCTCCTGGCTCCACCTCCCTCTTCCATGACAAATTTGCTGCCTAGCTGCCACAAATTCTCTCCCCTTAACTTCCATCCCGTATCCTGGGTGACTTTAATATCCCACTTCACAATCTCAGATGCCATTTCTCACAAACTTCTTTCCCTCTCTTGACCTTACCCAATAGACATCCTCCCCCTTCCATTCAAGTGGTCACACATTGGACCTTCCACCTTGTAATGTCTGACTTAACACTATCTCTCAAACTTTCTCCCTCTCTGGTTATCATCTTCTCCCCTTTTGTGTTAGCCGTGGGATATGCTCCGTAACTACTTGATTGCACCGTGTGGGGAAATGCTATTCAATTAAATAGTATTTTTCATGTGTGGTAAACCAGGGAATGCGTGTGAACTCATTGATTCGCGGAATCAATGGGTTCTCCCCGTGTGTTAAACCTCAGAGGTTGACTTTTCTAGCTGACTTCTCACAGCTCCTGAACCAGTGATAAAAAGTGCACCTTTGTGGTTTAATGCGCAGGTTAAAATTGGCCACCATGGGTAAACCCCATGGCTAATTGGATTCCCGCCTTAGTGTAAACCTTGAAACCTTCCTCTTCTTCACCCCTCACATTCGAAATCTCTCACGCTCCCACCATTTTCAACATCTCTAGGATCAGGCCCTTCACAGCACTGTTGCCACTAAGACATGCACTCACCATCTACTTCTTCTTCTATAACCTCCTTCTCTATGGTCTTCCTCATTTTGGACTTTCCCCTCATCAATCCATCCTGAACACTTCCTCTCTCTCAACGGTCAGTGTTGGCCTCCACCATCCTAATTTCTGTCTACAGTCCATCCCTCCATTCTTCCACTGATCACCACCTCAACTCTACCCAACTTAACCCTCTGTCCTTGACCTGCGCTTCTTCACAGTTCAGCCCCCAACAGTTCACCCCTCCACACAGTATGTAAGCTCTCATGGACAGGACCCTCTTTCCTCTTATCTACTTAGCACTGTCCATGCCTAATGTGTTCCTGGTCTTTTGTTTACAAAGTAATTTAGTGGCTCTGACACAGTATGCGCAACTATACCTTGTGACTTATCAAGTGCCGAAATTCCTCTCTTCCTTTCCACTTACCAACACTTGCCCTACAAGATGAGTTGCCCTAACCACACCCATTGTCCTCCATATTATTCCCAGATATAAGACGTATAATAAAGTGTAAATTTACATATGTCCAGGTACACTGTTCATATCTAAATTCCTTGTATGATTGTGTAAACTTTGAGATGCCTTTAAAAAAAGTTTGTTCTGTTTTTTACCACAAAGATCAAAAGTGAAAGGAGTTTTAGTAGTGGCCACTGTACAGTGAATGCAGAGAATATAACTGGTAACACAAGTTAGGATATAGCCTTATAACTATAGACAATTTGGAATGCAGAAAAAGACATGCATTATATCAGTATGAATTTTTGATAAAAAGGAAAATTAAAGGGCTTCTCTCTTTTTTTTTTTTTTTATAATTAAGCATTAAATATATGTACACGCTGAAGATAAGCAGTGAAAGAAATGTCTACACAGCATCCCTTAGGATTTGTACACTTTTTCATAAGAACTGTGAGCTTTCATTAGACTATGAATGTGTGTAGTTACACAATAACTGCAACGTGTATTTTCCCAAAGTGTACTATGGGGTAATACACAGTCCAAAAGTGGGATGCCATTTTCCTAATCTAATTAAGGCATTGATCTAGACAGGTTACTTTTCTGATTACATAATTCTGTTCTGAAAATCAAGAAATGAGAAGGAAGTATTTCACTATATGCTTTAACATATCAAGATATAAAAAAATTACCAGCTCAGTGTTTTGTTCTCTTCTGCACCTGACTGTAGCAGTCTTGTGTAATACTGGATTAATAAGTGTAACTGCTGAAACATTTGCTAATTGGGCAGGCGGACACTCGGCAATGTGTTGGGAAAGTTTTAGCTAACTCTGGAACTTCACATGTTGTGGCTTAGGGACTAATTTATTTGGAATTATTCAATAGAAATGCACATGGAATACTGAAGAATTTTTGTTCAGTGACACTTTGTCCTAATAAAGAACATATTCAATGGTTGTTCTCTGTGCTACAGTGAAAAAACACAAAGTTAAGGGAAAATTTACATATGTATTTATAGGATGGACATTCTTCATTGAAATTGCTATTTTTAAAAAGGAAATGTAGGCGTTCATTTCAATGACCAAACAGTGGTTTATTGCTAGATTGGATTTGTTAGGAGGAAGGAGAAATCATTATCCAAATAAAAATGGTAAGTTAAACCCTAAAGGTGCATACACACACAACAATTTTTTGAACAATTATCGTTAAACGATATCATTTAAAAAAATCGTTCACTTTCTGAGTCAAACGAAGAACGATTATCGTTCATGCGCATTCACGTTTGTAGTTTAGTCAGACTTGTCAACTGAACGATTTTCAGTAAGTTAATATGCAAAAATCGTTTGTAGTTCTAAAAAATCGTTCATTACATTTAGTAAATGAACAACTTTAGTAAACTATTTGTTAATTTTTTCAAGGGAAAAAATTGTTTACTAAAATCGTTCATTAACTAAATCGTGTGTGTATGCAGCTTAAGTAATCACATGTAGGCTGTTTTTCACATTTTCCTTCATAACCCTTGAAGGACAAAAAAATCCCAAAATGGTTGCTATTTTCGATCATTATGTCATGACCACTGTGGCCGGAGGCCGACCACACGTGATTAAAATGGCTGCCACGGCACTGAAGAGATTAACCCTCATGCCGTGGCACCATTTTTAAAAGGACCTTTAGGCGCAGTGCGCCACGTACTGCGAATGTATAGGTAATGTGTTTCAACATATCATTCAATGTGCTGTGTGCAGTTGTGGAAATGTACTTTTTAAATGTTTAGCCTATGTACTTATAAGGAATGTATAATTGATTTGTTTTAGAAGGCGGTAACATTTAAGTAAAAGTAAAATGGTTATGAGATATTTTCACCTCCTAGTGACATGTTAAGTTGTTTTGTGTTTAGGAAGCTTCTATTTTGTGTAAGAATTTTAGGTGTTAAGACTCAGAAAGCCAAAACTGGTTTAGTCATAGACATGTGAAAAGACGAATGCAATAGAAATTTGCATTATATTTACCTTTTCAGAAACAGTATATGCTAACTCAGTTTGTGCTTAGGAAACCAAATGTTTTTGGGTGGTATCAAGGAAATTGATTTAATTTCTGTGAAATGTAAGACGTATTTATTTATGTTTTGTGAGATTGCCTGATTGGCTAAGAGGAACCCAGGGCGGACTTACCCCCTGTGATAATGTGTATTGGAGTGGCATAAAAGAAGGCTTCGTGCCTGGTAAAATTGTAAATCTTTGAAAATCCTTTGTGGAGAAGAACTGCTGTTTGATTTCTGTATGATATTCCCCTTCAGACGGAAGGGAGGGTCTTTTTTAAGACTTTGAGCAATAAACACCTTTGCCTTTACTTCGACTACATCTGTACCCTGCGACCAACAGAACTGCGCCAAACACTATTCCGTTCTCCTACTGTTCTGGGTTGAGCTGAGCGTCTCCGAAGTTCAAGCCCTCTGCCGCTACCGTTCAGAGCCTGCTCCATTGCGAGGGATCAGCCGACACCAAACAGGAGGTGTGGCCGCAGCCTGTCAACGCATACACAGTAGCGCAGTTCCAGGTGCCGAGGTAGGAGCCTGGGTGTTCGAAAGCGGTTCCGAGTGCCGATAGGAGGAGCTCGGTGGTGGCAGCATCGTTACGTCCATGGCGCAGTGAGTGGAGTCAGTGACAGGCGGTCACTGACGGTAAGCGGGAATTCCTGATACCCCAAGTTCCAGTGGGGGTCGAAACCCCAACCTGTGATCGGGAGTCCGGGCTGGAAGCCATCCGGTCACAACCACTTTAGCCTTGGATGTAATAGTTGCCTGTGTATACATATGCACATTACGTTTCCATGTCTGTATTTTCAGTTATTCACAACAGTAAAAAAGAAAAGAAAAGTGCATCTTAAAATCTAGCTTATAGACGGGAATCTGCGCAGCAGACTGTCAGTTATTGACAGTATGCTGCCATTTGGGGGTGGGGAGGGGGCGTGTCGCTGGCTGAGATTTCCTGGCTTCTTCATCTCAACTGTGGCAGCCGGCTGCATGATCCCATGGGTCACCTTAGCAAGCCGATGTCCTGCAAAGTATCCGATGCTGCTCATGTAAACACCCATGATGAGACCCTCCATGCACAAAGGACAACATAAGTCAGATACATGTGGCTCAAAATAACGTGTACACATATGCAGTGCAACTCCCAAAAACATCCTCAGTATGAATCCAGATACTGCCAAGTTCTTTTGGTTAACAAATATGTTTCCTAGCAGGATATTTTCTCATATGAGAGAACTGATTATCAATGGCATACTGCAGTTTGCAGGAAACAACTTTTTAGTATATTAATATTGAGCATGAAGTCATTTTGTGGATTTATACCAGTGGTTCCCAAGCTTTTTGGAATCACGACGCCCTAGAGTATCAGCATTGTTTTCACGGCACCCCTAAGTATAAATTTGTTATTGAGAATTCAGAAAAAAATTAAGTGAAGTAAATTGTGCTGACCTGTCATCCTTAGGTTAGGTTATGTGGTGGTGGACAAGTTTGCATTTCTGATTGCCCACATATTTACATTGACCATAAATAATTTGATTTGGTGCTGGACCACTAACCTGAGACACCCCCTGCAAGTGTCCCGAGGAACCCCAGGGTGCCACGGCGCACAGTTTGGGAACCACTGATTTATACTTTTTGTAATGGCAATAATTGTAATTAATTTTGCAGTTTTTAATCTTGGATTGGACTCAAATTAGTCCCCAACTCCAGCTCTCAAGTAACTCCAACAGGTGATGATGTGTGGATTTCTCTAATCATGCACAGGGGAGTTAATCTATGTTGCTGGATCAGAAATTCTCACTTGTATCCACAGACAGAAATCCTGAAACCATGACCTGTTGTGGGTTTTTGAAGACTGGAGTTGGGAACCATTGTGTTACACTATTTGTCTATTTACATTGCTCAGCAACACTTCCGGAGTTTTCCATTACATAATTGCCAGTAAAATGGAAGTTTGGCTGGTGGGTTTGTAAAATACTACAGTATGCTACGAAAAGCATCAAAACATTCCCCTAGAACAGCGGTGGCCAACCTGTGGCTCTTCCATTGTCCCGATGCGGCTCTCCTGCTGGCTCCCCTGACTGACACATTGAGAGGCTGCTGTTGTGACACATCATGTCAATGTATATTAAGTGGCTTTTTCAGTGTATTTTATGTGGATCTGTTTTTTCAATGTTTTTATTTTATATTGTTCTGGCTTTTTCTTTCTCTTTAATAGTTACCTCTATGGTGATTGTGTGCATGTGCTTTTACATGCTCCTACAAAAATCTTACCAGGGGCGTGGCCTTACTGGCACAAGGCCACACCCCTTTTTGCATATGTGCCTTTCGGCGCGCGCATGATCTCGGCTCTTTGACATACGTACAGATATTTTGGGCTCTTTGAATCTGACTGGTTGGCCACCCCTGCCCTAGAAAATGAAGAATAATGAAAAATTGATCCCTATTTGTCAAAAAATTGTGGTCCAGTCCCAAAAATTTACAGCATTTTGGAATATTATTTTGGGGCTACTTACTAAGTGGAGTCACCAGGACATGGGCTCGGATTAGAGCACATCCTCATGATGAGGAATAAGTAAAGGGATCACTACCACTATGACGTTACGTGTTTTGAGCTGACTGGTGTATGTGTATATGCAAATCCCAAACAATGCAAAGGGCATCACAAACTGCTCCAGCCCCCTGGGAGGGATCAGAACATCTCTCTCCAACCAGGCTGCTCCCCATAGGGGAAAGTGGGTCAATGCCATCTTTAGATGGTGCTAGCTATTGGAGGTTGATATTATAAGTTACACAACTGCACATGTCCATACATTGTATGAGGATAGCTGTATGCTTCCATTTTGAGTAAACCACAGGAAATATCTGTAATATCTCATGCATTAGACACTTATTAAATATCCTCTTCACTTAATTTAGTGTAAATCATGCAAAAACTGCTATTTCCGCATGAATTACAGGGCCAAACAGTATGATAAATAGGCCCACTATGGGATTCAAATATCATACAGCAAGTACTTTATTATTTATTTATTAAGTTATTTCTATAGCACCAGTACTTTAAATTGTCCCATAGTTGTACCAAGGCATCTGATATGTTTGAATAGGAATAGCTCTGACCTGGATCTGTAGTGTCACTAGGGCAGATTCTAGGGCCTTCTTATTTGGTAGCTCTTTCTTGGTGTGTTCAATTTGTCTCTTGTCTTCTGTAACCTTCATTTTCAGGAATCGGAGCTTCTCATCCATAGCTATCATTTCTACATCTCCATTTCTGAGCAGCATTTCCTGAATATTTATCTTCTCATAGAAGATGCATACCTCTTCCTCCCGCTCGATTAACTGAACTCCCCTGTAATTCAATAGAAATGTTCCAAATGATTTTTTTAGTTTGTACTATAATGATTTACCTTTTGAAGTTAGTGTTATTTTAACAGTGTCTATAATGCCAAACAAAACAGTATATGTGCACAAAACCATAGTTGGTAATTGTTCTTACCATTTTAGGGACCATTAAAGGTTTTCAATAATGACCAAAAGTATAGTGTCTCTTATTCACTGTACTCAATGCTATTCTTTCTTCTTCTTCCCATGGCTTTATAGGATATATTGAAGTGGCAAATATAAAATGCTATAAATAAGGTTAGGGAACAAATATAAAATGCTATAAATAAGGTTAGGGAACATATTAAGGGCACTGTAGTGCACCAAGCTCCACCCAGACAGTACTATGCATGTCCTGCTCACATGTACAGTAAAGGCTCCCTGACATTATTATTTTTTAAGTTATATTCTATATCGTATATATTATATTCATCTTGTTCATCTATCAATTTGAAGTCATTATTTCTGTACTTAAAATTGTAAATTGACATCTTCAGGATGTGCATACTTTAGATTAAAACTATAATTCCAGTGTTGAGAGAATAAACACAACAATAAAAAGGGAATTACTCAATGTTGTTCTATGACAATTGCTACCACACGGACACTTGATTCTATTGCTGGACCTGGAGATGTGTGTAATTGGCTGTGGGGGCCAGGTGTGTGAAATTCTTTTTGGTGGGGGTTGGGGATCACGGCAGGCATACACAGCAGGCCCTGGTGGAGGCTCCAGTATAGTGGTAGCATTAGAGCAGGGCTTCTCCTGGGAACACATTCTACTACGAGTAGCAGATCCTTCAGGCCGAGCTCACACGGATACCAGCGCTGAGAGAATGCGAGGTATCGAGATGTAGGGAGCACTGGGTGTATGTGTCCAGGGGGAGTAGGCAGCGCCGGGCGTATGTGAGAGAGAGGGATGGACAGGGAGAGAGGGACAGTGTGTAGTACTCTTTATGTAAATGTAATACAGTTAATAATTTGTACTAATCCTGATTTCTTTACATTAACAATGCCTTCACTCAAGCCACAACATTTCCAACCTTTTATGTATTGACCTTCTGGAAAACTCCTACAAGGTACATATTGTACAATTTTGTATTTTTTTTTTTAAATTTTTTGACAATGAAAACAGATATTTTTATACATCTATATAGATATATAAAGATATATTTATAGAAAGAGACAGAGGGAGACACAGAAGGACAGGGCGAGAGATAGAGACACAGAAGGAGAGAGATGGAGAGACACAGACTGACAGGGAGAGAGATGGATGGTTAGGGAGAGAGAGATGGACATAGAGAGAGCTCAGTACTCTATAGAACAATTCATTAAACGTATTAAATTTACATAATCTTGATCTCTTTACTTCAGTGTCTTCAACTCAAGCCACAAAATTTTTAAACTTTTTTGAATAATCATCTTCTGGAAAACTCCTTCAAGGTATGTATTGTACAAAAAAAAATTAAAATTTATGGACAATGACACCATTCGTGGTGAATCACGTCATCGTAGCCCTGCCCCCACTATATAGTGTTTTCTAGCGGCGGCAGAGCCTTGATAATGCGATCGTGCCACATGCCCCCTGCACCGCCCACTTTCTGCTGGCCTGGCTGCCCCTTCCCGGATGTAACCCATGGGCATTTACTACTGTTCTCTCCTGGTGTTGCCCAGGCACATACACTAATTATACTTTACAGTTTTACTATATTATTTGCAGCTTGAAGGAGGAAGGAAAAAAAAATGTATTTTAAAAATTGTGAAGTAGAGCTGCACTAATATGGCCGCCATCTTAGCCACAACCCTTACCCATATAATCATCTTTTCATCAAGTATATCTAACATGGATAGTATTTATTTGTATTTGTCCTATGACACAAGGTACTATTACACAGATGCTGATACAGCAGCAGAGGATAACAGAAAAATAGAGGGCCTATTTAATTTCCGGTGTGCTCTTCAGTAGGCTAGCCCACTATGTAAATTACAGGAAGAGTTGGTACATTTCACAAAGACGATCTGCCAGTGTGTACGGAGTAAAAGATTAATTGGCCAATGTCCTCACACCAGATATATCTTTAGATGCCAATGACAGTTGATCAGGGTGTATAAACAACCACCATCTGCAGATATAGCTTTCAGGTGTGTACCCAGCATCATGTCAAGTATCTTCCCTATACAAATGGGAGTATGAGCAAAAATAACCATGTTACTGTAACCCTGAGAGACTTCACTTTAGACTTAGTTTTATTGCAGTTAATTGAATCCGACCCTAACGTTTTGGTGCTATATTGTCAGGCTTTTTACAAGGTACATGCTGATTTCTAGCTGAGTTCCTATGTCAGGCTTTTTACAAGGTACATGCTGATTTCTAGCTGACATAGGAACTCAGCCTGTACCCCATAAAAAGCCTATGTCAGTTAGGCTTTTTACGGGGTACATGCTGATTTCCTAACTGACATAGGAAATCAGCATGTACCTTGCAAAAAGCCTGACATTGGAAATCAATATAGAAGTGTATTAGTAGCCCTAATAAAAGTATTTTGGGTTCTTAAATTGTGTCACATGGCTGTTATTGCTTTTTATCATTTTTCAACACTTATGTAAATATGCATATATTTTTGGAAAAAAAATAATTGCTGTAGTTAAATTGGGGGTACATTAAAATGGATGCTAGTATATTTTTGTGTCTATAAAGTGCAGATTTAAAAATCCACCTGCTGCAGCCACCTGCAATCCTAAACACACCTGTTCCATCCATACAGCACCAGAAAATACCTGACCCAGTACTTTAAACCCATTTTCCAACACTTTTTACATTTTTATCCCCAAAAATGATATCATTATTAGGGGAAATTAAGCTATTTTTTTTTTCATTAGGGGAGGTGACCAATTCCCTACATTTTAGCCAAAAATAGGGATTTTGCTCTGAGATGGTGAAAACCTTTTGCAAGTTTTTTGGGAATAGAATTGCATGATACACGAAAAAAAAATTTGCAATCTCAAAATTGTGGCTTTTCGCGTCTAATTGAATTTCCCCCTTAATCTCACACCATGTGGGAGGTTTCTCAGGGGCACCCTTATGCCATCAGTCTACTGCACTTAATTACAGAAACCAGTAAGCCTGACACTACAGAGAGTAAGCAAGGGAGCAAAGAGGTTGTACACAACTTCAGGCTGTACCTCACACAATGGCACATAGTGAAAAACAATTCTGATGCTACTCTCAGAAATGTTTATATATAAGTAGTATAGGAACAGGGCTATTTAGATCAAGGTACACTACTGCTCAAAAGTTTTTATTAAAATATATGCAGTTTAATATCTAAATGTAATGTGTTTAACAAAATTAAAATTTTTGACTCCTCAAAGTAGCTTTTCCAGATCTAACTGCTGAACACACAAAATCAAATATTAGTCGCAATTCCATGATTTGAAGCCTGCCATTCTTGATATTAAATGCCACAGTAGTAGTAGTAATACAACCAGAATGACTTGCAATACCTGCTATCAGACCCTTTGGCAGTTGACTGTACAGTAACAGAGCTTGAAAATAAATGTACTTATGTGCTTTATATACATAATTCTATTTGGTGATTTCCACAGAAGCTGTATTAGTGGGTACATGGTTACACCTATATGTAAATCCTAAGCAGTGCCCAGGATGATGAGATGCAGAGCTGGAGCTTACTCACCTCTCATTCCTGTGCTTGACAGCTGATTCATACTTTCTGCGGAGCTCCACCATCTCCTCCTCCGTCTGATTAATCATATTGGTCAGTCTGCCGATTTCCATTTTCTGCTGTTCTCTTTTTTCTTTCATTTCTTGCAGGTAAAGGCTGACTCTGCTCACATCCTTCCGAAGGCTATCCCGGATCATATGGTTGTTGCTCTGCTTTAACATGGCCTTTTGAAGCTGTCTATGGTAGAAAATAAAACACTTTAAGGTGATTTTAGAACACACACATCAACCCTTTTAGCAACTTTAAAAACAAAACAAAAACCAAGCTATACTAGTGCTATATATTCTTTATTATACGCATCTTTAGAATAGCTTTTTTTTGTTCATGTGAACTTAATATCTACTTGGCATATGCACACTGACTTTCAATATAAAGAAATTTAAACAAACAAAAAACCCTTCTTTATGCTTCCTAAGGTTAAATCTTCACATTTGGTTCAACCTTCCAAGCTTCCAGGTTGTTCAGGTCAGAAGGGTGATGCTTGTGCATCCCAGGTATCATATAGGGGCCCATTTACAACAAATGTCATCATACGCAACAAGTTTTAAAACTTTGGCCTGAGCACCATTTATCATACACATCAGCTACCAACTGTCATTTTTGAAACAGATGACAGTTAGGAGAGGATTGGCTGGAGCACCATTATCATATGGACCGAGTTTTAAAACTCTTTGGGCACGATTCTATTCAGCGCGATGTAAATAGCTCCGGAGATAGCTCCCGGAGCTATTCAATTCATCGCGATGTTAGGTCGGGGAAGGCTCGTTATTGCGACTTAAACAGGGTGTTTAGGCGCGATAACGGGCATTCCCCGTCCTAACTTCCCGGCGCGAGACTGTTTTCCAGGCGCGAAGGGCAGAAAACAGAAGAAATCCGGCTAAAGTCCCGGCGCGAGGCTCTCATCCCCAGAAGAAATATGCCTGGGACCCCCTAAAGATGTCCAGACATGGGGGATCACTATGGGTAACCCCGTTTTTGCCTGCAAAAGAAAGTTGGGTTTTTAAATAGCTTTGCAAGGTGTTTTTTCCTGCCGCGGCTATTAGAAACCCCAACTTCCTTCAGTAGTTAAAAATGGGGGTACCCATAGTGATCCCCCATGTGTAGACATCTTTAGGGGGGGGTCCCTATAATATTTCCTGAAAATTCCTGTTTTAGGTAACCTGTAAAAAGAATTAGTAAAAAATGACAAAAAAAAAATGACATAAGGTCCCCCCCACCCCCCCGGAAGCCAAACCAGCCCCAGGCTAGCCAGCCAGTGGTGGTTTCTAAAAATACAGGGAACAAAATGTGTAGGGTTCCACTGTATTTTAGAAACCAACACCAGGCTGCAGGGACTAGTGCTGATTTTACATATAGGGGGCAAAAACGACGTGGGGTACCCCCTATATTTAAGACCAGCACCAGACCCAACCGACCGGGGTGTAATGCCATAGCCCGGAGACCCAATCACCGGGGCTCCAGGTCCAAAGCATTACACCCCAAGTCGGTCAGCGCAACCCGGTGATCTCGGGGGAGTTCGGGACCCCCCAAAAAAGGGTCCCCCCTCTCCCGAGCACCACAGGCTTACGCTGAAGCCTGGGGCTCATCCCCATACCCCTGGAGCGGTGGGTATGGGGGTAATAGGGGGGCCAAATAATGTAACACTATTGTACTTTACAGTGGAACTACACGTGCCAGCATGCCTGCCATTTTGCACTTGTGGAACTACAAGTGCCAGCAGACATGCGGCACCTGTAATTTCACTGTAAAATAGTTAAAAAAAGACAAAACACACACACCATGCCCAGTATAAGTTTATTACATACACCTACCCATTCACACATACTTACCTATACCAGAAGTTTCTGTCCCCTTCTCCAGTAGAGATCCTTACAACTTGGCCCTGCCAGGAAGATTTCATACTCACCTACATCCAGCGCTGGTCTCCGTAGTAATCCATCGGATTTAAAAAAAAAAAAAAAAAAAAAAAATGCATTTAGCCGAGCCACGCAACACAGCTATCTATCTGTATGTGTGTTGTCACACATACAGATAGCTCCCGAATGGCAGCTAATGGCACTTCACGGGGCATTGCAGTCCCGTCAGCCAATCAGCGGCAGCGCTGACTGTAGAGCGCCCGCTGATTTGGCTCCGGCAACTGACAGTTCCCACGTGGGTGAATCAGCCCACGTGGGAATTGTCAGTTGCCGGAATACAGTGTAAAACTAAAACCTGCGATAATGACGACATAGGTGCGATATTAACGCAAAAAACTGACTTATCGCTCCATATTGAATTCCCCTATTTGTGTATAATTAAACTTGTTGATAAATGGATCCCATAGTGCCTTAGATTCTTAGGAGTAATTTACGAAGATTCGGGTTTGGTCGAGATTGCAATCTCTTCTCGGGTGTGGTTTGCCTATATTTTCAACTAAAATCTCTCCTGAGTGTTTATTCTGTAAATTTGTCTCCATTTACACTGAAAAACTTGGGTGAGATTGCAAACACAATTAAATACACCATCTGCCAAACTCGAAAGTACTTTTACTGAAAAATATAGAACTCGGAAATTTACCAAGAATCGGGATTACAATCACGGGTGTAATTATAGCAAACTCGGACCTAAAAAGAAGTTTCAAATAGACCACCCCATGAGCTGCAAGTGTGGCAGAAACATACACAGATCTGTGTGATTTGTGTATGTTTCTGCATCTAAACACTAAAGGGTTAATTTAAAAAAAAATTACGTAGGGTCCCCCCAAAAAAGCATAACCAGCACCGGGCACTTCAGCCATTCCTGCATATTTTAGGAACCAGCACTAAGCTGCTGAGCCAGTCCTGTTTTTTTTTTTTTTTTTTTTTTAAAAAAGGGGAGGGGGGGAAATTGTGTAGGGTTCCCCCTAGTTTTAAAACCAGCACCAAACTCTATTCCAGCTGGGGTGTAATGCTACACCCCCCCAAGCCAAAGCATTATCAGCCCAAGCCGGGGATCTCAGGGGAGGTAGGGACCCCCCAATAAAGGAATTCCTCCCTCTCCCAAGCACCCCAGGCTTAAGTTGAAGCCCTGGGCTCTTCCCTGCACCCCTGGGTGGTGGGTGCAGGGGTAATAGTGGTGAAATAATGAAAACAAGTGCCAGCAGGCAGGTGGCACCCATACCCCCACTGTAAAAGAAACACAGGACTCGCACACCATATATGTTAAACTTTTATTGCACACCTACCACACTCACACAGACTTACCTCCTGCCAGATGTTCTGTCCCTTTGTCAAAGTAGAAATCCACGGATGTACCTGTGAATAAAAAAATCCTATACTCACCTAAGTCTTGGTGCTGGTCTCCGTAGCATCCAGGGGTCTTGGCAAAATAATAAAACGAGACTACGGACCAGAACAGACATTTAGCGATGCATGTGTTACCACATACGTCGCTACCCGGCTAGTAACAGGAGACCCCTCGTGGCATCTGTCATTAGCCGGAGCCGCGATCCAATCAGCAGTCGCTCTACAATTAGCGGCCGCTGATTGACTGTGGTTGTTCAGCTTGTCCAAGAAAATCTGTAGCAATCAACAATCAGTCATCAGCACTTTCATATAACGCACTAATACTGCTTGTTGAGATCTTATTGAAGCATTGGGTTGAACTGCTTTTTAGCATGAAATAGCGCAGCAACTGAGAAGTGCAAGTGTTGGGAGTCCTAAAAATAAGAATACATTTGTGATTAAGACTTGACTGGGGATTTGTAGGCCATACACATTTTTGTTCTGGTCACTCTGTTAGTTTGGCTGTATGTTTGGGATAATTATTCCGATGAAAGAATGGAAATTACCAAGACGCTGCCTACTAAAGGTCATCCCTCAAAACTCTCTGTGCAAACAAAAAGGACACTTATGAGAAAGCCACAGAGAGGCCAACAATGGCTTTCAAAGGGCAACAGAGTTCAATAGTTCATACAAAAGAGCTCAACAGCACACTGGACTGTATGGGACTGTGGCATAAAATAAACTCAAAATGGACCATGTAAAAACAACTATGGAGTTTGCCAAAAAGCACGAGAGTGACTTGGTCGCATCTGACAAAAAAAAGCTTTTCTTACAGTGCAACCAAGATACAGCTTTTTGGCCATAGATTAATCAATTACGTGCGACACAAATTTAAAGCTGGGTACACAGTAGACGATATGTCGTCCAATCCCGAGGATTGGAGCAACATATCGGATACATCATCCAGTGTGTACTCTTGATATGCGCACTCCTGAGGGTCGCTAGCGACGTTGCCAGTCGGTTCTACTGCAGGCCCAATGGTGGATGTCGCTAACGATGCCATGCTGCAGAATGTAGCACGACACTTAGCTCTCCCCCGTTGGACTCGCAAGTGTCTATGCTCTTACCGCATGCAGGGTGCCGGCAATGTCATGCTGGGTACACACTGTGTAGTTTGTACCCCGCTTTCCACTGCTCACATCCTAAGAGAGCAGCTCACCCTCCCGCATCTCACCTACTTCTTAGTAGCATGATTATGTGATTCACCCTGCTCCCCACAGTAGCAGCTACCCTCTGGGAACTCCGTAGCAAGGATTGGATAAAGAATGGATGGAGAAAAAGATAGTGAAATTGTACCAAAATAAATTGTTTGACAAAAACCTGTAGCTTGGGTGAAAGTTCATCTTTCAATAGTCCCAAATGCAAGGCAAAATACATTGTAATTGCTCAAGAACAAAGAAAAGATTAAAGTTCTATAAATGTTTTTTGGCTATTGAACCTCTTGTTATAAAAGTCAGGGCTACCTCTGACTTCACATAATTTATGTCTCTTTGTCGATTACTTCTATCCACCTTACTTGTACATGTCCCAGGGACTAGCAGGGATATATTTTAATCCAACTGTGCCATTTCCATGGCATGGTTTGAAATTCAGGGTGCTAACTAATCTGAACAAGGAGCAGTATAACTGGAAGAATGTTTCATATTTACTCCTGAAAAGCATCAAAACTGGTACATACTCACCTTAAAAGACTTCAAACCATTATTGCTGCAAAACGTTGCTCAGAGTATTAGATTTTTTTTCTTTAAAATGTTTTTTTTTGTACATTAAAACACTCACATTAAAAAAACATTGTGTCAGTGCTATGAAATAAAAATATCAAAGAAAATACATTTCAGAATAGCATATGTTATTTAGTAAAATTGGAGATTTTGGTAAGAATCCCGTTTCCAGAGCAAACTGATGACTGTCATTTGCTGCCATAAATTACCAGATTTTCACTCCAACCAGCTAACTAATTGGCTGGTTGTAAAGAATCTTTAGATGTGTGGCGTGCTGCCTTCTCCTTCTGACTCCAGTAGATATATGTAAATAGAAGAATAAGTACAGAAATGACACTACTAGGCACCCTCTTAGCTACATATAAAAGCAGCTTGGGATCAATAGTGGTAATGGCTGGGGACCTCAATCTGGATCTTTCTGCAGTACCATATGGTCACCGAAAAAAACAGACTAGGTCCAGTGACATTGCCATGATTTTCCCACAATGCTTTCCAAGGTTGCCTTGCGAGCGAATGCAAAAGCATTGATAAATGAAAGTACTATCTTGGTTTGATATGTGGAGATAACATCTTACCAAAGAAATCAAACTATTTTTTTACCATATATAAAAGTTACCATATATACATGATGCTTAAATAAAAAAAAAATACTTGTTTCCACATTCTAAGCTCTTTGCATTCTGCATAAGTTGTGCTTGTGTGAAAGGGTCTCTTTACTTCCCCCGTATATAAAAACTGCTTTCAGAATGCTCTAAAATAGACATTTTAGGATATTTCTGATACGCAGGTACTTTCAGCAAATTAGTACACCATCTGTATATGTGTTATTATTTCCCCCAGACCTCTCTTTGCTTGAGACATTGGTTCTCAGAATGTCCATCTCATTTCCAGAGATTTTTAGTTTCTCGCGCAGTTCTGCTGCTCGTTGTGTAGCCATCTGAATGAGACTGACACACTTGTTCCTTTCATTGCGGATAATGTCATACATCTTTGCAAATTCTTTTAGTCTGTAACCGATAACAAAACATTGAGGTTAAACAGGTGTTTTAACATCAGTTATGTAATTGAGCTGCAGTTTAGGAAATTAGTGCAACAGATGGGAGTAGGTATGGCTCTATGTGAAGGCATACTGGTTAATTCTACGTGGGGGGTGAGGTCTTTAAAAATGGTGTTAATAGTCGCCTCATTAGAAAAACCGTTTTGTCTTGTATTATAACACAGAGAACTGCATTGGTATCATGTTACCTTTTCTGAAGTTCCTGGATTTTCTTCTTATGTTCTCCAATAGCAAGATCCCGTCCTTTAATTTCCTGTAGAACTTGCCGATATCGTTGCTGTTTACCACACAGTATATATTAAACATGTGAAGTAAATATATGTATAATTTTCTGAAAATGTTATTTGTATGAACAGTGGATTCTGAGGTAATAATTAGTGTTTAATAGGAAATATTGTGTAATATAATGAAACCCACCTGAAAATTATTACAGATATCAGATGCCAGCTCATATTTTTGTGAACGCTATAAAAAAAAGGCACTGCTTATAGCCTATTACTTTTAGATAGTCACAGAACGGAATGCAGTCACCATGTCGACATTAAAAATGTTGACAATAATAAAGATATGATGTCAACCTTGCCAAAATTCAGCAGGGAGCAGAGAGTTAGGTTGCGGGATGAAAGGGTTAAAGTAAGGCTATGGGGTGGGAGGATTAGGGTCAGGCACAGGGGCGTATTGAGAGGAAGGCTTGTGTGCGCATTCTCCATCCGCCGCTGCCCCCCCCTCCCCCCCCCTCCTGTATAGCCAGCGACATATGGAGTAGACTTTGTGCATGCACAAATCATCACGAAAATGGCCGCAACGCCATTTTCTCAGTGAACTGTGCAGTGCTGCCGATGCAGGACTCTGGAGAGTTAATTATTAAAGAAGATGGGTTCAGGGTGCACCCATTATAGATACGCCACTGGTTAGGCAATGGGGAAGGATTGGGGTTAAGCTGTGGGAGAGGAGGGTTATGGGTTAGGAGTGTTACTAACCATCGGAATCGCTGCATGATCAGCTGGAAGTTGTCATGATGTCACCGCTGGATCTGAAAGACACTACTAGAGCCGCTATACCCCTGAAAAAAGTACCCCTGGACCACCAGAAAAGTTTTGTAAACATTATGAATGTCGACATGGTGAAAGTTGACAAAATAGATCACCCCCCATAGAACTCCTCACTGACTAATATCACTATAATTTACAGTAGAGTGCATTACCCCATTATATTGGAATGCTACATAATCATTAATAGACTCACACAAGATGTATTATATTTGGGACAATAGCATTCTGACTGCCAGAATCCCATTGGTCAGGATATTGACCACATCCTGCGCAGACACCTTTAGCATACTTGCCAATCCTCCTTGAAATAGTAGCAATCTCCCTGACTCCCTGAAGAATCTAGCAATCTCCCTGATTGCATTTTACCCTCTTTTTGAAGCTGAGATATATACATTCAAATTGGATCATTAGTGTAATTTCCCTGCATTGGTTATAAGGCACAATGATCTCTAAGCATTTTAGGAAGAGTATCAGTGGGTTTTCATTAACAAATAGATCTTAACTGCTTTGGGGCTAGTTTACATTTGGATGCAAGTAAATGATATTGCACACGTCCACTGTAACGCCGCGTTAACACATAGGTGTTGCTTTCGCAATCTCCCTGAAAAGCTTTTTCAAAAGTAGGAAAGTATGACATAGTAAGAATTACAAAGGGGCACATGAATTCGGTTCTATCTACAAAATAATTCATTTCCTTATGTTTTCGTGAACAGTCATAGGAAAGATTGCTTTTTCATTATGGAATTACATAACCTTTGATATTTAACAATCAAAGTTTCTTACCAACAAATCAATATGATGCAACTTCCCAAAAACTAAGATTTCCCAAGAAAAGTATTACATAATGCTCACATTACATTCCTGTCTATAATAAAATGTACAACTCAGCACACACACACTGACATAAACTGTGTCTAATTAAAATAACTGTAATAGCTCACCAGTAACAGAGAATCACCCACATGGACATTTATCCAGAATTTATCACCAGCAAATAACTCATTAGTTAAATTACATCAGAGCTATACCACAAACACACTTCAAACTCCTGGAACACTGAGGAACCTACAGATTGTAGGATTAGCATATTTTGGCTAATGATCAGTCCCATGTAGAGGTGTAATAAAACTGTCATAGAACCCTGTTCCTGGTCCTTCTCATACATAGAATAAACTATTGATTCCCATGCAGATATTTGAAAAAGAGATTCTAGGATAATATATTTTTATATGTGGTACTCCCACTGATTAGCGCTAGGGCCATCCGGTAAGCGCTTTGTAAGTGGTGGAAAGCTTACACATATTTAACCCCAGCTGGTCTCCTGATCTATAACACATACTTGCCTACTTTTGCAAAAGCTTTTTAGAGAGATTGTGAAAGCAGCACCTATGAGCACGGTGGTAAAGTGGGCGTGTACTGCTACATCTGAGAGGCGTGTCATAAAATTCACTTGCATTCAAATGTAAATGAGCTCCAAGAGGGTTAGTAAAATCTACATGTATAGTGTTTTACACATATGTGGCCACAAGAAGCCTTATATGTAGTCATTGGGATTATAGTGCCTTATAACTAGGGATGTGCAGGCTCGGATAGGTTCGAGTTTGCACGTGGAGTTCGGATTTTTCCCTCCAAAAAAACGGAACTCAGAACGAGGCAAAACGTCATCTTACATGGACGAACATCATCATTCCTGGTCTTTTGTCCAGGAATGATGATGTTCGTCCATGTAAGATGACGTTTTGCCTCGTTCTGAGTTCCGTTTTTTTGGAGGGAAAAATCCGAACTCCACGTGCAAACTCGAACCTATCCGAGCCTGCACATCCCTACTTATAACCAATGTATATAATTCTGATTTATTTATTTCCACGTGTATATAATAGCTACATAATGGAGGTAAAGTGCAATTAGGGAGATTGCTAGACTCTTCAGGAAGATTTCTACTATTTCAGGAATTCTCCCTGACAATCAGAGAGAGTTGGCAAGTATGCTATAACATGATGGTTAGAATGAGACAGGTAAATCGTCATATAGCGTCTGAGGCCCTGGAATGATTGCCACTAATTGGTTGCTGTGAAATCTCAGGTGTGAGACTCAGAAGGAGAAAATATGAGATATGGTAAGAACTTACCCTTGTTATCTCTATTTCTACGAAGTCCATAGGGTTCCACAGGATACCTTGGGGTATAGGTGTGACGTCAGTCGCAGGGCACCAAAGAGTTAAGCTTTCAGCCTCCCAGGATGCACTAGGTCCCCCTCCTATACCCCGCCCCCGGGCCAAGGCACCTCAGTTAGTTACCAAGCCATAGGCCGGAGGAGGAGAAGGAAGAGAGAGAACAAAGATCTGGACACATACAAGAATCACATTCTCACCAGAGGGAGACGGAAAACCGGTGACCAGAGCAAAGCCCATCTGCAGCACAGGTGCGACAGGGCGGGAGTCCTGTGGAACCCTATGGACTTCGTAGAAATAGAGATAACAAGGGTAAGTTCTTACCATATCTCATATTTTCTACTTCAGGGTCCATAGGGTATCCACAGGATACCTTGGGGATGTCCCAAAGCAGTATCCTTTAAGGGTGGGGACGCTCCTGTGCAGAAAGGAGAATCCGCCGCCCGAAGGAAGCATCCTGAGAGGCGAAGGTGTCAAACCTGTAATACCTCACGAAGGTATGGACAGAAGACCACGTAGCAGCCTTGCAGATCTGAACTGCCGAGGCACCACGTCGAGCTGCCCACGAAGGACCCACAGACCTAGTGGAATGAGCCTTCAGAGAAGGAGGGACCGGTAGGCCTTCATGAAGATAAGCTTCAGAAATAGCCATACGGATCCAGGCTGCCAAAGTTTGCTTTGAAGCAGGCCAACCCTTTTTACGGAAGCCAAAGAGGACAAACAAAGCGTCCGACTTCCTAAACAAAGAAGTGCGGTCAACATAAGTCCTTAAGGCCCGCACAACATCCAAAGAGGCCTCACCCACGGAAAGACCCGGTGAGTTAAAGGCCGGAACAACTATTTCCTCGTTAATATGAAACTGGGAAACAACTTTGGGAAGAAACTCGGGCCGAGTGCGGAGCACTGCCCTGTTCCCATAAAAAACCAAGAAAGGGGGTCTACAAGAAAGAGCCCCTAACTCAGAAACACGTCTGGCCGAAGCAATGGCCAGAAGGAAAACAGTCTTAGCTGTTAGCCATTTAAGATCCACTGAGCCCAGTGGTTCAAACGGCGGTCCTTGGAGAGCCCTCAGGACCACAGCCAAATCCCAAGGCGCCACAGGTGGAACAAAGGGCGGCTGAATGCGGAGAACACCCTGCATAAAGGTGCGCACATCCGGGATTGTAGCAATCCTACGGTGAAACCAGACAGATAGGGCCGAAACCTGTACCTTCAAAGAAGCAAGGCGAAGCCCATGATCTAGTCCCGCTTGCAGGAAGGCGAGAATCCGAGACAGACGAAACTCCCGCGGTGCATAACCTCTCGGTCGACACCACTGGAAGAACGTATGCCACACGCGATGGTATATCCTCGCGGAAGACGGATTCCGAGCTCGCAACATGGTACGCACCACAGAGCTGGAAAACCCCCGGGACCTCAGCATGGCCGTCTCAACAGCCACGCCGTCAAAGACAGCCGAGTCAGGTCCGGGTGAAGGCAAGGACCTTGAGACAGAAGGTCCGGTCGTAGCGGCAACCGCAGAGGAATGTCCACGGACAGACCCTGAAGGTCTGAGAACCAGTGCCGTCTGGGCCACGCGGGAGCTATCAACAGGAGCGTCCCTCCTTCCTGTTTGAATTTCCGGATTACCCGTGGAAGAAGGGAGACCGGAGGGAACAGGTATGCGAACCGGAACGTCCACCGGACGGACAGAGCATCCACCAGAGACGCCCCTTCGTCTCTTGTGCGAGACCCGTACACCGGCAACTTGTTGTTGTGCCGGGACGCCATGAGGTCGATTTCTGGAAGACCCCACCTGTCCACCAGTAGTTGAAAAACGTCCGGGTGCAGGGACCATTCCCCCGGATGAACGTCCTGGCGACTTAGAAAGTCCGCCTCCCAATTGAGCACTCCCGGGATGAAGACCGCTGATATGGCCGGAAGATTGCGCTCCGCCCAAACCAGGATCCGAGAGACCTCTACGAGAGCCGCCCGACTGCGAGTACCTCCTTGCCTGTTTATGTAGGCCACGGTGGTAGCGTTGTCCGACTGGACCTGCACCGGGCGACCCTGGAGAAACCGCTGTGCCTGCTGGAGAGCATTGAAGACCGCACGGAGTTCCAAGATATTTATTGGAAGCTCCGCTTCTGTCGGCGTCCACCTGCCCTGGAACAAGTGTGGACCCGAAACTGCTCCCCAGCCCCGAAGACTGGCGTCCGTTGTCAACAGGACCCAATTTGGAACCCAGAACGGACGTCCCTTGTTGAGGTGGGTCGTCTGTAACCACCACGTAAGGGACAGGCGAACCTCCTGGGTGAGCACAATCGTCTGGGACTTCAGAGACTGAGTCAGCCCGTTCCACTTGGACAGGATCAGGAGCTGCAGAGATCTGGAGTGAAACTGGGCGTATTCCACCATGTCGAACACCGACACCATGGAGCCCAGTAACCTCATCGCCGAGTGTAAGGACACCCGGCGGCTGTGCAGACAACTGCGCACCCTTGACTGTAAAGCAGAGATCTTGTCCTCCGTCACGAAGATCCTTTGCTGTCCCGAGTCCAATAAGGCTCCAAGATGCAGAATCCTCCGAGACGGGATTAGAGTGGACTTCTGCCAGTTGATTAGCCAGCCGTGCCGTTGCAGCAGTGCAATGGTCAGGTCCAAGTGGCGTAACAGGAGCTCTGGAGATCCTGCCACCAATAACAGGTCGTCCAAATACGGCAACATGCGGACTCCCTGCAGCCGCAGAGAAGCCGCCATGACCGCCATCACCTTGGTGAAAACACGTGGTGCTGTTGCCAGGCCAAAAGGTAACGCCCGAAACTGGAAGTGGTCGCTGCTGATTGCGAACCTGAGGAACTGTTGATGGCGCCAAAGAATAGGGACATGCAGGTAAGCGTCCTGTATGTCCAATGACACCAAGTAGTCCCCAGGTTCCAGCGCCAGAATGATGGACCGTAGGGTCTCCATCCGAAACTTCGGGACCCGCAAAGACTTGTTGAGTGCTTTGAGGTTGAGAATCGGACGATATGACCCATTGGGTTTCTGTACCAAAAATAGATTTGAATAGAAACCCTGGCCCCTCTGGGAGAATGGAACCGCCACTATAACTCCAGCCTGGAGCATAGTGTGCAATACCTTCCGCAGCTCCGTAGCCTTGTTCCGGTCTGATGGGAGACCCGTGGTGAAGAAGCGAGCCGGGGGTCTGTGCCGGAAGGAGAGGGCGTATCCGTGAGAAACCACCTCCAGAACCCAAGTGTCTGTCGTAGTGGTCGACCAACACTGGGCGAACTGTAGCAGGCGGCCTCCCACCCTGGGATCCCCCAAAGGGAGGCCCGGACCGTCAGGCCGCAGGCTTGTCATCTGGCTTGGGGGCCGGACGTCTGGTACTCCATGCCTGCTTCCGGGGCTTGACCGATTTCTTAGGGCCAGCCTGTCGAGGAAACGACTGTGGTTTGGGCCTGCCCTGGGCCCTAGATGACCGAAAGGACGATGGTCCCGAACCAGAAGGAGCAGCGGCCGACGGGAGACAGGCAGATTTGGCTGCCGCCAGCGTGGCCACAATCTTATCCAGATCCGGACCGAAGAGAACTTCTCCGGTAAACGGCAACGCTTCCAGACCTTTCTTGGAATCTGCGTCCGCCTTCCAGGATCGCAGCCACAAGGTGCGACGAGCAGCTACCGCTGCTGAAGAAATTCTAGACACCAGAGTACTAATGTCTAGAGCCGCCTCGTTGATGTAGGTGGCCGAATCACGGAGATTGCCAATCAACTCCGCCTGATCGGCCGGACAGTCGGATTCAAAAGAAGCCTCTAATGAATCCGCCCAGCGCTCCATCGCTCTGGCAACCCAGCAAATGGCCATAGCCGGCCGTGCTGCCCCCCCTGCAAGGGAATAAGCGGACTTCAGGCAGATTTCTACCTTGCGGTCCGTAGCATCCTTAAGGGAGGACATGGATGGCATCGGCAATGTGGCACTACGGACAAGACGGGTCACGTGAGAATCCACCTGTGGAGGGGATTCCCACTTCGCAAAGTAATTATCCGCGAACGGATAAGCCACCGCCAGGCGTCTCTGCGGCTGGTATCTTTTGCCAGGTTGTTTCCACGCCTCCTCTAAATGGTCCACCAACTGACCCGAAAGAGGAAAGACTGTGGCATCGCCCTTCACATCTTTGAAAAAGGCATACTTAGATTTAGCCGCTGGGGGAACTTCGTCCTCAATCACCAAGGCTGTGCGGACCGCCCGAATAAGTCCAGGAATATATACTTTGGACTTAGCATCAGCGTCCTTAGTATGGAGAGGTTCCTGATCGTAAGGATCTAGAATCTCCCCATCATCAGACGTCCCTTCGTCATCCTCATAAGGAGCGGACAGAGACGCCACCGGCCTTTTATGAGACCGCATCACAGACTCCCCTTGCAACACATCCGACAAGTGCTGTACAGAACTCGTCAGGGAGTTAACCCACGCTGGCTCCTGAGAACCCGGGAGCGGGGAAATAGGGAGACTGTGGGGTACCACCAATTGTCGTGGGAACCCCTGCATGGGTGACGACACCACAGACTGCTGGGACAAACCCATCGGAGTAAACGCGGGCTGCGGAGCTAACTGGCCCACTAAAGCTGTTAACGCCTGAGCGAAACAAGCCCAGGGCGGCTCCTGTACCGGTGCTGTAACCGTAATAGGCCGCGCCATGGACAAACACTGCCGGCAAAGGCCCTCCGCGCTACCCTCCCCCTCCGCTAACGGTACTTTGCACCTGGTACACTGTAGCCGGAGGGGAAAATCACTTTCAGACATGATGGCACCACGTATGTGACCTCTCTCACCAATTAAGTATTAAATAGGCGAGAGACCACCCTGCAGCACCGCACCGCAAGGGCTTTAGCAGAAAGAACAGGGACAGTAATAAAGCTGACAGTTTAGATGAAGAAAAGATTACAGGCAGCAGCGCTAGCACAGTCACATACAATGCAGAGAAATAACAATTCCTGCACTAACAGCGCTGATCACTCAACTACACAGACACAGGGCCTGGTAGGACACAGCGCTGCATACACAGACCTGACCACAGCGGAGGAGAGGTATGCGGGGGGACCCAGACCACGATGCTTCCGTCCAGCGCTTCCAGCAGCGTTCACCATGCGTTCTGGAGAAGATGGCCGCCGAGGAGCAGAGAGGAGGCTGGCCTGGGGGAGGAGCGCTGCCACAGGACCAGTCGGCAGCATGCAGAGAGGGCTGTGTGCAGCGGGGGAGGCGCCGGCTGTGAGACAGGGAAGGCGCGCTCCCCTGGCATGCATTTAACCCCTGGGACGCCGCAGCGCTACCGCTCTGCTGCGGTCCGCTGTCCCAGGGGGTAGTGGAAGCGCAGGTTGGTCGCCTGGCTCCACGCTGCAGCCAGTCGCCAGGGAGCCCCCTGCCTGGGGACTTAGGACCATGTGATCAGCGGGGACCCACCGCGGGACCCCGCTGCTTACCTCTGTCCCCCTTGAATCCGGCCATGGTCCGGAGCATCTGGGGTCACCGCTAGCTGTGACCCCAGACGCCCACCAGCATCCCCGGATCAGTACCGGCGTTCTGGTACCGGCGGGGTGTAGGGAAGACAGCATGGACGTCAGGACTGACTGTCCATGCTGTACATCCAGTTGTGCAGCCACAGCTGCATGAAGAATAAGCTTCAGGGGCTCTTCTAGCCCCCACTCCAACAGGTGCACCCGACTCCGGCCGGGCACCAAACTAAACTGAGGTGCCTTGGCCCGGGGGCGGGGTATAGGAGGGGGACCTAGTGCATCCTGGGAGGCTGAAAGCTTAACTCTTTGGTGCCCTGCGACTGACGTCACACCTATACCCCAAGGTATCCTGTGGATACCCTATGGACCCTGAAGTAGAAACTTTCATTCAGGACTACCACGTATTATAGCTGAAAAGATACTTAGAATACTGATCATGTGCATGATAATGGAACAGTTTAACTCTTCCAGCACATATTGAGTGTACCGCTGTATGAAAAGCAACCTGATACATTGTATTGATCATAAACTAGACTAAAGAACTGTATGTGGTCAACGACGGGCCATTATTCCTGGATCATTATATAATGTTCATGTGTTTTTATGACCAGAATGAAAACAAAGAGTATGTAAGTATGCACCAGATAGAGGCTTTGCTCTTAAGTACACGTGTATATGTTTACTGAAGTGTTGTTTAAAATATTCACACAATACTTTCCAAATACATCAAAATGTGCAACACTGCTGTGGTACACAAGTAAATACACCGGAAATGCAGATTTAGTAATATCACTTAAATACAGCGATAATATAGATTTGATAACATTTAAGAATAAACATGAGGCTCTTAGACCACATTTTGATCGGGATGTAGTCAGGATTCTTGCGGTCATCAGAATACCAGCTCCGGAATACCGTCCTTCAGAATCCCGACTGTGAGCATTAGGCTTAGGGTTATGGTTAGGCACTAGGGGGAGGGTTAGGCTGCGGGAGGGGACAGTTAGGGTTAGGCTGCCGGAAGGGTGGTTTAGAGGGAGGGTTAGGGTAATGGTTAGTATACTCACCAACATGCAACTGGATTTTGACTGTCGGGATTCCGGAGTCGACATTGTGTCCATTGGGATACTGACTGCCGGGATCCTGTACCCAACCCAATTTGATCACATGTAGGGCTCGTTGTGAGTTGGGAGCAAAGCTAAGAAAAAAAGGATTAACTTTGCACCTTTGGTGAAACCATATGCACGGCAGGTGCGGCAGATTGCAAATGTGCAGAAAAATTTAGATTCAAGAGGGGCATGTCCTTGTTCAAATCTAAATTGCTGTATGTCACGCCTGAGGGTTGGTTTGGGTTGGAACAGGCATGGAAGGCTGAAGAGGAGATTTGAGAAGCGTGAAGGAACTTAGGTGGCTTGAGCCAGGACTCCCTCTTGTATCAATGTGAGGATGTAGCGATACAGCATTGGATGATGGGCCCGAAGGCAAGGACAGGAATAGAATTGTCTTTAATGAACAGCATGTTGGAATGGAACTGGGTATATAACACGGAATGACTGAGCAGAATCGGATTGGGACCGATGATGCTGGATTGAGAGCTGGATCGGTTTGAGACTGATGTTGATGAACTGAAGAACTCAATGGATTTTAATCCGATATTAATGAATTCATGAACTTGATTGGTTGGGACAGATGTTGATGAATTGAAGAACTTAATTGATATGAGTCCAATGTTGGAAGCATCGTATGAGACCATTGGTTGTAGGTATCGGCTGGAACCGATGCTGGCTGTAAGAACAAGTGTCAGTGGTTAAACCAGACTGGTATAGGAGACTTGTTTACCAGATATAGGAACTGTATATAATGGACTGGGACCATACAGATACAGAGTACCTGAGAGCTCAGCACAGAGCTGTTACTTCAGCAAGAAGCAACGTTGTACTGGCAACACAGGCCAGTCAGGAAATGGAATTTATAGGGATGGATCCCCAGGGATTGGATGCTGTGATCAGCTGGTTTGGGAGCAGTGCTCTGAGTGGAGGAAGAGCGTCAGGTGACAGAGTCCATCAAGGCTGCGCATGCAGCCTGTGTGCCATCATGCTGGGAAGACACACTGTGAGTAAGGGGCTGCGGAGGGTCATCTCCATGCTCCATGACAGGACATTGAGCGGACGAGGCAGGAGCACAGACAGACCTTCGCACCAGCCGGGAGCAATGTGCAGCGTGAGCGGACCTCTGTGCTATCTGGGAGTGATGCACAGCATGAGCGGACCTCATTGCTAGCCTGGACAGACACAACAGAGGTAAGGAGGCAGGTTTTAAGGGCTGGAGTGTGACTGCTTGTAAAAATAAAAGCTGTCCAGCATTTGTGAGCTACATGCAAAAGCAGCCACTATTTAGCCTGCATGCAAAAAACACATGTATTTCCTCCAATTGCAGCGTAAGATAATTTGCAGGTGCAGTTACTTGCTTTTATATCTTTGGGTCCCAACTCATAATCAGCCCCTGAATGTGTCACCGCATTGCACAAATATTTGGACTAAGATTTTTATTATCATTTTATAGGGAGAATTCTTATTTGCAGATGAGTACAGAAGAATTGTTTTTTTTTTTATATGATCCTCATACATGGAAAACAAATTTTCAGGTCAGCAGGAACTTTATCAAGCCATAAAAACAGGTGAAGTAAATATAACATCTTCGACAACATACATTTTTACTAATAGAACTGTTAAATCAGTGACCAGCAGAGGAATCTCTAAAAAAATATGATGCCTTCTCTGTAAACCTATTGTACAATTGAAAAACACGAGCCTGTGGGTGCACCACCAATAATTGTGCTGCCACTACGTATGGCAATTTTTTAGTCACATGAAGGGTTAATGAGAGCACCAACACTCATTATCCCTATACGAGGAGATGTTGCTGTTTATTCTGTCCATATAATGATGCCATGTGATGTGTCTAATCAGTATATTTAATTTTGCTGCATTACATTTTTCTGTTGACAACAATGGTGTTGCTTTAGTGATGCCACATTAGTTACCTGAGCTTTTACAAAATCCTTTGACTTCTGCTCCCTCTCATCGGCTTTGATTTGCACCAAACGAGTTAAGTTGACCAGCTCCTCTCGACATTCACCTTGCTCTTTTACAAGCTGCTCTTCTTCAGCAATGCACTGAGCTACTACATGAGCCTCAACCTCTGTTAAGGCTTGCTACATTGGGGGGGGAGTGAAGAGAAACAGTGAGAATTCATCTCTTTAATACAAAGAATACTTTACATTACTTGTAATAACAGTTGGATAATTTACACTTAATAATACATTTAGAGTTTCTGTGTTCTGATAAAGATATGACCGCTTAAAAAGGTTACTTATTTGTGGTCAAAACCATAATGGGCGAGATGCAGCAATGGGAAATATGCGGTCAAACCCCCGAAAATGCAGGTTTGACCACATTTCTCATATGCAATGCGATGCACTCCGGGATTTAGTTGAGGTGGGTAACGCCATCTTCATGACGGTGTTACCCATAGATTCCTATGGGCTTCTTTCCGCAGAGTGCTTTGAGAGGGATCCAATCGGATCCCTCCCAACACCCCACGCGACATGCGCAGAAAGACGCCGGAGGGGCATCTGGGTCAAAAACCCGGAAGTCCCGTCATCGCAAAGGGCCACTCTTACCAACAGAGTGTTCCTTTGCAGTGATCGTCATGCATACCGGCTTTACCAACGCCGGCATGCATGCGATGACTGGTGGAATGCATCCCGCCCATTATGTCTTTACTAATAATTTGTGACCAAATAATATGAGATATGGTAAGAACTTACCTTTGTTATCTCTATTTCTACGAAGTCCATAGGGTTCCACAGGATACCTTGGGGTTTAGGTGATGACGTCAGGCATCGGTCACCATAGAGTTAAAGTTTTTAGCCTCCCAGGATGCACTAGGGTTCCCCTCCTATACCCCGCCCCCAAGCCAAGGCATCTCAGTTACGTACCAAGCCATAGGCCGGAGGAGGAGAAGGAAGAGAGAGAAAAAAGATCTGGACACACACAAGAATCACATTCTCACCAAAGGGAGACGGAAAAACCGGTGACCAGATTAAAACCCATCTGCAGCACAGGTGCGACAGGGCGAGAGTCCTGTGGAACCCTATGAACTTCGTAGAAATAGAGATAACAAGGGTAAGTCCTTACCATATCTCATATTTTCTACATCAGGGTCCATAGGGTATCCACAGGATACCTTGGGTATGTCCCAAAGCAGTATCCTTCAAGGGTGGGGACGCTCCTGTGCTGAAAGGAGAATCAGCCGCCCGAAAGAAGCATCCTGAGAGGCAAAGGTGTCAAACGCATAATACCTCACAGAAGGTATGGACAGGGGACCACGTGGCAGCCTTGCAGATCTGGACTGCAGAGGCACCACGTCGAGCTGCCCACGAAGGACCCACAGACCTAGTGGAATGAGCCCTCACAGAGGAAGGAACCGGAAGGCCTTCATGAAGATATGCTGCTGAAATGGCCATACGAATCCAGCCTGCCAAAGTCTGCTTTGAAGCAGGCCAACCCTTTTTACGGAAGCCATAGAGGACAAACAAGGCGTCCGACTTCCTAAACGAAGAAGTGCGGTCAACATAAATACTTAAGGCCCGCACAACATCCAAAGTGGCCTCACCCACGGTCAGGTGAGTTAAAAGCCGGCACAACGATTTCCTCGTTGATGTGGAAACTCGAAACAACTTTGGGAAGGAAACCAGGACGAGTGTGCAGCACCGCCCTGTTCCTATGAAAAATCAGATAAAGGGGGTCTACAAGAGAGAGCCCCTAAGTCAGAAACACGTCTGGCCGAAGCAATGGTCAGAAGGAAAATTGTTTTAGCTGTCAGCCATTTAAGGTCCACTGAGCCCAGTGGTTCAAACAGGAGGACCACAGCTAAATTCCAAGGCGCCACCGGTGGAACAAAAGGTGGCTGAATTCGGAGAACACCTTGCATAAAGGTGCGCACATCAGGGATTGCAGCAATCCTACGATGGAACCAGACGGACAGGGCAGACACCTGTACCTTCAGAGAAGCAAGGCGAAGCCCATGGTCTAGTCCCGCCTGTAGAAAAGCCAACACTCTAGACAGACAGAACTCCCGAGGTGCATAACCTCTCGACCGACACCATTGGAAGAACGTATGCCACACACGATGGTATATTCTTGCAGAAGAATGTTTCCGAACTCTTAGCATAGTCCGTACTACAGAGCTGGAAAACCCTCTTGACCTTAACATTGTCGTCTTAACAGCCACACCGTCAAAGACAGCCGAGTCAGGTCCGGGTGAAGACAAGGACCCTGTGACCGGAGGTCCAGTCGTAGCGGCAACCGCAGAGGAATGTCCACGGACAGACCCTGAAGGTCTGAGAACCAGTGCCGCCTGGGCCACGCGGGAGCCATCAACAGGAGCGTCCCTCCTTCCTATTTGAATTTCCGGATTACCCGTGGAAGAATGGAAAACGGAGGAAAGAGATAAGCAAACCGGAACGTCCACTGGACGGACAGAGCATCCACCAGAGACGCCTTTTCGTCTCTTGTGCGAGACCCATACACTGGCAACTTGTTGTGCCGTGACGCCATGAGGTAGATCTCTGGAAGACTCCACCTGTCCACCAGAAGTTGAGAGACGTCCTGGTGCAAAGACCATTCCCCTGGATGAACGTCCTGGCGACTGAGAAAGTCGGCCTCCCAGTTGAGAACTCCCGGGATGAATACTGCTGATATGGCCGGGAGATTGCGCTCCGCCCAGACCAGGATGCGGGACACCTCTACGAGTGCCGCCCGACTTCGGGTTCCTCCTTGCCGATTTATGTAGGCCACGGTGGTGGCGTTATCGGACTGGACCTGCACGGGGTGACCTCGGAGAACCCGCTGTGCCTGCTGGAGAGCATTGAAAACGACACGGAGTTCCAAGATATTTATCGGAAGCTCCTTTTCCGCCTGGGTCCATCTGCCCGGGAACAAGTGTGGACCCGTGACCGCTCCTCAGCCCCGAAGACAGGCGTCCGTTGTTAACAGGACCCAATTCGCCACCCAGAATGGACGACCCTTGTTGAGATGGGTCGTCTGCAACCACCAGGCTAGGGACAGGCGAACCTCCGGAGTGAGCACCATTGTCTGGGACCTTAGACTCTGAGGCAGTCCATGCCATCTGGACAGGATCAATTGCTGCAGAGGTCTGGAGTGAAACTGGGCATATTCCACCATGTCGAATACTGACACCATGGAGCCCAGTAACCTCATCGCCGAATGCAGAGACACCCGGTGACTCTGCAGACAACTGCGCACCCTCAACTGTAAGGCAGAGATCTTTTCCCCAGTCACAAAGATCCTTTCCTGTCCGGAGTCCAATAAGGCTCCGAGGTGCAGAATCCTCTGAGACGGGATCAAGGTGGACTTCTGCCAGTTTATTAACCAGCTGTGCCGATGCAGTACCGCAATCGTCAGGTCCAAGTGGCGTAGAAGGAGCTCTGGAGATCCTGCTACCAACAGAAGGTCGTCCAGGTACGGCAACATGCGGACTCCCTGCAGCCACAGGGAAGCTGCCATGACCGCCATAACCTTGATGAACACACGTGGAGCTGTCGCCAGCCCAAAAGGTAACGCCCAGAACTGGAAGTGATCGTTGCGGATTACAAACCTGAGGAACTGTTGATGGCGTAAAAGAATAGGGACATGCAGGTAAGCGTCCTGTATGTCCAACGACACCATGTAGTCCCCAGGTTCCAGCGCCAGAATGATGGACCGTAGGGTCTCCATCCGAAACCTCAGCACCCGCAAGGACTTGTTGAGTGCTTTGAGGTTGAGGATCGGACGGTACGACCCACTGGGTTTCTGCACCAAAAACAGATTGGAATAGAAACCCTGGCCCCTCTGGGAGAATGGAACAGGCACTATAACTCCAGCCTGGAGCATAGTGTGCAAAACCTTCCGCAGTTCCATGGCTTTGTTCCGGTCTGATGGAAGACCGGTGGTGAAGAATTGGGACGGTGGCCTGTGCCGGAAGGAGAGGACATACCACCTCGTGAACCCAAGTGTCTGTCGTGGTAACCGATCAACACTGGGCGAACTGCAGCAGACGGCCTCCCACTTTGGGATCCCCCAAAGGGAGGCACGGACCGTCAGGCCGCAGGCTTGTCATCTGGCTTAGGGGCCGGACGTCTGGTACTCCAGGCCCTGGCCGGAATTTTTGGGGCCAGCCTGTCGGGGAAAAGACTGTGCCTTAGGCCTAGCCTGGGCCCTGTAAGGCCGAAAGGACGACGTACCTGAACTGGAAGGAAGACATGCCGATTTGGCTGCCGCCAGCGTGGCTACAATTTTGTCCAGATCCGGACCAAATAGGACTTCTCCATTAAAAGGCAAAGCTTCCAAGCCCTTCTTGGAATCAGCTTCCGCCTTCCAAGATCGCAACCATAAGGTGCGACGAGCAGCTACAGCTGCCGAAGAGATCCGAGAAGTCAGGGTACTGATATCCAAGACCGCTTCATTGATATAAGTGGCCGAATCTCAGAGATTGCTTTTTAACTCTTTGGATTCCGACTGTTCGGCTGAACAGACAGACGCCTCCAAACTATCAGCCCAGCACTCCATAGCTCTGGCTACCCAACAAATGGCCATAGCTAACCTGGCTGCCCCCCCCCCCGCAAGGGAATAAACGGACTTTAGGCAGATCTCCACCTTACGGTCCCCGTAGCATCCTTCAAGGAGGACATGGAGGGCATGGGCAATGTGGCACTTCGGACTAGGCTTGTCACATGAGAATCCACCTGTGGAGGGGATTCCCACTTAGAAAAATAATTGTCCGCAAACGGATAAGCCACCGCCAAGCGTCTCTGAGGCTGATACCGTTTGCCAGGGTGTTTCCACGCCTCCTCATAATGGTCCACTAACTGACCCGAAAGAGGAAACACTGTGGCGTCACCCTTAATATCCTTAAAAAAGGCATATTTTGACTTGGACACCGGAGGATCTTCATCCTCAATCATTAAAGCCGTGCGGACTGCCCGAATAAGTCCAGGAATATAAACCTTGGACTTAGCGTCCGACTCTTTAGAACGGAGAGGTTCTTGGTCAGAAAGATTCAAAACTCTCCCCATCATCGGTCGTCACGTCGTCATCCTCATAAGGAGCGGACAGAGACGCCACTGGCCCTTTATGTGGCAGCAATACAGAGTCCCCTTGTAACACGTCCGACAAATGCTGTACAGAACTTGTTAGTGAATTAACCCACGCAGGCTCCTGAGAGACCTGAGGAGGGGAAATAGGGAGACTGTGGGGTACCATCAATTGTCTAGGGAAACCCTGCATGGGTGACGACACCACTGACTGCTGGGACAATCCCATCTGTGGGAACGCAGGCTGCGGAGCTAACTGGCCCAAGAGGGTTGTAAGCGCTTTGGCGAAACAAGCCCAGGGCGGCTCCTGTACCGGAGCCGTGACAGTAATTGGCCGCGCCAATAAATGACACTGTCGACATAGCCCCTCCGCGTTACCCTCCCCCTCCGCTATTTGTACCTTGCATGTAGTACAAATAAGCTGGAGAGGAAAGTCACTCTCAGACATGATGGTAAGTATGTGACCCCTCTCACTGATACTTGTTAGTATAGTGGGAGAACCACCCTGCAAGCACTGCACAGCAAGGGCTTTAGCAGAAGAAGAGCAGGGACAGTGAAATGGCTGACAGTAGAAAGTGAAAGTACAGGCAGCAGACGCTAGCAGAAGTCACATGCAATGCAAAGAAATCAATTCCTGCACTATCAGTGCTGATTCTCAACTACGCAGACGCAGAGCCTGGTAGGACACAGCGCTGCATACACAGACCTGTAACCAACGGAGGAGAGGTATGCCGGGGGACCCAGACCGCGATGCCACCGATCATCATCGTCCAGCAGCGCTCACCATGCTTCCAGCAAAAGATGGCCACTGAGGAGCAGAGAGGAGGCCGGCCTGGGGGAGGAGCGCTGCCACAGGGCCAGTCAGCAGATGCAGAGAGGGCTGTGTGCAGCGGGGGAGGCGCCGGCTGTGTACAGGGAAGGCACGCTCCCCTGGCATGCAATTAACCCCTGGGACATCGCAGCGCTACCTCTCAGCCGCGGTCCGCTGTCCCAGGGGGGTAGTGGAAGCGCAGGTTAGTTACCTGGCTCCACACTGCAGCCAGTCCCCAGGGAGCCCCCTGCCTGGGGACTCTGAACCTTGTACTCAGCAGGGACCCCGCTGCTTACCTGCTGCCCCCTTGAATCCGGCCATGGTCCCAAACATCTGGGGTCACCGCTAGCTGTGACCCCAGATGCTTACCAGTATCCCCGGATCAGTACCGGCATTTTGGTACCGGCGGGGGTGTAGGGAAGACAGCATGGACGTCAGCCTTGACTGTCCATGCTGTACTTCCAGATGAGCAGCCACAGCTGCTTGCGAAGAAACTTCAGGGGCTAATCTTAGCCCCCCCTCTAAACAGGTGTATCCGAGCCGGGCACCAACGAAACTGAGATGCCTTGGCTCGGGGGCAGGGTATAGGAGGGGAACCCTAGTGCATCCTGGGAGGCTGAAAACTTTAACTCTATGGTGCCCGATGCCTGACGTCATCACCTATACCCCAAGGTATCCTGTGGATACCCTATGGACCCTGATGTAGAAAGTTATTTTATCTTATACACTTTGTTAGTGTTTGGGTGCTTTATGATTTACTATAGGATATAAATATCAATATGTACCTTCCAACACATAGCTAGTACAACCGAACAAGTAATAATTATTTTATTTTTTTAAATAAATGAGATTCACTCAAAAAGTGGAAATAAACAATTCTAGGAGAAACTATACAATTGTATATGACTCAAATAAATGTATTTCCACACTTGTCAGCTGTCACAGAGGTACAGAATGTTTTGTTCCCGTACTTCCATATTGCACATTAGTACATTACTATTTCCTTAGTTTTGGCTAATAGATGCAATTGTCTGTAAATTGTCAGCAAGCAACTTACATTATTATATATATTATATTATTATGTTGAACAATTAGGGATGGTATAAGAATAAATCAATCTTTAGACATGCTATGAGAAATGTAAGTGACATAAAAGATATATCTTGTACAGGATGCCAACCTGTTGCGAAAAATTCCTTTTAAGTGCTTCAACTTCTTTGCGCAGTTCCTTCCTCTTCTCTACAAGTGAGCCGTTATCATTTGGGTAAATGTCAATCTACACAGATAAAGACAATGTAAGCATAGTACTTAAATATAGTTATTTACAATAACAGGAACATTTTTGTTAGTATGTAAAAATTAATATTAGTACCTTTCCTCCTATTTCTATTTCCCCTCCAGTCTTTCCTTGACAAATATATCCTTGTTGTTTTCTAATCACTATTCTCCATAAGTCACCATGTACATCTCTTTCCTATTAATCTTCATTTTTTCCTCACTCATCTCAATATTTTCACCATGTCACTTTTCTTCTCTGTCTCTCATTTCTTTCTCTCCTACGCCGTTCACTACATCTTCATTATTGTTACCTACACCACAAAGAACTCGGTATACTCAGGTTTTCACATTTCCATTTATGACACATGATCTACATAAAACCGCAATATGAACTTAACTTTTACTTTTCTTGAATGTCATAACAGTTCTGTTTATTCAGAAGAGCCAGAATAACAATGGGAAGGATGGGACTACAGCTCCAGACTTTATCATGGCATATTTCTATTTTCCTCACAAAATGATGCAATATTTCTGCTTTTTACATATTCAGGGAGACATTGGGGCTGTAGTGGAGGGGTGTACACCCCCACATAGCAGTGGTTATAGCCCCTTCGCTTCTCACTATAGGCCCTTGATTATTTGTAGCCCCAGGCCCATGTGGTCCTCAATCCTGTTATTGGCTAATTATTTACAAGTCGCTCACTGCAGGTTGAAATATTTGGAAATATCTGTACTAGTTTCCAGGACAATATCTGCCCTATGTGAGAGCTCCAAGCCCCTCTGTACAGTCACTGTTTTTAGCACAGTCAAAGAAAACAAGAAACAAATTCTCACCAGTGTCAATTATTGAATAACAAAAATTACATTATTCTACACCTACATATTGGCTAAAAATTAACGCCCTAATGTGGGGTTTATTTCATGAAGGGAAAAAGCCATAGGACTGCAGTGCTAATACTGGCTGTAACACATGCCAGTGCTAGCCTTGCCAGCAATAGCTTCCCAATGCAAAGTGTGGGAAAGCCTACTTAGCAAGGATTGCGGCAGTACAAGTACTCCTGCAATGCTTCTGTTATCAGGATGCATGTGAATGAATAAAAGAAACTTTAGTTTACATTTTTTTTCTACAATAGTTTGTTAATAGATTGTTTTGTTTTTTTTTAACTATTTACATTTACTATTTTCTTTTTCTCACTAAGGGCTGGATTCGATTATAGGCAAATAGTGCCATTTAGAGATAAGTTTCCACGGATTCGGAATTTCCACCTGTTTTCAAAGTATCTCCATATTCAATTCCACGACGATTTCGCCTATGCGGAAACTCAATGCAATGTAATAGGCAGAAAAGTATCTCCTATGAATAGCAGGTGAAAAAAAAGTGCAAAATCGTTATTTAGGGGTGCAAACGTGGGGAAACGACTTAGAAGCCTTGGGACAGCCCCCAAAGGACAAATCAGCAAGAAATGTATAAAAAAAAATTACCTCAGAACACCCCAAAAAAGTGGGGGAACAAGCATAAAAACTAGTGAAATAGACTTCTTGGGGTGCTGTATGAGGGTGGTTTTTCAAGATTTGTAAAAGTTAACTTTACAGACATAAAAACATGCTAGCACCCATTTTCAAGCGCCCCAAATTTGACTGGACTACTTATTCTACCAAAAAAAAACTGCAAAAGTGGTGAAGAATGGCATAAAGCAAAGATGATAATAAGAAGCAATTTAAACAACTTAAGTACCCCAAACACGTTTATTAGGGCTATTAGTACACATCTACATTGATTCCCTATATTAGTGCATCTTTTTTTTGGGTACAGACTGATTTCCCCACCTCTGACAGTACTTTGCGCCTGTTCCGCATTCGCCGCTTTACGTTTTCGCCTGTTTAGAAATTGAATAGGGAGAAAAGCAGGGGCATCCGCGTAACTTTTCCGCCTCTGAAACAGGCGAAGGAGGTAGAAAGTCGGACAGGCAAAACTTTTCCGACTTTTTGCCTCTAATGGAATACGGGTCTAAGTCGGGGGATTCAGTTCCACTGCGCAGACAGGTCACACATGCACATGTCCCCTCAGACTGGCCCAATGATGTAACAGAAACAACAAACGCTATATGAGGACAAATTTATGTACAGATGTGTCCTCACACACTGTGTTCAGGTGCGCCAAACAGCCCTTCTTGGCGCGCCAGGTCCAGCTCAAAATGTGCATATTATTCACACAAAAAAACACTGACAAACGACATTAATACTGCAGGCGAATGAGTCTGAATCTGGATACGAAGTGCTAGGATGCAGCGGCCACTGATTTTTCACACACACTTACTTTGCGCTTCGTCTGCAACTTCGTACGTTTTTAAAACCGATTCCTGTGCGGTTTAAGTCTCAGCATCTATAATACACTGAGTTATGTTTTGCTTCGTCTGCAATGCAAATAAGACACAACTTTCTTAAAACTTTGCACCACTGAGCCTCTCCCAGCAGTGTAACATAGAGTGTCTCGCGCTGTATGGTGTATTGAGGCTAGGTGTATGATGGACACAGCTGTACCTTCTAGCCTGCTTCTCATCATTTTTAGTTTGGTTTCAGAAAAAGCCAAGCCAGTAACTCATGTCATGAATAATAACATACCTCCGCTTTGATTTTGTCATATACAGCCTGAGTGTGAGCCAGACCATCATTTGTTGACCTTAGCTGCAACTCCAGTTCCTTGATGTTTCTCAAATCCCTTCCTTTCTCTCTCTGTTTACGGGTGAGAGCATCATGTTGTGTCTGCTTGTCTATCATAGCATGACGCAAATTGAGATCTAACGCTGCCCTGAAATTCAAATACATGAAAAATAATGACCAAACGCTGTACCTGATCACCTCTACAATGTTTGGAGAGCCATACAGATGCAACCTGAGTTGGCAAGATAGATTTAAGATGGATTTTTGTGATTTAAAGAAAACCACTATAGGGTTATATTATACTAAAGGGACTTATTGGTCATTAGAATCCAGATAGTAGCAATAAGCATTATTAAAAGAAAAAAAATCAGTTCTTAAAACAAAATGGAACAACGTGTTGGCAGTAAATTTGCCCCCAATTCTCTGGCAGTTGTAAATATGACTAAGGACATTTGAACAGCGGATACTGGGTATGTTTACAGAATGCTACATGATCTACTATAACTCTCTGCTTTATTTTTCATTTTTTGCAGCTTCAAGAATTATTACTCACATTGTGAACATGGTAAAAAAAAAATACATAAGATAGAAGTGGATAAAGAAAAACAGTATAACCTTTCTCCCAGAGCAACAGCTTCGTTTTCCTTGGAAAACTCCAATAACTTTGTCAGATGATTAAATTCCTGTTCTTTATTTTCCAGAAAAGCTCTTTTCCCCTCTAATTCTTTCATGACTTCTGCCTTCTCCTCTAACAGCAATGTAGTTTTATTCTCTATCTGTTTTATGCTGTGGTTTAACTCTTGGCACTGTTCTTCCAGTTTCAGTTTTTTCTTTTCTATTTCCCTAATGACCAGGAACAAAACAATTCCCAAGAATGTGAACAAAATCATTTCAAGGCAAAACATTATCCTATACATAGCAACATACATATTGGTGAATGCAATGTTACCTTCTGACCTCACTTAAGAAGCATATTCCACATATTAATGCTAGTACTCCAAGGCCTGAAGTTCTCTACTTTGCCAGATGCTGTATACTCAACAACTGTAAAGTCCCATTTATAACACTGAATTAAGTATGAAGGTAGAAGAGCCAGCTCCTTATACATCTGTAAGTGCAGATAAACGTTCTAGCAGGTGCCACTCACATGGAAGCTTATTTGGGTCAACTTCATGTAGTTATCAATAGAAATGAGACACCTATTCCATATGGAAGCAGTGTATTTAGTAATCATCTTTTCTTGGATAATATATGGGGGGATTTATGAAAAAAGGAAAAATCTGTAAAATAAGAGCACAATGAACATCTCCTATATAACATTTCTCACTTGGTAAAGAAGAACTACATAGAGTACTCTGGGCCTGATTATGACGATTATGCTGCGGCTTTTGGGGAGCTGTAACCAAAATCGCAGAAAACAGATCTGCACATGCGCAGTGCGGCTCCTGCGAAAGCGCAGATCAGCAAACATTAGAGATGTACGTAACTATCGAATTTATGTACATCTCTGAATAAGGCCCTGAGTCGCACACAATGCTGATGGTCATATAGATGGTAGAAATGTGGTAAAAAAAAAATGATGGGCGGTAATTGGGATATATAAAACAAAAATGGTCCATTCAGTGGGCGTGTTATAGAAGTGTCGCGGGCATGTCAATGCAAGCTGCTGCGTTCTGCATAGCCGTAGGCCGTGTCGGACTGGACCACGGGGGACAGGGCCCTATCCCTGTTAGAGAGCTGTGCGCTCCACCACTGTCTCCTCTCTATGCATACATGTGGGGCACTAGGACCCAGAGTCTGCAGGGAGGTGCCATCTCCAACCTGGAGCTCAATCCAACTGTCTGCGATGATTTTGCAGATGCGAATCATCGCAACAACAGCTGCATTTGATGGCAGCCCGAACTCGCACAAAAGTGCTCGCAACCTCATAGGGTTCCGAGCAAAACTGTGCAAATTCAGGCTCGGAGCAAGCCGCGAAGGGTGCGAGATGAGGTGCCATTGCCGGTGTTTTAAGGCTGTGGCAACTCGCACCCTTCGCGGCTAATTGGATTGACCCCCTGATGTGCTATTGCTGCACATGTGCAGACTGGAGTCATTTTACAGTGTAGAGTGACAGCGCTATGCAAACACTTAGCTCATCAAGTTGTGACATCTAATACCTGCATTTACCACTGCTGCTACCTCTGGATACCGTTGTTAACCCCTGATTTGCTGCACATCCTGTTACTGCTGTTTACCAATAAACCCAGCATCCTTGTTAAAGCCTAACAGTCACTTTCCCATGTGCCATGCACCTATTGTGACCACCATCTCAAAAGGCTATATCAATAATCTTCTCCCTTATGGGTCAGGTTCCAGACCATGCACTCTATAAATACATTGTTACATTATTAGAGGGTCAGTTACTTGGTGCAGTAGGACCATGGACTGGCAGCTGGCCGTACCCTATAAGCATGGGCCCCTACCACTACATAGCCCCGGTGGGCCCTTCACGACCCAGTCCGATATTGGCTGTAGGCATAGGAGGCCTTGGTCAGAGAGAGAAACTGCACCTGCCCCATGGCTGGTGCAAGTTTTTATGGTGCGACTGCTGGTGGTGTATGACGACGCACCAAACGTTACTAAAGCATATACGGACACTAAAAATGGGCGTCTTCGACACATTTGGAGTTTGCAGCGGCATTTGCATAAAGTCGCAGATAGATGTCCGCCAATAGGCGCTGCTGTGTGCTCTTTTGCGTGTGACTCACAAATCAGGCCCTCTGTATTATTTTAAAACTGTAATGGGGCATACACACTAGACGATAAAAGTGAACGAAGCACCAAAGACCGACGATGCGTGCTCCCACAAACTATGTTTGCTGTCGTTATCGTCAGAAAGTGCCTGTTCAGGGATGTGGCAGGATGACGTCTCTGAACAATATCGTTCAGTGTATACACCAATATCTTTCAGCACATCGTTTAGTGTGTATGCCCCTTAAGACTGGGTATATAAAGTATAAAATAACTGCAGGTGTGTATGCACTACACAGACAGACCGACAGGTGGATTAGGGGAAATAGAGATGCACTGCAAGGGGGCACATTGTTTCTGGGTCGCAGATTTAATGCAATGTCAAGATTACTATGTGCAATTATTAGTGCTGATGAAATCCTTTATCCATAACAAGGTATTCATGCAGCCAAAATGAAAGAATTTTGAAAAAGAAAAACAAGGGGCCTTATAATAGGCAAAATATAGCAGTAATAGGAAAAGTATGGCAGTACGTCTGGCAAAGTATTTATAGTGTAGTCATCTAATCCACGCAAATACATAGGTCACATTGAGATGAAACACCCACCACCTTATATATTACTTATCAGCATGTAATGTGTACATAGGAAATACATGGTTTACAATGATTTGTACACATTTAGCCCTGGAATAAGTTATTAAATATTTATCCATAATATAGTTATAGTCTTTATTGGAACCGAAGAAACCATATTTAAAGCCAGAGAAATGTTGTAATTCCCCAGATCTCGTACATGTGTTCATAGTTCAGTACATGCTAGCCAAAGATGAAGGAAAGTCTGGGCGAGCTATCTGTAAAACATTCCTTTCATATAGACTTTGGCTGTACACCTATCTGGTCACCCTTATTTTGCCTCTGACCTTTTGCATGCAATATGACTTTATATATATATTTTATAGTTGGCAATATCCGAATGCAGGTTGTTAGTTGTGGCCAGCATTGCCAGAGTTTTAATATATATATATATATATATATATATATATATATATATATATATATATATTTTTTTTTTTTATATTTATAAAGACACTGAGCTTGGCACCATAATGCTGTAGAGAAAAGCTGCATCCTGTACCTCAGTTTACATGGTTACAGGGCTGATAATACAAATAAATGCAGCTGCAACACTCAATGGTCCACAACAATTATAGTATGCACATAACACCAGTTGGTCTGAAAAAGCATACATTATTTTGCGTTGTATCTTCTCCATGTCCTTGCCAAGCTGCTCTGGGATATACTGGATTTGGACAAGTTCATCCTATGAATAAAAAATATATGCACGTGACCACCTGAATAGAAAAAATATTATTCATTTTTGCACTCAAATGATTAGTTGGCATAAATTATATACAAATCACCCTTTACACAATCATTGACCATACTGGCCATGCTTCTGTACCACAAAGTACAGAGCATTTTTTCTATCAGTCTTTCTAGAGCTCCAGGTCTTTATACTAGAGATGTGCACGGACCATTTTTGCTAGTTTTGGTTCTAATTAGTCGTCCGGTTTTGGGTTTTGCTTTGCCAAAACGACATGACTGGCTTTGGATTTTTTCCAAAAATTGTCAAAAACAGCTAAAATAACAAGTTGATCCTTTTTTTTGTTCCTAGAGTATTATTAACCTCAATGACATTAATTTCCAAACAATTTGACCACCTCACAATATTATTTTCATCCAGTTTAGACTAAACGGTTGCACCGAGCTAGCTGGCTGACTAAGCGAAGTGACAGCAGTGGGCAGCACAAACATGTGGCAGTTCAACTTCCAACATGGAACATCAGGAAACAAATGTTTTCATTTATCAAGAGGCCTGAGGGAGATGGAGTATGTATGTAGCTGAAGGCAGGGAAAGGAAGGGTAGATTTGTAGTAAATTGAATTTCATTTTTTGATTCCAAAGCAAATTTATGGGGTAGGAGGGGAGGCATTTACAAAGAACATGTACTCATTCACATCAGTCATTGCCTGAGTTGAGCTCTTCGGTGGTTACAATTTAGCAAAATTAAAGGGGCATGCAGGAGATGCTGTCTGTGGCCATAAAACTTTCTGGACATTTCAGCGGCTGTGGCAGTTTATTTACCAACATGGCACATCTAGGAAAGTAAATGGCACTGCAGTGTCAGACAGGATGGCAGTTTAATAAACTATAACAATATGTTTGTCGTCTACACAAAATGACAGTTAGCAATGCCCCAATCAGCACATAATGCAAAGAAAAGAGGTGCAAGATGGAATTGTCCTTGGGCCCTCCCACCGACAGGAGTAATGCCGCTGTCGCACCTGCCCATTTCGATTCTTGAACGGATGGAAGAACTATTAATGTGGCAACAAGCAAAATGGAAGCTCTGAACAGGAACGGGGCAGAGGTATTATTAAAGTCTGGTACTAAACATCTCTCATCATTGTGCTTCTAGGATTATGTATGGGAAGGCGGGGAGGGGAGAGGGAAGAAAATCTTTAGATACCATCACAAAATATCCTCTCCATTTGGTGCTCGAGTTGGATCTAACCAAACATGGCTGTTATGATCAAGGAAAGCCGAGCCCATCTATTGTTACACATTGGAATGAAAGTTTAAGAAAAAAGGCAAACAGACTGGTATCTACATATCAAGGTTGAAAAAGGCATTAGTATTTTACAAGTATATCTATTTGTGATTTTAGTTGAAATAAATACAGTATGAAACCGACAAAAAAAAAAAAGTAAGCGACAGAGCAGCAGCACAAATGCACATTTATGAAACATTGCCATAGACAAAGCAGTGGCAGACAGGATGGCAGTTTAATAAACTATAAATAGGTCAGTCAGCAATCCCCCAAATAGCACATAATGCAATGAAAAGAGGTCCACCCTTATGTTGTATATGTTAAACAGGACAAGCACAGTTTAACAAACGAATCACTTCAGCGACAGGGACTGCCATTTGTGGCTGAAGTGATTGGTTTGTTTGGGCCCCCACAAAACAAGCTACCAATGTGCATAAGGCAGCTAACAGTGTTGTTTTTGTTAATCCTCTCTACAGTTGGAGCCGGAAGAGGTCATTCTCCTCATCTGATTCCTCACCCTTATCAGTGAGTACATCATCCTCACACAATATTAATTAATCTCCGCTGCAATCCACATTTACAGGTACTCTATGTTTTTGACGTAATTGGTGGTAAAGGTCTTCCTCGTGGAATTTCCAGTCCATTTTGATGAACATCATCTTTTTCACATTTTTGAGGAAGTAGCCTCCTACGCCGATCGCTGATAAGGTTCCCGACTGTCCTGAAAACGCTGAGTACATACTGGAGCTTAGGTAATGCAAAGCCAGTCTGTACAAGGGCCTCCAAATTGCCTTTTTGTCCTTTCAGTAGCCCAAGGGACTCTGTAACATGCCTATGTGTGCGGTGTCCATGAAAATAATCCACCATTCTTTGGATGGTGACCCTATCAGATGAAGTTGCGGTAGCGGTGTAACTAATTTTCGGCAAATATTTTAGACCCAACCGTATGTCACAAATTGACTCCGCTGCATCACCACTGGGTCTTTTGGGAAAGCTGACTTTTTCATGGCAGCTGCCGGAGAAACTGAAGAATGATTTGCCATCGTGTCGAGCTGCCAACTTGCTCACCAGGAGCTCTTTGCATTTCTTAAGATCTTTAATCAGTTGGAATGAAACACACAACATACGACTTAAACCTACGATCAAGCACAGTCGCAAAAATGTAGTGATCCCATTGGCAACCCTTGGATCCTGGCGAGGCGAACAAAAAAACTTGATCTACAAGTCAGTCATACCTAGCGTAATCACTTTGGGCTTTTTGAAAATCACCATGAGAAATTGAAGGAGGAGATTAAACAATTAGGGAAATCACCTGACTTAAGCTAGCAGTGTCTGAACTCACTTTCACAGGTGGCTACTTCGAAGGGTTTGAGCACCTTGCACAAGACGGAAAGCATTCTCCACTGTGCTGGACTAAAGAACAATCCCCCTCCTCTCCCAATGTCATGGCTTGTTGTATAGCTGTGGATGGCTTTTTGCTGTTCATCAATCCATTGAAGCATATAATGGGTGGAATTCAAGTGATCTTGTAGCTACTGCAATCTCCTGCATGCTGTAGCTGAATGGTGTAAATATCCCGAAGTTTTTTGGGTCACAGACAGCATCTCCTTGCACACCCCTGACATTTTTTTAAAAAACCCTTTACCACCAAGTTGTTTGTGTGAGCAAAACATGGGACGTGTTGGAATTCACCCACCTGTAATGCTCTCACAATACTGATGGCATTGTCAGAAGTCACAATCCTGAGGAGAGTTCAAGTGGGGTAAGCCATTTTGCTATGACATAGTTTTTCAGCATTATGCCTTTTAGTGAAGCTGGAGAAACACAGGGTAGCCTGCCTCTGAATGAGCTGGCGTTGTTAGACACTGCTGCTAAAGACAAATCACCCACCCAGTGAGCGGTCACAGTCATGTAATCTTTAGTTTGCCCACTACTGCTTCTCCACATATATGTAATTAGGTGGACAGTGGGTACATTGGCATATTGCAGGCCAATAATTAGGTGAGTTTTTTTTAACGTCATGGTACAGCCGAGGAATGGCTTTTCGGGTAAAATGGAACAGAGGTGGAATTTGGTACCGGGGACACAGGACCTCAATTAACTGCGTGAAACCCACTGCATTAATGGCGGATAATGAAGCAGATCTAATACTAGCATAGCCGTTATGGCATCAGTGACCTGCTGTGCAACTGGGTGAAAGCTGACATACTTGCTTCCCCTTGCAAAGGATTGTTTCACAGTTAGTTGTTTTTTTTAAATACTAGTATTTTGGTCCCCTTCTGAGATGTAGATCCATCCCCAGCAGCAGCAGGCCTAGCACTGAAGGATTCTCCTGAGGAAACCTGGATAGGAGAGGAGTCACCTAGACTTACCATATTGGATGCACGACTACCTCCGATAATTACTGTGGATATTGAGGATGAAGGTGTTGGGGGTAGAGATTGCAGGTGCTGGGATCTAGTAGAGAGAAGGGGGCTAGCTGATGCTAGACTGCTTGTTTGTTATTTTTTTAGCACCAGTTTCTGATGTTGTAAAAAATATTTTCATGAGTTTGCCGCAAATGACGCAACAGGGAGGAGGTTCCTAGATGATTAACGTCCCTACCTTTGCTTACTATGGTTTTACAAACGCTACAGATGGCTTGACAATTGTCAGGATTTGGGTAAAAATAATTCCACTCATAAGAGGTGCATTTGTTGGTCTCATTGCCCAGGCATGACAATGGCCTTCCTCTTATCATGGCCAAGAACTGCTTCCACTGGTGCCCAACTTGCACAAACATCAACATCCTCAACATCCTTATTAGCGCCAACGTCAGCACCACAAATATTCCCCTCATCCTTTTTCACTTCCTCGGTGGCATCCTTAATTTCTATGTCATCAGCTATATTTGTGATGTTCATCCCCTCCTTTGCAGGGGGAGCAAAAATGGTGGAAGGCAGCTTCTCTGCGAGTACAACAGTAACAGCAAGGTCAGGCTCATACATCACACTTGTGAATGCACTTAGACTCTCCTTAGGGATTTGTGACATTTCTGTTTCTGAACACAGTTTGTTTTATTACATTCGAGGTTTAATTTTTTTGATACAACTTCTACACTCTGAGTGATAAGGTTTTGCATCGTCATGAGATGCAGGGAATGAGTAAGATGCCTCACTGACACTGGCAGAACCATCACTCATAAATAAAGGCCAAAGCCTCAGTCTTTCCTTGCCACTGCGTGTGGTGAATGGCATGTTGGAAATTTTATGTCTTTCTGCACCGCACTTTCCCTTTATTAGATGTGTTTTTTGCTTTAGCATTGAATATTGGCCCTCATTCAGAGCCGTACGCTCTGAGCAGAGCGCACGCTCTGAATGAGGGCCGTCCTCCATAACTATGGAGCGTCCTCCTGGACGCTCGTATAGCTGTGGGTCACCACCCACAGCCTATACGAGCGTGCAGTTTGATGGCCGCGATGGTCTTGACCATCGCGACCATCGAAACTGCGAGCCGGAGCCTGCGGTTGAGGTTTTCAACCGCAAGGCCCGGAGTGATTTTGGCTCTATCAGAGCCAAAATCACTCCCACTGACATCACTAGTGATGTCAGTGGGCCGGCTTCTGACGGTAGGCGTTCCCTTAGGAACGCCCCCGTCAGGGAGGCACACCCCCGGCACGCCCCCCAAAGGGGGGCGTGCTGTCAATCAACATCGACAGCACGCCCCCTTTGATCAGACACAACGAGCGAAGGAAAGTCCTTCGCTCGTCGTGTCTGGCGCATGCGCACAACGGAGCTACCTCCGTCGTGCGCATGCTCAGTGCAGAACATCGACCCACTTGCGAGTGGACAGCCGCTCGCGAGTGGGTCTGAATCAGGCCCATTGTTTTTTTATTAAATTTTAGATGCCCTGACTTAGACCCTTTATTCCCTTGAGCTTCGGCTTTAGTAGATGACGTTGAAAGATTAGCATCGTCATCATTACTGGTGGCAGCAGATGCAGTGACAGTCTTTGGTTGCTCATCTTCACTAAATGGAACTTAAATTTTTTTTTCAATTCGCAATACATGCACGTGAACAAAACAAAGTGCACCAAACAGTACAAACAATACAATTATTTATTTTTTTGATGACGCAGCTGTATTACTGCGTGGACTGGAGCCACAGGGCTTATATATGCACAAAACAGTATAACAATACAATTATTTGTTATTTTTTTTATTGCTCAGCTTATTCCTGCATGGATTGGAGCCACAGAGTTCATATATGCACATGAGCAAAACAAAGTGAACCAAACAGTACAAACAATACAACTATTTAGTTACATTTTTTGATGTTGCAGGCGCAGCTCTATTCAAACTATATGGAGTCACAGGGCTTATATATGCATGTTAATGTCTTACTGATGGAGTCTGGACATTGCACAGCCAATACAGCAGAGTACAGCACAGCATACAGTAGCGTGCACCCCCTATACACTACACATTAACTAAGCAACACAGCCTATACAGTAGAGTAAGGCACAGCAGCATGCATCCCTCTATATACATATACACATTACTAACATAGCACAGCTTATACATCAGAGTACAGCACAGCAGCATGCACCCACCTATATATATTTATACACATTAAACAGCACAGCCTATATAACAGAGTTAAGCGCAGCGTACAGCATGCCTAACAAGGAAATGGCGCCGGGTCCCGTCCGCGGCGCATTACATAGTATCCAAAACCCGTGAGAATCCAAAGCCGCAAGAATGATGTCTTGCCTCAAAGTGGAATTCAAGTCAGGCGGAGAGATCCGAGCCACAGCTCGGATCTACTCGTGCTCCCGATGTTCAAGCGGGTTCGGATTCCAAGGAATCCGAACCACTCATCTCTACTTTATAAATAGCAAAGTCATGGAAAATAGAGAAACCACTCCCACACAGCTTTTTAAAGACCACTTTCAGCAAAGGAATTGGCCAGGCTGTGGTGTAGCAATAATGCTTGCCATAGTCACATTAGCCATTAGGCACTTGGGTCCTTGGATTAGCCATAGGCCTATGTGCAACCCCAACGTGCTAGCCAGGGCTCCAGTGTGAAATCTGTATGAGAAACTTACTTATTATAAAATCTCCCAGTGATGTTATCTCTTACTACTATGTGGCCCATGCACACCAAACGGCAGGTGATTGAGCACCGCAGCAACAGACGGGCAATAAGAAGTAGACTGACAGTATGCATAGATTGTGGGATATATAATGGGGACCATCACAGCAGGGACAATAGAAAATACAATATAAGCAGGAAATAGTTCATATGAGCATAGAAAATGGTGGCAGAAAAGGGGGACATAAAATGAGAGCAGGCATTGAAAGGACAGACACATGAGGCGCAGATAAGAAGGATAATCAAGGAGAAGAAATGAAAGGAACACACACACCATAAATATAAGATATAACATGTTAAAGTGGGAAGGTATAGGATAAAAAGAGTAAAAATCAAGCAATGTCAAGAAAAAGCCAAGTCTCAGGAAGAAAATGTAGATGTTAGGGGTATTTTTATTAAAGTGTGGAGTTGTTGCCCACAGCAACCAATCAGATCCTACTTATAATTTATCTAGAACCTTCTAGAAGATAATAGCTAGAATCTGATTGGTTGCTATGGGTAACAACTCCACTTCTAAAAAAGAAAGAAAAACACAGTTTAGTAAATAAAACCCGAAGAGTTTCAGGTTTTCATTGTTTAGTGAGTGATACTGAGCGCATTGTGGCAGAATGAATTGGGAACCTTGGATCAGATATAGTACCAGGACTCAGCATCTTTAGATCAGGCATTAGTATCATGCTAAACTGATGTACGTATGTGGCATATTTCTTATTTTGCAGAAATACACAGGTGTTGCTCTATGTATGACAGGTGCATAGGTGGGATACATTTCTCTAAATGCTGGGACAACAAAGAACATTTATACCCCTTTCACACTGCCAAAATAACCTGGGTTATTGTCAGGTCAACCTGGGTCATGGCTCAGTGTGAAAGGGTAGCGACCAGGCCTGGTCACAGAAAAAACCTGGATCACAGTGCAGTGTGAAAAGTCTGACCCGGGTTATGCCTAAACTGTGCTGATTGGCGGCCGTGGAGCAGTCACCACCCACTTTTTATGACCTCACAAGTTTAGCAGGGCAGACCAGGGTTCGGTGTGAACGGGGCCTACCCGGTAATAACCCAGGTCGAAGGTGCAATGTAAGTGGGTCTGACCTGAGCTTCACCCAGGACTGACCCATGTTCAAAATCCTGGGTCGGACCCCTCTGCAGTGTCACCCGATGCGGGAAGGGACGCTGTGCGCACGTCGCAGCTGAAAAGGGGGTATGGCCATGCGGGGAGGGCGTGACCTTTCAATTTGAATCCCTGTGCCTATTACTTGAGGGGTAAGGGGGAGGGGGGGTGCAGGAAGTCCCTGTGTGCAGTGCAGCACCAGGCTCCTGTCAGAGAGGGGGAGTCTGCACCTTGGTGTCAACCCCCTTGTGACGCCGTTGGTCGGACCCGTTTCCAAACCACAAGAAAAAAAATGTTTATCTCTGAATGGCAGCAGGGCCACATTTACCATATAAGCACACTATAGAAAGAGGAACCTATTACCAAGACCCACTGTGTACCTGTCAGAAAATTGATTATACAGTAATATTTAGAGGGCTTGATTGAATTTATTTTTTTGTTCCTAAGGGGCCTATTCATGATGTTAATTATCGTGGTCCGAATGGACCTCAATAATTAACATTCTGACTCGCCTCGGCTACCAGAGGAATTCATCATTGCTCCGGGCGGTGACAGCTGATGCGATATCAGCTGTCCCCTCTAGCCGCTTTACAGCGCCTTTTCGGAGCATTGAATCTTTTCCCTGCTCCTATCGGAGCAGTGACGGGACTGCACATGTGCGACCTACAGGTCACGCATGCGCACAAGAGCCCCAATGTCCGTTGGAAGGAGCTGGACAGGGGAGGAGGGATCCAAAATGATCCCTCATCGCAACCCGGACCTCCTTCCCATAGATGGCGAAGGCTCCCGCAGTCAAGCTCCAAAAATATTATATTTTCGGAGCTTGATGAATTCTGTCCCCATACTAGTGTAAGGAAACAGCGGCCATTCCACAAGAGGAAGGTAAGTAGGAGATATCTGTGATATCTCCTGCTTTTACCTTCTGGATGAATAAATTTTACAATTGCAGGTGAAATTGCGCATTTTCACGTGCTTTTGTAAAAATTGAGTGATGATGAATAGACCCCTTAGTCTTTACAAGTAAAGGAGTTATGGGACTTGAATTGCATGGTATAAAACATGAGCCCTAATTACCAATTAAAATCTTACGGACATGCGCAATTCAGAAAGGCGTTTTTTAATGCATGCACAATATTAGTCAGATAAAAGATTGTTGGACTGGAACTGCACAATTACAATACACACACACTTCAACCAGCTTCAATCCAACACACTGAGTGAAAACTTTCCATTATCAATGAAGGGACCATCTACATTTCATTCTAAATGACTGATTGCACAGCCCAACAAAAAAATATAGTTTAGCTGCCAAGGATATTTTAATTTATTTAGGGTGGGGGTTGGTGAATTAAAAAATTAAAGTATTTTTTTTTCAAATTGGCTTTTGATCTCTAGCTCTTGCAATAATGGATACCCTCAAGTAATAGGGATGACACCAAGGTGTAGACTCCCCCTCAGCGACAGAAGCTGGGTGCTGCACTGTATAATTGAGTGCAGCTCTTGGCTCCTGACACTGTGAGGGAGACGGCCGGAACTGGACACTGGGCAGTCCGCACCGCCGGCACCCCTCTGCCCCCCAGTACTAAGGGGATCACAAGGGTTCGCCCATGAGGCCACACCCCCTTCCACATGACCACGCCCCTGCCCACAAGGCCACAACCCTTTTCGGTGGTGCGCAGTGCAGCCAGGTACACAACATCCCTCCCCGCCCCGGATGACACCGCGGGGAGGGACGACACTGCCCCTCTGTATATGAGTGATGGGCCACCCAACCAGCAGATAGTTGACTGTTGTCTATGTGTGTTTCTCGTTTCTCATCCATGTATTTAAAAAAATTAGAGGCAATCTTACAAACCTGGGGGCAGATGTATGAAGCTCTGGAAAGTGATAAAGTGCAGAGTGATAAATGACCAGCCACTCAGCTCTCAACCATGGGGTTACAGACTGTGTTTGAAAAATAAAACCCTTAAATGGTGTTGCGCTAATGTTCATACATATATAAAAAAAACTTGACATGTCAGAAATAAAGAACCAAGATGCCAATCTAGTATCTATTCAAAAATTATTTATAATTTTTTATATATATATATATATATATATATATATATATACACACACACACACAAAAGAAAACTGCGGAACTCCAAGACTGATAGTCAAAAACAACGTGTATTGAAGATATGTGTAACATACACCAACGTTTCAAAGCCTCCAGGCTTCTTTGTCAAGGTCAATCCACATAACATACATGAAATAATAAATTTTCTTACCTTAAATAGGCAAACGCTGAAGCTGAACTGCTGCAGACCGGGGAGGAAGGGCGCACCACGTGTCTCCGGGCGTCCCCAGATGACGTCATCACGGCGCTGCCGGGTTGTCAAGGCAACCGGCATAATGCCGGAAATAGTCTCCCCGGTCTGCAAAAGCAGAGCCAGGATACAAGATAGTAATGCAAATACATGTAATGTATAAACGCTAGTTATTCAAAGACAAAATAAAAAGTACTGTTGCAAATTACATCTGAAGAATATAGGCTACTTATTAGCACCACACCACATTCTGCAATGGATCGATAAGATGGATTGCAATCAGATTACAGGAAACGTGTGAGATAACGCAAACCAAATAAAACAAACACACTATTCACCAATTCATGAGAGATCGTAATACAAGCAGGTCTAAACCTGCATGCCAAAAGGATAATGCTGGAATGAATTAATGCATGTCTATACTACAGTGGGGATAATGAAACTACTAAACAGGCATCACAGTTTCAACGAATTCCAATTAATTTTTTCATTTAATCCTAAGGGAGCAATGGTGTCCAATTGATAGATCCATCTAGTCTCTAGTGACAAGAGCCTTCCCGCTCGGTCGCCGCCACGCATAGAAGCCGGGACATGGTCAATAACCATGTGTTTTAATGAGGCTAGTGAGTGACCAAATGTTAGGAAGTGTCGTGCCACTGGTTGATCCGAAGATTTCCTTAATAAAGCTGATTTAATTGAAGAGCGATGGACAGCCATCCGCTCTCTTACTGTGCGTGTAGTTTGCCCTACGTAATATAATCCACATGGGCACATGATAATGTACACGATAAAGGATGATAAGCAATTCAAGACATATTTGATATTATATCGTTTGTCTTGATGCGGATGTTTAAAAGAATCGCCAGTAACCATGTGGGAACAGGTGGTACAATGAAGACACTTGTAGCATCCCGGGGGTCTGTGTAGAAATGATGTTGTTTGGAGATGCGGTGTTAACGTGCGTTCCGTTATATCAGTGTGCACAACAAAGTCTCGAATGCTGCGGCCCCTGGTGTAGCATGCCATCGGTACTTTATTCCTCAGGCTAGGAAGATCCTTGTCTGTTTTAATAATTGGCCACAGGGCTTTGGTTGCTCTCTGTACCACTGGACTGCTGGTTTGAAACTGCATTTTCCATGGAATGATGTTTTTCTTGTCTTTGACAACAGGGCTTAATAGCCTATCGCGTGTCATTTTCAGAACCTCATCTTTGGCTTTGTTTAATTGCAATAAATTGTATCCTCTTACGAGGAATTTGTCAATAATTTTATCGATTTCTATGATGGTTTGATTCGAGTCACTCGTAATACGTGCTACCCGCATCATTAGTGATTTGGGTAAGCCGTATTTAAGAGGTTTGGGATGATTGCTACTAGCCAAAAGTAGAGTATTTTTATCTGTGGGCTTACAGTATACCCCCGTGCAGATTTTGCCCCCGATGATTGAAACTTGTACATCAAGATAATTCAACGACTATGAACTGCACTGAAATGTAAACTTGATAGGTGACTCAGCAGCATTGATTTCAGACATGAGATCTACAAATAGCTCCTCACCTCCTGTCCAAAGGACAAAGAGATCATCAATGTAACGTGAAAATAGTAACACATGTTGTAACATAGATGGATTTGAAAAGAACAATTTATTTTCTTCCTGAAACATGTACACGTTAGCATAAGACGGGGCGACATTACTGCCCATAGCGCAACCAGATAGTTGCTGGTAAAAGATACCATTATACATAAAGTAATTTCTGGTTAAAGTTAATTCTAATAACTTCATGAAAAACTCCATGTTGAGGTTAATGGATTGTTGCAATAGAAAGTTGCGCATGGCTTCCAAGCCTCCCATATGTGGTATAGACGTATAAAGACTGCTGATGTCAATGGTGCAGATGAGGGTGTTGTTAGGCACCGAACTGATGGTTTTTAAAAGATTCAGAAAACTGGACGTGTCTTTAATGTACGTAGGTTGTTGTGTCACAATGGGTTGAAGAATGGAATCAAGAAATTAGGAAATGGGTTGATATAAGGAACCTCTAGCTGATATGATCGGTCTGCCGGGCGGTGAAATTAAGTTTTTGTGTATCTTCGGAACCGTGTAAATGATGGGGACCACCGGAAAGTCCTCGCTCAATGCTTTAAGTAATTTTTCCGAAATGTGACCCTCCAATTTGGCTGTGGCCAAAATGGAATCTAACTCTTTCTTATATTGTTGAGTAGGGTCAAACCGCAGACGTTTATAGGTACTCGTATCGGCGAGTTGTCTATCCAGTTCCTGACAATAATCCTCCAGATTTTGTACCACAATAGCTCTGCCTTTGTCCGCTGGGCGGATGATGATGTCACATTTCAGAAATTACTTTATGTATAATGGTATCTTTTACCAGCAACTATCTGGTTGCGCTATGGGCAGTAATGTCGCCCCGTCTTATGCTAACGTGTACATGTTTCAGGAAGAAAATAAATTGTTCTTTTCAAATCCATCTATGTTACAACATGTGTTACTATTTTCACGTTACATTGATGATCTCTTTGTCCTTTGGACAGGAGGTGAGGAGCTATTTGTAGATCTCATGTCTGAAATCAATGCTGCTGAGTCACCTATCAAGTTTACATTTCAGTGCAGTTCATCGTCGTTGAATTATCTTGATGTACAAGTTTCAATCATCGGGGGCAAAATCTGCACGGGGGTATACTGTAAGCCCACAGATAAAAATACTCTACTTTTGGCTAGTAGCAATCATCCCAAACCTCTTAAATACGGCTTACCCAAATCACAAATGATGCGGGTAGCACGTATTACGAGTGACTCGAATCAAACCATCATAGAAATCGATAAAATTATTGACAAATTCCTCGTAAGAGGATACAATTTATTGCAATTAAACAAAGCCAAAGATGAGGTTCTGAAAATGACACGCGATAGGCTATTAAGCCCTGTTGTCAAAGACAAGAAAAACATCATTCCATGGAAAATGCAGTTTCAAACCAGCAGTCCAGTGGTACAGAGAGCAACCAAAGCCCTGTGGCCAATTATTAAAACAGACAAGGATCTTCCTAGCCTGAGGAATAAAGTACCGATGGCATGCTACACCAGGGGCCGCAGCATTCGAGACTTTGTTGTGCACACTGATATAACGGAACGCACGTTAACACCGCATCTCCAAACAACATCATTTCTACACAGACCCCCGGGATGCTACAAGTGTCTTCATTGTACCACCTGTTCCCACATGGTTACTGGCGATTCTTTTAAACATCCGCATCAAGACAAACGATATAATATCAAATATGTCTTGAATTGCTTATCATCCTTTATCGTGTACATTATCATGTGCCCATGTGGATTATATTACGTAGGGCAAACTACACGCACAGTAAGAGAGCGGATGGCTGTCCATCGCTCTTCAATTAAATCAGCTTTATTAAGGAAATCTTCGGATCAACCAGTGGCACGACACTTCCTAACATTTGGTCACTCACTAGCCTCATTAAAACACATGGTTATTGACCATGTCCCGGCTTCTATGCGTGGCGGCGACCGAGCGGGAAGGCTCTTGTCACTAGAGACTAGATGGATCTATCAATTGGACACCATTGCTCCCTTAGGATTAAATGAAAAAATTAATTGGAATTCGTTGAAACTGTGATGCCTGTTTAGTAGTTTCATTATCCCCACTGTAGTATAGACATGCATTAATTCATTCCAGCATTATCCTTTTGGCATGCAGGTTTAGACCTGCTTGTATTACGATCTCTCATGAATTGGTGAATAGTGTGTTTGTTTTATTTGGTTTGCGTTATCTCACACGTTTCCTGTAATCTGATTGCAATCCATCTTATCGATCCATTGCAGAATGTGGTGTGGTGCTAATAAGTAGCCTATATTCTTCAGATGTAATTTGCAACAGTACTTTTTATTTTGTCTTTGAATAACTAGCGTTTATACATTACATGTATTTGCATTACTATCTTGTATCCTGGCTCTGCTTTTGCAGACCGGGGAGACTATTTCCGGCATTATGCCGGTTGCCTTGACAACCCGGCAGCGCCGTGATGACGTCATCTGGGGACGCCCGGAGACACGTGGTGCGCCCTTCCTCCCCGGTCTGCAGCAGTTCAGCTTCAGCGTTTGCCTATTTAAGGTAAGAAAATGTATTATTTCATGTATGTTATGTGGATTGACCTTGACAAAGAAGCCTGGAGGCTTTGAAACGTTGGTGTATGTTACACATATCTTCAATACACGTTGTTTTTGACTATCAGTCTTGGAGTGCCGCAGATTTCTTTTGTGTGTGTTTGTTTAACACTGAAGGCAACCAAGCAGTTGTTGTGAGAAAGGAAGTGCCGGTCCACTTTGTCCTTATATATATATATATATATATATATATATATATATATATATATATATATATATAACAAATAATATAAAATCATGCATAGACAATAGGTCTTAATGAAGAGCAAGAATAAAAAACCTTATGTAAATGTATGAATTACTGACTGGTCAGTATAAAAAGTAAATCAATCTTACTTAAAATATTTATTTCAAGATCACAGTGTGTTTGAAAAATGGCAGTTGGGAGCTGATTAGCTGGTCGTTTATCACTTCCCAGAGCTCCATACATTTGTCCCCTGATGTTATATTTGGAATCGTTCTAATATGGCTGAGTGTTTATCAGTGTTATCATACAGAAATGGTTACCTTTTATTTTAATAAAAGGAAACAATTTTATTGTAGTGAATTATCATATTGTTAATGTGCGAGACCAGAGGATCAGCAACTTACCCCTGATTTCCTGAATTAAGGAAATATAACAAAGAGTATATATGAATTTGTCCCAGAAGGCTATACTGCTAAGGGGCCAGCTACCATTTATACCTTTTTGAGTTCCTGTTGCTGTAGTTTGTTTTCAATTTCTTTTTGCTCTCGCTGAATCTCTCTTTCCTTTGAAGCCAAATCTTCTTTCAGTGCTTTAATTTCCAATATTCTCTGGGTATTTTCTTTATGCAGCTCATCACTGGTTTCTTTCAGCAATTTGCCCCTTTTTTCTAGCTCCTACAGTATGAATGTTGTGTTTACAGTGTGAATATGCCGTATTCATTGCAAGGAAAATGAGTATAACAAACATTCTTAGTAGCCCAGTGCTACTATGTACTACCCTATACGTTACCAAACAGAAGACTAAGCTAGTTAATAATGTTGGATCATTGCATGAGATAAGTATAGATTGTGCATTATTCTTCCTAGTACTTACACCAACTTTGGGGATTCTTTCATATTCACGTTCCAGAAGTCTTTTTTCCTCTCGTAAACTGTTGAAAGATATTACAGAAATGTGTGTGACCATATTTCTCTTTGTTTAAAAAAAGCACCATATCTCCTATAAAAGACAAGTCACCTGAGAAACATAATCCTGAGTGATGTAACTGATAAAAAACCTCAGTGCTTGGACCAAAATGAAGATACAAACCCTTGGGTGGTATTATTGCCATCTCTGGGGCTTTTTTCATTGGTCACATTACTTAGGTCACCAAAGCTAGTAACATTTAGGTTGCCTATCAAAAAGCATAGGGGGTACCCTACTTATATAGCATATTTTGTCTCCATTATCTCTATTTTGTGTAGACACAGATTTCCGCCTCCACACAGTTTTTAGTTGTGTTGAACTTTTCATAACCCAAAAATAAGCAGTGGATCCCTTTAGGAATACCCTCACCATCCAGGGTAATCTTTCACTGGTTGGTGCCTACAGTTTGTTGATCCTGCAATGTTCACAGTGCAGAGTTTGAAAAGAAGCTCCTGCATATGCGGGTTGTCAAAGTGATCTGTCCGGTCGGGTGACAACCTATATCTGGTGATGGGACTATGACAACTTTGTTACATGTGGGCTAGCAGCTTCAGCACCTGCAGTTGTTCCGAGGTGGATCTGCAAAGGTCATGATATAGCTACATCCAGAAATGTGAAAGCTTTTTTTTTTTTTTTTTTTTTAAATTGAGTATGTTTTCCAATTTAACAATACAATATAACTTTGGCCAGTGAGCGTGGCCACGTCTGCTGTGCCTCAGACACAACGGGGACGGATCTTAATAGATCCCTCTGCTGTGGCTGGAAGGTATACAGCAGCCTGCGAAGGTTATCGGGGACTGAACGCCATCTCAGAGTGGCGTTCAGTGACACCATCAAGTTCCAAAAAAAAACTTTAGAACTTGATGAATGGCCCTGACACTTATTTTTTACAAAAATATGTGAAAATGTTAATTTTCACATGCTTTTCTGAAAAGTAAGTGATGATGAATAGGCCCCTTTGTGAGAATAATTTGTATTTCATCATTTTCAACAACCTCACGCACGCCCTTTATCCAGTCCCCTCTTGTCTAGTTAAGGGGTTCTCAGCTCTAATCTACAAGTAATACCGACAGGTCATGTTTTTGGGACGTTTGCCTGGAAACAGTTGGGATAATTACTGACCCAGCAAAAGAGGTTAACTCATCTGTACATGATTAAATAATTCCTGAACTGCAGTACAGAAGATTTCGGGTTAAAACCACTGGTGTAGATCTTAAATGGCATTGCTGACATAAAATATATCACAAGACTGCCGTTCAACTTTGTCTTAGCAAGGCTAAATGGGTAGACTGCTGTGAGCTTGTACTGCATCTTCCAGGGACCAACATCCTGTTTCCTATTTGTTCCATCTTGCATATTGGCTGTGATCGCTAACATTCCTCATGAAATCTCTCTTCCAGAGCTGTTCTCCTCAGAGAATATATGGGTGCAGAATCACATGATTTTTCCTCCTGTGAGTGTCAGCATCAGTGTGATGTGCAGATGCCATTATAGGTTCCGTGACCTCTGTTTCCTCTGGCAGTAAAGAATGATGTCAATTTCTGCCCTGAGCTCCTAATGGTCTGCAGCAATTGTTGGAATTTCTGCCCACAGTTTACCTCTTAAATCATGTAAGCAACCAGAACGGGAGCTTTCCACCTACGTGCATATAATTATCTTTTATTGAAAATCACACGCTTACTCAGCTGTTAATTGAGAGTATAGTACTGGAAGCAACATGCAATGATATGGAACAGAAGGCAAAGATGGCCCTTGACAAATGAGTTCACTTAAGCTGGCCACACACATAGCGATATTTTACCCGATCTGGCCGATTCAGACGCATTGGAACGACAGATCATGTAAAATATGTCCAAATCCTGAGTAAATCGAGAGTCCCCACTAACGATCACGATGCTATGCGCGTCCCCGCTGGTCACACATCGCATCGTCATATCTGCAGTGCAGTAGGGCAGATCTGACAATCTAGGAGGCGATGCACTGTGAAAGTCTGGATGCAGGAGAGATCGTATGAAGATTGGACACCAAATTGTGTGGAGATCATGTGCAGAGCTGCCGGGGAGAGTTTCAAGGGAAATCGTACACATCGGCTGATCGTGTGCAGGTCAACATGTGTGTGGCCAGCTTAAGGAGTGGTAGAAACACTTGATAGTTAAAGCAGTGGAATAACAATTGTAGCAGTTTGTGGGAGCAGTCACTGTGTTTAAACTTGGCTCCTGGCACTTGGTGTATACAGACACTGTGCTAGATTTTGGCTCCAGACCAGGGCCGTAACTAGGATTTTTGTCACCCGGGACAAGGTCATAATTTGGAACCCTCCCCCCAAAAAATAAAACATAGAGGATGAAAAAGGTGTATGGTTTTGTGACACAGTAATGCCCCTTATAACACAGTATGCTACACATTAATGACCCTTATAACACAATGCCACACAGTAATGTCCCTTTTAGCACATTCTGCCACAGTAATGCCCCTTACAACACATTCTGCCACAGTAATGCCCCTTATACATTAAGCCACAGTAATGCCCCTTATACATTTATGCCACAGTAATGCCCGATATACATTATGCCAGAGTAAGGCCCCCTTTACATTATGCCATAGTAAGGCTCCTTACACATTAAGCCACAGTAAGGCCCCATCTCCCTTCTCTTACCTGCCAGGGCCGTGCAGTGGGTGAGCTTGGGGTGGCGCGGGATGGGAATACATGAGAAAAGTGGTCATACACACAGGGCATAACCAGGTATTTGAAGCAGGCTTGCCTACCCTCCCGATTTGGCCGTGAGCATCTCGAATAACGGGGGCCCCCCGGAAAGGCAGGCAAGCCTCCCAGCAGCCCCCATCCCCCCTGCACTAATGATAAATACCCCTGCAGCGGGGGGGGGTGACGCGATTCGCGCTGAGCCGAGTCATCGTTGGCCCGCCCCACTGCTTCACAATGTCTTTCATTTTGGCATTGTGAAGAGACAGGGCCACGATGACGCAATCATGCAGCACCGCCCCCAATACAATGTCATTGTCCGGCCACGCCCCCCACTGCATACAGGCATTCAGCTACCTCCCGGAAGGAGGGAGCTGAATGTAATCAAGTATGATTTGAAGGCCCCATAGAAAAGTTTCTAAGGACCCCTATGTACCACCAATGGTGAAAAATGTATATAACACATGTAACTTTGACAAGGGAGATAGGCCTTCCTAGGCTCTCGGCCCCATAGCAGCTGTAGCCCTTGCACCTATGGTAGTTACGCTCATGCATACATATCTACATACCTTGTGTATTATACCCCAACAACTGAGTATAAATGGTTTATAATAGTTATTCTGAAAAGTGCTTTACCATTTGTTGATCTCTTTGAAGTATAGTATGTTTATTGTTACTGTTGCAATAAATGCATTGTAGTGCAGTTATATTCATTTTGCTTTGTGTAGTTGAAATCAGGGGAATGGGTTTGAGAAGACAGATCCCTGTAAAATTATATGGAGGGTCAACAATTCATACCAAAACATAATGAGGTTATTTATGACACTAATAAAAAGTTGTCCCAGATCCACCTAACTTTTCCCAATTAGAGGATGCAAAATTTAGCACATCTGCAGATGCTGCCACTACCACCTTGGATTACAAGTCCCCATGCTTCCCTATAAAAACAGGTGCATTTGTGGAAAGATAGTGGCAGGACATAACCACAGAAATAGCATTTGCACACTTTTTTTTTTTTGCACTTTTGTAAATGATCTTTAGAGACTGCACTTATTTGGATAATTTCCGGTTCTAGCAGTGTTTTGATAGATGATTTCACAGCCTTGGAGGAAAGTAGTGGCATGTTTTATAGGGAATCACTGCACATATAAAAAAAAAAACTAATATAATGTTTGCTGTTTGTCATATAAAAAATCAGAGGCTCATATTATAATCAAATTGATTTAATATCATAAAAGTAAATAAAAAAAACATACTTCTCACAATATATTTCAAAATCATATATAATTATATTAATATAAGCAAAATCAATATGCTCCTTCAGGCACTGATCTAATCACCCCAGTAGTGGTGTTAGTGCTATATCTGTACTCGGCTGGTCGAGTCTAGACTGAATCATTGGGGTGGTTGCTGACTTGTTTACCTGTTATGATTATGTCAGCCAGGGCATTAGCCGGTTCGACTGTGATTGGTTTGCCAGCAGTTTTAATCAGGTGCTGGCTCTTGGGCCTGTGTGGGTTGTTCTGTTCTAGCTGTGTCTCCCACAGATTCCATGTCTTGCCTGGTCCCTGGTTCTAGCTGTTTGCAAGCTTATCTAATAATGATTGCTGGTTTCTTCATCTGTTAAGTATCCTGAATACTTTCTATTTCATATTATTTCTAGCAGATGTACACTGGGGGGAATATACTACTCTGGATAGTCCATGTGTTTTGAAATACCATATCCTGCAGTTTGCTGTATATCTAAAGAAATTACTGCGTTTTGCAATTACTCTCATGTTAATTGAATTATCATTCTGGAATTATTACTATTGCTTAAGAATGTATATATTACTAATGTAGTGAAAATATAACTGCTAGCCCTTTTGTTAGCTACTTAAATAGCTAAATTGAATGCTTGTTTGTGACTATCTTACAGTGATGTTAACTCCAGGAGAGCATTCTGGTAATCACAGTTTAGCACTGCTATTTGTATTATTACATAAATTAGCTTTAGACAGACTTCTTCTGTCTAGGGTGGGAAGCTAAGCAGTAAGAGTTTGGGTTAATTCCTTGATGGGATACCTCCTGAGAATGTAGATGTAGTTCCCTATATGGGTTTTTAGAGTATCACATTCCTATGTCTATATTTTGATACCTGTGCTTCCTGCACTATTACTTTAAGTGCGAAGTCCGAGTACCTACAAACAAGTGTGTGTTCCTGGAAAGGGGGTTGTTATTGGTGAAGGGCACTTTGTTAAGGTTTTGTCAGTGCGTTAATCAGGTATAAGAGTTAGTAGTAATATCCAAATCAATGTTAGGCTGAATATGTAAGCTTAAGGTCGCATTTAAAAGGACTTATAGATAGTGTTAGAGATAGCTACAGTATGTTGTTGGCTTGTAGCGGGACTTGAATAGAATTGAATATAATTATTTCCTCCAGAGTGCGGAGTTTAGGAACCTCTGCAATAGGGTTATGTGTCATTCATGTGTCTAATCTGCCTATGTTATGTTCCCAAGCATACTGCTTCCCAAATTGTACATCTGTGCGCTCAGCACCTACAGTGCATCCGGAAAGTATTCACAGCACTTCACTTTTTCCACATTTTGTTATGTTACAGCCTTATTCCAAAATGGAATAAATTCATTTTTGTCCTCAAAATTCTACACACAATACCCCATAATGACAACGTGTAAAAAGTGAAGTGCTGTGAATACTTTCCGGATGCACTGCATCTCTGACTTGATGCTGAAATGATAATGGATAGAGGAGACCAGATAATAGTTATTCTAGAATACCATGAGGTTGAAAAAGCACCTAAGTTAACTTTTGTTTAATAGAGGTTAGCATCATCTTCACAGTTAAGTGACCATTAAGTAATACTAGGAACTCTTTGTTGTAATAAAAATATGAAGGGGTATATTTACTAAACAGAGGGTTGTCAAAAGCCACCTATCAATGGCTGCTTTAACCAATAGATGGCAATAGGTTTGCTTAGCATTTATTTCACGCTGGTTAGTAAATATACCACTATGCAATCTGAGATGATGGCTTAAAGCAGGGGTGGGGAACCATTTTTTCTGCTGAGGGCCATTTTGATATATATAACATTATTTGCGGGTCCGGTTAAGTCACACGGGGCGGGGTCACAATCGCCGGTGATTACAGCAATGCCCGAAGCTGTAAGGCAGCAGTGTGACCGTCTGAAGTGTCCTAAGGACGCTCCAGGCGGCACTGCTGCATAGATTCTGGCTGCAGGGTGCCATTCTAGGCACCCTGCTAGCCAGATGAGGCTAGCCAGAGGGCCAGAACAAATGATTCCGGGGGCCTTATGCGGCCCCCGGGCCTGAGGTTCCCCATCCCTGGCTTAAAGCAACATAGTAATTCGGTGTTATTCATTTCCAGGTAGCAAACAAACACTGACTGAGCACCAGTTGCCTGGAGAAACAAATGATAATCCCCTCCCACTCATTCCTCTTTGACTGACCATAGGGAAGATGAGGTTGTTATTAATTATATAAAAACTTTTTTCTTAGCCTCCTGTAGTCATGTGATTATACTGTGTATACCACGCTGCTGCTCTGCAATGGCAGTGATAAGCATGGAGCATGGCACTGTGAGGTGACATCACAGTGAGCTAAATGTATGGGGAGAGGTTGCGTAACAAGCAGTCAGTTCACTATGAATTCCTATTAATCTTAATACCCTAAAGTCGCTATTTAGCATTGCAAGTCGCACAAGAAATAATTGCTTTCCAGACTTTCAGGGGTATTCAATATGAAACGTTAACTTCACTGTCGAAGTTAACGTTTCATATCGGAGTTTTTACCTGCGTTAAAGTATCGGGCGCGCTCCCACTTATCCCCGTATTCAATATAAAATTAACGAAAACGGGAAACTCCGAAGTTGGATTTGCTTAAATTTACGAATTTTTCCTTAAAATAATTGTAAGACCCCCCTAAAGTTGTAAAAACATGGAGGAACACTATGGGTACCCCCATTTTAGCCTTTAATTGAAAGTCGGGGATTTAAATAGCCGCAGCAGGTGTTTTTTTCCCGACATTGAAGAAGTGATGCAGAAGAGCATTTAGGTTATTTTTTTCGTTTTTTTAAGTGGTCCCGTTCAAATTTGGGGTACATGAAAATGGGTACTAGCATATTTTTAAGTCCCTAAAGTAAGTTTTTAAAAATTCTGCATTTGTGCACCTGCCGCTATAAATCTATTCCTCAAAACACCTGCCACATACTTGCAGAATAGCCCTGAACCTATTTCCCTATTGTTAAACAATTTTTTTCCCTTTTTTTTTTCACCCCAATTTTTAAATACATTTTTTGGAGTGTCCCTATTTTTTTTTCAACTTTTTTTGACAGTTCTTTTTTAAATGTCATTCCCAGGGGTGCAGGCTATTTTTTTTAAGCCTGCACCCCTAAACCCCAATTCTGCACTTTTTTTCAACACCTATTCAATGGTGAAAAATGATCCCTGTTTTTAAAAAAATGACCCTTGACCCCAATTAAGGAAAAAAACGGGAATTTTCGGGAAATATGCCTGGGACCCCCTAAAGATGTCCAGACATGGGGGATCACTATGGGTAACCCCGTTTTTGCCTGCAAAAGAAAGTCGGGTTTTTAAATAGCTTTGCAAGGTGTTTTTTCCTGCCGCGGCTATTAGAAACCCCGACTTCCTTCAGGAGTTAAAAATGGGGGTACCCATAGTGATCCCCCATGTCTAGACATCTTTAGGGGGGTCCCTAGAATATTTCCCGAAAATTCCCATTTTAGTTAACCTGTAAAAAAATTTGTAAAAAAAATGACAAAAAAAATGACAAAAGGTCCCCCCCCAAAAGCCAAACCAGCCCCACGCTTGCCAGCCAGTGTTGGTTTCTAAAAATACGGGGAACAAAATGTGTAGGGTTCCACCGTATTTTAGAAACCAACACCAGGCTGCAGGGACTAGTGCTGGTTTTAAATATAGGGGGCAAAAACGACGTGGGGTACCCCCTATATTTAAGACCAGCACCAGACCCAACCGACCGGGGTGTAATGCCACAGCCCGGAGACCCAATCACCGGGGCTCCAGGTCCAAAGCATTACACCCCAAGTCGGTCAGCGCAAGCCGGTGATCTCGGGGGAGTCAGGGACCCCCCAAAAAAGGGTCCCCCCTCTCCCGAGCACCACAGGCTTACGCTGAAGCCTGGGGCTCTTCCCCATACCCCTTGCTTGGTGGGTATGGGGGTAATAGAGGGGCCAAATAATGTAACACTATTGTACTTTACAGTGGAACTACAAGTGCCAGCATGCCTGCTATTTTGCACTTGTGGAACTACAAGTGCCAGCAGACATGCGGCACCTGTAATTTCACTGTAAAATAAATAGTTAAAAAAAGACAAAACACACACACCGTGACTAGTATAAGTTTATTACATACACCTACCCATTCACACATACTTACCTATACCAGAAGTTTCTGTCCCCTTCTCCAGTAGAGATCCATGGTACCTGGCCCTGCAAGAAAGATTTCATACTCACCTACATCCAGCGCTGGTCTCCGCAGTAATCCATGGGATTAAAAAACAAAAAAAATGAGTTACCCGATCCACGCTACAAGCTATCTGTATGTGTGTTGTCACACATACAGATAGCTCCCGAATGGCCGCTGCCGGGACTTCACGGGGCATTGCAGTCCCATCAGCCAATCAGCGGCAGCGCTCACTGTAGAGCGCCCGCTGACTGGCTCCGGCAACTGACAGTTCCCACGTGGGTGAATCAGCCACGGTACAGGTGAGTATGAAATCTTCCTTACAGGGCCAAATTTGAAGGCTCTCTACTGGACAAGGGGACAGAAACTTCTGGTATAGGTAAGTATGTGTGAATGGGTAGGTGTATGTAATAAACTTATACTAGTCACGGTGTGTGTGTTTTGTCTTTTTTTAACTATTTATTTTACAGTGAAATTACAGGTGCCGCATGTCTGCTGGCACTTGTAGTTCCACAAGTGCAAAATTTCAGGCATGCTGGCACTTTTAGTTCCACTGTAAAGTACAATAGTGTTACATTATTTGGCCCCCTATTACCCCCATACCCACCAAGCAAGGGGTATGGGGAAGAGCCCCAGGCTTCAGCGTAAACCTGTGGTGCTCGGGAGAGGGGGGATCCTTTTTTGGGGGGTCCCCTACTCCCCCGAGATCACCAGGCTTGCGCTGACCGACTTGGGGTGTAATGCTTTGGACCTGGAGCCCCGGTGATTGGGTCTCCGGGCTGTGGCATTACACCCCGGTCGGTTGGGTCTGGTGCTGGTCTTAAATATAGGGGGTACCCCACGTCGTTTTTGCCCCCTATATTTAAAACCAGCACTAGTCCCTGCAGCCTGGTGTTGGTTTCTAAAATACGGTGGAACCCTACACATTTTGTTCCCCGTATTTGTAGAAACCACCACTGGCTGGCAAGCGTGGGGCTGGTTTGGCTTTTGGGGCCTTATTTCATTTTTTTTCTACATTTTTACACATTTTTTTTTTACAGGTTAACAAAAATGGGAATTTTCGGGACATTCTAGGGACCCCCCTAATGATGTCTAGACATGGGGGATCACTATGGGTACCCCCATTTTTAACTCCTGAAGGAAGTCGGGCTTTCTAATAGCCGCGGCAAGTGCATAAATGCGACTTTGAAGAAAGTGGTGCAGAAGAGCATTTAGAATTTTTCTGGGGGGAAAAATAACTAATGCCCAGCAAATTTGGGGTACTTGAAAATGGGGGTCAGCATATTTTAAAGTTGCTAAACAGACTTGAAAAAATCATGAAAAACCCACTTGCGCAAGGAGCTGCAATTAAAAAAACACCTGGAGCATACTTGGGGACCCCCCCAGAGTCAAGTTCGCTGTTTTTTAACTTTGTTCCCCAACATTTTTTTTTTTTGGCCCCCAAATTCAAAGTGCTTTTTTTGGGGGTGTCCCGATTTTTTTTTTTTTTTTTACACAGATCGTTTCAAGGGGTCATTCTGGAGGGTGCAGGCTATTTTTTTTAAGCCTGCACCCCTAAACTCCAATTCTGCACTTTTTTTCGACACCTATTAAATGGTGGAAACTTATCCCCGTTTTTTAACTTCGACTTTTCAAAACTGCGATAAGTCTTTGATATTGAATAAGGTGTAAAAGTAAAACCTCCGATAATGACGTCATAGCTCCGATATTAACGCAAAAACGGACTTATCGCTCCCATATTGAATACCCCTGTTTGAGTGTGGTTCCAAAGCACAAAAACTTATTATATAAAAAGCATTCAGTTACTCGCCTTGATCTAACACCATTCAGCGCAAAAGATTATACATATACAAGGTACAGTCGATACATACGCATGCGCTCTAGATCCAGATTTCCCGGCATCAAATGGCACCAAACATGGTCTGCTTATCATGTACTAAACCTTAGATACCAAATATATATTTTTCACAATAGACTTGATAACGAATAAAACCTTTAATATTAAACTTAATGCTAGGGAACCTTTATGTGTAAGTATGTAATGAGTCGGTGTGGGGATATTAAGAAAAGACGCTAGTATGCGTTGTGCGTCTACGTGTTTGTGGAGTACACCATGGTACGTGCTTTGCTGGGTTGTTCATATTATATGTAGTAATAAATGTACGTATTTGTATAATGAGGACTTTTAACCTGGGGCACTGGCAGACGCACGACGCTAATAATCATAACAGCGCTGCACACGGGGTATCGTGTAGACAATGCAAAATGGTGTCATGTGAAGAACGCAAAATGGCGTCGTGCAGATATTATTGTTACAATTTAGGTTTCAGCCGACCATTCGGCTTGGACACTGTGTCAAAGTCATGTTGTTAAGGCCTAATACAGGCCATACACTAGCGCGATTTCTGGCCGATTGCACAATTTTAGACGCGTCGTACGATGAATTGTGTGGAAATCGTGTAGTATTTAGGTAGGATACGATCGGATGCGCGCTCCTGCCGCTCTTAAATCGTATCGTATGATCAGATGTGCAGCCCATATTATCCATCATAATCATATGCAGATCGTGTGTGAAAAAAGCACCAAATCGTACAACCGGGACTGCCGGGGAGTTCAAGTGAAAACGTACAATGAATCGCATCATACTAGTGTATGGCCAGCATAAAACTAAGGTGCCTAATACCCTAGCAGTGGTCTTGGCAGTGAGATATTTCATGTCCCATGGTCCAGAAGCAGAGGGGCACAATCACTGCCCAGCGGAACCTGGATTTGGCTTACAGGATCCCTGGAACAGCACCCTGCAGATCTGCAGGGTGCTATTTAGGAAGTGCTGGGTGCTTGGCTTCCTCGTCCCGGCACAAATTATCACCATGCTATGGGCTCCGGTCCTAACCATACACCAAACTTCGGCCACAAATCTATCCTAAATTCTAAATGATCTAGAAATGTAAGAAACTCATTATTATTATTACCATTACCAGTTATTTATATAGTGCACACATATTCCGCAGCGCTTTACAGAGAGAATATTTGTCCATTCACATCAGTCCCTGCCCCAGTGAATCTTACAATCTACAATCCCTATCACATGCTCACACACATACACACTAGGGTTAATTTTTTGTTGGGAGCCAATTAACCTACCAGTATATTTTTGGAGTGTGGGAGGAAACTGGAGAACCCGGAGGAATCGAACCCATGATCTCAGTGCTGTGAGGCAGTAATGCTAACCATTACACCGTCTGTGCTGTGCTCTTACAGCAGTGGTTTCCAATAGCAGTCTTCAAGGCAACTCCCCCCCAAAAAAAAAAAAAAAAATTTCAGGTTTTAGAGATATCCATGGTTGACCACAGTTGATTTAATTAGTATTGTGCCTTGATACAGTTTTGTTATTTGTCATGTTCTGTAAATGTGAATGGGGCCTACTAATGTATTACAGCACCCCTGTACCAAACTCTTAAGCTGGGTACACACTTTGCAGATCGATAAAGACTCTAATCTTCAGTGCAATTATCGGATCAATGTACACACTAAGCTATATTTAGCTCAGTGTGTGCCTTCTTCAGGGGAATCTAGTGGTCAGGGATCGCAATTTTTAAGCAGGACTAAAAATCCCAACCTCTCAATACAAACGTTATCAGCTAACCCTCCTGCATACGCACCTATGCAAATGTCATCCCGAACAGCCGATATCGGTTGGTCGGTCCAATAATAGCATAGTTGTGTCGCCATCTTAAGGTGACTGTAAAGATTTTTATTCTACATTATTGTATATTAAGCTGGATACAGCCTTGCAGATGACTTCTTCAATAGGTTGGGGTTGGAATTTTTAGACATGTATAAATCTCGACCTCCTGATCCATTGCAGGAGCATTTTAAGTTGTTTATCGGTTAACACTCACGTAACGCTCCTACATACACACTATACATTATCGGGATTCAGGCCAATCATGCAAATTTCAATTTCAAACATCCCAGTAATTGTATAGTGTGTACCCAGCTTTAGGATGGAATCACTATATGTTGGTAACTTAGATAATGTCATACTTACCAGGTATTACCACCCCCCACCCCCGGACTGCCCTATTGTGCTTTGTAAGTGGGCAGCCACATGGGGGGTGCTGGCGGTGGAGAAGGGTGTAAGACTTGCCTACTCTCATGGATGGCCAGGAGCGCCAACCGATTTTTGGGAGCCTCCCAGTCATTCTGGGAGAGTAGGCTAGTATGGAGAGTATCTTCAGAAAATTACATGTATACTAATGCCTCTTGAGTTACAGATACCTCTTTTGTCAGGTTAATGAACGTTGGAAGTTTATATATATATTCCCCCTTAAATAAATTCTTATAGAAAATTCTACTTTTCGGGGTCCAGTAATAAATATGGCACCTAATCTTTTTTTCACGACTAGCTCAGTGATCATTTATGAATGGCTAATTTTTTTTTACAGTCAAAATATTAAACATACACCACATGCTTACAATTCATTTTCACTCAGGATTGTTTGCTAGTTCCATTTACTATGAATGTGCCACTGTTTCATTCTTTAGAACACTATATAGAATGCTAAATGAGATGTCACTTTTTCCGTATGTGTGGACAGTAGGAAAGCTGCAACAATTGCTGCTTGTCCATTACACATGTGATGAAGAATGCTTGACTTTTTCATATTTAGATCAAATGGCGATTAAGTCATATGATATTTAAAGAATGCTTGACCCTGCTTCGTCTTAAAGGTGCATTGTGCAGTGAGTCAGACTATTATTTCCCTTTCATTTTTCCCATTAAACAAATATCAAGATGTGAATATAATAATTACAATTACATAATTTCTGCCACAATACTTGTGACTGCAGCATGACAGTATGACATGTAAATGGGATCCAGTCATTAGGTAGACACTCAGTCGACATGTGCACAATGTCGACACCTGCAACGTCGACACGTGAAATTCCAACATTGTCAGTATGTCGATATTAGGGTTAGGCTGTGGAATGGGAGGGTTAGGGTTATACACCAGGGGGAGGTTTAGAGTTACGGGTTGGGGGGGGGTGTTAAGGTTAGACACTAGAGCGATGGTTAGGTATAATGATTAAGACTAGGGCTAGTGTACTCAGCAGGACGCCGCTCCGTGAAATGACTCCACCAGAACTGCCAGTCACCTATCCGTCGGGACCCGGAAGAAGCCACAGCAGTCGTCGGGAGCAGGTAAGTCACCGTTTGGCCACCAGCGATGATATGCTGACATTCTAACATGACAACATATCATACCACACCCCATGTAGATACATACAACCATAAATATTATGGATATTAGTTGTTCAAACACTAAACTACTCAGCAATAAAGCAATGAAAATATGAAACAAGTGCTCTCACATCCCCTAAATGTAAATGTTTTGTTTGTTGCTACTTTTTATTTAATTTGCTCATAATACAATTAAAGATGGAGCACTAATCCTGAAAAGATCTATATTATGTGCATACAGATATAGTACTGTAAAGGACAAAGGCCATTTTGTATATTTGTGACATCATTGCTTTTATGCTGTTGTGGCATCTTTGCAGACACATACATATAGGTGCCTTATGTTGTATAGAACCACAAGTCTTTTATTTAAGGAGTTATGGGGCACTGGCGTCACTAGGGGGGTGCGGGCTGCACTGGGTGACACCATCCAAGGGGGTTACACCAAAATAGCAGAGCTGCTCTGCTATTTTGGTGTCACCCCATCGGATGGTGTCACCGTGACATGGAGAGAGGAAGAGGAGAGATTGTGGGCTTCCCCAGCAGCTGCAGGAGCGCTGGGGAAGCCCACTGTGTGCCGAGAACGGGAGGCATTAATGCCTCCTGGATCGGCACACATAGTGAAGCCATGCCCTCTTTCGAGCACGCTCCGTAGGCGCGCAAAGCATTTCAGTCCTGCCGCACCGGGTATCACAGAGGTAAGTGACGCCTCAGTTATGGGGTGCTTTGTTTATTAGGCTAAATAGCTTTTTCATAATGTAGACAGACTGAATTTCTCTTTGGGACAGTGTAAGCTCATGTTTTCAATGTCCCTTCTAGTAGTGTGGCACACAGCATATTAATGTAATACTTGCCTACCTTTTATTATTTCCCCCCGGGAGAAGCCTGGGAAGGAGAAGCAGATGGGTGGAGATGGGGGATAAATTGCCACAAATAGGTCATATTTAAATAGGGGACGGGGCCAAATGACGCGATTCTTGAAGAATCGCATAATTAAGCCCCGCCCCCTACTCTGGGTCCCCCAATCTTAGTGAAAGTTCTTCCCATTCTACCACGTTCACTAGGACGTGGGCAGGAATGCAGGAGAAGCGCCTACTCTACCGGGGGTGCGGGGGGTTACCACGACTTCTGGGAGAATAGGCATGTATGAATAATGTAGATAACATATATTGCATTATTCTGGCTCAACCCACCCACAGACAGGGCCTGATTAAGAGGTGGATGCGTTGTCGATGGTGCACACAAACAGCCGGTGTTTAAACCTGCTCATACGTCTGAGTTGTACAGTGCGTGCATCCCGGTTGTCTATGCACAGTGACACAACAGAGAATCACAAGCATGGTCTGATGATTTCAGTTGGCATTCCTGCATACTTTTGAAACAGCATTTGCGGGAGATTGTGAGAGCAACACCTATTTAGCACATGTTAAAGTGGACGTGTACTCAGGGCCGGACTAAGGCTTGTCGGGACCCCGGGGCAACTAAGTTGTGGGGGCCCCATAAATAAAATTGCCACTGCCTCACGTAGTGACTTCTATGCCCCTTACCTTTTATCGCTCTCCACTGGCAGTGTGACATCATGTCCATGACACTGCTGGGAACCGACTACCGGCAGCATAGCTGACATGATGTAGTACACTGGTAGGGGCAAACACAGAATTGGGGAGGGGGAGGGGGAGAGAGAGAGGGAGAGAGAGAGAGAGAGAGAGAGAGAGAGAGAGACACACACAAGGGGCGGGATTCAGAGGTAGAAATGCAGTCAAACCCCCAAAACGCGGGAGAGAGAGAGCGGGCATGAGGGGGAGGGAGAGAGAGGGAGAAAGGACAGGAGGGAAGATAGAGAGAAAGCACGCAGCCACAAGCACACTAATCTGTTTTTGCAGACTTGCAGCAGCAGCATCAGGCAGACTTCTGATGGGGTGGGCAATTCACTGCATTAGGATCCGCCCCCTGCCCATACACCCGTGAATTGCGGCAGTATGCTAGCGAAGGGGCAGGGCTTCTATCATCAGCCACGGTCCATCTGTGACTGTGCTGTCAGTGATGTCAGGACTTGGAGCCTGGCAGACAGGGTAAGTTTGCCACAATGTGAGGGCCTCTGGACAACCGCCCCCTCTATAATCCGGCCCTGCATGTACTGCTACATCTGAGAGTCGTGCCATAAAATTGGCTTACATACAAATGTAAATGAGCCCCTAAGCAGTTAGTAAGATCTACTTGTTGATGAAAACACACTGATACTTTTCAGAAAATGCATGTAGCCATAGGGATCATTGTGCCTTATAACCAATGCAGGGAAATTATTCTAATTATATAAATTGAATGTATATATCTGTTTTATTTCTTATATATAACAGCTATATAATAGTGGTAAGATACAATCAGGAAGATTGCTAGACACTTCAGGGAGTCAGGAAGAATGCTAATATTTCAGGGAGTCTCCCTGACAATCGGGAAGAGTTGGCAAGTATGAATTCCTGGGAGGTAAAGTGGGTAGTGAAGCCAACTCAGGCATGTCGCTGAAAAAGGTTGCACCCAAAGATGCACAGTTGCTCACACAGGATGCCATACGCAGACGGAGGAACTGCACCTGATATAGGCTGATGCAAGCTTTGACAGTGCGACTGATGGTGCGTCTTAAGACACATCAGACAGAAATGCACCATCAGAATCAGGCCCACAACGTGCAAGCGTGGTACATTTATATGAACTCAATGCATCACCTACAACATTCGCCTAGCACCTGAATGCCCTGTTTATCTCATATAGGGGCCTATTCATCAACACTAAATTAACGTTTTTAAGGACATTTTCCTTAAATAACGTTATTTTAGTATTCATGAAGCCACTTAGCACAGGAGATATCACTGATATCTCCTGTGCTAAGTCCCCCTGCGTTAATTTCCACACTCCCCATACATTAGTATGGGGATGTGGAAATTATGGTATTCATCAAATTCCGAAAATTATTAATTTTCGGAATTTGATGGAGGTACTATCCGCCACTGTGAGGTGGCGAATAGCAGGTGAAACTTACCTGCTTTCAGCTGTACAGGTCCCCCAGCGTCTTCCTCCGGCGGTCTGGTGCGTCCTCTGGCTCCGGAGGCTGGTCAGACACTGTGTTCTCCCAGCAGAACACAATAAAGATTAGTACTGTGGTCTGCTGGGAGACCATGTGACCGACCAGCAGGACAGAGCCGGGGGCTGCTGCGCGGACAGGTAAGTGCTGAAGGGGGGGGGGAGGCACAAACTTACCGCATATGCAAGTAGTGCTGTGCATGCGCTTGGGTTTACTACTGTAACAGCGCATGTGCAGCACGGTGTCCAGCTGCGGTAAGTTAGAGCAGGCAGGGATAACTATCTATTTCCTGAAAAGCTGTCATCGCAAAATGACAGCTTTTCGCAATAGATAGTTATAGGGAGGAGGAATGATGAATTCCTCTGGTAATTAGGTAGAACTCCATGCGAGTTCTAAACCTAATTACCTCCTGGGAAACTTTAGTTATGATGAATAGGCCCCATAGGGACCTACTCATCATGAAAAATTGTCACTAGTGATAATTATATTGTAAACTCACTGCAAGTTGAATAGCATTTTTGGAGGCATCCATCATGCCGCAGCCTCATCATTACCTTATTAGTTCTGAAAAGCAGAGCCAGCTGTTCGAAAGTTTGGTACTTTTCACTTCTTGCCCCAGCCTTCCGATATTATTCGCAGCCACACATGAGCTATTAACATCATGTGCAAATGCACGGTCAGCTGCACAGGCAGATGTGCTTGAGCTGTCAGTCACACAGACCCTACACCCAGTTACAGTGGTAATTACAAAAACCAGGCCAGATAATGGGGAGCTTGGTGCAGGAGCAGCTGACTGCCGACCCCATAGAGGGCTGCACTTGTGTCCGGCGCGGGGGCTCAGCAGCTCTACACCGGTGCACAGGAAGGTCCGACAGAAAAGAGTGCAGTGAGTATACAGCGTTGGTAGGGGATCTGTAAACGTCAGCTTGTGAATGCATTCGGGGGCTGGCGTACAGTATTACTGTCAAGTTACGAAAAAAAGGATATCCACATAATTTTACATATTGGTACTGTGGAAAAAATCGGGACAGATTTGTAAACAAGAGATATGATTGATATCTCCTGCGTTACAGGAATGATGAATGACTTTTTCGCAAATCTCTTTCCCTACATTCGGTTTTTGATACATCCTTGCGATGTATTCAAATATTGCATTGCGAAATTGTCTATCACATTCCATCTGCATCTGAGATGCTGATTGTGATAAATATGGCCCCTAAATTACGCTTTGTTCATTCCTATTACTGTATCAAAACCAAAAGAAAACCAAGGAACCCACGGCACTGGATAAAATGTCTGACCAATTAAAAATTAGAGAATATAACTGCAACTATCTGTGGTAAAGCTCTGTGTGATTTACAGATTAAAATAGAACAAGATAAAGGGTCAAGCCATCTCACGTGGACCAAATTTTGAATATTCCGGCTACTTGTCAATTTTTTTTTTGCTATCAGCCTTATATGCCAATGGTTCAATAACACAAATATTTTTCTTTTACTCGCTTCCTTGTAGAAAAGGCAGCCTTCTTTAAATCATGGCAGGCAGGGATTTTCCTCTTTGTAGACATCTACGCAAATATCTCAGGACTGGGAGTGGTAGAGCCTTGGGACAAAACCATTGTTCTCATCAAAATTTGGGCTATGTATGTTCAAAAATCAATTCAAATGGAACAGCCTAGTAATTGTGATGAGCTGGTGTAAATAAACTCCCCGCAAGGGCTGATATTGAGACTCCATATAACAGCTGATAGCTGAACACCTGTGTAATTCCATCTGGGACCATGCATCTGATTGGAGGACTCCCTTAAAAGGTGGAGCTTCCATTCTAGGCCATTTACAACATCAACCAGTAACTTTCTTTGGATTAGCGTCTATTGGTTACGCCGAGACTGTTCCTTTTAGTATCAGCTATATTGGAACATCATCCTTAACTCTTTACATAAGATTGATGGACTACTGCTATATCAGGCCCCGAGAACATAACATGCACCTGAGCCTTAAGGTGCATACACACTAGACGATATGCTCCCTGAGCGATATCGTCTAGTGTGTCCCCAGCAGGCTGTGCTCAATGTCGTTTATGACATTGAGCACAGCCGCTGAACGATATCATTAACGATATCGTTCAGCGCCGGGCTCTCTCACCCATTCCCTGACATGCAGCAACCTGACGAGATCATCAGGTTGGCCTGCATGTCAGCCCGATGAACGATGATGACAAACGACCCGCGGGAACGCGCGTCGTCGTTATCGTTCATCTTTTTGGGCTTAAAAATGGACGATAAAGTGGACGACTGAACGATAACGATATCGTTATCGTTCAGTCGTCCACTTTATCGCCCAGTGTGTACGCACCTTTACAATTATCCCTCTATTGTAATTGCATTGGATTTCTTGTATGTTCTCTTTGACATTGTCACATGTAGATTCTTACGAGTGATGTGCCTCATACTTTATTATACTCACAGTAGTATTGCTTGATCCTTCTTACCTCAATAAAATAGTAACAATTGTTTAAAAACCTGCACTTGAGTCACATTTGTTTCCCCATTAATTGTACGTTACACTTGCAATACTGGAAAAGAAAAATAAACACGTTTGTTTTTTAATTTTATGTCCAGCTAACAAGTATACTGTGTCAGTGCAAACTTTAACTGCACACTACATTGATCTTTTAGGTTCCCTTGACTTACACCCTTGTCTCCTGTGTCCTTTCCAGTGGCGGATCCAGGGGGGGGGGGGGGGGGGCGATTGGAGCGTATGCTCTCCCTAGCAGAGTCCGCATCATTAGCTAAGCAAGCTGTTCTCAGCCTGTGCTGTGATCGGAGCCTGTGTAATGCGCTCCCCGTCTGGGGGGTGTCTCAGTGACATGAGCTGAGGAGGGAGAGAGCACAGCCAGCTCCCCGCACCCTGCTACACATGCAGGACTGACGGCCGGGTGACAGGCAGAGAGTGCTCTAACTAGCTCCAACTATAGCAGCATCAGAGCAGCTGGGCAGCATTCTCTGCCTGTTACCCGGCTGCCTGTCACATCTATGCAGCTTGTGGCTGCACACTGAGCAAAGCTCCTTCCGTGACCGCTCCGCTGCAGGGACTGTGCACTGGTACCTTCCTTTATGAGTCTGTCCCTTCCCTCGGGCTCCTTCCTGTCCCTGGTTAAGATCCCGCCCCCCTCACCGGGAGGCCCCGCCTTCTCTCCTACCATGTCTGACTATATTAATCTATCTTCTCCTGTCCCTGCCGAAGACCCCGCCCCCTCACCCAGAGTCTCCGCCCCTTCACTATGCTATCCTGTCTGTGTCATCTCTTCCTATACCCTGTAGCTCTGCAGGGACCAGAGACAGAACAGCCTTCCAGACAGGTAAGTGCCAAGGGAGGTGTGAAAATGTAAATGATATTTGAGGGGCGGTAGGAGTGTTGGAACACTTATGCATTGGGGGGGTGTAGTTTTTTATATTGGGCGGGGATGGGGTTGTTTTAGTACTGTAGGTGCTGAGGGTGGTGTAATACTGTGTGCGAGGGGTATATTCATAATATTTGTGTTATATGTGGGTCACTGATGGTCTCTGCATTATTTGGCGATTACTGAGTTATCTGGCACCCATTGCGACGCTCCCTGATCTGGCAGTCACTGCAAACCTCTCTGCATTATAGGGCAGCCACTGTGATGCTCCCTGATCTGACGGTCACTGCCAGGGGCGCTGAAAGGGGGGGAGCGGGTACAGATTACCCAGGCCCGGGCTTCCTGAGGGGCCCGGGTCTGGCGCTGCCCCCCCACCTCCCTCACAGCAGCCCAGCACACAGCGTGTGCCGAGCTGCAGTGAGAGACTGCTCGTGGCTGCTGAGCAGCAGCCACAGCAGTCTCCTATGCCTGTGGCGGAGAGCGATCACCCTGATCGCGCCCCCCCTGGATTTGAGCTGGGTTGAGGGGGCTCAGAGCACCACTCCTCCCCAGCGCGCGGTGCTGCAAAACTGTTTTTTCCCCCTCTTTCTTGTTCGGGAAGGGGGCGTGGCTACGCCTCCCATGATTAGGCCATGCCCCGTTACCCGGGCCCGCCGTGGCTCTTGGCGGGCCTGGTCACTGCAAACCTCTCTGCATTATATGGCACATCTCTGCAACACTCTCTGATCTGACGGTCACTGCGAGCCTCTCTGTATTATATGGCAGTTTCTGCGACGCTCTCTGACCTGACGGTCACTTCAAACATCTCTGCATTATCTGGTAGCCTCTCGTTTCTAATTTGGGATGGGGCTGGTCGTAGTACTTGTTTATAGCTCTTTGACATAACAATTTTTTATACATTTCATTGACTACTTAAAACACACCCACATGAAGCAAACCTTACCTACAGAGGCTATTATCATCATGTGTCTTTTCCCCATTGCAATGCACTGGTGGAGAAACCGGGCCACTTACTTGTGTTTGCCAGGCTAAAAGTTGCCAGCCAGCCCCCTGCTGCTTCTGCCTCTGCACAGACGAGGAGGCATGGCTTCTGCTGATCTTGGACAGAGGGAGGGGGGAGCAGGGAGATGGCGAGCAGGGAGATGGCTGGGGGGAAGGGGGAGCAGGGAGATGGCTGGGGGGAAGGGGGAGCAGGGAGATGGCTGGGGGGGAAGGGGGAGCAGGGAGATGGCTGGGGGGGAAGGGGGAGCAGGGAGATGGCTGGGGGGGAAGGGGGAGCAGGAAGATGGCTGGGGGGAAGGGGGAGCAGGAAGATGGCTGGGGGGAAAGGGGAGCAGGAAGATGGCTGGGAGGAAGGGGGAGCAGGAAGATGGCTGGGGGGAAGGGGGAGCAGGGAGATGGCTGGGGGGAAGGGGGAGCAGGGAGATGGCTGGGGGGAAGGGGGAGCAGGGAGATGGCTGGGGGGAAGGGGGAGCAGGGAGATGGCTGGGGGGAAGGGGGAGCAGGGAGATGGCTGGGGGGAAGGGGGAGCAGGGAGATGGCTGGGGGGAAGGGGGAGCAGGGAGATGGCTGGGGGGAAGGGGGAGCAGGGAGATGGCTGGGGGGAAGGGGGAGCAGGGAGATGGCTGGGGGAAGGGGGAGCAGGGAGATGGCTGGTGGTGCTAAAACTGTGAATTCACGCATAGTGAATACATATACATTGTAATAATCAATGTGGCCACAAAAAAAAAAAACTGTAAAGGGGAGGCGTTGGGACTAGAAAGGGGAGGTGCCAGTGCAGGAAAGAGGGAAAGCAATTAGGGGATACATTTGGCAGAGAAGTGTAAATACATAGTTCTGTTATAACCGGTTCTAAACTTATGACCTTCTGACTGCATGTGTGTTCCCTTGTTCTACTTAGGTTACCAGGTGGATACTGCGGAATTGGTATGGCATACCGCCGGACCGAAGGCCGGCAGATGAAATACCGACGCCAGAGGTCCGGCAGATGAAGATCCTGACAGCGCCTGGTAAGTATCCTAACCCTCCCCTCTCCCCCCCAACCCTAACCCTCCCTATGGGGTGCCTAACCCTAATTTCCCCTCCTAGTGCCTAACCCTAACCTCCCCCCAGGGGTGCCTAACCCTAACCTCCCCCCAGGGGTGCCTAACCCTAACCTCCCCCCCTAATCCCCCCTTCCCCTAGCCTAATCCTGATCCTCCCCGGGGGGTGCCTAACCTAAGTCCCCCCGTGAGACAATAATAAACCTAACCCCCTCCCCACGTGACTAACAGGTCCCGACGCCCGTTTTACCTACGTTCGGTATGCCGGGCATCAGGATTTCGGCGTGGGGCTGATGATAGGCGTCAGTATTCAGACGTCTATCATTAATCCCATGCCAGGATTTCTCAATTGGGAAGCCGGCGGTCGGCATTTTCGACCGCCGGCTTCCTGACTACATACCGAATACTGTATGCGTAGTGGTATATAACATATTGCATTGCCTAGCAATCTTGCTATGAAGTCATCAGCAAGCTATTTGTAGCAAACTCATCTCTAGATATAATCATCTGAGAGCTCGTACAGCTTGCCATTGTTGTAACTATTCTGTTTATTCTAACCCCGCCTAGCTTTCTGCCCTTACCAGTCTGATCTTATTTCAGCCTTTCCTGCCCATGAATGTGAATCTCCTGCTTAACATGATTGCCTGTCGTAGGGCTCTGCTCTCTGCACAGAAACACTGGACCCTGATTTGGGTAGTAAAAATATAGAGTTATTCAGGTTGTCTGTTGCCGCAGACCATACTGTTCTCTCAGTGAATAGACATGTTCACCTGTAGACAATTAGGGCCCTGTGGTAGCTAATAAAGTGAGGCCTCCTATGCAGTGAATAAAGGACCAGAAAGTGAATAGTGTTACATTATAGTAGCAATACAAATAAAATGTGTATATTATTTTGGATATATACTAAAATTTGTAATGATGATGTATGGGTTAGAAAGAATATAATACTTTCTGAAACGCATTTCCAAATACACTTTTGACGCAGAGCACTGTGCATGTTGATTTATAAAAAAAAAAAAAAAAACAACACAGCAAAGCCACCCTCAGCACTTAAATAACACTAGCAACAATCTGTAAACCAAGGTAGACAGTGCCCTTAGTGTAATTCACTGTATTAATGATGAGGAAGTTATCTCCCCAGGATCAGTATTCCACAGGAATTCCCCTCCAACCAATCAGCAGAACTTAGCTGGTGTTATTATCACCAACAAGCATGATTCTGTGGGATCTCTTTAATTCTGTAAACTAAATATCATCTCAGCTGTGTGCAGTCTCTGTATGTAGCACTTATGTAGCTGTGTGCCTAGCAACTGAATGTCGCTGGTCAGTGCTGTGACCGAATGGCCTCTTTACGCCAGGCAGTCACGATATTCGTAGAGGTTGTCAGTAAGTGCCTGTTGCCACAACCAGGCCCCTACGACGACACCTGGAACAATTTGTTCTACCCAGGGTTCTACACCGGCAGCTGGAACCACTTCTCCCATGCTCCTACTACCGGCACTTGGAACTGCTTATTACTTAATATTTGCGGTAACTCTGCTGCAACACCACCTGGTTGGGCAGACTAGATGGGCCAAGTGGTTCTTATCTGCCGTCAAATTCTAGGTTTCTATATTTAAGTATAGACCAGTTTGAAGTTATTCAACACTTTTGACAGCGAGCTGATTGGATGACATTAGAGGTTTGGAGGTCATGAACTTGAACTATTTGCAACTTCACTCAATGACATATAATTGAAAAGTAAGAAATGACAAAAAGCAGCAGCAGCATATATACCAAGCAAAACTACCTCAAGTAGCAGGGATCTTCCAACACAATACAGCATTGTATCACAGCGTGTTCTATTGCGAAAAAAACAACGGTGTGTGATTGTTTTACTTCTGATAAATTAGAATGATCATGACAGCTAATAACCAGTATGAGCAGGTAAGTCTTTTAAACAAATAACATCCAGTAAACTTAAGCTGGGAACACAGACAATATTTCGCCTATCCCTCAGATCGGTCAGATATATTGTCAAAATCGCCGAATGTGTACGCTCTGTCAGGCCATGCACGCTACCACGTCAGGTCGGCCCTACATGCAGCTCAATCAGATAATGCGACTGACGACCCCATACAGCTGGATGCGGCTGGTGCTGACATATTGAGCAGTCGGGGACCGGGTCATCTAATGTGTAACGATATGTCGCCCATGTGGCCGCCCATCGCATCGCTGGGTACACATCGTCTAATGTTTACCCACCTTTAGTCAATGCCTTAAAGTGTTGAACTGACATTGAATTGCTGGCAGAGAAATTTCCATGCTAATAAATTCATGCAGAGTTCGATATCCCAGGAATGGTGCACGCAGCAGTGTATTACACAAAAGTGACTAATAAATGCAACATGTAGCCAGTTAGACTAGTAGAGCAGTTCCCTTTATTTGGAAACAAGCTCACCTAAACAAGACATTGACGCTTCTTACACGGTCATAGTTCTAATGGTTTTTATTTTTTTGTACAATATTCTTGTATACCGATTGTAGAAAACTATTTAAACAATTATATTGTTTCAAAATCTGCTAATACCTGAGAGAAAGCTGTTGTGTACAAATGATAAGGAGTAGGCTGTAATACATATACAGTACATGTATAAAACGTATATTGTTTATATACAGTATAACCACACCGGAATGCGGCTGAATGTTTGACATCCTCTGTGGTTTTCCCCTTTTGACTGATGTACAAGACGAGTGGATGCAATTGAAATGCCGACCATCGGCATGCAGGGTGACGAAATCCCAGCGCTGGAATCCTGAACCGGGGACAAGACACCAGTGCCAGAACCCCGACAAGAGGGGAGATGCTGACGCCGGGATCCCGACAGCTAGCATGCCGATAATAAGTACAGTGGGAGCCCTTAGGGCTTAGCCGCAGGGAGGGGGGTGGGGGTTAGGTTTAGGAACCCCGGGGTGGTTTAGGGTTAGGCTACGGGAGGGGGGAGGATAGGGTTAGGCTACACCAGAGGGGAATTGTGTTTAGGCACTAAGGGGGGAGGTTTAGGTACTAATGGGGAAGATTAGGGTGCACAACAGGAGAGGTAGGGTTAGGGAGTTAAGGAGGGAAGGTTAGGGTACTTACCTCTCCCCTGTCGGGATTCTCAGCATCGGGATGCCACTGTCGGTCTTTTTACAGCAGGCATCCCAAGTGCTGGGATTTCATACCCAACCCGAACTGAGTGTGGGTAAGTGCTATGTGCTTTATCAGGGACGGCTATAGATAAAAAGCATGCCAGTCAGGCTGCTATACTTTACAAGTGTGTCAGACATAGATATGACAGTATTTAGAAATGGCTAAATTATTCAGGTTTACGTATATGGGTCAATCCAATTACAGTAGGTGCGAGTTTACAAAATTGAGTTGGTTTCATTAAATTCACATACTGTACATTACACTAATGCACGAACCCAAGATCTTATTAGAAATACCAATTAGCAGTAGTCCTGGCGAGGTTGCACAAAGTTTCTACAAAATCCGATCTGGGAGAAGTGCATGAAAAAGTGGGGAAACCACCCTGAACCCAAACAAGTGACAACAGGACAATATAAAAAAGCTATTAGTGACCAAAAGGTAAGTACTGGAGATTTTTAAAAGGTGTCAAATGTGTGAATTTTGCACTTTTTAGTCATGGTGGAAAATTGGAAGCAGGAAAGTGTTCATCAAATTAAAGTATTTCCAGTATTTTGGGGTACAGAAAAATGTCTGTATAGTAAGTTTCTAATAAGTTTAAATAAACACCTCTCATCTGCAAGTTCAAAAACCCCTCTCCCATCAATTAAAAACCTCCACCTACCTGTCACACATCCCTTACACCTCCACATACCTGTCCCACATCATTTACACCTCCACATACCTGTCCCACATCATTTACACCTCTACATACCTGTCCTGCATCAATTACACCTCCACATACCTGTCCCACATCATTTACACCTCCACATACCTGTTCCCACATCATTTACACCTCCACATACCTGTCCCACATCATTTACACCTCCACATACCCGTACACCTCCACATACCTGTCTCACATCATTTACACCTCCACATACCTGTCCAACATCATTTACACCTCCGCATACCCGTACACCTCTACATACCTGTCCCACATAATTTGCACCTCCACATACCTGTCTCACATCATTTACACCTCCACATACCTGTCCCACATCATTTACACCTCCACATACCTGTCCATCATCATTTACACCTCCACATACCTGTCACACATCCCTTACACCTCCGCATACTTGTCCCACATCATTTACACCTCCACATACCCGTACACCTCTACATACCTGTCCCCACATCATTTACACCTCCACATACCTGTCACATCATTTACACCTCCACATACCTGTCTCACATCATTTACACCTCCACATACCTGTCCCACATCATTTACACCTCTACATACCTGTCCTGCATCAATTACACCTCCACATACCTGTCCCACATCATTTACACCTCCACATACCCGTACACCTCTACATACCTGTTCCCACATCATTTACACCTCCACATACCTGTCCCACATCATTTACACCTCCACATACCCGTACACCTCCACATACCTGTCTCACATCATTTACACCTCCACATACCTGTCCAACATCATTTACACCTCCGCATACCCGTACACCTCTACATACCTGTCCCACATAATTTGCACCTCCACATACCTGTCTCACATCATTTACACCTCCACATACCTGTCCCACATCATTTACACCTCCACATACCTGTCCATCATCATTTACACCTCCACATACCTGTCACACATCCCTTACACCTCCGCATACTTGTCCCACATCATTTACACCTCCACATACCCGTACACCTCTACATACCTGTCCCCACATCATTTACACCTCCACATACCTGTCACATCATTTACACCTCCACATACCTGTCTCACATCATTTACACCTCCACATACTCACATCATTTACACCTCCACATACCTGTCCCACATCATTTACACCTCTACATACCTGTCCTGCATCAATTACACCTCCACATACCTGTCCCACATCATTTACACCTCCACATACCCGTACACCTCTACATACCTGTTCCCACATCATTTACACCTCCACATACCTGTCCCACATCATTTACACCTCCACATACCCGTACACCTCCACATACCTGTCTCACATCATTTACACCTCCACATACCTGTCCAACATCATTTACACCTCCGCATACCCGTACACCTCTACATACCTGTCCCACATAATTTGCACCTCCACATACCTGTCTCACATCATTTACACCTCCACATACCTGTCCCACATCATTTACACCTCCACATACCTGTCCCACATCATTTACACCTCCACATACCTGTCCATCATCATTTACACCTCCACATACCTGTCACACATCCCTTACACCTCCGCATACTTGTCCCACATCATTTACACCTCCACATACCCGTACACCTCTACATACCTGTCCCCACATCATTTACACCTCCACATACCTGTCACATCATTTACACCTCCACATACCTGTCTCACATCATTTACACCTCCACATACTCACATCATTTACACCTCCACATACCTGTCCCACATCATTTACACCTCCACATACCTGTCCCACATCATTTACACCACATACCTGTCCCACATCATTTACACCTCCACATAACTGTCCCACATCATTTACACCTCCACATAACTGTCCCACATAATTTGCACGTCCACATACCTGTCCCACATCATTTCCACATACCTGTTCCACATCATTTACACCTCCACATACCTGTCCCACATCATTTACACCTCCACATAATTTACATATCCACATACCCGTCCCATATCTTTTACACCTCCACATACCTGTCCCCACATCATTTACAACTCCACATACCTGTCCCATATCATTTACACCTCTACATACCTGTCCTGCAACATTTACACCTCCACGTGCCTATCCTACAGAATTTACACCTCCACATACCTGTCCCACATCATTTACACCTCCACATACCTGTCCCACATCATCTACACCTCCACATACCTGTCCCACATCATTTACACCACCACATAACTGTCCCACATCATTTGCACATCCACATACCTGTCCCACATCATTTACACACCCACATAATTTACATATCCACATACCCGTCCCATATCTTTTACACCTCCACATACCGGTACACCTCTACATACCTGTCCCCACATCATTTACATATCCACATACCCGTCCCATATCTTTTACACCTCCACATATCGGTACACCGCTACATACCTGTCCCCACATCATTTACAACTCCACATACCTGTCCCATATCATTTACACCTCTACATACCTGTCCTGCGGCATTTACACCTCCACGTACCTATCCTACAGAATTTACACCTCCACATACTTGTCCAACATAATTTACACCTCCATGTACTTGTCCTACAGCATTTACACCTCTACATACCTGTCCCACAATATTTACACCTCCACGTACCTGTCCCACATTATTTAACCCATTATTGAGCTTTTTAGAGAAATTCACCTGAAAACTGCCATGACTTTATTGCCCAAATTATGCTATTTAAACCCCTCCAAGTGCATGATTATTCATTGGTACTATATTCCCTACCTATTCAAATTTCTCTCAGAAAAATAAACATGCATTTGGAATTGGACAGCAAATGAAATTCACAGTGCGAGTTAGCTGTGAGAATGGTTCGCAGGACCCAGTTCGCACCTAATTGGATTGACCACTCAGAATGCACAGAACACAATATTTATTATTTAGCTAAATAGGAATAATAGTAACATTCATGCTTGGTTGAATGCTAAGCATTTAGACAACCAAATATAAATTCTGATTACCCTAACTATTTAGTAACACACCAGTCAAGATTAAAGATTGTTTATTATATAAAGCACAAGTGATGATAAAAAAATATATCTGACATCAAATAAAAAAACGCTTATTGCTGGTATTTATGAAAATACTCAGCTGCACCCACTATACTAGCCAGGAGCAGTAAGGGAGAACTTACTCTCTTGCAGTTCCTTTGTAGACGTTCGCATGTCCAGTGGAACTAAAAGTCCAGGTTTGGCCATCAGTTCCACCAAGAAAATTGAATAAAAAAAAAAAAAATGCTTTATTGTGAGAATAGAATTTTTTTTTTAGAATTATGATTTGTTACAGTTATCCTGAGACAGCAATAACAAAATATGTAACGTTGAGAAACTTTTATAACAGAGCTCCTTATGTACACAGCATTGATAAATATTCCCCACTGACTTACTGCCATAGAGGACTTTCTATCATTTTGCCCCTTCCTAGTTAGTTTAAATATTAATTTTAGGGTCAATTCCAGTTCAGTATCTATCAGCATCTTTGTAAATGGATTCAGCCTCTATCCTTGTTCTACACTGGATTTGGTAGGACGCATGGCATGTTAATTGGATAAAGTAATTAGGCGTTTGGGACATTTCTAATCCTCTAAGTATTCAGTGAAATAAATGACTTGAAATATATTAATACTACAAATCGTGCATGTTCCATCAGAGACATGTGACGGTTCATTTCATGAGATCATGGTCACTTACCAGTCAAGTTTGTACTGAAGACGGTATTCTCTTTCCTCAGCTGCATTAAGGTCATTGGTATATTTCAGTAATTGCTGCCTCATCCTGGAGACTTCTGTATTAGAGCCCTCAGGGAACTGATCTGCTTTTTCCAGCTCGTGCTGCTGTTGCTCAAGTTGATACGTGAAACGTTTAGCATCTTGCAGCAACTGTATCTCAGATTCCTGTATGCTGTAAATATGTTATAGCAAGGTCAGCAACTTAATGCAATCTAACTGTAATTACCACAATCACTGCAATCTGCATCGTATCAGTTATTGAGAGACATTCATGTTACAGCCTTTTCCTTTGCAATAGGTTTGATGTATGTCCTACAGGGATGTAGTCTGCATCCCGGTGTGCGGGATGCCGACGGTCTAAGTACCGGTGCCGAAATCCCAGCAGGTCGAGATCCAGGGACCAGTATCCCGACCATCGAGGTTAGGGTTAGGTAGCGGGGTTAGGCACTAGGGGGGTGGTTAGGTTTAGGCACCGGGGAGGGGGTGTTAGGTTTAGGGTATGGGGAGGTTAGGCTTAGGCACTAGGGAGGGGGAGGATAGGGTTAGGCACCGGGGAGTGAGGGTTAGGGTAGGGTAAATACTTACCATGCATTCCAATGGGTGTCAGGATTCTGGCTGTCGGGATGCCGATGTTGGTAGTCTGACCAGCGGCATCCCAACAGCAGGGATTTCATACCCAACCCGTCCTACAATGTACTGTTGATTTCCAGATGTAGGAAACAGGCCCATAAACTACCAAGTTCTCACATTTATTGCATGATTAGGTTTTCTTTTGAATGTAAATGAAATACTTGTTTGCTGTACAATTCTAGAATGTCTGCACCTTTTAACCCATTGACAGGTACAGAAGGTCGACAGGGTTATTAGGTCGACACACAAATGGTCGACATATATATATATATTTTTCTAGCCCTGATCTTCACCCTAACCCTCTCCTTGGTGCCTAACCATAACCCTTCGGTAAGTGCCTAACCCTAACAAAAAACACAAAACAAAACAAAACATGACCATTTGTGTGTCTAACGACCAGGTCGACCTTCTGTACCTGTAGACCTTCTTACTAGTTGACCTATAGATCTATTGCCTGTCTAACTTCCATTGTCTACCTTTTTACTGTAGACCTAATGATCGGATACCTATTAAAAGACTCTATGGGCTTAATCCAATTATCCAGGACTACCCTTACAACTCAAGGAAGTGTGACTGTATGCCTACGGTGCTGCCGGACTCAGATTTTTGTGTGCTAGTCTGGGGTGAGATTGGACCGCAAGGAGGGTGAATTGCGGTGCCATTGTCGGCGTTTCTATGCCATTGCAATGGACACTCGCCCACTTCGCGATGTTCTATTTATAAATCAGTGATTAACCCTTCTAGCATTTTAGCTAGAGAAAGGGATAATCTCCGCTTCTCCTACTTTACCAAGCATTAAACTGTGGATAATTCACAGATTTCTTAGCTGGTACGAATGTGTCCTCACTTACTGGATGGTCATACACCAAGATGCCTGGCGCAACTAAGACACTCCGAAAGGAGAAGGAAACTGTATTTTTATTTAGATTTTGCATCTTAGGCACATCACAGGCTCAGCGAAAAGCTGATCACAGAGTCCTAGAGATGCTGGGCAGTTACTTTAATTGCACACAAATTGGTTTTAAACATCTACAAAGCCGCAGATGATTGGGATGAGGAAAAGCCGGAGCTGCTCACATCTGAGCCCTTTTTACACAGACTCAGACACACACACAGGTGTACGAATGCTGCAATCCCCAGTGATCAGTGTACGCTAGCAATGCAATTTTGTCCCTTCAGTTTGTTTTAATTATGCAAAAAAGACGCACATTTTATACGAAAAAGATACCACATCACATGGGTCCTGGTGCGCCGAGACGGACTGTTTGGCGTAACTGAAGCAACAGTAATAAAGGACACATCTTTAATTCTCTTTCCACCATTTCAACCCATCCCCGGATGGGTTTAACTGGCAAAAAGCTATGATTAGAATGGTGTTAGCTGTTGTCGGCAATGGGGACCCAGCCAAGTAAAGGAAAAAAAAACTATGAACATGTGCATATATACCTTTACCCCTTCACCAGCAGCAATACATAATTGATATTGCACAGTCTTGTTAGTCCCCTATATAGCATTAACATAACAATGACACAAACAAACAGAGATCAGGACACTACAAAGCAAACAGTACAGAGACACATATAGATCATTGTCACAGAGACACGCTGATGAATACACCAATTTTATTTTCTCATTATTTTGTACAATTTGTAAGCATTTTTTTAATCTCCACACCATCCCATCACCACATACTCACCATCTAGCTGTGCTTTGGGTAAAGTGCTGACCCTTTGCTTTACTATTCCATTTCCTACTGATCCCGTGACCCACTGTAAGCAGTTATGCCAAGACTCAGCCATTTGTCCTGAGCTTCTCACCAATACAGACAGCATGCGAGCAGTCACAGAATCAATGGCAATGTGTACATATATTGTGATACTATAAGTAATAGCATTTCAATTGCTAAATGTTTTTTAAAATAGTGCAGCAATACTTTTTAAAGAAACAGCTAACATCAATTTTAATATTTTACACCCAGACTGCAATGATTTTGTCATCCATTTGTAATAATTCACCTTTTTCTTTATTGTATAGATGACAAATAAGTTACTGTGGGGGGAAATAAGGATGAAGCATGTTTGTAGAGTGATACGGATCAGAAAGGAAGGCGCGCCTTACAGTGTTTATGCCACAAGCATACAAAAAAAAACCACATCCGTAAAGAATGAAAATATTTTTAAATGTGTGGTCAAATACAATAGTCCCATTTCAAAATTAATGAAAATATGTAACACCCGAAAAATGCTACATACAAAAAAATAAAAAAATCAACTGTTTCCTTTGAGGTCAGAATATACTAAAAACAACAATATACAAGTGGAAAACAACTAATACTGTGTATAAAAATATCTGTAAATAAACTGAGGCATTATAATATTATTTCTGCTGTTGTTCTGTAAATTGTAGTTAGAGTAGGGATCCATGAACTTGTTTTTGCCCTAGAACCAAGATAAAATGTATGACAGCTTCAAGACGGGTAGTAGTAATAATGCAGACGTGCCGCATCCCGGCTGAAGATATCCCGGCGCAGGAATGCAACTACCCAGCTAGAAGATGCAGGGGGTTAGGTTTAGGCGTCATGGGGGGGTTAGGGTTAGATACCCCCGGGGGTGGGTTAGGGATAGACACCAGTGGGGGGGGGGGTTAGGTTTAGGCACCAAGGGGGGAGGGTTAGGTTTAGGCACTAACGGGGAGCGTTAGCATTAGGATAGGATGAGGGGAGGGTTAGTGTTAGGATGTACAGAGGCTTAGGGGGAGTAGGGGGGAGGGTAGTTATACTTACCCGACCCTTGTCGGGATCCTGAGCATCATGTAGTTATATTGACAGTTGGCATCCTGGCTTCCGGGATTACATACCCATTCCCTTCAGGACACAGTTTTAAATAATCTTTGTAATGTGTTTATATTATTATTATTATGTAATTTCAGTTGGCTATGTGTTATATATTATTAAAATGTAACCGTTACAAAAATAAGAGATATGGTAAGTACTTACCCTTGTTATCTCTATTTCAACAAAGTCCATAGGGTTCCACAGGATATCTTGGGGTATAGGTGATGACGTCAGGCATCGAGCACCACAGAGTTAAGTTTTTCATCCTCCCAGGATGCACTGGGGTCCCTCTCCTATATCCCGCCCCCGAGCCTCAGGCACTCAGTTACGTTACAAGCCATAGGAGGAGAAAAGAGATAGAAGAAAGTCTGGAACACATTAGAAATCACATTCTCACCAGAAGGAGATGGAAAAACCGGTGACCAGAACAAAGCCCATCTGCAGCACAGGTGCAACAGGGCGGGAGTCCTGTGGAACCCTATGGACTTCGTAGAACTAGAGATAACAAGGGTAAGTTCTTACCATATCTCTTATTTTCTACTGCAGGGTCCATAGGGTATCCACAGCTCCTGTGCTGAAAGGAAATCAGCCGCCTGAAGGAAGCATCCTGAGAGACGTAGGTATCAAATGCATAATACCTTACGAAAGTATGGACAGATGACCACGTGGCTGCTTTGCAAAGCAGAACCGCTGAGGTGCTACGTCGAGCTGCCCACGAAGGACCCACAGACCTAGTGGAATGAGCCCTAACAGAAGATGGAACAGGAAGGCCTTCATGAATATAAGTTTCAGAAATAGCCAGATGAATCCATCCTGCCAACGTTTGCTTAGTGGCAGGCCAACCCTTCTTCCGAAAGCCATAAAGGACAAACACAAAGAGTCCTACTTCCTAAAAGAAGAAGTGCGGTCAACAAAGTTTTAAAGCCCGCACCACATCTAAGGTGGCCTCACCAACCAAAAGGTATTTAAAGGCCGGCACAATAATTTCCTCGTTGATATGGAAACTAGATACCACATTCGGGAGAAAACCAGGATGAGTGTGAAGCACAGCCCTGCTTCTATGAAAAATGAGAAATGGAGGTCGACATGAGAGCCCCCAATTCAGAGACCCTTCTGGCCGAGGCAATGGCCAGAAGGAATACAGTCTTAATGGTAAGCCATTCCAAATCCACTGAGTCACAGGTGGAACCAAAGGGAGGCTGAATGCCTAGCACACCTTGCATAAAAGGTGCGGACATCAGAAAGCATTGCAATCCTACGATGAAACCATACTGACAGGGCAGCTACCTGCACCTTCAGAGAAGCAAGGTGAAGACCGTGATCTAAGCCTGCCTGTAGGAAAGCCAATACTCTGGATAGCCGGAACACCCGAGGAGCATAGCCTCTAGGGCGACACCACTGAAAGAAAGTATGCCATACACGATGGTAAATTCTTGCAGATGAGGGTTTCTGAGCTCTTAGCATGGTGTTAACTACAGAAATGGAAAAACCCCTGAACCTCAAGAGGGCAGTCTCAATAACTACTCCATCAAAGACAGCCGACCCAGGTCCGAATGATGTCAAAGACCCTGAGATAACAGGTCCGGACGTTGAGGCAGCAGCATTGAAGTGTCTACTGAGAGACTCTGAAGGTCCGAGTACCAGTGCCATCTGGGCCACGCTGGAGCTATCAGCAGGAGCGTGCTGCCTTCTTGCTTGAATTTGCGTATCACTCGACGAAGGTGGGAGAACGGAGGAAAGAGGGTCGCATGCTGGAAGGTCCACCTGACCGACAGGGCATCCACTAGACAAGCCCTTGTGTCTCTTGTTCTTGACCCGAACACTGACAGGTTGTTGTTGTGTCGGGAGGCCATGAGATTTATTTCTAGAAGGCCCCACCTGTTCACCAGTACCTGAAACAGCTCCTGGTGAAGAGACCGCTCTCCTGGATGCACGTCTTGACGGCTGAGAAAGTCTGCTTCCCAGTTGAGGACTCCTGGTATGAACACTTCTGATATTGTAGAGAGATTGCCTTCCGCCCAAGCTAGAATGCGGGACACCTCTATCAGAGCCGCCTGACTGCGGGTCCCTCCCTGGCAGTTTATGTAAGCCACCGTGGTGCAGTTGTCTGACTGTACCTGCAGAAGTCTTCCGTGCAGGACCTGTCTTGCTTGCTGGAGAGCCTTGAACACTGCCCAAAGTTCCAATATGTTTATTGGAAAAGCAGCGTCTGTTGACGTCCACCTTCCCTGGAAGAAGTGAGGAACCGTCACTGCTCCCCAGCCTCGGAGACTGGCGTCCGTCATCAGAAGGACCCAGTCCGCAATCCAAAAGGGGCACCCCCTGTTCAGGTGAGCCGTCTCGAGCCACCAGGCCAGAGACAGACGTACCTCCGGGGAAAGCACCAGTGTCTGTCTTTATCCGCTGGGGCAACCCATTCCATCTGGAGAGGATCAACCTCTGCAGAGATCTGGAGTGGAACTGGGCGAACTCCACCATGTCGAACATCGACACCATGGAACCCAGTAACCTCATCGCCAAGTGAATAGACACCCGGTGACTCCGCAGGCAAATGCGAACCTTTGCCTGTAATGCAGAGATCTATTCCTCCACCACAAAGATCCTCTGATGTTGGGAGTCCAACAGAGCTCCTAAATGGAGCATCCTCTTTGATGGCACCAGGGAGGAATTCTTCCAATTTATCAACCAGCCGTGATTCTGTAACACAGAGACTGTCAATTGCAGATGGCACTGAAGTTTCTCTGGAGACTCCGCCAACAACAGGTGGTTGTCCAGATAGGGTAACAAGCGAACCCCCTGCATCCGCAGGTGAGCTGCCATAACTGCCATCATTTTGGTAAACACACAAGGCGCTGTGGCCAGACCAAAAGGCAGAGCCTGAAACTGGAAATGGTCATTGACCACTGCAAACCTGAGGAAACGCTGGTGCGCTGAGACAATAGGGATATGCAGGTAAGCATCCTGAATATCCAGCGACACCATGAAATCCCCAGGCTCCAGCGCTAAGATGATGGTACGCAAGGTCTCCATCCTAAACCGGGGAAACCTCAAAAATTTGTTGAGGGATTTGAGGTTGAGTATTGGCCGGTAGGACCCATTGGGTTTCTGTACCAGAAAAAGATTGGAGTAATACCCCAATCCCCTCTGAGACAAAGGAACCCGGCACTATGACCCCAGCCTGGAGCATAGAATGCAATACTTTCTGGAACTCCAGGGCCTTGTCCTTATTGGAATGAAGACCTGTGGTGAAAAACCGGCTGGGAGGCCTCCGCCGGAAGGAGAGGGCGTACCCCTGAGAAACTACTTCTCTTACCCAAGTGTCTGATGTGATCAGACGGCAACACTGGGCAAATTGAAGAAGTCGGCCTCCCACTTTAGGGTCCCCCAAAGAGAGGCCCGCCCCGTCAGGCTGAAGGCTTGTCATCTGACTTGGGAGCCGGACGTCTGGTACTCCAAGCCTGTTTCTTCGGCTTTGCAGTTCTCTTGGCTCCTGCCTGTCTCGGAAAGGACTGTACCTTGGACTTACCCTGGGTTCTATAAGGCCGAAAGGACGATGAACCCGACCCTGATGGGACCGTAGCTGATGGCAGACACGCAGACTTGCCCGCCACCAGAGTAGCCACAATTTTGTAAAGATCAGGCCTAAATAGGACTTGTCCATTAAAAGGCAAGCATTCCAAACCCCTTTTGGAATCTGCATCCGCCTTACAAGAACGCAACCATAAGGAACGGCGTGCAGCCACTGCTGCCGAGGAGATCCTGGAAGCAAGAAGACCTATATCCAAGGCTGCCTCATTAATGTATGTAGCCGAGTCTCTTAGATTACCCACTAACTCCATCTGGTCAGGTGACGAGTCAGTGTCCAGAGACGCCTCCAAGCTATCAGCCCAGCGCTCCATGGCTCTAGCCACCCAACACACGGCCATAGCCGGTCTGGACATTCCCCCAGCAAGGGAATAAATGGACTTCAGGCATATTTCCACCATGCATCCTTTAAGGAGGACATGGAGGGCATGGGCAATGTAGCACTTTTCACTAGGCATGTGACATGAGAGTCCACTTGTGGAGGAGTTTCCCACTTTGAGAAATAATTATCCGCAAAAGGGTATGCGACGGCCAAACGTCTTTGAGGCTGGTACCGCTTACCCGGATTTTTCCACGCCTCCTCTAAATGGTACACTAGCTGACCAGATAGGGGAAACACAGTGGTATCACCCTTAATATCCTTAAAGAAGGCATATTTCGATTTAGTCATGGGGGGGATCGTCCTCATTAATAACTAGGGCCATACGGACTGCACGTATAAGGCCCGCTACGTATACCTTAGACTTACTCTGCCTCTCTTGTATGGAAAGTCTCCTGGTCAGAAAGGTCTAACATTTCACCGTCATCAGTCGACACATCATCGTGATCATACTGTGCAAGCTGAGACGGCAAAGGTCGCTTAAGTGGCAGCAATGATGACTCCCCCTGTAAAACATCCGACAGGTGTTGCACCGTAGTGGACAGGGAACTAACCCACGTCGGCTCTTAAGCGACTTGAGGGGGCGAGATTGGGAGACTCTGGGGTACCGCCAACTGTCTGGGGAACCCCTGTATGGGAGACGACACCATTGAGTGCTGTGAAAACCCCATCTGGGGCAATGCAGGGGGCGTCGCTAGCTGGCCCACAAGGGCCGTAAGTTCCTTAGCAAATCAAGCCCAGGGTGGCTCCTGCACAGGTGCAGTGACAGAAATCGGGCGTGACATTAAAAAAGACAAATTACATAGCCCCTCAGAGTTTCCATCACCCTCAGCCAACGGTACTTAACATATGGTACACTTTGGCCGCAGAGGAAAATCGCGTTCACTGTCAGACATGATGAGTGAACAGAGCTGTATGTGACACACCTCACAAAACAACACTTGTACAGTGAGGCAATAACACCCTGCAACACTGCACCGCAAGGGCTTGAGCATAGAAGAATAGGGATAGTTAAAATGGCTGACAGTAGAAAATGAAAGCACAGACAGCAGTACTAGCATTAAGTCCCATACAATGCAGAATGACCCTGCACTATCAGCGCTGTGATCAACTACTCAGACTACAGAGCCTGGTAGGAAACAGCGCTGCATACACAGACCTTGAACCGAAGGAGAGGTATGCAGGGGGGACCCGGACCACGATGCCACCGCTATTAGCGTCCAGCGGCGCTCGCCAAGTTAGAGAAAATGGCCGCAGAGGAGCAGAAAGAAGGCGGGCCCAGGGAAGGAGCGCCTACACATAAGCCAGTCCGCAGTGGAAAGGACGTGTCAAGCGGGGGAGGCACCGGCTGCTGTGCACGGAAGGCACGCTCCCCTGGGCTGCATTTAACTGCCAGGACGCCGGACATTTCTGCACCGCCGCGGCCCGCTGTCCCAGGGGAGTAGTGGAAGCACAGGATCAGTACCTGGCCCCACGCTGCGGCCTGTCCCCAGGGAGCCCACTGCCTGGGGATTCAGAGCTGTGTTGACCAGCGGGGACCCACCGCGGGACCCCGCAGCTTACCTTGCCCCCGTAGATCCGGCCACAGTCCTGGTAACCTGGGGTCACCACTAGCTGTGACCCCATTTACCGACCAGCATCCCCGGATTGGTACCGGCGTTCTGGTACCGGCGGGGTGGAGGAGTGACAACATGGACGTCACAGTACTGACTGTCCATGCTGTACACTCAATGTGCAGCCACAGCTGCCTGAAGAAACTTCAGGGGCCTTAACAGACCCCCCTCTGATACAGGTGCATCCGACTCCAAGCTGGGCACCAACGAAAACTGTGTACCTGAGGCTCCGGAGCGGGGTATAGGAGAGGGACCCCAGTGCATCCTGGGAGGATGAAAAACTTAACTCTGTGGTGCCCGATGCCTGACGTCATCACCTATACCCCAAGGTATCCTGTGGATACCCTATGGACCCTGCAGTAGAAAATGGCTACTTATTCAAATATTTTTACAATATGAACAGAATACTCATTTGTTTTTTTACTAGGAACATATATACTAGGGCAGTGGTTCCCAAGCTATGCTGATACTCTAGAGCACCGTGATTCAAAAAAGTTTGGGATTATGTACACTAGTAAATATTTATGCCCCAATCAACACCAAAATTTATGTTTTGCCAAGTTGGACTCTCTTCTTACTCGAGTGCGTCAAGGGGAAGTCATTGTTGCTGGCGACTTTAATGCTGTTCTAAGCCCCATTTTGGATCGTTCTGCTCCTGCTGCCTCAGCCTCTTCCTCATCGGCTTCCCAACATTCTAAGTCTCTCTTCCGTCTCATGAAGTCTCAGCTCCTGTGTGACTCTTGTAGAGTGAAGGAACCTTCCGCTCATGATTATACATTTTATTCTTCACCCCACAACTCATACTCTCGTATAGATAGGATCCTGCTCAGCCACGAGCTTGCTCTCAATCTCCACTCGGCCCTTATCCACCCGCTTCTTTGGTCTGACCATTCCCCTATATCCTGTGATATTTCGGGATTACTCTCTCGTCCTCGTCCTATGACGTGGCGTCTAAATGACTCCCTACTACATAATCCTGAGATAATATCCAGACTACGGGCGCAAATCTCTGATTATTTCGCTCTAAATGAAACTCCAGATATCTCCAGATCTACCCTATGGGTGGCACATAAAGCAGTCTTGAGGGGACATTTGATTAGCATGGCCTCCAAAAATAAAAAAGAATCTCTCACCCAAATTAATAAACTTTCCATCAAACTTCAAACTCTAGAGTCGCAACATAAACTATCTCCTGATCCTACTATCCTGTCGGAACTCCAAACGACTAAATCCAAATTGGATTTGCTTCTCTCCAAACGGGTGGCAAAACATCTTAAATGGCTTCGCCAATCCTTTTATGAGAAAGGGGATAAAGCAGATAAAATTCTTGCATCTCGTCTTCGATCTGCTAGGACTCATAAATATATTATTTCGATCCGTGACTCTCACCAACTGGTTTATGATCCTGCGGCCATTAGAAATGCCTTTCAGTCTTACTACTCTGATCTGTATAATCTCCCTCCCCCAGCCACTTCATCTCCTCTATCTCAGTTTAACTTGATTTCTGATTTTCTCGCTAGCTCCAATTTGACCAAGTTATCTTCTACCGCTATAGAACTTCCTTAACTCCGAGGTATCAGCTGAGGAGATTGAACATACTATAAAATCTCAAAAAAAAAGGAAAATCGCCAGGCCCAGATGGATTTACGGCGGCATATTACAAAAAATTGTCAGATTTACTCGTTCCCCATCTTTATACTCTCTTTAATAAGGTTCTTCAGGGCGATCCTTTCCCTTCTGAAATGCTGGAAGCCAGAATTGTAGTGATTCCCAAAGAAGGCAAAGATCCACTTAACTGTGCTAGCTACAGGCCTATCTCCCTCCTTAATTTGGATTTGAAAATATTTGCTAAAATCCTTGTAATCGCCTGAACCCATTCCTGTCCTCCCTGATTCACTACGATCAAGTGGGCATTATACCGGGGTGCCAGGCGAGGGATAACACCAGACGCGCTATTGATCTTATTCATATTTCAAATTCCGGGGGATCCCCTACTATTTTACTCTCTCTAGATGCTGAAAAAGCATTTGATAGGATCTCCTGGGATTTTATGAAAGCCGCTCTCGAAGCTTATGGCGTGTCTGGTGACTTTCTCACTGGCCTTTTGGCACTATACTCTACCCCCTCTGCTACGGTCCTGATTAATGGTACTCCCTCAGGCCCAGTCAATATTAGCAACGGTACGAGGCAGGGCTGCCCTTTATCCCCCTTGGTGTTTGCCCTCATAATTGAACCGCTGGCCACCCATATTAGATCCCATCCTGATATTCGGGGGGTTCAAGTTGGCACTTTGGAGCCTAAGATCTCTCTTTTCGCAGACGACATCCTTTTATCCCTGACCCAACCGGCAATCTCTCTCCCCAACCTTTTTTCTGTTCTTCGGTTCTATAGCACTGTCTCTGGGTATAAAATCAATTACTCCAAATCTGAGGCTATGCTTCTCCATGTTTCCCCACAAGATGCTGAAAACCTACAAATTAATTTTAATTTTAAGTGGCAACCCAAAAAGATCAAGTACTTGGGGATATACTTAACTTCCCACTATGACTCTCTTTATCGTGAACATTTTTCACCCCTCCTATCTAAAATGCACGCCGATTTAAATTCCTGGAATCGTCTTATTATCTCGTGGTTGGGTAGGATCATTGCTGTCAAAATGAATGTTATACCAAAATGGATTTATCTTTTTCAGACTCTCCCCGTAACTGTTCCCGCTGTTTTTCTAAGTAATATTCAAAAAGCCCTGATTCATTTTGTTTGGAATCACAGACCCCCGAGAATTGCGGTTAAAATTTTGGAAAGGTCGGTTGTAAGAGGTGGGAGAGGTCTTCCTTATATTAAACTTTATTATCTCGCCTCCCATTTTTCCCATATTGTTGCCTCATACTCTCCTCCAGGTTCTACTTCATGGTTGGATATTGAATATGCCTATATTACTCTCCCAGACTTAACTTCTTTATGGGGCACACTACCCGCACACCGACCTTCCGCATCCAAATTACTCCCTACTATTAAATTTGACCTTAGACTCTGGGGTCTCTACTCACACAAGATGAATCTTTCTTCTCCGGTATCTCCTCTAACTCCTATCTGGTATAACCCCCTGTTTCCGCCTGGTTCCTCTACTTTGAGGTCCCATAGATGGATTAATGCAGGCCTTAGATTCCCCACTGACTTTTCTGACCAGGGTCAATGGTTATCCCTTCCAATGTTACAACTCAAACTTCCATCCCAGACGCTTAACCCTTTCGAATTTTTTCAAATTCGCCATTTTTTACGATCATTACCCCCACTTTCTGTCCTCCGTGCCCTTACTCCTTTTGAAAATCTCTGTAAACATTACCCCTTATCTAAAGGTCTAATTTCCCAGATTTATGCTTCTCTTGGATGCTACCCTTCCGTCTCTTAGCCCTCACGAAAATGCTTGGGAGCGAGACCTTGGCTCTCCTCCGGATCCTGAGGCCTGGGACGACATGAGACTGGGGATAGCCAAAAGTTCTATTGCAACCAAAATTAAAGAGAATGCATATAAAATTTATTACAGATGGTACTATACTCCTGAGAGACTTCATAAAATGTTCCCATCCTCCTCACCCGATTGTTGGCGGGGCTGTGGCTGCAGGGGTACTATGGTCCATATCTGGTGGACCTGTCCAAATATTGTTCCCTTCTGGGACTCTGTCCATAATCTACTAAATTCCCTTCTGGAAGCTCTGATCTCAAAAGATCCTTGGATATTTCTATTGTGTTACCCACCCCCGAATATTGATAAATTTTCCAAAAAGTTAGTTGCACACATATTAGCAGCAGCAAAGTCTCTTATTGCTCTAAATTGGAAAAAGACCTCCCCCCACTCCTCTCTGTACTCAAGAGTCAGATTTGGCATATTGCGACCATGGAGGAGATAACTTATTACCTCCAGGATCAAGGGCATGCTTTTTCTCAAGTTTGGGCTCCCTGAGCGCAGTCCCCCTTCTCCCTCCACACACTTGGTGCATGGACCCGTGGGCAACGATTGAGGTTTACCCTCCGGAAAATGTCTGAGATATATTAATTTCTAGACGATATGTCGTGTCTCCCCCCCCCTCATTTCTCCTTTCCACCTGTCCTCTTTCTTACCAAGCATTTTTTTTGAATAGTTTTATTTGTCTATCATTGTTGAAAATATGGTCTGTATCGGGTTTCTTGTGACCCTGTATTTGTTCTCCTTTTTGTCTTACATTGTATTCTATTTGACCATTTAAAATAAAGAATTAAAAAAAAAAAAAAAAGTTTGGGAACCACTGCACTAGGGTTATTAAATTATCATCCTTTTTTCAAGATTGCAATAAATCTACCAGTATTTTTATGGATTGTGGGAGGGTGCTTCTGAGTCGTACAGAGGCGCCCAATGATTTCTCTCTTCGCATACGTCCCAATGGTAACGTGGGCGGGTGCAGATCAAAATTTAATTGAGATCCATACAATTTCGATGCCCGTTTCTGGGCGGTAACTGGAGGGGATAAGGCGATCTGCTATTTGGGTGTCACCCCCTCAGATGGTGTCACCCGGTGCGGCCCGAACGCCCCTAGTGACACCACTGAGGACCAGGAGTCAGGAGAGAGTGTACTGAGCCCTGATGTGAGTAGCCCAACAAAAGCTCTTCTGAACACAGTGCTTGCCATAATGATTGAGACTGAATGAGAGCATACCCGACTAGGGATCATTCCAATCATGTGGCCATCACTAACTTGATATTGCCCCCACCTCAGTCTCAGTAACCCAGGCAAGTTAGCTGCCCAGCAGCACTGCAGGACTCAGGAAAGAGAGCCTGTGTATCGGGAGTGTGATAGCGTGGTCTTCACAGACAAGGCCGTAACTACACATACAAGCGCAGGGCTCTGTAGGCGGCAACGTCACTGCCCCATGGCCCTCGCTTCCAGCTAGCAGGGTACCAGCCAATCTATTGAGGTGTATTATCAGTGTGACCTGCTGTAAGTGCAATTATGTTTAGTATTAATAAGTCAAATGTTGAATAAAACGTAAATGGAGAATCCGTAAATGTAATTACAGCTTTAAGCAGAGTAGTATTATGCAATCTGTTTCCCTGTAGTTGTTGTATATGAGGTGTATGATACCAGTATACCCTGTTTATAATAATCAATGTATATAAGGGGTGTGACATGAGTTTCACCTGTATATAGTGATCATTGTTTATCAGGGGAGTGATATCAGTGACTCGTGTATAGAGATCAGTGTATATTAGGGGTTTGTTATCAGTGTAACCTGTGTATAATGGTCTATGTATATCAGGGTTGCGATATCAGTGTGACCTGTGTGTGGGTGTGATATCAGCATACCTCCCAACATTTCCAGGAGTGCTGGGCATGCCCACAGAGCGATGAAAAGAGACAGGGACATCCCGATTCCTAGCAGTACAACCGTCCTGAGGATGTTCGGGGCAGTGCTGTACTTCTCAGTTTTGGCAGCCCTGCCTCTATAAGCTAGGAAGCCCTGTTACGGCACATCAGGGATGTGAGATCAGTGTGAACTGTGTATAGAGGTCAATTTGTTTCGGAGTATATGTGTATACTAGTCAGAGTAGATCAGTGTGATCTGGGTATAGTAGTAAGTTTATTTCAGGGATGTAAGCGTGACCTGTCTATAATGGTCAGTGTGTATCAGGTACATGAGATCAGTGTGACCTGTGTACAGGACCATAGAAATCTGGTCTGGGCCCAAGTACTGTAGGAGGAGTGGCCTAATCATGGAGAAGTGACCACGCCGCCTACAGGAAAAATATGGCAAGAATTTTATGGGCGTTGCACTGGGATGGAGGTGTGGCAAGATCCAGGGGGGGGGGGGGGCGGCATCAGTGCGATTGATCCACCTGTCCCCACTGGCTCTTGGATGCAGGGGTCTTATCCAGTTCTCTCTGGGCCGGTCCCATGCTCCCCTCTGACATGCTGACACACACTACCTGGCGGGCTGCGGCTACCATGACCGGAGTTTAGCAGGGGGCACTGAAAAGACAGAGGGTGGGGGAGCTGGAGAGAGACACGGGGGCCTGGAGAGAAACAGGGGGGCTTAAGGGGACCTGGAGATGAAGAGACACAGGGGGTGGCTTGAAGAGACACGGGGGGGGTGTCTGGAGAGAGACCCGGGGGAGTGCCTGAAGAAAAACATGGGGGTCTGAGACACACAGGAGGCACTGAAGAGACACAAGAGGGCACAAGGGGACTGGACATGAAGAGACACAAGGGGCCTGGAGAGAGAGAAAAATTAAGGTGGCCTTGAGATAGAGACACGAGGGGCCTGGAGAGAGACACAGGAGCACTGAAGCTGAAAAGATATAGGGGGCACAAGGGGACCTGGATGTGAAGAGATACAGGGGGCCTGGAGAGAGGCAAGTGGGGGCAGGAGATGGAGACACACAGTGGGGCTTGGATAGATGCTGGGGGCCTGGAGATGGAAAGACGCAGGGGGGCCTGGAGAGACACAAGGGGACTGGAGGACGAACTGTAGGAAAGGGAAGCAGTCGGGAAGCCGACGGACGTATTCCCAACTGTCTAATCCCGGCAAGGCACTAATGACAGGCGTCAAAATCCTGACGCCTGTCATTAGACCTACGCCGGGAGCCCGACACCCGGCTTACCAAAGGTAAGCCGGGCACGGACAGCCGTGGGGGGAGGAGGGTTAGGTTTAGGATTCCCAGGGGGTACTTAGGGTTAGGCACCCCCCGGTAGGTTAGGTTTAGGCTAGGGGAAGGGGGGTTATGGGTAAGCACCCCCGGGGTGAGGTTAGGGTTAGGCACCCCCGGGGGGACTTAGGTTTAGGCTGCGGGGAAGGGGGGGTGAGGTTTAGACACTTAGAGGGGGGTTAGGGATAGGCACTTGGGGGGAGGTTAGGGTTAGGCACCCCTAAGGGAGGGTTAGGGGGTAGAATAGGTAGTGTATACTTACCTTCCGACGTTCGGGATTTCCACCTGTGTCGGGCTGCCACTGCCGAGATTTGAACCATGTGGCCGGCGGTAAATCATCCGGATTCCGTAGAAAGAGACTGAGAGACACAGGAAGCATATGCCTGGAGAAGCATGGGGGAGGGGGGGTAGTGCAGGAGAGGGGGAATAAATCGTTGGAAAGGCACTGGGGGGATAGTGCTGCAGAGGCACAGTGGGGAGGGGTAAGGCTGGGGGGACAGTAATATTCATCAAGACACCAATTCAAAACAACAACAAACAGAAAACATTTTCAAATTGGCAGTACATAATATAAATAACAGAGAATGAATACATTGCATTTCAAATAAATAACAGAAAATGAATAAAAGACAGATGAAAAATGCTAATGTAGATAAGGAAGGGAAGGGGTGAGGAAGGGGGTATGTGGTTTGCCTGGGGTCAAAAAAGAAAGAGAAAACTGTTGTATCAAAGAGAAGGAAGTGACAGAGCTCTAACCATCCATGTAGACATACAGCAAGTGAGGTCTATGAGGGATCTCCCCCAAATAAACCTTCCATTGTAACTCAAATTTTGGAATTGGGGGTTCAGTACACTGCAGTAGCAGAGTGTATATAGATGAAATCATACCTGTCATAAGGGAAAGGGCCAGCTCCAGGGGTTGGGAGCACTCTTTGCCGACACTCTCTAGTGCGCCCCTACATCACGCGCGACCAACAATGGGAGTGTGGCCTAATTACCATAGGCCATGCCTCCTACCTGACATTATTTGGAGGTGTGCCTGCATGGCACGCCTCCAAACAACATCAGGATGGGGGGGAGCCTCAGTAGCTGGGCTTCCCCCAGCCTTTCCAGTCACTGAATGGATGCCGCGCATTTGCGCAGCATCCATTCAGACTCCGGGGTTCGGAACCGCCGCACAGCTGCGGCGGAGGGGGTCCCCAACCTCTTGATTTGACCACCCACGGGCCACTTTGGCCCACGGGTTGAACAGCGGCACAGTACTGTCCCGCTGAAATCGGGATGTTGGGGGGGGGGGGGGGGGGAGGGTTGCGCCCTCTATGGGTGGTGTCCCTGTTCGACCGCAAAGGTCGAACACCCCTAGAGCCGGCCCTGATAAGGGAGTTATTTAAACATAATAGTTCTCTCCCCTTAACATTTCTACTGCTGGCCCTGCTCCCTTCAGTGGCTTGCCACAGCCCCCCCGGGGCCCTATGAGGAGGCAGTATTCTACCCTTCTCCACAGACCCCGCCCCCTGTAGGGTTGCTTCCAAAACTTTCCCAGGCTGGTTTAACATCCCAATCCGACCCTGCTTGGATGCACCATGTATATCTTGGTATTATCTATGTCATTTGTGACTTCAACTTCTACAATACATGCATAATAATGAGGAATTGATGATACAATACCTTTTCAGAGTCTCATACAGCACGGTATACTTTGCCTTCAGCTCAGCTACTTTGGTTCCAGGGATTTTAGCAGCTACAAGCAGCTATGAGAAAGAGAACAATGAGATATGTTTTCAATCTGCACAAAGTGAATTCTCCTCCAATTATGCGGAGACAGATGGCAGGAATTAGCAGAGCCTTCATGATTACATTATACTCTGTAGTATGTAACTTTCCTCTTCTGATAACCTTTGCATGATGACTAACTACACATGCCCATTTCATTAATGCTCCTTCATGTGGATAAAATTGTAGACTTAGTTTAGCATGTAAAGGAAATTAAATAAATATTATCTCTCAAGGATCAATAGTTTGGGAAGAGATTAAATTTCTGGCCATAGAAAGATAAAAACAGGAAAAGTTCATCCAATAAATGACACAGATTAATACAGTGGGGTAGTATTGTTCTACAAACTTAAACATAGTGAATACTAGAACTATAGTAATGTTCTGAATAATAGCAAAAACACTACAATTTCTTTTTTTTTGTTAATTGACTGGTTGATTGACTTCTTGATTTTCTGGTTTGCAGATTAATTCCTAAAGGCTGCTCATGAGCAGGTGTGCCGAGAAGGGGTGTGGGGGCAGGTACTAATTACTCCGGCCTGGGCTTGTTGGAGTGGCCCAGGTCTGACGTCGCCCCCTCCCTCCCTCTTATCTGTCAGCAGTCCAGCACATGCTGCTTTGTGCTGGGCTACAGTGGGAGCAGGGGGACTGCGGCAGCAGTCTCCTCTCAACTCTGCCTGTGGGTGAGAGCGATCCCATTAATTGCCCCTCCGCCCCCTGGATTTGCGCCAGGCTGAGGACTCACAGTGCCACTTCGCGGTGCTGCAATTAGTATTTTTCACTTTTTCTTCTAAGGGGCATGGCCCAGTGGCGTAACTAAGGGGGGGGTCGAGCAGGGCGTGTGCCCTGGGCGCCGTAGGACGGCCGGGGGCCCCCCTGCCCGCCCTAGTTAGGCAGTGTAGCGCCGACCGCAGTGAGTGCGGTCAGCACTACACATTTACACAGGACCGGCGCTAGGCTTCCCAGCGCCGGTCCTGTGCTGCACAGCAGAGCCCCTTCCTTCTCCCTGAGCGCATGCCCAATAGCGCCAGGAGGAGGGTGGCAGGCGGGCAGGCTCAGGCTGTGCTAACACACACATCGCCACCGAGCGGCAGCGATGTGCGTGTTAAACAGCAGCCAATGAGAGTCAGAGACTCTCATTGGCTGCTGCAGCGCCCACTGCAAGAGCCAGCTCCCTTCCGGCTCCTGCAGTGGGTAATGGGAGAGACGTCATGACGTCTCTCCCATAATGCAGAGCGCGCGTGCCCGGGAGGGCGGACGTTGCTGTGGTGGGAGATGGAGCAGGAGCGTGGATGCAGGTAAGTTTTATTTTATTTTTTTGCTATGTATTTGGGGGGGCACCTCTACTGGGGGCAACAATCGGGGGGACTACTACTGGGGGCAATAATCGGGGGGACTACCACTGGGGGCAACCTCTACTGGAGGCAATAATCGGGGGGACTACTACTGGGGGAAATTATTGGTGGGACTACTACTGGGGGCAACCTCTACTGGTGGCAATTATTGGTGGGACTACTACTGGGGGCAACCTCTACTGGGAGCAATTATTGGGGGGACTACTACTGGGAGCAATTATTTGAGGGACTACTACTGGGGGCAACCTCTACTGGGGGCATTTATCTGGGGGACTACTACTGGGGGGGCTACTACTGGGGGCAACCTCTACTGGGGGGACTATTACTGGGGGCACTATATGAAGGGCACTGCATAGGGGGACCACAACTGAAGGCACTGCATGGGGGGACTGCTACTGGAGGCACTATATAAGGGGCACTGTATAAGGGGGGTCTACTACTGGGGGCACTGTATAAGGGGCTTACTACTGGAGGCACAAGGGACACTGCACTGGGGGCACTAAATAGGGAGGACCACTACAAGGGGCAGTGGATAGTGGGAACCACTACAGGGGGGCTGCATAAAGGGGATTACTAGTGGGGGCAATGAATAAGGGGCACAACTGGGGGCCTGTATAAGGGGGACCACTACTGGGGGCACTGTATAAGGGGAGCTGCACAAGGGGGACCACTACTGGGGGTACTGTACAAGGGGCACTACTGGGGGCCTGCATAAGAGCCACCACTACTGGGGGCACTGTACAAGGGGCACTACTGTGGGCCTGCATAAGAGGGACCACTACTGGGGGCACTGCATAGAGCGGACTGTATAAGGAGCACTACAGAGGTTAAGGTGCATATAGAAAGGAATTTTAAGAGTGACAAGAAAGGGGTATATGTGTCCTGTCGACACGCCCCATTGTTATACAGGGGGGGGCTCCATTTTAACATTTGCCCTTGGCTCCAAATACCCTAGTTACGCCACTGGCGTGGCCACACCTCCTGTGCTTAGGCCACGCCCCATCAGTACCTTGGCCCATAGCGGCTTTTGGCGTCCCTGCTCATTAGTATTAAATTATTTTTATAATGCTAAATTCTTCCTGAAAACAATTACAGATATACAGGGTACATATTGATTGCTTGTTTTTGTCTTTTGTTTGTTCTTTTAAGTTTCTGTCACCATAATTGAATATATTTTGGTTCAACAGTATATGCAATTTCCAATTTACACACTCATCCTATGCAGGGCCGTAACTAGGGTGGTGCGGCCGATGCAGTCGCACAAAGCGCAAGGATCCCCTGTGGGCAGAACCGGCAGCCACTACAATCTCTATGTACCAGGTGCCTGCTGCGATGTATGTAGTGATAACTGAGGGTCCGGCGTCTGGGTTTCCGGATCCGTTTACAGTGGAACCCTGCACAGTTTTTCCCTGTAATCAGGACTGGCTGGCAAGCCTGGGGCTGGTCCGTCTTTTGGGGGGGACCTCACGTAATTTTTTCCCTAAAATTAACCCTATTTTAACCATTTACAGAAATAAACAAACAAATCACAATGATTTGTTTATGTTTCTGACCATCTCGCAGCTCAGGGGGTTGAGACATTGAAAAGTGATTTTGACAGAGAGTTAGCTCCGAGTTTTAAGAGTGAGATGAGAGAGTCGGGTGAGGTTAGAGAGAGATTTCTATCTTTAGTAAATTTGCAAGCAGGAAAAAAATTAATAAATCACCAGAGATGGTCATCCTGACCTATCTCGAGTCTTAGTAAATTTACCCCTTACAGTGCTGAGGGGGAGATTTAATAAAGCTTGGAGAGAGATAAAATTGGAGAAAAATAGCACCAACCAAAAAGCTCCTAACTGTCAGTTTTCAAACACAGTCTGTAAAGTGACAGGAGCTGATTGGTTGGTGCTATTTATCTCCAATTTACTCTCTTTCCAGGCTTTATTAAATCTCCCCTTGAGTGAGGTGCCGCTGGATGGGAACGCACCGCAGGAAGGCTTCATCAATACTAAGCTATTGGTGTCGGCAGGTGAGTGTCGCCGGGCGGGGGGAAAAAACGCTGCACTATGACCATGACTGCACCAATATAAGTGCGTATTTGGAATGGATTATATATAATAACTACACTGTGAACATTAATGTTGAGGAGCTTGTACATGGCATACAACATTATGGGTACATTACTAGGCACATTAGGTGCAGACCCCTGTCTAATTACTCCCAACCCCAATGTAGGGTCTCTATTAGAGGTGGGGTTCAATAGACTTTGGTCTGCATTAGGGGAGGGGGGGTGGTCACTAGACAGGGTTCTGCATTAGGGAAGGGTGGTCATTAGCTATGTATCAGCATTAAGGCTGTAGGACATTAGACAAGGGTCTGTATTAAGAGTGGGGGGTAATTAGGCAAGGGCCTGCATTGGGGTGGGGGAAGGTAATTAGACAGGGGTCTGCATTGAAGTCGGAGTAATTATACAGGGATCTGCATTTGGGCTGTGAGTGGTCATTAGACAGGCGTCCGTCTTAGGGATCGGGGGTCATATGGGTAGGAGTCATTAGACATGAATCAGACCCTCAGACTATACTATTTTGGTTGGTACAGTTTAGGAGGGCATCTACACAGTGTGGGGGAGAGCCCAGGGGCAGCCCAGCATCTAAGGAGTGACAAATATAGGGGTTTGAGGCTACACTATTCCCCACAAGACCACACGCCTTTTTCTGGCAAGAAACAATATACCTATTTAAAAAATGGGGGGGGGGGGGCAATGTGCTTCCTGGCACAGGGTATTAAAATGTATAGTTACGGCTCTGACCCTATGACACAGTCTGATTCAGATTGACGCAATGCAGAGGTTTATGCAGTTGAGTGATCAGTAATCTGCACATGTGTATGAGTCGCAGTCCGCATGCATCAAGTTTCATTAGTGATGTCGCTCGCAGCGAGGAATTTTTCACAAAGTGATTGATAGGCAAGGATGAAAATGCAGGGGTGTTGAGACATTTTTGTGGGCCATGTTGTGATCTTGTATGCCGTAAAAATTAATCCTGCGTCTCAGTCCCTGGGGCCAAAAGTCTGCTGCTTGTCTGCAAATATGATATGGGAGTGAGGGGAAACTTTGCAGGGTATGTCACTAGTATGGCAGCCATATTTAAGTCAGCCATCTTGGATGTAACTGTTTTAATTGTAGATGTAGTTATGCGACATATCAATCAAACGCAGAATTTCATATGAAAAACAGTGGTGTTCTTTTAACATCTCTTTATTCATTCTGCCGATTTAACAGAGTTTTCTTGTACAAGAAGTGACATTAATGACAATGGCACTAACACAAACAAAATGTGTTGAGATTGTCTTGATATCAGGAGAATGGAGCACACGTTATTGCAAATGATTTCAACCAACATCACCGAAATAGAACACCCATTACCCACTGTGCCATTGCAAAATTTAAAGAAACTCGATCAGTTGTAGTTAACCAAAAAGCAGGAGACCAAAAACTGTTATAGATGAAGCAACAGCAATTGCTGTGCTGGCATCATTTTCAAAGAGTCCACAACGTAGCACTCGTCGTGTGTCTCATGAATGTGGGGTTAGTCGTATGGCCATTTTGAGAATTTTGTCAACACATGAATGGTACCACTACGAGATTGAGATGTTGCAACACCTGACTGAGGATGATCCAGGCCATCGGGTGAAGTCTGCACACTGGGTAACACAGCAACTTCAACTGAACCCTCATTTCCACACCAGGTATTGTTTAGTGATAACGCAAATTTCTTCATCAATTGTGAAGTCAACAAACAGAACCACAGGTACTGGTCAGAGACAAACCCTCACTGGATGGATGCCTGTAGGGTTGTAGCCTCAGCAAAACAGTTGGTATGGTGTGGTTTGTGCTGTGGGCTATTCTTAATTGATGTAACATGCTGCTGTTAATGTTCCAAGAGGTTGTTAGATTGAGAGATTTTTCCTTCATAATTATCAGAGGATGGAGCATATCCTAATTTCTTCCAGCAAGATGGTGCCCCACCTCATTATGGACTCATTGTCAGAGAATATCTTCCCCAAAGGTAGGTTGGCCATAGAGGTCCAGTCCAGTGGTCACCAAGATCCCCAGATTTATTAGATTTATTTCTGTGGGGTTACCTGAAGGAACGTGTTTATGTTATAAAGATAGAAAGTCGTAGGGTTAATGATAGGCGTCAGGATTTCGACATCTATCATAAGTCCCCTGCCGGGATTAGACAGTCGGGAAGCCGGTGGTCGGCATTTTCGAACGTCGGCTTCCTGACTATATCCCCTTAAAAGTACCAAAGGATAACACATTTATTTTTATTGTTTCAGTTTCTGCAGTTCTGCATACAGACTGCTCGATTCGTTGTGAATGACGTCACCACTGGGCGGGAATTTACATGCCCTCGTCCAGTTGAGCTGTCAATCACCGCCAGCCTGTGCAGCAAGTGTATGGGCGGTCGGCTGACCACCTGTACACCCAGAACGATGCACGAATATATCTGCAGATATATTGGGCATCGGCTGTGTAGCACAGCCGACACGACATGTCTGTGACATGTCAATAGAACGCCCGATATGTCGCCCAGTATGTACCCAGCACTACTCTATTCATCTCTCCCTTCCCAAGCTATCTCTTCCCCATCTCTGTCCGCCCCCCTATGTCGTTTCATTCTTTCATAGACACTCTTCCCTTTTATCTTTTTATTCCCCTTTATTTCTCTCACAGTATTTGCTTTATACTCCCTCCTCTGTCAAGCTATTTTTCCCCTTACATTACAATAATTGCCATATATAAAAATACTTTATTTAAAAAATAAAGTATTTCATCATTAAATATTTTCCTGAGCTGGCAATAGTAGAAGGATTGCATCCTTAGATGGTGATAGCAGAAGGAGAATTACTATGTAATGTGATTCCAGCTATATAAATATGCTATAATAGAAAGAGATACAACTATTCAAACAATCAATCGTTAAGAAACAGGCTTTAAACAGTATCTGTCTTCTCTTGCAGAGTATATTCAATAAAATAGGTAATAAATAATAATAATATTGTATCTAATCAACAGATGAGTAAATACTAAATATGGGTTTCACTAATTTTCACATCATACTCTGAAAAACAAGATGAGAGCCAAGAATGGTTTTAATCCATGATGCATGTCCAGCTGTTCGGGAAAAAAAATAACCACACTAATTGCTTGTACCTCAATTATATTAATTAGAAGTACTAAGAAATAGCAAAAGTTTCAGTACAACAGCTATATTAGGAAAATAATGTCATATTTAGAGTACATATGAATTAACACTGGATAAAAATATCCAATTTAATTTGTAGCCATCAACTTTGACATCAGTAGGCATGTCACAGACTGTGGATTATGTTGCTGATGTGGGTCGACTCTGCTTCAAGCACTTGCAGGAGGATTATCCTGGGATCCATTTGCTGCTGGCAAACTCCTCAAATTTGTTGGGGAGGCACCTTTAGTTCCACAAGACCCATACTAAGGAATAAGAGGCATGATACCGTATCTCTATGTGGTGTGGGAATAGCTCACACTGACAAAGATTAACAATATACCCAAATTATTAGAATGAATCATACTTACTGACATTCTGGCAGCCAGGTCGGTGCAGCATGGAGTGTGGGGGTGGCTGAAGTGGGTGGTTCTGGGGAGTGATGCCTCGATCGAGTCATTGCGGACCCCTCTCTTCTCTTTATAATGCTGGCGTTACAAAGTAGGGGACAGGGCTACAATGACACGATTCAGCACGAATCGCATCATCGCACCATCGGACCGCCCAATTTCGTATTCGGGCACAAGGGGCCAGGGGCCATTCCGGGAAAGTTGCCTACTCTTGCGGGGGGGGGGGGGGGGGGGGCGGGAGTGGCACACGATTTTCAGAAGGCTACCGGCAGTCCCGGGAGAGTAGGAAAGTATGGAATTAATACTACAGAGATGTACTGTGCTCTAATACCATTGCGACTGCGATCCCGTTCGCAGCTGCTGTGCAAAAAAGTGAAAATGTACTGAGACGCCCACGTGTGGTTTTGCAAATCCAAGCATCTGCGTATACAGACACTACATGGGTCGCAGATCCTTCAATTATCAGTCTGCTGAGTAACTCTATTTTTGCAGAATGGGCTCAGGAAGTGAGACACTAGGGACATTTTTCTTGTATACGGGATCGCAGATGCTGGATGTGACACGCCCCTGAAACGGTCACTGACACGCATGCGTTCCTTATTGCCACTCCCCGTTAACTCCCACAAATGCTTCCTGACTGTCAATCATACTTCTAGTAAATAACAGTAATATATTATATTATTGTATGTATATTCATTTAGATTACAGGTGGGAGTTATGTCAGCTGTTTTCCTATGTGGTTTTGGATTTTTACCTTTGTAAAATACATGCTACTTTGTATCAGCCACTGAAGTGTGGATAACAGCAGTGTGAATGAAACAAGCAGAAGCACCATGGTGTGCTAATTACTGATTATCAGGTGTTACCAATGTGTAAAGGAGTACTTATACTGGCCCCTGCATGCAGAGAACCACTTCCGCCTTTTGAGAAAGCTACCTGTGTGCGGTGAAACACGTTAAGGACACAGAGTTGGATTCCTGGAGGAGTTATTCCCAGTGCTGACTTATTGCTATTGCCCGCATTGCACTCACGATTGCATTGAGGAGGAGTGTCCTTGCCGGTTTACCATATCCATCTCGAAACACTCCGGGATGCGGCTGAGGTATTCTCCTGTCCTCAGTCCCCATCACTCCTGAGCCTGTGGAGATGATCTTGGTAAGTCCAGACTGCCCAATCCCCTGCTCACAGGTAGCAGCAGCGTCCCAACTGCACTGCCAGTGTCTATCCCGTAGAGCTGAGGTGCTGGACATGGTTTATTGTTTGCACAATCTTCATTCTGATTGAACTTTGAGTGCATTTTAGCCCTCTTATATGTACTTGCGGGACACTTATTCTGCTGCTCTATAGAAAACTATGAGATGCTCAAATAGGGGGCCCTGTACGAGATTGCCACCAATTCCTCCTCATGTGAATATCGCATTGGAGATTGGTCCTCACACTCTGCCGAGTGTTGAATACATGTGGAACTATTCTAAAATTATAGTATCTGTCTGGTTCCATTACTGTAGACCAGGGGTCTTTAAACTTGGCCCTCCAGATGCTGTGGAACTACACATCCCAGCATGCACTGCACATAGTTTTAGCATGCTGTTATATCAAAAAGGTGGCAGTGCATGCTGGGATGTGTAGTTCCACAGCAGCTGGAGGGCCAAGTTTGAAGAACCCTGCTGTAGACCTATCAGGCAGGTTTAGATATGTTTTATTGATTCAAGCAGTCATTATCTCCTGCATAAAGCACTTGTGTCTTTCTATTGATATATTGTGGATTTAATACTTTTCCACCACATTGGAGAGTTATTATTATTATTTGAGATTATAATTATTATTTGCATTTATGCATTTTTATTGTCAGTATGGAACTCTTTCCTCATTTTATATTCTCATATTGTTTGTACTCCAGGATTCTTTATATTGATTTTTTTAAATAAATATCCATTATTTATTAGCATTATATTGTAAATTTCTTGTACAGCTTGTGTTTGCAGTGCCACCTCTAATCTTCCTTTTCCCAGCAAATTTTTTTTTTAGACTATTGGCAGTTCTCTCTAGTGGTGTGCAGCAGCTTACACTGGACTACAAGTGCATGCTTGGCACCTGGTTTCTTTTCATACGTACACTGTTTAAATATGAACGTTTAAGAACTTTATTCTTTCATCAGGATATACTGATGAAAGAATAAAGTTCTGAAACATTGATATTTAAACAGCAGGACCTGTATTTTATTCACCAAGTCATCTACAGTGCCACCCAAATTGCTACATTGTATATTTCCTTCTTTTGCTGTGAGGGTAATTTGGAGGGCACCAGGACGTATGCTGCCTATGTCTGAAGGAGTGTCGACACATTGCATCATTATTTATATATGTCATTCCATGTGATCCAACCTTACATTTCATGTTCATTTTTAGAAGTTTAAATGCACTACACACAAAAATTAAGCTGAAATTCAACATTTTAAAAATATGACAATATATGGGGTAGGTACTCATGTTACAACAGAATGGACATAGGAACTGAGGGTACTTATATATTTATACCTGCTCTCCTAATTATTTTTACAATAGGATTGTTATACTATACACTTATAAGACACACAAACAAAAAATTGAATGCTAAACAAACTAGAATTAAAATTAATTTTGATATGTGACTCATGTTACATTTGATTCACATTACATTTCTGTCCCCAATAAAAGGGCTCTGATACAAATTACTCAAACCTGTGTAGAATCCACAGAAATTAATCCATGTAGGCCTGTTTATCTTCCTGAAGATGTATAAAATATTGAATTTTGTGATGATGGCCATTTCCAGTTACTGCCAGCTTGCTCCATTGTGCTCCCTAATTATTCACCATCTCTGAGGTCCCTAATCTCACCTGGGTAACTGTTTCCATCATATTCAACATAGAACCAGTCACCAACGTTCACTACGACAGTTACATTAATATACTAAGATCTTTTAGCAGCATAAATATACTAAAATACTAGCGGTTATGTGAAATTTAATTTATACATATATTGCGTCCTATATTTCATTGAATAACCCACATATACATATATTAAATTTTTGCTCTGCACTCACCGTTGCCCTCCAAGTGTGTGTCAACATATAATTCAATGTTTCAATTTGGCGGCACTCAAGGGAATAAACAACGCTACACCACTGCTGTATTCAGATCAACGTTTTATTGCTATAGCATTTTCATCATGATCACTGATGAAAGAGCTGTAGCATTGTTTATTCCCTTGAGTGTCACCGATTTGAAAACACGGATATAATAAATAGAGCTTATACAGTATATATATCTAGATATCATAATCCGGGTACTTGGCTATCACACATTTGTCTGGGTTTGCCGTTAAACCATGGTGTCTCAAATAGTCTAGCACAGCCATCACCTTTGGAATATGGGATTCCCAGTCTTGTATATAAAATTATGTCGTCGAGGAAAGCCGTGGCATATTCTCTGTGTGGTTTTAGTAGTCTGTCCATTGCCTGCTGGAATGTGGCTGATGCCTCATTGAGGCCAAACGGCAAACTTTTGTACCCGAAACACCCTTTTGGACTGGTGTCAAAAAGGCTGTTTTAGGTTTGGCTGAGGAAGTGAGTGGTATCTGCTAGTACCCTTTTGTTAAATGCAGAGTAGTCAAATACTGACAACTGGCCAAATTTTCCACCAGCTCATCCACCCATGGCAATGGATAGGCATCGAACCTACACACCTTATTTAATTTTCTGAAGTCGTTGCAGAAGCGAATGGCTTTCGAGGATTTAGGCACGAGGACTATGGGCTTATTCCACTAGTTAGTGGATTCTTCCACTGCCCCAAGCTGCAGCATGTCTTCCAACTCTTGCTTTACTGAAGCCCTTCTTACCTCCGGTATTCTATACAGACGCTGCTTAACTACAACTCCTGCTGGAGTAACAATATCATGTTCAATTATTTTGGTATGTCCTGGTATAGCCGAAAAGACATTCCGAGCTACCATCTCCACTGCTTGTTGTTTTTGAGTAGGAGTCAGGGAAGGCTCTGTGGGAACTAAGCAGTGTTCGGTTTTCACCGATCCCAATGTTAGCATCTGAGTTTCCTCCACCCATGGCTTTAACAGGTTGACACAATATAATTGTTCTATTCGCCGTCTTTCTTGGGTGGTCACCAGGACTTGCACCTTTTCACCTGTATTAAAGATGTGTCTGGTTGCTCCGGTATTGTAACACCTCTATTGCCGTCCTTGTGCTTCTTCCAGGTGTTGCTTAACCAATGGAATGATCTGTTGTAACCAATCATACAACTGGGCCACAAACTGTACCACATTTGGACTTATGTACCGCAACAGGGTATCCCAGTCTTTCTCATGAGCTACGGCTTGTCTAATAATTTGTTTAAGGGTTCTATTGAACCGCACAACCAACCTATCAGTTTGCGGGTGATAGACCTAGGTCTGTAGCCTCTGAACCTCTAGCAACTTACACAGCTTCTTCATTAAGCCTAGGATTTCTTTAGGGATTCCTTGATGAGTGTACAATAGTTGTAGCTCTTTTGCTAATTGTATTTGACTTATTATTTTGAAGCGGTATTGCCTCAGAATATCGTGTTCCATAGTCAATTATTACCAGAACATATTGATGCCCCGAGCAGATTTCTCTAAGGGACCCACTATGTCCATGCCAATCAGCTCAAATGGCACTGGAATTATAGGAAGAGGTATCAGGGGAGCTCGGTAATCTGTCCTAGGAGCGGTCCACTGGCAGACTACACAGGCTTAGTATTTCTTGATGGCCATGCGAATTCCTGGCCAGTAAAATCTCTGAAGCACTTGATTTAGAGTTCTTTCCTCCCCCAAATGCCCCCTATAAAAAGGTGTGTATGGGCCGTCGCTAATACAAAAGGGACGTGTACTTGTGGCACCAAGAGCTGATTAACTACTTTCTCCTGAACCACTGCCACCCTATATAGTAGGTCATATTCTACTATAAAGTATGGTTCACCCTCAGCCGGCCTCTCAGCCTTCCACACTCCATTCACTTTTACAACATATCTGATTGTGCATTAGAAAATGCCTATCATTTAATTGGTCTCGCAAAAAGTCTTGGGAGTGACACAGTCCTGGACACAGGAGACCAATCTTCTCCTCCAACTGGCAAAGTCTCTGTCGTCTTGCTTCATTCTCCAGCTAGGATGACTACCTCTTGTCTTCTGGAATGCGACGCTGGTCTAGTAGCAGGCAAATCCTTGTACCCAGGTTCTGGATTTTGCTGCATCCTGATTTCTCCCTGCGCTTCAGAAATGTAAGCAACAAGATCATGTACGGTCGGATGTCCGTCCGGTAATTCAGTTGCCATCATGTACGGACCGATCCAGTTGAGTATAATCTCCCGGAACAAGGGAAAGTCTTGACACAGAATAAGGGGATATGGCAACCTTGATGGTATTCCTATCACTTGTGTGTGAAGACAGACATGGTCATATTCCTCAGTGGCCCTGTGGACACACAGGATCTTTACTGGCAGCAGCAGGTCCATCAGTACTTCTGGAACCAGAGAATTTTGAGGACATGGTCAAAGAAACAGAGAACGTGGGGTCTAGTTGCCCCACCGAACCATCAGATTTTTGTCTGACTACTTTCTCTGCTGCCCGGCCCATTTTCTCCAAAGTGTACAAGCGATCAATAACTGTCGACAGTTCGTCAAAACGATTGAGGTTCGCCCTGCAGGATCCATTTCTGCAGTTCCTGGTTTAGGTTCCACACACAATGGTCAATTGCCAGGATTTCCAAGATCTTGTCTGGCAAGTTTCATTTAGGCTCTAACCAACTCTTGGTTAACTTTGCCGGGTAGGCCAGCTGAGCACGCATTGCAGCCTAATCCGCCACTCCCAGAAATGCTCTGCTTTCACTGTCCCATGTCACTCCTATTTGCACCAGAATTGCGTTTGTAGCCGCTGATAATTTACCACCTGGGCTTCGTGCATATCCACATAGGCCTGTTGTGCTTTGTCTGTCAAAAAAGACGACAATTGTGCCACACACTCCTCCATTGGCCATTTAAGCCGAATTGACCTCCTCTCAAATAACATCAGAAATGCCTCAACATAGTCTTATGGTGTCATCATCTGCATCACGGCAGGCCTGCGTTCACCCAGTCGCAAATGGCTGAGGCTATGCCGGCAACAGTTTGTTGCTGTCTACCTGGGCCTCATCGTCTGATAGCATCTGGGTTTTCCGAGTCTGTTGTGCCGCAGTTACATTAGTTAAGGCTCAGAGGAATTTTGCTGTCTGAGCTAACTGGGTAGCGAAATTGGGCCTCCCTTATCATGCACGGACAAGCCAGTGTTTTAACGCCAATATAAAATATGCAGCAAGTGGCCACTGCGTATTACCCCAACGCACCAAAAAATAAAAACCTTCCCCTTCAAGTGGGTTTAAACAGTCTTGCAAATTAATGATTTGTTCACAATATTCACAGGAACAAACTCTCCTGGTTTACATTGTGCTTCAATACAGTCAAAACTTTTCTTCATGTGGCACTACAATAGGCAAAGCACTGTCTCTTAACTGGGCTTATACAGACTAATACAGATACACCTTTCCTTAGCAGCCTGTGCTTAGATTTCTGTACCATACCAGAACCTAACAATACCAAGTATAAATACAGAGAAACACATTTGGTGCTTTCAGCCAGATAAAGACCTTTTTCAAGCTATAACAAATCTCAGAAACAGAAATCTCAGAAAAAGTTGAGTTTGTTTAGAAATAATCACACTGTGTATACACAGCATAAACTTTATACATTTGTACCCAGCAAAACTTTTCCACCATGCAAATAAGCAAATTTTTACAGGCCGTTTAACTTCACTCACCAACCCAACAAGTCAGCGTCTGGTCTCTACCACGCGAATCGTGGCTAGTAGAATGATCCCACGAGTGAAACCACTTTGTAAGATTCTTCTTACAAAGAACACACTTGACAGCAGTTGTTCTTGTCAGATGGCTGTTTACTGATGCAAAATGTTATATCCGCACATTTACAAGCCACAAATGGCTCCCTGAAATTAAGCTAAACATTACAAGCTCTCTATCACCAGGCTGACTAATTCAGCATCAGGAGCAACTACCCTCTGAATACCAGAAATATTATATATATATATATATATCTCTTTCAATTCAGTGCGATGATGAATAGCCGCAGGAGGGAGCTCCCGCAGCTATTCAACTCAATGCGCTGTGCGCCTTGTCAGGAAACAGGTAAATCAGAGAATGACGGTTCTCGCGACTTAACTAAGGCGCAGTAACCGGCATTCTCTAACTAAAGTCCCGGGAACGCGGCTCTAAGCTGGCAAACAGTTACCCCCGTCGCTTTTGTCGGATTTGTTCTTCCATCCCCAGGGGGGTGAGAGAGGAAATCCTTTAGCCACCCAAACAGCGCGGTGTATTGAATAGCTGCGGGACCTCCCTCCCACAGCTAGTCTTCGCACGGTATTGAATTCCCCCCTATGTTCAGGGGATGGGTCATGTTCTTTAAAGCAGAACGTGGCAAAGGGCCATCTTTGCCACAATATATTATACATATAATCAGATTCTGCAAAAAAATTTAGCAAAAATGTAAGACATTCCTGGATGGTGACTGGGAGGTAACAGGGGGGTGACAAAAAGACGCGCTGAGATGTTGCGTCTTATAGGAGTTTCTTAGGAGTGTAGCAGGCGTGTCACTGAAAGTGGTTGCGTACAGAGACACACAGCAGCTCATATAGGAGTTTCAATGGTGTGACTGTTGGTCTATCTAAAGCCACACCGGATGGTAAAGCAGCCTCTATAGAAGCTGGAAGTGGTCATCTCAGTCTTTGCACATATGGACACATGGATGTACACCAGTGAAGGCTTTGTAATAGCATATGAATAAAGTTGCAGATGTAACTGCGGCAAAAGGCACAAAGACCGCTGTGACTGTGTACAACTCAGTATCAGGCCAATTGTGCTCCAATTCTTTATCAAACACCCGTGTTTGATTACAGCATTCAAATTTGCACCATCCTGTGCTTCTGAGTCTTAATAACAAAAAAATATCTATTATGCACCAGCATCCTTTACTGCGTCAGTCACAGGGCCGGATTATAGGTGGGGCATTAGGGCGGTCGCTCGAGGGCCCCCACACATAGGAGGCCTCTCACACACTGTCCCCAGACATGCCACTGCTACAAACATTAAATCTGAGAACAGCATTTAACGGTCTCCGCTTTGGTCCTCTTCAGCGGCACAGCTGTTCCCTAAACAGCGGCCTCCGAAGAGCTTCACTAGTCAGAGCCACTGGTGAGAATCTTCTCTATGCTGCAGAAGCCTCGGCAGCCTCTGACGTCAAGTCTTGCGAGAGTTTGACTGTCAGAAGCCGAGGCTGCAACATAGAGAACACTCTCAGTGGCTCTTTCGTCCTCCCCCCGCGATGCAACCGACAGGCAGGCAGCCCACATATGTACACACTATTTGTACATTATATCACTGAGGGCACCCTGGCACTTACCTATATGGTTGAGGAGTGCCAGCCAATCTGTTCATATATATATATATATATATATATATATAT